>OZ038378.1:75917996-77117996 GCA_964036045.1 Eutreptiella sp. 'Long Island Sound 2002'
CGTACGGATCATGGCGTCGGAGGACACCCACGCCGGATATTGGAGTTTTTCTGGCGAAACTTCGGCGAGCCCAGCCGAGTGTTGGGGTTGGAGACCACCGTCTACGTAGAGGTATTCGGCGACACCATGGGGCAAAGGCTGATGCGCCTCAACAACGTGGAGTGGAGGCGCGGAGAGCCGCTGAGGATGCAGGTCATATTCTCTTGCATGAGCATGGACGAGATCGTGAAGTACATCACGGTGGAGCTGAAGCTCAATGCCAAGAACGAGGCCCACGTGGGGGATCAACAGGGCCATGGACATCGAGGTCATCGGGAAGATCGCCAACACAGAGAGGTCCAGGGGGACACCGTCGGCACCGCGGAGGAAGGGAGTGAAAGCGGCCAAGATCTCTGGACCACGACCACCCGAGAGGATCATGAAGAAGCCCACTTCTTCGCGTTCGTAGCGCACAATATGAAGGAGCATGGGCAGGACAGGTCCGAGTGGAACCGCTTGGACCCAAGGTCCAAGGGACGCAAGGAACCGCTGAGGATCGGGAACACGCCGCTCTCGTTCTGCGAGTACAGATCACAGCACGACGGTTGCTGGGTCTGCTACGGCAAGGGGAACAACCATGCACAGGACCACCAGCATTGGAAGAAGACCTACTTCGCCGCCCATCCCGACAAGAAGCCCAAGGAGCAACGAATTGCCGATTGGAAGGCAAGAGGCGGAGACGGTGGAGAAGGCCAAGGAAAGGGCCAAGGGAAAGGCGGAGGAAAAGGCTATGGTGGAGGACCTGGCCCAGACCGACGCGTGAGGTCGATCGAGGAGGTTGCTGAGGACATGTTGGGGACGTTGGAGGAACTCAAAGCCCAGCAACATGGTGGACATAGTCCGAGCGGATCGCAGCAGGAGGGAGCTGCGGCAGGCCACGTCTAGAGGAGCCCCCACGGGAGTGTAACGGCAGCAGTGACAGCACTCAGATTATGCATCAATGTGATCAGAGTTTCAATGATTCCCAGATGTACATTAGTGCAGTAAATTTTCCGCTTGTTTTCATGTTTTCTGTTCGCCGCCAGATGTCGCCTGTGAGCGCGCGTTCAGTCGCATTTGTCTTTCGTGATTTCCCAATCGGATTTTTTTAAATTATTTCGAATAATTTCACGTTGTGTCATTATGTGCGATGAATGCGCATTGAGATTCTATGTCTGCTCCATTTTTGTAGACCGGGTTTTCGTACTCTTCATATTCCACCATGGAGTTCAAAGGACTTACAGGTGCTTCGCATCTGTCGCTCCCCGAGGCTTGATATGGGTCTGAAGAGGGTCAGTTGGGTTCGGAGATGTCAGGGGCAGTGTCGGGCGTAACGACCCCTGGGGCATCAAGGCTACAGGCTTCGCAGTTACAAGAAAGATCAACCACTATGCAGCGGTTACATGATAGCAGAGGAAATCATGACTCTGCTTCTGGAATCTCCACTGACACCCTTAGATCATCGGACTTTAGCAGGGCTATTACTCCTTCTGGGTCAGTGCGTGTTCCCCCTGAGGTTACATTCGTGGCATCTCCCCAGCGAACCGAAGATCATCCTTCTGAGTGTCCTTACTGTGGCCATAGGCATTGGCCTGGAGTTCATACTTGTGCTGATTGTTGTGTGAACGCCCCACCCAACCTTAAACCCGGTCGAGTATCTCCCTCCTCGAGTGAATCTGGTTCCTCCTCTCACGCTCTACCTGATCTTGAAGACAGCAGCAGCGAAGGAGAGCAGTCTGATACTGGAATTAGTGGTGATTACTGGGAAAGCCACTTCCAGGAAATCTGGAAACAAGAATTCCTGCACCGCCAGAATTGGCTGCTGGCGGAGGCGGGCTATCGTGGCCGCCTGAGGGACTGGTTCAGGGCGTCGTGCCGGTTCATCAGGGACAGCGGCCGGTTGCGATTCGACGCCCAATTGCAGGAACAAGAGGATTGGGAAGAGCTGATGGACCAGTTCGACCACCAGGCGGCCGTGATGGTGCAGATGGCCATCATCGCCGAGGAGAGACGCCAGAATGTGCATCCGCACGCTGGTCCGTCGGGCGCCTGGGGTCCGAACGATGGAGAGGTCGACGAGATGAGGTGTGATTCGACACATTCTCACCTCTCCAGGGAGCAACTGTCCAAACTCCCCAGCTCTGCCTCCAGTGTTGACACTTGGGTCGACGAGGTAAGAAGCAAGGGAAAAGGGACAATATGCCCGTCCTGTGGTGAATGTGCCAAGGACTGCTCCTGCCGACGACAGATTTCGTCGCTGGAAGACAGGGTGAAGGAGATGAAGAAGGCCGCCAAGGAGAAAAAGAGGGATGATGACAGCAAGTGGAAGGAGATGGAGCAGGAGCCGGAAAAGCTTACAAATCTTGTACAAAATCTGAGCACTACTGGGCTCACTGGACCAGCGCCTACAATGGCAAGCCACCCCGCACCTACCTCCTCAGCTGCACCTGCATCCACGCCTTACGGCGTTCCACATTCTCCAGCACCCCCAGCTTTTACTGGTTCACTTCCAGCCTTTACTGGAACTTCTGGTATCCCCCCTACTGGATTTGGAAGTCCTATTGGGTTCAATCTGGGTACTGAAGGGGGAGAATCTTCGTCGGAGAGGTCTGTACTGTCTGTTGGTACTGTTGCTGATATTGATGGAGAAGCAAGGACCTCCGTGAAGGAGCGATCAATGGCCTTGAAGAAGAAGGACAAAGAAAAGAAGGAAAATGGGGCCAAAACGAAGGAAAAGCAGAAGAAATTGAAGGAGATGAGGCTGCATCAAGCACAACCAACGCCGTTCGTGCAGCCTACTGTCGACCAGGCGTTGTTGGCGGCCGCAATTGCGCAAGCACAGGCCATGGGAGGCGTCGCCGTGAACCCAGTGTTCGTCAATCCGCTTGGCACAGCCACAAATTTCAAACTGAACCACCGGCTCAATCCGTTGCACATGAGGCTGAGAGGATCAGTAATGAATCAGCCGAAGTTCTCAGGGCACCCAAATTACTGGGCGTCCCTCGAGAGGCAGTTCATGGTGTGGCTGCAGACGAGAAACTGGACAAGGAACTCTGGATCCTTGGGTTGATGGACTGTTTGACTGGCAAACTCAGGGAAAGTACATATAATCTTTATGTCGAAAGACATAATCAAGGAGATCCCCTGACTTATGAAGAGTTGTATCGAAGTCTCAAGAAGAAAGGCTCTCGACTTCCTGAAGATCATTACAGGAACCGTCTTGAGAACTTCAGGGCAATCAAGAAATTGTTTCTTGAAGAGATCCAAATAGCAAGGCAAGATTGGGATTTTTTGGTGCAAGAGGCGGAGAACTCTGGAGAGGGACTTTCTGAAGGCGAGATGAAGAAGATCCTCCTGAGCAAGCTCACGCCGGAGACCAAGCAGAAGATCAGGGACTCTCAGGCGGACCAAAAAGTCCTGGGCAACTGGGTTGAAGTCCTGAGGATTGCCGGAGACTATGGGAAAAATGGCAGTTCGTGAGTTGCTACACTCTATCAGTGCTACTGGATTGAAAGACATCACTATTCGTGAGGGCAGATGGAGAGTTGGTTTCCATGATTCTGAACAGTCGGGGTTTTTCTGTGGCATGGTGGATGGAAAAGTGAAGTATAAGGGAACAGTTTTGAAGGTACGACCGTGGATCTTCTCGTATGGAGTCGAGCAGATCTGGGAACAACTTGAAAAGTATGCAAACTTGGAACGCCAGAAGTCACAGGATGCACAAGGCTTCGGAGGCAAGGTCAGTGCCGTTGGAGAGAAGGGATGCTCTGTGTGCATTGCCCTTGGAGAGGAAGGTCGAGCGGCGACTCACACGACCGCAGATCACAGATGGACGCCCTCAGATCTCAAAACAGTTCACTCCAAAATGGATGGAAAGGGAAATTCTCCCAAAAATCCCCAGCAGGATGGAGCACGAGATGCTGACCAGCATGGACGGGGAAAGGGTAAAGGGCAGTCCAAAGGAAAGAACCGAGACTGGACACCAAAAGATTACTCGCAGCAAGGCGGAGATCCAAGCGACTCAAGATGGACGGATGCTGGTGGAAAATCTGGTGGAAAATCTGGCCAAAAAGGTGGGAAGGGTCAAGGAAAGTCCGGGAATCGAGATCATTCCAAGGTGAATGGCAACCCCCTGTATACGGAGACGCCAGCAAACAGGACCTTCGGCAACAACAAGGATACTGGAGGTCGAGGCAAGGGCAGATCCAACGAATCCAACCCCAATTCAAACACCTCCAAGACCAAAGGCCAAGGAGGTAAGAGAGGTGGTGGTGGTAAGTCATTTGGTGGTCGTGGACGTGGAAAAGGAGTCAATGCCGTTGAAGCAGGAGAAGAATGGGTTGACGAAGGACAAGTACAGGACGTGCAGCCGAACGTTGAAGAAGAATGGCAATGGCGAGGCCAACTTGACTCAATTCCCAACAGTGGGGTTGAGTGGCAGGAGACAAAACCCATCAGGGTAGTCCGGGCGGTGGATGGACGCTGCTGGGGTCGGCTGGCACGTTCCTCCGGCCTCCTGTACCCTGCCTGGGTCCTCAGCGCTGTCCGGCGAGGCAAGCAGCGCCGTTTTGTCTGCTGGATCCAGGTCAGGACAGCAGATGGTAAGGTTAAACCTGCCAAATGTCTGATTGACAATGGTTCAGAGGTCAATTTGGTAAGAAAAGGCTTTCTGCAGGAGGATGAGCGAAGATGTCCTCGACACCTGTCCAGCTGGAGGGAGTCAGCGGACATCGCCTTGACGGTGGCGACAGAGAGGCAGAATTGGCGGTCAGATTGGTGAAACAATCTGTGTGGAGCGTGGAGGAGACGGTCACGGAGGAGTGGTTTTCTGGAAAATTCTATGAAGCCAGCATAAAGTATGATTTATTCTTGGGTGAACCATGGCTTCACGCTCATCCTGTGTCGCCCATGGGACACATGACATGCTTCCTCTAAGATCCGTCGACCAGCGACCCGTCTGACCTGTATTATCTGCACCCATATACCAAGAGTATCCACCAATTCAAGGAGCGAAATAAGCTGCATATTCAGCAAGATGGGCAGGAATGGACAGGGAATCATGAAGAATTGGACGGAGGAAAGGTGGAATCATTGAACTGCAAGAAGTGGAAGTCAGTTTGCTATCGTGTAGTCGACAAATGGCGGGACATTCTGGTGGATTAATTTGAAAGGAACGTCCTCAAGTTGATGCCTTTGCAAACAAAAAGAATAAAAGATTTCCGAAGTTGTACGACGATGCCTGCAGTGAGGACTGGTCTGAACCTTTGCGGATCAATCCCCTCTTCGACGTTTTTCCTCGTGTGGTGCAGAAGCTGAAGCAATCCGGCGCAAAGGCGATTTTAATTGTCCCCAATTGGCCCAGACAAGAGTGGTTGAAGGACATTATGGACATTTCAATCGACATTGTCGAGCTACCTCACAAGGGAGTGAAGCTGTATTGCGAAGACAATGGCAAGCCTTTGCCACAGCATTGGCGGAGCACGTTGGCGTGCTTAGTTGACGGGAATCTGGGAGATTATTGGCAAGATGACAGTGAAATGGGAACAGAAGAGGTCATCTCAAATTCCTCAAGAATCGACGAAATTGAGGTGGGTGAAGACGATCGAGAGCGGAATCCCGACGTAACGTCGCGGAAGGGGGGAAGGACAATTGGGGTCACTCAAGAGAACGCCTCCATCCATTACAATCCGTCCCCATCAGACAAGAATCAAGCCAGAAATATCAAGATTTCAAGCAAGAATGATGACAAATCTCCAAGAATCTCGCCTGAATTGACAGGAATGCAGCTGAATTCGTCCGACCATCCCTTCAAGACATTCGTGGACGCCCTTCATTGGTGGGATCCCACGGAGGAGCGAGCTCAGGTGAGCTTCATCCGCCAACAATGCGACGAAGAATAATGGAATGAAGTGGCCAAGAATATGAGACCACGACCAACAATTCGCAAATTGGTGGACATAATGTCGGTGATTAAATGTGGGAATCAGGTCCACGGAGACAAGATATCTGCAAGAAGGGACGCAGTGTTCGAAGATTATAAAGACGACGTGCTGAGTGGGAAGTTGTGGAAAAACAACCCAATTCGATGTGAAAATGGGGAAGGCAAGATTGAGATAATCCAAGGCTCAAAGGTACACAAACAACATCCATTCTATCTGCACGGCACCCGAGCAGATGCCCTGCGGAAGATTATTGAGCGCAATCTCTATGAGTTCGGTTGGTTGGAGGGCTGCATGAGTTCTGAGTGGTGTTCAGCACCATTTACTGTGCCAAAACCCCCACCTGCTGACCAATCCAGCATAGATGCTTGGCGTCTAGTGGTGGATTACAGAGCCCTGAATGCCGCCACGGTACCAGACGCGCATCCCCTTCCTTTAATCGAGAAGGAGATCGCGGCGAGAGCCAAGGGTAAGCTCTTTACTGTGTTGGATTTGCGCCATGGCTTTCATCAGATGCCCCTTCGAAAGGAAGATAGGCATTTGACGGCAATGTGCACGCCCTGTGGTACTGTCCAGTGGACTGTACTGCCGATGGGTCTAAAGAATGCGCCGTCGATGTTCCAGAAGATGATGGAGACTATTTTATTTCAGAAGCACAAGTCTCTGGATTTACAAGAATTCTGCAGCATCTACATTGACGACCTTCTGATTGCCACGCCGTTGGGAAAAAACTTTGATGAGTGCCTGAAGTTGCACGAAGAACAAGTTTGCACAGTTTTTTTGAAGTCCTTCGACAGGAGAAGCTCGTGTGTGGACCCAAGAAGGGCAAAATGTTCCTCCAGAGTGTGGAATTTTGTGGCTCTGTCTTGGAAGATGGGACAAAAAGACCAGCCCCAGGAAAAGTGGCTGCCCTGCAGCTATGGGAAAGGCCTAAAACCATCACGCAGCTTCGTGCCTTTTTAGGCTGCTGCAATTACTACCACGAGTTCCTTCCTCTCTACGCCAAGTTCTCTGGTCCATTGACAGAGTTACTCAAAGTTGGCAAAACAGAAGGAAAGAAGGGATCTCAAGTCAAGCTCAAGTGGACGCCAGAATGTGAAGAGGCCTTTACTGCTCTCAAGGAAGCACTGGCAAATGTGGTTACATTAAAGACTCCGTTTTTGGATGGAAGACCTTTTTATATTCGTACAGACGCCAGTCGTTACCCCATTGGTGCTACGATCGAACAAGTCGATGACGAAGGTCACCATCATCCTCTGGCTTTCTGGTCTCGCAAGCTTACAACAAGACAGCGAAATTGGAGTCCAAGGGAACAAGAAGCCTACGCAATCCTTTGTGCCTTACGCCGTTATGAAGGTTGGATCTTGGGCCATCGCGTTGAGGTACTGACTGACCACAAGTCACCCGAGAGCTGGAGGACAGAACAAGTGGATCCCCCTGGTGGACCAGCTGGGAGAAGAGGCCGTTGGCATGAAACTCTCAGCAGATTTGACCTCCATGTGACTTACATTCCGGGTGGCTACAACACAGTGGCGGACGCCCTGAGTCGCTTGGCCTACCCAGCCTCAGAGGCTTACTCTGAAGTGAGTTTTCATGGGACAGCGACGGATAAAGCTGAAGTGATCGAGTTTGATAAGGAGGAACAAGCACTGACCAAGAAACATTGTCTCCAATGTTCGATTAAAAATCGGATGAAGGTGGAATTGGTCAGATGCAAGGAGATTACCAAGGCAGATCAGACTGCAGGAGTTAACTCTGACTCTGAGTCGGCGCTGCCACTCCTTAATGTGTTTCCAGTGACAAGATCCAAAGCAAAATCCACGCTCCCTCCACAACAAAAGGACAAGGAAACTTCCTTCCTCTATGTCGATTGGACGAAGATGTACAAGGAGGACAGAGTCTTTGGGTCTGTATACCACAAGTTGAAAGGGGACAAGCCTTACGACTCTGAAGAGACGTCTGATTTCAAAATCCAAGGCGACAATATATTTTTGCAAGGACGGATTTGTGTTCCTGATTGTCTGGTTGACCAATATGTCAAACATTGGCATCGGAATGAGACAGCCCACACACATTCTCGTGTTCTGGAGCAGGAGCTACGGCACAGAGTGCACACACGGGACCTCAAGAGTGCCTGTGAACGAGTTGCCAAAGGATGCAAGCAATGTCAGGCGACCATCCCCAAGAATCAAAAGGCAGAAGGACTACTGAAGGGATTACCAATTCCGGAGAGGTTGTTCGACAAGGTGACGGCGGATGTCCTCGAGTTGGGACAAATCCAAGAGGAATGTCTCTACACGAGGAAGCCTATCCATGGGGTTTTGTTAATTCAAGAGCGTCACAGTGGCTACATCCAGGTCCTCCCTTGCAACACGAAGCATCTCACCTCTGGAATGGCTGCCAAGTGGACTGCAAGTCAGTGGATGAGTAACTGGGATGTAGCCAGTGAAATTCTGACGGACAGTGGGAAGGAGTTCATTGGGACTTGGTGGGAGAACATGTGTGCTCTATTGGGAGTTCATCATCTTCGTGCCCGAGTCTACGACCATCGAGCTCTCCCTGCTGAACGCGCTGGAAGAATTCTTATCAACATTCTGAGAAAATTCCTGGCGACTGAAAAAGACTACAATTGGCTGTAGACAATTTACTGTGTCTTGAGGAGATACCATCGTACTAAGAATTACACTGGATTGAGTCCGAATGATCTTGTTTTTGGTCGTGAGAAGATGGGTCCAGGACCAGTGATGTATCATCCAAGGCAGTGTTACGACGCCTCGCAATGGTTTAAGAGGATCAGAGATTTAGAGTCCAAGTAGATCCAAGCCAAAGTGGAGAGTCAAGCAGATTGGTTGAATTTCAAAAAATAGTCGAGAACGCAAGGAAAACCCTTCGAGAAAGGCCAGCAAAATTGGCTTCGTAAGTCAGACGAGACCCTGAAGGACGACAACAAATTGTTACCTTTGTGGGATGGCCCATTCCAAGTCAAGAGTCAACTAAGTGAGACTACATTCAACATTGAAAATGAGCCAGGCAGGCATCAAGAAGTACATCGAGACCGTTTTAAGGCCGAAGTACCATGCCCCAAAGGAAGGTTCAAGCCTCTCTATTGGACTTCGAAGTACCTGAGCGACAGGAAGATGGTCACCAGCAGTTTCGAGTTGGAGACGATCCTTGATTACAAGAAGAATGCTCGAAACAAATGGTCCTCTCAGTGCAGATGGAAGGGATTCGGTCCAGAAGAAGACAAATGGGAGCCAGCTTCAAGTTTTATCCATGGGTATACGGCCACTTTCATCAAGTTCCTGAAGAAACACCCTGAGATTGACCGTGAGCTCTGGATGATCAAGGATTGTGTCACCAAGGAAGACTTACAAGCACAAGAAGAAGCTCCAATCGTGACAGAATCTATTCGAGACAGGATCTGATCAGAATTTGAAACGCCGAAAATTCCGAAAAGGTTTACGGTCTACATATACCCTTGGCATGGGGACAAAACAGTCCTGATGCATCGTCTATGTGGTTCGATGAACAGATGATGGGACATTCTTGGGTCATCCTGGTCATTCCATTCATCATTCCCATCATGGTCATCATGTAAATCATGTGCTTCATTGTAGATGATTTCCATCGGAAGTTTCGAAAGGCCGTTATCCTCAACCACGACGACACTCTCGTGTTTTGCTGTCGACTGGACCCCTCTACTCGCCTTGGGAAGGACTCGTTTTTTTTACTGCTCATTACAGGGATTCTGGCACATGACTGAGTCTGATCCATTTCATGTGTTTGACGGATCTGCTCAGAATGTCATTTCGATCAGCTCTTACATTGAGACTGTTGGTTTTTTTTTCAATCGACCGCTGTCAAAGGGCTTATATAGACCAAGTGACAACGATGGTGTTCTTACTTGTGTCGACTCGCTGTTCATCTGTGGATTGTGTTGAATTCCCCCTCAGAATCAGCTCAAATTTGGCAAATTCCTGGTACCAAGCATTGGATGCTTCTGCATTCTGGAGCTATATTGAGTCAATTACCTCTTCTGGCTCGTACTGGATCAAACATGAAGCCCTGGAGACAATACTGACAGTGTAGTGCACACACTGGGTTTTCCTGGCTATCATTACTTTTAGATGATTGGATTTCCATCATGGGATTCATCATCATGAGGATTTGACCTGGATTGGCTATGAATGAGAACTGGATTTCCGTTCAGCACTACACACAGTGTCTATTGATAATGAATTCGACCTATATTGGCTTGCTGCAGACTTGGCCACCCTCAATCCGTGGGTGCGATTCACTGATTTTGGTCTCAATTCAGTCATATTTTGTACCATAACCTGGCATCTGGTCTCATGACTGCAAATGACACCGACCAGTCTCACATATCTTGGACTCCATGAAGGGATACCCTATTTTTTGGACGCTCGACGACATTGCGACACTCGTTTTCTGTTTTCTGACAGTGGGATGTCAGATCCTGATTTCATCATGGATCATGGATCTTGATCATGCATGTACGATCTTCACTCAGACTTTCAACTTTCGAATTTTCGAGCTTGAACGAAGCTTTTTCTGTGTGCCCTAAGGTACCTATGCGTTTCATTCAAGTCCATGGCCATCGCGAAGCACAGATCTCAGCACAATTTTGCTCAATTCAGCTCATTTTCTCACATTTTGTCATAGATTAGTTGGTTTTTGGTCACTTTGGCCGTTTCTTTCACCTCACTTGACCCAGCCTGACATACTGGCATATGTTTGCAGAGGGGGAGTGTAACGGCAGCAGTGACAGCACTCAGATTATACATCAATGTGATCAGAGTTTCAATGATTCTCAGATGTACATTGGTGCAGTAAATTTTCCGCTTGTTTTCATGTTTTCCGTTCGCCGCCAGATGTCGCCTGTGAGCGCGCGTCGAGTCGCATTTGTCTTTCGTGATTTCCCAATCGGATTTATTTAAATTATTTCGAATGATTTCACGTTGTGTCATTATGTGCGATGAATGCGCATTGAGATTCTATGTCTGCTCCATTTTTGTAGACCGGGTTTTCGTACTCCTCATATTCCACCATGGAGTTCAAAGGACTTACAAGTGCTTCGCATATGTTGCTCCCTGAGGCTGAATATGGGTCTGAAGAGGGTCAGTTGGGTTCGGAGATATCAGGGGCAGTGTCGGGCGTTACGACCCCTGGAGCATCAAGGCTACAGGCTTCGCAGTTACAAGAAAGATCAACCACTATGCAGCGGTTACAGGGAGTGGGAACCCGGAGGTCTCTCCTCCAAGAATCAGTGGAATCCTAGAGAAGGCGAAGGCACATCGGGTGCCAAAAAAGGCTCCAGAAGAGCCAAAACCACTGAGGTTTGCCATTCCCAGCCCCTGGACCGCCCTGCCAAGTGAAGTGTATGTGGGCAAGGGACGTGGCAAGAAGGAAGGAGCGACCACGGAGAGCCCTGTGGACGGGCAGGACCAGCCCAAGATCTGCACCATCCGTGACCATACCCTCGAAGTCCTGATGCACCCAGATGTGCTAGAGTTGCATGCCGTGAGAGTCGTCCATACACCTCAAGCTGACGAGTGGCAGATGCACTTGAAGGTGCGTGTACGGTGCGGACAAGAGGAGTTGGTGGTGGATGTTTTGTGTGGATACGGGTGCCCAGGTGAGCCTGGTCCGGAGAGGGTTGTTCAAGGAGGAATCCCTGCAGCCCAGCCGTAGACCGGTACGCCTGAAGGTGGCCAATGGAGAGAATATGGGTGGTGGTACCCATGAGGCCACTATCAGTATGGAATTCTTGGAGCATGAGCGCTTGAACCGCCCTGACTTGGCGAAGAGAAGCACTCTATTCGGGAACTTCTATGTGGCCGACATTACAAATGGGGATATGATCATGGGGTATGACTTCATAGTGGGAAACGCCATTGGAGCCCTTCCCCATCGTGCAACGCTGGTCTGGGAGGATGAGGAATGCCTTACATGGTTGTCCACGGACTATGCATGCGGATCATCCCAAGGGAATGCTGAGGAAGGGGATCGGATGGTCCAAGCGGTGCAAGCTGTGGGTACCAAGTCCAGAGGAGACCGCGGAGTTCAGCTCACGGACTATGGAATGGCGCCGCAGGTGTATGCCAGGATGATTCAGACGCTGGGAGGCGAAGCGCCCGAGACGGACGTTTTCGCTTCCCGGGATGCCCGACCTTTGAGGAAGTGTAGGAGGCATTGGCATTGAGGAGAGCCATCCTGGCACAGGCATTGGGGTTTGAAGGAGTGGGGGCCCATGTATTGGCATGGCTCCCCGCAAAATACCAGACGTACGGTGGAGAAGATCGTCGCTCATAGGGCGAAGGGGATCCTGGTCATAACCGGCATAGGATCCACCCCATGTCCGCTGGAAGGTCTCAAGCCGACGCTGGATTCCATCACCCTGAACGAGATGTCATTCGGGCCACAGGAGGAGTTGTTCATCGACGGCAAGGGATTATCAATGCCCCCCCTGGGTCAAACGTGGGGTACCAAGGGTTTCCTGGTGGATTGAGCGCAAGCCCAGCCCAAGGGTGATGAAGCATTCATCCGTAGGGTTGGGGCGGTGCCCATGCAAGTCATGTTTGAGCCCAAGGAGGGGACGGATCAGCCAATGGATGGCATTGACGTCCTGTCCCACGCCGAGATCGACCACGTCGTCAACTACATGCGGATGGGGATGCACGACCGTGTGGCAGCCAAGAAAGGGCGGGCCGTGGTCACATCTCCGCATTGGTGGGATGACAAGATGTTGGTCACCGGCAAGTACGAGAAGGATGAGTTGGTGGCGAGGGTCATGGATCACATCGCGGACCAATATGATTGTCCGGTTGGGCCGGACCCGTCGACGTGGGATTTTCCAAGAATGGGGGCTGGTAGCGACAAGAACCACGCCGATGCCGCAAATTTCCGAAGATTATCGGTGGGAAGTGCACCCGAAGACGATGAAGATGGTATATCGGACGGGGAGAAGTCAGACTCGGACCCAGAAGAGGCTTCTACCGCAGTGCGGTCGGTTGTATCGATACCAAAGCAAGCGGCTGAAGAGGCCCAGGAGAACCCGAAGGTCGCCGAGCTGAAGGAGAGGCTGATAAATGCCTATCCGCGGCTATTCAGTGGCGTCACCCACAAGAACCATCCAGATCGTGGGAGGTTTGGCACAGCGAGGATCAAGCTGAAGCCGAACCCCAAGATCTATCGTCATCGAGAGTACCAACTTCAGGGCGATCGGGCCGAGGCCATGAAGAAGTTGTTGGCCGAGTTTATTGAGCGGGGCTGGATCGAGCCCTCCGACAGTGAGTGGGCCAGCCCAGCCTTTATCGTGCCCAAGAAGGAGAAGGGTGAGTGGAGGTTGGTGGTTGATTACAGGGGTTTGAACGAGCAAACCGAGCACGTCTCGTACTCGCTTCCCCTGATCGACACCATCCTCCAAAAACAACAGAAAAAGCGGATCTCCACGTTGTTGGACCTGAAACAAGGCTATCACCAGATGCCGCTACACCCGGACTCCAGGCCTGCACAGCGATGTCGACGCCACTGGGGCCCATGTAATGGAATGTGGTGCCTATGGGCGCCTAGAATGGCAACGCCGCTTTCCAGCGCATGATGGAGGACCTACTCGGTCCTGTCCGGGACTGTGCCGACCCCTTCCTGGATGACATCATCATCAGGTCCGGCACGGAGGACATGACTGAGGACGAGCTCATCAAAGCGCATGAGAAGGATCTGCGCCGAGTGCTCAGCGAGTTGGACAAGCACAACATGGTGTGCAAGCCCACCAAAGCCTCACTCTTCGTGAAGGAAGTGGAGTTCGCGGGCCACGTGGTTGGTCACGGGCAACGCCGTCCCATGCCTGGGAAGCTGGCGTCCCTGCACCACTGGGAGAAGCCCCAGACCATCAGCGAACTCCGATCCTTCATGGGGTTCTGCAATTACTATTCGAACTATGTCCGGATGTATGCAGAACTGTCGGGGCCGCTGCACAGGATGCTGCAGGCGGGGAAGTTCGATGGCCGGAAGGGGAGCAAGAAGAAGCTTGCCTGGACCCCTGAGGCCGAAGATGCGTTCAGCTGCCTGAAGGAGCGACTCCTGGGGCAGCTGGGGATATTCCTGGTGGACCCTGACAAGGGATTCGTGCTACGGACGGACGCCTCGGACTATGCTGTAGGGGCAGTCCTCGAGCAGGTCCGGGATGACGGGTCACACGTACCCGTGGCATTTTGGAGCCGGATCGTGGCCGAGGGCCAACGCTGAACCTGGACCGCGAGGCAGAAGGAGACGTACGCCATTGTTTGTGCGCTCAGGAAGTGGTCTGGCGACATCGCGTTAAAACCGTTGGTGGTTTGCACGGACCATCAATTCTTGCAGAGCTGGCACCAGGAGCACGCCGACGTTCCCTCGGGACCGGTTGCAAGGAGGGCCGGGTGGCACGAGACGTTCGCCAAGTTCGACCTCAGCGTTGTATATGTCTCGGGGAAGGACAACACTGTGGCGGATTGCCTCAGTCGATGGGCCTACCCCGCGGGCAAGGCATGTATGGACATATCCAGCCATGGGGAGTCCGAGGAGACCGAGGAGGCCAAGCGCATCATCGAAATGGAGAAGGCCATGGAGCAAGAGGGGGTCAAGTGCTTTGTTGTGATGGCAAACCGTACAGACCTCGCCAAGTTCCGGGGCGCCCGAGTCCAAGCAATTCGAGAGGAAACCATCGAGCAATGGATTGTGGCCCCTGTAGAGCTTGTCAGGTCGGTGCCCACAGAGGACTGGTCGGATGACTATGCGGCATCCGACCACTGGAGCAGGTACTGGAATGCCGTGAGCGCCCCGTCGGACGACGAGTGGCCTGAGGGCTTGACCGAGGATGGGGAAACCTTTTTCCTCAAGGACAAGCTTTTGGTTCCTCAGAACTAAATGGAAGCGCTCATTGACCACTGGCATAACGCCCAGCTCATGCATTCTGGTCGGGACAGAATGCAGCAGGACCTGGAGTGGCGTTTCAAGTTCCCACATGGGTACTTCGCCATCCTGGACAAGTACTGCAGCGACTGCGCCGTGTGTCGGGCCACGAAGAGCCCCAACCACTCCATCGCTGGCAACCCGGTGTATACGGCTATACCGGAGGCCCCTATGCGGTCCGTGGCCATGGATGTATTCGCCATGCCTGAGGTCACTGTGGAAGGAGAGACCTACGACTGTGTCATCCTGGCGGTGGATAGGCAGAGCGGGTACATCGTGGCGGTCCCTGGCAAGAAGTCAAAGAAGAAGGACAAGAAGGACAAGCATGGAGTGGGGCTGCAGGCCAAGACCGTCGCCAACGCCATGATCATACATTGGCTGACGTTTTTTGATCTCCCAGCTGTCATCTGCAGCGATCGGGGCAGCCAGTTTGTGGGTACGTGGATCAAGACGATGTGCAAGCACATGGGAATTCGGCACATCAAGACCGTGGCGTACCACAGACTTTTGAATGGCTGGGCTGGGGTGGCCGGGCGGCAGATGTTCGAAAAGTTCCGCCAGCTGCACATTGACGAACTGGGCCGGAACTGGTATAATTCGCTGTGGAGAGTACTCCACGCGTACCACGACCTTCCGAAGCCCACTGGACTGTCGCCCCATCGTATCCTGTTTTTTTTTTAGGCATGGCGGTCTCCCGCCCAGAACACACAATCATTGCGCATCTGCGAGGTTCCTCGAAGGACTGCTGCAGTATTTACAATTTCAAAAAACAGAGCAAATCTGGGGTGCAATGCACTGCCCTTTCGGCACCATAGGCCACAAAAAAGTCTGTTTTGAAAAAGAAACAAGGCAGGCTTTCCCCTGCAGGTTGACTGTGTCGGATGAAGCCTATATGTAGGCTAAAAAAAGTTGGATGTGTTTGTGTGTCTTTTGAAATAAATAAAAAGGGGAAACAGGCAAAAGCAAAGGCACGAGGCAAGTCTGTGGTGAACACATGCAACAGCTCAGTGAGTGTATTAGTGGAGTTCATCGCAGTCCTTTTCAGGGCCTTGCAGAAGTTCAGGGTTCGTGCGGCGAAGGTGTTCAAATTGATTGATGAGATATATAGCCACATGTGCTTTATATCTGCTTCCGGTCTGAGAAGAAACCTTGCACTGATTCAAAGTATTACTCCAGGCACGGCGCATTAGGGCTTGGTAAGTGGGCCTTTCATGTAACAGTTGTTTGATTCTTTTTTTGAGCCTTTGGTCGTTCATGACAAATTGTTCGGGATGTGGAAGGTATGGTTCATTGTCCCCATCGCTGGAACTTGAGTCCTGCAGTTCAGGCAAGCAGTCTGTGGTGGTGTCCGAATTCGCAGCGAAAGTTCTTTCTTGTTCACGTGGTGAGTCATAGTGATGCCTTTCTTGTGGTGACCAATAAGAGGCAGGCGCAGACTGTGAAGATTGCTCCTCAGAGGACGCCGTTGTGCTCGTGTCCCAAAAGCGACCCGTTAGCGGTTCAGAGTAGGATCCGTAGTGGTGAATTGCAGTGGTCTTGACGCTGACTGTACGAGATTCGCTTGCATTGGATTCCGTGTCGCTCTCTTCGGTGTCGGTCTCCTGGTTTGAGGTTGATTCTGGGCTTGATTCATCGTGTTGATTGATTGGATCTTCTCTTTCGCTTGTCGAAGTTGAGTCGTGATTCGCTTGACATAGCTTGGCGCGGCCATTTGCTTGAGGACTCGCACTGGGCTTCGGTAGAGGAGGGAACTCATTTTGTTGCGGAGGAGCGGTATTCTTGGTGACGGTCCAAGGGTTAGTGCAGTGAATCAGCAGGTTGTCAGCTTGGCGGATGATCTGAGGAGTTGATGTGGATTGACTACCGGGTTTTTCCTTTCTTTGTTGGATGCAGGAGTCGCATCGTAGAGGGAGATTCAGACCTCTGTTAAGAAACCACTCTATTTTATCGTGAGATGTCTGGAAAGGCGCTTGGCAGTCGTTGCATCGCTGGTCCTCCTGTTGCGGTTGCGGGTCTTGATGCGTGTGTGTTCGTGGCCGCTTTGCAACTGTTTGCCATACTCCATCTGCGGTATCTGGGTAGTTTGGTTTGCCTCGGTCCTGTGGAAATTGCGGCTGCTTGACCTTTGTACGAGGGCTTGCCTGCGATTGATCGGCGGTTGATTCTGTGGCAGCGGAGGTGTGGCTTGGTTGTGTTTGGGCTTGGAGGTGCTGCGGTGGGGTGACTGGTCGGCTTGTCGTACACGTTGGTACTTCAGGGTGAGTTGTGGTGTGAGCTGATGCATGCGCACGCACAGACAAACCTGAGTCGACCTTGTCTTGTTGCTTTGTTAATATATTTGTATCCAAACAGTAAGGTTGGTGAACTTCTGCTGTGAGACTGTGGTCTGTGATTGTGGAGCAGTGCGAGTGAGTGTTGGGGCGAGGAGACAAGCGGTTGGGGTGTTTGAACCAACATTTACGCCTGAATTTACAGGCAGAGCCGTGTTTGCAATTGGTTTGCTGTGCTTTTAACCGGAAGGCGGCGTAGAATTTAAGCAGAATCCAGTAATTCGGTAACTCTCCGTCGTCTTCGTTGAATTGTGGTGCTTCGATCTTTTGAAATTCTTCTTTTGATTCCAGTAAATCCAACATTGCGATTTTTATGGAATGAACGTAAATCTCCAGAATTCGGCGACATTGTAAAGATTGCGATAAGTTGCGATGAGTTTGTAAAACATTGTTGTGACCAGCGCGACCCGCAGTTTGTTTTCCCCATCGTATCCTGTTCCTTTGGGATTGAGTGTCACCCACTCTCCCGTGGATGAACCATGGCAAAGTGGCCCGGGATCTGAACGCTATGATGGCTGAGGCGGACGACACGGCGGCCAAGGTGTGCAAAGCACTTCAGGACGAGCATGAGACGAGGGCCAAGTACTTCAAGCAGGGAAATATGCTCTCAGAGATACCGTATGGGTGGAGCGGCACCACAGGGATGTCCTGTCCAGGCATCGGCAGGCATCTTGGTATGTGCCGGGGGTAATCGTTCGGAAGGTCGGGCAGGATGTGTATGCGGTTCGTGTGGGGGATGACAAGATCATGCACCGCGACCATACCGAGCTTTGTCCCCGAGAACCAGACCCCAGCGGACGTCCCGTCACCTTCCAGTTCACAGCCGGACATCTGGACTCTGATGATGAAGGGGAGGACGACGACTTCACTGCCGAGAGGATCTTGACGGACAAGCCAGACCCAGGGACGCCTGGGGGGAGGCTTTATAAACTCCGTTGGAAGGGATTTGCTGTGACCAGGGATTAGTGGGAACCTTCGAGCAGTTTCGTGCTGAGGTATAACACGGTCTGGATGGAGTATCTAAGGAGGAAGAACATCTCTTTGGATGTCAAGGACGTGTTGGTCCATTCGGTGGCTGCAGCAGCACCGTAATGGATCTCCCTTGGCATTTTGTTTGTTTTTCTGCTTGGAAGGCGGGTGAGGGCGTTCGTCCGGGGATTTTTGGGCGTTGATTGGCCATATACCCCCTTCACTCGGTCACCACATAAATATGTCATTGTGGTATACGAATTTAGTTCAGCCGACAACGTTTCTCTATCTTTGATCCCCTTGGTCCATGTTGTAGATCATGAGGAGACTGGATAAGGCGGAGGGCACCGATTATGAGTGTCCTCGGCCCTCCCTTGGGGCATGGGGGACGCCTACGCCATATGTGGGGCCTCCATGTGTCCTTGGGACATGGGGGGGGGGGGGTTGGAGCCCATTGCGGACCTCTCGTCCTCTCTTCAACGACTTCTGAGCGGATACAACGCTCTGAGAAGGGGGGTGAAGCCGGTTCGGACCCCTGTGGCCATCTTTGGGTCACTTGGGTGTGTATCTATGGGCCGGCCAGCCGCTATGGGCTGATATCATACTCTCCCATCCACCTCACCTAACCTGATGTGATAGGTTTGGCCATTCCAGCTATGAGCGGCCATATTCAATACCGAGGCGCCGCCGGCTGAGATTTATATATCGAGATGTCAGGAATCAACAGGGTTTTTTTATCATAATGTTTCCGCAATTTTTCAGCTATCAGTTCTGATTGTCAATGTATCGGCGACTGGCAATTGGCTCGCTTTTTTGCGGTAACTGATTGGTTAACTGTTATTTCCAGATATTATAGCAGAAACCTTGATGAAGGGTCAAATTTCATCAGAAAAGGGTTCGTTGCTTCCGCAATTATCATGTTATACACTCGCAAAATCAATCTGATTTTTTCAGACATTCAGAATCAGATTTTCAACATCGAGGTCGTCGCACTGGATATGATGCATTTCGAGTGGTTCTACATCTTTCCCCGATCACGAATCCACCTTCTGTTTGTTGTCTCCTTCATTTCTCTTGGAGATATAGGCGAAACAAAATTGATTCGTGAGGCCACTTTGAAAAGTCGTATCTCCAGCTCACAGCGAGGAGTTCAAATTTTGAGATATGGGCAGGAATCGCCTCAATCTCAACTTAATTTGGAAAGGATCAAACGCTTTTGATGTGAACACATGCCTGGTGTAGCAAGGGATAATGGTCAAGAGGGTATGAAATGATTTATAACTCTTGGACCATGCAACCGAATATTTTAATGCGACCTTCGAGTGTACCGCATGAGTGTTGGTGTTGCATAGAAACTTTTCTTTGGGTTCCTACGTATTTTTAACGTGAAGTTATGTCCAAGGAGGGGCATGGCATGCCATGGTGGGAGCCACGTCTAAGAGTATGTGTCATATGGATGGTATGTGCTTCGCTATGCTCACGCCCATGTTATATCCAAGTGGGGGAAGTGTTCGCAAATGGTCCCAAGCAATTGAATTTGAACTATATGTTGATACCATGGGTGAGCGAAGTTATATACTATTGCGATTATCTTGAATTTGGCTTTATTTGCATGTTTTTGACCTCATTTTATGCTCCTCTTTGTATTTTATGTGCTCAACTGGTCGGCTAACAGTAAAGTGCCTAGAGATCCGTGAACTATGGTATGTTGCTTATATGTTGGCATATGTTTCGGTGTGCACCTCACCATATGCCAGATCACGTGGTCAGTTTGGCGTGGCACACGGGGCCTCACAATATTAGGTCTCAAATTCGTGAGTTGACTTATCAAGCATGGCATGTATATATCCGGAGGGGCTTGGGGGCCAATGTTGGAATATTCTTGGGCATGGACCCTTGGTGTATATCACCCTTGTATATTACTCTCCGGTTTGACACATGCATGGAGCATATGAATATTTGCCGTATGCATTTTTGAGTATATAATTGAATTTTGGGCACTATGGTGTGATTTGCCTCATTTTGCTATGTTGTGAGGTCATCTTCATGGGGCAATTCTCCAAGCCCAACCGACACAAAGTCAAACCAAGGTTGTGTCAGGGTAGGGCATGGTCCTGAGTGCCACTCTAGGCCATGACAAGCCACCTCCCCTATTGGGCTAGGATTAAGAGGCTTTGGAGGGCACACATTTTGGGGGTTTGTGTAGTAACCTTTGACACATGGCATTTAGCCATCTTATTTGACTTGGTTCAGGGCATCATGTTGGCGAGTCAAGGGAAGGTCTTGAGTCCAGGGCCTGAGGGGTCTATAGTCGTGAATGTGTATATTTCCATCTTTCCCCAACTTTGCTTGATTTGTGTTCATATGCCAATTTCAGGGCTTCTCTTTCCATTATTCTATTGGTGCAATTCTATGTACATGCCCAACGCCCGTGTCTCCGTGTGCACCGTGAGACGACCGGCGTGTTGAAGGGAGTTGTTGAGTTGTCAACGCGGGACCTGGAACATCCTTCGAAGCCCTCAGTGTGGACTATTTGGATTTGAGCAATTGTACTTTGGAGTTGGTCATTGCAAGGGATCAGGATTTGGGTGAAGGAGCCATATTTTACTATTTTCTGTGGGAAATTGTGCAGGATAGGGCAAGATCATGCAGAACCCGGTGAGAAGCAAGACCATAGGAGTGACAGGAAATGGTGGAAGGGGTACAGCAGGGGCCAGTCCTGGTAGGGACCTTCTTTATGGTAGCAGTAGCTGGGAGGGGCGGGGGCTCAAACACAACCCATGCACTGCCCAGTCCGGACCCTGAAACCCTGCCGGTAGGGGAGGGTGTTTCGCCCAGCCACAGGCGAGTTCCTGGGAACCAAGAATCTCCAAGGCCCACCAACCGTAGCTCCTCATGCTCCCTTAACAGCAGGTCCCAGCTCCCCCCCGGGCCAGAGATTTGGCCCCGCCATTATCCCCTAGGAGTTGGTAGCTGAAAATGGGTTGTTTCAGCCCAAACTGATATTAGCTCGAAAACTCCAAAATTGACCCCTCGTCCCGACCAGCAAAAGGTAGGAACGAGGCAACTGACCCTATACCCTCGATTATGAACTCACTGGAGCCCTCACTCAACCTGGCTCCCCCTGAGTCCCCAGCATCGGGGCGCCACGGTTTTGCCATGTGGGGTCATGATGCCAAAATAACCCAAATTGGAGTCATCCCCACGGGCAGCTCGCCCGGCCAGGGCAAGGCCAATGACTCACAGGATAGGAGACAGGACCTAGTACCTACATCTGAGTGCACCACTTTGAATTGGGTCCGGGGTCCCTACAGGCACAGAGATATGGGGCCGCCAATTGACCACACGGGGGGGTGAAATTAGGGTCCCAAAAGGGGGTCATTTTGGCTGCTCAAAATGAGCCAAGATTGGGGGTGTCCCCAATGGTATATCTCCACGCCGGCTTGGAGATCGGATTCGCCATTCCATATGCGATCCACTGGGAGTCTGACGAAGACTCACATGTACTTGGTGCTCAAGGATGTCCACGGCCCTCGGCGTGGTGATGATCCAAACTGGGTCCACAACTGCCAAAATGGCAAAATCGGTCGTCTCGGGCGACAAGTCAGGGTAGGAAACCTTGGCGATCTCGTCGCGCCAAGCCTTGATTCACGACCCTTGATATCCCCTTTTGGTCCCATGCCCTGGTTATGGTTTGCTGTCACGCTGGCTGCTTACTGTTCACCGAGGGGATGACCACACGGACGGGGCGGAAAGCAACATGCGGTGCAAAGGGGGGGATCATGGATCGCACCAAAAGTTGAATAACTCCGGATGAGCCGGAGGAGCAGATACGAAACTCAATGGTGTTCAACATCTGGTCATCTGCTACCACAAACGTTACTCCTTCCAAGCTGGATCACGTGCCCCATGGAGATATGGTAGTTCCAATATGGCATACAATGGCAAAAACAGCGAAATTTGGCAAAAATGGCCCGCACACATGAGTCCATATCTCCATGGCCACGGCGAGGATCCTTACAACCAAGGATGCTATAGACACATGGGACTTAAGTACCAATATCTGCCGCTTGCCAACCCTCATGGTTGCCTCTAGTTTTTTTCCCCATTGGAGGGAGAGTGACACACAAATGGGGCAGAATGGCAACATACCCCAAATTGGGTGACTCACCACTCTCCCTTGAAGAGGAGAGGCCACATGGGGAAACACCCGATTCGATGCGGGTTTATGTGCCTTCTCTGAACTGCCCTTACCCTTGGTCAAGTGGCGCACGCACCCTGGGGGGTGAAATCAGGGGGAGAAGGGATTTGTGGCCATTCTGGGCAAAACAGCCAAAGTTCGGCCATAAGTGGTCACTCGAAAAATTGTATCTCCGTATCACAGGAGAAAGGAGCCTTGGGCTTTTGCATGGATGCATATCAAAGCTTTGCCTCCCTTTCTCAACAATGGTTGAGGTTCTAAGCATAATGGAAACATTTTTAACACCTCAATCCTTGAAGCACACTATTTATGGGAAAAAGTGCATATATTGGCGATATTTGTCCGTACATATCTTTGGGTCATTGAGGAACAAAAATATGAGCAAACATTTTTGGCGTAGGTCCATAGTAGGTGCCCTCAAATATGCCCACTATGGTGAGATCGTCTCCGTCCACTCATGTCATTAGTGCTTGCATATGAGCGCATGTGCAAGGAGGCAGTATGGCACGCGTGCTCACGAGGCGACATTATATAAATAAAAGGGGAGAAGGTTGTAAAAATGAACCAAGCCATCCACGATGTACTTCGTGGTCTCTACTCTACATATTGTCTTATCTCAAGGCTCAACTCACCATAGGCTTCGAGTACGAGCCTCGGGATACTGGCCATTTTGGCCTAATTTTCGACCAAAACTTTCCCTTTTCTTCGAAAATAGAGTTTTGGTACGCATTGAATTGCGTGGAGCCATCTTTGAGATGGCTGGAAAATCAGAAATATCATAGGGCGTTTGGTCTTGTGAGCATTGTGTTCGGTTATTAACGTTCATGCTCAAAAGGCCACTAAGTTAGCATTTGCGCACGCAAACGACTTGGGTTTGCGAAACCCATAGGCTGCCTAAAACATTCCAATTGCCATCTTCCCTATTCAAAGTGAAAGGGGCATGGATGGAAGGCATAGGGGGGGAATGTAGGGTTCCGTCCAAACTCATGGTCCTTGAAAACGATGAGTTCGAGCGATTGACGGAAAACCTTGCGCGCTGATTTTCTCCCGGACGCAACGGCAAAACATTCTGGTGAATACACCAGATGAAACTACAAGAAAAACCCTCTAGATCCAGCACTCCAGTATCTTTAGAACCTCAAAGGTACTCGAGAAAAATTCATCACAAAACTCGCCACAAAGAAGCGACGAAAGCGCGCGAGTAGGCGACAACAGGCGGCGATTTCACGACAATTAGAAATCGCGGTAGAAATGAGGCTTTTCACCGATTTCTGACCGAAAATCGACCAAGACAATAAAATTATGGTAATTCTACATCGATTTGATGGTTAGGAATCGGATTCCAGACCATCAAAAAGATTAGAGAAGAGGAATATCCCGCTGACAGCCGGTGTCAACGGCTTCCGCACGGGTGTGACCGCTCACAGGCCTCCGGGCCATGGGCCATAGGTTGACAGCTCACAGGCCTCCGGGCCATGGGCCATAGGTTCTGGGTACCGCTTCACCCCCCTCCTTAGAGCAAACCCTGGGGGGGGCTCGATAACACCCAAGCACGGCAGCGGGTACCCAGGACCATCCCCTGAAGGGGGGCAGGGTGTCACACCTCACACTCCAGGCTGGCTTCGGGTCAGGTTGCCCATTGCCACTCACAGCTAGACATGTATGGCACTGTAAAAGCTTGTATTGCATGTAGAGTATCAAGTATCAGGTTCCGGGTCCTGGCGGCGATTGTTCGGCATCCAAAGGACCCGTTAACCCATACCAGGAGCACCGGGTGCCGGCTGCGACGGTCACTACCACAGTGGCGGTGGCATACACGGCCAACATAGGCGCCACACGACGACCGAGGTGGTCCCACAGGTCGAAAGCGACCACAAAGATCCATCAGGCTACCCCAGACTTCCCAAGGCCGCCGGCTGGGGGAGAGTCCCCACGGGTCCTTCCTCGGGCGCACTATGTCCATATCCAGGACGCGAGTCTAGAGTCGTAAAGCCGAACGAGCTCCTCCATAAGGGATGGGGCATGAAGGCCGTCTTTTCCCTCGCCCCATTACCACGAAGGCCATGCATGAGGGAGTTCTCATGCAGTCTGGGCGGAGGCGTCAACTCCTCAAACAACCACTTTCCCAGGCAGACTGACCAAGGTCAGGACACCGGAGGTCGCCACCCGACTGCAAGTGCGTCTGCGAGTCGGTAGGCTCACACTGGGACTGACCGTGGCGGACTGCTGGGAGTGTAGTCAGGCAACTGGGCTTCCCGCCTGGCGCCATCAGGATCTCAGCACATCACAGCCACTAGGGCACACGGTATCACGAGCACTCGAACAGAAGAATCTGTACTTAAGTACCGGTCCAAGATGGACCTTATGTAGGAGCATGTACACGGCGACTCAGGGCGCCTTGGTATTCGATTCAGTAATGGGCCATTAACACTCAACATACAGATGCACATATCCTGGAGAACAAAAAGATGAGCAATAAGCGGGGTAATACGCGTGTAAACACACTCTGGACAGAGCGCCAAACCACGCCCCGGTTAGTATAAGGCATATGCAGGAGGGTGGACAGAAAACTGCCTGAGTTCAGGCCATATATAGTCTGCAGACACACGTAGACTAGTCTGGATCCCGCAAGTGCCACGGGACCAGACCACACACCCAAAAGTTGCAATGCTGACGACAGCGGCATCCGTTACGCAACGTCGTATGGGCCCTAAGGCCTCAATCTGGAATAATGAAGGGGGGCTATGCAAACTGGGGGGTGCGGCCGTCCAAGCCTGCCAGGGAAATGTCAGCAGGAAAATGTTTACAGACAATGTTTGCCGTAAGCATCTAAGCCTGAACTGACCATCCACCGTGTGCACACTCCAGCTCCATGAACATTGATATGCTGTGCAATGTCACGGAGCGTGGACTTCGAAATTACACTGGAAAGTCCAGCGATGCTCACGGGAGAGAGCCCAGGGCGGTGATCAGGCGCCTCTGGCTGCAATCGCCGGGTGAGTGCCGCCAAGTCGGTAACATGGATCTTGGTCTTGTGCTTGCGGATGTAATCCATAAAGGGGGTATTAATCCGCGTCACGAACGAGGAGACGGGTTCCCAGGTGTCGTGGGACGGCCCATAGCCTCGCCAACGAACCTTGAACTCCAGGCCTCCGGGTGCAGAGGCGTTCGGACGCTGGGCCAGGATCTCCTCAACGATATAGTTGTCAACGGTATAGTGGCAGGAGCGGTACTCCAAGGCCACTGGTCCGAGCCCGGCCAGGCTGCATCGGGGACCATGGCAAACGTCACCCGGAGCCATGGAAGCAACCGGTGACAGGCGAGCCGGTACACAGTCCAGGAGGGGGTCATCTGCCAAGCAGAGTGGCCCCGCAACTCAAGCCACAAGGTTGAGGCGGTCGTACCGTAGACAAGCGGGAGCAATACCCCCTGTGGTGAGAGATACTCCACACGGCTGGGCAGCCCCCCAGAGCTGCCGCCCAAAGGAGGGGGCATGTGGCCCTACCCATGGACACATGTGGGGACACCCTCCCACCTGGGACACATGGACCGGGTGGCCGCGACAATGCCTTCCCAAGCACATGCGGGAGCGTCTCAAGAGGCACCTGACATAGGGCAGTGGGAGGGACAGGACGTCCCCTTGGTAAGACCTTCTTTCTGCAATGTCAAAGGAGGCATCCCGAGCTCCCGAAGATACCTACCTACCTACTATAGTTGTCCTGCTCAACATAGTCATCCTCCGAATCAGCCTCATGTTCCGCATAGTCCAGGGACACATGTTGGCCACGGAGGTCGGGTTCCCGCACAGAGAGCTGACTCTCCTGGCGCTCCCGGAACTGCCTGTGACCCACCTTGATGCGTTAGCTGTCCTCACCAATCCTGCGGACCACCCCTCCGGGTGTGAACCAAGTTTTGGTGCGGTGAGTGCCCATAGGGCGGGGTCTGATCACCCACACCGGGTCTCCCACCCTGAACGTTTGCGCTGTCGAGCTCGGGGCGGACTTCAACCGCTCAGCATGCTCCTTCTCGAGCTGCTGGCGGATGTCCCGCGCCGTTGCCTCTTGCTGCGCGAAGAATTCCCTCACATCCATGGCCATACCATCACCAGACAAGGGAAGTCCCCGACCAAGGGGGTCCCTGCCGAACAGAATCTGGTGAGGGGACAAACCACCCGGAGTGGGGGTGTCATGATGGGCCTTCAGAGCGGGCAACATCTACTCAAACAAATTCCGACGTGGATTGGTGATGTGAATCTTGCGTAGCTCCTCGAACACCTGCCTTCCAGCCACTTCAGCCCGGCCGTTGGACCGGCTGAGATAGGCGACGCTCTTGGCATGACGTATTCCCATGAGGGAACACATGGCCTTGAACCAGCCACCAGTAAACTGGGGCCCTCGGTCACTGCAAATGGTGCGGGGGATGTCAAAGTCGGTCAGCCAATGACGAATCATCATGACTGCCACCTCCTTGGCAAGCAACCCCTTTTTGCGTGCCAGAACGGCTACTACATAGCCGCTGTGGCGGTCCACACAAAGCACCACACAGTCAAAGGTCTCCTTGCCTATGTGAACTTCGGGCATGGAGAAGACGTCCATGGTCACGCTCTCCATGGGCTGGTCAGGCAGCAGGGGCAATTGGGCTCCCCCCTTGACGTTCTGGTTGTCAGGGTTGCAGGCCTGACAGACCGAGCAACCCTCTCTGACATTCTTGAAAGCATTGTAGAGACTGATCTGGTCGATTTCGAACCGGCGCCGCATCTCCAGGGCTTGCTTCCTGACCCCTGGGTGCATCATGTGGTGTTGCCAAGCCTCACAAAGCTCGAGCACTCGGGACTCTGGGACCAGCAGCTTACCATTCCGGTAGAGCTTGCCATCCTCCTCAGTCAGGCCCTTTGGCCACTTCTGCCCGTCATCAGGGTCCGTCACAGCCCTATACTCAGCCTCAAAGGCCTGAGACTTGGCGTAGTCGTCGGTCCAGTCGTCCTGGCAGCAAGATTCAGGGAAGAGGTGCTTGTCGGACTCAGCTCCCTCAGGGGCGAGTACTCTGACCGCTCTGCCCATCCTCCTTCCAAGGGGGGCATCCGCAGCCATGACGACAAAGCATTTAAGACCCTCCTCCTCCATCAGGCGCTCCATTTCTATGATCATCTTGGCCTCAGCGGTCTCAGCCTCATCGCCAAGGGCAGAGACATCCGTCATGCCCTTGCTGGCAGGATAGACCAACCTACTGAGACAGTCCTCCACGGTGTTGTCCTTGCCAGGAACATACACAACCGTGAGGTCGAACTTGGTCAAGGTCTCATGCCATCTTGCCCATCGGGAGGCGGGACCGGAGGGGGTGTCCACGTGCTCTTTGTGCCACGACTGCAGACTCTGATCGTGGGTGCAGACGGTGACGGGATGGAGGGCTATGTACCCAGCCCATTTTCTGAGAGCCATAATGATGGCATACGCCTCCTTTTCTCGTGGCGTCCACGTCCGTCTCTGGCCTTCTGCCAGGACTCGGCTCCAGAAGGCCACTGGCACCTGCCTCCCATCGTCAAGCACTTGTTCCAACACAGCTCCAACGGCGTAGTCGGAAGCGTCAGTGCGGAGGACAAACCCTCGGTCAGGATCCACGAGGTGCAGACCCACTGCGGATAGCAGCGCCTGCTTCATCCCCTCAAAGGCACGGTCGGACTCTTCATTCCGGACCAGAGCCTTCTTGGACCCCTTCTTGGTCTCCTCTCGGTTGCCCTTGAGCATGGTCGTCATGGGGGCTGCATACTCGGCATACATCTTGATATACCCCGAGTAGTAGTTGCAGAATCCCAAGTACGCCCGTAACTCAGAGAGCATTTTGGGCTTCTCCGAGTGCTCAATCGCAGCCACCTTGCCGGGTATGGGCTTCCGCTGCCCGTTCCCAACTACGTGGCCAGCGAAGACCATCTCGCTCACCGCAATGTTGGCCTTGTCACTGTGCCCGTGAGCTTGTGCCGAACCAGAAGGTCCAGCACTCTGGTGACGTCCCTCTCATGTGCCTCCAGGAGCTCCTCAAAGCTCATACTGGGGTCCCCGGACGCGATGATCGGATCGTCCACGAAGGGGTCCGCACAGTCACGCACCGGCTCAAGCAGGTTCTCCAGCATCCGCTGAAAAGCCGCATTGCCGTTGGTAACACCCATGGGCATCACCTTCCGACGGAGGGGTCAAAGTGGTGTGCTCATTGCTGTGCAAGCACGGGACTCCTCGGCGAGAGGCATCTGATGATAACCATGTTTCAGGTCAATTACCGTGAAGATCCTCCGCCGGTGTTGTCTTTGCAGCATGTCCTCAATGAGGGGCAGCGTATAGCTGTCATGCTGCGTTTGGGCGTTTAGGCCGCGCTAGTCGACCACGAGCTGCCACTCTCCGGCCACCTTCTTGGGGACGACGAAGCACGGGGAGGCCCACTCGGAGTGGCACGGCTCAAGCCAGCCCCTCTCGATGAATTCACGGAGGATCTTCTCCATGGCCTCCTTTGTCTCGCCCCTCAGGGCGAACTCCCGGTGTTGGTACACACGGTGGTCCGGCTTCAGTCGTATCTTGGCCTCGCCATACGGTCCACGCACCAGTGGGGGAAACACAGGTTTTCCGCTGAAGAAGGTATCCCCATACTTCTGCTTCAGCCTGGCCCTCAATGTCTGGATCTCAGGACACTCATCGGACTCTGCCTTGGCCTTCCCGGGTACCTGAACCACTGAGCTTACCTGCGGGGTGTCACCGCATGGTTTCGGCTCTGGTGGTCTTCCCAGGTGGCCCAAAGGGCCATCTCTGGTCTTGCCTCGGAACAATTCACCATAGGTGGGCGGGTTCCCGTCGATTGGCTCGTCCTGGCTAGACATGTGGTCCAGTACCCTCCTTACGAAGGTATTCCCATCATAGGAACCGGAGATGATGGATTCCACCTCCCACCAGGCTTTGTCCTGGCCCTTCTCCTCACGCTTGCTTCCCCAGTCGTGAAAGCGCTGATCCATATACCCCTACTATAGCTATACCCTACTAGCTACTATTCGCCAACTCCTCTTCAGTGAGGAGGTCCTCCGGTTCTCCGATGTCAACAGGGGAAACAGCAAAGCATTGCCGCCATGGCTCCGCTATGATGCAGTTGACACACACGAAGTCCGTGGTGTCGGCCTGCTCAAGGCCCCCATCCAGTTGAAGTCCGTTGGCCATCTCTGGGGTGGCATGGGCTGTCTCTTAGCGTCCTGATAGACACCCCCTCCAGCCGGTAGGACGACCTTGTTTAAGGTCATGTTGGTCAATGAGACCACCCAATCTCGGGTGCTTTCCTCCTCGGTGCATCCCATGGGAACAACCAGCACTGCATTAGAGCGGTCCTTGCGAATCCTCGCTACCGCCCTTGGAATGTCCCATCCGGGGCAATGGATCCACATCCAACCCTGATGCGGACCCCAGTGCTTCTTCGACGCGGAGTGCTGGGCGCTCCAGTACTTCTCAGAAACCCGAAGATGGGCGGAGGTTCCTGATGAGAACACATCCAGGGCCAGATCCGGAGCGCCCAGGTCCGCAACCACTCAGCTCGCTACTTCCGGCATTACGCCGTACTCTTGGTTTGCTGGCCCAGCTGGCTCAGTCCCCAGCGCGGCTACGTTGAGCTGATTGCGTTCCGGGTCGATCCATTGGCACTCCACATGGTGCTCAGGTGACGAAAGCAACGGGAGCTTGTCGTCCGGGTACAGGGTCATTGAGGCCTTGGCCGGGAGAACGCCGGAGTCCGTCTCCATCATAAAGTGGTACCCAACGATCATGTCCCAGTCCATCTGGGCCTCGTAGAAACGACCTTGCAGGAGAATTTCCTTGCCGAGGTTCGGGCTGCTCAGCTCACGGTGGTTCACGAACTGCAGTCCAATGGCCGCTTCCCTCGTGCCTCCCACCATGTACTGGCCGTTCGCCACCTTCAGCCTGACAGGCTTCCGGCTGTCGGTCAAGCACTCTGGCGGAAGTAAGCCAGCCTTGACCAAGCTGACCTGAGATAGATCCTGAAGCACATCAAAGACATTCTTGGTCGCGAAGGATGGACGGGTGCAAGGGTTCGTGCCTTCACTTGCCCTCACCCTGCCACTGCGACTGTCTTTCGTCTTGGGTGCCGGACCGGGCCTTCTGCCCGCGGCAATCCCTTTGTGCTCATTGTCTCCCAACTGGGATTGTGTAGCGCTTCCCGCGACACCATCCTGCGACCGCCGTAGCTGGGGCCCTTGGCTGCAGGGGCTCCGCTAAGGGGCGTCGCTTGTGGTAGTAGGGGTACTCTCCTCCGCATCAACCTTGTTGACACCCTTCTTCTTTCCCCCTTTCTTACCCTTCTTGTCCTTGTCTTTGTTCTTGTCGTCCGACTTGGGGACCCAGGACTTCTTGATCCCCTGGATCTCCTTGGCGAACTCGGTCCCCACCGACATCAGCTGGGAGAGCTCCTCCTTGGTGACCTCCACCTTGGTCTCCCGGACACCCGCGGGTGCATGCTTCTTCGACCCGTGGGTGGGGCATGTCCGATGGTCATGGTTGAACCCTTTGTTCCTCCCATAACACACGAAACAGCCCTGAGGCTGAGCTTGTATGAACTCCCCAAAGGACAGCGGAGAGTCGCCTATGCGGCGCGGCTCCTTCTTCTCCTTCTTCTTCCAACCCTTCTGCAGGGGCTTCCAGCTTCCCCGGTCGCTCCCTGCGTTCAGGTTGTTGGCTACGAAGGCACAAACGGCTGTCTTGGCGGGCTCATCGTCATCGTCCTCATCGTCGAGGGCCTCACCGGCTTCGGTTCCCGCTGGGTCCATGGCAGATTCCCTGCCGGACCCTTCGCCAACATAGTTGACGTCACGGTCACCGGCCTTCAAGCCGCGGGTGTGGTGGAGATTCCTGTACTCTTTGAGCACTTCCTCTCCGACCCCATCCAAGACCTCGTCGCAGGTCATCCGCGCCGTGATGGCCTGCAGACGGAGGGTCTGGCCGCCCACGTCACACTCGTAGAGGCGCAACATCGCAGTCTTCTCGCGATCGCCCGTGACAGTGATCAGGAGGGCGTTCCGCAGCTGTCGCTGCTTGACATCCCGCGCCACATGCTCATTTGTCCAAGCCAACACTTTCGGATGATACTCCTTTGGGAGCATCATCTTGAACGTGTGGTTGAACTTGGTCCTCTTCGCTTCCTCCTTGGTGACTCTCTTGATCCATGCCTCCAGCAGCATGGAGAGCAGGCGGGCCTGCTCGTCACCCTCATTCCAGTCCTCCACGTTGCGGCAGAGGAGGGTGTATTGCCCCCGGAAGTCTCGCCAATCCCGTAGGCGGATCTCCCCACCATCATGCTGAAGCATAATGGCCCTCCACCGCTTGGCAGCCACCTGCGGAGCATCCACCCGCACCTGCTCGTTTAGCCACTTCTTGGCTTCCTTGAGGGTCTTGATTTTCCCCTCCTTGGTCGCCAGGAAGTATAGCACTTGGAGCACCTCTGGCGGGCGCCACCTGAACCGTTTGAAGACATATTTCTCCGCCTCTGCGGGATCCATGTCTTCGATGATGGTCTACCCCCCATCGTCCAGCCCGCGGCGACCCTGGCGATGCGGATCATCTCCCTCTTCCCCGTGTTCACCTCGCGCTCGAGGGCTTGGACCCTCTTGCAGAGGTAGACGATCCATCGCCAGGTGGCATCCCGGTCATCATCTCCTCGTGGGCCGTCGGGTTCCCCAGGGGGTCCTCCAGGAGGGCCTCTGCTGGGCCCGCCCGGTCCAGGGGGCCCTCCCCTGCCAGGGGGTCCGCCTCCGGGGGGTCCACCTGGTGGACGTCCTCCAGGCGGTCCTGATGGTCCTCCGCTCGGAAGCCCCGGCGGGCCTCCGCCTGGGGGTCCCGGTGGGAGCTTCTCCATGTAGCCGAAGTCCATGTCTTCGTTCTCGTCCATGTTGCCCCACCTAGCCGTCTCGGTCTCGTACGCGGTGGACTCAGAACTCTGGTAGGGAGAAGGGAGATCCTCACTCCCACCCTCCGGGACCATGAGGACATCTCCGCCTCCTCCTCCAGCCACTCCTCGGCGATCTCGGTCGTCTCCTCCATCCCCGTCGCTGGCGGTGAAGAAGGGGTCGGAGTTGTGGGGGTGTCTGCCCGCTAGGCTCCGTGTCCTCTCGGGGGTCTTCCCCTTACCCCTCCTTCGTCGGTAGGTGGTGGAGCCACTGTCCCCACTGCTGCCCGTGTCGACGTCCTCCAGATCCAGCGTCATCTTGGAGGAGGCGTCACCTTTGACGAGGTTTCGAAGGGTCTCCACTCAGGATTCTCCCGGGGCTGTCTCGCGCTGAAGCTTGGCCCCCGCCTCCTCCACTGCGGCGTCCGTGGCTGCGGCAGCTCGCCTTTCGGCCTCCTCCCGGGCACGGGCAGCCTCGGCTTCCCGAGCCAGCTGCAGCCGTGCCTTCTCCGCTTCCAATGCTGACATCTCCGCCTCTGTCTTGGCCCTCTCCTCAGCGACCTTCTGTCGCGCAGCCTCATTGGCATCTTTCCTGGCGGCGTCCGCTTGAGCCTTGGTCGTTGCTCCAGCGTGGGCCCTTTCCACCGCCTCCTTCCTTGCCGTCTCTTGGGCAAGCGCCTACTGCAGCGCTTTCACCTCCGCCTCCTTACGGACAGTGGCCTCCTCAGCCAGGCGGGCTTCCTAGGCGGCTGCCGCCACCTCACCCCTGACCAGGGCAGTCGCTGTCTCCTGGGCGGCTGCAGCCGTGAGTCCGGCCGCAATGGCCGCCACGTTCGAGGCATGGAAGGCCTGTTGCCGGGCAACCCGAAGGTTGCAGGGCACCCCACAGGCGCGCTCGCAGGCACGGGTCACGTCCCTTTGGTCGGGAGCGACACTGCTGCTGGAGCTGGCCTGGTCGGATGGCATCCTCCCACGGTGGGCCGACCAAACGTCGCTGCTGGGGCCTGACTTCCTCAGGTGCAGCCGACAGGGGCTTGGCCTTGGCCTTCTTGACAACCTCAAGAAAGTCACCAAGGGTGGTGCGGCCGGGGTGGTGACCGCCACTGGCCCGTTGGGGGCTGGGGGCTGGGGTTCCGCTCTGGGTCTCGTTCTCCGCGGCTTGGGCGGCTTCAGCGCCCGGGGATTCCTGGTACTCCCGTCATTTCTTGTCCCTGGCGGATCGCTTCTCCTTCCCAGGGGACGCGCTGCTGTTGCTGCCCTGCAGCGTACGCTCGTTCCCCGGTTCCGGGAACCTCTTCTCGATCATGTTCAAAAAAGAGATGTTGATCGTGGCGCCTGACGGGTACTCCTTGGGGTTCTCGTCCTCATCAATCCCGTCGGGGCGCAGCCCTTCGCCGGGCCTGTCCGGGCGGATCCAGACCCTCCAGCGCTTCTGGCAGAAGCAGTAGGCGTATCTTTCCACCCGCAGCCAGTCTTCCACTGCCTGCAGGCGGTCAACGCCCATATCCTCGCGGAGCTCGAAGCTCCCGGGCATGCCGCCTTCGCACTGCGGGGTTGCTGTGGCGGTAGTGCTGCCCCCATACCAACCCACGCAGTAGATACACAGCATGGAGGTCGGGCAGCGGCCACGTCTTGCCTGCCTCCGGCCAGTTCACCATCGGCGCTCGTTCCCCTCGATGGACTAGTCTTGGGGCTGGCTGTTGAAGTGGTTGTTGCGGTCCACTCTATCTACAGGGCTGGGAGGCAGACGCCCGATGGTGGTTGTGGAGGTGGGTGATGCAGCTGGGAGTGCGGCCGGTACTGGTCGGTCGAAGGAACTCCCTAATTTTGGAGTTCCGGTCGCTACACCTCCTTCACGGACTCGGCGCTGTTGCTGACGCTCCGGGCAATGCTCTGGGTGGCGCTGCGAAGCCCGTGGTGCTCGGGGTTCAGGTGGCCCCAAGTGTCACGTGAGGGATCGGTAACCCCGCGGCGGTGAAACGCTTTTGACGTGTTCCCGTTGGGGGCCTGGCGACGTGACGCTGCGGCTGACACGCACAAGCGAGCAGGCAGGCAAGACAAGGTCACACGCAATTGTATATCTCCCCGTCGCCTTGGAGATCAGATCCGCCATTCCATATGCAATCCACTGGGAGTCTGACAAAGACTCACATGTACCTGGCCCCCAAGGATCTCCATGGCCCTCGGCGTCCTGATGATCCAAACTGGGTCCACAACTTCCAAAATGGCAAAATCGGTCGTCTCGGGCAACCGGTCAGGGTAGAAAACCTTGGCGATCTCGTCGCGCCAAGCCTTGATTCACAATTATTGATATCCTCACTGGTCCTATGCCCTAGGTTATGGTTTGCTGTCACGCTGGCTGCTTACTGTTCACCGAGGGGATGACCACACGGACAGGGCGGAAAGCAACATGCGGTGCAAAGGGGGGGTTCATGGATCGCACCAAAAGTTGAATAACTCCGGATGAGCCGGAGGAGCAAATACGAAACTCAATGGTGTTCTACCCTTGGTCATATGCTACCATAAACGTTACTTTCTCCCAAGCTGGATCCCGTGCCCCATGGAGATATGGTAGTTCTAATATGGCATACAATGGCAAAAACAGCGACATTTGGCCAAAATGGCCCGCATCTATGATTCCATATCTCCATGGCCACGGCAAGGATCCTTACAAGCAAAGATGCTGTAGACACATGGGACTTAGGTCCCAATATATGCCGCTTGCCATCCCTCATGGTCGCCTCTAGCTATTTTACCCATTGGGAGGGAGAGTGACACACAAATGGGGCAGAATGGCAACATACCCCGAATTGGGTGACTCACAACTCTCCCTTCGAGAGGAGAGGCCACATGGGGAAACACCCCATTCGATGCGGGTTTATGTGCCTTCTCTGAATTGCCCTTACCCTTGGTCAAGTGGCGCACGCACCCTGGGGGGTGAAATCAGGGGGAGAAGGGGTTTGTGGCCATTCTGCGCAAAACGGCCAAAATTCACCCATAAGTAATCACTCGAAAAATCGTATCTCCGTATCACAAGAGAAAGGAGCCTCGGGCCTTTGCATGGATGCAGACCGAAGCTCCTTCTCCCCTTTGCAACAATGGTTGACGTTCAAAGCATAATGGAAACATTTTTAACACCTCAATCCTTGAAGCACACTATTTATGGAAAAAAGTGCATATATCGGCGATATTGATATGTACATATCTTTGGGTCATTGAGGAACAAAAATATGAGCAAACATTGTTGGTGTAGGCCCATAGTGAGTGCCCCCAAATATGCCCACTATGGTTAGATCGTTCCCGCCCACTCTTGTCATTAGTGCTTGCATATGAGCGCGTGTGCAAAGAGGCAGTATGACACGCGTGCTCACGAGGCAACATCATGTACAATAGAAGAAAAGGTTGTAAACATCAACCAAGCCATGCACAATGTTCTTCGTGGTCTCTGTTTTACATATTGATTTGATTCAAGGCTCAGCTTTCCATAGGCTCTGAGTACAAGCCTCGGCAGATTGGCTATTTTCACCTAATTTTTGACCAAAACTTGCCTTTCCTCGAAAATAGAGTTTTGGTACGCATTGAAATGCGTGGAGCCATCGTTGACTTGGCTCGATAATCAGAAATATCTTAGGGCTTTTGGTCTTGTGAGCATTCCGTTCGGTTATTGAAGTTCATGCTCACAAAGCCACAGAGTTAGCGTTTGCGCACGCAAACGACTTGGGTTTGCAAAACCCATAGGCTGCCTAAAACATCCCTATTGCCATCTTCCCTATTCAAAGTGATATGCCCATGTGAAAAGGGCATGGATGAAAGTCATAGGGGGGGAATGTAGGGTTCCGTCCGAACTCATGGTTCTTGAGAACCATAAGTGCGAGCGATCGACGGAAAAGCTTGCGCGCTGATTTCCTCCGGGACGCAACGGCGAAAAATTCTGGTGAATACACCAAATAGAAGTACAAGAAAAACCCTCTATATCCAGCCCTTGAGTTCCTTCAGAACCTCAAAGCTACTCGAGAACAATCCATCACAAAACTCGGCACGGAGAAGCAACGAAAGCGCGCGAGCAGGCGACAACAGGCAGCGATTTCACGACAATTAGAAATCGCGGTAGAAATTGGGTATTTCACCAATTTCTGACCGAAAGTCCACCAAGACAATAACATTATGGTAATTCTACATCGATTTAATGGTTAGAAATCGGATTTCACATTTCGCGGATTAGAGAACAGGGATATCCCGCTGACAGCCGGTGTCAACGGCTTCCGCACGGGTGTCATGGCTCACAGGCCTCCGGGCCATGGGCCATAGGTGGACGGCTCACAGGCCTCCGGGACATGGGCCATAGGTTCTGGCTACTGCTTCACTGCGACAAACAGGCCCTTTCAGTTTCTTCACAGCACCAAATAGGGGCAGAGTGGGGATGGGAAATGGGGTGTCAACTGAGTGAGGTGGTCTGCCACACCTTTGCCCCCCCTCCCCCCCCAGCCCGATTCTTGGCTCTCCTTTCGCAGAACAAGTGACGCAGCCGCATGTGCCTGCAGTAGTAGCTCAGACACAGCCGGCATCGACTACAAGAGCAACACAGACTGTGCTGCCGCTATGCGCTTCGTATTCCCTGTGTCGCTACCACGGGATCCCCCAGCATCTGGAACTCCGCCACCTGCTGTCGATGCTTGTTGCTTGCAGGACAACCTTGCTGATCACGGGAACTGCCTATGTCAGGCTTCATACTGGTGTTGTGGTCTGCTGCTGCTGTATGGTCAGGCTTCGGTATTTGCCCTCTGTTTTGCCTTCAGCATGAGGAGTATGCACCCTACTTGCTGGCGTTTGCATCATTGTGTATGACGTACCAAGTGTCATGGCATTGGCAGAGTCATGTCGCACAGGTCAAGGACAGTCTCATGTAGCAGCCTGTCCTCCTCAATGTCATCCGCAGTATCAACAACAGTACAGCCCCTTTCACAGCAATGAAATTCTGTGTTTACTGTATGCCTCTCTCTACCAATCAATTTTTGTTGCCTCGCCTCTTGATTCCCCGGTCACTGCCACAATTTTGGTCGTCCTGTTCCTGCACTGTGTGCAGTCTAGCCTCCCGTGCCGTATTGGAAGCAGAATTGCTGCCACAGTCCGCGTGTTACAGTGTACAGTACTGGTCCGCTGGCCCCCTTTGTCTCCACATTTACATGCCTCATGGGTTTGTCGCACAGGCGCAACAGGGATTCGGACAGTCCATCTCATCCACTCTGTCTACGTCTGGGAGTCAGAGGCTAAAGACCAGGCCCCATACATAGACAACCTCAAGAATCGAAAAACTGCTGACAGCGTCCTGAACCGGATGCTGAAAAACACAATGGCGGATGCTTTTGGGTGTATCGACTTGTATTGCCACGCCCGCCCGCATGGGGAAGATGTCCATCTCCTTCCAAAAGCCTCCGGCCCCTTCAGAGGGACGTGGTGGTGCAAATTGCACAGAGCAATGCTGGGGATGGATGCCAGACGGTACACATCAGAGCCGGAAGTTGTCAATCTTCACCAGTCTGCGGAAGACTTTGTGAGAAGCAGAGACCTCGAATTTGAATGCCCCTTTAATGTGGTGTTGCTGGATCCCCTGGCGTGCAACATTATCCTGGTGAACGCAGTGACCAATGCAGCACGACATGGTCGTCCATCCTGTTGCTGAAGTGCAGCTGACAATGCGAGTTTCAGAGCAGTCACACGACGCCCAAGTCAGGCAGGCCGACGACGCTGCCACCCACCCCAGATGCCCCCTGGGTTCAGCAGTGAAGCCAGTGAGGAGCAGACACACCACTGCTTCACCAAGTGTGGCTCAAGTGCGCGCTTCGACCCTCTGTGGTGAGACCAACCAGTTCTCAGAAGGCCGGGGCCTGTCAGCGGGACTGGCGCTTCTGAGCGTCCGCTCGCCTGCTTGTGGTGCACCTTGCTCGGTCTGAGCACCTCTGTTCTTTGCGCCATGCATGGTGCTCTCCGCCCCCCCTCAACTGGGGCCCATTCGATCAAAGGTGAGACCCACCGATTTCCCAGAAGGCCAGGGACTGTCGGCGCGATCGGTATTTCTGAGCGTCCGCTCACCTGCCCGTGGTGGACCTAGCTTCGTCCGGCCACCTCTCGCTTTCGCGCCATGCATGGTGCCACAGCCCTTCTCAACTGGCACTCGTCCCATCAGAGTGTATGGCTGTGTACCGGCTGGACGTTCTGCCGATGGCCGTCCTCGGATGGAGCAGCAGACGATGGATCCAGCATACCATGACATGACATGAAATGGGTACGAAACATTACACGTCAAATTTCAGTTAATGGTGGTTGAGGCTGGTTGTGTTTCACTTCCTCGTGTTGCCCAATATGGCGTGCCCCCATACCTTGTCCTGAAAATACCGTGGGATATGGCTTTCGGGCACCCATGGGGTTATGAACATTGTGTGAGCCATTTTGCCTGTTTCAGTTATTTATACTCTTACCATCCAGTGAAGCCAGGGTTTGGAAATGAAGTCTTCCTCGAAGCTCCAGGAACCAGCAAATCATTTTTGGTCAAACCCATTCATTGTAAAGTGTCACGCCAGTCTGTGTGGGGCATAACAGTTGCAATCATTGGAGCGGTCACACCGATGCACCCGGCCCCGGCAATTGTGGTTACGCTCCCTCGTGGCGAACCGCCTAATCGTGTTGAAGCCGAAAAACACATATCCTATGCCTTGACCGCCTCCTCCGTGGCCCCCGTGCAGGATCGGGCTTGTGCATTGAAGCTCTTTGGAATTGCACCCAAAACCCTTGCCCCTGATGTTCTACCTACTCGGCGTGAAGCTGGATATGGAAGCAGTCTGACTATTGCCTAACGTTGTATCCGGCCGCGCGTGTTAAAAAAAAGTTTGGAAGAATCCCTGACGCCGAAGCCTTCAATAGGGTTTCAGGTAAGTCACAGGCTACCCGTTGGACTTCGCCGCTCAATCATTTCTTTTGCACTCCCGGGGACCCATTTAAATTGTAATGGATGTGTCCCCTCTATCATCGGTTTTCCCATTTTGTCAGGAAAATTCGGCAAAAGTAACTACGAGCCATCGTCGCAGGGCCAAAGTGGACGCATAGTGAGTGGTGGAAGCACCTTATGGAAAATACTTCGCAGGGGTACGATCTTCCTGGACCGGAGACTGAAGCCCATCTCTATCAAGATGACCAACTCATGCCCCTCCTCCAACGGGGTTGGTCCACGAGGGCACTACACGTGGATGATGGTATTGCGGAGGAGGATTTGGTGGCCACTAAATGCCATGTGGCCTCGGTTTTGGCACCAGCCGTCCGTGACCCTGATGCGGATGAAAAGCCAGGCATGACGTCTGAGGATGAGTCGGAGGATGCCAGGGTGCCAAATCAGTTGGTTTCGGTGTGCACCCTCACATACCAAGCGACTAACAAAAAAATCCCCGCCCCCGTTACTCTTGAGCCAAGGCCCAATGATTTTGAGGCGCAAGAATGTGTGCGTTCAAGAATTGCAAAAATGGGAAAGCGGTTGTTGGGCGGGGGGGCCACTACCATGAAAGGCTACCAAAAAACTAACAGCGCCAAACAACTGTTGGCAGCTTCTTGGGTTGGCGGCGTTGTCATCGCCCAAGAACCTATTGTGTCTCGGGAGGTGCAGCTCCTGAGGAAATGCACCCTCGCGGACTATGAGCGGGATATTTCCAGTGGGGAGGTTCGTCTTCGTCCGGGCTAGGAACATCTAAAGGTCCGTGGTACGGAGCAGTTGGGGTTTGCTAAGCTTGACCTGTACCCGAATGCTAAACCCACGTGTGTGTATTCTATAGGGCTAGTGGGGGAGCCTGCGGCGGCGGATGATGGGATAGTGGAGGATTTCTTCGCCGATGGTTGGATTAAGCCGTGTACTGCCTTTCGCTTCGTTTCGTTTCCCTGTGCCCAAGAAAGGAAAAGGTAAATGGCGCCTCGTAGTTGACTATAGCCAACTTAATGAGGCTACCTTGCCCGACACGCACCCCCTCCCCGTCATTGAAAAAATATTAGAAAATCAATCAAAACACAAGATTTTCACCATTGTTGACTTGAGTAAAGAGTTCCATCCAATTCCCCTCCCTCCTCAGTCCCGGCCTAAGACCGCCATCAATTTGGCCGGTAAGTGATACCAATGGCGGGTTATGCGTATGGGTATCCGAGAATGGGCCCTCTTCGTTTCGAACGGCTCATGCACCACGTTTACGGGGTTAGGAGTGTGCGGATGTGTATATCAATGGTATTATTTTTGGCGCCTCTGGTGATACAGAGGAAGAGCTATTGGCTAACCACGACCGCGACGTGCGTTCCGTGTTTGATAGGCTACGGAGGGAGGACTTGGTCGCTTCGGTTAGTAAAATGGAATTCCTTGTGCGTTCGGTTGTGTTTTGTGGCCATGTTTTGAAAAATGGCACACGTCAGCCGGCACCAGGGAAAATTATGGCGCTTGAGAATTGGTCAAAACCGGATAACGTTCGGGAGGTCCGGGGGTTCTTGGGGCTCGCCAACTTTTTTTAGGGGTATGTCCAGAAATACGCCTCCATAGCTACCCCTTTGATGGAGATGTTGAAACTTTTGCCTAAGCATAGGAATGGGAAGAAGACAGGCCTAACATGGAATCCTCTGGCAAATGAGGCCTTTTTGAAGCTCAAACGTGGTATCAAGGATATTGTTCCCCTCCAACCAGCCATTTGACATAAGATCTTTGTCCTCAGCCCGGACGCTAGTAGTTGGGCGTCCGGGGTGGCCCTACAACAGGAAGGTTCGGATGGTGCTCTTTGCTCCCTTGCCTTGTTCTCGCGTAAACTGTCAGGCAGCAAATTGAATTGTAGCCCGCGAGACAAAGAGTGCTACGCCATAGTGGCAGCACTTGTCAACCGGCACCGTTGGGTGGGGAACAAGCAAGTGGTGGTCCGTACGGACCAGTATAGCCCTGAACATTGGCCTACAGAGGACCTTAAAACCATGGGGCACGTTGGCATGATTTGTTCTCTGAAATTGACCTCCATGTGGTTTACACCCCTGGGCCTGTAATTTCTTCTCCTGTTGGGCGTACCCTGCTAACCCGGCGTTGGGTGATGTTTCAATACATTGGACGGCCAATACGGACAGGGATGTTCGGGACATGATTGCGGCCCAGAAGGAGGAACTCCTCGCCCGCCCCCTTGTATTTTGGGCGATAATGGCGCCCGTTGTTAGTAGATCTTGCTCTATCGCGGTGTCCTGGGATCATGGCGCGCCCGCGGGTGATCCAGCCCCTCGGACTTCAGCTCCAGTGGGGGGGGGGGGACGAAGATGAAAAAAAGCTTCGAAAACTGGAGCAAATTGCCAAGATAAAAAAGTCTTGAAAGTTCCACAAGAAAGCAACACCTCGACATGGGGAGGATGCTCCCAATGCCTTTGAGATGAATTAGGCTGAACACTACCCAAATTGTGGGCGCTACAAAAAATGTGGAAAGATGCCTTGAATGGGAACTTCGAGGACGCAGTGCGGGCGGTTGATAACAAGCTGGTCCGTAATGGACAGTGGTGTGTTCCTACGCCCGCTAGTGCATCGTTTGGTGGCCGAATCCCACGATGCACTTCATTAAACTCCATCAAGTATGGAAAACCACTGGAAGAAAATTATCCATCGCGTGGAAGGTGAGGGTTTGTACAAAGCAGTTGAACTGCAATGTCAAATGTGTCCCTCTCGTGCCATTCACACGCATAACACCAGTCGCAAGCAGGGGTATAAGACCCCTATGCCTATACCTATGGAGCCCATGGACTCCATAACCATTGAAGAGTTTCAATACTCCTCCACCTCTCATGATGGAGAGGAGTATGACCGGATGCTCCTGTTTGTTTGCTGGCTTTCTGGCCACGTCATCGCGATCCTTATTGCTAAACCTCGTCCTGAAGACAAGCATGAAGGGCTAACGGGGAAGAGAGCGGATTTTTTGGTAATGGCACCCTGCGTTGACAGGTTCAGAGACCCTCTAGACATATGCTCCAACCGCAAGCCACAATTTGTGAGCGGATGTTTCTAAACCAGTTGTCCTAACATTGGTGCCCGCTCAACTATGTGTCTCGGCGGTATACCTGACACCAAGTAATGGCAAACGGAAAATGCTGGCAAGCAGCTAAGGCGTGCCGTTGCTAAAGCCCTTACCTTGAAAAATGGCAAGGATTGGGTAGAAGTTTTGCCCGCCGTTGTATGGGCGTGGCATCGAACTAAAGGTGCTTCAGGTTATCCGCCTAATGACATTGTGTTTGGTAAACACAACCGTACTAAGGGGCCTCCTCTTGCAGAGCCTAAGGCGGTTGCCAAAGACGACGCGCACTACTTCCAGCAGCGTGAGGAGCGTTTTGCCCTTGTACGTAGAGCTATGATTGAAGTGCAAAAGGCAATGCTTCATAAGTATAAGAGGAGGAGGAGGATGTCGCCCGATTTCTCAAAAGGGGACCGTGTATGGGTCCGTTGCCAAAGTAGATATCTTGGCAATAAGACTTGCCCCTATTGGATTGGGCCCTATCAGGCCGTTGCCAAGAAGGCTAAAAACCACTATGTCATTCAAGTGTACCAACGGAGACTAGTTCACGTCCACGTTGATTGTTTGATGAAAATGGTCAGCTCGCCCCGCTCCTCCATGCCTCTAAATTACACAGAGGAGGTTGCTAGAGTGCCCTCCCAATTTGAGGAGGACCCTTAAAAGGTGAAGAAAACATTGGGGCACCTCACACAGCGAAAGAGACTTCCCCTCAAGGTACGTTGAGAGAGTTACACTAAGGATATGGATACTGAGGAGCCCGGTGAAACCTTCTTACAGTCCTACAATAAGGTTTGGCTAGATTACGTGAAGACTCAGAATCTGACTCAAACCATTGACCTCCCCGCCCACCTTGGTGGCCCGCCCTCATGAGTGTGACAGGGAAAAAGCCTAATGAATATGAGGGTATATTATTGTCTGGGGAAGGGAGGATAGAGCGAGAAGCGGTGGGAAACGTGCAGGCAAGTCCCGCCCCTCCGTTACAGATATCCCAAGCGGAGCAGGGCGGTGGGTACCGCAGGTTTACCCTCTCTGACCGCTAAAGGCTTGAGAGTCCTTTGGGTTGGCCTGCTTGGCATATAGCCTCGGGCGGATATGGGACGTGTTCTCTCGTGGGTTTTGATGCCATTCAAACCCCTATCTTTGGGTCTTACTGGAGCACTGCTACCACCACCAGGACTAAGTCATGCCGACCACAACGCCCCTCGGCAAGAGTCGAAACAACGTGGCAAGCACTTCCTGAAGGCTCTGCTGGGTTGTGCCCATGGTGGTGCTTGCAAGGTTTCAGGGTGCCGCCCCGTACCCAAACCACGACCCCAGGACCTTCCCTAGCCGGTGACCCAAGCAAGCGAGCTAAAAAATTTGACAAATATGAGCGAAGGCTTGCAAACTTGAGTTGGTTTGCAGGCAATCCATTTTTACTTTTTTATTTGGGCGTGGTGGTTTTCCATCGATTTGCCCTCGTCCACATGAGGGTAAGGTATACAGATTACAAAGTATTCATCTGTCTCACATTACATGAAGAAACATTTGGTGGCGTGCAAAATTGCCACCACATAGGGCGAGGACTTAAGTCTAGAGGGAAGGGTCGTCCTCTATGTACCTGTATTCAAATATGAAGTGCAATGGGTGCCTTTGCCCCGTCACTCGTTGAGTGGGCGGGGTCTTCAAAGGCTATGGCGTTGCGGATTTTACCATCTCTGCCGCCCGGGTATTTATCCCCGGTCGCTATGCGCTGAGTACCCAGTATTGCCATTGCATGGGGCCACATGCTGGCTGGGTGTCTTTTTCAGGTCCTTGTTGAATTTCATGGGGGATATCTCCGCCTGCAACGTGAGGAATACCAAAAATATGCAGAAAAGGGCGAGTGTACGGGTGTGTGTCTGCATATAGTTATCAGAGGAGATATATGTGGATATTTCGTCTAGAGTCCCCACGAGTGGACTCGGGTTTCCACAACACGCAAGGGGTTCTATATCCCAAAACCCAGCCGAACAGGTTTCAGATGTGGGTGTGGCATATTTTGGTGGAGGCCCGCACGTGGACTTGGATTTCGACAACACACACAGACCTCTCTCTCCATGACACACCAAAACCGGGTGTGCCCCGTGTCCATTGGTTGCATGCATGTGTGTGCATGCCATTATACTAGTTACGGGAGTATATGGTTACCTATTAGCTAGGCTATCACCCGCCACCCGTTGAAGCAAGGCCTACATTTTAGGTTTTCGTTTTGTAACCGTGTGCACCGGCATCAAGTTTGCACACAGAGTTGTAGACATGCACAGTCATGGCCCCAATGTGTATATTCGCGCGCGCTGGAGCTTCGCCAGAATGAAAATTAAAAGGACGGTAGAACGTCAGGAAAACGATTTCTAAATAGCTGAAAATAAAGGTAAATAGCATAAAAAATGGCTATGCAAAAAAGCCTTCTGCGACACGCGTGAAAGAGGGGACCGTGGTGAATAGTTAACGCCGTAAACTTCGTAACGCTAAGACAAGCAGAACGCGGCGTCGCCTGTTGTGCTGCGTGCGGTGTATGCAACGAAAAATGCGCCGCAAGCCGCGCGTAAGTGTCTAAGGAAGTTTTTCTAAGCTTCCGCGCCCCTGTACCAGCTCCTTCTTCCTTTTTTTTGTTCTCCATGTACCTACCCCTCCCGTACGCGCCCCAGCCTACCTGTTTTTGCCTCCCTTCGCGTTGCAGGCCGATGGCCCTGGGGGCAACTCGGTCAACTTCTTGCAACACCGCCGTCAGGCACAAGTTAAACCACGAGTTCAAGTATGGGAAACCGAGTTCGAAGTACGATGTACAGTGTCAAAGATAAGGCCAGGGCAGGACCATATCGCGGGGAACGACGCCATGGAGGTGGACGGATTACATGTACGTCAGAAATGTGTTACTGGCCTTGCTGCTTGCACGTGTGTGGCGTTGAGTATAATTTGTGTTTATTTTCGAAAACGAAAAACAAGTCCTACCATTTTGCAGAGGTGACAAATAAGAGTGAAAGCAAACCGACAGGACCAGAGAACAAAAAAAGACACGAGCGCACGGCAACACACCACCACACTGAAACACAGCACCACAGAACACAGCACAGGGGAGCAGAATGCCACGACGAACCAACACACACAACAGGGCAGCGGGCCACGCAGCCGGGGAGGCGAACAAACAGAAGCCACAGGCAGCAACACAGGACACCGCCGAGCACAACAAAAGCAATGGAGCACAACACAGGGGCACGGGGGAGGCGCGACGGCACAGCACCACACAACAGCGCAGAAGAGGAGCCGCGCCACTTTACGACAGCACGCAGGAGGACACGGCACAGAGCGCAGCGACACAGCACACCACGCACCCAGCAGCACAGCGCAACACCACACCGTAGAACCCAAAAGGAAGCAACACACACCACGGCACCAGGCACCAGAAACAGCACAGACCAAGCGAACAGCACGACGCAGGGCGCGGGGAACCGCACAGCGCCAAGGCCGAGGACACCCGAGGCCACAAACAACGGAACGCCAGAGCCAGAGACAACGGGAACGCACGGCACACGAGGAGAAGAGAAGCAACGAGGAGAAAAAAAAGAGGGGAGGGTGGGGGGCGGGAGGAGACAATGCAGAGCGCCAGGGCAAAGGGCATCCGGGGCCGGAGAGCACGAAACGCCAGGGACACAGGGGGCACAAGCAACGGGGGAGCAGGAGCAGGAAGGGAATGGAAAAAACAAAAAAACCAGGCAACGGCAACCCCAGCCCGGAGGAGGCCGACCAAAGAAGGAGGACAAATTGCGACACAAAAGGTGAGGCGCACCACAACGCACCTGGCAGGCCGGCATGCCCAACCCCACCACAAAGAGCACACACGTGCGGGACCCAGGCGTGGGGTCCTCAGACCCGAAACAGGAGGTGTCAGCGTCCGGACGAAACAGCTCCGGTGCACCGGCCGAGTCCCCCCTCGAAAGACAGACGGTACAGAAAACCATCCAGAAGTCTCTGCTGGGTTGTGCCCATGGTGGTGCCTGCAAGGTTTCAGAGTGCCGCCCTGTACCCAAACCACGACCCCAGGACCTTCCCTAGCCCGTGACCCAAGCCAGCGAGCTAAAACATTTGCTCAAATATTATCGAAGGCTTGCAAACTTGAGTTGGTTTGCAGGCAATCCATTTTTACTTTTTTATTTGGGCGTGGTGGTTTTCCACCGATTTGCCCTCGTCCACATGAGGGTAAGGTATACAGATTACAAAGTATTCCTCTGTCTCACATTACATGAAGAAACATTTGGTGGCGTGCAAAATTGCCACTACATAGGGCGAGGACTTAAGTCTAGAGAGAAGGGTCGTCCTCTATGTACCTGTATTCAAATATGAAGTGCAATGGGTGCCTTTGCCCCGTCATTCGTTGAGTGGCCGGGGTCTTCAAAGGCTATGGCGTTGCGGATTTTACCATCTCTGCTGCCTGGGTATTTATCCCCGGTCGCTATGCGCTGAGTACCCAGTATTGCCATTGCATGGGGCCACATGCTGGCTGGGTGACTTATTCAGGTCCTTGTTGAATTTTGAGGGGGATATCTCCGCCTGCAACGTGAGGAATACAAAAAATATGCAGAAAAGGGCGAGTGTACGCGTGTGTGTCTGCATATAGTTATCGGAGGAGATATATGTGGATATTTCGTCTAGAGTCCCCACGAGTGGACTCGGGTTTCCACAACACCCAAGGGGTTCTCTATCCCAATACCCAGCCAAACGGGTTGGGATGTGGGTGTGGCAGATTTTGGTAGAGGCTCGCGCGTGGACTTGGATTTCGACAACACACACAGACCTCTCTCTCCATGACACACCAAAAGCGGGGTTTGCCCCGTGTCCATTGGTTGCATGCATGTGTGTGCATGCCATTATACTAGTCACGGGAGTATATGGTTACCTATTAGCTGGGCTATCACCCGCCACCCGTTGAAGCAAGGCCTAAGTTTCAGGTTTTCGTTTTGTAACTGTGTGCACCGGCATCAAGTTTGCACACAGAGTTGTAGACATGCACAGTCATCGCCCCACTATGTATATTCGCGCGCGCTGGAGCTTCTCCAGAATGAAAATTAACAGGACGGTAGAACGTCAGGAAAACAATTTGTAAATAGCTGAAAATAAAGGTAAATAGCATAAAAAATGGCTATGCAAAAAGAGCCTTCTGCGATACGCGTTAAAACGCGACCGTGGGGAAGAGTTAACGCTGTAAACTCCGTAACGCTAAGACAAGCAGAACGCGGCGTCGCCTGTTGTGCTGCGTGCCGTGTATGCAAAGAAAAATGCGCCGCAAGCAGCGCGTAAGTGTCGAAGGAAGTTTTTCTAAGCTTCCGCGCCCCTGTACTAGCTTCTTCTCGCCTTTTTTTGTACTCCATGTACCTACCCCTCCCATACGCGCCCCAGCCCATCTGTTTTTGCCTCCCTTCGCGTTGCAGGCCGATGGCCCTGGGGGCAACTCGGTCAACTTCTTGCAACACCGCCGTCAGGCACAAGTTCAACCACGAGTTCAAGTTTGGAAACCCGAGTTCGAAGTACGATGTACAGTGTCAAAGACAAGGCCAGGGCAGGACCACATCCTGGGGAACGACGCCATGGAGGTGGACGGAACACATGCACGTCAGAAATGTGTTACTGGCCTTGCTGCTTGCACGTGTGTGGCGTTGAGTATAATTTGTATTTATTTTCGAAAAAACGAAACACAATTCCTACCATTTTGCAGAGGTGACAAAAAAGAGTGAAAGCAAACCGACAGGACCGGAGAACAAAAAAAACACGAGCGCACGGCAACACACCACCACACTGAAACACAGCACCACAGGACACAGCACAGGGGAGCAGAGTGCTACGACGGACCAACACACACAACAGGGCAGCGGGCCACGCAACCGGGGAGGCGAACAAACAGAAGCCACAGGCAGCAACACAGGACACCGCCGAGCACAACAAAAGCAACAGAGCACAACACAGGGGCACGGCTGAGGCGCACCAGCACAGCACCACACAACAGCGCAGAAGAGGAGCTGCGCCACTTTACGACAGGACGCAGGAGGAAACGGCACAGAGCGCAGCGACACAGCACACCACGCACCCAGCAGCACAGCGCAACACCACACCGTAGAACACAATAGGACACAACACACACAACGGCACCAGGCACCAGAAACAGCACAGACCAAGCGAACAGCACGACGCAGGGCGCGGGGAACCGCACAGCGCCAAGGCCGAGGACACCCGAGGCCACAAACAAGGGAACACCAGAGCCAGAGACAACGGGAACGCACGGCACACGAGGAGAGGAGAAGCAAGGAGGAGGAGAAATAAAGGGGAGGGTGGGGGGCGGGAGGAGACAATGCAGAGCGCCAAGGCAAAGGGCATCCGGGGCCGGAGAGCACGAAACGCCAGGGACACAGGGGGCACAAGCAACGGGGGAGCGGGAGCAGGGAGGGAATGGAAAAAACAGAAAAAAACAGGCAACGGCAACCCCAGCCCGGTGGAGGCCGACCAAAGAAGGAGGACAAATCGCGACAGGAAAGGTGTGGCGCATCACACAACGCACCGGGGAGGCCGGCACGCCCAACCCCACCACAAAGAGCACACATGCGCAGGACCCAGGCGTAGGGTCCTCAGACCCGAAACGGGAGGTGTCAGCGTCCACACGAAACAGCCCCGGTGCACCGGCCGAGTCCCCCCTCGAAAGACAGACGGTACAGGAAACCATACGCGTCAGTGACCGGGTCCACATGAGCCAAACCACCGCAGCGCACGGAGCTCAAGACAGAAGCCGACGGGACCCGCCAGAGACATCCCCATCGCAGGGCCATGGACGGGTATGACGGGGGGCGAGCCGAGCGTTCGTGCCTCGGCAGGGCCCAGCGGAAGGCACAATGAGCCCGGTTCTCGGCCCCGAACCCCGCACCCCCCAGACCCAGTCCAGAGGCAACCCCCCTCCGGGCGCCCTTGTGCCGCCCCGACAGCGCGCAAAGCCACCTCGCAAGAGCATGCGCTGTGGGGTTGGTGACGGGTCCCCACGCCCATCCCCCCCGCACCTACGACCAGTAGGTAGCGGGCCCCGGCCGCACGCCCCAAGGACGGGCGAGCGGGCGTGGGAGAGCGCCAAACTCTGGACGCCCAACATCCAGACGATAGGCGCCCCCCCGGGCGCCCTTGTGCCGCCCCCACAGCGCGCAAAGCCAGCTCACAAGAGCGCGCACTGTCGTGCTGCTGACGGTTCCCCGCGCCCACAGCCTCCGCGCCCACGGAAAACGGGCAGCGGGTCCCGGCTGCCTACCACATGGACGGGCGGCCGGAGGGAGAGGGAGAGGGCCAAACCCTGGATGCCCCAAGCCCGGGCAATGGGCGCCCCCTCTGGAGGCCCTCGTCTGGCCCCCACAGCGCACAACGCAGGCCCGCGAGAACGTGCGCTGTGGATATGGTGACGGGCACTCCTGGCGCTCGAGGAAACAAGGGCAGCGGGCCCCTGCCGTCTGCCCCAAGGACGGACGGTGGGGGGAGGGAGAGTGTCCGACCCCGTACACCCCTCAACACCAGCGGGGAACAGGACGGGAGACAGGAGGGCTCCGCAGCCCCCCCTGGCGCCACAAACAACAAGCGGAGCAAGGGAACCGAAGGTATTGTGCTTGTACTTAGGGTGCACAAACAACCCTTTTGTCCTTGTCTTGCACTTCAAAATCAAATTGTTTTGAATGAAATTCTCCATTCCAATTGATCCTCTTGGCAAGCACAAAGAAGGCAACAGCAAGCAGACGAAGTTGTGAACGCACATTGAGCTGGACCAATCGACTGCTCCTGTAATATGGGGTCACATGCATGAATAACAAGGCAATTAGTGTAACAATACATTCTCATTAAAAAGGCAAACCTATATTTTGAACAACTTTGTGAGTAGTCTATTGCATCACAGTCACTGTCAACTTTAAGTAAATCATTGTCGGCGACCAAAGAAGGCGACAGTCGCAACAGGCCATCTGAAGCTTCAAAATAGCTTCAAAATAGCCTTTAATACATTAGCACCTTCCAAAATGCTAGAACACATGATGAAAACACATCATAAGCATATGGAATGTGATTGTTCATGTATGGCTACTTATGTATCCTAGATCTCTGCTCTCTGTAATGTACCTAGGAGCAGTAGACTCCAGCAGTAAGCCATAGGCTTCGACTATAAGCCAACTATGAGCAAATATCCTAGTGGTCCAGGATCTTGAAGCTCTAAGAGGTTGAGTTGAGACCCTCTGAAAAGCTTCTGACAGGCCCAAATGCCCCAACTTATTACACCCCCTTCCTAAGCTTCATGCACATTCACTAAGAATGTTGTTGACAAGCTGATAATCTGACTTAAGGAGGGGTATGGGCATAAGGCACGCTCATTTTGAATGTTCTAAGTGTCTATTGTATTGTCTTAGTACCCCCCTCCTAGTGGTAAAGATATATCTCCACCTAAGAGGGTAAAGTTCCTATGTCTTGGGTATGTATGGTAGGGCTCAAAATCAAACATGAGAAAAACTAAGCAAAAAGCTAGCATACACTGTATTAGCAATGATAACATAAATCTTCAGGCAAAAATTGAGGGTATGTGTAATGCCTCAGGTGCAGACGTATAATTTACAATGGCCTATACGGAAAATCAATACCAATTGAGAATGAAATGCAACATGTGGGGTTAAACTGGACATTCAAGGTCTGCCCAAGCTGTCTATTGACATGACTTGTCTTCGTACCGGAAGAGAGGACATACCACCTTACTCAAAGGACAAGTTACATGTGGCTACCGAACCCAAGGGATGCATTGTGGTACCTATTTGATGCAATGGGTTTCGTGGCCTGCATTACATGGACAGAGGAAGCGAGGCAGCATCAGTAATGACCAAGTGTCGATTAGCTTAGCGGGTAGGGATAACTCATGGTGTGTTGGGGGGGGGGGCGGCAGTCACAATGCGGGCATCACCTCATCTGACCCGGATCTGCTCTTTCTTATCCCGGCGGTGGGGATTGATCCGTCTAGGGGTATGGTAATTTATACTAATACTTCAACCAAAAGACGTTGAAAGATATAGTCCGCCATTACCAATCTTTTATTCATACTTTCTAGCTATCTCTAAAACAAAGCTGAAACGTCAGTTACCCAACATGCCTGGAAGTCATGTACAAAACAATCCATATTCCACCACGGCAGCATAAAGCAATATGCATTGTGATTGTATTGGGCTACATACAGCAGTATGTACCATGATCCTCATTAGGACACATTCCACAGGAATTCAATGAGAAACAAAGCTAGCGGGAATACGGATTTGTGTAGAAATGTCCTAAATGACTTAAATCAACAATGCAAATAATCTGCACGAAAAGGTGAAAATGTAGATGTGTGTTCATCATGTAAATTCAGAGAAAAAAAAAGTATGGGTTGTGGCAAGTGCGAAAGATGACAAAACCAATGAATTGTATGTTAATGTAGGGGTTGGGTTTACAGATAGGGGTGGGTTGGTCCCCTAGGGTTGGCTGGAAAAGAAGTAGGTAAGTAATAACTGAAAACAGTTGGAAAGGTTGGATCTTTCCCATAACGTCGTTCAGCTCTAATGCGAGCCAACGGATATTCTACACGACTGGAGGGGCGCCACTGCCTCATACGCGGAATGTATAATTGTCAGGTTGTCTCAGACAAGTGGAAGTAGTAAATCTCCGAAAAATGCTATCGTACTTAAAGTCCGTTCTGTACCTTACCGGAAGACTAATTACGGCGAGCACCTTGCCCAGCAGATGGTTGTACAAAGCCATGCATGCGGACGCCTGTCTTCATACATGAAGAGTGAACTCCGCTCAACTGATTTCCAAGATTCAGGCTATCCTCTGGGAGCTTAACTCGGTCATCTACGTCTACCGCAAGAGAAGGGGTCTATCCCACTGCAGGGAAAGTACTTATCTACCCGCGCGAGGGTAGAAGCTCATTACTGTAGTTTTTTGATACCCTTCGATAATGCTTTTCAATGGACCTACCGTAGTGCACGGCCTGTCTCGGTGGCTACCAGCGTAGGACTCTTCAGTAACACACCGCGGAATGCATTAGCCAAGTCACAAGCTAAGTGAACAAGCTTAAACCTGTTCACTAGTGTTACACAACATAAATGTGGCGGGGTGAGACCAATGCCGGCCCCTGTAAGTGGACATTGCCTATCTACACGAAGGAAATGAGTTAGAAATTGGCTCGTAGGCAAAAATTTGATGGATGTGGTACTACAGCAATTCTTCAGAGTGTGATATCCAAATGAAGAAATGGAATAATCAAATGACTCATGGTATGTGTTTGTGTGTGTGTTGTATGTGTAGTGTGATGAAGGAGGGGATGTGTGGAAAAGATTCCAATCAGATCTGTCATACATGTGATGGTGTGGTGTGGTGCCGGGGGGGGATAGCGAATTTGATGTCGTAGACTGCGGACACTCAATTGAGCACTCTCAAACCTGGTAATTGAGGGTGTACCAGGTGATCTAGCGAACGTTAACGAAGCGGAACGTACCCGTAGTGGTTCGGTAGGAAGTTTGAGGATAAATCAGCTCTTTAGACCAAATGTCCTAGGTCAATTATCGCTAGGTATGAAAAAGAGATCCATTCCTCACAACTCGCGGTTAATCAACAAATGTTGAGTAGTTTCGAATTGATTGTTTGTCGCTGCAATCAAAAACTTGGGGTCTATTGAGCAAAAGGTGCTCAGAGAACTACGTAGGGCAGATCAATTACGGACAATCAAATGTTGAGCGTTTGGGGCATCGCCTTGCAATAAGCAAGTAATGCAATAAGTATGAAATGTAAGATTTCCAAAGTGAAATGCAAGGAATGAGTGACCTTTTTGAATGAAATGAGTGAAATGTAATCGAATGGAGAGTAGAATACGTCAACACTGAAACGCTTGCCTTGACGGCCATGCAATGAAGAATGAGGTGCATCGTACAGTGAAATGAGGACAAATTTATACCTAGCTCAAATGCAATTGTGCTGAAATGAAATACCTTGACAAATTCAGGAGCGGAAAGGGGTCTCAGCACACACATGAGTTACGGACTGTGACCATAAGTCATGTAGTCTATGCAGAGTCTCAGCAACCCAAGATAGGGCACTGGCCGTGCTCAGAACTACATTGAACTATGTCAGACGGTTCGGTAAAGAGATGAAAATCAGTCTCATGGCATTGCACGCTACCATTCCGGCCTGCACCTACTGGAATCCTTACCTCTATTACAGTACCAGCGCCTCGCGGCACTTCTCCTCTCCACCCTGCCCTACAGGGGGAGGACCGGAGACATTAAGCTGAGTTAGCACTCAATCGTTAGCATTAGCATTGAACCCATAAATGTGAATGCATCTGCTTTCCTAGCTAGTTAGCTAGTAGTACATAAGTAAGAGTAAGTAAGTTTTGCAAACTTCTTCCGCGGGCAGTTACCATCACCATCCTCTCTAATCGGAGGATGGTCACAAGGACCCCGAGGGAGGTCAATGCCAACAGATTGGTCGAGTGCGGTCTATTAAGGTTTCACTTGGGTGCTCCTGCATTGAGTCTTGTCTTCCGCCCATCTTTCCCGACCCTCGTCCTGGGTGCCCTATTTCACCGCACCGGCCCAAACTCCGTCTGCGCGGCTACCTGGACAATGTCCCACTCTTGGGCCCTACTCACCATCGGGTACCCTGCAATGAGGGCCCTAGGTTCAGAGGAGTCTCCGAGCAGATAGGACGGTGAATGTGGTAGTCGCAAGTGGTCGGTTAATGGTTGTGGCCAAGTCTATTTTGTGGCCGAAAGAGAGAACAAAATGTTTCACTACTCATTGTGTGTCTAACTAATTTCTAAGGTATCCACCTTTCTGCCTAGGCCTGTGTCTTGTGTAGTGCTATTGCTTCGCCATCTCTTCTTTCCTCCTCACCTATTCGGGTAAATCCGAAGTCAGAATGGATCAAAACTGATGCAAACAACTGCAAACTGCAATATCATACAATGATTCAAGGTTAGAAGACCAACGATTTGCGAGTGGTTTATCAAAATGTGATGTCAAAAACCTGTTTTTCACTGAGAATGCCCAGCGTTTGCACCATTGTTCTGTACTATGTAGCTGAGATGTCAGATAATGATTGTGTGCACTGGTTCGGACATGTCCTCAGCCTTTCGAAACACATTTGATGCTGACCCAACGCCAATGGGTCCAGACAAACACAAGTTGGGGGGCGACACATGAATCTCAAGTGCAACACATGCTGAAAAACCATCAAAAGAGGATCAGGGAATCGAACGTTTTCAGTGCCATCCAATTTTTGATAAAGGCTAGGAATCATTCTTCTGCAAACTAGACACCATTACATTTCCGAAACAGCTTTCATGACTGTTCAGCGAGGAAGGATAAGGAACACGCGGACGGGACGGCCCCCCACTCAGAGCGCAAAAAACGCGGGGCGGGAAGGGGAAGCGGGGAAGACACAACACCCGGCACCGGCCCAAGCCCCCAAAACCAGCCGCGAGCGCCGCGCACACACAACCAGGGCACTGCAGCTGCCAAGGCAGTAGTGGCGCACCGCGCCACCGACCCAGCCTGAAGGCTAGGCAGCCTCCGTGCCAGCCCACAGGGGTCCCACTGGCGACAGTCCAATAGCACGGGCCCGGCAGCGACGGCGCCCCGGGCGACCACACATCAGGCATGCGACGCGATGGGTAAGCGCCCGCAGCTACGGCTGCTAAGTAACGCACTGACTGGTGGTTGCGAAATGGGGAAGCCGGGGAGGGACAGGACTCCGAGCTCCGTGAACCCGGGGGACTTCGCCACCAGGCAGGAGGTGCGTCATGAAGGCCTCCCCACTGGGCTCCGGTGGGGAGGATATCACCTGGCCCGACCAGGTGGCCCCCTGGGGCCCAAAGGCGTCTAGTACCCGCAAAATCAAACCTCAAACCTCAAACCTTTCATGACTGTTCAACTCACCATAGGCCCTGAGAAAAGTGTTTTTCTTTCAGCATCATGAACCAAAAGTGTGAGAACATGCTTTCATGTATCAAGTCAACCACCATGAGGAAAATCCATTCTTCTTCACATAAATTCCATGTCATCATTTTTTTGAATTTCTATTCCTCAGTGTTTGTAAAACATCTTGGTTCAGGCTTGAACACACCATGGTCCCAGAGAAATGGTTAAACCTCCAAAACCATTTTTCACGTTTTTTCACCGAATGGTTTGTGTGGTAGCTTGTTGCATTTTGGATCATAGCCATTCCCATTTTCTGAAAATAAAAGTGACTCAGGATTGGAAAGCACATACTTCAGTGTGGTTCAGAAAAATGAAGTCAACCAACAAACTTCTCTGGGAGATATGAAAGAATCGCAAAAACAACTTTTGAGGGGTTTCCGGGGTGTGGTTCAAGGGTGATGTTATTGAGGAAGTCAAAAACAGCAGGGAAATTGATTCCAGAAAAGTGAAGTATGCAATGGGAGCGCATCACTGTCTACTTCTGAAGAATGCTTGGTTCAGATATTTTTCTCCAGATATGCCTAAAACACCAAATGTCATTTTGGGGGCTTTTTTAGGGTTGGGCAAAAAGTGATTCATGGGGCATCTTGTGAAAATCAGAGAAACTTCAATACACCCCACTGGCTTGTAGTTATAGGTGAAATGAATTAGGCCATTTTCGACGTTTTTGGCCTTTTGAAACATCAAAGAGATGGAGGAAATCGTAAAGAATTCAAGGCTCTTGGGCTCCGAGGACGTTGACTTGGGTGGGGACTTATAGTCGAGGACCGTCACCTATGCCCCTTGCCTTGACATAGGGTCAACTACTACTTAGCCCACGCAAACCGCACCCTGTTTTGCGCGCCGAACGCGCAGAAAAGGACTGGTTCGCAACAGGGCAAAAAAATATTTTTTTGGATGTTTGATGAACGTGATTTTAGACGTAGAGAAAGAATTTGCTTCCTCAGTGTTGTGCTACTCCGCATTCCTCAATGCGACGTTTTTTACATTTCTCTGGCGTTCAGAGTGCGTGAGGCCTCGCGCACTCAAGATGTTCAAACCACATTTTATCACGAAACCCAAACACCCGTAAGGACTGGCGTTTGCGGAAATACGCAGCTCGGTACACGGTATTAAAAGTAGAATTGTGTTGCCCACGGAGCATTGGAAGTGTAGGACTGTCGGACTTGCCATGTTAGGGGAAACACATATACTGTAAAGTGAAAATAAAATACAAACTTGGGCACCCTGAGTGCGGGGGGCCTTGCGCACTCAGGTCACGTTATGTATTGAAATTGCAGCATGAAAAAAACGCGTACAATTGTAGGTACGGTACCAGACGGACAAACACATTTGATTTTTCGCGTGTATGTGTGTGTAGACACTATGTTGATCAGACATAACAAGGCATAGAACATTGTCCGACAGAGACAATCAGTGCGCGAGGCCTCGCGCACTCAAACGACGGAAGAAAATGAAAGAGCAGGCAGGTCAGGTCAGGCTCGCCGGTATTTACATTCCCTTTCACGGCTACCACCTGCGACAGTCGATTATACATCTGTAACCTTTGTCATATTCTTCAGGGGATCAGGGGAATGATTTGCTTTTTTCCAACAGCCAGTCAATGGCAGACGTGTCCGGTTCTAATAGCGGCTGTAGCCTTCGGTGCCCGATAGATATGGTTTTTGTTTCCAACTGGGTTTACAAAAGCAAACAGAATAGGAAATTGTGGTTGCGAAAACGGTTTTCCGTTACTGGGAACGGAGCGCACGCAGGCACCAAATACAATCTGCGGCGGCAGCACGCGCACGAGAAATGACGACAGGAAAAGGCCAGATGTTTTCAAACACATTTTTCTTAAAGATCGCTGTGCGAAACAATAACCAAAATATGTGCGTAAATCTAATTCGACAGACGCAAAATGCCACTTCGAGGCAGAAAATCCGTAACGCATCAGATGATAGCAGAAGTAAGCAAAGGAGCAGCAGCACTACGAGAGGCATGCGCGGCAGAACCGGCATACCAAACAGCAGACGACCTGTCGAAAGGACTCAAACAAAACGACCTGGCGGCGCAATTGGTGTTAACATTTGCACAGCGACTCAGGTTCCACAAAAGAACGCGCCACAGTTTACCAGCAGCTAAAGGGCAGGAGGACAAGCGCTGGGTGCGCATTTTGCGACAGGAGGGCTGGAACCTGTAGCTGTTGAAGCGTCAACGGGCAGTACCAAACAGGAAATAACCAGGAAGTAAAACAGGGTACCTAACACAAACAGAAAGACGAACAAAAGTACAACTTCGGCGGGCAGACGCTGCCGCAGATACAGTGGAAGAACAGGCAGCAGCAGCACTTAAAGCAACGCTGGTCACTGGTGCTTTCTTCGTGCTGCGTGCTGTGGATAGACAGCTGGTACCGGGCACAATAAACGACACACCCAGACGAAAGTGACTGGTCACAAAACTGTACTGCAATTGCAGTACTTCAACTGAAGCAGAGGCCCACGTATTGGGCGGGACATCCAGCCGTTGAGGACCTGGCAGCGCGGATGACGACAGTGGCAAGGGCTCTGCAACAACGTGAACGAAGAATCCCCCAGACTTTGCGTGACATGGGGTATGCAGATGGGTGTACACCAGACACCGGAAACGTGAGAGCACCGTTGGATGTGAGGAGGGACGCAACGACCGTGCAGGCACTGGTGTGGCGCCCGTTTGCCCTGTCAAAAGAAAAGATAACTGGTGGTGTTGGTCTGTTAAACTTGTTACACTTTGCAAAGGACGTAGCGCAACAGACAAACAGAGTGTCACCGCTGTTGGTTGACGAAAACATACACTACAGGATACTAAAGTTGTTGTACGGTGCCAAGAACCAACGATGGAACATGCGTGCGTACCTGCTTACGTGCCTGTAGTTTACGGTGTCTGGCATGCCTACAAGTTCGTTGTTACTCATACTTCTGGGGTGTTCTGGCCCATTCTAACCTACGTACGGAAAGGTCTGCTACGACCTGGTTCCACCATACTATCATACACCAAACTGATAGTTATGGAAAAAACTATTGCTGCGCTGATGCTTGCCCCCCCCCGAATACTACGCCCGTATCGCCGCAAGGCACAAGCTGCAACCGCGATCAGTGGTCGTGACACTGCGCATGCCAACAGGGCAGCAGTGGCAAACGCAGTCTTGCATTTGTTGTCGGAATGGTGCCCGTTGTTGTTGTACTTGGGCCACGTGGTACGGGAATGCAACTGGTCAGGGGAAAACAACGGTACAGGGTCACGAGCCCAGGAGGTGTTGCAGTTGAGTTTGTGTCTGTTGAGGAGGCTGCGTCGAGGACCGTGTGACACTGTACTGAAGTACGAACGCACGATCATGTGCACATTGCTGTACAACAGCAAGTGGCACCAGGACCTGCCCGGTCAGGCACACTCAGAGGAGTTTGGAGAAGGGATGTTGAGCAAGTTGGTGCGGGACAAGGCGAGAAACACAGGTTCTGTTACTGTTGAGGAGGTCGATAACCATTACTTGTTACTAAAGGTTGGTCCTGGTGGCAAACGCGTGGGCGTGCAAAACGTTCCCAAGAACCTGATACACAGCATGCGACAACGACTGACAAGATTTTTGGCAACAGACCGAATTTGCATGGCGTATGTGGAATGGGAGTCGGCCAGAGTCAGCACCGTTGCAACTTCGTGGCCGCGGATGTTACCGAGATTTCCACCCTCACCTACACATCCCCTTGGTTACAACCACTACCGGCTACTTGGTCACAGCGTACTGGATGCCCTCATTGACCAGAAAACAAATACCACCAACCAACTGAAACAGAAACTGGATGCTGTTGTGGGGCGGAGAACAGATATGGTTGCCGACAGACAGGAAGCAGCAACACGCAACGTGCGGCAACGCTTGCGGTAACAGACGCCCGCAGTGCGCGAGGCCTCGCGCACTAAACGTTACGAAAAACAGGTATGTAATGCGATGTGAGTGCGCGAGGCCTCGCGCACTGAGTAGTTCGCTAAGTGCCTTAGATTAAGTCACAACAGAGATGGTTGTGGAACAGATGTGCGAAAACGACCTGCAAAATACCGTTTCGACTGATTTCAGAGTTCAAATGACCGTGTTTCAAGTCGTGCCATTTGCTCTTTTTAGGTATCCTTTGACATCATGAGTGAACCAGGGTCGCGGGAACGTCCAGCACCAGACACAGAGGCCATGGAGTCATCACAAGGGACCGACGAAGGGGACACGCCGAAGAAAGGACGCAAGAAGAAGGGTGAGAAGAAGCCAATACCGGAGATGAAGCTCACAGTCGACGTGCAACAGTGGCTGCGACAGGAGAATGGTAAAGCCGTGAAGGTAAATATTGCTGATTTGAGAGTTGACAAGACCAAAGAGCGCGGACAGATCCCCTCCATCAACTATGACGATGTTGCCAGGAACGTGACGGGATACCAAGCACTGCCACCAGCTGGACCGTTGCGCGTAACGGCGTGGGAGGATAGTGGTATGACTTTCGATCGAAGACGTTTCTTCTCTTTTCTTTCGGTACATGGTTTGCTTTGCAGATGGCTCACTTTACGTTCTGAATGGTCAGCATGGCACAGAAACATGCAGAAAGATTCAGGAACTGCGTCTCGCAGAAGGCAAAGAATTGGAGGACTGGCAGGAGTTTTGCTACGTTGACATTCTGAAGTACAAAAACACCTTGGAGGATCCGGGCCAAGGTTGCAGGATTGCAACAAGCTGGCAGCCAGTCTGTGACGTGGATTCCGCTGTCCGAAGCGCTGGACAACATGTTGTTGTACATTGAGGACCAGAAGCGGGAAAAAGAACCACAAGATTTCGAGCGGTTCAAGACTGCTGTTGTCCAGGCCGCCGTCAACTCTGCGTTTCTTGCACCCGAGGTTTTGGAGGAAGCAGGACACACAGTATGCATTCCTGTATTGCGCGGTAACAGTGCGCGAGGCCTCGCGCACTCCATTGCATTTTTTTCCCTCGCAGGACTCGACATTCAAGAACTGGAGGGACATCTTCTTCCTGGCGTATTACTGCGGTCGTGAGGCGGTTACTGGCATGAAGAACCTCGGGATTTAGAGCAGGAAAGGTGAAGTTGCAAGGAATGCCTTCAAGAAGCTGGAGGGGCTGCATCTACCGAGCTTATTGCGGAAAGTCTGTGCGCACATGAACCTGAAGGACCCGACCTTACGCACCACCCAGAACTACATTGACGCGCAGATTACAGATCAATGAGTTACTTTCCATCTTGACCATCCGGACAATAAGCAGTATGTCAACCAGACAGCAGGTATGCTTCAGTGTCGCAGCTTCAGTGCGCGAGGGCTCGCGCACTCAACCACCGTTTTCACATCCGTACAGCTGCCGATGCGAAGATCCGAGCAGAAGTCGCAGCACTGGGCACGCCGCAACTGAAAATTGGGCTGGGGGATTGGGGTTACTGGCCGGATACAAGTACGAGGTATCGGTCGCCGTGGCCAAAATGGAAGACGTTGCTCAATGCACCTCTGTGGCGGACTGGGGACAAGGGCACACCTCCATTACCACAGACGCTGGCCGTGCGGAAACAACTGCAAAGGAAGACTGAGGCACCATCATCGGCAGCGTCACAGACACAGCTGAGTACTGGCAATGTGATCAATGTCTCCAAGCAGGACGAGCAAGGGAGCAAATTCTCTTTGACGGCGTGCCGTATTGAGGATATTGAAGAAACACCGCAAGCCAGTTTCCGGGATCTGCAGTACCCATTGTGGGTCATCAACGCTGACCTTTTCGTTGAATATTACACTGCAGGATTTGTTCCAAAGTGGCTGTTGGATGTGATGATGCTGGGAAAAGACCTCATTTTCTATGGCGAGGCTGATGTCGTGCACCGTATTGGCCGCGACATCCAGAGGCTCTGGCGTATGGAGAAGGACAAGCATCCAACCACAGTGCCATTCTACCATGTTCGGCTGCCGGTATACTCTTGGTTATCGGGTCCGGTGACCAGCAGTGGGTATCAGTTCGACGAGCACTGTATGTGGATCGGAACAACCAGTCGCTGGGATAAGCAGGTATATCTGCTTCCTTCGCCTGTTACGATGCCGTTGTGTGCGCGAGGCCTCGTGCACTGCTGCCTCCGTTATTCGTCCTTATACATCACATTTACAGTTGCCGAACTATGTGTCGTATTCCGCTGGACATTTCGAAGAGATGCAGAACAAGAACCTTGGTGGTTTCATGCCTCTGATTCACGTGCTGTGGTACCTCGACAAATATCTTTTGGGCAGTGGGTATTCTGCTGCAGTGGTTGTTGTGGACGACACGCCTGCCATGGCCACAAAAATTGCGATGTCCGACCTCTGTACTGAAGTGGCATTTCTGGCTGTGTCAACGATCAAGCAAACGGAGCTTGGGAATGCCGTTGGAGGTACTCTGCAGCATGCAATCATCATGCGGTACATGCTGAAGGCTGATCAGACAGAGCAGGGAGCAACAGCTGCACCTTGGGATACTCAAGAAGAGTGGCTTCAGCGTCGCATTCCACTGTGGGCTTTGGACAGCAACCGAGGGCATGGAGGGCACCAGCAGGTGCATGCTGCAGAGGCCGTCCAAGAAGATGTTGTGACTGAGGCCCCCGCTGACGACACCGAGCCTGTTGCGCCTGCACCTACTTTGCCAATGCAAGCCAAGGTGAAGAAGACTACCAAAGTTATACCAACTCAGGGTGCTGCAGCCGGAAAGGGAACCCCCTTGAGTAGCAAGAAGCAGGCAACAGGATAGGAGAAGTAATCGGACAAGCCCACGGAATCAGACGACGATGATACCGACGAGGAGGAGGAAGATGTGGATCGGGAGCAAGTACTGGAGACCGAGCAGAAGCGCAAGCGGGCAGCTGCCGCTCACTTCGATGCAAGCCCCGCATCTGGTAAGGAACAGCCGAAGAAGAAAGCGAAGACTGCTGCCACCGCTAGTGCAGAGTTCAAGCCGCCCTCGTGTTCTGGTGCCCAGCCGTCTCGTGGTACTGTTGCCTCTCCAAGTGGGAGAAGTGCGGCCGCAAGAAGCCTGGGTTCAAGGTTGTCTAAGGTTTCTGGACCGAAAAAGAAGTAAGCCACCATTAACCCAAGAGTTTCTCCTGGTTTTTGCAGTCATGTGTGCGAGAGGCCTCGCGCACTCGCCTTCGACGCGAATGCAATTATATGCCCTTAAGGGCTTGTACATTTTTGCCGAGCTTTTATTTCAGTGTTTGTATGTTGTGCGCATCCTGTCTTGTTTTTGTTGCCTTCTGTACACAATTGTTTCCATGAACTTCAGTGCGCGAGGCCCCGCGCACCCAGGGACATAAAAAAGCAATTTATTTCGCATGACAAACATAGGTGCCACTGGAGACCCGCAGAATTTCATTTTTGAAAGTGAGCTCCCGAACAGGCACACACCAGTTGGGCTTTGAAATACAAAAACGACAAGATTGGTAAAACAAACCCTTCAAATCAGACGAAATATTTTAAAAAACAAAAAGTGGAAAAAAGCAGCAAATTGGGTAAAATTGTATTTTTTTGGTGGTATTTGGGTCATGTGTGTTGCAAATGTCCAAAAAAAATAGTTTTTCAGGCGGTCATTCTTCAGGTCCTTCTCTTCCAAAAGGGGGGTGCAGTTTGCGTGAGCTAAGTAGTAGGACCGTAAGCAAGGAGAAGTAAAGCCTTGAAAAGCAGAGAATAAGCATGAAAAATGCAGCACACAAGGGCCACACAATCAATAACTCTAGGCCTCAAAGTGCCTCAAGAGAGCCTGCAGAACTTTGCTGGCAGCGCTCTCACAACACATCTTTGTCGCAGAAGACGTCGTCGTCATTGCTGGAGCACTGGCAAGTCGCCTTGCGTTGTCCAAATTCACCCCTTTTTTCAACCTTCTTGTTAAGTTAAAATCCTCCAAAGTCTTCACCATACTCATTCAAATAAACCCTCTGGGCGCGCTTTCGGCGTCGTACTTGCTTGAAGCGCGCTTGGAGTTGCGCTTTCCCAGTTTTCGAATTTCTTTGAAGCTTCTATGGACGTACAAGGAAGTATACCTTCACATTTTCAACCGTTTTCTCAACCTTTCAATAAATTCGAGCAAGGAACTCACTTTACTCGAACAGCGTAGGCTACCCCAGCTGCTGGGCGTTGTCCTCGTTGTCGTCAACGTGCTGGAACTCTGATTACTGCACTGTATTGTGCTTGTACTTAGGGTGGACATAAAACCCTTTTGTCCTTGTCTTGCACTTCAAAATCAAATTGTTTCAAATGTATTTCTCCGTTCCAATTGATCCTCTCCCCAAGCAGAAGGAAGGCAACAGCAAGGAGACGAACTCGTGAACAAACATTGAGCTTGACCAACACGCTGGTCCAGTGATACGGCTTCACATGCCTAACTAACAAGAAGATGAGTGTAACAATAAATTCTGACTAGACAGGCAATAAAACCTATATTTTAACAACTTTCCGAGTAGTCTCTTCAGTCACAGGCACTGTCAACATTACGTAAATCACTGTCGGCGACAAAAGACGGCGACAGTCGCAACAGGCCGTCTGAAGCTTGGAAACAGCTTCAGAATAGCTTCTCATACATCAGACCCTTCCAAAATGCTGGAAAATATGATTGAGTCACATTATAAGCAGATGAAATGTGATTATTCATGTATGGCTACTAATGTCTCCTAGATCTCTGCTCTCTGTAGTGTACATAGGAGCAGTAGACTCCAGCAGGAAGCTATAGGCTTGGAGTATAAGCGAAACATGAGGAAATATCCTAGTGTTCTAGGATCTTGAAGCTCTAAGAGGTCACCTAGAGATCCGCAAAAAGCTTCTGAGAGGCTGAAATGGCCAAGGTTATTACACCCAGCAGGAGACGCAGAGGGGCACGAACCGCCTGGAACGGCCCTACCAGCAACCTGCGAGGGCAATGGGAGGCGGGGAGCCGCGACCACCGCGGGTGTGCGAGCACACAAACACACAACGAACACACGGCGCGCCCCGAAAGGGCAACCGGACCGAGCTCGCGGAACGCACAGACCGAATGGAATGGCGTACCTGCAGGCGGGGACAAGGGACACCCGGACAGGGCAACCCCCTGGAAGCAGTTCGAGGGGCACGAAGGTGGGACAGCGAGGGGGGAGGGGCCAAGAGAAGCGGTACCGGCCCTGCCCTCCCAATTTGCCGCGAGCGCCGCGCACACACCATCAGGGCACCGCACTCGCATAGGCAGTAGTGGCGCACAGCGCTACGCAACAACCCCGTGGCTAGGCAGCCTCCGCGCCAGCCCATGGCAGTCCGTCTGGCAACAAGCCAGTAGCACGGACCCGGCAGCGCGCGGCACCCCGGGCGACCACGCATTAGGGGGGCGGCGTAGTGGGTAAGCGCCGGTAACCACGGTTGCTAAGTGACGCACTGACCAGGGTGTGGTGAAAAGCAGAGGCCAGGGAGGGACAGGGCTCCAAGCCCGGGAAACCGGGGGACTCCGCCTCCAGGCAGGAGGTGTGTCATGAAGGGCCCCTCACTAGCCCCCGGTGAAGAAGATATCACCTGGCACCATCAGACGTGCGGCCGTGTGACAACAGGCGCAGGCCTTATTAATTTTCTCCGTCCAACTGGACAGTGCCTTTTTCCACAGCCATTGGACCAATTCCTCACGGAAATACGCCTTTATCTTCTTTCTGTACCTTTTGAATCGTTTCTCCTCAGTCTGCACCAACTTGCGGAATTTGCCTGGATAACCATGCCTGGTACTAACCCCAAGTCCAAGACTTCGTCAAAAGCTACGGATAGGTCCAGCGGTAGTCTCCGCAAAAAGACTCTGGACTCTCACTCCATGTCTCGTGACATTCGTCAAACCATCCTTTCACGCATTGACCCCGAGCGAGTTTCGGTGGCAATTAGCGTTGGAAGTTTGTCCACGGCGTCAGAATCCTCTTCTATGTTCCTTCCCTCCCCACCAATCACCTCCTTGGACGATAAAAAAAATACGGATCAACAAAAAAAAGAGAACTCAAAAAGAGGTCACGGTGAATTTGCTACTCCGGCTCCACGGCCGCCACACGGCACAGCAAGCTCATCCGCTCCCAACCCGGAGTTGGCATCAATTGTTGATAATGAAAAGAATGATGCGTTGGCATCCATCATTGATAACGAAAAAAATGATGATCAAAAAAGAGGTGTCAACAAAGAGGAGCCCTTGAATGTAGATCGCCTCAATTCACGCTCTTCAACTTGCACCACTACCGGTGAGACCACCCCTTTCCAACCTCCTATAGACTCTAACCATGATCATATTAGCGTTGGCTCCGGAGAGCGGCCCCATGATTCAATGGCCAAAGATGGACAATGTGTGAGCGATTCAAGGCATGCTTTTGCCTCTCCTTCCCCAAACACAACACCCGCTGAAGCCACACGGGAAAACACACACGATGACACTGCGCAATTGCCGTATACACCACCACCACTAGCGCCCCCATGGATTCTCGAACACCACCCCGTCAAGGCCCTTGCGCAAGGCACCTTCCGCCCACAAGGAGCGTTGCCCAGCGGCTTCCCCGAGCCCCGTGATGTGACAAAAGATGTCCAAGGTGGAAAAATTCCGGTCAAGGGCCAAAACAGGTTTTCCAAAATTGACATCCTTTCCCACACGCCCACCACATACCACGATACCTCACCTCTTCCACCGCCGGATCTTTTGGCGGCCCTCTCCCAATCCCCACAAGTACTACTCTTTGGTGACAGACTCCCCTACCCTGGCTTTCTAAAATGTTTTTCTGTTGCCGACACGGCCAATTTTGAATGGAATAAGCTTATAGGCCTTGTCTCTCTCGCCGTCATACCGAACTTCGCGCCATTCCAAGATGAGCCGCCCTTTCTATCTCACTGCACGATAGTGAAACAAATTGTTGCCATGCCATGAACGGCGAAAAAACAAGACAAACCCTGCACCGTTCGGCCTGCCTATAACGCCCGGAGTAACGTCCCCGACGTTGAACATGCCGCCGTGCTAGATAGGCGCATTGACCTCGTGCCCACAATCGCATTCTTGTGGCTATCGGTAGTCTGTCAAGTGGTGCACATGGGAACACGCTCTCCGACCACCCACGATGTGACCACCTCAGCCACCCCGCCTGATCAACCCTCAGTTATTTTCCAACTCACGTTTTCCCCACTACCAAAGAATCCCGTGCCTCAAACGATTGGATACTTCCCCAAAAATGTCGACCCCACCAAGCCAATCCCAGCCAATGTCCGCACACCACAATCCTCCGTATTCCAAATCCGGGTTGACGTCCAGATTGACATCACAAGGGTAGTCGACGGGGTTGAAGTTAAGTGGCACATTTCTGGATCTCTTCCCCTCATGTTGATGTTGAACGGGTTAAACCCCGATGACACCTCAACGGTCCTCAAGGAACTGACCATACCGAGGATCACCAAAACGTTTAGGCCAGTGGTGATAAACTCTGCACCCGAAGGATACAAACTTCTCGAATTTTCCGTGCCCTTTGACGTCCTGGGCAATTTTTACGACGAACAGCCAGCCCTCATGGACATGGGCGTGTCCAAGGGCCTCCTTGACAGCTCGGTCAGAGAATCCGCCCTCATTATCACACACCAATCCCGTTTCCAAAAAAATGGGCCCCGTAGACGCAAAATGCCATCGGATGAGGTGTGTATAGCCGTGGAAATGAAGCCAGCCCTGTACCAAAATTTCCCCTTTTTGGTAGTACTGAATAAAAACGATGTCCTAGGAATGGTCCACGACCCCATGCTTATCCAACCAGCAGTGCAACCAATTGAATGCCTGGGCGAAATGTATTCCGTGTCTGCCCACACGGACAACAGGGTGTTCGCCAAGGATTTTTCCCGCGAGGTCGACCCCCCCTATGCAATCGCCCGCTACCGACCCACACTCGACGTCCGCGACGTGCTGAAGTCTGCCTCATCTTTCAGACCGGTTGAGAGCCATCAAGTCTTCCAACAGTCAGGCTTACTAATGGTAAAATACCAGGCAGTGCAATCAGCAGCAACTGCTTACGGTGCCACAATGCCCGGTCCCATTTATCTCACATCAGGCAATGCCGACAGGGATATCACTATCTCTCTTACGGACCGCATGGAAAAGGTGAAGCTCATCTCACTCCCTCAACCTGTGGTCAACGAAACTAATTTGGCGGCTGCTACCAGTGACCTGCCCGAATTACACATCCCCGATATAGCGTCTGCCGCCCACCCCTCCACCATCCCCTCCGCCTCACCCTCAACACCCGGCTCTCCCTTTCTATAAGTCACTTGACCCATGCACCAGCCGTCCATACAGACCCTACTTCAATGTCTCACGCGCGCTCGGGCTGAATAACAACAGATGTTCGACATCCGCTGGATCGGTAGACGCCCTGCACACATTGCTAATTGAACTTTCCTTGTCCCGGTACACCACGCGCTCACAGCTCGCTCTCTGTGTCGCATTCCATCGCCTTATGTGCTCTCTTTGTGCCACAGCGTCCCTTGTTGACGCACGTGCGTTGGCCCTCACCTCATCCACCGTTACTTTACTCTCGTTGATCAAGGCCCGCAAACCCCCCCCCATCGCATCCCAGTCTGCGCCGGTAACCCCACCATCCACCAAACAAACTGGAGACCCCCCTACCCCCATACCCCCACCGACCCAACCGCCAGGAAACACGTCATATTCAGTATCCCACATAGGCGCCGCCCTCTCCCACGCCTCCCTAAAAGTCGGAGGACCTGACATTACCCCAAACGGGTTTTGCCACCTCCTCTCGGGCTTCCAGCCTCTGCCACATACATTAAGCCTACAGGAATTCAAACCATCCCCCACCGCCCACGTCGGAGACCTCGAGCGTGTTGCCCTTCACTGGGGTTATCACCTACTACACAGCCCCCCCTCCTCCAAGAATGGAGTTGCCTTACGTGTACACACATCCATCTCCCCGAAGCCCCCCCCCGCTGAAACTCCACATCCCTGGAGTGCTGATCTCCACACAGCTGCACTTACACCCAGACCCACTCATACCCGCCATGCACATTGCTTCCTTTTACGGACCACACTCCCTCAAAGTGAGCCCCACCTAGACGCACTACTACGCAACTCCTACCTAGTCATGGGTGACTCCAATGGCACCACACACCCCACGCACACCACGTCCCTGCGCCCCAACCTCTGGCCCTGGCTACCGGCGAGGGAGAAGGCTGGCTGACTAGTTGACGTGTTACTCCCACAGGTGGATGGCGTCCCAAACACCAGGGTGCGCCGTTTTGGTGGCACCAAGAGCTACATAGACCGAGCATATGCCACCCGGTTGTACCAGAACTCATACGAAGTGTCCTCTGCACGCGTCATTGATTTTTCTTCTGTGCACGGAACCTCGGACCACGACCCAATACTAGTGTCCACCATCCCCTGGACCGCCCCACACCTTCCTGAACGACGCTCTGCGCTCTGGAACAGACGCGACGTCCAGTTGTACCGTTCCCTCATATCCCATGCCCTGCAGGACTGCCCTATGCCAGAAGTATACCAAGACGTCGAGTACTGCTACCGCAGATTCATGGATTGTATGCTCTCTGCCATGAGACAGGTCAATGCTTCCCGCCCTCCCTCCTCAAGCCAACAGGTTGACGTCTCTGACTGGCCCCAGCTAGTAAAGCAATTGGCACGCCAAGCAAAACGGCGCTCCAAGATATTTTTTCGGCGAATCAAACACACCCTGCTGAGTCTGCCGTCACCCACCACACTCCCCGTACCCACAAGGAAAATACAACGCATCCTCCAGCGCAGCTCACCTTGGTTCATGTCCGCCGCCACACACATACCAGGCACGCCCACGATGCATGACGTACCGCCACCCAGCTTCAGCGAACTACGAGCACTGGCCCGATCAGCTCGGAAGAAGTCCCCTGGGCCGGACGGAGTACCCCCGTACCTCCTCTCTGTACTACCCGACACCTGTTTTTCGGTCATCCACACTTGCCTAACCCTCTGTTACGAGACAGGAGATGTACCACACTCGTGGCTCGTCTTCGAGACCTTCTGCATCTACAAGGGCAAAGGTTCGCGGAGGGATCGGGGTAGGTGGCGCCCCATCGCCATGAGCAACAGCGTCTACCGCCTGCTCATGCGATGGGTTTATAAGCGCGTCTACCCCCTGCTATCACCCCATCTGCACAACCGTCAGTTTGGTGGACGACAAGGAGTGTCCACAGCGCACGCCACACAAACATTCCTAAACGATATGGACACAGGCACAACGTGGGAGGCAATATACGCCTTCGAAATGTATCAGGCCTTCGACAGCCCGTCCAGGATACTTATCAGGGAAGTCCTGGACCGAATGGGGACACCACCCAAGTTACTGCTCTTAATCCAAACGGAACTTGAGTATGCCTCCACATTCATCCAGGGAGCCCCTGATGAGATCTTCCGGACCACTCACAGGGTGAGGCAGGGGTGTCCACTATCCTGCTTCCTTTTTGTGCTGGTATTCGAGATACCCCTGCGCTTACTTGCCTCACAGGGTGTCGTGTTGTCTGCCTTCGTTGATGATGTGTCCATACCAATACCCCCAAAAACCGGCCCACACACCGCGGCACTCGTCCAGCGCGGCCTGAACCTGGTTGGCTGTCAACTCAACGTGTTCATAAGTGAATGCCTGCCCCTCATCTCCCCACGACCCCCCCCCGTCCCTCCCGAAGTACTCACACCCCCTCCACCCTATCCAGGCTGGACCCAGCTTCTGGTCCCACATGCCTTGCGAGTCCCTACCCAATTGGGCTGACACCACCTTGCATCAGATGTCTCAGGTATAACACCTCATGCACCTCGGTCACCCATTGCCTGCATGCTTTCACCAGAAAGCGGGCTATAAACTGATCGCCGATGAGCTGCTCAGCAAGCTCGCCGATCTAAGCGCACAGCCCATACAAACCCTCGATAAGGTACTGCTTGTCAACACAGTTGTACTGCCCCGGCTACTGTACCGATGCGAGTGCTTCCTGCTTCTCAGTACGCAACTGCGGGAACTGTCCAATGCGCTAGAGCGCTGCGTTTTTGCAGTGTCTGGCTTACCCTCGCTAGTTGCCAAGAAAACGCTGTACACGCATCGCACACTCGGGCTTGGCCTCGGTAGTTTAGCCGTCCTGTACCCCACCTGTGTACTTGACTCCCTGCACAGGAACCTCCTGTTCGGTGATATGCAAGTGGCTGCCGATACGATCTTGTCCCCCCGCACACTCTTCACGAGTGCCTTGTCTCCATTAGGACCCCCCCCCTCATCCAGCATGCTACCACTGACAGTGTCCTGGGGATCCAGAAGCGCATTGCGCGGAGCTGTTGAAATGGCGTCAGTGGCAGGCATCGCAGCATATGTAGTACCGAATACCGGCCCCGCGCCCGACTGCACCTACACTGACGGCAGTCGTTTGGGGTCCCCCCAAGCCTCCGGCGCTTCTGCTGTCCTACCCAACGGCCGCATCGTCCTGTGCCGCATACCCGGTAACCCCAACTCGTACAAAGCGGAGGTGATAGGCATCCTCCTCGGCTCATACTTTCCCCCCCCCTCACGCACCCTTACGAGGGGTATGCAAGGGAGCCATTGCCTCCACGACTGGATCCAGACGCCCAGTGCGGCACTCCAGGTGGGTGTTAAAAGCCAGACAGTCACTCCTCTCCAAGAACCAGTCTGTTGAATGGATTGAGGGGCACACTGGCCATGTACACCAGGAGCGGTCCGATGAGTATGCAAAATATGGTTCCACCCTACCCCGACCCCAACCGGATTCCCCACAGTCCCCCTGGGACATTGTGTACCAAGAGGAGCTTATGCTGCCCCCACAAAAGGTATGGACCCATGACCTCGTCGTCCAACACTCCCATGCAAATTTTCACCCCTCCTCGTGGGATCCACTGAAATTTCGACGCCTGGCATGGCACAACTCGCTTTTTGGGCTGCAGTCGGAAAAACTTATGCCCACTATGCCAGCTTTTGGAAAGATGAATCGTCCCCACCCCCGTACCCACACTGCCGCCAACGCCACAACCTCAGAGTGCACGGCTTCCTCGCCCACTGCAACCCCTCCCATTCCCTGGTCAAGGCGTGGTTGTCATCTTGGCCCCAGCCCCCCCTGCTCATCGCGTGGCGCGCTACAGCACTCCGCAGAGACCTCCGCATCGTTGGCGGAACGGCCGTGCCCGTTTCCTTCTACCGACACTTGTGCCACACCCTCGGGGGCTCACCGTCCGCAAGGAAGTGTATTGGTCGCTTTCAGGCCCAGGCACTCGACGCCGTAACCTCAGTCCTCGCCAGCGAAGTCCCTAAATTTTCCCCGAGGCCGAACCTCTTCAACCCCCGAGATTGGGATCGTCCTCCCGTCCAGATTAACACGACTAAACCCGACCAACCCGCCCCCCCCGGCATCGTGCCACGCGCACCACCGTCACCTGCTCCACAGGCCAATTGACCAATGTAACCGCCACAAGGAAGCCCGTGGACCCAGTTGATGCATCCAGGCACGCACCTGCCCCCTGCACAGCCTTGCTTCTGCTCACCACACCGCTCTGCGTTTCTTGTCTTCCAATGCACCGCTCACCAGGCCAACCAGCCGCCATGCCACCCCCCAAGCGCACAGCGATCTCGTCACCCACACGGCACCATGATGCCCCCACATGACTGCGCCTGCCCCCCCCCCCCACCTGCCACGCTCCGCCGCTGTACCTTGCCTTCAGCTTGGCCCTGAATACCACGAGTGAACCGCCAGACTCCTACCTGATGTAAGTGGATCCTGCCATCAGGGCCCTTCACATACCACAAGCATTACTGATTGCTTTCGATGGAAGTGCCCTTTTCGCAGTACCTATTGCCTTGTGAACACCCCAACACGGCCCCACACTGTCTCGGCGACACGCCTTGCCAGCGCACACCCCACACCACCTGCATGTATGTCCATCTCCCTATATCTCCCTGAAGCATGACTGGACCCCAGCACTGGTAGCCGCCAGCCCCCGAGTACCCCCACACGCTCACTTTACCCCCGGGAAAGTGAACGGGGCGATTTCTTGCGGTGATGCCACCTTTGTTCATTAGCTTGCTTTTTTTTTGGCACGGTGTGCCCATGTCTGCGTCCCTAACCGGCCGACCCACTGACCACTGACCTGGGATGTGGGTGTCCAAGTGTATATTGGGCTGGCGCTCCTGTGAACATTGATATGGTCCCTTTGAACTGTGTATGACCAAAAAAAAAAGTGATATCACCTGGCCCAGCCAGGTGGCCCCCCTGGGGCCGAAGCGCGTCTAGTACCCGAAACCTCAAACCTCAAACCTCAAACCTGAACCCACATGCACCGTCAGAAACGGTGTAAGGGGGTTGGGGGAGTAATGCTCCTTCGGGGGGTGTCATCGGGTCCCCGGGCAGCTGGGTGCGCTGATACCCCAGCTAGACGGTACAGGCGACCTCCACAAGTTGAAGCATGGTGGTTACTCTCTGATTTACCGCCCACCGGTGACAGCCCCAGCAACAAAGGTCACAGCCAAGCTAACCTAGGTGTGTATACGCACGCCCGCAAGACAAACACGAACACCAAGCAACAAGGTGGCATATCTATACATGTGTTCTACTGTGAATATGTTTACTGTTTGTCTTATGTACGTGAGTGGTTTGTGGGAGCTCTTGTTTTTGTCGGCGTGTATCACCACATGCTCCAAGGCCGCCACCGCAAGACCCACACTGTGTGATGCCCTTCTCAGCATCTGTTTATCTCCGGGCCCTGCCGTTGGATGTGCACGCACAGGTGTGTCTTGCATTTGTTAACGTTCATCGCTCTATTATGTGTATCTTTGATATTTATATGTAATTCTCCTCCTAGGTGGTGTGTTAGCAAGTGAGATCAGGTTATACTTATATGGTTGAGAGGTCGGTCTATTCAAGTGTGTCTACCCACACCCTCATCCTACTCAATACCTCCTCCTTTACCTTCTAAGTGGTGCACCACGTGTGACGGGCATGCTAATCTTAAGCAACTCAAGAGGACACCATCATTGGCAGAGCCGTGCTGATCACGATCCCACATTGTAGCCATGTCCCTTGGTCGAGCCGTTGCTTTCATCCATCCACTTGGTGCATCTCTGGGGCGACTTTCATTTGAAATTGTCTGTAGCTGGGCAGTTTCTAAGTGGGCCTTTGGCTAGGCCGTGTTTCTTTTTTTTTCAAGCAAGGGATCAAGCAAGCATTACATGTTACGAGCAAGAGCTCTTTCGTTACTACAAGCGTTACATCAAGCACATCAAGCGCATCAAGCACATGCAAGCCCTCAGAAACTCTCTGAAGCACGAAGGTGCAAGGTGTGGGCATCGTAGCGGTGTTCCAATCTTCGCCTAATGTATGCGATCCTTTACCCTGAGGCCATCGTGGCCTCTTTCATCTATTCAGTGAGCTACCGCGTGCACGGTGGGGCCATTGTGGCCGTGTTTTTCTTTAGTGGCCTGAGGCTCACACAAGGCAAAGAGGGGAACAAGAAAGTAGTACATCGCAAGGCAATAGCATACCACAAGTCTTTAATCACAGTGTTCATTGTTGAAGTTTGTTGGAAAAATGACTGTGGTGGCTGTAAGGGCGGTTGCCACGGTTGCCCCACGTTGCATTGCAGGACAGGACTGTTAGCCCCCCGTAGCAACAGTCCCCTGGTCGAAGACCTCAAGCTTTGGAGTGCCGTTCATCTTTTTTTTTCTGACATCTATCTTTGCCTTCCTACGTGTTTACTGATGTGGGCATCGTCCTAAGCTATGGGCACACTAGTTGGTCACAGGCGCTCGCAGTTTTTCTCAAAAGTACAATTTTGGCACTGTCCTGTTGCGCGGATTTGCAGGTACCTTTGGAGTTGTTCAAAAGTGTGATTCGACTGTGCCTTTAGTTTTGATTCTCAGGAGGAACACTAATTTTACCTGCTGGACCCCACAATGCCTTTTGCAACACGCGGGGACCAGACTCTGCGCGCAACAGCTCGTGATTCCGCCTACTACTTATTGCGGGATTTCTGGGAATGCTTATTACATTTCCGGATTTCGGCCCTGGTTCGATTCCCACCGATCGGCGCTAATTCAGCGGCCGTGCGGCCGGCTCCCAGATTGCTAGCGTTAGTTCGAATCTTTATGGGAGAATGGAGCGCTAACCTGACATTTGCTATTCTTTTATAGCCTTGTGACTGCTAGGTTCCTCTTGCCCACTTCCTGCCCGTGGCAGTCATTTTAAGTGGGGGGATGAAGTACGTCACAACCCTACCCTAGCATATTGCCCATAAGGGATCATTATATGACCGTATATATGGGACTACTGTATATTATATTCCAATACCTTGTTAGGAACATAGGATGTGGGATAGATAAGGCAATCTTGGATCTTTTATAGACATATGAATTAGTCGATGATAGGGTGGATTTTACATATGTGCATGTCAGGTATTTTTTTGGCTATGTGTATCATATCTGTTTGCAGGATACTATACAGCTTTCACTATCCTCATGTCTTCTATGCCAAGCTATGTTGCCGCCCATGCCACTGCGACCTCTGCTCCTGACCACTCGGTCTGGTATCATCGGGGAGGAAGGCGAGCAGGCCCGGACTGCATCGTCCGGGGCTGAACAAGAAGGGGGAGCTGACAGCGAAGATCACCCAATCACCAGCGGGAGCAAGAAGAAGAGCCCAAGGAATGGGGGATCAAGAGTTGAGAAGGAGGAACCAACAGGAACAAGAGCATTATGGAGCATCCGGGGACAAGATCATTGGCAGGAGCACCAGGACCAGAACAACAGCATCAAGCGAGGAGGGGATGAAGCCCAAGACAAGAGCGTAAGGTAAGGAGAGAGCAGCCCGGAGAAGGTCAGCTGGGCAGAGCAAGAAGGAGAAGCCGCATCAAAAGATAGAACAGCCAGGGGAGATGGCCAAGCGCCGCGGACTGGAAAATGGGAGGCAGGGCGATAAAGGGAAGAAGGCGGCCCCCTGGACTGGATCATCTGGATAGCCGCGGTGCCACAAGCCCGGTTTCGATCATCCAGGAGAGGGAGAAACATTAAGAAGGCGAGCCCCCGCAACTGAAGCATCCGGGGACGGCAGACCAAAGCCCTGGACTGGAGCATCCGTGACGGAAGGCGAGCAGCCTCAGACAGGATCATCCGGGGCTCAACAAGAATGAGGAGACAACAGCGAAGATCACGTAATCACCAATGGAAGCAAGAACAAGACCCCAAAAAATGCAGGATCAACAGGGGCGAGACAAAAAGCAGGAGCCAACAACGAGAAGATCATCTTGGAGCATCCGGGAACAAGATCCTGGGCAGGAACAGCAGGACCAGACCAACAACATCAAGTGAGGTGGGTGATGAGGACCAAGAGAAGGGAATGAGGGGAGAAAAGAGCGGTTTGGACAAGGTCAGCGGGGGCAGAGCAACCAGGAGAAGCTAGCCCGAAGGAAGGGTCAGGCAGGGGAGAGGGCCAAGCGTCCCAGACGGGAACATCAGGGCCAGGGCCAAGATGCAAGAAGGCGGCCCCCCTGGACTGGGCCATCCGAAGGGCTGCGGAGCAACGAAGAGCCACCACCCTGGATTGGATCATCCAGGCAAGAGCAAGGTGTCAAGAAAGCAGGCCCTCTTGGCTGGTGAATCTGGGAGAGGGCGGAACGAAGCTCCGGACTTGAGCATCCGGGAAGGAAGGCAAGCAGCCCTGGATCGGAGAATCAGGGGCTGAACAAGAAGGAGGAGCCGACAGGTAAGATCACCAACTCACCAGCGGAAGCAAGAACAAGACCACAAGGAAGGGAGGATCATCCGGTGAGTGTGAAGAAGAGGGAGCCAACAAAAACAAGATCCTGGAGCAACCAGGGAGAAAGATCACGGGCAGGAGCCGCAGGACCAGAACTACACCATCAACTTGGGAGGGGGATGTTGACCAAGAGAAGAAAGTAAGCGGACGAAAGAGCGGCACAGACAAGGTTAGCAGGGGGGGGGCAAGAAGGAGAAGCCGCCCTGACTGATGGGTCAGCTGGGGATCAAGAGGCAGTTCACCAAGGACCGGCACGTCAGGGGAGCAGAAAGAAGGCAGAACAACCCCCCGGCCGGACTGGAGCATCCGGGAAAGAGGGTGGCCAGAAGTACCAGAATCGACATCCGGGGCCAAACAAGGAGGCTCCAAGCCCCAGGACTTGAGCTAAGGAGGAGAGAAGGCAAGAAGCGCGGACTGGAGCATCCGGGGAAGAGTAACGACACACGAAGGCGGCCCCCTGGACTCCAACATCCACAGAACAGCAGCCGGGAGCAACCGGGACAGAGCACGGCAACAAAAAGGCGCATCCGCGGAAGAATGTGTACAGGAAAGAAGGCAAGAAGCCACGGACTGCAGCAACCGGGGCAGATTAAGGCGGCAAGAGGGCAGCCCGCTAGACTGGAGCATCCACGGGACAGGGGCCTGGAACACCAGGGGCAGAGTAGGGCGGCAAGAAGGTGATCCCCATGAATGGAGCAACCGGGGAAGAAGATGTACAGGAAAGGAGGCAAGAAACCCCGTACTGGAAGCATGCGGGGCAGAGTAAGGCGGCAAGAAGGCACCCCCCAGGACGGGAACATGGAGGAGACAGCGACCAGGAACAACCAGGACATAACATAGCGGGAAGAAGTCCGCCCCCAGGCGAGGAGCAACCAGGGAAGAAGGGCTACAGGAAAGAACGCAAGGGGCCCCGGACTGGAGCATACGGGGCGGAGTAAGGCGGCAAGGAAGCAGTCCACTGGACGGGAACATCCGTGGGACAGGGGCCTGGAACAACCAGGGCAGAGCAAGGCGGCAAGAAGGGGGCCACCAGGACCGGAGCAACCGGGGCAGAAGGCGTACAGGAAAGAAGGCGAAAGAACCCGGTGCGAAGCATCCGCGGCAGAGTAAGGCGGCAAGAAGGCAGCCCCCTGCACTGGAACATCCAGGGAGCAACGGCCTGGATCAACCAGGGCGGAGCATGGCAGCAAGAGGGAGGCCCCCAGGACTCGAGCAACCGGGGAGGGTAGTGTACAAAAAAGAAGGTAAGAAGCCCCGGAATGCACCATCCCGAGTAGCGTAAGGCGGCAAGAAGCCAGCCCCTCTGGACTGGATCATCCAGGGGACAGCAAGCAGGAAAGCCTGGGACAGAGCATGGCGCCCCGAAGGCTGCCGCCAGGTCTGGAGCTTCCGGGAAAGGGGGCAAGAGGCCACGGACAGGAGCAACCGGGGCAGAGTAAGGCGGGAAGAAGGCAGCCCTTTGGACTGCATCATCCAGGGGCCAACAACCAGGAGCAACCAGGACAGAGCATGACGCCAAGGAGGCGGCCAGCAGGACCGGGGCTTCCAGGAAAAGGAGGCAAGCGGCCACAGACAGGAGCAACCGTGGCAGAGTAAGGCGGCAGGAAGGCGGCCCCCAGGACTGGAGCAACCGGAGAAGAAGGTGTACACGAAAGAAGGCAAGAAGCCCCGGAAGACAGTATCAGGGGCAGAGTAAGGCGGCAAGGAGGCAGCGCCCTCGACTCGATCATCTAGCGGACATCAACCAGGAAGAACCAGGAGAGAGCATGGCGGCAAGAAGTTGGCCCGCACGACTGGAGCATCCGGGAAAGGAGGCAAGAAGCCACGGACAGGAGGAAGAGGTGAAGAAGGTGTACAGGCAAGAAGGCAAGAAGCCCCGGACTGGAACATTCGGGGCAGAATAAGGGGACAAGAAGGCAGCTGCCTGGACTGGAAAATCAGGGGGACAGCGGCCTGGAACAACCAGGGGACAGTAAGGCGGCAAGGAGGCAGCCCATAGGACTGAAGCATACGGGGCTGAATAAGAAGAGGGGGGCAGGGATGAAGAACACCAAATCACCAGCGACAACAAGAATGCAACCGATGGAAATGGAGGAGCATCCAGGGCGAGTCAAGAAGGAGGAGCCAACAAAGCAACAGCCCCGGGACTAGATCATCCGGGCAAGAGCGCGGAAACAGAAGCAAGAGGAGCAGAAAAAGAACACCAACAAATAAAAGGGGGGGCAATAGCCAAGACAAGGGAGCAAGAGGACGAAAGTGCAGCCGGGGCTAAGCACAAAGGAGAAGCTGCCCCCAGTGATGGATCAACCGGGGGTCAAATGCGACAATGGGGGACGAAAGGCAAGAAACCCCAGACTGGAGCGACAGGGGTGGAGTAAGGCGGCAAGCACGAGGCCCCCAGGGACTGATACATATAGGGGACCGCAGACCGACGCCATGGACTGGAACATCCGGGGCAAGGTAAGGCGGCCCTAGGTGACAGGAGTGGGGCTGATCAGACAAGAAGGCAGGAAGCCCCAGACTGGAGCATGCGGGGCTGGGGACGGCAGAAAGAAGGCGGCCCCATGGGCTGGAATATCCAGGGGACAGCAGACCGACACACCAGACTGCAACATCCGTCTCAGAGCAAGGCGGCAACAGGGCGGCCACCAGGACCCCGGGCTCCGAGATTGGAGCAAATGGGGAAAGAGGGCAAGAAACGCCAGACCGGAGCTACGGGATCCAAGAAAAGTCGGCGAGAATGCGGTCTCCAGGAATGAAGCATCCAGGGGACCGCGGACCGACGCCACGGACTGGAGCAACAGAGCATCATAGCAAGAGAGCAAGGCGGCAAGAAGGCGGCCACCAGGACACAAGCATCTGGCGGTCGGGGCGAGGGAGGGTCCGAGAAGGAGAAGAACAAGCTAGGGAGAAGGAGGCCCAGGGAAAAAAGAGGAGACACAAGACACAATGGAGGGGTCCAGCTGAGGTCTACCCAAGCGGCTAGGCACCCAGCTTTGGAAGCTGTAGTCGTGGGTTACATCCCCCGTTGCAGCACCCACGGGGAAAACTGGAAGACAATTCTTGTTCCAGGGTCACGGCGACGGTATAAATGTAACAGGTCCTTGAGGGACCATCTAGGTTCACAAGCAACCCCAGCTCGGGATGTTTTTATCTTAGGCGGAGGAGGGGAGGCGCACGGCAGAGGTGCGGAGGTCAACTGGACGCAGGGCAGGGAGGGAGCGAGACGTGAGAGGGCAGTCAGAGGCAGGACATGTCACTCACGTGTACACAGGAGACACACAATGAGCAGGAAGGAAGATGAAGTCAGCGAGCAGAGCGGAGAGTGTGTCTGCAGCCAGCACATGATGAGTGGCACGATGAGTGCCGGAGGCAATGTTGTGGAGGCACAAAGAACTAAAACAGCATGCGCTTGGCGGCAAAGAGAGCAGGCGATGGAACGAGCGCGAGAAAATATCAGTGCAGGCGTGGTAGCACAGGGTGTGGAGCGCGACGGAACGGATTTTCTCTGGAGGGTGCTGGGTGTGGTAGAAGGAGGACAAGATAGCCAGGAGGAGGAGAGGACGATGGAGGTAAGGCAAGGGAAGTAGTAAGCAAAGAATACCAATTGGGGGTCCCCATACGGGCAATCCTGGCGGAGAGCAACAGGAAACAAAGTGTGACGTCCAATGAAACTGCGTGTGGCGATTCCTAGCGAAGGTGTGCGGGTAGCCTTCTGCTCAGAATTACAAAAAGCCACTTTCTATAAATTCCCGGAATCTGCTTTCACCTTCATCATTTCCTGCATGAACTGCTGACTACGCTGATCACCGATTTATCATCTGTCGATTTCGCCGAGATCCGAACTCCACAGTCATATACCAGACGACGCGTTTCAAGTCATCTGTGAATCCCAATATCACAAGTGATCATATTCAATCAGCATGGGCAAAGGAAAAGAACGAGCAGGACCAAAAGCGAGCGGCCATGTTAAAGATCGCATTGACCACATCGAGAATGAGGTGAAAACAAGCAACGAAATTGGTCAAGTTCGACGTAATCAACAATTAAACGAAAGGCGACGAACCCAAGGTCAATTTCAAAATGAAATGGAACGTGTCGAACAACAACCTTCCAAAGAAGATGAACGAGATCAACAAAGCCCCAATAAAACCAAGAACTCACAAGAACATGAAGGAAATCCGACGACTCCGAACAAGCATCGAACTCCTCAACGTTCTCAAAAATCTCCAAATGGGAAACAAAAGACTCCAAGTAATAGTGGGCGTTCAAACTCTCAGGATATTCCTTCAAGCTCAACCCAATCCCAACCTTCTCACTCATCGCCCTCATCCAGTTCTTCTCTTGTTCCTACCCTTAACCCACCTAAAGATTCAACACCCAAAGGTAAATACTCCACTCCCTCATCCAAAATCCCCACCGACAAAACCTCACTTCGCAAACTACTAGACTCCAACAAGGCTCCACAAATTTTCGACTTTTCACCACAAGGCAACACACAAGCCTTTTCTTCACGCCAACACTCCATTCCCCCGGAAATCATAGCCGAAGAGTGGAACTCTTCCGAAGGCTTTGAAGTCGGCATTTTTATGACCGACACACAACACATTTTTGGAGATTCTTACACCCCCCTCCTCTCCACTTCGACCACAAAACAAAAAGAGGCTCTCAAACACGCCAAATAAATCTCTTGCGGAGATGGTTTTGACCAAGACAACCTCTCTCTTGTCCTATCCACATCCGCCACACGCACTTTTCTCGCCACCCCACTTTGCACCGACATTTTTGATCAAGACGCCGAACACAATACCTACAACCACGTCCTCACCCTCTTTGAATCCGTCCACGACCTCGCATCCAAACAAATTTTCTTGAAAGGAAAAATCTTTCTTCCGGTACTCGACGCAAGCCTCTCCCCCGCCGACACCATCATATGGGACTACCGTCCAATTTTGCAAAAGTTCACAAAATACCTAGACAACATTTCCTACATCGACACTTACAAACCTTTCATTCATGACAACAACAACATCTTTTCTTCAACTCCCATCAAACAAGCCACATTCAACAACACAACCGGCATGATGATCATCACCATTGACACATCCAAAACATACTCTTACCAACCTCCACCACGCACCCCAAAGGACCCCGCCACCACTCGATTAAGAGTTGACATCTTGAAAAAGCAACTCAACGATGGTAGCCGGGAAAGTGCCTACGACTTCATCAATAGGTCACTCCAAGGCAAAATGCATGAAAAGGCATCAATTGCCTCCTCAACGGCCGATTTTCAACGAGCGGCCCCCCACAAACGCCCTTCCCCCATCTCCAAACACCCTCAAGGTGACCAAGACCACGAGTACTTCCGTTTCGACATAGATTGTCACACGGAAGAGGTCGAGGAACTAGCAACCACACTCCAACAACAACACCCTCTCACATCTCAATCACCAACAATCATTGCATTCCCCTTTGATCTTGCTACCCACCCCGACACCTTTGTTGCCACGCTTCGTAGAGGACACCCTGCCGCTCCACCACTTGAACTCCTCAACCAACTAACGAGCATCCCAAGAATTGATGAATTTTTGAAATTCGCGATGGTCCGAACCAAATATTCCATTCTTTTCCACGTAGACTCCGAATGCATCCCTTCTCCCACCAACTCAGAAATAGGCCGACTCCATTGGTTGAACCAATTGCTTTGGGATGCAGGTCTTGTATTGCTATACCCCAATGGGAAATACACTCCCAACCCCCGCATTCAGCAAGCCAACTCTCAACCCAAAAAGCACATCCTCACCTCTTCCAAGGCCGTAGTCGCCGAAGCACCAGCCGCAACCACTCACATTTCCCTCGCCAAAGCAGCGGCTATCTTCGGCGAAATTGAAAAAATCATTCCACTCCATTTCTCGTCCATGTCAATTGGAACATCACTCCATTACGAGATCACCTATACCAACAACGACTCTCCAATCATTGCACATGGTCAAGAAATCACTGGGATCAATTTTTCTCAAGGTCAGAACATCAATCTCCAAAAACAACAACATCTAATTCACAACAAACGCCTCACAACCGACCAAGAGCACATCCATGAATGGTCTGTCATCGAACAGTTCGGAGCTGACTTGGGTGCCAGGAGTCCTAAAAATCAACCTCTCACCAATAAACCTCCCAATGCTAAATACACGAAGCGAAAGTGAGACCCCACGTCTCCTTCCCTCCACGCATCTTTCTCTCCACCTTCTCAAAGGTTATCATGTCAATCTCAGAACCCATTCGCGAATCTCTACTTCAACCAGGTTCTCCCCTCCCATACTCCCCCACACCCATGCTTCCTCTCATCACTTAATTGCGATATCGGCTTCGAGCTCTCCACTTCCACCAACTCTAATCAAATATCTTATCGACGTAAATGTGTTTATTGTGTGTCGATTCAATCGTCCCCTTCACTGCTCTCATTCTAGTTTCTACAAGTCTCGGTATGTTTCACAACATCCGTCATTTAATTTTTGCACTCGCTTCCTTTGTTCGACTCCTAACTTCTTCAACACTCGCCACGACTCGCTTTTTGCCCTCATCGCGCCTCCATCCTGTCTCCCAGCTACTCCCGTCATTCTTTTTCCCCACCAACCTCTCAACCCGCATGTTCAGGACAACAATCCATTTCAATTTCCAAGAACGAATCAATTTCCAAGAATGAATCAATCAAAGAAGCTCTCTAAGGAACGACAAGGTTCTCCTTCACTCGCACTTGCACATCACCACCGCACAAACACTAACACAACACCTTGCACCCAACACCACATTCACACGACACAAATCATCACTCCACCTCACTCTACACTCATCGATCACCACTCCGCCACCACCGCCCCACTTCTCGCCTGGATTACGATGACATCATCGAATACTTCATCATCATCAAGCTTGCCTGTTCCCATGCCTCCTCTCCCGATCACGAGCGCTTCGACATCATGGAGATTATCACAAGTTAACAGAAGTTGATTTGTGTGCCTCACGAATTGCGCCCAAAACACCAAGGTTCACTTATTCCCATGCCTCCCCTCCCGAGCACAAGCGCTTCGACATCATGGAGACTATCACAAGTTAACAGAGTTTTGATTTGTGTATCTCACGACTTGCGTCCACAACACCACGGTTTCTTTATTCTCATGCCTCCCCTCCCGAGCACAAGCGCTTCGACATCATGGAGACTATATCAAGTTAACAGAAATTTGATTAGTGTGCCTCACGACTTGTGTCCAAAACACCACGGTTCTCTTATTCTCATGCCTCCCCTCCCGAGCACGAGCGCTTTGACATCATGGAGACCTTTACACTTTAACGAATTTTGGGTTTATGTCCCCCACATTGATATTTCATTCCCTTTCGTGTTCACCAACAACCCGACCTCACACCACGAACACACCCACGCTCACAATCACATCACTATCACTCCCACTACCCCACCACTACCCCCCCGACCCAATCGCCGGCGATCCCAACACCGAGCCTAATGGTGACAACAACAACACCACCAAGCCCCCCTTCATTTTTCTTCCTCACCATCCAAACACCACTAAACACCATCACCCAGTACTCTCTAAAACCACATTACAGATCACAACTCATAACACTGCCAAAAACATGCACGACATCCAAGCCACCGTCCTCCACCACTTCAGCAAAGGAACGGACATTCTATGCCTTCAGGAAATTCCCTCCAACATTACCCTTGACAACACCCTTGGCCTCACCACCTTCGAAAACTATGCCCCTGACAAAACAAACGGCACTGCCATAATCGTCCACAAACACCTCGCTCCCTTTTGCCGCAAAACCCACCACACTAACATTCACGGTTGTCTCACTACCATAGACATCACCCTACCGGGATACCCCACATTTCGTATCTTCAATATTTATAAAACCCACATCCAATCACATCAACAACGCCTCGCACACGTCATCACCACTCTCCAGCAAAAAGAACCAATTCACCTCCTCATTGGAGACATGAACACTCACCTACAACCACACTTAGACACCGACAACATCAAACACCCAAAATCCTGGCCTTGGCTCTATGACCAACTACACCCCCCAACCCCAGACACTACCCCCCGGCTACATGACCTTTTTCGGTCCCAAAACCCCCATCTCCGCCAATGGACAAGGCCCCGTAACAAGCGCCTACCCGACTCCCAATCTCGCATAGATCTCATTATCGCTTCTTCCTCCTTCATCTCCACATTCAATCCACAAAATACCTTTATCAATACCACCATCAATAACTCCGATCACTACCCTGTCACCTCCACCATTAACATACCTACCAACCCACTAAACATCTACGACATTCCCCACGCAGACATCTACTACAGAAAACTCAACAAAGAAGAACACAGCAAATTTCTCCAACGCCTCCACTCCCTGGACACATGGACCCAAAATAACATGACCTCCATTTTAAACTCTCCCATCGACGAATTAATCGACACTACAAACAACATCCTCTGCTCTCTTGTCAACTCCTACAAGTTAGTCACCAACCAGCATCATTCCCACAAACCTACCAATATCGAAAAGGCCTTCACTCACCAACTCAACAACATCCAACCCTCCACCACTTTAACCTCCAAGCAAGCCAAGACACTTCAACACACCCTGGACAAATGGACTGAAAAGAAAAAACGTCAATCCCAAAAACGTCTCCATCACTCTCTCATTAAAGGACGGAAAATTAAAAAGTCTCTCAATAACATCTTAACCCCCCGCTCCACCACACCCATGGCCCTATACGATACCAACAACAATCTCACCTCCGACCCCTACTCCCTCTGCGAATCCATGGGCCAGTGCCTCACCGCTTTAGGAGGACCCCCAGACTTCCAGATAGAACCCCAACTTATCGACTCCCTTATGGAGCTCTCCCCCTCCATCCCTCAGGACGCTCCTCAGCCCGAATTCACTGAAATCTTCTTCAACACCTTGCTCTCAAACTCAAACCCAGTCAAAGCCCCTGGCTTTGACAACACCAACCTATACCTCTTCCACCTAGCTCCCAAACACATAAAGTCTCTCCTCTTTCACGTATGCTCCCACTTCATCACCAACCCCATTCCCAAACAATGGCTCACCGCTCGAATCTTCCTCCTCTACAAGAAACACGACCCCCACAACCCTATCAATTACCGACCCATAGCTCTTCTCCAAACAATTTATAAAATACTCGCCTCATATGCCGCTACCGCCCTAACCTTCTACGCCACCAAGTATAACCTACTCCACCACTCCCAATACGGTGGCATCCCCAATCACCGCACCACAGACCACATATTCACCATGATCTCCAACATCTCCCTCCACCCCGACATCTACCACCTCTACCTCGACCTCAACAAGGCCTTCAACTCCGTCCCCCACCAAGCCCTATGGCAAATCCTACACAACTACAACTTCCCCAAACACATTATCTCTCTCATCCAAAACCTATACTCTCATCCCGCTGACTATCCCACCGTCAATGGCTTCTCTCTTTTTGCCGCCATGACTATCAGGGGACTCCGCCAGGGATGCCCAATGTCTCCAATTCTTTTCAATCTCTTCATCGACCCCATAATCCGCAAACTCTCTTCCTTGCTCCCTTCTCACACCTTCTCCGCTCTGTTCTCTTTTATTGACGACATAGCCCTACAAACTGCCTGCCCCAAAATCCTGCACACTGCACTCTCCTTTCTCTTCAACTCAGGCCCAAAATACGGCCTCTCCTTCAACGCCACCAAATCCGAACTCCACGCCCTCAACAATGCCCCTCACCTCACCATCCGCATTTCCTCTACTACCCACTTCAGCACCTTCGATCAACATGGCAAACCACGCCAATATTACAAATACCTAGGGGTCTTCTTCTTCACTTCTCAACAAAATCAACAAATGTTCCTCCTCCTGAAAAACCTCGTCAACTCCTTCTTCACCAACCTCCTTCCTCTATCCTTATCACACACCGAACTCATCAAACTCTCCAATATTCAACTTATTCCTATCCTTGCCTACCGCCTCATCTACAATTCCCTCCCCAACAAACTTCTTGACACACTTGACCACTCCATTTGGCTCAACATAGCATCCCAAGGCAAACTCTCACTCCGCACTCCCAACAAAACCAAATATTCTCCTCGCCACACTCTTGGTCTTGGCATCACCAAAATATCACACGTTACCCACACTCAAGCCATCAACCACTTTCTCCGTTACACATCAAACGAAGGTCCCCCCACATCCAATCGTGCTATCCAACACACCCTCTTCCACCGCGGCCCAGTTTCTAACCTCCTGCAAGACATGCTCATCACCTCAGCCCACCACTTCTCCATCCAAACACACAACATTCCACACCACATCCCCTGCCAGGTCCGATCACTTCCACTCAACTCAGCCATCCAAGTCGCCTTCCTCGACCACAACAACGAAAATTCAAGTCTCTGGTTCCCGGGCACAACCATCCAACACAATCTCCACTCCACATCAGTCCAATTCTCCGACAACATCTTCCACCTTCACGACACCCACCAATTCTCCTTCATCACTCAAAAGGGCAACGAACTCTCATCCTTTATTACTACTCCCACACACCCAATATGCCCAACCACACTGCAAGACTTCCCCATCTCACATACCACCACCCTATCAACCACACATTATTTCCAGCTCAAATCCAACCAGAATATTCCCCTTCCCAACTTTTCACATCTGGATTATTGGGGCTGTCACGACTTACTCAACGCTCTCCAATCCAACACCACCTACTCTATCATCTATACCGACGGATCGGACGACCCTAACTCTTCCAATCCCTCTGGATCAGCCGCAATTATCTCCCTCCAACCCAACGACCACACTATCATTACCTCCCCCTCTCCCCTCAAAGGGTCATACCCAGCAGAAATCTACGCCATCATCATCTCCCTCCTCTACCCTCAACTCACCTCCCTCCCCCAGCCGATCATCTTCGCCATCGACAACTTGAGCACATGCCTCACCCTAAATACCCTCCTTCACTTTCACTCTCCCCCCTTCACCACTAGCAACAACGCCTTTGCTCTTTGGTACAACCTCATATGGCATCTTCTCCAACATTTAAAACACATCGCCATCCTTTTCACTTGGATCAAAGGACATGCCGATTTCCCCGGCAATGACGCGGCGGACAGTGTCTCCAAATGGAGCACCACCCACTTCGATTACCTTCTCTCCCCCACAACTTCCACACAACTGGCCATTAACCAAACTCCACTTCCCGGCAAAATAACCTCTAAACTCACGAAACATCAACTCCCAACCCATCAACACAACAACATTCACCTCTCCCTTAGTAATCACTTCTTTCTCAAATCCTCGTGGTTCTCCACTTTCACCTTTAAGTCGGTGAATGGCCTCTTCTCTTGCAAGGGCTACCAACCCCACTTCATCCTCAACACCTACCTCTGCCCTCTTTGTAATCACCACCACCCCTTAGACCCCATCACCTTCATCACCGAATGCCATACTACTAACGCAATACGGAAAAAATTCTTCAACACTTGGAATGGGCACTTCCACAACACCATCACTACTTGGTGGGCCACCGCTTCCAAATGCGACCGCCGCAACTTCATTCGAACCCTCATACCCAACACACTCAGCAATCAATTACGCACACCCCCACCGAACACAACCTACTACTCCAACATCAAATCTCTTCGTCAAGCCCTAAAACATCGACAAAAACCTCTCACCACCCTCCTCAACGAAACCAAACAATGGCTCATCGACAACCCCATCTCTAACCTTCATCAGTTATCTCCGACGTCCACCTCCAACCCCTGGAACGAATCTTTTTCCATTTACAGCACATCATCCACCGCTCCCCACCCACTACGCTTTCCATCCCCTACCAACAAAGAACCAACCAACAAACGACCTCACTCTAAACGCCCTACCACAAAACCGAAGCCCCCCACCAAAACTTCAGCCATACAACTTCAGCACTTTCCGCCTCAACCACTACATCCTCACATCACCAACCGCATACCTCCTCCAAATGACACTTAACCTCCAATCCCATCCTTCAACCCCAACGCATACACTCGCTTGACCAACGGCACTCCCGTCTTGTCAGCAAACAGCAAACAATCAGCAACCAACAGCCAGCAGCCAACAGCCAGAAACAAACAGCAAACAACCAGCAGCAGCAACAGTCAGCAGCCAGCAGCCAGCGACCAACAACCAGTAACCAGCGGCCATCAGCCAACATCCAGCACATCAACCACCCACCGCCACCCATCCACAGTAGGACACTTCCAGCGACAACAGCCAGCAAACACCCCCCCCCCCAACCACTCTCCCCAGACACCCCAGACATTATCCCCCCCCCCCCGGCTACCTGCTCCCCTCTTCCGACACTCGACCTGTATCAGCAAGGAAGTAGCACCCAGCTACCATCCAGCAGCAAACATCCAGCAACCAGCAACCAACGACCAGCAGCCAGCAGTCCTCAGCCAACGACACACAGCAGCAGCAGTCAACATCCAGCACCCAGCAGCCATGAGCAATCGGCCAGTATACAGCAGCCACCATCACCCACTAACGCAGCCAGCAACCAACAGCCATCTGACACATCAGCCTTCACCCGTCACCCACCTACACGGCAGGACACAACACCGTCACCACACTGCACCACACTGCACCACTGTATGCACAGCTCTGCGCACCAGGAAACCTTACCGATCCATTGAGTCTTTTTCCTTTGAGCCATCAATTGGAATTTTTCTTTTCTATTTTTTTTCAGGACCACTACGGCAAGAGCGCAAGACTTGAGCAGAATGAAAGGGCTTTGTACTTTAGTAATTCTCAGATCAGCTACAGGGCCACAGACTGATTCCAGGCAAGCCAGAGTGTTCCAGTCTGTTTTACTTTTTGCCCCTGCACTTGCTCGCTTCTCTTCGCTCAATCCACTGGTCCATTTTTCCATTATATCATCTTTTTGTTTTTGTTTTTTTTGTTTTGTTCTTTTTGGCCTTGATATAGGCTATATATCCCTTTGCATCTTTCACCGAAATGGCCTCCACTAGTATTTTAACCTTTTCAGGCCCATGGTGCAGTTCATGCAGTGTTTTCACCCTGACTTGGTTTGTAAATACCCGCGGCTGTCCTTCAGAGAACTTCGGCTCACCATGAACGCTCATTTTGCCCATGGTTAGGCCGCTTTGGTGCAATGCTTTGGGCGGGGGACCGCCATGCCTCAAAAAAAAAGTGTGACGTCCAATGACAGTAGGCCATCGACGTGTGGAGCAGGGGGTTTGGAGGGGGTTGAGGCGGAGCCGAAGGGGAGAGCGGCGTGGGCATGAAGGGAGAGCACAGAAGCCCCGGAGGGGGCACGGGAAAAGACGAGGGACGCGGTGGTTGCGGAATACATCGACCGTAAGGATGCAGACCTACCATGGGGATTAATGCGTGTGCTGGAGGGCAGGCTGAATAGTAAGGAACAGATGGCTATGATACAACAAGAGGTGGTGACCAGAGTGAAGGGTGGACACAAGGCAGGTACACTGGAGGAACGCCTGCCACGGGAGCAAATATCATGGCAAAAGTACATCCAGACAACGACACAAGGGAGAAGGATACGAGGATCCCCGGAAGCGGAAGGATGGGCAGCGGAGGGAGGATAAAGGGTAGCATAATACCCAAGGGTTGGGAGCAGTACAGGAAGCTGGTGTAATGTGCGGACGGAGGCCCACTGGACGCGGGCATCCTGTGGACCAAAAAGTAGGGTTTGCGTGGTGTTGTGGGGAGTCAGCGGTCCCAGCAATGTGGCAGATGAAGTGGGGGCGGCGGTGCAACTGGTGATGGCGAGTGCGCAAGAGGGAGACTAATGGCCGGCAGAAATGCAGGCCAGTGTGCGGCGACAGGTCATACCAGGAGATGGCAAGTGCCTCTATTGTGCACTAAGTACGTCGGAAGGGAACAGTGGGCAAGCGGCAGCGGAAGAGATGTGCAGGGCGCTCACAGAAGGGGACATGGCACAGCCCCCGGAGTCCGGCTGGGTGCAGCAGGTCATGCGGACATGGATGCCATACCTGGGCAAAGTGCCCACGGGGGAGATATGCCGAGGGGCATGTGAAGTTGGACGGTTGGCGCATCCAAGGGCATGTGGGATAGCCCTTTACAGGGAGCCGGCAGCAGAAAGAGTGTATCAGAAGACGTTGGAGGTGGGAGAAGGGGGGAGGGCGGCGGCAGAGTTACTATGGAGCAGAAGAAGAGGGGGTCACTACCAGCTGCTGTGGCCACCGGAAGGGGAGGGAAATGAGGACGAGGTGGAGGGAGATAAGAGAGAGACAACAGACGTGGATGAGGTCGAGTTGGGGGTGGAATTGGTGGCATGAGGAGACCCAGAAGAGGACCAAGGGATGAGAGGGCAGCTTGGGGGACAGGAAGAAGAGCCAGTGTGGCAGGAGGTGCAGCAGGTGCAGATACACGGGGGGGGGGCACGGTGTGGCAGTAACAGGGGCTAGAGTGTCCTGTGCGAGAAAGAAGAGACTTTTGGGGAGGGAAGAGCACTTGATAGGAGGAGGAGAGCCGCTGGGAGGGGGTCTGGGGGTGTAAATGGAGCAAATGAAGTATGGGGAGGTACCAGAGGGTGCGGGTAAGGGAGAGTGGAACAAGAGGTAGGGCGGAGGAGTGGACTTGTGGGTGCCCGGAGGGGGAGTCGCGGTGTTACAGGTGCAGGACAGGGAAGACCTGGATGCTGGCTGGGGAGCAGACAGAGACGTCCAACTGCATTCAGACCAGGCGGTGTGGAAGGAACCAGGATGGAAGGGTAGGTACAGAGTAGCAGCGGGGGGGGCAGCGTTGGTGGGAGTGGCATATGACATTGCTGGCGGACCAAGCAGAAGGGGTACCGGTGAGAAAGGATTGGGGAGTGGAGCTACCAGCAGGCAGAAAGAACCACGGAACAGTCCGCACACCCTCCACGGCGGCCGCATTCGCCCGGGCGCCCACGATGCAGGGTTGTAGAGAGCAGGAGGTGGTGTACACGTTCCACGAGGAGATGACGCTGAAAGCGGCAGATGCCATCAAGATGACATTGAATGAGGACGAGGCGCGCATGGGCAATCACACATATCACGTGCACCCGCACACGGGCACACGTAGCATTTTGCGTTCCCGGGGGATGACCGCATGGAGGGTATATCACCCCTACCGGAAGGTGTGCTGCAGGGCAACGACAGATCGGCCTACCCATAGTTGGCGGAGGAGGGGGTGCAAGAGGCGGGAGGAATGAGGCCAGGGTCAGAGAGCGGGGAGGAGTGGAAGGTCCGGGCCATCCGGCGCGCAAGGTACCGCAGGGGCGAACGGAGGACAAGGGAGGACACAAAGCTGATCTTCCCCATGGTACCGAATGGACCGGCGGCGACGCAGTGGAGAGCGCAAGCGGTCCACATGCTACTACCAGATGACAGAGGGACAGTGGAGCTGGAGGTGCAGTAGCCAGGTACCAGTACAATGTGGCGCTGCGGAACGGCGTGGTCACAACAGCTGCAGCAGAAGGTTTGGAGGTCCGCATTGGGCTCAGTACGGAAGGGCAGGCGGTGCAAGTATACACCATGAGGCACCGGGATGGGCAGCCAGACATCCAATGGAAGTCGGAGCCCACCTTTGGGGAGCCACTGCACACAGGAATGATGAATGGACCGCGGAGGGCAGAGAACTGGGACACCTCGGAGCTGCACAGGGCAGAACAGGAAAAGGAGAAGCGCAGACGGGAAGCAGAGGCGGAAGAGCTGGACATAAAGGGTGGCAGAAGCAACAGAGGTAGGTAAGTAGGTGTACCTTGTCGTGGAGAGGCGCCCCACGGTTCCCGCTGGCGTTGCTGTTGTGAAGAGCAAGATAAGGGTCCACGCTTGAAGAGGGGAGGCGACTTACATCCCGCTAGACCTGACTGGTGGCCCCCAACAAAGCGGCCCCGGGGAAACACCGGCAGGGCTGATCGCCGCCAGCGTGAAGTGCTTGTCACGCTGAGAGGGTGTGCTCCCGTGCTTGTGGACCTCCCCTGTTCTGGGCTGAACCCTAGGGGTTCACCGGACTTCCTGGCATATCTCGTTCCCAAGGCATGCATGCATGTTCTTGGTACTGGGGTTCCGAGCTGCTTGGCTGTGGCACACTGCGCCTCGACTACCAAAGTAGCGCAGGCCTTAGAATGCAGCCTTACCCCCGAGCTGCGGGTCACGTTTCGTCGGGTCACCTGCATGGCACGGCCTGCCTGAGTGCCTGGGCTATGGACACTTGGTTTTCTACTGTTGTGTGTCGCTTGTGCTCGGGTCTGTGTTTCGCGGTAACCCCGCCATTCCTGGCTGGGATCTAGGGTGTGTGTGCTCCGGTAGGGGTTCCAGTTTTGCCCCACCATTCCTGGCTTGGGTTTGTGGTGTGTGCGGTTCGGCTTGGGTCTCGGTTTGCGGCCCGCCAATAATGGCTGGCGTTTTGGGTCGTGTGTATTTGTGTGCGCGCTCCGCCTGTACCCCGCCTTTCCTGGCTCGGGGGTGCGGTGTGAGTGTGTGTGCTTGGGCTCGGGTTTCAGTTGCGCCCCGACACTCCTGACTGGGCTGTTAGGGCCTGTGTGTGTTTGTGTGCGTGCTGCTCCTGTACCCCGCCAATCATGGCTGGGGTGTGTGGTGTGGGTGCGTGTGCTTGGGCTCGGGTTTCTGCTGCGCCCTGCCATTCCTGGCGGGGCGGTTGGGCTGTGTGTGTGTTTGTGTGCGCGCTCTGCTCGTTCCCCGTCAATCCTGGCTTGGGTGCGCGGTTTCTGTGTGTGTGTGCTTTGGCTCGGGTTTTGGCTGTCCCCCGCCACTCCTGGCTGGGGTGTGTCGGTCTGTGTGTGTCCGTGTGCACCCTCTGCCTGTACCCCGCCATTCTTGGCTGGGATGTTTGGCTGTGTGTGTGTTTGTGTGCGCGCTCCTCCTGCACCCCGCCAATCCTGGCTGGGTTGTTGTGTTGTGTGTGTGTTTGTGTGCGCACTCCTCCTGTACCCTGCCAATGCTGCCCTGGGGTGTGCGGTGTGGGAATGTGCGCTTGTGCTCGGGTTTTGGCTGCGCCCGGCCATTCCTTGCTGGGTTCTTGTGGTCTTTGTGTGTTTGTGTGCGCAGCCCGCTTGTATCCAGCCAATCTTGGCTTGGGTATGTGGTGCCGGTATGTGTGCTTGGGCTCGGGCTCAGGCTGCGCGCTGCTATTCCTGGCTGGGGTGTTTGGGTGTGTGTGTTGTTGTGCACCCTCTGCCTGTACACCGCCATTCCTGGCTGGGGTTTGTGGTGTGCGGGTTGCGTGTTGCCTGGCACCTGTTCCTGTGCCGTTGTTCATTGTGGGTTGTGCGCGCTGCCCGGGTTTGCGGCACCCGGTGGCCTTTGTTGCTTGGCACCTGTCCGTGTGCCTTCATTGTGGCCGGCAGCGTGCCTCTGTGGCGCCCCTCGTGGCCCCGCATTGGTGCACCGCGCCTTGTCTGATCTGGACGCCCATGGTGCTCCGGTCGGCTTTTCCGGATGCCGTGCTGCCTTTCTCCACCCCGGGGGCTTGTGCCCCCGGTTTTACTGGGCGGCTGCGCGGGGCACGTGGAGGCCGGCCGAGAACCGGGCTCTTTGTACCTGGGCACGCTCTGCGTCATACCCATTCAGGGCCCCGCGATGGGGTTGTCGCTGCCGGGTCCCTCCGCTATCAGTCCTGGGCTGTCTGCGCTGCGGTGGTTTGGTGTGTGTGGACCCGGTCACCGGTTCCCCGGACCTCCCCTCTTTCGACGGAAGACTCGGCCGGAGCACCGGGGCTGTTTTGTGTGGACGCCGACACCGCCCCACTCGGGTCGGAGGGGGCCATGCCCGGGTCCCGTGCGTGTGCGTGCCCCTCTTGGGCGGGTCGGGCGGGCTGGCCCTCCGGGCGCGTTTTGGTGCACCTCACCTTTTCGTGTAGCCGGTCTTGGTGCGCTCTGTGTTTGCTCCGCCCCCTCCGGGCTGGAGTTGCCCTGATTGTGGCTGTTGCTGTCTTTTTCTTTTTCCTTTCTGTAGTGCGCCCCTGTTGTCTCTGGCTTTCAGTGTGTTCCGGCCCTGGTTGCCCTGGGCCTTGGCATCTTGTGGTCCTGCCGCCCCCCCCCGCTCTCTTCTTTTTTTCTTCCCTCCTCCCCGCCTCCTTCCCGGTTTTTCTTTTTGCCTCCCTTTCTTTTCTTTTTTTTCCCCCCTTCCTCCCTTTTTTTTCCTGCTGTGGTGTGCCGGTTGTGCGCTGCTGGGGGCGTTTGTGTGTCCTGGGCTGTGGTATGTGCTGTTGTGTGTTGCTGCCGACGTTGTACCCAGTCGGAGGCCGGTTTGCGGTTGCGCTGTGTCGTTCAGTGCTCCCTGGTTGCGCAGCACAACACACAAACAGACGTCCCAACAAACACCGCACAAGGGCACAGCAGCCCACAACACAGCAAGGCGAGGCACCACGCATTCGGGGGGGGGGGGGGGCAGCAGACAGGCGAGAACCGCCAACGAGCGCCAAGCAGGCAAGCAGGAGCAAGGCGGCAAAAAGAAAAAAACGGAGCACCGAGCAGCAGCGGCGAAAAACCGCGAGACACAGAAGGTGGGGGGGGGGGGGGCAGCAACCAAAAGGGAGCAGCCAACGACCAGGCGGGAAACACAAAAGCAACGAGAACGCACAGAGAGCCGAGCAGCGGGAGAAAAAAAAACAAGAGGACGGGGGGAGGGGAAGCAGACGGCGAGAACCGCCGACGAGCACCAGGCAAGAGGGAAAGGGCAAAGCAGCGGAGGAGAAAAAGAGGGGGGGGGCACCGGGCAACAGCGACCAAAACCGCGAGACACAAAGGGGTGGGGGGGGGCAGCAACTGAAGCCGGTTTGGACCCCCGTGGCCATCTTTGGGTCACTTTGGTTGTGTATCTATGTGCCGGCAATCTGCCATTGGCTGATATCATACTCTCCCATCCACCCGACCTAACCTGATGTGGTAGTGTGATAGGCTTGGCCATTCCAGCAATGAGCGGCCATATTCAATACCGAGGCGCGGCCGGCTGAGATCTATATATCAGAATATCAGGAATCAACAGGGTTTTGTAATCATAATGTTTCCGTAATGTTTCCGTCTTCCGTCCTGATTGTCAAAGTATCGGCGACTGTCAGTTGGCTCGCGATTTTGCGGTAACCGATTGGTTAACTGTTATTTGCAGATATTTTGGCGGAAACCCTGATGAAAGGTCAGATTTCATCAGTAAAGGGTTCGTTGCTTCCGCAATTTTCATGTTATACACTCGCAAAACTAATCCGATTTTTTCAGACATTCAGAATTGGATTTTCGACTTCGAGATCGCCGCACTTGATATGATAAATCGTGAGTGGTCCTACATTTTTCCCCGATCACGAATCAACCTTCCTTTTGTTATGTCCTTCATTTTTCTTGAAGATATAGTCGAAACAAAAGTGATTTGTGAGGCCACTTTGAAGAATCATATCTCTGGCTCACAGCGGGGTGTATCAATTTTTGGAATTGGGTTGGAATTGCCTTGGTCTCAACTTAATTTACGAAGCATCAAACGCCTTTGATGTGTACACATGCCCGGTGTAGCAAGGGATAATGGTCAAGAGGGTAGAAAGTGATATATAACTCTTGGACCGTGCAACTGAATATTTTAATGCGACCTTCGAGTGTACCATGTGAGTGTTTGTGTTGCATAGAAATTTTTCTTTGGGTTCCTACGTATTTGTAACGTGAAGTTATGTCCATGGAGGGGCATGGCATATCATGGTGGGAGCCACCTTTTGAGGGTATGTGTCATATGCATGGTATGTGGTTCGATATGCTCACGCCCATCTTATACATCTCCGTTTGTAGGAAGATATATCGAGTCATAAGTGGCAAGGGCTTTGCCCATGTCCCAATGATGCGCTCAATAGCGCTAGACTATGTCTACCGCACATATAGTGCAGGTGGGAGGGCTTACGCAGCGACCCACAAGCGCCACTATCAATTTTCCCATTTTCATGGTGCGTGTTGGGAGGAGGTTCGAAGGTGTCCCTATGCGTCCATGTAGGGATCCAAGTGGGGGGATTGTTTGGTCCCAAGCAATTGTGTTTTGAATCATATGTTGATATCATGGCTGAGCGAAGTTATATACTATTGTAATTATCTTGAATATGGCATTATTTGCATGTTTTTGACCTCATTTTATGCTCATTTTTGTATTTTATGTGCTCAACTGGTCGGCTAACAGTAAAGTGCCTAGAGATCCGTGAACTATGGTATGTTGCTTATCTGTTGGCAAATGCTTCGGTGTTGCACCTCACCATATGCCAGATCACGTGGTCCCTTTGGCGTGGCACACGATGCCTCACAAAATTAGGTCTCAAATTCATGAGTTGACTTGTGAAGCATGTCATGTACATAATCTGAGGGGTTTCGGAGCCAACGATGGTATATTCTTGGGCACGAATTTTTTATCTATATCAACCTTGTATATTACTCTCGGGTTTGACACATGCATGGAGCATTTGAATATTTGCTGTATGCATTTTTGAGTATATAATTGATTTTGGGCATAATGGTGTGATTTGCCTGATTTTGCCATGTTGTGAGGTCATCTTCATGGGGCAGTTCTCCAAGCCCAATCAACTCCAAGTTCAACCAAGGTTATGTCAGGGTATGGCATGGTCCTGAGTGCTACTCTAGGCCATGACACACCACCTCCCCTATTGGGCTAGGATTTAGAGGCTTGGGAGGGAACACAGGGATCAGCCAACGGCCGGGCGGGAAACACAAAAGCACCAAAAGCAAACGGAGAGCCGAGCAGCGGGAGATCAACAAACAAACAAGAGGTGGGGGGGGGGGGGGCAGCGCATGGCGAGAACTGCCGACGACCGCCAAGCAAGAGGGCAAGAGCGAAGCAGCAGGAGAAAAAAAAAGGGGGTGCGGCACCAGGCGGCAACGACGAAAACCGCGAAACACCAAAGGGGGGGGGGGCATCAAACCACCAGAAGGCAGGCAACGGCCAGGCGGAAAACACAAAAGCAGCGGAAGCGCACGAGAAGCCGAGAACCGTGAGACCAACAAAACAAACAACACACAGCGCCAAGGTGCAGGGCACCTGGGGGCGCAAACCAGAAAAAGAAGGAGACAACGGAGGCGCGCAAAGGGAACAAGGCAAGAAAAAAGAAGGCAACCAGAAGAACAGCAGCGGGGCAACCTCAGCCCGGAGAGGAGGCGAGCAAAGGTGAACGGAAAAATGGCCAAAGAAAAGGTGAGGCGCACCAAAACGCGACGGGGAGGCCGCCCCGCCCGACCTGGCCGAGAAGGACGAGCGCATGCACACACGCGCGGGACCAAGGCGTGGCGATCTCCGACCCGCAAGGGCAGCTGACGGCGTCCACCGAATCAGCCCCGGTGCACCGGCTGAGTCCCCCGTGGAACAACAGACGGTACGGGAAACCACCCGCGTCAGTGCCCGCGTCCTCACACGCCAACCACCGCAGCACACGCAGCCCAAGACGGACGCTGCAGGGACCCGCCAGGAACAACCCCATCGCGAGGCCCCGAACGGGTACGACGCGGAGCGAGCCCAGCGCCCCTGCCTCGGCGGAGGTCAGCCGCAGGCACAATGAGCTCGGCCGGCCTCTGCGTGCCCCGCGCAGCCACCCAGTAAAGCTGGGGTCGCAGGCCCCTGGGTGGGGAAAGGCACCACGGCGTCGAGAAAGCCGACATGAGCACCGATATTGACCAGACGAGGCACGGCACACCAAGCGTGGCCACGAGGCACGCCAGAGAGGCACGCCGCGGGCCACAACCAAGGCACACGTACAGGTGCCAAGCAACAACTGACGCCGGGTGCCGCTAACCTGGAGAGCGCGCACAGTACGCAACGAACCACGGCACAGGAACAGGTGCCAAGCAACAACAGCCGTCGTTCAAACAGACGAGTGCGCGCCCCGCGGCGAACCCCGCCCCTGCCGATCACGGAACAGTCGCGGTCCGGATGGACGAGTAAGCACCCGGCAGCGGCGCCCCGCATACGCACCTACAGCGCAACACAGCGAGCGAGCACACCGGTGAACAGGAGCCAAGTGGCCCAGGACACCGCACACCCAACGCATCACACCGAGCGAGGACATCGGTGAACAGGAGACAAGGGGCCCAGGACAGCGTACGCGCAACACAACACACCACACCAAGCAAGCCCACAGGTGAAAAGAAGCCAAGTGGCCCAGCAAACCGCACATGCATAACAGCCCACCAAGCGAGCCTACCGGCGAACAGGAGCCAGGAGCCCAGGACACCGCACACGCAACACAACACACAAAGCAGGCACGCTGGTGAACAGGAGCCAAGTGCCCCACAACAGTGCACACGCGACACAAGACACCGAGCGGGCACACCGGTGAACAGGAGCTAACTGACCAAGGACACCACACACGCAACACAACACACCGAGCGGGCACAGCGGTGAACAGGGGCCAAGTGGCCCAGGACGTTGTACACGCACCACAACACACCGAGCTGGCACACCAGTGAACAGGAGCCAAGTCGCCCAGGACACCATACACGCAACACAACACACCGAGCGGGCACACCGGTGAACAGGGGCCCAAGGGCCCAGGACACCTTACACGCATACAACACACCGAGCGGGCACACTGGTGAACAGGAGCCAAGTAGCCCAGGACACCGCGGAGGGGACAGAACACACCGAGCGGGCACACCGGTGAACAGGAACCAAGTGGCCCAGCACACCGCACACGCAACACAACACACCGAGCAGGCACAGCGGTGAATAGGAGCCAAGGGGCCCAGGACACCACACACCCAACACAGCACAGCGAGTGGGCACAAAGATGAACACGAGCAATGTGGCCCAGGACACCGCACGGGCAGAGCAACGCACCAAGCAGGCGCATCGGTGAACAGTACCCAAGTGGCCCAGGACACCGCACAAGCAAAGCAAAGGACGGAGCACGCACACCGGTGAACAGGAGCCAAGTGGCCAGGGACAGCACACGTAACACAACAGAACACACTGAGCGGGCATACCGGTGAACAGGAGCCAAATGACTCAGTACTCTGCACACGCAACACAAGACACCGAGCTGGCACACCGGTGAACAGGCGCCAAGTGGCCCAGGACACCATACACACAACACAACACACCGAGCGGGCGCACCGGTGTACAGGAGCCAAGTTGCCCAGGACACCGCACTCGCAACAGAACTAACCACGCGGGCACACCGGTGAACAGGAGCCAAGTCGCCCAGGACACCGCACACGCAACACAACACACCGAACAGGCACACTGGTGAACAGGAGCGAGCCAAGGAGACGAGGACACGGTACAAGCAAAGCAGCGCACCAAGGGGGCGCACCGGTGAACATGAGCCAAGTGGTCAGGACACCGCACACGCAACAGAACACACCGACCAGGCACACTGGTGAATAGGAGCCAAGTGGCCAAGGACATCGCACACGTAACAAAACACGACACCCCGAGCAGACATACCACTCAACAGATGCAAAATGGCCCCTGGACACCGCACACGCAACACAACACACCGAGCGGGCACATCGGTGAACAGGAGCCAAGTGGCCCAACACACAGCACACGAAACACAGCACACCGAGCGGGCACACCAGTGAACAGGAGTCAAGTGGCCCAGGACACCGTACACGCAACACAACACTCCGAGCGGGCACACCAGTGAACAGGAGTCAAGTGGCCCAGGACACCGCACGAGCAAAGCAACGCACCGAGCGGGCGCACCGGTGAACAGGAGCCAAGTAGCCAAGGACACCGCACTCGCAACGGAACTAACCACGCGGGCACACCGGTGAACAGGAGCCAAGTGGCCCAGGACACCGCACACGCAACACAACACACCGAGCAGGCACACTGGTGAACAGGAGCGAGCAAAGGGGCCGAGGACACGGCACAAGCAAAGCAGCGCACCAAGGGGGCGCGCCGGTGAACATGAGCCAAGTGGTCAGGACACCGCACACACAACAGAACACACCGAGCGAGCACACTGGTGAATAGGCACCAAGTGGCCAAGGACACCACACACGTAACAAAACACAACACCCCGGGCAGACATACCGGTGAACAGATGCCAAATGGCCCAGGACACCGCACACGCAACACAACACACGGAGCGGGCACACCGGTGAACAGGAGCCAAGTGGCCCATAACACCGCACAGGAAACACAGCACACCGAGCGGGTACACCAGTGAACAGGAGTCAAGTGACCCAGGACAGCGTACACGCAACACAACACACCAACTGGGCACATCAGTGAACAGGAGCAAAGTGGCCCAGGACACCGCACGAGCAAAGCAACGCACCGAGCAGGCATAGCGGTGAACAGGATTCAAGTGGCCCAGGACACCGCACAAGAAAAGCAAAGGATGGAGGACGCACACGGGTAACAGGAGCCAAGTGGCCCAGGACACCGCACACGCAACACAGCACACTGAGCGGGCACATCGGTGAACAGGAGCCAACTGGCCCAGGACACCGCACTTGCAACGCAACAAACCACGCGGGCGCACCTTTGAACAGGAGCCAAGTGATCCAGGACACCGCTCACACAGCACAACACACCGAGCGGGGACCACGGTGAACAGGAGCCAAGTAGCCCAGGACACCGTACAAGCAAAGCAATGGATGGAACAAGCACACCGGTTAACAGGAGCCAAGTGGGCCAGGACACCGCACACGTAACACAACACAACACCCCGAGCGACATACCGGTGAACAGGAGCCAAATGGCCCAGGACACCGCACACGCAACACAACACACCGAGGGGGCACACCGGTGAACAGCAGCCAAGTGGGCCAGGACACCGCACACGCAACACAGCACATCGAGCAGGCACACCGTTGAGCAGGATCCAAGTGGCCCAGGACACCACACAACCAAAGCAAAGGATGGAGCACGCACACCGGTGAACAGGAGCCAAGTGGCCCGGGAAACCGCACACGTAACACAACACAACACCCCGAGCGGACATACCGGTGAACAGGAGCCAAATGGCCCAGGACACCGCACACGCAACACACCACACCGAGGTGGCACACCCGTGAACAGGAGCCAAGTGGCCCAGGACACCGCACGAGCAAAGCAACGCACCGAGCGGGGGCACCGGTGAACAGGAGCCAAGTGGCCCAGGAAACCGCACACGCAACACAACACACCGAGCAGGCACAGCGGTGAACAGGAGCCAAGGGGCGGAGGACATCGCACAAGCAAAGCAACGCACCAAGCAGGCGCACCCGTGACCAGGAGCCAAGTGGTCCGTGACACCGCACACGCAACACAACACACCGAGCGGGCACACCGGTGATGTAGTCACTCGGTCACTTGGGGTGTGTATCTATGTGCCTGCAAGCCGCCATTGGCTGATATCATACTCTTCCATCTACCTGACCCAACCTGATGTGATAGTGTGATAGGTTTGGCCATTCCAGCTATGAGCGGCCATATTCAATACCGAGGCGCCGCCGGCTGAGATTTATATATCGAAATGTCAGGAATCAACAGGGTTTTTTTACCATAATGTTTCCGCAAATTTTTGGCTATCCGTTCTGAATGTCAATGTATCGGCGACTGTCAGTTGGCTCGCGTTTTTGCGGTAACCGATTGGTTAACTGTTATTTTCAGATATTTTGGCGGAAACCCCGATGAAGGGTCAGATTTCATCAGTAACGGGTTCGTTGCTTCCACAATTTTCATGTTATACACTCGCAAAATTAATCCGATTTTTTCAGACATTCAGAATCGGATTTTGGACTTCGAGATCGCCGCACTTGATATGATGAATTTCGAGTCGTCCTACATTTTTCCCCGATCACGAATCAACCTTCCTTTTGTTGTCTCCTTCATTTTTCCTGGAGATATAGTCGAAACAAAATGGATTCGTGAGGCCACTTTGAAGAATCATATCTCCAGCTCACGGCGGGAAGTATTAATTTTGAGATATGGGATGGAATTGCCTTGATCTCAACTTAATTAGAGGAGCGCCAAACGCCTTTGATGTGTACACATGCCCAGTCTAGCAAGGAATAGGGTTCAAGATGGTAGAAAATGAGTTATAAGTCTTGGACCGTGCAACGGAATATTTTAATGCGACCTTCGAGTGTATTGCATGAGTGTTAGTGTTGCATAGAAACTTTACTTGGGTTCCTACGTATTTTTAGCGTGAAGTTATGTCCATGGAGGGGCATGGCATACCATGGTGGGAGCCACCTTTTGAGGGTATGTGTTATATGCATGGTATGTGCTTCGCTATGCTCACGCCCATGTTATATATCTCTGTCTGTAGGAAGATATGTGGAGTCATACGTAGCAAGGGCTTCGCCCATGTCCGAATGGTGAGCTCCATGGCGCTAGACTATGTCTACCGCACATATAGTGCATGTGGGAAGGTTTACAAAGCGACCCACAAGCGCCACTATCAATTCAACCATTTTCAGGGTGCGTGTTGGGAGGAGGTTCGAAGGTGTCCCCATGCGTCCATGTGCGGATCCAAGTGGGGGGATTGTTTGCAAATGGTCTCAAGCAATTGTGTTTTGAACCAAATGTTGATACCATGGGTGAGTCAAGTTATATACTGTTGTGATTACTTTGAATTTGGCATTATTTGCATGTTTTTGACCTCATTTTATGCTCATTTTTGTATTTTATTTGCTCAACTGGTCGGCTAACAGTAAAGTGCCTAGAGATCCGTGAACTATGGTATGTTACTTATATGTTGGCATATGCTTCAGTGTTGTACCTCACCATATGCCGAATCACGTGGTCACTTTGGCGTGGCACACGAGGGCTCCCAAAAATAGGTGTCAAATTCGTGAGTTGACTTGTGAAGCATGGCATGTGTATATCCGGAGGGGCTTGGGAGCCAATGTTGGGATATTCTTGGGCGGCAACATTTGGTCTATATCACCCTTGTATATTACTATCCGGTTTGACACATGCATGGAGCATTTGAATATTTGCCGTATGCATTTTAGAGTATATAATTGAATTTTGGGCACTATGGTATGATTTGCCTGATTTTGCTAGGTTGTGAGGTCATCTTCATCGGGCAGTTCTCCAAGCCCAATCAACTCCAAGTCCAACCAAAGTTATGTGAGGGTAGGGCATCGTCCTGAGTGCAACTCTAGGCCATGACACACCACCTCCCCCATTCGGCTGGGATTTAGAGGCTTGAGAGGGAACGCATTTTTGGGGTTTGTGTAGTGACTTTTGACACATGGCATTTAGCCATCTTATTTGACTTGGTTCAGGGCATCATGTTGGCGAGTCAAGGGAAGGTCCTGAGTCCAGGGAATCAGGGGTCTACGGTTGTGATTGTGTATGTTTTCATCTTTCCCCAATTATGCTTGATATGTGTTCATATGCCAATTTCAGGGCTTCTCTTTGGTGCAATTCTATGTACATGCTCAACGCCCGTGTCTCTGTGTGCACCGTGAGACAATCGGCGTGTTGAAAGGAGCTGTTGAGTGTCAACGCGGGACCTCAAACACCCTTGGAAGCCCTCAATGTGGATTATCTGGATTTGGTTATTGTACTTGGGAGTTGGTTATTGCAAGGGATAAGGGTTTGTGTGAAGGAGCCGTGTTTTATTATTTTTTTTGTGGGAAATTGTGCAGGATAGGGCAAGATCATGCAGAACCTGGTGAGAAGCAAGACCAGAGGAGTGACAGGAAATCGTGGAAGGGGTACAGCAGGGGCCGGTCCTGGCAGGGACCTTCTTTACGGTAGCAGAGGAGTACCTGCCCCCTACAGCCGCACCGGGGAACTTGGCCCTCATGAGCCCTGCCCAAGGACGCCCCAGGTGCAGATCGTGGAGTCCCCTGAGTCGACGCCGGACTGGGAAGCCCGAGAAGAGCGAAGATGCTCAGAACGGAGAGCCCTTGCAGGACATGGGCTAGACATGGAGGACCTGGCCTCCATGTGTGAAAGGCAATGCCGCAAGGCTTGCAATCTCCGCTCCGCTGCGGAAGAGTTGGAGGAGACTGGCAGCAACGGCAGAGCCCGGCGTTGCCTGAAGCGCGGGTCCCCAAAACCCGCGGCGGAAGCCAGGGCGATGGAGACGGATCCCAGCCCGGTCAGGCTGTGGTCAGCTGCAGATTCCGAGGGGCACTCCGAGGGCTATTGGACCGCTTACCCTTCGGAGTCGGAGGAGATGGCCAGACCGCCCACAAGGGCGAACACACGCCCCCGAACCCAGCCTGGAGCATGACGCCGAGGCTTTGGAGAGGCCTGCGAGAGCCAGAACGGCGCCGGTGCCCCGGCACACGGAGCCAACGCGGGATAGCATGGGCGACACACCCATGGCGGAGGAGTCCGAGGCGCCGGGAACCGTGGGATGCGCCGGATCAGGTGGAAAGCACTTTGAGTGCCACTGCGAGCACGTATCCCTCCTCATCGGCAAGTACCCAAAGATGGGGATGGACGCCATCGTGCAGCACCTCTACCGCCTGGACAACGCGAAGGACGGCCTAGAGGAGGACGTCGCGGGGATCCGGGATGACCAGTCAGCAGCGGAGAGAGACATGGCGGAGCTGCGAGTGGAGCAGGACCGGTACCAAGAGAAGCTGGAGACGGCCCTGCAGAAGCAGCAGCGAGTGGTGGACAGCCTCCTCCACTTGGTGGAGTACATGTCAGGACGCCTGAAAAGGCTAGAGGAGTTACAACCCCTCGCCTGGGGTCCGGAGCTCCCAGCAAAGCCGGCAGCGGCAGAGCTGGTTGAGCGGGTTAAGACCCTCAGGAGCGCCATGGATAAACCCATGGGCGGCCCTGCAGAGGCACCTTACGCGCCTCCGCGTGTTGACCCGGGTGCGCTGCCGTTTGTTCCCATGTTCAGCGAATCCATAATGCTCGGGGAGCAGATGGCACCGGCTGAGTCCATGCGGGAAGAGCGCGCAACCACAGACCTGAGGAGCCTGACGGTACAGATGTCCCATGCCGCCCAGGATCCACCTACCACTACGACTGCCCATGCAGTTTATGCGGAAGAGGAGATCCAGAGCCAGACCATGCAGGGGCGAACCATGGGAAGCGCCGACGGACTTGGTCGAGGCCATCCAGGCGCAAACCTGTGGATGAAGGACTTCACTACGGGGATATGGACGGCCAGTGGAGCAAGTCCTTCCCGCATTCCAAACCCCATGGGTTCAGGCCCAACTGGACCGCACTCCGTGGAGGAGAGGGATGTACGGGGAGTGTACTCACCCCCCCCGGCCACAGGTGGTATCCGTCTCGGTGGAGTGGTGGCTGCGGAGGTCGGAGACGCCATCAGGATTGACGACCTCAGGGGAATCAAAATCCCCTACTACGATGGCAACCCCTCCAACCTGGATGACTTCATCCCGGATTGGGAGGACTTCGCCGAGGAGGTCGTCGGCGAGATGAAGGGAGCGCCAAGGGACAAGTGGGTATATCGGGCATTCCCACACAGGCTGGCGCAGGACCCGAAGGAGGAGCTCAGGCATCAGATCCGCGAGGGAGTGATCCAGACGGAGCAGGCCTGCCTCCAGTGGCTGGAGGACGAGGAGCGAGTGGGAGCCCCAAACCAGAAGTTGGAGGATTTGTAATCTGTTCTGCTGCCGCTGGAGCGCGGGGTGCTGAGGGTCCGGAAATGGAATCGGTACATCCAAAAGTACCGAAGAAGCCTCAAGCTGGTGGAGGACTGGAATGAGGCCAGCAAGATCCGACACCTGCTGAAGGACGTCCTCCCCGGCCAATGGAAGAGGAGACTGGAGGACGAGGAGAAGAAGAGAGCAAAGATGCGGGTGGCCGTACGGATCATGGCATCGGAGGACACCCACGCCGGAATAATAGAGTTCTTCCGGCGAAACCTCGGTGAGCCCAGCCGAATGTTGTGGTTGAAGAACGCCCTCTAGGTGGAGGTATTTGGCGACACCATGGGGCAAAGGCTGATGCGCCTCAACAACGTGGAGTGGATGCGCAGAGAGCCGCTGAGGATGCAGGTCATCTTCGCCCGCATGAGCCTGGACGAGATCGTGAAGTACATCACGGTGGAGCTGAAGCTCAACGCCAAGAACAAGGTCCACGTGCAGGATCGACAAGGCGAACAACATTGAGGTCATCGAGAAGATTGCCACCATCGAGATGTCAAGGGGGACACGGTCGGCACCGCGGAGGAAGGGAGTGGAAGGGGCCAAGATCTCTGGACCGCGACCACCCAAGAGGATCATGAAGAAGCCGGCTTCTTCGCGTTCGTAGCGCACAATATGAAGAAGAATGGGCAGGACAGGTCCAGGTGGAACTGCCTGGACCTCAGGACCAAGAACCGCAGAGAACCGCGGAGGATCGGGAACCTGCCGCTCTCGTTCCGCGAGTACAGATCACAGCACACCGGTTGCTGGGTCTGCTACGGCAAGGGAAACAACCATGCACATGACCACCGGCATTGCAAGGTATATGAGGAGGACAAGAAGACCTACTTCGCCGCCCATCCCGACAAGAAGCCCAAGGAGCAACGAATTGCCGATTAGAAGGCAAAGGGCGGAGACGGTGGAAAAGGCCAAGGAAAGGGCCAACAGAAAGGCAGAGGAAAAGGCAATGGTGGAGGACCCGGCCCAGACCGCCGCGTGAGGTCGATCGAGGAGGTTGCTGAGGAAATGTTGAGGACGTTGGAGGAACTCAGAGCCCAGCAACGTGGTGGAAAAAGTCTGAGCGGATCGCAGCAGGAGGGAGCTGCAGCAGGCCACTTCTAGAGGAGCCCCAACGGGAGTAGCACCCCGGAGGTCTCTCCTCCGAAAATCAGTGGAATCCAAGAGAAAGCGAAGGCACATCGGGTGCCGAAGAAGGCTCCAGAAGAGCCAAAACCACTGAGTTTCGTCACTCCCAACCCCTGGAGCGCCCTGCCAAGGCAAGTGTATGTGGGCAAGGGACGTGGCAAGAAAGAAGGAGCGACCACGGAGAGCCCCGTGGACGGGCAGGACCAGCCCAAGATCTACACAATCCGTGACCATACCCTCGAAGTCCTGATGCACCCGGATGCGCTAGAGTTGCATGCCGTGAGAGTCATCCACACACCGCAGGGCGACAAGCCGCAGTTGCACTTGAAGGTGCGTGTACGGTGCGGACAAGAGGAGTTGGTGGTGGATGTGTTGGGGGATACGGGTGCCAAGGTGAGCCTGGTCCGGAGAGGGTTGTTCAAAGAGGAATCCCTGCAGCCCAGCCGTAGACCGGTACGCCTGAAGGTGGCCAATGGAGAGATTATGGATGGTGGCACCCATGAGGCCACTATCAGTATGGAATTCTGGGAGCATGAGCGCTTGAACCGCCCTGATTTGGCAAAGAGAAGCACTCTATCCGGGAACTTCTATGTGGCCGACATTACAGATTGGGATATGATCATGGGGTATGACTTCATGGTGAGAAACGCCATTGGAGCCCTTCCCCATCATGCAACGCTGGTCCGGGAGGATAATGAATGCCTTACATGGCTGTCCACGGACTATGCATGCGGATCATCCCAATGGAATGCTGAGGAACAGGATCGGATCTTCCAAGCAGTGCAAACCGTGGGTGCCAATTCCAGAGGAGACCGCGGAGTTCAGCTCACAGAGTATGGAATGGTGCCGCAGGTGTATGCCAGGATGATCCAGACGCTGGGAGCCGAAGCGCCCGAGACGGACGTCTCCGCTTCCCGGGATGCCCCACTTTTGAGGAAGTGTAGGAGGCATTGGCATCATGGAGACTCAGCCTGGCACAGGCAGTGGGGTTTGAAGGAGTGGGGGCCCATGTATTGGCATGGCTCCCTGGAAAATCCCAGGCGTACGGTGAAGAAGATCGTCGCGGATAAGGCGAAGGGGATCCCGGTCATCACCGGCATAGGATCCACGCCATGTCTGCTGGAAGGTCTCAAGTCGACGCTGGATTCCATCACCCTGAACGAGATGTCATTCGGGCCAGAGGAGGAGTTGTTCATCGAGGCCGAGGGTGTATCAATGCCCTCCTTGGGTCAAGCGGGGGGTACCAAGGCTTTCCTGGTGGATGGGGCGCAAGCCCAGCCCACGGGTGATGAGGCATTCACCCATAGGGTTCAGGCGGTGCCCATGCGGGTCATGTTTGAGCCCAAGGAGGGGACGGGTCAGCCAGTGGATGGCATTGACGTCCTGTCCCACGCCGAGATCGACCACGTCGTCAACTACATGCGGATGGGGATGCACGACCGTGTGGCAGCCAAGAAGGGGCGGGCCATGGTCACATCTCCGCATTGGTGGAATGACAACATGTTGGTCACCGGCAAGTACGCGAAGGATGAGTTCGTGGCGAGGGTCATGGATCACATCGCGGACCAATATGATGGTCTGGTTGGGTCGCACCCGCCGACGTGGGATTTTCCAAGAATGGGGGCCAGTAGCGACAAGCACTCGGCCGATGCCGCAAATTTCCGAACATTGTCGGTGGGAAGCATGCCCCACGACGATGAACACGGCATATCGGACGAGGAGAAGTCGGACTCGGACCCGGAAGAGGCCTATACCGAAGTGCGGTCGGTTGAATCGATACCGAAGCAAGCGGCTGAAGGGGCCCAGGAGAACCCGAAGGTCGCCGAGCTGAAAGAGAGGCTGATAAATGCCCATCCCCGGCTATTCAGTGGCGTCGCCAACAAGAACCCTCCAGATCGTGGGAGGTTTGGCACAGCGAGAATCAACCTGAAGCCGAACCCCAAGATCTATCGTCATCGGGAGTACCAACTTCAGGGCGATCGGGCCGAGGCCATGAAGAAGTTGTTGGCCGAGTTTATCGAGCGGGGCTGGATCTAACCCTCCGACAGTGAGTGGGCCAGCCCAGCCTTTATCGTGCCCAAGAAAGAAAAGGGCGAGTGGAGGTTGGTGGTTGATTACATAGGTTTGAACGAGCAAACCGAGCACGACTCGTACTCGCTCCCTCTGATCGACACCATCCTCCAAAAACAACAAAAAAAACGGATCTTCACGGTGTTAGACCTGAGACACGGCTATCACCAGATGCTGCTACACCCGGACTCCAGGCCCTGCACAGCGATGTCGACGCCGCTGGGGCCCATGCAGTGGAAAGTGGTGCCTATGGGCGCCAAGAATGGCAACGCCGCTTTCCAGCGCATGATGGAGGACCTGCTCAGTCCTGTCCGGGACTGTGCCGACCCCTTTGTAGATGACATCATCATCGAGTCCGGCACGGAAGACATGACAGAGGACGAGCTCATCGAAGCGCATGAGAAGGATCGGCGCAAAGTGCTCAGCGAGCTCGACAAGCACAACATGGTGTGCAAGCCCACCAAAGCCTCGCTCTTCCCGAATGAAGTGGAGTTCGCGGGTCATGTCGTTGGTCACGGGCAACGCCGTCCCATGCCTGGGAAGCTGGCGTCCCTGCACCACTGCAAAAGACCCCAGAGCATCAGCGAACTCCGGTCCTTCATGGGGTTCTGCAACTACTATTCCGGCTATGTCCGAATGTATGCAGAACTGTCAGGGCCGCTGCACAGGATGCTGCAGGTGGGCAAGTTCGATGGCCGGAAGGGGAGCAAGAAGAAGCTTGCCTGGACCCCTGAGGCCGAAGATGCGTTCAGCCGCCTGAAGGAGCAACTCCTGGGGCAGCTGGGGCTATTCCTGGTGGACGCGGGCAAAGGATTCGTGCTACGGACGGACGCCTCGGACTATGCTGTAGGGGCAGTCCTCGAGCAGATCCAGGACGACGGGTCTCACGTACCCGTGGCGTTTTGGAGTCGGATCCTGGCCGAGGGCCAACATCCAACCTTGACCGCGAGGGAGAAGGAGACGTACGCCATTGTTTGTGCGCTCAGGAAGTGGTCTGGCCACATCGGATTGCAACTGGCGATGGTTTGAACGGACCATCAGTCGTTACAGACCTGGCACAAGGAGCACGTCGACACCCCCTCGGGACCGGCAGCAAGGAGGGCCCGGTGGCACGAGATGTTCGCCAAGTTCGACCTCAGCGTCGTGTATGTCCCCGGGAAGGACAACACTGTGGAGGATTGCCTCAGTTGATGGGCCTACCCCGCGGGCAAGGCGTGGATGGACATATCCAGCCATGGGGACACGGACGAGACCGAGGAGGCCAAGCACATCATCGAGATGGAGAAGGCCATGGAGCAAGAGGGGGTCAAGTGCTTTGTGGTGATGGCAAACCATACAGACCTGGCCAAGTTCTGGGGCGCCCGAGTCCAAGCTATTCGTGAGGAGACCCTCGAGTAATGGATGGTGGCCCCTGTAGAGCTAGTCAGGTCGGTGCTCACAGAAGACTGGTCGGATGACTATGCGGCATCCGACCATTGGAGCAGGTACTGGAATGCCGTGAGCGCCCCGTCAGACGAAGAATGGCCTGAGGGCTTGACCGAGGATGGGGATAAACTGTTCCTCAAGGACAAGCTCTTTGTCCCTGAGAACCGAATGGAAGCGCGCATTGACCACTGGCATAACGCCGAGCTCATGCATCCTGGTCGGGACAAGATGCAACAGGACCTGGAGTGGCGCTTCAAGTTCCCATCGGGGTACTACGCCATCCTGGAGAAGTACTGGAGCGACTGCTCCGTGTGTCGGGCCACGAAGAGCCCTAACCACTCCATGGCTGGCAACCCGGTGAATACGGCTATACCAGAGGCCCCTATGCGGTCCGTAGCCATGGATGTATTCGCCATGCCGGAGGTCACCACGGAAGGGCAGACCTACGACTGTGTCATCCTGGCGGTGGATAGGCACAGCGGGTATATCGTGGCGGTCCCGGGCAAGAAGTCCAAGAAGAAGGACAAGAAGGACAAGCATGGAGTGGGTCTGCAGGCCAAGACTGTCGCCAACGCCATGATCAGGCATTGGCTGACGATTTTTGATGTCCCAGCTGTCATCTGCAGCAATCGGGGCAGTCAATTCGTGGGGACGTGGTTCAAGTTGATGTGCAAGCACATGAGGATTCGGCACGCCAAGACCGTGACGTACCACAGCCGGTCGAATGGCCGGGCTGAGGTGGCCGGGCAGCAGATGTTCGAAAAGTTCCGCCAGCTGCATATTGACGAACCGGGCGTGAACTGGTATAATTCGCTGTGGAGAGTACACCAGGCGTACCATGACCTTCCAGGGGCCCACTGGGCTGTGACCCCATCGTATCCTGTTCCTACGGGATCGAGTGTCACGCACTCTCCCGTGGTTGAACCATGGCAAAGTGGCCCGGGACGCGAACGCTATGATGGCTGAGGCGGACGACACGGCGGCCAAGGTGCGCAAAGCACTTCAGGACGAGCATGAGAAGAAGCCCAAGTACTTCAAGCAGGGAAAAGTCCAGATATATGCTCTCCAAGACACCGTGTGGGTTGAGCGGCACAACAAGGATGTCCTGTCCAGGCATCGGCAGGCGTCTTGGTATGTGCCGGGGGTAATCGTGCGGAAGGTCGGGCAGGATGTGTATGCGGTTTGTGTGGGGGATAACAAGATCCTGGACCGTGACCATACCCAGCTTCAACCCCGGGCACCAGACCCCAGCGGACGTCCCGTCACCTTCGAGTTCACAGCCGGAGATCTGGACTCGGATGACGAGGGTGAGGACGACGACTTCACCGCCGAGAGGATCCTGACGGACAAGCCAGACCCGGGACGCCTGGGGGGAGGCTATACAAGGTCCGTTGGAAGGGATTTGCTACGTCCAGGGATTCGTGGGAGCCTCCGAGCAGCTTTGTGCCGAGGTACACCACGGTCTGGATAGAGTATCTAAGGAGGAAAAACATCTCTTTGGATGTCAAGGGCGTGTTGGTCCATTTGGTGGCTGCAGTAGCACCGTAATGGATCCCTCTTGGCATTTATGTTTGTCTCTGTGATTGGGAGACGGGTGAGGGCGTTCATCCGGGGATTTTTGGGCCTTGATTGGCCATATAGCCCCTTCACTTGATCTCCACATATATATTTCATTGTGGTATACTTATTTAGGTCAACCGACAACATTTCTCTATCTTTGATCCCCTTGGTCCATGTTGTAGATCAAGAGGAGACCGGAAATGGCGGAGGGCACCAGTTATGAGTGTCCTCACCCCTCCCTTGGGGCATGGGGGACGCTTACGACGTATTTGGGGCCTCATTGTGTCCTTGGGACAATGGGGGGGGGGGGGGTTGGAGCCCATTGGGGTCCGCTGTCCTCTCTGCAATGACTTCCGAGCGGATACAACGCTCTGAGAAGTGGGGTGAAGCCGGTTCGGACCCCCGTGACCATCCTTGGGTCACCTTGGGTGTGTATCTATGTGCCGGCAAGCCGCCATTGGCTGATATCATAATCTCCCATTGACCTGACCTAACCTGATGTGATAGTGTGATAGGTTTGGCGATTCCAGCTATGAGCGGCCATATTCAATACTGCGGTGCCGCCGGCTGAGATTTATATATCGAAATGTCAGGAATCAACAGGTTTTTTTTATCATAATGTTTCCTTAAATTTTTCGGCTATCCGTTCTCATTGTCAATGTATCGGTGACTGTCAGTTGGCTCGCGATTTTGCGGTAACCGATTGGTTAACTGTTATTTCCGGATATTTTGGCGGAAACCCCGATGAAGGGTCAGATTTCATCAGTAAAGGGTTTGTTGCTTCCGCAATTTTCATGTTATACACTCGCAAAATTAATCCGATTTTTTCAGAGATTCAGAATCCGATTTTCGACTTCGAGATCGCCGCACTTGATATGATGAATTTCGAGTCGTCTTACATTTTTCCCCGATCAGGAATCAACCTTCCTTTTGTTGTCTCCTTCATTTTTCGTGGTGATATAGTCGAAACAAAATGGATTCGTGAGGCCACTTTGAAGAATCATATCTCTGGCTCATTGCGAGGTATTCCAATTTTGAGATATGGGATGGAATTGCCTTGGTCTCAACTTAATTTGGTGAGCATCAAACGCTTTTGACGTGTACACATGCCGGGTGTAGCAAGGGTTGACGGTCAAGAGGGAAGAAAATGATTTATGAGTTCTAACTCTTAGACCGTGCAACCGAATATTTTAATGTGACTTCCGAGTGTACTGCATGAGTGTTAGTGTTGCATAGAAGCTTTTTTTGGGTTCCTACGTACTTTTAACGTGAAGTTATGTCCATGGGGGGGCATGACATACCATGGTGGGAGCCACCTTTTGAGGGTATGTGTTATATGCATGGTATGTCCTTCGCTATGCTCACGCCGATGTTATATATTTCCGTTTGTAGGATTATATGTGGAGTCACACGCCCATGTCCCAATGATGAGCTCCATAGCGCTAGACTATGTCTACCGCACATATAGTGCATGTGGGAAGGTTTACAGAGCGACCCACAAGCGCCACTATCAATTTTCCCATTTTCAGGGTGCGTGTTGGGAGGAGGTTCGAAGGTGTCCCCATGCGTCCATGTGGGGATCCAAGTGGGGGGATTGTTTGCAGATGGTCACAAGCAATTGTGTTTTGAACCATATGTTGATACCATGGGTGAGCGAAGTTATATACTATTGTGATTACTTTGAATTCGGCATTATTTGCATGTTTTTGACCTCATTTTATGCTCATTTTTGTATTTTATGTGCTCAACTGGTCGGCTAACAGTAAAGTGCCTAGACATCCGTGAACTATGGTATGTTGCTTATATGTTGGCATATGCTTCGCTGTTGTACCTCACCATATGCCGAATCACGTGGTTACTATGGCGGGGCACACGAGGCCTCAAAAAATTAGGTGTCAAATTCGTGAGTTGACTTGTGAAGCATGGCATGTGTAAATCCTGAGGGGTTTGGGTACCAATGATGTGATTGTTTTAGGCATGGACTTTTGGTTTATATTACCCTTGTATTTTACCTTCCGGTTTGACACATGCATGGAGCATTTGAATATTTGCCGTATGCATTTTTGAGTATATAATTGAATTTTGGGCACTATGGTGTGATTTGCCTGATTTTGCTAGGTTGTGAGGTCATCTTCATGGGGGAGTTCTCCAAGGCCAATCGACTCCAAGTCCAATCAAACTTATGTCAGGGTAGGGCATGGTCCCGAGTGCCACTCTAGGCCATGACACGCCCTCTTCCCCTTTGGGCTAGGATTTAGAGGCTTGTGAGGGCACACATTTTTGGGGTTTGTGTAGTGACATTTGACACATGGCATTTAGCCATCTTATTTGACTTGGTTCAGGGCATCATGTTGGCGAGTCAAGGGAAGGTCCTGAGTCCAGGGAATGAGGGGTCTATGTTTGTGACTGTGTATGTTTCCATCTTTCCCCAATTATGCTTGATATGTGTTCATATGCCAAATTCAGGGTTTCTCTTTGGTGCAATTCTATGTACATGCCCAACGCCCATGTCGCCGTGTGCACCGTGAGACGATCGGCGTGTTGAAAGGAGCTGTTGAGTGTCAACGCGGGACCTCAAACACCCTTGGAAGCCCTCAGTGTGGATTATCTGGATTTGGTTATTGTACTTGGGAGTTGGTTATTGCAAGGGATAGGGGTTTGTGTGAAGGAGCCGTATTTTACTATTTTTTTTGCCGGAAATTGTGCAGGATAGGGCAAGATCATGCAGAACCTGGTGAGAAGCAAGACCATAGGAGTGACAGGAAATGGTGGAAGGGGTACAGCAGGGGCCGGTCCTGGCAGGGACCTTCTTTAGTGAACAGGTCCCAAGTGGCCCAGGACACCGCACACACAACACAGCACACTGAGCGGGCACAGTGGTGAACAGGAGCCAAGTGGCCCGGGACACCGCACACGCAACACAACACACCGAGCAGGCACAGCGGTGAACGGGAGCCAAGGGGCCGAGGAGGCCGCACAAGCAAAGCAACGCAGCAAGCGGGCGCACCGGTGAACAGGAGCCAAGTGGTCCAGGACACCGCACACGCAACGCGACAAACTGAGCAAGGACACTGGTGAACGGGAGCCAAGTCGACAAGGACACCGCACACATAACACAACACAACACCCCGAGTGGACATACCGGTGAACAGGAGCAAAATGGCCCAGGACACCGCACACGCAACACAACACACCGAGCGGGCACACTGTTGAACAGGATCCAAGTGGCCCAGAACACCGCACACGCAACACAGCACACCGAGCAGGCACACCGGTGAACAAGAGCCAAGTGGCCCAGGACACTGCACGAGGAAAGCAACAAACCTCGCGGGCACACCGGTGAACAGGAGCCAAGTGGCCCAGGACACCGCACAGGCAACACAACACACCGAGCAGGTGAACCAGTGAACAACAGTGAAGAGGCAAAGGACACTGCACAAGCAAAGCAACGCACCAAGCGGGCGCACCGGTGAACAAGAGCTGAGTCACCCAGGACACCATACACGCAACACAACGAACCAAGCTGGCAAACCGGTGAACAGGAGTCAAGTGGCCCAGGACACCGCACACGCATCACAGCACACCGAGCGGGCACACCGGTGAACAGGAGCCAAGTGGCCCATGACACCGCACGAGCAAAGCAACGCACCGAGCCGGCGCACTGGTGAACAGGAGCCAAGTGGCCCAAGACACCGTACTCACAACGCAACAAACCACGCGGGGGCACCGATGAACAGGAGCCAAGTGGCCCAGGACACCGCACACGCGACACAACACACCAAGCAGGCATATTGGTGAACAGCAGCCAAGGGGCCAAGGGCACCGCACAAGGTGAGCAACGCATCAAGCGGGCGCACCGGTGAAAAGGAGCCAAGTGGCTCATGACACCGCATACGCAACACAACACACCGAGCGGGCACACCCGTGAGCAGGTTCCATGTGGCCCACGACACCGCACAAGCAAAGCAAAGGATGGAGCACGCACACCGGTGAACAGGAGCCAAGTGGCCCAGGACACCGCACACACAACACAACACAACACCCCGAGTGGACGTACCGGTGAACAGGAGCGAAGTGGCGCAGGACACCGCACACGCAACAAACCACACTGAGCGGGCACATCGGTGAACAGGACCCTAGTTGGCCAGGACACCGCACACTGAACAGAGCACATCGAGCAGGCCCACCGGTGAACAGGAGCCAAGTGGCCCAGGACACCGCACACGCAACACAGCACACCGAGCAGGCACACCAGTGAACGGGAGCCTAATGGCCCAGGACACCGCACACGCAACGCAACAGACCACGCAGGCACACCGGTGAACAGGAGCCAAGTGGCCCAGGGCGCCGCAAGAACAAAGCAACGCACCGAGTGGGCGCACCGGTGAGCAGGAGCCAAGTGGCCCAGGACACCGCATACACAAAGCAACGACTGACCGGGCACACCGGTGAACGGGAGCCAGGTGGCGGAGGACGCGGCACACGCAACACCACACACCGAGCGGGCACAACGGCGAACAGGAGCCAAGTGGCCCAGGACACCGCACACACGTGCACAGGTAGGGCGGCCGAGAAACAGGTCAGAACCAACACCCCATGGGTCGGACGCACTGGGACGACCAAGCCCACCCACCGGGCCAGTAGCAGGGGCGGTACCCCGAGGGCACTGGTCCGAGCCCGGCCAGGCTGCATCGGGGACCATGGCAAACGTTACCCGGAGCCATGGAAGCAACCGGTGACAGGCGAGCTGGTACACAGTCCAGGAGGTGGTCGCCTACCAAGCAGCGAGGCCCCGTCCCTCAAGCCACAAGGGTGAGTCGGTCGTACCGTAGACAAGCGGGAGCAATACCCCTGGTGGTGAGAGATACTCCACACGGCTGGGCAGTCCACGGAGCTGCTGCCCAAAGGAGGGGGCATGTGGCCCTACCCATGGACACATGTGGGGACACCCTCCCACCTGGGACACCTGGACTGGGTGGCCGCGACACTGCCTTCCCAAGCACCTGCGGGGGCGGCTTAGGAGGCACCTGAACTAGGGCAGTGGGAGGGACAGGACGTCCCCTTGGTAAGACCTTCTTCCTGCATTCTCAAAGGAGGCATCCGGATGATACCTACCCTACCTACCTACCTACTCTCGGGTTTCGGCTGCCCCCTGCCATTCCTTGCTGGGTACTTGTGGTCTTTCTGCGTTTGTGTGCGCGGCACGATTGTATCCAACCAATCCTGGCTGGGGTGTGCAGTGTATGTGTGTGTGCTTGGGCTCGGGCTCCGGCTGCGCGCTGCTACTCCTGGCTGGGGTGTCGGGGTGTGTGTGCTGTTGTGCACCCCCTGCCTGTACACCGCCATTCCTGGCTGGGGTTTGTGGTGTGTGGGTTGCGTGTTGCCTGGCACCTGTTCCTGTGCCGTTGTTCATTGTCAGTTCCGCGTGATGCCCGGGTTTGCGGCACGGTGGTCGTTGTTGCTTGGCACCCGTCCCTGTGCCTTCATTTTGGCCGGCGGCGTGCCTCTCTGGCGTGCCCCGTGGCCCCGCGTTGGTGCACCGCGCCTTGTCCGGTCTGGTCGCCCATGGTGCTGCAGTTGGCTTTTCGGGACGCCGTGCTGCCTTTCTCCACCCTAGGGGCTTGTGCCCCCGGTTTTACTGGGCGGCTCGTCCCTTTGACCAACAAGCGTGTTATGATGTTGTTGGTGGTGATCATCATGGTCTTCAAGGACAACAAGGTGGTCAAGGACATCCAGGTTGTCAGAGATGGCTCCTCCGTTCTTCGCCCCAGCGCTCCCAGCGTTCTCCTCCTCCTTCGCTGGTTGTTGCTGTGCAAGCACGGCAGAAGGTAGGTTGCATCGCTGTGCAACTGCGGCTCAAAAAGGTGGCTGTATGGGTGGTTAACTTTTCTGACTGCTTTGAGAGATATAATGACCACCGTTTTGGCGAAGGCCACTTCCACTGGGCGCTCCGAGGCCCTGGTTGTTGCCGTGGAGGCTGATGAGTTCAACGTGCGTTCGCGGAACTGACGGGTGGACAAGCTTCCCTGTGTAATCACTGGGCTGCCTACGGCCCTAATCGTGAAGGACCAGCCTCTGGACATAATTAGCTCCCAAACCTGCAGAGTTATAGCTTGTTAGTGCGCTCAGAGCCTTTGCGCGCGTTGACAAGTCTTCTGGCAGCGCCGACGTAGGTCGGTCATGTCGCTGCAGTGTTACTGTGGGTTCATTGCTCTTCGTTGAGCCTCTGTACTTTGTCTTTGCACCTTTTGGCTCGTTTTGGCATTTTTTGGCCATTTCGACAGCATCCAGGGCTGTCAACACGTTCCACGCGTTTCATGTGTTCGAGGCTGTCTGTGTGTGTGGCCGATAGCGTCCTGGGTGTCTGGTTGTCAACATTCTGGCCTTATGTTACCTGATTCTGCTCTTTCGGGCTTGTTTTGTTCAAAAGATGAGTTTCTGCTCATTTTTGGCCAATCTAGGCAAATCCAAGAGTGGCGGCGCTGTTGACGTTGGGACTGTGACCAGCGCCTTGGCTGTGGGCGTGGAGCGCGTCCTGCATCCTTTGCAGACATGTTTTTCGGCTCCGTCTTGGCCCTTTGGGTGGAATCAGGTATATTTGCCATTTTCAGGTCTGTGTAAAAAATCAGGTCATCCTCGTTGCATCAAGTGTGCAGCTATGTACATCAGCCTCAGCAGTGTCGCTGTGCTGCTGTGTCTTTGCCCCGTTCACGCTTGTGGGTTCTTTCGCCTCTTTTCCTACTGCAGGCCGTATTTTGCATGAGTTCGGGCCCCTAATTGGCCTGCGGATCTGTGCTGCATCTTGATTGAGTGTATGAGTTGAGTGAGTGCACCTGTGTTGTGACCCTGCACGTGTTTCTCTGCACCAGCACAGTGTCAGCCGGTAAGTTTTGTAGGGTTTTGGACCGGCAGGCTGCACAACCGGGAGGTGAAGAACCCCCTATCTCTGCCCAATCTGTACATTTTGACGCAATGATGCCGAAATTAAGTAGACCAGGGGTCAAGCTAAGTTTGTTCCTGTGCCTCTGCAGCCTCAATTCCTGGTAGCACACTATCTGTTTCTGTTTGCGCCTGTGTCTTGTGGGTTCATCAGCCCACGCGCCAGCAGTGCCCCTTTTGGCCACTGCCCCTGGCTTTTGTCCTAGGGGGGGGGGTGTACCAAGACTGGTGCATGCGCATCCATCTGTGATTTGTATTTCATGATTTCAGCGGTTAGGATTACATTATTCACGATTACAGGTATTCAATATGATTTGATTTCAATCTGTGCTCTGAACTCTGGTTTGTGGTCCATAGAGCCTGCATATGGAGGGAGAATTTCACCTAACCATGACCCATGAGAGCATTCATGCACTTCGAGTGAGATTCCACGACCGTGACCGAGGATTATCCCTATATCCGATTGCAAAATGAAATGAAGTAATGCCCTAATGCCTGCTGTCAAGAGAAGGATAGTGGATCACCTACCATGTTTGACCAATGATATGAGTTCACCGAAGGTCACCGGAGTAAGACGGCAAACGAGAGGTTAGCAACCAGGGCATAAGTGCAATTCTCCAAAGTTAGCATGCTCAACCACTCCACTTGCACACAACATCTTCAACCCATGTAGTGTCCAAACATTGACCCTCTTTGATTCCATGGAAGACCAAGTTATCACGGCACATATGCAAAGCACACAAATGGTATGCAAAGATATAAAGAGTTGGTTTGCCTTGTGGAGCAACAACTGATGTACCTGCTTCCCACCTGGTGCGCCTACCTCAGCCACATCCACTTCAACTCCTCTTCCACTAGGGCTCTCCCAGGTTCAAAGGACTTGGATCCCCTGTACGTGCAGGCGTGGCAAAAGCTGAAGCCAATGCGCCGATGAACGCGTACCAATCCCTTTTTATCGGGCCTGCCGGTGTGGGCGGAGGCGCCACATGGGGGTTTAGCCAGATTATAATTGCAGGCCTTCTATCATGCACTGGAATTGCCCTAGCTTCCGACTCGAATCCCTTTCAGCAACAGGAGAGGATCTAACACTATTAGCACCCGTTGCAAAGAATTACAGACAACGGGCCCGCATTGAAGAACAGAGAGCAGAAGAAGTCCACCAGGCACACGAGAAGTGCACGCGCACACACAGCAGGCCCCATCTGAAACAGAAATGTCAAAGTCTCAATCCTGTGGATTATACATAGTATAAAATCAGAATTTCCCTGAAGTCATACCCAAAATGGCTCAAATCGCTGACATTGCTGAAGTGTAGGATAGAGTTCATCCAAGTAGGTTTCGAAGCGTCTTCACCTCCGTTCCCAGAGCATTGCCATCACCTTGGAAAGACAGAAACAGGACAAAAGGATCCCGGTTGTTCCCCTGTCACTCCAATCCCTGTGCGAGGGCCCCACATACACCCCGGCGACCTGCCCAATTAACCTGGGTGAGTTAGGATAAGAACCCCAAAGAAGAAGGTCACTCCAGTCACCACTATCGCATGGGGTCGCCAGATCAAATATAGACGGAAGGCAAAGTCGTCGGCAACTCTACATAAAAAAAACAGAAACAGGTATATGATGCTCGCCATGACCAGCATTAGCCCCTTGCTTGACCTGCAGTCCCACCAACAGACATGAGAGCATTGGATCACCTCCAGGACACATTGGAACTCGTGGAAGGGAGATGACACTGCACCATGACAAGTGTACGCACGAAAAATGGAGAAACATTTTTTCTTCTCCTACAATTTTTCTTTTATTTGTTTTTAAAAATCTTTTTGAATGTTTTTGAGGTCTTATGGTCCAAATCCGGCTTCAGGCGCGAGATGAGCTCATACAGACTTTGTCATTGCGTTCGGCTTCCGACAGCATGGTCATGGACCGCGTTTGAATGTCCCAAGGTGCCCAGATTGCGCAGAAACGCAAAAGAAATGTTCTACCTAAAACAGTAACATTTGTTATTAAAGATAGCACATGCGAAAAACTGAAATCTTCAAACTGACGGACTCTGGAGGCAATGGGACCTCACCATTGTGACCGGGACACTTATGGGGCGGCTGACATTTCAGACGACACACAAAATGGAGCTGCCGGGAACCAGTTCTAGAAATAGAAAGGTTGCTACTAAAAGGAGGACCAGTGTGCTAAGAAATGAACGTGGCGTGCTGAAAAGGGAAATCGAACTTGGGGAGAGAATTAGCACAATTGGTTGTCTTCATTGCGTCCGGGAATCTTCAAATAGGTCCGATCGCTCAAAAGAGTGGCCAAAACAAAGCAACAAAGCAAAGTGCGTGTTGAGATCAAATCAAATAAATGCGAATTTCATATCGCCCGTAGACTCAGGAATTCCGACTCAGAGCTCTACCAAGGGTCCAATATAGCGGTGGTGTTGCTCCCATCAATGAGCTTACCAAAGGCACCACCCAAGAAAATAGGAAAGATGAGGGTTTCTGGACAACCACGGTTCCGTGGGAGTCCCCTGAGCAAGCGCAGACCGACAGTGCATACAAAAAAAGAGAACACAATCCAACAATGTTCTTGCTTCCCAATGCCTGTCTCATGTCAAGGAAATTGGGATGGGGGCTACTTGGGAGGTTCCGAGCCGTGGTACGCGCATCACTGCGACAAAGAAATGAAATGCAAATATGAGGGTGGACATAAATATGCTCAAGGAGTGGTAGCCTCAATCTTGGTCGCCCATGACCAAGTAGACCAGTAAGTAAGTAAGTAAGGGCGTCCGCATCCCAAGCCTCATCTCACATCCCCTTGTTTGTTTTACATGGTGGCCGCCGCTGGCAGGAAGGGGAGCTCTCCGCCATCAGTTCCCCTGGCGACCCCTGTCTCACCTCACGGCCGAGAACTTCAACCAGGTTCCCTTGGGTCATGACCGGCGGTAGGTTTCCTTCAGTTGCTGCCCTCGAAGGATCCTCCGGTATTTCCCCCCTGGCACAGCCTTTCGGGCGCCTGCAGGCGGGTTTCCCCTGGATAGCCGTCACCGATAGCGCAGCATTTCTCTCTCTCAACCACATTCCAGCACTCCCCATCCCTCACGGGTTGGAGTACCCACCCAGCTCCCGGATGCACTTGGGTGTCGTCCATCCGCAGCTGGAGGCCAGGGCGCGACCCTTTCCATGTTCCCCCAGGTCCCGCTCACGCGTGAACCCACATTTACTCAGGCCATTGACCCGGGGACCTCAGGGTCAACCTTCACCCCTGCGGACACCTCACGGCTGTCCTGTAGTTCAGGGCATTTTCCCAACTTCCCGTGGTCAGGCTCCCCATGGTTGGCCCATGATTCACCCCTCCATGGCGACTGGTTTTCCAATCCCACGAGGCTGTTGCTCAGTATTCTCCGCCTCCCCTCATCCCCTGGTTCGCAACCCCGCTACTTCCCCTTCCCCTGTGCCACGTCCCGTCACATATTTTGGGCCTATTCCCCGCGTCCCGCGCCTTTGCATTCTTCTGGGGCTGTCGTGCGGCCCTAGCCCCACGCCCTTCTCTGTCCCGTCCCCTTCTTCCTTCATCCCATGTTTATACCCCACCCGGCCGCCAGCAACCCTGTGGCGCGGGCCAACTGGATCCTCATCCATCCGGAGACCAATTCATGTGCCTAGCACGGGTCGCACCCTTCCCGCCACCGTGCCTTTCTTCTGTGGCACGTCCCGTCACCCATCTCGGCCTCTTCCGCGCATCCTGCGCCTTTATCTACTCCTGGGGCTGTTGTGCGGCCCTAGCCACACGCCCTTCTCTGTCCCGTCCCCTTTCCCCATCATCCCGTGTTTATACCCCACCGGGCCGCCAGCAACCCTTTGGCGCGGGCCCACTGGATCCTCATCCATCCGGGGACCGTTTCGTGTGCCTAGCACTGGTCGCTCCCTTCCTGCCCCCTTCCATTTGGGTGGTGTGTTTCTTTCTGGACCTTTTGGGGGCCCTTTTTCCTGGCCCCGCCCTCGCTCCCCCCGGTATTCCTGCCTATTCCGCAGCTGGTCACCTGCTGTTTTTTTTTGTCTTTTCGCGCGCCACCCGCAGTCCCTCTACTGCACCGCTTGCTCCTTCCCGGTCACCCGCTGCCTGCTCGCTCTGTGCTTCACGCCGTCTGGCGGTGCTTTGTGGTGTTGGTTTTTTTTTTCGGTCTGCCCCCCCCCCCCTTTCCTGCTGTGCATCCTGCCTTGTGGTACCCTGCTCCCTGCATGCACGCACGTCATCACTGCACGTGTCATCGGGTCACAGCTCCCCTCGGTGCTCGTCTTCTGTCCCATTGACCATCGCCCTCCTGGGGCGTGGCCCTTGGCGGTCCCCTGCCATGCCAGGTGGGCGCCCCTCCCTAGCGTCGCTCTCCTCTCTTCCCTCTCTTCTCTCCCTTCTCGTCTGTCTCTCGCCCGCCCTCTTACTGTTGCTCTCCTGCTCTGTGTGCTCTCTGCTGGTCTTCCCTGCGCCAGGGCTATATCTGGCGCGCTCTCACGCGCCTCTTGGCCTCCGCCCTGTCCTCCCTGCTGTAGGCCGACTTGGGCGGCCTCCCCAGGTACCCCTTCGGGGGTACTCCCCCGTCGTCCGCCCCCGCCGGTCTCCCCTCCATCACTTCCCTGATGGTTGGGCGGGGCGGGTGGTACGGTTCAATGCGGGTCATCGGTATGGCATTTCTCTGCGCGAGACGAGGTGTACTCTGGCTTCTTGCTCTGGGCCGCGCTGTATGCGGTACCCACGGTACTTCCCGCGTCCCGCTGCCCGGTTGCTCCGTCTGCACCCGTCAGCGCTCCCGTACTCCGCCGCTCCATCAGCTGCTGCGCGGACTCAGTTCCCTCTGCTGGGGTCTCTCGTCCGTGTCCGCCATCACCACATCCCCCGCTGCCATGCTGGTCACCCACTACTGCCGGCCGTGTCCCTGCGGTTTCCTGCTCACCCGCGCCCCTCCGCGCCTTTCCTCCAATCCTTGTGTCCTCAACACCCTCTCTTTACCATCTCCAAACTTTGCCCACCCCCTCCGAGTCCTCCCCTCCTGCAGCCCTCCCTGCCTCTCGTCTGCCCGTTCCTCCTGCACTCCCCGGGCGACTGGCGCCCCCCCGTTGATGACGATGAGCACCTCGGTCCAGCTCCTGCCCCGCCCTACGCCCCGCCCCCGTACCAGCCCTCCCGCTACAACAGTTCCAGCAGCATCAGAAACCTTGGCCTCTTGCCCCGCTGCTGAGGGCAGTCCAAGCTCACCCCCGCGAGCGTCTCTCCCAGCATCCTCCTGCAACAGCCCTCCTTCATCTCAGCCCCCCTTTCCCTGGGCCTCCCCGCCCTGTCGACCAGGTCGCTGAAGGGGTGGGTCCCCCTCCTCTCCAGTCCTCCCCTTATCCTCCCCGCGCACTTCACGGAGCGCACCAGCTCCGCCACTTCCCCCGCCGTCCACCCCGCGACCGTCCCGGGCCCCCTCTGTACCGACGGCGGCGCATACCGCCGCGGCGGTGGCGACTCCGAGCCCCAGTCCATCGGCGTCGGCTCCAGCCTGGGGCTGGCAGGCCTCGGCGCCCCCTCTGCTCCCCCTGCTCCCCGCTTCTCCACCCGGCGCCGCTTCCCCCTCTCCTGCCCAGCCTCCCCTTCCTCCTCTCTGGCCCTTTTCCCAGACGGCCACCGCCCCTCCACATCCTTGGAGGGGCTGTCCCCTTCTGGGTCTGGGAGGACCCGGTGTTCCCCCCGGGCCATCGTGTCCTGCTCCTCCTGCACCTCGCGCTCCCGCGCCGCCACCCCCCTGTCCCTCTCCGTCAGCCGTGCTGCCTCATCCCTGATCCGCCTCCATGCCCTCTCCTGCATCTCACTCTCCTGCTCCGGCGGGATAGCTGGTTGCCTGAATGGCATCAGTGGGGGGCGACCCTGCGGCCCTCCTGCCCCCCGTGCCGTCTGTCTTCCCGTTCCGCCATCTCCACCCTCTACTTACCTTGTCCGAAGATCCGCCCACGCTCGCTGCAGCTCCTCCACTGCCTGCGCCTCCCCTCCTGGTGGCCTGCCTGGCCCGTCCGTCATCCCCTCCGCCACCCTGTCCGCCCCTCTCATGACCCCTGCCTCTCTCTCCCGCAGCCTCCTCTCTTCTTCCCCTATCCTCCCCCATGCCCTCCTGTGCTTTTCTCCCTTCCCTCCCTCCGCCCCCCACGTAGTCCCACCTGCCCGCAGGCGCTGCTGTACGTGTGCCTGGGACGGCAAGCCCAGATAGGCCGGTTGGGATGGGTACATCATCCCCATCGCAGGGTAAGGTGGTGCTGGAAATGGTGGGATGACTGGCGAGATGGCTGGCGGGACGACACCTCCCCACCATCCCAATCCCTTCTCTTGGAACACCGGTGAGCCCATGTACCCATGGCCACCCTCCTTCCCGTGCCCTTTGCCCTTTCGCCCCGCTGCCCCGTGCCCCTTGCTGCCTACTCCGTGGAGTCCCGCCTTCCGGTGTCCCTCTCCCTGGAGCCCTTCTTGTTTCTCTCCTTTACCTTGCTTACCGTGCCCACCATGCCTGCCCCTACCGCCTTCTTCTAGTCCCGCACCCCTGCCCTACACCGCGCTGCCTGCCTGTTCAGGTTGCTGGCTCCCACTCTCTTGCCCTCCCTCCCGCTGGCCGCGGGACCCCTCCGCCGCTGCGCTGCTTTGTCCTGCCTGCCCTTCCTCTCTCCGCAGCCCGTCACTGAATTGCCCGCCGTGCTCCCCTCCCAACCCCTCCTGTCCTCCCTGGCGCCCTGACCCTGCCCTCCCTGACCCCATCTCCAGCCGGTAGATGGTGTCTGGTTCCGGCTCTGGGGGCTGGTGGCGTCGACGCTGGCGCTCCATGTGTGCCAGCGCCTCGTACTGCGCCGCCTGCTGGCGGCGCTCCTCCCTCTCCTCCTCCGCCCGCACGGCCGCACTGCCCTGTGGGTGCGACCCCGGCGGCGGCTGCTTGAACGAGCGTTTGGGCTGCGGCCACTGTCGCCCCTGTCCTCCTTCCTTTCTCCCTTCCCCTTCCTGCTGTCCAGTCGCATGCCTAGCCCCCGACGTCCCCGCCTGCCCTCTCCCTCCCTTGCCTGTGCGTACACTGCTGTCCCCGCTCTCCGCTGCTCCCGCCGCCGGTTGTCCTCGCCTACCCTTGTCCTCCTCCTTCCTCCGCACTTCCGGGAGGATGTACTTAATGGCTGCTACCGGCACATTCGGCGCCGTCGGCTGCCCTCGACCCACCTCGACTGCCACCCTCCTCGCCTCATCCCCCTCAACCACCGACACCACGAGGATGCAGTCGACTACCGACCCGCCCTGCCCGACATCGCCGCCAGCCATCAACTTTGCCAGGTTGAACGGGTCCGCCCGCCACCTCACTACTGCTTGCTTCCCCCGCTCCCCCCCCTGCCCCTAAGCTTCCGCTGCCGCCGGCTCCGTCCTCCCTCCACTTGCCTCTGCTTGCCCTCCTATGTCTCCTCCCTCCCCTGTCCCTGCCACGGCCTCTTCTTTCCTCTGCTGCTCTTCCGTTAGTGGCCCTTCCTGCTGGACTGTCTCTGGACTCTCCGGAGACGGGGGTGACGACACCTCCGCTGATGCCGCCGAGGACGTCGGTAGGGGGGGCTGCGCGGCTGAGTCCGCCTGCATGCGGGCCAAATCGACCCTCACTCAGACCAGCCCCGGCCCTCCGTACCCCCTCACTGCTCGCGGCGGCGGCGCAGCCTCCGCTGCCGGCGACTGGCTTGACTTCATCTCAGGCTTGTTGGACATCTTTCTGCAAACATGGCATCGTGTCCGAGCCCTGGGCCTTGCCCTCCCGTCCCCCGCTAGCCGCACCCTACGTCCGTCAGCCCCCTCGGTGCCACCGTTTGCGCACCCTAGGTGTGTTATGCTCTTGGTGCACAGCTGCTCCTCTCTCACGTCCACGCCTCTGCGTTCTGTGGACTCTTCCAGGCGGCCGCTGGCCTCGTACTGGACCTTCATCTGCTTGTCCTCGCACCCCTTGCCACGTTCCTCTTGTCGGCTTGTGTCTCTTGGTACGTCTTGGCCGCTCCTACTTCTCGCCTTGTGTCCCCCGCTCTTGTGCCCGCTGGGCCATCAACTCGCCACCTCGCCCCGGTCCGCTCCCCCGTGGCCTGCTCTGCGCCCGGGTTCGCTCAGTGGCTCGGTGCGCCCAGTCCCTGATGTTTCAGTCAGAGTGACGGGTGACACTGCGTTCTCTTTCCCTCTGGTCCCCGGCGGCCCCATGCTGTTCCCCTTTGAGGCGAAACCGCTCACCCGTCCTGTCCTCATATCTTCCGGATTCTCTTCCGTCTGCGGGCCATCAGGCGTCTGCCCTTCTCCTTCTCGTTCCTCCAGCTCCCTCTCCCGCTCCGACCGCCTTTGTCGCCAGTCGGGCTGCGTTTGCACTTCCATCTCCGTGATTTGTGGGTTGTACCTGATCAACGCCATCTCCACACGTTTTGTGACTGAATGACGCATGTCTTCTGCCCGAGCCTCCAATTGTGCCTCTCTGCATGCCATGCGCTCCTGCAGATGCTCCGTCATACGTCGCAACAGCCTGTGGGCCATGGTCTCCGGCGCCACTGTATGCTCCTGGAGTGCCCACCAAAGCGACTTCACAATCATCATGTGCCACAACCCCTTTCAGTGCCCTTTTTTCCCCATCTCCGTCCCCATCACGCTTCTGCATCTCTCACCCTTCTTGAGCAGCGGGATGTCGTGATCTGGAACCTGCGGCTCCACGATCTCCTTATACTGTTCACACCGCATGAAGTGCTTGTATGTCTCTTGCCCTTGGCCGCAGTGGCACCTCATGTCCCCCTCCAGGGGGTCCGTTCTGTTATGCCCGTACCACCTCATGATTGTTTCCCGCACTGGCACATGACCCGTGATTGCCTGCAGTCGTCTGGTTTGCAGCTCTTTGGGCAGCATCTCCGGCCTCAGCACATTGGGGAAGTGGACCCGCTGTTCCACCTTGCCCTCCAAATACTCTGTCAGTTCTACCACCTCCGGCCCCCCTCGTACTTGGGCTAGCATGTGCACTGGCTGCGGATACACTTCTAGTTCCCGTTTGCCCCTGTTCTCCTCCACCACCAACCTGACCCTCTCTTCTTCCCCCACTCTTGGAGGTATATGCACCAACTGGAGGTGCTCCCTTCTCTCTGGCACCCTCCATTCTGGTTACTGCTCCTTGTCCACTGCTTGCGCCGCCCCATCCGCCTCATGATTGTCAACTCCCGCTCAATGTGCCTCCTGTTTTACCATGTATATGACCAGAGCACTTTCTTCATCTCTAGCCCGTGCCATATCGCGTACACCTGCGACGCCAGCCCCGTGCCGAGGGCCTCATGCAGTGGCCTGCTGGCTAGTCTCCTGAGTGACGCCATGTCCGCCTCCGCGTCCACCACCATCCACACTTCCCGTACGTCCTCCCCTATCTTCCCAACCACGTCTGCCACCGCTTGTACCTCTCCATGGGACGCTGCCCCGTACACCATCCTTGCCACCACCCTTTTTTGTCTCTTGTCCCATCCCTTTGATCCCCACAGCCGCTGCCCCCGTCTTGGGCGGCTGTCCTTCTACCACGGACCCGTCCAAAAAGATCACCACGCTATCCTCCGTGGGCTCTGGTATGCGCACCACCCCCCTCGGGTAGTGGCAATACACTCTGTGCCGCCCGATGCCATACTCCCGCAATCCATCATCGATGCTCAGTTCTCTCACCCCCCTGTATACTGCCCATTTATTGTCCGTCCTGGCCTTCCAGCCTTTCATCACTACCACCCCCTGACAGCATGCCCTGTCCCCCTTCGCCCTGCCCTGCTCCAGGTACGCCTGCACCAGAGCCAGGTACCATACCCTGTCCGCTGGCAACCGGTGGACCGTGGACCGTCAGCCACCAGGCACTCAAGAAGGGCACGCGCACACACAGCAGGCTTCATCTGAAACGGAAATGGCAAAATCTCAATCCTGTGGATTATGCATAGTATAAAATCAGAATTCCCCTGAAGTCATACCCAAAACGGCTCAAATCGCTGAAATTGCTGAACTGTAGGATAGAGTGCATCCAAGTAGGTTTCGAAGCGTCTTCACCCCCGTTCCCAGAGCATTGTCATCCCCTTGGAAAGACATAAAGAGGACAAAAGGATCCCAGTTGTTCTCCTGTCACTCCAATCATTGTGCGAGGGCCCCACATACACCGTGGCGACCTGCCCAATCAACCTGGGGAAGTTAGGATAAGAACCCCAAAGAATGAGGTCACTCCAGTCACCATTATTGCATGGGGTCGCCGGATCAAACATAGCCAAAAAGCAACGTTGTCGGCTGATTGCCAACTCCCGCTCGAAGTGCCTCCTGTTTTACCATGTATATGACCAGAGCACTTTCTTCATCTCTAGGCCGTGCCATATTGCGTACACCTGCGACGCCAGCCCCGTGCCCAGGGCCTCATGCAGTGGCCTGCTGGCTAGTCTCCTGAGGGACGCCATGTCCGCCTCCGCGTCCACCACCATCCACACTACCTGTACGTCCTCCCCTATCTTCCCAACCACGTCTGCCACCGCCTGTACCTCTCCATGGGACGCTGCCCCGTACACCATCCTCTCCGGCACCCTCTCTCGTCTCTTGTCCCACCCCTTTGATCCTTACAGCCGCTGCCCCCGCCTTGGGCGGCTGTCTTTCTAACACGCACCCGTCCAAAAGAATCCAAGTAGGTTTCGAGGCCTCTTCACCCCCGTTCACAGAGCATTGTCATCCCCTTTGAAAGACATAAAGCGGACAAAAGGATCCCGGTTGTTCCCCTGTCACTCCAATCATTGTGCGAGGGCCCCACATACACCGTGGCGACCTGCTCAATTAACCTGGGGGAGTTAGGATAAGAACCCCAAAGAATGAGGTCACTCCAGTCACCACTATTGCATGGGGTCGCCGGATCAAACATAGCCAAAAAGCAACGTCGTCGGCTACTCTACACAAAAAAACAGAAACAGGTATATGATGCTCGCCATGACCAGCATTAGCCCCTTGCTTGACCTGCACTCCCAGCAACAGACATGAGAGCATTGGATCACCTCCAGGACACATTGGCACTCGTGGAAGGGAGATGACACTGCACCATGACAAGCGTACGCACGAACAATGGACAAACTTCTTTCCTCTCAAACATTTTTTCTTTTATTTGTTTTCAAAATTCTTTTTTTGATTTCTTTGAGGTCTTATAGTCCAAATCCTGCTCCAGGCACGAGATGAGCTCAAACGGACTTTGTCATTGCGTTCGGCTTCCAACAGCATGGTCATGGACCGGGTTCGAATGTCCCAAGGTGCCGCAATTGCGCAGAACCGAGAAAAAAATGATCTACCAAAAATAGTAACATTTGATATCAAAAATAGCACATGCAAAAAACTGAAATCTTCAAACTGACGGACTCTGGAGGCAATGGGACCTCACCAATGCAACCAGAACACTTATGGGGCGGCTGACAATTCGGACGACACTCGGAATGAAGCCGCCGGGAACCAGTTCTAGAAATAGAAAGGTTGCTACTAAAAAGGGGACAAGTGTGCTAAGAATTGAACGTGGTGTGCTGAAAAGGGAAATCGAAATTCGGGATGGAGCTACCACAACTGGTTGTCCCGATTGCGTCTAGGAATCTTCGAATAGGTCCAATCGCTCTAAAGAGTAGCAAAAACAAAGCAACAAAGCAAAGTGCGTGTTGAGATCAAATCAAATAAATACCAATTTCATATCGCCCGTAGACTCGGGAATTCCGACTTAGAACTCTGCCAAGGATCCAATATAGCGGTGGTGTTGCTCCCATCGATGAGCTTACCAAAGGCACCACTCAAGAAAATAGGAAAGATCAGGGTTTCTGGACAACCATGGTTCCGTGGGAGTCCCCTGAGCAAGCAGGGACCGGCGATGCATAAAGAAAAAAAGAACACAATCCAACAATGTTCTTGCTTCCAAATGCCTGTCTCATGTCAAGGAAATTGGAATGGGGGCTACTTGGGAGGATCCGAGCCGTGGTACGCGCATCACTGCGGCAAAGGAATGAAATGCAAATATGAGGGTGGACATAAACATGCTCAAGGAGTGGTAGCCTCAATCTTGGTCGCCCATGACCGAGCGGACCAGCACCTCTTTGACATCCAACTTTATGGTCTTGGCGCTGACATAGTCCAACCACACAGACGTGTAACGCGGCACAAAGCTGCTCGGAGGTTCCCAGGAGTGCCCAAATGCAGCAGAACCCTCCATCGGACCTTAGATAGCTGTGCCCCCGATGTGCTTGGGTCAGGCTTGTCCGAGTGATTTGCTTGCCGGTGTACTCATACTCCTCCCCATCGTCATCGGAGTCTAAGGCATCGGCGGTGAACTCAAAGGTAACAGCATGGCCATCAGGATCCGGTTCACGCAGGAGCAGCTGAGTGCGATGCCGCTCTATTGTTTTGTTGTTCTCTACTTAGATCAGATACACATCTTGCCCGTATTTTCGCAGTATGACACCCGGTATGTACCATGACTGCGGCCGGTGCCGGGACAAGACGGCCTTGTGGTGTCGCTCCACCCACACAATGTCCTTGAGGGGATATTTGTGAACTTTGCTGGATTGGAAGTACTCGGCCCTCTTCGCATGTTCCGCCACCATGGCATCACACACTTTCCTGGCCGTGTTGATTGTTTGCAGGATTGGTCGCGCGCGATTGCAGCAGAAGAAAAAAAACCAAGAAAAAGACACACAGCGAGAGAAAATAGAAAGAAAATTTTTTTTTCCGACCTCGGAAACCTCCCAAAACATTTTGCGCCGCTGTTTGGCGAGTTCCCAAGATTCAGGACACACACAGAGAAAGAAAGAACAACAGAGTAGCGAGGGCAACAAAGTTGAGCGTTGCTTGCCCCGAAAAACCTAGCAAAGTGCGTGTCCTAGGCCCCAGGGACTTGTGCGCGCCCCAACCACAAAGGAGGAAAAAGAAAGGGAACACACGCACAAAGAAGAGCGAAAGAAAACAAGCATATACAAAACACACACAAACAAGAACGTCAACAGTGGCCCCCGAGACGCAAGTATGTTACATGCCATGCAACGCTACGCTACGCCGCCAAGTAAAGCAAGACGATAACCGCACCGACAAGGAATACGAACAAGAGGTGTAACCGAGTGAGTGACCATGCCCAGCCCCGCACACCGCACACATAGGGAATGAAAGGTATGCCCGTACATACATGCCGCCGCAAGCACAACAAGGCCACCACCGCCTCGGAAAAGCAATGCTTGGTATGGAGGGACAGAAAGGGGGGAACAAAAGGGTATGAAGCGCGCACAGAGGGAGCCACACACAACCAAGGGGATGTACAACACACGCAGAAACAAAAGACACAAACCAAACATGCACAAGCAACAACAACCGCACCGGCCGCTGAGACACAAGTGCAAGTATGTTACGTGCCGCGCTACGCTACGCTACGCTACGGAAAGAGCACAACGATAACCACACCAACAAAGGTGACCAAGAGGTGTGGCCGGGAAATTGTGCCCAGCCCCGCACGCCAGCTTGCATAGGGAGCACAAGGTATGCCGCCAGTATTCACGCGTGTATGCCGCCGCCAAGTAAAACAAGACGATCGCCGCGCCGACGAGTACCAAGAGACGAGTGATAATGCCCACCCCCACACGCCGCACACATAGGGAGCGAAAGGTATGCCCGTACATACATGCCGCCACAAGCGCAACAAGACCACCACCGCCGCGGAAAGGCAAAATGGTATGGAGGGACACGAAGGCTGAAAGAATGAAGAGAAGGACGCACGAAGGGAACCACACACAACCAAGAAGAGAACAACACACGCCAACACACAAACACAAAAACAAAAAAACGAAGCGAAAAAAGCAGAAACAAAACACAAACCAAACAAGCACAAGCAACAACAACCGCACCGGCGACCGAGACACGGGACCAAGGATGTTACGTGCCGCGCTGGGACAAAAGCACAACGATAACCATGCCAACAAAGGTGACCAACAGGTGAAGCCGGGAACACATGCCCACCCCCGCATGCCCGCTTGCGTAGGGAGCAAAGGGATGCCGCCGCACACAAACCAAACTCCAGGCAACGGAGGAGCCACACACCACCACAAAGAGCACCCGAGCGCCAACACAAGCGCAAGTATGTTACATGCAACGCACGAAGGTAACCAAAGGGGTGCAGCCGAGAGCCATGCCCACCCTCACACGGCAGCAAAGGGAGGGAAAGGTATGCCCACACACACACAGCCCAACGGTCGCACGCAAAACAAGCACACGGAGACGCCGCCACCACGACGGACCATGCCCACCCCCGCACGCCGCACACATAGGGAATGCTGTATGCCTGTACAAGCAAGCCCCCGCAAGCACAACACAACCACCACCTCCGCGGACAAGCAACATGGTATGAAGGGACAAGAAGGGCGACAAACGCGCGCACAAACATAAACACCAGTATAAGTATGTTACATGCCGCGCTACGCCACGCAAGGAAAAGCACAACGACAACCGCGTCAACAAGGGTGTGTAGCCAACCAAGGGGTGTAGCCGAGAAAACATGCCCAGCCCCGCACGCCCGCTTGCATAGGGAGCAAAAGGGAGCAAAAGGTATGCCGGCGCCGCAGCAAGCAAAGCAAGATATAGACAAGGAGGGAGCCGGACACCACCACTAAGAGCGCCTAGGGTCAACACAAGAACAAGTATGTTACATGCCACGCCGCGGCACACAAACGGGAAAGGCGCAACGAAAACCGCGTCAAAGAACGAAGGTAACCACAGAATTGTGTAGAGCCGTGCCCACCCCCTCAAGCCCGCATAGGAAGACACTGTGTACCGTCGCCCGTGTACCGTACTGTGCCGCCGCGCAAAAGCCCACACCGTCATCTTTCCTCTGTCTCACAGGACCGAGCAGGAGAGAAAGAAGAGGACCCGGGAACCGGGACCAAGGAAGTAGGCAAGGAGAAAGACCAAGACAAACACAAGGGCGGAGGCAGGGAAAAGAGTGCACACCAGGGAGGAGGGCAGGCCAACGGAGAGTAGAGGAAAGGATAAAGAGCGCCGCAACAACGAAAGAGAAAGCGGGGTAGCCAGCAGCCGAGCAAGGGACGCGTGCGGGAAAGGGGGCATGACAAGCACACGGGGAGCACAACACCACGACAGAGCACCAGAGAGGGGGGCAGCAGGGAGGCAGACGAGGGGAGGCAGCACCACGCACCACGGCACACACCGCACCGCCACGCACATGCCAGCTCACAAGCATCGCACAGGCACCACACACACCGCACACACCCACACCCGCGCCCCGAGCACGTGGACAGCAGACCCCGGCAGCCCGCCCAGAGGGCGGGCAGCCGGAAGAGGGAAAGCGCCTGAACTCAGACGCCCCTCAAGGCCGCGCGAGGCACCCCCCCCCGGGGACGCCCTCCCACCACCCCCACAGCGCGCAACAACGGCCGGCAAGAGCGCCCGCTGCGGGGCCGCTGCTGGGCCTCCACACCCACACCAACCACACCCAGGTCACACGGGTCGCGGAACCCCGGCTGCCCGCCCCAAAGGACGGGCGGCCGGGGGAGGAACAGCGCCTCACACCAGACGCCCCCCACAACAGTGGAAGGCCACCCCCCCCGGGGACGGCCCCCCACCAGTGCCGCGGCACGCAGCCCCCCACAGGGCATGCTGGCCAAGGGGACAGTGCTGGGCCCCCACACCTGCACACCCGCGCCCACAGCACGTGGGTAGCTGACCCCGACAGCCCGCCAAGAGGACGGGCAGCCGGGGGAGGGGGAGCACGTGAACTCAGACGCCCCTCACAACGGCGAAAGTCACCCCCCCTGGGGATGCCCTTCCGCCAGCCCCACAGCGCGCAACGACGGCTCCGAAAGACGCACGCTGTGGGACCGGTGCTGGGTCCCCACGCCCACACCAACTGCACCCGGGACACCCGGGTCGCGGTTCCCGGCTGCCGGCCCCAAAAGACGGGCGGCCAGGGGAGGGACAGCGCCTGACACCAGACGGCCCTCACAATTATGGAAGGCCAACCCCCCCGGGGACGGCCCCCCAACGCCCCCGCAGCAGGCAGGCCCCCACAGGGCATGCAGGCCGAGGGGACAGTGCTGGGCCCCCACACCCGTTCACACACGCCCCCACAGCACGTGGGTAGCGGACCCCGACACCCTTCCAGAGGACGGCAGCTGGGGGAGGGAGAGCGCCTGGACTCGGACGCCCCTAACAACCGCACAGCGCACCCCCCTCCCGGGGACTCCCTTCCGCCACCCGCACAGTGCGCACCGACGGCTCGCAAGAGCGCAGGCTGTGGGACCGGTGCTGGGTCCCCATACCCACACCAACCGCACCCGGAACACACGGTTCGCGGAAGCCCGGCTGCCCGCCCGAAAGGACGGGCGGCCAGGGGAGGCACAGCACCTGACAACAGACGCCCCTCACAACAATGGAGAGCCACCACCCCCGTGGACGGCCCCCCACCAACCCCGCGGCACGCAGCTCCCCACAGGGCATGCAGGCCAAGGGGACAGTGCTGGGCCCCTACACCTGCACACCCACGCCCAAAGCACGTGGGTAGCGGACCCCGACAGCCCGCCCGGAGGACGGACAGACGGGGAAGGGACAGCACCTGCACTCAGACGCCCCTCACAACGGCGAAAGGCACCCTCCCCGTGGACACCCTTCCACCACCCCAACAGCACGCAACAACAGCTCACAAGGGCGCACGCTGTGGGGCCGCTGCTGGGTTCCCACACCCACACCCAGCGCGCCCGGGAAACACGGGTCGTGGAACCCTGGCTGCCCGCCCCAAGGGACAGGCGGCCAGGGGAGGGACAGCGCCTGACACCAGACGCCCCTCACAACAGTGGAAGACCACCCCCCCCGGAACGGCCCGCCACCACCCCCGCGGTACGCAGCCCCCCACAGGGCATGCAAGCCAGGGGGACAGTGTGTTGGGCCCCCACGCCGGCGCACCCGCGCCCACAGCACGCGGAAAGCGGACCCCGACAGCCCGCCCAGAGGACGAGCAGCGGGGGGAGGGACAGCGCCTGACTTCAGACGCCCCTCGCAACGGCGCAGGGCACGCTCCCGGCTTACCACCCTTGCCAGATGGGCAATAGGGGGAGCGCCTAACGCCCCCACGAGCACGCAAACGCCCGGCAGAGCCGGGGGAGCGACGCTCGGTCCCAGCTCGCGGAGCCAGCATACGGGCTCCCCCACCCACACCCCACCGCACCCACAGCACGTGCACCAGCCGCGAGAGATCCGCACCCCATTTCCTGCTCTTAGGCACGGCGACGTAACACAGCCGGAGCCCGCGGCCCCACGCAAAACACGCCCCTGGTCTCCGACGCTGGACGCGGCACAGGAGGTCATCAGGGCGCTGGGACTCAGAGGAGGAGACAGGGACCCCCCACAGGAGAACGTGAATGCGGATTCCAACCTGGAGATGATCAGAGGGCCCCCCGCGGCCAGCGCGCCCGCAGAACCCACACCGCCAGCAAGCAGCGTGCCTGCCCTCTGCCCCGCGTGGAAACGGGGCCACTGCACCGGAGAAGACTGGTGCCCCAAGCAACACCCCCGACCTGGCCCTGATGTCGGGGTGCTGCCCGCGGTTGGGCACGCAGCCGTACGCCCCCCCCCTGTGCTACGGGGTGGCGCAGGGCTGGATCCTGGATCAGAATACGCGCGGTAGCGTGAACATCCAGAAGGCTGTTGACCGGGTCGCCCACACAGGCCAAACAGAGGTGGCCCTGCACACCCGGGGCCGACACGGCGGACCGACAGAGGGGATCGTCGTGGAACCAACGGGAATCCTGCTGGTCCTAGCAGCGGAAGTGGTCCGGGGAGTGCTCCAGGCATCCTGCGTGCGGCGCGCGCGCCCGCAGTGGACCATCCAGGTGTGCACCTCACCACGAGCGTGGCCCTTCTCCACATGGTCGAGTGCTCGCCGTCATGTGGCAACTGGCACCGGAGGACGCCCCCACAGGCACCGCGGAAGAAATTGCCTGGGACCTCCACACCTGGCCGGCCGACCAGGATTTCCCCTGGCGCAGGCCCCAGGGCGGCCTCCCAGTGGCACTCGCGACTGAGGTGTTGAGCCTCACGGTAACCCTCCAGCGGCACTCCGACAAGAGGGCGCGCCACTTCCTGCAGACGGACACGGTTCGGGCCGCCCCGCCAGACTGCGAGTGGGCGGCCACAACCGCTGCCGGACCCCTGGATCCTCCCGCTGTTGTACTTGCCCCCGGGCACCCTGGCCCATGCCGCCCAAGGCCGTCAAGGGGGCCTTCCCACCGCCACAACGCCCCGGCGTGGCCCTGCTCCGCAGCCTGCAGGCGGGGGCGGCCTGGATATGGTGGCGAGAGGAGGACAGGCAGCCGAGCCCTTATTTCCTTCTGGTGCAGGGCCAGGCGCTACTTCACGCCGAGGGCATGGCAACCATGAAGTGGGGGGCGATCATACCCAACAAGGCATGCAGGTGGATCACTGCGGCCGCCCCGCAACCCATGCGGTCGCCAACGGCGTGCCAACGCCTTCTACGGGCGGTCCCCCCCTTGGTTCCCCGCCACGCCCTCAAACAGGAAGTGTGGAGCGCCATGCTGAGCCACCCCAGGGAATGGATGATGAACCCGGGTACACGGTACCCGCCGGGGCCGGTGCTCGAGCAGCTCACGGCCCCCACACCCGGGGTGCGCCGGACGCTGCACAGCGCGTCGGCCCTTACAGAAACAGCTCACCGACGGGGTGCCCCACATCCCGCCTGCGGGCACGTCAAATTACCTGGGCCGCCTGGGGTTGCAGCGCCGGGTCGAGGCCGCACACCCGAGAGGCGTGGTGGAACAGTGGTTGACACTCCACAATCCGTCCACCGCGCCAGCCCTCTGGTACCTGCACCAACTGCTCTGCCTCCCCCGGAAGGCCCCGGAGCACCGCCGGCAGAACCCGTACCACACGCACCCGGAGCGCCTGGGCGCGCAGAGCTTCCTGCAGCCGGCCCCGCCCACCCCCCCGCCGGGGCAGGGCCCGGAGGCACTGCAGCAGGGCCCCCCGCTCGACACGGCCATCACGGTGCAGCAAAGGGAAGCAGCAACGCGAACTGAGCCGAGCCAGACCGCACAAACTGCGGGGTGGTGGCCTGGACGGCGACCTGCAGGCACCTTGCCCGGGACACCGCGGGGAGTGGGCAGTACAGGCCAGCGGACCGCACTGCGCTGGCGTCAACGGTTGCCGCCGTCACCATGCGACCTGTGGCGGCGTGGCCAGCCCAACTGCTGCCCCACGGCCCCTGCCCGGACACGCGGCCCTGCCAGCCGGCCGCAACGCACACACCGACAGCACCCCTCACGGCGGAGCAGCTCTACGTCGTGGTGGTGGCGCTACTGGCAGACGGCGGGGATAGTTTTTTCCACCACCACGGCCCGGCGCAGATCGCGGGGAGCTTACAAGGGCCGCAGCGCAACGCGCCCCCCCCGTCGCACGCCACACTCCGCGAGCACAGCTGCGTCAGGGACGCAGGTGGCGGCACACCCCCTCTCAGGCCCCAGCAGGGGGAAGCACTGGTGCTGCAGGCGGCGGGCTACCAGGCCATCCTGCACGGCCACGCCGGAGGGTACCGGTCGCACATCCTGGCTGGGGGCCGCTGGACCGTCTGGCACGGCACTGCTAGACAGGCAGCATTCCCGCCCCTGTTGACTGGCAGCAGGAGCCCACCCAGGCCCACTATATGACAGAGGGCCCCTGGCCGCTAGCCATCCTGCTACACACCATCAGCGCCCCCGACAAGAGGCAGGAACGCAGTGGGCCAACCCCCCCACGCTGGTCTGGAGCCCCAACCAGGCGGAGCATCTACGGGCCGCATGGCAAGGAGACGCCATCAGGGCCATGGACGTTTCGGACCTCCACGCGGGGCCAGTCACACACGCCCGCCCGGCAGCCACCCTCGCGGTGGCCAAACCGGGGACAGCAGAACCCACAGTGGGTAGTCTGCATGTTCAGCCCAGCGGATGCGTACATCGCCGTCTGCGACCCCGAGCGCCTGACAGGGCCCGAGGCCGTAATCCGCGTGGCGGTCTGCGCTTGCATGATCGTCAGGGCGCTGCGAGAGGGCCACGCCCTCCTGCTCAAGGTCCGACTGAAGCCAGGGCGCGCCCCGCCGACCTAGAGCTCCAGCTGGCGGTCCAGACTACAGTATACCACTGGCTACAGGCCTTCCACAGACTGCGATGGAGGGGAAAGCCCGACAGCTAAATCGGCGCCACGCACTGGCAAGAGTGGCTGCAGGCAGACGCGCAGTGCGACGCCGTCCAGGGTCTCGGATCCGCGGCCGCAACACGGGCCCTTGACGGGACGGCCCCGGGCCGCGCGCTGGCGCCACACACGGTTCCCCTGGCCAACCTGCCCTTCAACTCAGCGCCAGAGGGCGCCATCCAAAAGTCGGTGCCGCTCCCCCCGGCACGGGGGGCCACGGAGCCAACGAAATGCCCCCTATGTGCAGGCAAGTACTACACAAGTGGGGCGATGCTGGAACAGCTGGCGTGGCATGCGGTGCACGCCGCCGCCCCAGTGAAAGACAAGGAGGCGGCCCCCCACATCCTGCAGGGGAGGGCACGGAGATCCCCCTCGCATGCCCTGTACGCCCAGCGCCCCCTACCCCAGGCGGCCGGCCACGCGGCGGCCCCGGAGGACGAGGAGGAGGCGCCCGGAGCGGCCCCGTGGGCTGACAGTGCAGCCCGACAAGGGTCCACCCCCGCGGGACTGGCCCCCCTGGCCCCCCTGTGGGCCCCACCGGGAGCGGGCTCCCCACACCCCATGGCTCCAGCACACCCAGGAGACCTGGCTGCTCCAGCGGACCCCGCGGCAATGCCGATACGGGACAGCTGACTTCAGGAGGACGCGGCGGACGACGCCCTCGGGCTTTTCTCCTGGAACCTGCACCAAGGCCTCGTCCCACCAGACCGGTTCCTCCGGGACAAACTCAGACGCCGCTGGGGGCCGGTGGCCTCTACCGATAAGGAGCACCTCATCACCAGCATACTGGCCCGGGAGGAGGGCTTTGCCATCATGCTCCAGGAACAGGGATCGCCACCCGGGCTCAGGAGATGCACGTGACCGCGGCGCTCCGGGACAAGGGGTACACCCTGTTCTTCAGCAGCCGGCTTGCAGAGACAGGGGCCATCTCCACCTCGAGAGGGGGAGGCCTCCTCACCACTGTCAGCAGCAAGTACGTGGCCGAGCACGAGGTGCTCAGTTTCACCGAAAATGTCCCCGGGAAGGCCGCGGCCCTGGGGATCTGCACGGACGGGGGTGGCCTCATTCTCATCAACGTTCACGGACCGCAGGCAGGCTGCTCCCCTTGGGTGGGGCGGGCAGCCTTCTGGGCCTACATCCAAATGTATGCCACGGCGCGCAGCCTCGTTGGGAGGCAGCCAGTGTTCATCGCCGATGACACCATTATCTACATGGATGCCACCACCAACTCGGCCACGGAGCACTTCCGAGCAGGCTGGGAGGCCTGCCGTTTCTGGAGGGCCACGGCAGGCAACGTGGAGGACACGACCCCCACGCTCTACCCGTCCCGGCACAAGGTGAACACCTTCCTGGTCAGAGACCCCCTATTGCCGTTGTCCCTGCGAGAGAGCGTCTGGGCCCGCGGCATGGCACACCCCCAAGTGATCGGGTCGGACCACCTCCCGGTCCGCCTGGCCCTGCCGGGCCTCCTCAACGCGGAAGGGCACGCGGCGATGCCCGCCCCCTACAGCCAGACGGCGGGCCGCCTCCTCCTGTACGACTCCGAGGCCGCGCCCGTCCAACGCTGCCTGTTGGCAGCAATCACCGCCGCGCAGGGCGAGCCCTCCCTGGCGCCTTGGCTGGGCCCCGCTGAGCAGCACGCTTACGTGTCCATGCCCGCGGCCGCTGTTGACAAGGTGTTCGATCACCTCCACGCAGCACATGACGCCCTGGCGCAGGTTGTGGGGCGCCGGCAGCCGTCCCCGGCGGGGTCGGACCCGGCGGGAGGGGACCCTTCTGAGAGCGGGAAACGGCTCCAGGCGGCGATCCTCTGCTACGACGCCCTGGAGGCGTGCGCACCGGCTGCATACGAAGCGAAGGCGGCACGGCCTGGCATCCAATCTGAGGCAGCGCTCCGACTCACAGAGGAGCTGCGGGGTGCGTCGCCCGGATTCCGCCCGGCCACGCAGGGCCAGCAGCAGGAGGAGCTGGAGGGGCAAGCAGTCAACCTCGAGGAGGACATCCGCCACTTGTGCGCGCTCTTGGCGGCCGACCGCAAGCGCGCGATCAAAGACTTCTGGCGCCGCTACGCCGAGGACATCGCCCAGCAGTGAAAAGCCGTGCGAGGGGCCATAGAGGTAGAGGCCCCTGGCCCCTCAGGCCTCTGGAACGTGCGGGTCTCCAACACCCAAACGCTCCTCACAGAGGCCAACGATGTGATGCTCGCGGTTCGCGCCTTCTGGCAGGAACTGTACGACGAACCCCCGGTGGACCTCCCCGGCCTCCACGCGGTCCGCGGCCGCCACGTACCCAAAGTCCAGCAGTACTCCATGGAGGACCTGCAGTCCGCGCTGGACAAGGCAGATGGCAAGGCCCCGGGTGCCTACCACGTGGAGAACCGCTTCATCAAGGCCCTCCCAGCACCCGTCCAGCGGCTCCTGGTCCACTCCTACCGCGCCATCCTCCGCGGCGCCCCGCCACCAATGTCCTGGAGGCACGCGCACATCTGGCTCAGCCCCGAGGTGTCGGGCTCCGCCAGACTGGATGACTACCGGCCCATAGCCCTGGGCGAACTGGTCATGAAGCTGCTCACGGGTCCCCGCACCCAGCACATCACAGCGGTGCTCACGGGGCACGGAGTGGTCGGCGACTGGCTGCAGGGGTCCCTTCCCGGCTCCAATACCCCCCCCCCCCTGTTCATGGCGCAGCGGCAGCTCCAGCGGGGAAGGCCCAACTACGTCTTCTCCTTCGACGCCCGCAAGGCCTTGGACACCGCCCCGCACGGCGCCCTCCAGCCTATCCTGCGCCACCTCTCCGTGCGCCAGAGGTCATCGACGTGCTGCTCTTCCTCCACACATGCGCCAGGCTGCGCATAGTCAACGCGCACGGGCTTACACAGGCCGTCCACATGCTGCGCGGCATCCGGCAGGGCAACCCTGAAAGCCCCCTGCTGTACGCGCTCCTCCTGGAGCCCCTGCTCAGGGCCCAGGGGCACCGCCTGCGTCCGCCCAGGGAGGCCGAAAGGGCCCTAACCCAGGCCTACATAGACGACCTGCTGGTAGTGGCCCACACGCTGCAGCACTTAGTCGAGGGCGTGGAGGCGCCAGCCGCGTACCTAGTAATGATAGGCATGGAGCTCAACCCCCGTAAGTGCGCCATTGCCACCACAGAGGGGGTCCCGGGCCTGCAGCTGCGCCTCTGCCCCCACCTGGAAAACCCATGGCACAGGGTGCGGGCGGTCGACTCCGTCCCCTACCTGGGACTCCAGCTGCAGCCGGACAGGGAGTTCTCCCTGCAACTCAAAGACCCCCTGCGCCTGGCGGCGGTGCAGCACTGGTGCCTCAACACCTTTGAGCCGCCAAAAGTGGTGCAGGACGTCATCCTGGCGTTTCCCGGGGGGGGGACGCAATATGTCGCCCGGTTCATCGCCGACGACTCCGACACCGCGCGCCACCTGTACCACATCACGGTCCAGGTCGTGAAGGACAGGGCGCGATAGGCCTTCGACGCCTTGCGGGACAGCCTGCAGGATGACCGGACCCTGGGAGTCACGCGGGTGCAAACGCGGTGCCAGCAGGCAGCGGTGGCCCTCGTGGGCACGCTCGTCCACCACCGCTCAGCCTCTGTGCGCGCTGAGGTTGCCAGGATATTCTGGGAAGTTGCCGCTGCGCACGACATATGTCCCAAGGTACACTACCCCGTCCCGGAGTTCGCAACCCTGGCAGGGGGCGACCGGGTCCACCGCATACCCCGGGCCCTGGCCGCCCTGGGAGTGGGGCTCTACAACCCCATCGCGTGCTCCAGGGCAGCCCAGGTCCAACTGCAGTCCCCCCTGGGCGACATCGTCACGCTGCGCACCGCCAAGCTGCGGCAGCGCGACACGTGCCGCCTGACGGTGCCACACACGACGCGGTGGCACGGGCACCACGGGCCGCACAACCCCTTCCCCAACAACGACGACTCGTTGCCGGTAGCGGGACGAGAATGCCTCAACCAGTGCGCCGATGAGCACCTCCACTACTGCCGCCGCGAACAGGAGCCCATCGACCAACCCGGGTGGCGCCACACTCTGGTCCACCTTGTCCACACGGCCGGCACGCGGGATCCCCGCTTGAGGCTCCTCCACCCAACGAGGGCTAAGCAGGACACCCACACTGGCCCAAAGGTGACGCCGGGCGGCCTGCACCTTCACGTCGGGGGCTACCACCGTCGGGGCAGTCTGTCCCCCCCCCCACGCAGGGGGCGGCATACCACCCACCGGCGGCCCTCCTGTACATCTTCCGCGACGTACTCGCGGACGGTGAGCACCAGGAACCTAACGCAGATGAAGCGTGGCCTGAGCCTCTGTACCCACGGCCCCACGTGCCGACGCCAGTAAGGTTGGTCACCACGGACGACCAATGCGCCCGAGCGGTGAAACAAGCGCAGCCCAAGGTCGAGTGGGTGATAGTGCAGGTTTGGGGCACGCCAGCCCAGGTCCCGTGGACCCCCCCGCGGCACCGCCCTGCTTGTGGCTATGGAGGTGCCTCACGACCCGGACATGGCGCTGCTCGCGCTGGCGGACCAACCGGAGGACACAGGACACCTGGTGGTGCGCCAGCGTGGAGGCCCGGCGTGGCTCAGGGAGCATGTGATCGCGCTCTGCTCCTGGGCAAGCATGATCGCCGGGGCTGAGGTCTGACTCCGCGACCACCCGGTGGTCCGCCACTGACGACACCAGGGCGCTGAGCGTGGACCAACTGACCCCTGGCCACCCCGACGTCTGATGGCACCCCGCCAACCTCAACGCAGGGTCCCTCAGCCCCACCGGATACTACTGGATCCCGGAGACCTGGGGCCACACCTTCTCTGATGCGTCCGGGGGCGGGCACTGCAGGCACGCCACCAGCGTCACTCTCGCCGCCAGCCTCACCCGTACGTGGGCAGTGGCGATCTCCGGCACGGTGCCCGACGGGGAGGGGGTGCCCCCCTCGGTCCCCCTGCAATACGGCTTCCACAGGCCATGGATCCATACGCCTGACGCCGGAGTCATCCTCCACCTTCTGCGACACGCGGATCGCAAGCGGCCCACAGGGGTCTCCGCGCACACGGCGAAGGTGGTCAACCAGATGCCCCTGCGATGGCTTTGTGACGGCCTGCACGCGCGAGGGCAACACACCGAGCACCAATTTGGGTTTGCCCAGGCCACCTCCCACCACAGCGACGCCTTACTTCACAAGGCGGACTGGGCGGCGTCTGAGGACACCGTCCTACAGAACACGCCCCCGGGCCCCAGCCACGCCCCGCTCATAGTCGCCCGTCATGACGGCCACCTCGACCTGCGGCGCCCCACAATGCAGATGCTCAGCACGGTCACGCAGCAGGCACAAGTGGACCATGCGCTGACGCACCGAGGGCACACACCCCTGGGCGCGGCCCACACCACGGCCTTTGTCCACGCCCGAGACCTCACCGCGACAGCCACTAACCACCGAGCGCTGCGGGCCAGGGACGGCCACACGCCGGTGCAGTGCAGGCTGCGCATCTGAAAGGAGCAGCTCTCCGGCGCCGCCATCCTCCCGCAACTGTGCCTCCTCTGCGGCGGCCCGGAGGAGACCCCGGTACACATGCACGTGGGATGCTCCCACTCACGGCTCCTCTGGCCCCTCTACCGCCAGGCGGTGCAAGAGGCGGCCCGCCACCTCCCTCCCGGGGACAAGGCTCTATGGGTGGCCTCCTGGCGCTCCGCGGGCGCCGCGTGGACAGAAGTCATCTGCTCGGGGCTAGTGCCCGAGGCAGTAGAAGCGCAGACCCACGCCATAGCCGGCTACGACCCAGCGGGAGGGATCTCCGTAGACAATTTCCTCCACCACATGCTCCGACTGGGGGATTTCGCGTGGGACCTCCGCAATCACCGGCTGAAGCAAGTCCTCCACGAGCCCCTAAGCTCGGCAGCCCGGGTGCACCGATGGCTCACCGCGGCAGAGGGCAACTGCCCCCCCCTCCCCCGCGCCCTGGCAGGTTCTTCATGGCCTCCCTCTGTGTCTTGAACGGCACCCAGGAGTCACCACCGCAAAAAGACCCCCACCCGTACCGGGACCTGCCGGAGGTTTCTCGAAACACCTACAAGATGCCGTCTTCCTGCCTTGGATCATCGGGCGCGGTTCCATGACCGCGTGGGAGGCCCGTATAGTGGGCACGGAGTGGGCGCGCGAATGGGGCCGGTGGTGTGCCGCCACGCGCGCAGCGGGGGCAATCGCACAGCAGTACGCCGCCATCCCGCTCGAGGGCTGGGGGCCGCAAGGCACGTGGAGGCCGGCCGGGAACCGAGCTCTTTGTGCCTGGGCACGCTCCGCATCGTACTTTTTCGGGGGCCCCCGACAGGGTTGTCGCTGGCGGGTCTCGCTGACATCGGTCCCGGGCTGCATGCGCTGCGGTGGTCTGGTGTGTGCGGACCTGGTCACCGGTTTCCCGTACCGCCCATCTTCCGACAGGAAACTCGGCCGGAGCACCAGGGCTGTTTTGTGTGGACGCCGACACCGCCCCATCGGGGTCGGAGGACGCCACGCCCGGGTCCCCTGCCTGTGTGTGTGTGCGTGTGTAAGAATCTTACAGGTTGGTCAAGTCAAATAACTTTCACCCATTGATATTTCAAAAATTCTGAACTCAAAATCCAAAGGTTCCAACTTGCCAATGACCAAGGATGTCTATTCTTTAGCATGGATCATGGATGGACACCAGAAACCTCAATCACAGTAAATGCACAATGACAGAGGCGAGCAAAGACACTTTCCACACTTCGTCTGGATCCTTGTTGAAGTTCTCCCACACAGCGTATCACATAACATTCGAACAACGAACCTTACATCATGTCATCTTATACTTATCTACGAAATAGATAAGTAAACATACAAACAAGAGCACAACAAATAGACACTCAGTTTTTTACTAATACTGAAGCGACACAATTGAGTACTATACACAACAAGCAACGCTACGGCGACAAAGATTTGTGTGTGTCGGACCTCTAACATGTGTGAACGGCAAAATCAGCTCCTCAGACCAAACCAAAAGCACCAATCAAATTGTATGGGTCCCAAATGTCAGAAATTCACAACCCCGTAGATTCAGACACACAGAAATCAGAATTGGAAAACCAAAACTCAGTAGGCTCACGCCCGATCGCGATTTATGTCGCGCGCGCACCAGGCCACAAAAGAGGTAATTCAGCACCCCTAGGATGTACTGCATCCCACCCCAAGGGTATGTTGTGTGTATGGGGGGCTTGGATCGGTCTTGGGACATATGCCGTGGGGGGTAACCCAAAGCCAACCCTATTGCACTCCCCTCCCAAGACCGAACTTAGGGTGCAACCATAGGTTTGGGCTGAAATCAGAACCATAAAGGATTGGCGGACCACAGACAGTGATGTGGGGGGGTTGTGTGTCCCTTTGTGGGCGTGGTTGTGGGTGTGGTTGGGCAGGTCCAAGACCGCAAGTGCCTCGGCACCACTGGGGTCCCTACAGGGCGGAAAATCAGACAAAAGGACAAAGCTTCAGCTATCAGGCAAGCACAAAAGCAAGCAGTCACAGAAATGAGCACCCCAGGAATCCAGAGGGACAGAAATGCAGCACTCCAGGCGTCAGGAACACCAGAAAAGCCAAAAATCAGGAATCAGCAACACAACCCGCAGGTGTACCCTCCTTACACACCCTTCGAGTGCTACCCCAAGTACGCCTTCACTGCCTTAGCGACCACTGCACCTGAATATATAGGGTGTTATGGGCCCGCGGAAGCTGAACACCACGTGGCCTTCTCCTATCGGGATATCTGCCGCAGGTCACACATGGGGGGGCAACTCAACCCTACCTCCATCGCCCTCGTAGCCGCACTTGACTACCTGTCGGCAACCAAAATGAAAGTGGCAGAAAACAAAGCTCGCAAAGCAGTACTACCTTCGGTTGCATACCATGGGGGGGGGGATACCGGCCACAAGACTCAGTCTCGGCTCAACGGCACACCAAGCAAGGTTCACGTGGGGGGGTCTTGCTCAACTACACGCTGGATCCCGTCATAGGGCTCACCACAGCACACTCCGGCGAGCCCCTTGCCACTAAGACGGTGGTGTGGGCCGTCTTAGCGGGGGCCTGCTGCGGCGGTACCCAGTGAGGGAAAGAAATATTGACCGTGCGTCATGGGGGGGGGGTACGGCTCACGGCCGAAGTGCAGTGGGCTCCATAGCTCCTACAGACAGCTCACAACACCCGCACCTGCCCTCCCGGGCCCTTAGGACCCAAAAGACAACAACTCACATAACCTCATATCTTTTATGGCCGTGAGGATGGGCCATGACTCTCTCCCGGCTGGTATGGAACTACAGCCATACAGGTTGGTGTGGATGTGACCAAGAAGAGCGTAGGACACATGGGGGGCTAGGAGGGAAAGGAAAACACCAAACCAGACAAGCTCAATGCACACCGAAGACTTGATTTGTTTGTGTGTTGGCGGCTTTGTATCACATCATAGCCAAAGTGCAGCGGATCCCCTGACCTTGTTCTACAGACAGGTCACGTGTAGGAGGGGTGAATGACCACCTGGAACCGACATATACCGCACGTCAGGTGCCCGTAGATCAGCATCAACGAGGGGACACCACAAATGGTCCATCTAGCACCGGTCCCCGTAAGAATGGAGGTTGTGGGCGTTCCCGGAACGCGCCGTGCAGTCATCAAGCCCCGTACTCGGTGCTCGGTGCTCGGTGCTCATATGCAGAGAAGGCAAAGAGGAAGAGGGCCATCAAGCTTAAATGACATCTCACAAGAAGATTAGGAGGGGCAAGTACACGTGTATGTGAATCTGTGTGTGTGTGTGTGCTGTGGGAAGAGTAGAGTCCATGATAAGTCAAGTTGCGCCACTCAACTAAAGAAGACCACCTTAAATGTGGCATCCCACATCCCAAGAGGATGGGCCCTACTTGCCAAACATAGGGGGGGAAAATAGTTACAAACAGGACGTCTGGCGGGACTTGGAGGCAATTGGGAACAGTTAAGTCCAAACGCATACCACACACCCAAATTGGCATTCAAGGCTTCAACCAAGGTGTCATCCTCTAATATACAGTCCTTGATGATAAAAAAAAACCTCTCCTTGAGCATCTAGTACGTTGAGGAAAAGGTCACAAAGAATGTATGCGGTGAGTAGGTTGGGCAAGGAGAAAGCATGTGAAATTAACACAAAAATCACAATTCAAGGGTCATTCGCATTTCTTCAAGCCTCACCACTATTTGCATCGCGACCAGCATCCTCAAAACGGGGGCAATGCATACCTTGATATGTTAATTTGGTCACTATGGCCAACAATTGATCTAAGAGTGCCAAGGAGTGATCAAAACAATCATTGGTAAACTGGGTCAATGCACTCATATGAATTCCAACCATGTGCATAAATGTGTCAGGCAAATTCAAAATAGGGTGCATGATCCCTTTCCGAATTATTTTGGGCTTGATGCACCACTCCAAAAAAGATTGGGGGGTGTAGCACATCAGAACAAAACCTCCAAATATGTACAATGGAGTTTGAAATAAATTCGAAATCATGCATATTCGAGCCGGGCGTATTCGAAATAGGGTATATGCCCCTTCGTTGAATTTTTTTGGGCTTTGTTTCCCAACCAGAATTAATTTGTTGGCAGTGAGACGTGAGGAAATGCTGAAAATGGCCAAAAATGTCACAAATGGCCAAAACAAAGCCCAAAGTTATGTACAATTGAGTTGGAAAAAAATTCGAATTCATTCATATTTGAGTGGGGCATATTCAAAATAGGCTGTATGCCCCTTTGTGGAATGTTTCGGGCTTAGTTTCCCTACCCAAAATATTTCTGGGGGAAGTGACATGTGAAAAAGTCTCAAAAATGAAGAAAATAACGCCCATGAAAGTATGCAATAAAATTAAAAAAAAATTCCAACTCAAATATATTTGCGTCAAAAGACTCTCAAATACGGTGGGTGTACACACTTCATAATTATCTAAAGTCTACACACCTTGCTGTGTGACCTGGGGGTACACACACAATGTGCACACATGCAAAATGGCCAAAAAGGCAAAAATAGGCCAACAAAAAGCATCAAAATGTGTGGGGTAGAGGTCGAAGGAAAATCGAACTCATGCAAATTCGAGTCAATGACCTCGGAATAGGGTGTGGGTTCAAGAAACTAATTTTTGTCAAATCAAATACTTCGCCCACTATGGATTGGGGGAAGTGCAACAAATTAACAGGTGGAGTGATAACTTTCACCACACCTGAGGAGTCTTGGTAAGAAGCAGGAAGCCGTCATCATAGAGGTCGAAATAAACTCAAACCCTTGTAAATTCGAGTCGGGCGACCCTCAAGAAGGTTGTTGGTGACCTTCAGGAGTTTTTTCGATGTAAAAAATTCGCTGAGAATGGATTGTGGGAACTGCAAGAAGGAGTGATAACCTTCACCAAACCAATGTTGTCTTGGCAAAGAGCAAGAAGTCGATTCCGTCCATCTCCACTAGAAGACAAGTATGAGATTGTAAGGATCTTCCAGGTTGGTCAAGTCAAATAAATTTCTCTCAATGATATTTCGAAAATTTTGAACTCAAAATCCAAAGGTTCCAACTTGCCAATGACCAAGGATGTCTATTCTTTAGCATGGATCATGGATGGACACCACAAACCTCAATCACAGTAAATGCACAATGACAAAGGCGAGCAAAGACACTTTACACACTTGGTCTTGATCCTTGTTGAAGTTCCCTCACATAGAGTATCACATAACATTCGAAAAACGAACCTTACATAATGTCATCTTATACTTATCTATGAAATAGATAAGTAAACATACAAACAAGAGCACAACAAATAGACACTCAGTTTTTTACTAATACGAAAGAGACACAATGGAGTACTATACACAACAAGCAACGCTGCGGCGACAAGGACTCCAGTGTGTCGGACCTCTAACATGTGTGAACGGCAAAATCAGCTCCTCAGACCAAACAAAAAGCACCAATCAAATTGTATGGGTCCCAAACCACAGAAAAACCTGATCCCGTAAATTCAGACCCACATAAATCAGAATCGGAAAACCAAAACTCAGTAGGCTCACGCCCGATCGCGATTTTTGCCGCGCGCGCACCAGGCCACAAAAGGAGTAACTCAGCACCCCTGCAATCTACTGCATCCCACCCCAAGGGTATGTTCTGTGTATGGGGGGCTTGGATTTGTCTTGAGACCGATGCCGTGGGGAATAACCTAAAGAGGGAAACCCAACCCTATTGTAGCGTGCCCCTCTCGGCCGGGTGGGGCGGGCTGGCCTCCTGGGCGCGTTTTGGTGCGCCTCACCTTTTCGTGTGGCCAGTTTTGGTGCGCTCTGTGTTTGCTCGGCGCCCTCTGGGCTCGGGTTCCCCTGTTTGTGGCTGTTGCTGTGTTTTTTCTTCCTTTCTTTTGTGCGCCCCTGTCGTCGCTGGCGTTCCCTGTGTTCCGGCCCTGGGTGCCCTGGGCCTTGGCGTCTTGTGGTCCCCCCGCCGCCCCGCTCTCTCCTTTTATTTTTTCCTTCTCCCCTCTCCTTCCCGGTTTTTTTTCCTGCCTTCTTTTTCTTTTTTCTTCCCGCTTCCTCCCTTTTTTTTTCCTGTCGTGGTGTGCCGGTTGTGCGGTGCTGGGGTGGTATGTGTGTCCTGGGCTGTGGGGTGTGCTGGTGTGTGTTGCTGCTGGCTTTGTACCCAGGCAGAGGCCGGTTTGCGGTTGCGGTGTGTCATTTGGTGCTCCCTGGTTCTGCCTTTTCTCTGTGTGTTGTTCCCTGTCATTTTGCGCGTTTCCGATGGCGCCATGGTGGCGGCGTTTTTCTTCCCCATGCTGCCTCTGGTGCCCTGCTTGTGTGCTGTGTCCTCCGGTCTTGTTCTGCGGCCCTTGCGGCCTGTTTTTGCCCTTGGGTGCTGTGGTGAGGTTGCCCTGTTGCCCCGGGTCTTGTCGTGCTGTTTTGCGTTGTGTTGGTTGGTATTGTGTTGGTCTCTGTGATGTGGTGTTTTGCCTCGTTGATGGCTGCAGTGTGGTGGCGTCCGCGTCCCCCCCCTCCGCCTCCCCCGGGTGCCTTGCGCTGTTTCGTTGTGTGTGTGTTGATATCCTGTTGCATGTCTAGGTATTCGGACTCATTATTTTCCCTGTTCTCCGTTGTGTTCGATAGGGGTATGCAGTATTGTATGTAGTACAGAGTGCTGCTGATGTCCTTGTAAACGACCATCTGGGTATCGTTTGTGTCGTTTGTCATCGACCCCCAGTCCATCTCCCCGATTTCCTGCATCTGTCTTGCGTAGAGTGTCTCCAGTGTCTCTAGTTCCTGTAGGGTGACATCGTCCAACATCTGGGCATATGCTATTTTCCGGATGTCGGGTCTGGTTGTGCTGCCCCCCCCCCTGGCTGGTTGCTGTGCCATGTGTTGTGCGTTGTCGTGCTTCCATGTCGTATGACGCTGTGGTCTGTGGTGTGTTTTGTGTTTTGCCCGTCGCTGTGAGAGGTGCTTGTGTTGAGCTGGGTTTTTGGGCCGCGCTGTCGTGCGCTGTGCTGTGTTGGGTCTTGTTGTGCTGTTTTTGTTGTGCTCTGCTGTCGTGTGCTGCTGTGTTCCCTGCAGGCTTTTTTGGTGCGTTGTTCCTTGCCTTGTCTTGGTGCTCTGGGCTGTTTCTGTGTATGTGGTGCTCTGCCTTGGTGCTTCTTGCTGTTCGGCGTGGCCCTGTCGCGTTCCATTCTTGTGCTGGTTTCTGCTGCGTTGTGCCGTTTGGTGCTCTGCTCTGCCGTGGTGTGTCGCTTGGTTCTGTGGTGTGTTGTTTGTTTCGTTGCGGTGCTTGGGTCGCGTCTTGCCTCGGCCGCTGCTGTGGCGGGTTGTTGTGCTCGGTCCGTCCCTAGGCGCGGTGCTGTGTAGTCCTGCTGTGCTGCCTGTGGTCCGGGTGCTTGTCGTTCCTTGTGCCGTGTTTCTGGCCGCCTCCCGTTTAGTGGAACCTCTTGTGCGGTGCTGCGTTGGTGTGCCTACGTCATTGCTCTGTGTGCGGAGCTCTCTCACCCCTCTGGCGCTGGCTGGTGTTGTGTGTTGTTGCCTGTTGTGTTTGGGTGATTGCTGTCCGGCCTGGCTATCCTCTGTTGTCTCCTGGTGGATCCTGGTGGCTCCTGGTGTCATGTTTCGGTGGTCCCTGTCTTGCCTGTTGGCTCGCCGCCCTGTGGTTTGGTGTGGTGTGTCTTGGTGCTCCGCTCCCCTGTGTTGTGTTCTGTGGTGCTGTGCTGCCGTGTGGTGCTGTGCTGTTGTGCTCTGCCTTTTGTATGCGTCTTTGCCTGTGCCTGTTGTTTGTTTCCCGCCGTCCGGTTGTCCCGTTGCTTGGCACCTTGGTCCTGTTTCCTTGTGGTGTCCTGCTCCCAGGTGCTGTGCCTTGTGGTGCTGTGCTGCCGTGTGGTCCTGTGCTGTTCTGTCTGGGTGTTTGCTGCTGGGTCTGGTTGCCCGCGGTTGTCTTCTGGTGGTGTGTTTCGTTGTCGGTGTCCCTGTCTGGTAGCGTGGCCTGCGTCCCTGTGGGTTGGTGTGGTTAGTTGTGGTGCCCTGTTCTGCTGTGTTGTGTTCTGTGGTGCTGTGCTGTTGTGTGGTGCTGTGCTGTCGTGGTCTGCTGTCTTTCTGCCGTGCTGTTCGTGCTTGCTGTTGCTTTTCTTCTTTAAAACCACTGCAACACCCATAAAAAAGTTTTATTTTAAATAGGGACAGAAGGGACGGAAGGAACAGAAAGGACATGCTTCAGCAGATGGCCAGGAGGCTGCCAGGGAAGGCAACGCCATGGCAGAGTGTCTTAGTTAAGAATGAAGAGACGCAGTCGCGGCCAGAAGGGCGCATCAAGGGATGTAGGGGGGAAGCTATGCGGCAGGCGGTGAGCTAAGCAAGGTACCACATTAAAGCCAGACAGGATCCATGGAGGACAGGTGCAGGGCGGAGTGCACGCAGGCCAGGTGCCTGTGCAGGCTTGATGGGCCGCACGAGCTGAGGGCTGGTTATCATGGGATCAAGGTGCGGCAGCCCAGACAACAAGGGCCAATCTGGCTACCAATTAGAAAAGAAGAAGGGACCCCTCTGGTGTACCTCCACGAGGTCAAGCAGATGTGGATATGCTACGTGGACGGCCGGAGCGGGGCGTCGGAGTAGGGGGCGGAGGCAGAAGAGCGGCAGGCAAGGGGGCAGCTGCTTACAGTGAGAAAGGTGGAGCCCAAGCAGGCAGTGCTGTGGATGTCTGCACAGCTCAAGCAGAACGGTGGAGGTGTGGGGGCCGATGAGGCAGGTGCTGGCGCTGGCGCTGTATGTCGCGCAAACATTGCGCCAAAACAGGGAGACGGCAGAAGAACGGAATCCTGACACGGAGATGCACCGAGTCAGGAACCTTATGCTCATCGTGGACTATGGGGTAGCAAGGGGGGGAATAAGGGGCAGCAGCACACAACAAGTCACGTGCTGCTTGCATGCTTCAATAATGGATATTGCACAGCCGTTGAACAGCTATTCGTTGACATGATTTTCTTTTAATTTTCTCGCATGTGTCTCATTGCAGCGTATGTCCTTGACTTGTGTTGTTAACTTCATTCAATGCACACCATTCTCTGGGCCGATCCCCCCTGCCCTCCCCCCATCCGCATCCCGAGCTTCTTGCACGAAACAGTGCGTAGCAGTTAATGGGCGTAACTCTGTTTGGAAATGTAGCTGGTCGTATCCAACTGCCAGCCCGCACCGGGAGAAAAGCGTCTTGTGCATCATTTGCGGAGAGGCATTCTTAAACGTCGTGATGCCCTGTAGAGCATCTTCAGCTGACAATGACGCCAAGATTGCAGATTTCGTTTGGAGCAGGGGGACCTCTGTACACTGTGTAACGCGAGGGATCACAAATACTATCTGAAGGCTATAAAGTAGGGTACTGAGCTGCCGTGGTCAGACCCCATGTATACAATTTCATCTGCTCAGAGAACAGGGGTTTTCGTTTGGTCGGGGACCTATGCAGACAGTTCATCACAGAGGATCTCAATTACTATTCATATGTCGTAAAGTAGGGTGCTCAGCAGCGTTGCCGGACCCTCTGTGAACAGGTTTATCTGTCAAGAGAATAGGGGTCCTATTAGGGGTCCTACACGGTATCTCAAGTACTATCCCAACGTTGCAAACTAAAATGCTCAGCCACATTCGCAAGCGGCCATGTGCACAGTTTCATCTGCTCAGATTACAGGGGTCTTCCTTTGCTGGGCGGACCTATGCAGAGGAGTCATGGCAAAGAATCACTGGTACTATCTGAATGATCTCAGAAAAGATACTCTGCCATGTTGGAGAGGGCCCATGTGCCTGGCTTCACCTGCTCAGAGAACACAAGTCCTCATGTGCTGGCGCACCTATGTAGGGAGTTCATTTGAACGGACCACACATAATACCCGAATTTTGTGGAATAGTGTACTCAGCCAATTTCGAAAGTCATATGCATTAGGGTAAGTGCTCGCAGTGGAGGACTCTGGGTGCATGATCAACGGGCAGACAAAAAACAAACTCACTTCCCATTCTTGTACAAATGTGTTTCTTATTGCTTTTCGTAGCATTCCATCTAAAGATAGTGCCTCAGGAGCCCCTTTATATCCAGTGTCTGACCAGGAAGCTACTTACCCAACAGCATCCCTGGGCTCAGCTCCTCAGCAGTATACCCAGATGCAGAGTGATCCAGCCACCTGTTTCTTGCTCATCTCTGATGCAACACAGCATACCACCCACGTGCTTGTGTTGCAGTGTCAAACAGCCACAGTGATCAACTTCTGCGAGCCTTGCATCGCAACACATCCGTCACCGCATCAAATGCTCATTTTTTGCGGCTTTCGCAGTGTCCCCGGTTAATCCCCCATTTCGTTGCTCCGACTGGGTTCAGGGGCATTCTTCTGTGCACAAAGTCCAGTGGTTTTGGGGCTGAAAACTGGTTTTCAAGCACGGCAGATTGGGTGCAAACCTTTCCCCGTGACATCATGCTCAACAGTTGCTCTTTCCACGTGTCTTCATACAGTGGATCAGCATAGGCCCATTTGACCCATGCAGTTCGTAGCTGGCATGTGAAGCCCGTTGACATCCTTTTTGGATGCACTCTATCCTACACTTCAGCGTTTTCACCGATTTCAGCGGCTTTGGGCTTATTTTCAGCAGAATTCTGAATTTATACTATCTATAATCTACAGGAGGGAGAATTGAACATTTCTGGTTCAGATTAGGCCTGCTGTGTGTGCGCGCGCCCTTCTCTGGTGCCTGGTGGCGTGCCCGTGCTCTTTGTAGTTCAAGTCGGGCCGATCGCCGGAAAACTCTTCCCAACAGGCGCTGATAGTGCTAGATTCTATCGTATTGCTGAAATTGATGCAGATCTTAGCGTAGGGCAGTTCCAGTGCCCCATAGAGAACCCGGTACTATAATCTGGCTAAAACCCCATATGGTGCCTCCGCCCAAACCGGCAGAGCCCGTAAAAAAGGATTAATACATGTTCATAGGATGATTTGCTTCGGTTGTTGCCACCCTACGCGTATGGGGGATCACAAGTCCCTTGAACCTGGAGGAGCCCTAGTAGAAGAGGAGTTGAAGTGGACGAGGCTGAGTCAGGCACACCAGGCCGGAAGAAAGTACCTCAGTCGTTGCTCCACAAGGCAAAGCAATTCTTCATTCTTTTGCAAGTCATTTGTTTGCTTTGCATATGTGCTGTCGTAACGTGATCTTCCATGGAATCAAAGAGGATGAATCTTTGGAGACTGCGTGTGTTGAGCATGTTGTGTGCAAGTGCAGTGGCTGAACATGCTAAGGCTGGAGAATTACACTGATGCCCTGGTTGCCAACCTCTCATTTGCCGTCTTCCTGCGGTGACCTTTGGTGAATTCATATCATTTGTAAAGAATGGTTTGGGATCCACTATCCTTCTCCTGTCAGCAGGCAGTAGGGCATGACTTCATTTCTCTCAGCAATTGGATTGCGGGATAATCCTCCGTCATGGTTGTGCATTCTCACTCCAAGTGCACGACTGCTCTCAGGCGTCCTGCTTAGGCAAAATTCCCTCTCCATATGCATGCTCTCCCGATTTCAGCCTTTGTGAGGTTATCTCTCTTCGGTCCTGCCCGAATGGGGGGCTTGAGGGAGATGATCCCGCCCCATTCCATTCCCGGAGAGACAGACGCTCACAAATCCATGCCCTACGAGACAGAACTCAGCTAATCCACCAGCACTACTTCTCTTTGGGATGGGACGCGTCCTGCGCGCGGCGCGCGCGCCCGCAGTGGACCATCCAGGTGTACACCGAGCCACGGGCACGGCCTTTCTCCACATGGGCAGTACTCGCCATCATGTGGCACCCGGCACCGGTGGGCAGCCCCACGGGCACCGCGGAGGAGATTGCCGGGGACCTCTACGCCTGGCCGGCCCGCCAGGTCTTCCCCTGGTGCAGATCCCAAGGCAGTCTCCGAGTGGCGCCCGCGGCGGAGGGGTTCAGCGTCCCGGCAACCCTCCAGCGACACCTCAACAAAACTGGGCGTGCCCCTTCCTGCAAACAGGTATGGTCCCGCCTGCCCTGCCAGACCGAGGATGGAACTGGGACCCGGAGGAGGCACAACTGCTGCCGGAACGCTGGATCCCACCACTTTGGTACTTGCCCACGGATGCCCTGGCCCATGCCAGCCATCCCGTCAAAGGGGCCTTCCCGCCGCCCCAGCCCCCTGGCGCAGCCCTATTCCGCAGCCTGCAGGCGGGAGCGGCCGGGGTTTGGTGGCAACAGAACGGACGCCCGGGCCCGTACTGCCCCCTGGTGCACGGGCAGGCACTGCTTCACGCCCAAGACATGGGAACCTTGGAATGGGGGGCGATCGTGCCCGATACCGCGTGCAAATGGATAACAGCTGCTGCCCTGCAACCCATGCGGTCGCCACCGGCTTTCGCAGTGTCCCCGGTTAATCCCCCATTTAGTTGCTCCGACTGGGTTCAGGGGCATTCTTCTGTGCACAAAGTCCAGTGGTTTTGGGGCTGAAAACTGGTTTTCAAGCACCACAGAATGGGTGCAAACATTTCCCCGTGACATCATGCTCAACAGTTGCTCTTTCCACGTGTCTTCATATAGTGGGTCAGCATAGGCCCATTTGACCCATGCAGTTCGTAGGTGGCATGTGAAGCCGGTTGACATCCTTTTTGGATGCACTCTATCCTACACTTCAGCGTTTTCACCGATTTCAGCAGCTTTGGGCATAATTTCAGCAGATTTCTGAATTTATACTATCTATAATCCACAGGAGGGAGAATTGAACATTTCTGGTTCAGATTAGGCCTGCTGTGTGTGCGCGCGCCCTTCTCTGGTGCCTGGTGGCGTGCCCGTGCTCTTTGTAGTTCAAGTCGGGCCGATCGTCGGAAAACTCTTCTTAACAGGTGCTGATAGTGCTAGATTCTATTGTATTGCTGAAATTGATGCAGATCTTAGCGTAGGGCAGTTCCAGTGCCCCATAGAGAACCCGGTACTATAATCTGGCTAAAACCCCATATGGTGCCTCCGCCCAAACCGGCAAAGCCCGTAAAAAAGGATTAATACATGTTCATAGGATGATTTGCTTCGGTTGTTGCCACGCCTACGCGTATGGGGGATCACAAGTCCCTTGAACCTGGAGGAGCCCTAGTAGAAGAGGAGTTGAAGTGGACGAGGCTGAGTCAGGCGCACCAGGCCGGAAGAAAGTACCTCAGTCGTTGCTCCACAAGGCAAAGCAATTCTTCATTCTTTTGCAAGTCATTTGTTTGCTTTGCATATGTGCTGTCGTAACGTGATCTTCCATGGAATCAAAGAGGATGAATCTTTGGAGACTGCGTGTGTTGAGCATGTTGTGTGCAAGTGCAGTGGCTGAACATGCTAAGGCTGGAGAATTACACTGATGCCCTGGTTGCCAACCTCTCATTTGCCGTCTTCCTGCAGTGACCTTTGGTGAATTCATATCATTTGTAAAGAATGGTTTGGGATCGACTATCCTTCTCCTGTCAGCAGGCAGTAGGGCATGACTTCATTTCTCTCAGCAATTGGATTGCGGGAGAATCCTCGGTCATGGTTGTGCATTCTCACTCCAAGTGCACGACTGCTCTCAGGCGTCCTGCTTAGGCAAAATTCCCTCTCCATATGCATGCTCTCCCGATTTAAGCCTTTGTGAGGTTATCTCTCTTCGGTCCTGCCCGAATGGGGGGCTTGAGGGAGATGATCCCGCCCGATTCCATTCCCGGAGAGACAGACGCTGACAAATCCATGCCCTACGAGACAGAACTCAGCTAATCCACCAGCACTACTTCTCTTTGGGATGGGACGCGTCCTGCGCGCGGCGCGCGCGCCCGCAGTGGACCATCCAGGTGTACACCCAGCCACGGGCACGGCCTTTCTCCACATGGGCAGTACTCGCCATCATGTGGCACCCGGCACCGGTGGGCAGCCCCACGGGCACCGCGGAGGAGATTGCCGGGGACCTCTACGCCTGGCCGGCCCGCCAGGACTTCCCCTAGCGCAGATCCCAAGGCAGTCTCCGAGTGGCGCCCGCGGCGGAGGGGTTCAGCGTCCCGGCAACCCTCCAGCGACACCTCAACAAAACTGGGCGTGCCCCTTCCTGCAGACAGGTATGGTCCCGCCTGCCCTGCCAGACCGAGGATGGAACTGGGACCCGGAGGAGGCACAACCGCTGCCGGAACGCTGGATCCCACCACTTTGGTACTTGCCCACGGATACCCTGGCCCATGCCAGCCATCCCGTAAAAGGGGCCCTCCTGCCGCCCCAGCCCCCTGGCGCAGCCCTATTCCGCAGCCTGCAGGCGGGAGCAGCCTGGGTTTGGTGGCAAGAGAACGGACGCCCGGGCCCGTACTGCCCCCTGGTGCACGGGCAGGCACTGCTTCACGCCCAAGACATGGGAACCTTGGAATGGGGGGCGATCGTGCCCGATACCGCGTGCAAATGGATAACAGCTGCTGCCCTGCAACCCATGCGGTCGCCACCGGCTTTCGCAGTGTCCCCGGTTAATCCCCCATTTAGTTGCTCCGACTGGGTTCAGGGGCATTCTTCTGTGCACAAAGTCCAGTGGTTTTGGGGCTGAAAACTGGTTTTCAAGCACCACAGAATGGGTGCAAACATTTCCCCGTGACATCATGCTCAACAGTTGCTCTTTCCACGTGTCTTCATATAGTGGGTCAGCATAGGCCCATTTGACCCATGCAGTTCGTAGCTGGCATGTGAAGCCGGTTGACATCCTTTTTGGATGCACTCTATCCTACACTTCAGCGTTTTCACCGATTTCAGCAGCTTTGGGCATAATTTCAGCAGAATTCTGAATTTATACTATCTATAATCCACAGGAGGGAGAATTGAACATTTCTGGTTCAGATTAGGCCTGCTGTGTGTGCGCGCGCCCTTCTCTGGTGCCTGGTGGTGTGCCTGTGCTCTTTGTAGTTCAAGTCGGGCCGATCGTCGGAAAACTCTTCTTAACAGGCGCTGATAGTGCTAGATTCTATCGTATTGCTGAAATTTATGCAGATCTTAGCGTAGGGCAGTTCCAGTGCCCCATAGAGAACCCGGTACTATAATCTGGCTAAAATCCCATATGGTGCCTCCGCCCAAACCGGCAGAGCCCGTAAAAAAGGATTAATACATGTTCATAGGATGATTTGCTTCGGTTGTTGCCACGCCTACGCGTATGGGGGATCACAAGTCCCTTGAACCTGGAGGAGCCCTAGTAGAAGAGGAGTTGAAGTGGACGAGGCTGAGTCAGGCGCACCAGGCCGGAAGAAAGTACCTCAGTCGTTGCTCCACAAGGCAAAGCAATTCTTCATTCTTTTTGCAAGTCATTTGTTTGCTTTGCATATGTGCTGTCGTAACGTAATCTTCCATGGAATCAAAGAGGATGAATCTTTGGAGACTGTGTGTGTTGAGCATGTTGTGTGCAAGTGCAGTGGCTGAACATGCTAAGGCTGGAGAATTACACTGATGCCCTGGTTGCCAACCTCTCATTTGCCGTCTTCCTGCGGTGACCTTTGGTGAATTCATATCATTTGTAAAGAATGGTTTGGGATCCACTATCCTTCTCCTGTCAGCAGGCAGTAGGGCATGACTTCATTTCTCTCAGCAATTGGATTGCGGGATAATCCTCGGTCATGGTTGTGCATTCTCCCTCCAAGTGCACGACTGCTCTCAGGCGTCCTGCTTAGGCAAAATTCCCTCTCCATATGCATGCTCTCCCGATTTCAGCCTTTGTGAGGTTATCTCTCTTCGGTCCTGCCCGAATGGGGGGCTTGAGGGAGATGATCCCGCCCCATTCCATTCCCGGAGAGACAGACGCTCACAAATCCATGCCCTACGAGACAGAACTCAGCTAATCCACCAGCACTACTTCTCTTTGGGATGGGACGCGTCCTGCGCGCGGCGCGCGCGCCCGCAGTGGACCATCCAGGTGTACACCCAGCCACGGGCACGGCCTTTCTCCACATGGGCAGTACTCGCCATCATGTGGCACCCGGCACCGGTGGGCAGCCCCACGGGCACCGCGGAGGAGATTGCCGGGGACCTCTACGCCTGGCCGGCCCGCCAGGTCTTCCCCTAGCGCAGATCCCAAGGCAGTCTCCGAGTGGCGCCCGCGGCGGAGGGGTTCAGCGTCCCGGCAACCCTCCAGCGACACCTCAACAAAACTGGGCGTGCCCCTTCCTGCAAACAGGTATGGTCCCGCCTGCCCTGCCAGACCGAGGATGGAACTGGGACCCGGAGGAGGCACAACTGCTGCCGGAACGCTGGATCCCACCACTTTGGTACTTGCCCACGGATGCCCTGGCCCATGCCAGCCATCCCGTCAAAGGGGCCTTCCCGCCGCCCCAGCCCCCTGGCGCAGCCCTATTCCGCAGCCTGCAGGCGGGAGCGGCCGGGGTTTGGTGGCAACAGAACGGACGCCCGGGCCCGTACTGCCCCCTGGTGCACGGGCAGGCACTGCTTCACGCCCAAGACATGGGAACCTTGGAATGGGGGGCGATCGTGCCCGATACCGCGTGCAAATGGATAACAGCTGCTGCCCTGCAACCCATGCGGTCGCCACCGGCTTTCGCAGTGTCCCCGGTTAATCCCCCATTTAGTTGCTCCGACTGGGTTCAGGGGCATTCTTCTGTGCACAAAGTCCAGTGGTTTTGGGGCTGAAAACTGGTTTTCAAGCACCACAGAATGGGTGCAAACATTTCCCCGTGACATCATGCTCAACAGTTGCTCTTTCGACGTGTCTTCATATAGTGGGTCAGCATAGGCCCATTTGACCCATGCAGTTCGTAGGTGGCATGTGAAGCCGGTTGACATCCTTTTTGGATGCACTCTATCCTACACTTCAGCGTTTTCACCGATTTCAGCAGCTTTGGGCATAATTTCGGCAGATTTCTGAATTTATACTATCTATAATCCACAGGAGGGAGAATTGAACATTTCTGGTTCAGATTAGGCCTGCTGTGTGTGCGCGCGCCCTTCTCTGGTGCCTGGTGGCGTGCCCGTGCTCTTTGTAGTTCAAGTCGGGCCGATCGTCGGAAAACTCTTCTTAACAGGTGCTGATAGTGCTAGATTCTATTGTATTGCTGAAATTGATGCAGATCTTAGCGTAGGGCAGTTCCAGTGCCCCATAGAGAACCCGGTACTATAATCTGGCTAAAACCCCATATGGTGCCTCCGCCCAAACCGGCAGAGCCCGTAAAAAAGGATTAATACATGTTCATAGGATGATTTGCTTCGGTTGTTGCCACGCCTACGCGTATGGGGGATCACAAGTCCCTTGAACCTGGAGGAGCCCTAGTAGAAGAGGAGTTGAAGTGGACGAGGCTGAGTCAGGCGCACCAGGCCGGAAGAAAGTACCTCAGTCGTTGCTCCACAAAGCAATTATTCATTCTTTTGCAAGTCATTTGTTTGCTTTGCATATGTGCTGTCGTAACGTGATCTTCCATGGAATCAAAGAGGATGAATCTTTGGAGACTGCGTGTGTTGAGCATGTTGTGTGCAAGTGCAGTGGCTGAACATGCTAAGGCTGGAGAATTACACTGATGCCCTGGTTGCCAACCTCTCATTTGCCGTCTTCCTGCGGTGACCTTTGGTGAATTCATATCATTTGTAAAGAATGGTTTGGGATCCACTATCCTTCTCCTGTCAGCAGGCAGTAGGGCATGACTTCATTTCTCTCAGCAATTGGATTGCGGGAGAATCCTCGGTCATGGTTGTGCATTCTCACTCCAAGTGCACGACTGCTCTCAGGCGTCCTGCTTAGGCAAAATTCCCTCTCCATATGCATGCTCTCCCGATTTAAGCCTTTGTGAGGTTATCTCTCTTCGGTCCTGCCCGAATGGGGGGCTTGAGGGAGATGATCCCGCCCGATTCCATTCCCGGAGAGACAGACGCTGACAAATCCATGCCCTACGAGACAGAACTCAGCTAATCCACCAGCACTACTTCTCTTTGGGATGGGACGCGTCCTGTGCGCGGCGCGCGCGCCCGCAGTGGACCATCCAGGTGTACACCCAGCCACGGGCACGGCCTTTCTCCACATGGGCAGTACTCGCCATCATGTGGCACCCGGCACCGGTGGGCAGCCCCACGGGCACCGCGGAGGAGATTGCCGGGGACCTCTACGCCTGGCCGGCCCGCCAGGACTTCCCCTAGCGCAGATCCCAAGGCAGTCTCCGAGTGGCGCCCGCGGCGGAGGGGTTCAGCGTCCCGGCAACCCTCCAGCGACACCTCAACAAAACTGGGCGTGCCCCTTCCTGCAGACAGGTATGGTCCCGCCTGCCCTGCCAGACCGAGGATGGAACTGGGACCCGGAGGAGGCACAACCGCTGCCGGAACGCCGGATCCCACCACTTTGGTACTTGCCCACGGATACCCTGGCCCATGCCAGCCATCCCGTAAAAGGGGCCCTCCTGCCGCCCCAGCCCCCTGGCGCAGCCCTATTCCGCAGCCTGCAGGCGGGAGCGGCCTGGGTTTGGTGGCAAGAGAACGGACGCCCGGGCCCGTACTGCCCCCTGGTGCACGGGCAGGCACTGCTTCACGCCCAAGACATGGGAACCTTGGAATGGGGGGCGATCGTGCCCGATACCGCGTGCAAATGGATAACAGCTGCTGCCCTGCAACCCATGCGGTCGCCACCGGCTTTCGCAGTGTCCCCGGTTAATCCCCCATTTAGTTGCTCCGACTGGGTTCAGGGGCATTCTTCTGTGCACAAAGTCCAGTGGTTTTGGGGCTGAAAACTGGTTTTCAAGCACCACAGAATGGGTGCAAACATTTCCCCGTGACATCATGCTCAACAGTTGCTCTTTCCACGTGTCTTCATATAGTGGGTCAGCATAGGCCCATTTGACCCATGCAGTTCGTAGGTGGCATGTGAAGCCGGTTGACATCCTTTTTGGATGCACTCTATCCTACACTTTAGCGTTTTCACCGATTTCAGCAGCTTTGGGCATAATTTCAGCAGAATTCTGAATTTATACTATCTATAATCCACAGGAGGGAGAATTGAACATTTCTGGTTCAGATTAGGCCTGCTGTGTGTGCGCGCGCCCTTCTCTGGTGCCTGGTGGTGTGCCTGTGCTCTTTGTAGTTCAAGTCGGGCCGATCGTCGGAAAACTCTTCTTAAAAGGCGCTGATAGTGCTAGATTCTATCGTATTGCTGAAATTGATGCAGATCTTAGCGTAGGGCAGTTCCAGTGCCCCATAGAGAACCCGGTACTATAATCTGGCTAAAACCCCATATGGTGCCTCCGCCCAAACCGGCAGAGCCCGTAAAAAAGGATTAATACATGTTCATAGGATGATTTGCTTCGGTTGTTGCCACGCCTACGCGTATGGGGGATCACAAGTCCCTTGAACCTGGAGGAGCCCTAGTAGAAGAGGAGTTGAAGTGGACGAGGCTGAGTCAGGCGCACCAGGCCGGAAGAAAGTACCTCAGTCGTTGCTCCACAAGGCAAAGCAATTCTTCATTCTTTTTGCAAGTCATTTGTTTGCTTTGCATATGTGCTGTCGTAACGTAATCTTCCATGGAATCAAAGAGGATGAATCTTTGGAGACTGTGTGTGTTGAGCATGTTGTGTGCAAGTGCAGTGGCTGAACATGCTAAGGCTGGAGAATTACACTGATGCCCTGGTTGCCAACCTCTCATTTGCCGTCTTCCTGCGGTGACCTTTGGTGAATTCATATCATTTGTAAAGAATGGTTTGGGATCCACTATCCTTCTCCTGTCAGCAGGCAGTAGGGCATGACTTCATTTCTCTCCGCAATTTGATTGCAGTATAATCCTCGGTCAAGGTTGTGCATTCTCACTCCAAGTGCACGACTGCTCTCAGGCGTCCTGCTTAGGCAAAATTCCCTCTCCATATGCATGCTCTCCCGATTAAGCTTTTGTGAGGTTATCTCTCTTCGGTCCCGCCCGAATGGGGGGCTTGAGGGAGATGATCCCGCCCCATTCCATTCCCGGAGAGACAGACGCTCACAAATCCATGCCCTACGAGACAGAACTCAGCTAATCCACCAGCACTACTTCTCCTTGGGATGGGACGCGTCCTGCGCGCGGCGCGCGCGCCCGCAGTGGACCATCCAGGTGTACACCCAGCCACGGGCATGGCCTTTCTCCACATGGGCAGTACTCGCCATCATGTGGCACCCGGCACCGGTGGGCAGCCCCACGGGCACCGCGGAGGAGATTGCCGGGGACCTCTACGCCTGGCCGGCCCGCCAGGACTTCCCCTAGCGCAGATCCCAAGGCAGTCTCCGAGTGGTGCCCGCGGCGGAGGGGTTCAGCGTCCCGCAAAACCCTCCAGCGACACCTCAACAAAACTGGGCGTGCCCCTTCCTGCAGACAGGTATGGTCCCGCCTGCCCTGCCAGACCGAGGATGGAACTGGGACCCGGAGGAGGCACAACCGCTGCCGGAACGCTGGATCCCACCACTTTGGTACTTGCCCACGGATGCCCTGGCCCATGCCAGCCATCCCGTCAAAGGGGCCTTCCCGCCGCCCCAGCCCCCTGGCGCAGCCCTATTCCGCAGCCTGCAGGCTGGAGCGGCCTGGGTTTGGTGGCAAGAGAACGGACGCCCGGGCCCGTACTGCCCCCTGGTGCACGGGCAGGCACTGCTTCACGCCCAAGACATGGGAACCTTGGAATGGGGGGCGATCGTGCCCGATACCGCGTGCAAATGGATAACAGCTGCTGCCCTGCAACCCATGCGGTCGCCACGGGTGTGCCACCGCCTCCTAGGGACAGTCCCCCCCTTGGCCCCCCGCCACGCCCTCCCACGGTACGTGTGGCGGGCCAACCTGCTCGCCGCCTAGGACTACAGCGCCGCGTCGAGGCCACCCACGCAAAAGGCGTGGTTGGACAGTGGCTGGAACTCCGCAACCCGTCCATTGCGCAAGGCCACTGGTACCTGCAGCAACTCCTCTTCTTCCCGCGGGCGGCCCCAGAGCACCGCCGGCAGAACCCGTACCACACGCAGCCGCAGCGCCCTGGCGCACAGGGCTTCCCGCGACCGGCCCCGCCCGCCCTCTCGCAAGGGCAGGGTCGGGAGGCACTGCTGCAGGGACTGCTGCTCCACGCGACCACCGCGGTTCAGCAAAGGGGAAGCAGCAACACGGACGGGGCCGAGCGGGACCGCACAAACTGCAGTGTGGTGGCTTGGACCGCGGCCTGCAGGCACCTCGCCCGACACACCACGGAACTCAGGCCGTACCGGCCGGCGGACCACACGGCGCTGGCGTCCACAGTTGCAGCCGTCACCATGGGGGCTGCCCAGAGTCCCCTGCCGGGATGCACGACCCCACCAACCACCAGCGACGCACACACCAATGGCGCTGCTCACGGCAGAGCAGCTGTACGCCGATGCGGCGGCACTGCTAGTGGACAGCAGGGAAAGCATTGTCCACCACCACGGCCCGGCGCAGATGGCGGACTGCATACAAGGGCCGCAGCGCGATGCGCCCCACCGGTGGCACGCCACGCTACCCCCGGACCAGTTCGTCCGGGACACAATCTGACGACGCCGAGGGCCGGCGGCCTGTACCGATAAGGAGCAACTCGTCACCAGCATGCTGAGCTAGGAGGGGGGCTTTGCCACCGTGCTCCAGGAAACAGGGATCGCCAGCCGGGCGCAGGAGATGCACGTGGCCGCGGCGCTTCAGGACAGGGCGTACACCCCCTTCTTCAGCAGCCGACTGGCGGAAACGGGGTCCCCTCGTCCCTGGGAAGGGCGCGGCCCTGGAGATTGGCACGGACAACGGCGGGCTCACCCTCATCAATGACCACGGGCCGCAGGCAGCCTGCTCCCCCTGGGCGGGACAGGCAGCGTTCTGGGCCGACATACAAATGTATGCTACGGCGCGCAGCCTCAGTTGGAGGCACCCGATGGTCATCGCCGGCGACACCAACGTCTACATGGACGCCACCACCAACCCGGCCTTGGAGCACTTCTGCGCGGGCCGAGAGGGCGACGGCAGGCGGCATGGAGGACATGACCCCCACACTCCAGCGGTGCTGGCACCGGGTGGACACCTTCCTGGTCACCGAGCCCCCCCTGCCATGGTCCCTGCGAAAGAGTGTCTGAGCCCGCGGCATGGCGCACCCCCAGCTGATCGGGTCGGACCAGGTCCTGGTCTGCCTGGCCCTGCCAGTCCTCCTTGACATTGCCGGGCACGTGGCAGTGCCCACCAGCCGCAGCCACATGGAGGGCCGCCTCCTCCCGAGCGACGCCGAAGCCACACCCGTCCAACGCAGCCTGTGGGCGGAGGTCACCGCCGCGCAAAACGAGCCCGCCACTCCGAGGCAGCGCTCTGGCTCTCGGAGGCGCTGCGGGGGGCATCGCCAGGGTTCTGCCTGGCCACGCAGAGCCAGCTACAGGAGGAGCTCGAGAGGCAAGCAGCCGCCCTAGAAAAGAACATCCACCAGCTGCGCGCACTCCTGCCTCCTGACCGCAAGCGCAATCAAAGACTTCTGGCGCCGCCACGCCCAGGACATTGTCCAGCGGTCGAATGCCCTGAGAGGGGCCATAGAGGTGCAAGCCCCGGGCCAGTCGAGCTCTTGGAATCCCCAACACCCAAACGCTCCTGACAGAGGCCCACGACGTGATGTCCGCAGTTCGCGCCTTCTGGCGGGAGCTGTATGACAAGCGCCTCGGTGGACCTTCCCGGCTTCCGGGCGGTCCTTGGCGGCCATGTGCCCCGGGTCCCTGAGGGGGCATGGGCCAGGTCCAGCAGTACTCGATGCCGGACCTACGGTCCGCGCTGGACGAGGCCCACGGAAAGGCCCCGGGCCCCAACCACGTAGAAGCCCTCTTCATCAAAGCCCCCCCAGCGCCCGTCCACTGGCTCCTTGTCCGCTTCTACCAGGCCATCCTCTGTGTCGCCCCGCCGCCGATGCACTGAAAAGATGCGCACATTTGGCTCAGCTCCAAGGTCCCGGGCTCCGCCAAACTGGACGACTACCGGCACATAGTCCTGGGCCAACCGGACATGAGGCTCCTCACGGACCAACGAATCACGGAGGTGCTCACGCGACATGGAGTGATCAGCGATTGGCAGCACGGGGCTCTGTCCGGCTCCAACACCGGGTCCCCCCTGTTCATTTTGCAGCAGCAGCTCGAGCGGGAAGACCCAAATACGTCTTCTCCTTCGACGCCCGCAAGGCCCTCGACGGCGCCCTGCACAGCGCACTCCACCTCATTTTGCGCCACCTCTTCGTGCCGCCGGAGGTCATTGACCCCCTGCACTTCCTCCTCACGGCGGCCAGACTGCTAATTTCCAGAGCACACGGGCTGACACAGCCAGTCCACATGCTGTGCTGCGTCCGGCAGGGCAACCCTGAAAGCCCCCTGCCGTATGCCCTCCTCCTGGAGCCCCTGGTCCGGGCCCAGGGGCACCGCCTGCGCCCGCCTGGAGAGGCCGAGAGGGGCCTGATCCAGGCCTATATATACGACCTGCTGGTGGTGTCCCACATGCTGCACCACTTCGTCGAGGGCGTGGAGGCCGTTGCCACGTACCTCGGGATGATGGGCATGGAGCTCAACCCCCGCAAGTGCGCCATGGCCACCACGGAGGGAGTCCCGGTCCTGCACCTGTGCCTCTGCCCCCACCTGGAAAACCCATGGCACTTGGTATCGGCGCCGGTATCCGTCCCCTATGTGGGACTCCAGCTGCAGCTGGACGGGGAATTCTCCCAGCAGCGCAAACACCAGCTGCGCCTGGCGGCGGTGCACCACTTGTGCCTCAAAACCCTCGCGCCGCCAAAAGTGGTGCAGGATGTCATCCTACCGATCCTGGGGGTGGTAACGCAGTACATTGCCCCCTTCATCGCTCACGACTCTGACACGACGCACCACCTGGACCACATCAGGGTGCAGATTGCAAGAGACAGGGCGCGGTACACCCTCAACGCCTCACGGGACAGCGTACAAGACCACCGGACCCTGGGGCTCATGCGGCTGCCAACACGGTGTCAGCAGGCGGCAGTGGCCCTCGTGGGCACGCTCGTCCACCACCGCTCGGCCTCCTTGCGCGCTCAGGCTAACAGGATGTTCTGGGAAATCGGGGGCGCGCATGAAATCTGCCCCGAGGTGCACTATCCCGTCCCGGAGTTCGCAACCTTGGCGGCGGGCGACTGGGTCAATTGTGTACCCCGGGCCCTGGCTGCTCTGGGATTGCAGCTCTAGAACCCACTCCAGTGCCCGAGGGCAGCCCATGTCCAGTTGCAATCCCCTCCGGACAATGTCGTCACGCTGTGTACCGCCGAACTGCGGCACCACGACACATGCCGCCTGACGGTGGCACATACAACGGCGTGGCACGGGCACCACGGGCCGCACCACCCCTTTCTGGACAACGACGACCCATGGCCAGCAGTGTTGCGGGAGTGCCTCGATCAGTGAGGCGAGGAGCACCTCCACTACCGCTGTCGCGAACAGGGGCCCCCCGACCACTCCAGATGGCGCGACGCCCTGGTTCACCTGTTCCACACCACCGGCATGCAGGACCGCCGCCTGAAGCTCATCCAGCCCAGAAGGGCTAAACAGGATGCCTACACTGGCCCACGGGTGACCCCAGACGGCCTGCACCTCCACGTTGGGGGCTACCGCCGTCAGGGCAGCCTATCCCCCCCCACGCAGGGGGCGGCGTACCACCAACTGGCAGCCCTCGTGTACATCCTCCGCGACGTGCTGGCGGACGGCGAACACAAGGCGCCCAATGCGGACGTGGCGTGGCCCGAGCCCCTACGTCCACAACACCACGCACCGACGCCAGTGTGGTTGCTGACCACGGACGACCAGTGCGCCCGGGCGACAAAACAGGCGGTGTCCAGACAGAGTGGGTGATGGTGCAGGTGGGGGCGGGCCAGTCCAGCCCCCGTGAACTACCCCGCGGCACCACCCTGCTGGTGGCTACGGCAGTGCGACAGAATACACACATGGCGGTGCACACGCTGGAGGACCAGCAGGAAGACACGGGGCACCTGGTTGTGCACCAACATGCCGGCCCGGTGTGGGAGGGGGGGGGCAGTCGCCTTCCGCCGCAGTGAGCCATCGGTGCACCCGGGCCGCCGTGCTGTGGGGCGCGCAGAGGAGCTGCTCCAGCCGGTGGTTGCAGAGCTCCCACAGGAAATCCCCCAGCCGGAGCATGTGCTGGAGGAACTCGTAGACGGAGGTCCCCCCCAGCGGGTAGTAGTGGGCAATCGCGCGGAGCTGCGTCTCCGCCGCTCCAGGCAGCAGCCCGGAACAGAAGACCTCTGTCCACTCGGCTCCGGCGGAGCGCCACAAAGCCACCCATAGCGCCTTGTCTCCGGGCGAGAGGTGTCGGGACGCCCCTTTCACCTCCTGGCGGTAGTGGGGCCAGAGTAGTCGTGAGTGGCCGCAGCCCACGTGCATGTGCACCGGGGTGTCTTCCTGGCCCTTACAGAGGCGGCCCCCGCGTCCCCGTAGGGACTTCGTGGCCTCCCTCCGCCTCGTGAACGGCACCCTGGGTTGTCCCCCGCAGCAGGATCCCCATCCTTACCGGGACCTGCGTGGGGGTTTCTCGAATCAACTCTGGGGCACGCTGTTCCCACTATGGATCATCGGACGCAATTCCAAGACCACGTGGGAGGCGCACATTGTGGGCGCGGAGTGGGCGCGCAAATGGAGCCGCTGGTGCGCGTCAAGGCGCGCATCCGGAACCCCCACGCCGCAGTACACTGCCATGCCACTCGAGGGCTGGGGGCCACACACCCAGCCGCGGCCCATGGTGATTGGGGGGGCGGGCCCTGAGCGCCCGTGGGACGCGGCGGCCACAGGATGGCTGCAGGCGGCCCCGGAGCGCCATACGGGGTGGAGAGGCCATGTGTCCTCTGTAGCAGGGCCAGACCCTCTGGCCCTTGTGGTTTGCTGATTGACCTTCGGCGGATCCCTTTTGACTGCTGGGGTTGGTCTTCGGTGGATCCCTTTTGGTTACGGTGATGTGTTCTTGGCCGATCCTGGGTTGACTCGGCCGGTTTGACTGCCTTTCTTGACGTTATCACACCTCCTGGGTTGAGCTCGATCGCTTTGCCGTTGTCACACCTCCTGGGTTGACTTCGTCTTGTGTCAGTACCACCCTATGATCCTGCCTGTTGCTTTCATCTCCGTCTCCAACGATTTGCTCCACAGTAAAAAATAATAATAAAATTTACCTCCGAACTACAAAACTTGCCCCTGCAATCAACGAAGCCCTGCACGTCGCCGAACACGATAAATACTGCAACTCAAGCATTGATTCTCGTGTTCCCACGTTCTTGGCAGTCCTCTGGATCTTCGAAGGCCTTGCCGGCCACGAATAATCTTACGACCCTTGCAGGGTCCTCCACAGGAGCTCACATGATAACACCTGCGAGCACAGCAATATACAAAGCTGGAGAACTTTATAATTAAAAAAATGGCAACCCAAAATTCGTAAAAATAAAGCCTCTTTATAAACTGTGCTGAGCTGTCATAATGCGCAGCGCGACTTGTTGCGCTCTGTCGCCTGCGAACGCGACGCACCTTTATCTGCTTTATATGACAGAAAAAACTATCAAACGACAGCCGGGAGGAGTGTCCATACGGACCGGCTTCACCCCCCTTCCAGGAATGAACTCACAGTTCATCCGACCCAACTTCCTCTGACTGACAAGCAACAAAAAAACACCAAAAGATATAAGCGGCCGATCGAGGACGCAAACAAACAACAAACATGCTGGCGTGGTCCATACAACGGACCCGACACCGAAAAAGTCAGAGCGGTGGATGTACAGTGACAGAAAGGTTGCTCTTGCACATGGTGGCCCCATTTTAATATAAAATTAAACCAAAAACATACATAGCCGACTCATGGCAGAAATGTCGGCTTCCAAGATCGCTGTCGAAACGACAATCGGTTCATGCCCGAGGACAGCACTTCCATTACGAAGGGAAACTGGTCGTCGCTGTCTTCCTCTTCGTCAGTATAGGACGTGTGACCCCGCCACGCTGCCGATATTGGCTCACTTGCGGGAGCCTGCGTTCTGGTGTTGATCCCTCCGGCATAATGAGGGTAGCTGGGGACGGCACGTCGATCTGCGTGGATCTTGGCTTCTCGGGATCCATTTGACGTGTCGCTGTCCTCGGAGTTCGTGGTCGTGGAATTCTCCGGCGTCGGTTCTTCGAGTCCCAATGGAGAGTCCTCCAGGAAAAACTCTGAACCCTCGGCTGAATTCATCCACTCGCGGTACGACGAACTGCACGATACCTGGGACGCGGGTATGAAACGGTCTTCGGCTTCAAAATACTCTGCAGCTTCTTCCGACTCCATCCACGCCCGATATGACGATGTCCACGATCCCTGGGACTCAGCGCAAGTTGTCGGTGACACCGGTGTTCGATCTTCATCGTCGGAGCGCGGGGAGTCTTGATCGCTCATCAAATCTCTCCGCTCGTTGCTCGTCAGCGACCTACTCCTTCAACGCTGACGCTCCGGCTTCGCTCATAGGCTCCTGCTGAACACCCTGCAAGGTGGGCAGAGCCAAATAAGATTTTTCTGTCGCAGGGCCAGACCCTCTGGCCCTTGTGGTTTGCTGATTGACCTTCGGCGGTTCACCTTTGACTGCTGGGGTTGGTCTTCGGTGGATCCCTTTTGGTTACGGTGATGTGTTCTTGGCCGATCCTGGGTTGACTCGGCCGGTTTGACTGCCTTTCTTGACGTTATCACACCTCCTGGGTTGAGCTCGATCGCTTTGCCGTTGTCACACCTCCTGGGTTGACTTCGTCTTGTGTCAGTACCAACCTTGCCGCTGTCACACCCTATGATCCTGCCTGTTGCTTTCATCTCCGTCTCCAACGATTTGCTCCACAGTAAAAAAAGATAATAAAATTTACCTCCGAACTACCAAACTTGCCCCTGCAATCAACGAAGCCCTGCACGTCGCCGAACACGATAAATACTGCAACTCAAGCATTGATTCTCGTGTTCCCACGTTCTTGGCAGTCCTCTGGATCTTCGAAGGCCTTGCCGGCCACGAATAATCTTACGACCCTTGCAGGGTCCTCCACAGGAGCTCACATGATAACACCTGCGAGCACAGCAATATACAAAGCTGGAGAACTTTAGAATTAAAAAAATGGCAACCCAAAATTCGTAAAAATAAAGCCTCTTTATAAACTGTGCTGAGCTGTCATAATGCGCAGCGCGACTTGTTGCGCCCTGTCGCCTGCGAACGCGACGCACCTTTATCTGCTTTATATGACAGAAAAAACTATCAAACGACAGCCGGGAGAAGTGTCCATACAGACCGGCTTCACCTCGCTCCTCTGAACACCCCTCCGCCCCCCGCCTCGTGCTCCACGCCGCCAACATGCTCAGAGCCACGGTGGTACACACCTGCAGTTGCGACACAGCCACCGTCCGGTGGCTCCCTCCAGAGGAAGGGGGCACCCGGCTCACGGTGGCGCATTTCAACAAACGAGGGCCTGCGTACAATGATGCCCTGTCCCGGCTGCGCGATGTTCCGGGACCCCTACTCCTCATGCTCCCCACCGACCTCGCCGCTGTGCTGCGCGGCGAGCTGGACGGCTGCCGCGGGCTGAGAACGGGGTGGGATGCGGTCGCGCACAGCACCCTGCTGGCCCTCCTCCGACAGGGCACCGCAGACGCGTGCCGGTGGGACGCTCTTGTGCCCCACCTCACCGGGCGTCACACCTATATGACGACTTCCCGGGGGCAGCTCGACCGGCGTAGGATGACCTCATAGCGGCCTTCGACTGCTACGGGATACTCCCTGACGACACGTGGCAAGCAGTCCAGCGGAAGACGCAAGGTAGGGAGTAACGGCGCAGTGTCCGCGCCCGCCTGGTGGAACTCCGGGGCCCCCCCTTTGAACGGTGGGACGACCTCTGCCTTCGCTGCCTCGACCCCTGGTCCCCGGCCTCCCACCTCCCACACACCTGCCACCCCTGCGGGGAGTGCGACACGGTATCCTCCGCCACGCCGACGGGCGCCAACAGGTGCGCGCAGTGCTCCCTGGTGGCCGCGTGCCCCCCGCCCGAGCCACCTGCGAGCCCGCGCTGGCGCACCGAGGAGAAGGCACTGCAGCAACGCATACAGGGCACGCAGACCCCCTTGCACGGCCAAGCTGGCCCCGCGGGTGCCGCCCTCCTGCGGATCCACGAGCACCTGGGGGACCCCACGTCCGTCGCCCACTTGTCGCACGTGTTCGCTCCCTGACCCCCACCTGACGCCGCGCATTGCACAGCCCGCAGAAACAATGCCCTGCCGAATGGGGAACGGGCCGGAGCAAGCCAGAGCCCGCCGCAAGGCGCAAGAGGCAACCGTTAGGGACCTGGTAGCAGGCGCGGTGGCAGAGGTGCACACGGCGCATGCCGCCGCCCTGCACGACCCGGCGGGCAGCGCGAGGGCCTTCCTCGGCGCGGCCGCCCTCCCGGCTGTCCGCGCCCTGAACAGAGCGGGAGCCCCCACGCTGCTCCCAGCGATGCACCGGGTCCAGACTGCCGTCCGGCCGGGGCTCATAGGCCCCAAGCGGCGCCTCTAGGGGTACTGGATGGAGTGGCGCACGTCCAACCAAGCGGGCCGGCCCCTATCCATGGGGGACACCCTGCGGCTGACAGGCGAAGGGTTGTAACCGCTGTGTAGTGGCGGATCTTTCTTGTAACTGCGAAGCCTGTAGCCTTGACTTCACTGCGAAGCCATAGTGCCCGACACTGCCCCTGATATCTCCGATCCCAACTGACCATCTCCAGACCCATATCCAACCTCTAGGAGTTATATATGCAATGCACGCAGAGGGTCATTGAACTCAATGGTGGAATCTGAATAGTCAGAAAACCCGGTCTACAAAAATGAAGCAGACATAGAATTTCATTGTGCATTCGTCGAACATAATGACTCATTACGAAATCATTCCAAATTATTTAAATAAATCCGATTGGGAAATCACGAAAGACAAAGTGGACTCGAGGCGCGCTCACGGGCGACATCTGGCGGCGAACAGAAAACCTGAAAAAGAGCGGGAAATTTACTGCACTAATGTACATCTGAGAATCATTGAAATTCTGATCACATTGATGTATAAATTGAGTGCTGCCACGATGATGCCGTTACACTCCCCTCCTGAAAACATACGTCGGTATGTCGGGCTGTGTCAACTGTAGTGGAAGAAACGGCAAACGTGGTCAAAAACCGACTAATCTATGTCAAATTGTGAGAAATTGAGCTGAAATGAGCAAATTTGTGCTGTGATATGTGCTTTGCGATGGCCATCCACTTGAATGAAACGCATAGGTACCTTAGGGCACACAAAAAAAGCGTCCTTCAAGCTCGAAATCTCGGAAATTGAAAGCCTGAGTGAACAATGTACATGCATGATAAAGATCCCTGATTCATGATGAGATCAGGATCTGACATCCCACTGTGAGAAAACGCAAAATGAGCGTCGCCACGTCGTCGAGGGTCAAAAAAACAGGGTATCCCTCCATGGAGTCCTGGATATATGAAACTGGTTGGCGTCATGTGTAGGCATGAGGCCATTTGCCAGATTCTGGTACAAAATGTGACTGGGTTGAGACCAAAAGCAGTGAATTGTACAGAGATTGAAGACGGTGAAGTCTGCAACAAGCCATAATAGGTCCAATTCAATGTCGATAGATAATGTGTATCGTGCTGAACGGAAATCCAAGTCTCATTCATAGCCAATCCAGGTCAAATCCCCATCATGATGAAGATCCCAATGATGGAAATCCAATCATGTAAAAGTAATGATAGCCAAGAAAATTCAGTGGGTATGACCACACTGTAAGTATCATCTTCAGGGCTTCATGTTGAATCCAGTACGAGCCACAAACGGTAATTGACTCATTGCAGTCCCAGAATGTATAAGCATCCAATGCTTGGTACCAGGAATTTGCCAAATTTTGGCTGATTGTGCGGGGGAATCCAACAGAATCCACAGATGAACAGCGAGTCGACCCAAGTAAGAACACAGTCCTCGTCACTTGGTCCTTATAAGCCCTTTGTCAGTGGTCGATTGGAAAACAAACCAATGTTCTCAATGTAAGAGGTGATTGAAATAACATTATCAGCAGATCCCTGAAACACATGAACTGAATCCGACCTGGTCATGTGCCAGAGTCTCTAAAATGACCACGAACTCGAACGAGTCCTTCCCAAGGCAAGTAGAGGGGTCCAGCCGGTAGCAAAACACGAGATTGTCGTCGTGGTTGAAGATAAAGGCCTGTCAGAGTTTCCGATGAGAATCATCTACTATGATGGACGTGATTCACATCATGACCATGGTGAGAATGATGGACGTAATGACCAAGATGACCTCAGAATGTCCCATCATCTGTTCATCGAACCACATAGACACTGCGCCAGGACTGTCTCGTGCTAAGCCAAGGGTATATGTAGGCCGCAAAGGTTTTCGGAATGTCCGGCGGTTCGAACTCTGATCAGATCTTGTCTCGAATGCATCGTGCCACAATCTGAGCTTCTTCTTGACCTTGTAAGTCTTCCTTGGTGACACAATCTTTGATGAGCAAAAGCTCACGGTGAACTTCAGGGTGTTTCTTCAGGAACCTGATGAACGTGCACGTGTACCGATGAATGAAGCTCGAAGCTGGCTCCCATTTATCTTCCTTTGGACCGAATCCTTTCCATCTGCACAGAAAGTACCACTTATTTCGAGCGTCCTTCTTATAATCAAGAATCTTCTCCAACTCAAAACTGCTTGTGGCCATCTTCTTGTCGCTCAGGTACTTCGAAGTCCAATAGAGCGGCTTGTAAGAGCCCTTGGGGCAGGATACCCCGGCCTGCAAGCGGTCATGATGTACTTCTTGATGCCTGCCTTGGTCAGTTTGAATGTTGAACGTAGTCTCACTTAGTTGACTTTCCACCTGGAACGGGCCTTCCAAAAGCGGCAACAACTTGTTGTTGTCCTTCAGGGTCTCGTCTGACTTACTGAAGCGGTACCCAGAACCTATGGCCCATGGCCCGGAGGCCTGTGAGCCGTCACACCCGTGCGGAAGCCGTTGACACCAGCTGTCAGCGGGATATCCCTGTTCGCTAATCCGCGAAATCTGGAATCCGATTTCTAATCATTAAATCGATGTAGAATTACCATAATTTTACTGTCTTGGTCGATTTTTGGTCAGAAATCGGTGAAATACCCGATTTTTACCGCAATATCTAATTGTCGTGAAATCGCCGCCTGTTGTTGCCTGTTCGCGCGCTTTCGTCCCTTCTCCGTGGCGAGTTTGGTGATGAAATTTTCTCGAGTACCTTTGAGGTTCTAAGAGAACATAAGGGTTGGATCTAGAGGGTTTTTCTTGTACTTTCATCTGGTGTGTTCACCAGAATTTTTCGCCGTTGCGTCTGAGAGAAAATCAGCTCGCAAGCTTTTCCGTCGATCGCTTCAACTCATGGTTCTCAAGGACCATGAGTTTGGACGGAACCCTACATTCCCCCCCTATGCCTTTCATCCATGCCCCTTTCACATGGTGATATCACTTTGAATAGGGAAGCGGGCAATAGGGATGTTTTAGGCAGCCTATGGGTTTCGCAAACCCAAGTGGTTTGCGTGCGCAAACGCTCAGTTTGTGGCCTTTTGAGCATGTACGTTAATAACCGAACACAATGCTCATAAGACCAAGAGCCCTGGGCCATTGTCGTCCTTCGAGCAAACTCAACGATGGCTCCAAGCAATTCAATGCGTACCAAAACTCATTTTCTGGAATAGGGCAAACCTTGGTCGAAAATTAGGCCAAAATGGCCAGGGCCCGGAGGCTGGTACTCGACGCCTTTGGGGAGTTGAGCCTCGAATCAAGGCAATATGTGAAGTGGAGACCACGAAGGACATCGTGGATGGCTTGGTTTATTTTTACAACCTTGTGTTCTATTTTCTATAATGTTGCCTTGTGAGCACGCGTGCCATACTGCCTCTTTGCACACGCGCTCATATGCAAGCACTAACGACACGAGTGGGTGGAGACAATCCAACCATAGTGGGCATATTTGGGGGCACCTAAATTCGGCCTACTGCAAAAATGTTTACTCATATCTTTGCTCCTCAATGACCCCAAGATATGTACATACCAATATCACCGATATATGCACTTTTCCCCATAAATAGTGTGCTTCAAGGATTGGGGTGTTAAAAATGCTTCCATTATGCTTTGAACCCCAACCCTTGTTGCAAAACGACAGCCAAACTCCGGTCTGCATCCATACAAAAGCCCGAGGCTCATATCTCTTGTGATACGGAGATATCATTTTTCGAGTGACCACGTTTGGGTGAATTTTGGCCGTTTTGCCCACAATGGCCACAAACCCCGTCTCCCCCTTAATGTTCGGCCCGAGGTTGCGTGCGCCACTTGACCAAGGGTAAGGGCGATTCGGAGAGGGCGCATGAACCCGCATCGAATGGGGTGTTTTCCCATGTGGCCTCTCCTCTCGAAGGGACAGTTGTGAGTCACCCAATTTGGGGTATGTTGCCATTCTGCCCCATTTGTGTGTCACGTTTTTCCGAATGGGGAAAAAAGCTAGAGGCGACCTCGAGAGTTGGCAAGCGGCATATATTGGGACCTAAGTCCCATGTGTCTATAGCATCTTTGGCCATATTAGAACTACCATATCTCCATGGGGCACAGGATCTGGCCACAAATGAAGTGCGAAAATTGTAGCATATGACCAAGGGTTGAACACCATTGAGTTTCGTATTTGCTCCTCTGGCTCATCCGGAGTTATTCAACTTTTGGTGCGATCCATGATCTCCCCCGTTGCACCGCATGCTGCTTTCTGCCCCATCCGCGGGTTCATCCCCTCGATGAACAGCAAGCGGCCAGTGTGACAGCAAGCCATAAACCAGGGCATGGGACCAGAGGGGATATCAAGCGTTGTGAATCGAGGCTTGGCGCGTCAATATCGCCAAGGTTTCCTACCCTGGACGGTCGACCGAGAGGACCGATTTTGCCATTTTGGCAGTTGTGGACCCAATTTGGATTCTCACCTCGCCGAGTGGCATGGAGATCTTTGGGCGCCAAGTGTGTGGAAGTCTTCGTTGGACTCCCGGTGAATCGCGTGTGGAATGGCAGATCTGATCTCCAAGCAGGCGTGGAGATAGAACATTGGGGATACACCCGATTTTGGCTCTTTTTGAGCAGCCAAAATGACCCCCTTTTGGGACCCCAATTTCAGCCCCCTGTGTGATCAATTGGCGGCCCCATATCTCTATGCCCATGAGGAACCCGCACCCAATTCAGTGGCGAGCACCGAGATATAAATCTTAGGTCCTGCCTCCTATCCTGTGAGCCATTGGCTTTGCCCTGGCCGGGCGAGTCACACGTGGAGATGACGCCCATTTTGATGGTTTCGGCATCATGACCCCAATTGACGAACCTGTGGGGCCCCAATGCGTGAAACTCAGAGGGAACCAGGTTGGGTGAAGGGTCCAGGGAGTTAGTACTTGAGGGGCATAGATTCAGTTGCCTTGTCCCTACCTCTGGCTGGTCCGGACGAGGGGTCGATTTCAGAGTTTTTCGGGATAATATCAGTTTGGGCTCAAACAGCCCATTTTCAGCTACCAATTCCTAGGGGATAATGGCGGGGCCCTATCTCTGGCTCAGAAGGGGAGTCAGGACCTGCTGTTAAGGGAGCATGAGGTACCACTGTCGCTTGGCCTTTGGAGCCTCCTGGTTTCCAGGAACTCGCCTGTGGCTGGGCGAAAAAGGGTCCCCTGTCGGCAGGATTTCAGGGTCCGGACTGAGCAGGGCACAGGTTGTGTTTGAGCCCGCGCCCCTGCCAGCAACTGGGAGGCTCGGACCTGGGATTGGGATATGAGTTGGGACTGAGTGTCTATTGTCCTGTGATGCCCTTACCCCAGTCCAGTCTTCACCCCATGTGTGCATATCCTGATGTGTTGCTGTACATACTTTTGTTCCCTTGTTTCAGATTGGCAAGGATCCTGAAACGCTTTGTCACATGACACGAGCATGAGGATGCCCTTGTGAGCGCAGTGCTTTGCCTGCCTGCTTGCTTGTGCGTGTCCGCCGCAGCGTCCTGTGGCCAGGCCCTCCACGGGAACGCGTCAAAAGCGTTTCACCGCCGCGGGTCTATGCATCCCTCCCGTGCCACCCGGGGCCGCCTGAACCCCGAGCACCACGGGCTTCGCAGCGCCGCCCGGAGCATCGCCCCGAGCGTCAGCAACAGCGCCGAGTCCGTGAAGGAGATGTAGCGACCGGAACTCCGACATCAGCGAGTTCCTTCGGCCGACCAGTACCGGCCGCACTCCCAGCTACATCACCCACCTGCACAACAACCATCGGGCGTCTTGGTCCCAGCCCTGTGGATAGAGTGGACCACAGCAACGGCTTCAACAGCCGACCCCAAGACCGGTCCATCGAGGGGAACGAGCGCCGATGGTGAACTGGCAGGAGGCGGGCAAGACGTGGCCGCTGCCCCACCCCCATGCGGTGCGCCTACTGCGTAGGTAGGTTTGGGGGCAGCACCTCCGCCACAGCAACCCCCAGTGCGAAGGCGGCATGCCCGGGAGCTTCGAGCTCCGCGAGGACATGGGCGCCGACCGCCTGCAGGCAGTGGAAGACTGGCTGCGGGTGGAAGGATACGCCTACCGCTTCCGCCAGAAGCGCTGGAGGGTCTGGACCCGCCCGGACAGGCCCGGGGAAGGGCTGCGCCCTGACGGGATTGAGGAGGACGAGAACCCCAATGAGTACCCGTCGGGCGCCACGATCAACGTCTCTATATGGGACCTGATCGAGACGAAGTTCCCGGAACTGGGGAACGAGCGTACGCTGCAGGGCAGCAGCAGCAGCGCGTCCCCGGGGAACGAGAAGCGATCAGCCGGGGACAAGAGGCGGGACAAGAAATGGCGGGAGTACCAGGAATGCCTGGGCGCCGAAGCCGCCCAAGTCGCGGAGAACGAGACCAAGGGCGGAACTCCAGCCCCAAGCCCCCAACAGGCTAGTGGCGGTCACCAGCACGGCCACACCACCCTTGGCGACTTCCTCGAAGTCGCCAAGAAGGCCAAGGCCAAGCCACGTCAGCTGCACCTGAGGAAGTCAGGCCCCAGCAGCGATATGGAGTCGGCGCAACGGGGGAGGATGCCGGCCGACCGGGCCAGCTCCAGTAGCAGCGTCGCTCCGGACCAAGGGGACGTGGCCTGCGCCTGCGAGCGCGCCTGTGGGGTGTGGCCTGCAACATTCGGGTTGCCCGGCAACGGGCCACGCAGCAGAACGCTGCCGTGGAGGGCGCCGTCCGCATCGCCCAGGAGGAGGCAACTGATTGGGGCAGAGGCATGGCCTTCCACGACTCGACCGTGGCAGCCATTGCGGCCGGACTGACAGCTGCAGCCGCCCAGGAGGCAGCGACTACCCGGGTCAGGGGTGACCTGGCCCAGGAGGCCATTGTCCGTAAGGAGGCCGAGGTGAAAGCGCTAGAAGAGGCGCTTGCCCAAGTGAGGGCAAGGAAGGAGGCGGAGGAAAGGGCCCACGCCGAAGCAGCGGCCAAGGCTCAAGCGGACGCCGCCAGGAAGGACGCCATCGAGGCTGGGCGACGGAAGGTCGCTGAGGAGAGGGCCAAGACGTAGGCGGAGCTGGCAGCATTGGAAGCGGGCAAGGCTCGGCTGCAGCAGGCTCGGGAAGCCGAGGCTGGCCGTGCCCAGGAGGAGGCCGAAAGGCGAGCTGCCGCAGCCACGTCCGCCGCAATGGAGGAGGCGGAGGCCAGGCTCCAGCGCGAGGGTAAGGGGAAGACCCCCGAGAGGTCACGGAGGCCAGCGGGCGGACACCCCCACAACTCCAACCCCTTCTTCACCGCCAGCGACGGGGATGGACGAGACCGCCGACATGGCCGAAGAGTGGCTGGAGGAGGAGGCGGATATGTCCCCATTGAGTCGGAGGGTGAGGGTGAGGATCTGCCTACCGGAGCTCGGAGTCTTCCGCGTGCGAGACCGAGACGACCAGGTGGGGCAACATGGACGAGGATGAAGACATGTACTTCGGTTACACGGAGAAGCCCCCATCCTCGGACCCAGCGAGGGGACCCGGCGGAGGCCCACCGGGACCCCCTGGCGGAGGACCATCAGGACCTCCTGGAGGACGCCCACCAAGTGGACCCCCTGAGGCGGACCTCCAGGCGGGGGAGGACCCCCTGGACCGGGCAGACCCGGCGGAGGCCCTCCTGGAGGACCCCCTGGGGACCCCGACAGCCCACCAGAAGAGGGTGACCCGGGGGCCACTTGGCCGTTGATCGTCCACCTCCGCAGGAGGGTCTAGACCCTCGAGCCCGAGGTAGACACGGGCAAAGGCGAGATGATCCGCATCGCCAGGGTCGCCGCGGGGGCACAGAAGGAGCTGGACATCGCCAAGACGGAGACGGTCAAGATCGCCAAGGTCGCCACCGCTGCCCAGAGGGACCTGGACATCGTTAGGGGCGAGACCAGGCTGCTGAACAAGGTCATCAACGGCCTGCAGCAGAGGTTGGACGAGCTTGAAGGCCGGGGGAGCGTCGGCAGCGACCACACACCCCTGGGGTCTGGCTCATCGGAGAACGGCTGGGGACCTGCACCAGGTGCAGGCAAAGCCCACGCCCCTGGCAGAGCCCCCAGGGAGTCGCCTCAGCGCCAGCGCCCCCTCTCTCAGCGCCCCCTCTCATCACAGCGCGGGCCGCCGTAACGAGCGCGGGCCGCCCGGCAGTGGCAGTGAGGAGTGGTGTGATGAGTGGCTCAGTGCCGAGTACCACAACCGCCGTGCTCCACAGCAGACACCAGTACGCCCCCGACGCCCCGCACCAGCCCAGCAGCCAATCCCGATGGCTGGCGGGCGTTATGGTGGACTCAGAGATGAGGTCCCCGGAGAGGACGTGGAGTGGGATGTCGGCGGAGGCGAGGAAGACCTGGAAGATTTCGGCATTACCCCGCCGCGTGGTGTACGACGGGAGGCCGCTGAACGCGGCCGCCGGCGCCGTGATGAGGAGGCATACATGGAAGGAGTACGGCGTGAACATCCAGGTTCAGCGTACATGGACGAATCACGGCGTATTCACATGGATACCGCGGAGGAGATTGGAATGGCGGCCGTGGGAGTCCCTTGGGGACGCCGATGGGAACCTCGGTCGACTTCGCGGCCGGCATTCATGGTCTCTAAGGCCGCGGATGCCGCCGTGTGGGAAGACCTGAAGGACATCAAGCCCCCCACGTACCATGGCAACCCCCTCAACCTCGACCCCTTCTTGGAGAAGCCCGACGATTGGGGGATAACCGTCACTGAAGACATGGTTCCCGCAGATGCGGAGAAATATGTCTTCAAACGGTTCAGGTGGCGCCTGCCGGAGGTGCTTCAAGAGCTATACTTCGTGGCGACCAAGGAGGGGAAAATCAGGACCCTCAAGGAAGCCAAGAATTGGCTCAACGAGCAGGAGCACCTGGACGCTCCGCAGGTGGCTGCCAAGCAGTGGAAGGCCATCAAGCTTCGGCATGATGGTCGGAAGATCCGCCTACGAGATTGGCGGGACTCCCTGGGGCAATACACCCTCTTCCGCCGCAACGTGGAGGACTGGAATGAGGGTGACGAGCAGGCCCGCCTGCTCTCCATGCTGCCCGAAGCATGGATCGAAAGAGTTACCAAGGAGGAAGCCAAGAGGGCCAAGTCAAACCACACGGTCAAGATGATGCTCCCCAAGGAGTATCATACAAACGTGGTGGCTTGGACAAGGAAGAACGTGACCCGGGATGTCAAACGGCACTCCCTGCGGAACGCCCTCCTCATCACCGTCACAGGCAATCGCGAGAAGACGGCGATGTGGCCCCTTGATGAGTGTGACGTGGGCGGCCTGACCATCCGTCTGCAGGCCATCCTTGCGCGGATGAGTTGCGACGAGGTCCTGGAGTGGGTTGGAGAGGAGGTACTCAAGGAGTACCGGAACCTCCACCACACCCGCAGGTTGGGGCCCGGCGACCATGACGTCAACTACGTTGGCGAGGGGTCTGGCGGGGAAGCTGCCATGGACCCAGCGGGAGCCGATGGCGATGAGACTCTGGACAATGGTGACGACGACGATGAGCCCGCCAAGATGGCCGTTTGTGCCTTCGTGGCCAACAACCTGGACACAGGGAGCAACTGGGGAAGCTGGAAGCCCCTGCAGAAGGGTTAGAGGAAGAAGGAGAAGAAGGAGCCCCGCCGCATTGGCGACCCTCCGCTGTCCTTTGGGGAGTCCATACGAGCTCACCCTCAGGGTAGTTTGGTGTGTTATGGAAGGAACAAAAGGTTCAACCATGACCACCGAACATGCCCCATCCACAAGGCTGACACGCAGGCTTACAAGAGGGTGCACGGGTCGCAGAAGCGTGCACCCGCGGGTATCCAGGAGACGAAGGTGGAGGTCACCAAGGACGAGCTCTCCAAACTCATGTCGGTGGGGACCGAGTTGGCGAAGGAGATCCAGGTGATCAAGAAGTCCTGGGTCCCCAAGTCGGACAACAAGAACAAGGAGAACAAAGAGAAGGACAGCGACAAGAAGGGTAAGAAAGGGGGAAAAGAAGAGCGGTGTCAACGAGGTTGATGCGGAGGAGAGTACCCCTACTACCACAACCGACGCCCCTTAGCGGAGCCCCTGCAGCCGAGGGCCCCAGCTAGGGCGGTCGCAGGATGGTGTCGTGGGAAGCGCCACACCATCCCAGTCGGGGGACAATGAGCACAAAGGGACTGCCGCGGGCGGAAGGCCCGGTCCGGCACCCAAAACGAAAGACAGTCCCAGTGGCAGGGTGAGGGCAAGTGAAGTCACGAACCCTTGCGCCCGTCCATCCTTCGCGACCAAGAATGTATTTGATGTGCTTCAGGATCTATCCGAGAGTATCGGAGGATCACCCGGCCCGCAGCCGGATGCTGCAGATGGGCAGCCTGAGCCCATTGTCCACGACCTGCACCAGTTGCTTATTGAGCTTCTGGAGCGGCCGGACATCCTGAGCTTGCACGCCGTGCGTCGTGTGGGGCGTGAGCGGCAGTTGCACCTTAAGGTCCGTGCCTTATGCGGGGAAGTGGAGAAGGTCTGGACGTGTTGGTCGACAGGGGAGCGCAGGTCACCTTAGTCAAGGCTGGCATACTTCCGCCAGAGTGCTTGACCGACAGTCGGAAGCCTGTCAGCCTGAAGGTGGCGGACGGTTAGTACATGGTGGGAGGCACGAGGGAAGCGGCGAGTGGGCTGCATTTCGTAAACCACCGTGAGCTGAGCCGCCCGGACCTTGGCAAGGAAGTCCTCCTGCAAGGTCGCTTCTACGAGCCCCAGATGGACATTATCGTTGGGTACGACTTCATGATGGAGACGGACTCCGGCGTTCTCCCGGCCCAGGCCTCAATGACCCTGTACCAGGACGACCAGCTCTCGTGGCTTTCGTCACCTGAGCACCATGTGGAATGCCAATGGATCCACAGGGAACGCAATCAGCTTGAAGTAGCCGCGCTGGGGACTGAGCCAGTTGGGCCAGCAAACCAGGAGTACGGCGTAAGGCCAGAAATGGCGAGCCGAGTGGTTGCCGACCTGGGAGCTTCGGTGCTGGCCCTGGATGCGTTCTCTTCAGGAACCTTTTCCCATCTTCGGGTCTGTGAGAAGTACTGGAGCGCCCAGGACTCTGCGTGGAAGAAGCACTGGGGTCCGCATGAGGGTGTGATGTGGATCCATTGCCCCCGATGGGACATTCCAAGGGCAGTAGCGAAGATTCGCAACGACCGCTCCAAGGCAGTGCTGGTTGTTCCTATGGGATGCACCGAGGAGGAAAGCACCCGAGATTGGGTGGTCTCACTGACCAACATGACCTTAAACAAGGTTGTCCTACCGGCTGGAGAGAGTGTCTATCAGGACGCTAAGGGACAGCCCATGCCACCCCAGAGAGAGCCACCGGAATTCCACTATGTGGATGGGGGCCTTGAACAGGCCGACACCACGGACTTCGTGTGTGTCAACCGCATCATAGCGGAGCCATGGCGGCAATGCTTTGCGGTGTCCCCTGTTGACATTGGAGAATCGGAGGACCTCCTCACTGAAGAGGAGTCCGATCTGGTTCAGGGGTATATGGATCAGCCCTTTCACGACTGGGGAAGCCAGCGTGAGGGCAAGGGCCAGGACAAAGCCTGGTGGGAAGTAAATTCGATCGTCTCCGGTTCCTATGATGGGAATACCTTCGTAAGGAGGGTACTGGACCACATGTCCAGCCAGGATGAGGCAATCGGCGGGAACCCGCCCACCTATGGTGACCTGTTCCGAGGCAAGACCAGAGATGTCCCTTTGAGCCACCTGAAAAGACCACCAGAGCCAAAAGCATGCGGTGACACCCCGCAAGTAAGCTCAGTGGTTCAGGTGCCTGGAAAGGCCAAGGCAGAGTCCGATGAATGCCCCAAGATCCAGGCATTGAGGGCCAGGCTGAAGCAGAAGTATGGGGATACCTTCTTCAGGGGAAGACCTGTGTTTCCCCGTATGGCGAGGCCAAGATGCAACTGAAGCCGGACCCCCGTGTGTATCGACACCGGGAGTTTGCCCTGAGGGGCGAGAGAAAGGAGGCCATGGAGAAGATCCTCCGTGAATTCATCGAGAGGGGCTGGCTTGAGCCGTGCCACTCCGAGTGGGCCTCCCCGTGCCTCGTCGTCCCCAAGAGGGTGGCCCGAGAGTGGCTGCTCGTGGTCGACCACCGCGGCCTAAACGCCCAAACGCAGCATGACAGCTATATGCTGCCCCTCATTGAGGGCATGCTGCAAAAACAACACCGACGGAGGATCTTCACGGTGATTTACCTGAAAAATGGTTATCATCGGATGCCTCTCGCCGAGGAGTCCCGTGCTTGTACAGCAATGAGCACACCACTTGGACCCCTCCAGTGGAAGGTGATGCCCATGGGCGTTACCAACGGCAATGCGGCTTTTCAGCGGATGCTGGAGAACCTGCTTGAGCCGGTGCGTGACTGTGCGGACCCCTTCGTGGAAGAGGTGATCATCGCGTCCGGGGACCCCAGTATGAGCTATGAGGAGCTCCTGGAGGCACATGAGAGGGACGTCACCAGAGTGCTGGACCTTCTGTTTCTGCACAAACTCACCGGCAGCAGTGACAAGGCCACCATTGCGGTAAGCGAGGTGGTCTTCGCTGGCCACGTAGTTGGGAACGGGCAGCGGAAGCCCATACCTGGCACTGTGGCTGCGATTGAGCACTGGGAAAAGCCCAAAACGGTCTCTGAGCTAGGGGCGTAATTGGGATTCTGCAACTACTACTCGGGGTATATCAAGATGTATGCCGAGTATGCAGCCCCCATGACGACCATGCTCAAGGGCAACCGAGAGGAGACCAAGAAGGGATCCAAGAAGGCTCTGGTCTGGAATAAAGAGTCCGACCGTGCCTTTGAGAGGATGAAGCAGGCGCTGCTATCCGCAGTGGGTCTGCACCTCGTGGATCCTGAACGAGGGTTCGTCCTGCGCATCGACACTTCCGACTACGCCGTTGGCACTGTGTTGGAACAAGTGCTTGACGATGGGAGGCAGGTGCCAGTGGCCTTCTGGAGCCGAGTCCTGGCGGAAGGCCAGAGACGGACGTGGACGCCCCGAGAAAAGGAGGCGTATGCCATCGTCATGGCTCTCAGGAAATGAGCTGGGTACGTAGCCCTCCATCTTGTCACCGTCTGCACCGACCATCAGAGTCTGCAGTCGTCACAGAAAGAGCACGTGGACACCCCCTCTGGTCCCGCCTCCCGACGGGCAAGATGGCATGAGACTCTGGCCAAGTTTGACCTCACGGTTGTGTATGTTCCTGGCAAGGACAACACCGTGGCGGACTGTCTCAGTAGGTGGGCCTACCCCGCCAGCAAGGGCACGATGGATGTCTCCGCCCATGGCGATGAGGCTGAGACCTCTGAGGCCAAGAGGATCATAGAAATGGAGCGCCTGATGGAGGAGGAGGGTGTTAAATGCTTCGTCGTCATGGCTGCGGATGCCCCCCTCGGAACCAGGATGGGCAGAGCGGTCAGAGTACTCGCCCCTGAGGGAGCTGAGTCCGACAAGCACCTCTTCCCTGAATCTTGCCTCCAGGACAACTGGACCAACGACTACGCCACGTCTGAGGCCTTTGAGGCCAAATAGAGGGCTGTGACCGACCCTGATGACGGGCAGAAGTGGCCAAAGGGGCTGATTGAGGAGGATGGCAAGCTCTACCGGAATGGTAAGCTGCTGGTCCCAGAGTCCCGAGTGCTCCAGCTATGTGAGGCTTGGCACCACCACATGATGCACCCAGGGATCATGAAGCAAGCCCGGCATATGCAGTGCCGGTTCAAAATCGACCAGATCAGTCTCTACAACGCTAACAAGAAGGTCAGAAAGGGTTGCTCGGTCTGTCAGGCCTGCAATCCCGACAACCGGAACGTCGAGGGGGAAGCCCAATGGACTCCGGTGCCTGACCAGCCCATGGAGAGCGTGGCCATGGACGTCTTCTCCATGCCCGAAGTTCACATGAGCAAGGAGACCTTTGACTGTGTGGTCCTTTGTGTGGACCACCACAGCGGCTACGTAGTAGCCGTTCCAGCACGCAAAAGGGGGTTGCTTGCCAAAGCAGTGGCAGTCATGATGATTCGTCATTGGCTGACCGTCTTTGACATCCCCCGCACCATTTGCAGTGACCGAGGGCCCCAGTTTACTGGTGGCTGGTTCAAGGCCATGTGTTCCCTCATGGGAATACGTCATGCCAAGAGTGTCCCCTATCTCAGCCGGTCCAATGGCCGGGCTGAAGTGGCTGGAAGGAAGCTGTTCGGAAAGCTACGCAAGATTCACATCACCAATCCACGTTGGAATTGGTTTGAGGAGATGTGGCCCGCTCTGAAGGTTCATCTTGACACCCCCACTCCAGGTTGTTTGTCCCCTCACCAGATTCTGTTCGGCAGGGATCCCCTTGGTCGGGGACTTCCCTTGTCTGGCGATGGTATGGCCATGGACGCGAAGGAATTCTTCGCGCGGCAAGGGACAACAGCGCAGGACAGCTGCCAGCAGCTCGAGAAGGAGCATGCTGAGCGTCAGAAGTCGGCCCCGAGCTCGACAGCGCAAACGTTCAGGGTGGGAGACCCGGTGTGGGTGATCAGACCCCGCCCTATGGGCACCCACCGCACGAAAACCTGTTTCACACCCGGAGAGGTGGTCGGCAGGATTGGTGAGGACACCTACCGCATCAAGGTGGTTCACGGACAGTTCCGGGAGCGCCACGAGAGTCAGCTCCGTGTGCGGGAACCCGACCTCCCTGGCCAACATGTGTCCCTGGACTATGCTGCACATGAGGCTGATTCGGACGACGACTATGCTGAGCAGGACGACTATACCGTTGAGAAGATCCTGGCCCAGCGTCCGAACGCCTCGGCACCCGGAGGCCTGGAGTTCAAGGTTCGTTGGCGAGGCTATGGGCCGTCTGAGGACACCTGCGAACCCGTCTCCTCTTTCGTGCCGCGGATTAACACCCCCTTTATGGACTACATCCGCAAGCACAAGAGCAAGATCCATGTCTCGGACTTGGCAGCACTCACCCGGGCGGTTGCAGCCAGGGGCGCCTGATCACCGCCCTGAGCTCCCCCCTGATGCAGTTTGATCACTTGTTTGGTCGACGGATCGTCCCTCACTTGCTTGCTCTCTTCCATCTTCCGGTGACATGCCATCTGAGTGGCCATATACCCCCCCCTGCTGAATCCAGGGGAGGATGGCCCCTCTCTCCCGCTCCTATCTGTTACTCCCCGCCTGCTGAATCCTTGGGAAACCAGGCAGGGCGACTGACCTTGACATTTCCCGGGCCTCGAAGCCCATACGACGTTGCGCAATGGATGCCGCTGTCATCGGCATTGCGATTTGTGGGTGTGTGGTCTGGTCTGATGGCACTTGCGAATCCAGACCAGTCTACGTGTGTCTGCAGACTATATATGGCCTGAACTCAGGCGTCTTTCTGTTCACCCTCCTGCATATTCCTTATCCTAACCGGGGCGTGGTTTGGCGCTCTATCCAGAGTGTGTTTACACGCCTATTTGCCTGTTTATTGCTTATGTTCCTGTTCTCCAGGATATGTGCATCTGTCTGTTGAGTGTTAATGGCCCACCACTGAGGAATGGACGGTTCTTCCCCCGAGGGGACACGAATCGAATGCTACGGCGCTCTGAGTTGCCGTGTACATGCTCGTACATAAGGTCCAGCTTGGACCGGTACCTAAGTACAGATTGTTATGTTTGAGTGCCCGTGATACCGTGTGCCCTAGTGGCTGTGATGTGCTGAGATCCTGATGGCGCCGGGCGGGAAGTCCAGCTGCCTGACTACACTCCCAGCAGTCCGCCACTGTCAGTCCCGGTGTGAGCCTACCGACTCGCAGACGCACTTGCAGTCGGGTGGCGACCTCCGGTGTCCTGACCTCGGTCAGTCTGCCTGGGAAACTGGTGGTTTGAGGAGTCGACGCCTCCGCCCAGACTGCATGAGGACTCCCTCATGCATGGCCTTTGCGGTAATGGGGCGAGGGAAAAGACGGCCTTGATGCCCGATCACTTATGGAGGAGCTCGTTTGGCTTTACCACTCTGGACTCGCGTCGTGGATATGGACATGTTGTGCCCGAGGGAAGACCCGTGGGGACTCTCCCCCAGCCTGCGGCCTTGGGAAGCCTGCGGTAGCCTGATGGATCTTTGTGGTCGCTTTCGACCTGTGGGACCACCTCGGTCGTCGTGTGGCGCCTATGTTGGCCGTGTATGCCACTGCCACTGTGGTAGGGACCGTCGCAGCCGGCATCCGATGCGCCTGGTATGGGTTAACGGGTCCTTTGGATGCCGAACAATCGCCGCCAGGACCCGGGACTTGATACTTGATACTATACTTGCGGTTACTAACAGCTACAGCACCGTACCTGTCTTACTGTGGGATTGTAATGGGCAACCTAACCCGCAAATCGACAGTCCTGGGTACCCGCTGCCATGCTTGGGTGTTATCGAGCCCCCCCCAGGGTTTGCTCTGAGGAGGGGGGTGAAGCGGTACCCTGAACCTATGTCCCATGGCCCGGAGGCCTGTGAGCCGTCACAACCGTGCGGAAGCCGTTGACACCGGCTGTCAGCGGGATATCCCTGTTCGCTAATCCGCCAAATCTGGAATCCGTTTTCTAACCATTAGATCGATGTAGAATTACCATAATTTTACTGTCTTGGTCGATTTTTGGTCAGAAATCGGTGAAATACCCGATTTCCACCGCGATTTCTAATTGTCGTGAAATCGCCGCCTGTTGTTGCCCGCTCGCGTGCTTTCGTCCCTTCTCCGTGGCGAGTTTTGTGATGGACTTTTCTCGAGTACCTTTGAGGTTCTAAGAGAACCTAAGGGCTGGATCTAGAGGGTTTTTCTTGTACTTTTATCTGGTGTGTTCACCAGAATTTTGCGCCGTTGCGTCTGAGAGAAAATCAGCTCGCAAGCTTTTCCGTCGATCGCTCGAACTCATGGTTCTCAAGGACCATGAGTTCAGACTGAACCCTACATTCCCTGCCTATGCCTTTCATCCATGCCCCTTTCACATGGTGATATCACTTTGAATAGGGAAGCGGGCAATAGGGCTGTTTTAGGCAGCCTATGGGTTTCGCAAAGCCAAGTTATTTGCGTGCGCAAACGCTAACTTTGTGGCCTTGTGAGGATGTACGTTAATAACCGAACACAATGCTCACAAGACCAAGAGCCCTACGCCATTTTCGTTCTTCGAGCCAACTCAACGATGGCTCCACGCAATTGAATGCGTACCAAAACTCATTTTTTGAAAAAGGGCAACCCCGGAGGCTCGTACTCCAAGCCTATGCGGAGTTGAGCCTCAAACCAAGACCATATGTAAAGTAGAGACCACGAAGAACATCGTTGATGGCTTGGTTTATTTTCACAACCTTTTCTTTAATTTTATATAATGTTGCCTTGTGAGCACGCGTGCCATACTGCCTCTTTGCACACGCGCTCATATGCAAGCACTAACGACACGAGTGGGCGGGAACAATCTAACCATAGTGGGCATATTTGAGGGCACCTACTATGGGCCTACTTCAAAAATGTTTACTCATATTTTTGCTCCTCAATGACCCAAAGATATGTACATACCAATATCGCCGATATATGCACTTTTTCCCATAAAAAGTGTGCTTCAAGGATTAAGGTGTTAAAAATGCTTCCACTATGCTTTGCCCCCAACCCTTGTTGCAAAAGGGAGGCAAAGCTGGGGTTTGCATACATGCAAAAGCCCCAGGCACATATCTCTTGTGATACGGATATACGATTCTTCGAGTGACCACTTTTGGGTGAATTTTGGCCGTTTTGCCAAGAATGGCCACCAACACCGTCTCCCCCTTAATGTTCGGCCAGAGGTTGCGTGCGCCACTTGACCAAGGGTAAGGCGATTCGGAGAGGGCGCATAAACCCGCATCGAATGGGGTGTTTTCCCATGTGGCCTCTCCTCTCGAAGGGAGAGTTGTGAGTCACCCTATTTGGGGTATGTTGCCATTTCGCCTCAATTGTGTGTCACTTTTTTTCCAATGGGGAAAAGCGCTAGAGGCGACCTCGAGAGTTGGCAAGCGGCATATATTGGGACCTAAGGTCCATGTGTTTATAGCACCTTTGATTGAAGCAATCCTCACCGTGGCCATGCAGATATGGAATCATGGGTGCGGGACATTTTGGCCAAATTTCCCTGTTTTTGTTATTGTGTACCATATTGGAACTACCATATCTCCATGTGGCACAGGATCTGGCCACGAATGAAGTGCGAAAATGTTGTAGCATATGATCAAAAGTTGAACACCATTGAGTTTCGTATTTCATCCTCTGGCTCATCCGGAGTTATTCAACTTTTGATGCGATCCATGATCTCCCCCGTTGCACCGCATGCTGCTTTCTGCCCCATCCGCGCGTTCATCCCCTCGATGAACAGCAAGCAGCCAGTGTGACAGCAAGCCATAATGCAGGACATGGGACCAGAGGGGATGTCAAGGATTGTGAACCAAGGTTTGGAGCGTCAATATCGCCAAGGTTTTCTACCCTGGACGGTCGACTGAGACGACCAATTTTGCCATTTTGGCAGTTGTGGACCCCATTTGGATTGTCACCACGCCGAATGGCATGCAGATCTTTCGGAGCCAAAGGCGTGAAAGTCTTCGTTAGACTCCCGGTAGATCGCGTGTGGAATCGCGGATCGATCTCCAAGCCGGCGTGGAGACATACCATTTGGGATATCCCCAATTTTGGCTCATTTTGAGCAGCCAAAATGACCCCCTTTTGGGACCCCAATTTTAGCCCCCTGTGTGATCAATTGGCGGCCCCATATCTCCCTGCCCATGAAGAGCCTGGACCTAATTTCAAGGCGAGCACCGAGATAGTAGTCCTAGATCCTGCCTCCTATCCTGTGAACCATTGGCTTTGCCCTGGCCGGGCGAGTCACACGTGGAAATGACGCCTATTTTGATGGTTTCGGCATCTTGACCCCACTTGACAAACCCGTGGCGCCCTGATGCCGGAACCTCAGGAGGAACCAGGTTGGGTGAAGGGTTCAGGGAGTTTGTACTTGAGGGACATAGAGTCGTTTGCCTCGTCCCTACCTCTGGTTGGTCCCGACAAGGGGTCATTTTCAGAGTTTTTGGGGATAATATCAGTTTGGGCTGAAATAGAGCATTTTCAGCTACCAGCTCCTAGGGGATAATGGCGGGGCCCTCTCTCTGGCTCAGAGTGGAGTTGGGACCTGCTGTTTAGGGAGCATGGGTAGCAATGTTTGGTTGCCCTTGAAGCTCCTTGGCTCCAAGGAACTCGCCTGTGGCTGGGCGGAACACCCTCCCCCATCGGCAGGGTTTCTGGGTCCGGACTGAACAGGGCATAGGTTGTGTTTGAGCCCCCGCCCCTGCCAGCCACTGAGAGGGTCGGACCTGGGATTGGGATATGAGTTGGGACTGAGTGTCTATTGTCCCTCGTTGCACTTCCCTCAGTCCTGTCTTAACCCCATGTGTGCATATCCTGATGTGTTGCTGTACATACTTTTGTTCCCTTGTTTCAGAGTGACAAGGATCCTGAAACGCTTTGTCACATGACACGAGCATGAGGATGCCCTTGTGAGCGCAGTGCTTTGCCTGCCTGCTTGCTTGTGCGTGTCTGCCGCAGCGTCCCGTGGCCAGGCCCCCAACAGGAACGCGTCATTACGAAGCAAAACTTGTTGGCCTTTCTCGAAGGGCTTTCCTTGCATTCTTGCTTGACTTTTGAAGTTCAGCCAATCGGCTTGACTCTCAACTTTGGCTTGGATCCGTCTGGAATCTAACTCCTTGACCTTCTCAAACCATTGTGAGGCGTCGTAGCAATGCCTTGAATGGTACATCACTCGTCCAGGGCCCATCTTCTCACGACCGAAAACAAGCTCATTTGGGCTTAATCCAGTATTATTCTTGGTCCGATGGTATCCCCTCAAGACACAGTAAATTGTTTCCAACCAATTGTGGTCCTTTTCAGTCGCCAGGAATTTTCTCAGAATGTTGATAAGAATTCTTCCAGCTCGTTCAGCAGGCAGGGCTCAATGATCGCAAACTCGGGCACGGAGATGATGAAATCCAAATACAGCACACATGTTCTCTCACAAGGTCCCAATGAACTCCTTCCCACTGTCCGTCTGAATTGCACTGGGGACATCCGGACTACTCATCCACTGACTTGCAGTCCACTTGTCAGCCATTTCAGAGGTAAGATGCTTCGTGTCGCAAGGGGGGACCTGGATGTAGCCACTGTGGCGGTCTTGAACTAACAAAACCCCATCGATTGGTCTCTTCGTGTACAGACATTCCTCCTGGATTTGTCCTGATTCGAAGACATCTGCCGTCACCTTGTCAAACAACCTCTCAGGAATTGGTAATCCCTTCAGTAGTCACTCTGCCTTTGGATTCTTGGGGATGTTCGACTGACATTGCTTGCATCCTTTGGCAACTCGTTCACAGGCTCCCCTGAGGTCCCGGGTGTACACTCTGTGTCGAAGCTCCTGCTCCAGAACACAAGAATGTGCGTGGGCTGTCTCATGCCGATGCCAGTGTTTGACATATTTGTCAATTAGACAGTCAGGAAGACAAATCCGTCCTTGCCAAAATAACTTGTCGCCTTGGATCTTGAAATCAGCTGTCTCCCCAGAGTCGTAAGACTTGTCCCCTTTTAACTTGTGGTATACAGACCCAAAGAACCTGTCATCCTTGTACATCTTTGTCCAATCGACATAGAGGAAGGAAGGATTGCTCGTCCTTCTTTTGTGAGGGGAGCTTGGATTTGGCCTTGGATCTCGTCAGAGGAAACATATTTAGCAGTGGCAGCGAGGAGTCAGAGTCAGAATTAACCCTTCCAGTCTGATCTGCCTTGGAAATCTCCTTACATCTGGCCACCTCAATTTTCTTTGGATTTTTAATCGAACACTGGAGGCAATGTTTCTTGATCAGTGCTTGTTCCTCCTTGTCAAACTCGATCACTTTGGCATTATCTGTTGATGTTCCATGAAAGCTCAGTTCGGAGTAGGCCTCTGAGGCGGGGTAGGCCCAGCAACTCAGGGCATCCGCCACGGTGTTGTAGTGTGCCGGAATGTAAGTCACATGAAGAAAACGTTTGCTGAGAAATTCATGCGAACGGCCTCTTCTCCCAGGCAGTCCACCAGGGGTATCCACATATTCTCTCCTCCGGCTTTCAAGAGACTTGTGGTCAGTCAGTACTTCGACGCGACGACACATGATCCAGCCTTCATAGCGCCGTAGGGCACAGGGGACTACATATGCTTCTTGTTCCCTTGGACTCCAATTTCGCTGTCTTGTAGTGAGCTTGCGACCCCAGAAAGCCAGGGGGTGATGGTGACCTTCGTCATCAACTTGTTCGATCGTAGCACCAATGGCGTAACGACTGGCCTCTGTACGAATATAAAAAGGTCGTCCATCTAACCGTGGGGTCTTTAATGTAACGACATTTGCCAGTGCTTGCTTGAGACCAGTGAAAGCCTCTTCACATTCTGGGGTCCACTTGAGCTTGACTTGAGATCCCTTCTTTCCTTCTACTTTGCCAACCTTGAGTAACTCTGTCAAGGGACCAGAGTACTTGGTGTAGAGAGGCAGAAACTCGTGGTAGTAATTGCAGCAGCCTAAAAAGACAAGGAGCTGCGTGATGGTTTTAGCCCTTTCCCAGAGCTGCAGGGCAGCCATCTTGCCTGGGGCTGGTCTTCTTGTCCAATCTTCCAAGATCGAGCCACAGAATTCGACACTCTGGAGGAACATTTTGCCCTTTATGGGTCCACACACGAGCTTCTCTTATCCAAAGACTTCGGGAACTTTGCCAACTTGTTCTTCGTGCAACCTCAGGCACTCATCAAAGTTTTTTCCCAACAGCGTGGCAATCAGAAGGTCGTCGATGTAGATGCTGCGGAATTCTTGTAAACCCAGAGACTCGTGCTTCTGAAACAACACTTTCTCCATCTGAGCTGCATTCTTGAGACCCATCAGCATCAAAGTCCACTGGACAGAGCCACAGGGCGTGCACATTGCCGTCATATGCCGGTCCTCTTTCCGAAGGGGCATCTGATGAAAGCCATGGCGCAGATCCAGCACAGTGAAGACAGTGCTCTTTGCCCTCTTGGCGATCACCTCCTCGATCAAGGGAAGGGGATACGCGTCAGGAACCGTGGCGGCATTCACAGCTCTATAATCCACCACTAGACGCCAAGCATCTATGCTGGATTGATCAGCAGGTAGGGGTTTGGCACAGTGAATGGTGATGAACACCACTCAGAACTCATGCATCCCTCCAACCAACCGAACTCATGGGGATTGCGCTCAAAAATCTTTGGCAGGGCGTCTGCTCTGGTGCCGTGGAGATAGAATGGACATTGCTTGTGCACCTTCGAGCTTTCGACTATCTCGATCTTGCCCTCCCCATGTCTACCTCGAATTGGGGGGTTTTTCCACAACTTACAACTCAGCACGTCATCTTTATAATCTTCGAACACTGCGTCCCTTCTTGCAGATATCTTGTCTCCGTCGACCTGATTCCCACATCTAATCACCGACATTATGTCCAGCAATTTGCGAATTGTTGGTCGTCGTCACATGTTCTTGGCCATTTCATTCCACACTTCCTCTTCGCATTGTTGGCGAATGAAGCGCACCTGAGCTCGCTCCCCCGTCGGGTCCCACCAATGAAGGGGGTCCACAAATGTTTTGAAGGGATGGTGCCACGATATCAGCCGCGGTCCTGTCAATTCACGCAAGATTCTTGGATATTTGTCATCATTCTTTCTTGAAATGTTGACATTTTTGACTTGATTCTTATCTGTTCGAGACGAATTGGAATGGATTGAGGCGTTCTCTTGAAGGACGCCGGCAGTCCTTCCCTCCTTCCGCGACAATTTGTCCTGATTCTGTTCTCGATCGTCACGGTCCACCTCGATCTTGTCAATTGTTGAGGAGTTTCAAATGACCTCTTCTGTTCCCATCTCACTCGCATATTGCCAATGATCTCCCAGATTCCCGTGGACTAAGCACACCAACGTGCTCCACGAACGCTGTGGCAAAGGTTTGCCATTATCTTCGCAATACCGCTTAACTCCCTTGTGAGGTAACTCAACGATGTCGACAAAAATCCCCATAATGTCCTTGAACCAATTTTGTTTTGGCCAATTGGGGACAATAATAGCCTTTGCGCGGGGTGGTTTAGCTTCTGTACCACACGAGGAGAAACATTGAAGGGCGAAATGATCCATAGAGGTTCAGAACAGTCATCACCCCAGGCATCGTCGTAGAACTTCGAAAATCTTTTATTCTTCTTGTTTGCAAAAGCATCAACTTGAGGACAAAAATTGTGGTTCTTTTCGAAATAATCCACCAGAATTTCCGGCCATTTGTCGACGACGCGATAGGAAACTGAGTTCCACTTCTTGGAGTTGAATGATTCTGGCTTTCCCTCGTCGAATTGCTTTTAACTCCTTGTCCATTCCTGCCCATCGTCTTGAATTTGAAGCTTATTTCGCTGTTTGAAGTGTTGAACACTCTTGGTGTATGGGTGCTGATATTACAGCTCGGATGGATCGCTGGCTGACGGATCTTGGAGGAAGCATGTCCTTTTTCCCATGGGCGGTACACGATGAGCGTGAAGCCAAGGTGGACCCAAGAACAAATCATACTTGATGGTAGCCTCATAGCTTTTCCCGGAGAACCACTCATCCTTCACCTTCTCCGTACTCAAAACTGACTGTTTCACCAGTGTGACCCTCAAAATCTGGCTCGCTTTCGCCACCTTCAAGGCGACGTCCGCTCACTCCTTCTAGCTGGACAGCGTCACGGAAATCTTCGCTTCATCCTCCTGCAGAAAGCCTTTCCTCACCAGATTGACCTCTGATCCATTGTCAATCAGACATTTGGCAGGTTTCACCTTGCCATCAGCTGTCCTGACCTGGATCCAGCAGACAAACTGTCGCTGCTTGCCTCAACAGACAGCGCTGCGGACCCAGACAGGGTGGAGGAGGCCAGAGGAACGCGCGGGACGGTCCCAGCAGCGTCCATCCACCGCCCCAACTACCCTGATTGGTTTTGGTTCTTGCCACTCAACCTCAATGTTGGGGTTTGGGTCAAGTTGGCCTGCCTACTGCCATTCTTCCTCGCCGTTCGGCTGCACGTCTTGTACTTGTCACCCGTCAACCCATTCTTCTCCTGTCTTAACGGCATTGACTCCTTTTTCACGTCCACGACCACCAGATGATTTTCCACCACCAACTTTTATTTCCACCTTGGCCCTTGTTGTTGGAGGTGTTGAAATTGGGGTTGAATTTGTTGAATTTGCCCTTGCCACCACCTCCAGAGTCCAGAGTCCAGAGGAACGCGCCAGACGGTCCCAGCAGCGTCCATCCACCGCCCCAACTACCCAGATCGGTTTTGGTTCTTGCGACTCAACCTCCATGTTGGGGTTTGAGTCGAGTTGGCCTGCCTAGTGCCATTCTTCCTCGCCGTTCGGCTGCACGTCTTGTACTTGTCCTTCGTCAACCCATTCTTCTCCTGTCTCAACGGCATTGACTCCTTTTTCACGTCCACGACCACCAGATGATTTTCCACCACCAACCTTTATTTCCACCTTGGCCTTTCTTGTTGGAGGTGTTGCAATTGGGGTTGAATTCGTTGAATTCCCCCGTGCCACGACCTCCAGAGTCCGTGTACTTGCCTAAGGTCTTGTTAGCTGGCGTCTCCGTGTACAGGGGGTTGCCATTCACCTTAGAATCATCTTGATTCCCGCACTTTCCTTGGCCTTTTGCACCTTTTTCACCAGATTTTCCACCAGACTCTCCACCAGCATCAGTCCATCTTGAGCCGTTTGGATATGGGCCTTGCTGCCAGTAATCTTTTGGTGTCCAACCTGTGTTCTTTCCTTTGGACTGCCCTTTACACTTTCCCCATCGATGCTGGTCAGCATCTCGTGCTGCATTGTGCTGGGAATTCTTGGGGGAATTTCCCTTTCCGTCGGATTTGGACTGAATGGTTTTGAGATCTGAGGGCGCCCATCTGCGGTCTGCAGTCGAATGAGTCGCCGCTTGACCTTCTTTCCCGAGGGACTGGCACACGGCACATCCCTTCTCACCGACGGCACTTCGTGCGGAATCCTCTCGCATCCTGGGACTTCTGGCGCTCTAAGTTTGCATACTTTTCAAGTGGGTCCCAGATTTGGTCGACCCCGTACGAGAAGATCCATGGCCGCTCCTTCAACACTGTCCCCTTAAACTTCACCTTGCCGTCCACCATGTTGCACAACAATTCCGACTGTTCAGCATCGTGGAATTTGACTCTCCATCTGCCCTCACGAAGGGTGATGTCTGTCATACCAATGGCACTGATGGAGTTCAGCACATCCCGGACTTCCATTTTGCCCATCGTCTCCGGCAATCCTCGGACTTCAACCCAGTTGCCCAGGACTTTTTTGTCCGCTTGGGAGTCCCTGATTTTATGCTTGGTCTCCGGCGCCAGCTTACTCAGCAAAATCCTCTTCATCTAGCCTTCAAAAAAGCCTTCTCCAGCGATCTCCGCCTCCTGCACCAAGAACTCCCAATCTTGCCTTGCAATTTGGATTTCTTCCAGAAATACTTTCTTGATCATTCTGAAGTTCTCGGGTCGGCCCCTGTAATGATCTTCAGGAAGTCGTGTGCCTTTCTTATTGAGGGTTGGCCACAGTTAGTCATACGGTAGTGGATCCCCTTGATTTTGCCTTTCCACATAGAGATTATACGTGGATTCCCTGAGTTTGCCAATCAAACAGTCCATCAAACCCAGAATCGGGAGGTTTACAAAGCAAACAACGCATAGCGCCGAGGCCCGGGGCACCCGGGGCCAGAAACCAGAGAAAGCCAGAGACAACGCGGGCGCACAGAGGAAGAAAAAAAAAACCAAGGCACCGAGCAGGAGCGACGAAAACGAGGAGACACAAAAGGGGAGGGGGGGGGGGGCAGCAACCACGAGGGAGCAGCCCAGGGCCAAGCGGGAGACACAAACGAGGCGAGTGCGCACGGAGAGCCGGGCAGCGGGAGGCCGAGACAAACAAACCAAGCACAGCGCCAAGGCCCAGGGCACCCGGCGCTGGAAACCAGAGAAAGCCGGAGACAACAGGGGCGCACAAGAGGAGAGAAAAAAAAAACCAAGGCACCGAGCGAAAACAACGAAAACCGCGAGACACAGAAGGGGGGGGGGGCAGCAACCAGCAGCCAACGAGGGGACACAAAAAAGGCGAGAGCGCAGGAAGAACCGAGGGGCGGAAAAAAACATCAACACAGAGCACAGAGAGCCGAGCACAACAAACACAAACCAGCGCCAAAGCCCGGGACACCCGGAGCCAGAAAACGCAGAAAGTCGGAAACAAGGGGGCGCAGACAGGAAGAAAAAAAAAGAAACAAGCGCAGGGCAACAAGGAACGGCAACAACAGCGAGAGAGAGGGTGGGGGGGGGCAACCACCGGAGAGCGGCCAACGGCCAGGCAACACAAGGAAAGCAAGAGCGCACAGAGAGCCAAGAAGCGCGAGGCCAACAAAACAAACAACACAAAGCGCCAAGGCCCAGGCCACCCAGCGCCGGAAACCAAAAAAAGCAAGAGACAAAGGGGGCGCGAGGAAAAAAAAAACAACGAAGAAACGGAAAAAAAAAAACCAAAGCAAAAGGGGAGACGGCGGAAAAACAAAGGACCAAGACCGGAACAAACCCAGCCTGGAGGGGGCCAAGCAAAGCAGAAAGACAAAGCGGCCAAAGGAAAAGGTGAGGCGCACCAGAACGCGCCCGGGAGGCCGGCCCGCCCGACCCGGCCAGGACAGACGAGCACACGCATACACGCACGGGACCCCGGCGTGGCGTCCTTCGACCCGCAAGAAGAGGTGTCAGCGTCCACACGAAACAGCCCCGGTGCACCAGCCGAGTCCCCCGTCGAACGACGGACGGTACGGGAAACCGGACGCGTCAGTGACCGGGTCCACACACGCCAACCAGCGCAGCGCACGCAGCCCAAGACCGACGCCGGAGGGTCCCGCCAGGGACAACCCCATCGCGGGGCCCGGAACGGGTACAACGCGGAGCGAGTCCGGAGTCCCTGCCTCGGAGGGGGCCAGCGGCAGGCACAATGAGCCCGGTTCTCGGTCGGCCTCCGCGTGCCCCGCGCAGCAGCCCAGTAAAGCCGGGGGCGCATGCCCCCGGGGTGGAAAAAGACACCACGGCGTCGGGAAAGCCGACCGGAGCACCGAGAGCGACCGGACCGCACGAGGCGCGGCGCACCACGCAAGCCACGAGGCACGCCAGAGAGGAATGCCGCAGGCCACAACCAAGGCACACGGACAGGTGCCAAACGTGGAGAGCGCGCACAACACGCACCAAACCACGGCACAGGAACAGGTGCCAAGCAACACCAGCCGCCGTCCAGATGGACGAGTGCGCGCCCGGAGGGTACCCAGCCCTGCCGGCTACGAACAGCCGCCGTCCTGATGGACGAGTGCCCGCCCGGAGGGTACCCAGCCCCTACCGGCTACGAACAGCTGCCGTCCGGATCGACGAGTGAGCGCCCCGCAGCAACGCCCCACACACGCAACACCGCACGCGCAACCAACAGCACAGCACATGGAGCGAGCACACCGGTGAACAAGAGCCAAGCGGCCCAGGAAACCATACACGCAACGCAATCCACTAAGCGGGCACACCGGTGAACAGGAGCCAAGGGGCCAAGAACACGGCACGCGCAACACAACCAACCGAGCGGGCGCACTGGTGAACAGGAGGCAAGTGGCCAAGGACACCGCGCACGCAAAGCAACAGACCGAGCGGGCAAAGCGGTGAACAGGAGCCAAGTGGCCCAGGACACCGCACACGCAAAACAACCCACCGAGCGGGCACACTGGTGAACAGGAGCCAGGTGGCCCAGGACACCGCACACGCAAAACAACACACGGAGCGGGCACACCGGTGAACAGGAGGCAAGTGGCCAAGGACACCGCACACGCAAAACAACACTCCGAGTGGGCGAACCGGTGAACAGGAGCCAAGTGGCCCAGGACACCGCACGAGCAAAGCACAGGACGGAGCGGGCGCACCGGTGAACATGAGTGAAGTGGCCCAGGACACCGCACACGCAACACAACACACCGAGCGGGCACACCAGTGAACAGGAGCCACGAGGCCCAGGACACCGCACACGCAAAGCAACACACCCAGTGGGCACACCGGTGAACAGGAGCCAAGTGGCCCAGGACGCCGCACACGCGAAGCAACACACCGAGCGGGCGCACAGGTGAACAGGAGCCAAGTGGCCCAGGACACCGCACACGTAACACAACGCACCGAGCGGGCACACTGGTGAACAGGAGCCAAGTGGCCCAGGACATCGCACGCACAACACAACACACCGAGCGGATACACCGGCGAACAGGAGCCAAGTGGCCCCGGACACCGCACAAGCAACACAACCCACGGAGCGGGCACACCGGTGAATACGAGTTAAGAGGCCTAGGACACCGCACACGCAAAGCAACACACCGACCGGGTGCACCACTGAACAGGAGCCGAGAGGCCCAGGACACCGCACACGCAACAGAACACACCCAGCGGGCGAACCGGTGAACAAGGGCCAAGTGGCCCAGGACACCGCACACGCAACACAACACACCGAGCGGGCACACCGGTGAACAGGATTCAAGTGGCCCAGGGCACCGCACACGCAAAGCAACAAACTGAGCGGGCGCACCGGTGAACAGGAGCCAGGTGGCCAGGACACCGCACCCGCAACACAACACACCGAGCAGGCACGGCGGTGAACAGGAGCCAAGAGGCCCAGGACACCGCCCACGCAAAGCAACACACCGAGCAGGCGCACCGGTGAACAGGAGCCGGGTGGCCCAGGACGCCGCACACGCAACACAACACACCGAGCGGGCACACCGGTGAACTGGAGCCAAGTGGCCCAGGACACCGCACACGCAACACAACACACCGAGCGAGCACACCGGTGAACAGGAGCCAAGTGGCCCACGACACCGCAGACGCAACACAACAAACCACGCGGGCACACCGGTGAACAGGAGCCAAGTGGCCCAGGACACCGCACACACGTAGGGCGACCGAGGGACAGGAAAGAACCAACACCCCATGGGTCGGACACACTGGGGCGACCCCTCCGACCCACCGGGCCAGTGGCAGGAGCGGTACTCCAAGGCCACTGGTCCAAGCCCGACCAGGCCCCATCGGGGACCATGGCAAACGTCACCCGGAGCCATGGGAGCAACCGGTGACAGGCGAGCCGGTACGCAGTCCAGGAGGGAGTCGCCTGCCAAGCAGAGTGGCCCCGCAACTCAAGCCACAAGGGTGAGGCGGTCGTACCGTAGACTAGCGGGAGCAATACCCGTTGTGGTGAGAGATACTCCACACGGCTGGGCAGCCCCCAGAGCTGCCGCCCAAAGGAGGGGGCATGTGGCCCTACACATGGACACATGTGGGGACACCCTCCCACCCGGGACACCTGGACCGGGTCACCGCGACACTGCCTTCCCAAGCACCTGCGGAAGCGGCTTAAGAGGCACCTGAACTAGGGCAGTGGGAGGGACAGGACGTCCACCTGGTAAGACCTTCTTCTTGCAATGTCAAAGGAGGCATCCCGAGCTCCTGAAGATACCTGCCTACCTACCTACCTCGGGAGGTCTTTTCCAAGTCTCTCTGTCCGCAGCCAAGCCAAAAATGTCGTTCGAAGGTCCCCCAGTAATTTGGGTGCCCTCAGTACTTGGGCTGCTTCATCACCGAACCTCTAAGTCTCAAATAAAGTGGGTTGAGAAGATGGTTCAAATTCAAACCTGTGGATGCACCAACAGGACTCACAAAAACGGGGTTGACGGCAGCGCGTCCCATCGCTTGGGCTTGCCCAAATGCGGCCGCTAGCAACGTCTGCTCACAGTAGGCTGCACGAACGGTGTCGATTGAACTTGATGATACCTCATTTCTTTGAGTTTCTTCTGTTTCTCCTTCATTTTGGCCTTATTTTCCTTCTTTCCCTTGCCTTTCTTCTTCAAGGCTATTGATCTCACCTTCACAGTAATTCTTGTTTCTCCATTAGATGTCGCCAACGGTACCAACAGACAGTAGAGACCTCTCTGAGGGAGATTCTCCCCCTGCAGTACCCAGATTAAAAGAAACAGGACATGTAATTCGAGTAGGGGGAATGCCAGGATTTCCAGTATAGACTGGGAGTGAACCAGTAAAAGCCGGGTGTGCCGGAGTGTGAGGAACTCCGTAGGGCGTGGATGTAGGTGCAGCTGAGGAGGTAGGTGCTGGGTGGCTCGCCGGTGCCGGGGCTGGTCCAGTGAGCCCAGTAGTGCTCAGATTTTGAACCAAATTAGTCAATTTTTCCAGCTTTCGCTCCATCTCCTTTGACTTGCAGTCATCATCCCGCTTCCTTCCCTTGGCGGCCTTCTTCAGCGCTTTCACCTTGTCCTCCAAGGACGAAATGTGGCGCCGGCAGGAGCAGTCCTCCGCGCACTCACCACATGATGGGCATCGAGTGCTTTTCCCTTTACTTCTTACCTCATCGACCCAAGTGTCAATACTGGAGGTAGAGCTGGGGAGTTTGGACAATTAGTCTCTGGAGAGGTGAGAATGCGTCGAATCACACCTCATATCGTCGACATCTTCGCCGTTTGGACCCCAGGCGCTCGACGGGCCAGCATGCTGTTCGACATTCTGGCGTCTTTCCTCGGCGATGGAGGCCATTTGCACCATTACGGCAGCCTGGTGGTTGAACTGGTCCATATGCTCCCTCCAGTCCTCTTGTTCCTGCAATGTGGCGTCGAAACTCAGTCGGCTGCTCTCCCTGATGAACTGACACGACGCCCTGAACCAGTCCCTCAGGCGGCCTCGGTAGTTAGCCTCCGCCAGTAGCCAATTCTGGCGGTTCAGGAACTCCTGATTCCAGATTTCCTGGAGCGAATTTTCCAAATATTCACCAGAAATCTCACTGATTCCAGTATTCGACGGCTCTCCTTTGCTGCTGCAGACTTCAAGATCAGGCAAAGAGGGAGATTTGGAACCAGATTTACTTGAGGAGGGAGATTCTCCACCGGGTATAGGTTTAATTGGGGCGTTCATACAACAACCAGCACAAGTATCAAGTCCAGGTCAATGTCTATGACCACAGTAAGGATACTCAGAAGGACGATCTTCGGTCCGCTGGGGAGATGCCGAGAATGTAACCTCGGGGGAAAGACGAAGTGACTCAAGACGAGTGATAGCCCCGCTAAAGCCCGATGATCTAAGGGTGTCCGTGGAGATTCTAGAAGCAGAGTCATGATTTCCTCTGCTACCATGTAACCGCTGTGTAGCCGCGGGTCTTTCTTCTAACTGCGAAGCCTGTAGCCTTGATGCCCAAGGGGTCGTAACGCCCGACACTGCCCCTGATATCTCCAAACCCGGCTAACCATCTCCAGACCCATATCCAACCTCTAGGAGCGATATATGCAATGCACCGAGAGGGTCATTGAACTCCCTGGTGGAATATGAAAAGTCAGAAGACCTCATCTACCAAAATGAAGCAGACATAGAATTTCATTGTGCATTCATCGAACATAATGACTCATTACGGAATCATTCGAAATAATTTAAATAAATCCGATTGTGAAATCACAAAAGACAAATGGGACTCAACACGCGCTCCCGGGCGACATCTTCCGGGCGAACGGAAAACCTGAAAACGCGCGGGAAATTAACTGCACCAATGTACATCTAAGAATCATTGAAATTCTGATCACATTGATGTATAAATTGAGTGCTGTTACACTGATGCCGTTACAAGGGTCGACCACCTCTCTTCACAGCAGCGCCACGGCCCTGCTGCACGCCCTGAGGATGCGCTACCCCGTACCTGAATCAGGCGTGGGCCACGTACCCGGGAGGGATGTCCGAACTGGACGCGGCGCTGCACCTCCTACATCCGCTGGACGAGGACTTAGAAGTGGGCGGAGTCACGATATTCCTGGAAAGCGCGGGCGAGACGCCCCCCCCGCCCCCGCCTGACCGGCCCGGTGTACGACGGCACCAAGCGAACCCCCCCCGTACACCGTTGTTCTGCGAGGTGTTCCCCAGAGAGCCCACCTGGTGCCCCGCCCTCCCGCCACCCACCCACGCGCCCAGCGGCCAGCCCCATCCAAACATGCCCTTCCCCCTCTCCGGGAAGAGGGGCGCCCACAACAGAGGGCCGGCCCTCTGGCAAGAGCGCCCAGGCACCCTCCTGCTCCTCCTCGTTGTCACAACCCGCAGAGACCCAGAGCGGGTCCTGCGGGTCACTACCAGCAACCTCTACGGGGCAGCACCCGTTACCTGCCTTGCCCTCCCGGCGCCCGAGGCGCGGGACGGGGTGCACGCCTTCCTGCGGACCCAGGAGGTCATCGCCGTTACGGGGGTCCACCTTGTGCGGCTCCCCCCGGGAACAACCGACGACCCCCGAGGGCCCAGGGGCCTGAGCCCCACCCCGGACTGGCGGCTGTGGCGGGGCAATTGGGCCGAGTGGCTCGCCCGCCTCGTACCCAAGTGCCGGTGGATGGCCACTGGCCCCTGACCGCCCGGAACCACAGCAACAACCAGCCCCCCACCCCCTCGGCACCACACGCCACTGCCTACGGCACGCGAATGATGCAGTGGGAGGTAGTTGGATGGGCACGTGTGCAGCAGCGTATGCCTACCCGGATAGCAGCGATGTCGGAGTCCGATAGCTCCGCCCAGCGGGACAACCGCCACCACTGCCGGTCCCGCTCCCGCTCCCCCGTCTTCCCGGGATGCGCGGGGGAAACCCCCGCAGAGCACGAGGAGCGGCAGCTGGCGGAGGCCGCGGTACCAGTCAGGCCGCCGGCGCAGCAGCCCGAGGCGGCCCCGAGCGACCCCGAACCGCCGGCCCTGGAACCAGCACCAGCCGCGGAGTCCGCCCCCACTGCCTGGGCCGCTGCCCCTGCCGCCCCGCCCCCGGGAGGGGCCCTGGATGCGCAAGGGGCCGCGGCCGCCGCCCGGGCCGGCCACGCCACGTCCCCTGGCGCGCCACCGGCGCGAGGGGCAAGCCCCGCACGGGCCTCGAGCGCCTCGCCAGGGACCGCCAAGGCCGCAGCAGCAGGCAGGGAGGGCACCAAGTACCACGCCCACACCAAGCCAAGCGACACCCACGTGAGCCCCCAAAAGGCTGTACCCGCCCAAGGCCCCCTTCTCCGAGGGGAGGCCGCGGTCCGGCCGCCCCCTGACGCCCAAGTGCACGCCAATGGGCATCACGCTGCCGCAGCTGCAGCGGTGTGTGTCCCAGTAGGGGGGGGGCGGCAATTGGGCGGGGCGCGGTGCCAGCCATGGGGGCGCGGGGCAAGGGGCGGAGGGCGACCAAGGGAGGATGGTAAGCAGAGAAGAAGGACGAGCACCAGTGGAGGGCGAAGGCGCGGGCAGCAGCGCCAAGAGAGGGACACAAGGGAAGGGCCAGGGCGCTTCTGGCAACCTCAGAGAGCGCAGGGGCACGGGAAGGGCACAAGTGCAAGCAGCAGCGGGGGAGAGCAGGCACACGGGGCAGGCAAGGGCACGGGCAGCGAGAGGAGGGACACAGGGCACGCCAAGGGGGACGGATGGACACGGGCGCCAGCGGAAAAGGCAAGGGCGCGGGTGACAAAGGGCGGGACACGAGACACAGGCAGGGGGGCGGGCGGGAGAGGGCGCACCGGGGCCAGCGGCCTGGGACAGGGAGGGAGCCCAGGGGCAAGGAGCGGAAGGGTGACGTGGGCTACCGGGGGCAGGCAGGACTGGGCACGGAGACGGGGGGGGAGGGGAAGGGCAGAGGACAGGGTAAGGGGGCGGCAAAACCCCAAAGCCGGAAGTCCGGGTGATACGGTGCATCCCCCACGGTATCCAGCAGATGCCGGCGCGGCACGCCCACCACCATCACCAGCCCATCTACAATATCGACCACGACATGGGAGACCTGATTCCCCCCACACACCCCCAGCCCCCCCGCCAGCCGCCCACCTGCCTACACGGCAACGCACCGCACGACCCCGTCCACGCGGCACGGGAGCCGCGGGCAGAACCGGCGCAGATGGCCGCCGCCCGGGCAGCGCGGGGGTCCGGCGCAGAACCGCTACGGCTGGCGCAGCAGCCACGGGCAGAGCCAGCACAGGGAGCGGTTGGGACCGCGCGTCCCGCTGAGGCCCAGAGCGATCGGGTCCGGAACTGGGACGCGGTCCCCGACCCTCTGGGGAGCAAAGTCCTCCCCCTGGTGATGGCAGTGCATGTGTGGCGGAGCTGGGCCACCTCAGGGACCACCAGGGGGCTGAGAAACCGGCCCTTCGATGCCGTGCTCCTCCGGAGGGACTGGGGCAACCGGGAATTACCCCCCGGGGGCCCGGTGGCCTGGGAGGACCAGGAAGGGGTCCTTCGGGCCGTGATTGGGGCCGGATGGCGCGACGGGGGACCGGACGGGGTCGGCTTTCCTGGAAGGGGGGGCAGTACTCCGCGTCACGGACGCAGAGGCCAATGTCTGGCAACCCCGGGCCCTGCCCACCGCCCTCAGCCACTGGCTCCACTGCCTGAGGAACCCGCAACCGCCGCAGCCGCAAACGGAGGCGCAGGTGACAGACAAGCCCAACAGCAATGGCCTGACGCCCGGTGGGCCGAGGTTCCGACCCCAGACAGCGAGCATGCGGGGGTGGGAGCGGGCCGACAGCCCGGGGCGCCCCCGTGGGCGGGCCCAGGCCCCCCCGACCCTGAGCCCCCCCCCCCCTCCGCCGTCCGTGCAGCATCACATAAGGAGGGCAAGTGTAACCCCCGATCCTGGAGACCGCAAAGGCCGCGGTCACTCGGGCGGGGAGGTAGGCGCGCGCCGACGGCGCCGGACAGGCAGACGCGCGCGGCAATGGAGTCCCTGTGACCCGCTGACGGGGGACCAGCGACCGCTGGCCCGGGCCGCCGCCCCAAGCACCCACGAACGCCCCCCCCCCCCCCCCGCAGCACTGCACCACGCGGCGGCTCCAACGCGGGCAGCAGGGGGACCGTGGGCGAAGGCCAAAACGACAGCCTGGCGCCCATTGGGCCGGGCCCTGAAAAGCTGCCAAGGGGGGAGTTCGGGCCGGCGGCCCAGGGGGGCTCCCCCGACAGACACTGACCCCCCGTTCCCCCCCCTCCCCCGGCCGCCCGCTCGCCAGGGCTTGCGGAGGGGGGAACCTTAACAGGCCGCCAGCGGCGCACTGCGCATGGGCGGACACAACGGCAGGGACTGACCCGCCAGCTGCTAGCCCCGCGGGCCGCACCCGGCGCCCGAGGACGCCATGCAGCCCCAGCCGAGCACAGAGCAGGGAGAGTCGCACGAGGCCGCGGTGCCGCAAACTGCCCAGCGGCCACTTGCACATCACAGGGCACGAGGGAGAGCGCCCCCCTGAAGCAGTGACCGCGCGGCCCGGGCGACGCCGAACCGCCCCCGGACGCAGAGAGGAACCCGACTGTAGGGGGGGGCTGAGCCTGAGCCTTCAAGCCACCCCCCGCAGCAACCGAAGAAATGAACCAGGGGGCCACAGGGGGGCAGAGAGACAGCACTACCCCTGCACAATTCACCACCCCCCTCCCCCCCTCCTAGTTCGCGAAATGCCGGAGGCCGGCTAGAGAACGTAGGCCCCGTACCCCCCCAACCATGCCATGGGAGGCCCCCCCCTCCCCCCGAAAGAGGGCCGCAGTGCCCGGGGCCGAGCGCTGCTGAGTCCACCCGACGCAAGCCCCCGGACCGTCACCTGCCCGCTCCCACAGTGACCTTGGCAGGCTGCGGCGCCGGCCGGCCTGCCAACCTGCCCGCCAGTCGCCCCCTGGTACGCAAGGGAGCCCCATAGCGCCCCCCTCGGACCGCACCCGGACGGGAGCGCACGGACACCTACCGAAGCAGTATGGAGATAACCCCCTGCATGGACTGAGCAACGCCAAGGAAGCCCGCTTTGGTTGAGTTCAAGGGACGCAGAGGGATGGACCAAGGCAGAGCGACCCCCCGCCCCCTGCCCCCCGAGGCCCCCCCGACCGACCCGGACCCAGCCACGCCCCCAAGGAGGGGCGGCAAACGGACCGCCCCTGCCGACCCACACCCCCCAGGCGCCGGACCACCCCGGACGCACAGGCCCATTCAGGAGGGGCGCGTGACCCAGAGCAAGGCAAGGGGGGGGCGGTGCATCCCCCCCTTGAACTAACTAGACGGGGCATGGGACCGGGGCAGGAAACGCAGAGCGGCAAGAAGGCCCTGGAACGGCCCTACCGGCGCCCTAGCCCGGAACCGCGCCTGGTGCGCGCGCCGGAAGGACCCGGGGGCGAGCGCCGCGGGAGCACGAGCGCACACACACGCAAAGGGCAGGCGGCGCGGACCTGAAGGGCGACCGGACCGAGCCCGCGGAACGCACAGACTGCATGGAATGGCCTATCGGCAAGCGAGGAGACGGGACACCCGGACGGGACGACATGCCACACACACCGCGAGGGGCGAGGAGGAAGGGGAGGGGGCAAGGGAGAGGCGCTGGAACCGGCATCGGGCCCCAACCCCCCGGACGTGCCGGGAGCGCCGCACACACACAACCAGGCCACTGCACCCGCCAAGGCAGTAGTGGCACACAGTGCCACGCACCAGCCGCACGGCTAGGCAGCCTCCGCGCCAGCCTGAGGGGGTCCCACTGGTGACAAGGCAGTGGCACGGGCCCGGCGGCGCCGTCACCCCGGGCGACCAAACATTAGGGGGGCGGTGTGGTGGGTAAGCGCCTGCAAACATGGTTGCTAACTGACGCACAGACCGGGAAGTTGCGAAACGGGGAAGCCGGGGAGGCACAGGGCTCCGAGCCCCGTGAACCCGGGGGACCCCGCCACCAAGCAGGAGCTGTGTCATGAACCGCCCCCGACTAGAATCATGGGTCCAAGATCCGCGGTCGAGCATATGGACCATGGTCTGTCCGAGCATGGAAGAAGCCAAATCTCCACCACGAGAGGACATGAAGATCCGAGGAGTCTACTCGCACTCCTCAAGCAATAGGAGTGGTGGAAGTATCCCACTTTGGGGCGTCACTGTTTGTGATGTTGCGGACGCTGTACGCATTGAAGACCTCCAGGGCGTGAAAATACCCCATTGTGAAGGCGCCAACTTGGACGACATCATCGTAGATTGGGTAGGGTTCGCAAAGGAAGTCTCCGGTGAGCTGTAGTTCGGACCAGATGTCCGAGACAAGTCTGCAGGTCGTACGTTTCCACACTGTCTGGCCCCGGGGTTGACCGCAGGCTTGCGTGACGCAATTTGAGAGAGGCGGATCCGAACAAACCAACAATTTTACGCGCCATGCAACACTTTGCGCCGCATGCAAATTTCTGACAGGTTAACAGGGATTTTGACAACTTGGTCGTGATTTTAACTGAACCGATCAGCCACAGCACGTTTTGTTATTCTGTCGAATGTCCCTCCCTCGTAAAATCGTTGTTCAGATGTCCGGATGTGAACTTTTCAAACAGCGCCCACGTCACTTCTGCCCCTGAATGCTTTTCAGCAAGCTGGGAGCCTCAGACTATTTTTCTCATCCATCAGTGTACCAACCCATGTTTCCTTGCTTTCACGTCTAGCCTCCCCTGAGGCTGCAGCCTACTACATGTGCAGTTCTGGACCTTCTGGGAAGCAAAAACGTGGAGGTTGGCCAGAAACGGGCCGACATGGTTGTCTTCTGTGATTTTGAGGGTTATCGCCTCCTGGGAGGTTCGAGGTTGTGAGAATGCAATGTAATTTGTTGCACAAAGCGGTGGTACAAAACATCTGAGGCTCCCAGGGCACAAAAACGTAGTGCACCTCCAACTCTAAGTTCAAAAAGGCACCACTTCTACGTTTCTACTCCTAAAGGGTCCAGGTGTGTGACTTTGCTGGGTTGTTGTCACCTCAGAGGCTCTGAGTTTAAAGAAGGCACAGCCCTTTTCTTGGACAGAGGCACCTTACAAAGGTGCTGTGGCTGCATTGTCGCAAAGAGCTGTTGTACTTGCAACTCTGAAGCAGAAAAAGGCTTGTTTTCTACTTCTTCACACCAAAGAAATAAAGATGTGTGACTTTGCTGGGAAGTCGGCACCTGGAAGACTCAGAGTTGAAAGAATGCACAGGTTTGTATTTTGCGGAGGCACCTTACAAGGGTGCTGCGGCTTCCAGGTCTCAAACAGATGTTGTACTTGCAGTTCTGAATCAGAACAAGGCTTTTTCTCTAATACTTCACACCAAGAAGGTCCAGGTGTGTGACTTTGCTGGGTTGTGGGCACCTTGGAGACTGAGAGTAGAAACGTCTTTTATTTTCCAGAGTCACCTTACAAGGGTGCTAGGGCTCCCAGGTCTCAAACGGTTGTTGTAGTTGCTTTTCTGAGGCAGAAAATGGCACTTTTTGCGCGATTTCATACCAAAGAGGTCCAGGAGAAGAGGATCCGTACAAAGGAGCAGTTTTTGGACTGGCTTAACCAGGAAGAAAGGCTGGATACCCCAAACCTAAAGCTCGATGACTTATTGGCAAGATGTCTCAACTTGGAACATGGGGAGTTGCGGTGGAGAAAGTGGAGGAGATACCTCCGAAGGTACAAATGGCTTCTAAAGGAGGTTGAGAATTGGTCTGAATCCTAGCGAGATTTACTGCCCCTGGCGAGATGTCCTTCCAGCCTATTCAAACAAACAGATGCAAGAAGAGGAGAAGAAGCTGGCCCAGAAGCGTATGGTAGTACGCATCCTGTCGCCGGAGGAGCAGCAGTCAGGCACAATGGGATTTTTCCAACTAACCCAGGGAGAGCTGGAGCGGATGACCTTGCTCGAAAACTCTGTTTTCCTAGTGGTGGTTGGCAACATGGCAGGAGGAGGTCCCTTTCGACTATACAATGCTGAATGAAGAAGCGGGGAGAAGCTGAAGTTGCAGATGATACCCGCGCAAATGAGCCTGAATTCAATGATCCAGTACATGAGCGTCAATTTGAAGCTCAATTCCAAAAATGATGTGCACATCAAAGACCGTCACAATCCCGGCAGCCTTGATCGCCGAGGGGTTTAGAATCATCCAGAGACCCAAAAACATCGCGCCAAGAGTTCTGAAGATTGTTGAGGGTCATCCGGAGGCAAGAACATGACCCACAGGGATCACGAGGAAGACTACGTCTTTGCGTTTGTAGTGCACAACAGGAAGGGGCATTGGCCGGACGAGGCGAAGTGGAGGAGAGCACCAGCTCGTGGAGAAATAAGGAAACCACCGTGGAGGATCGGCAATCATCCCCTCTCTCTTAAAGAATTCAGGCGGGAACATGACGGTCGCTGGATCTGTTATGCGAGAATATCCCACACAAACGCGATCATAAGAGTTGCAAGACTAAAGATCTGCGCGGAGGACGAGCGGGCTTACTTCCAAGTCCGCCCCGACAAGATGCCCAGAGAGAAGCATATAGAGGCTTCAAAGCAGTGGCAACGTGGGGAGCCCAAGGGCATGTAGATGACCGCCAAACTTGGCAAATTGTGGAAATGGCCGATTTCTTATTGCGGGGAAGGGAGTAGCTCAAGGCCTTGCAGAACGAGAGAAGTGCCCCATGGTCAGGAGATTTGCAGCCAGACGGGGCTGCGATTGACCGAACTTAGAGAAGCCGCAACAGGATCAGGATGCCGGAGGACTCTCGTCCGAAAATCAGTGAAATCTAATCGAAGAATGTATCTATGGTGCCAAAGAAGGTTCCAAAGGAGCCAAAGCCACTGAGCTTTACCAGAGCTAGTTCAAGGCACACCCTGCCAAGATAAGCACAAGTTGATATAGGCAACTGCAACAAGGGGGTTCGAGATACCGCCGAGAGTCCTGTGGATGCGCACGACCAATCCAAAACCTACGAGATACCCGGTCACAGGCTGGAAGTCCTTACGCACCCGTCTGTGCTAGGGTTGCATGCTGAGGGATTGGTCCGTACACCACATGGCCGTGAGCGGCAGTTGCACTTAAAGGTGCAGGTAATGTGTGGACGGAAAGAAGTGGTAGAGGATGTCTTGGTGGATACTGGGGCCCAGGTAAGCTTGGTGCGGAATGGACTGTTTCCGAACACATGTCTGAAGAGCAGTGACGGACGGGTGCGCCTCAAGGTCGGAAAAGGCGGGATGATGCGTGGAACAGCCCGTGAAGCCGTACTTGGACCAAAATTCTTAGGAAGGACCAATTGCATCGACCAGAGAAAGGAAAACCATGAATGCTCTATGGGAATTTCTACGAGGCCCATCGTTGCGATTGGGATATCACAATGGGCTATATTTTCATGGCCAGCAATTCCGCCGGAGCATTGCCACATTGCGCCACACTCATTCTTGAGGCAAACCAGAGGCTTTCATGGCTATCGACCCATGATGCACCTGGTGGATCCCAATGGACTAAAGAGGAAGAAGAGGAAATTTTAGGTGCGGTGAGAGCAGCAGGAATCAAGTCCAAAGGTAGCAATGGAGAGCACTTTCAGGAGTATGGTCTATCCCGGGTATTTATGGTTAAATGATGAAAGCCTTGGGTATGGAAACACTCGCACAAGGCGCCGAAGTTGCAGAAGTGTGCGAGGCACAAGCATGATAGGGCGTGGGACAAACATTGGAACGCAAAAAGCTAGGGCCATCTGTATATTCACGGAGCCCAACGGGATTCGGAGCGGATAGTTAACAAATTTATCGCCAATAGAGCCAATGGAGTCTTGGTGCTAACTGGACTCGGTTCACGGGATGCCCAGTCCGAAGCTCCGAGATCCAACATCCATTCCAACTTTTTCACCGATTTCGTGTTTGCGCCGGATGAGGAGATTTTCATGGACCGTGCGGGAATCTCCTGGCCGTCACTGGAAGAGGCAGGGTCAACCCATGCGTACTATGTGGACGTTGCACAAAGCTATTTTACAGGTGATGAGGCTTTAACTCGGAGGATACAGGCCGTGCCCATGAGGGTCATGTTCGGGGAGAGCAACGACCCCAGAGTAGAAGTCAAGACCCTGTCGTTCGACGAGATTGATCATGTTGTCCACTACATGAAGGATGAGATGCATAACCGTGTGGCAGTCAAATCCCCGCATTGTTGGGACGATCAAAATTTGACCACCTGGAAATTCACGAACAATGAGTTTGTGGCGAGCGTAATGAAGCACATGGCCGATCAAGATGAGCCTGCCTGCTCCAACTCACCCATGTGGAATTTTCCACCCTCAGGTATTGGTTCGAAACCCAAAAATCCATTTCAATATCCAAGAATTCGGAAAGTTATTGACGGGCGTGCACACCCACGATGTTGAAGAAGGTATGACCGATGGGGAAATGTTGCAGAGCGATCCAGAGGAAAGCTCAATGACCATTTGGTCAGTGGTGACCACGCCGACAGGTGCGGCCCAAGAAGCAAGGGAAAATTCCACAATGGATGAGCTGCGACAAAGATTTGTGAAGGATTTTCCACGAATATTCGGCAATTTGGCCAAAAAAGCCCCCGCGGATTGAGGTCAATTTGGCACCGCATAGATAAAATTGAGCTTAACCTGAAAGTCCTTTGGCACCGAGAACATCAGCTCCCAGGCGGGCAGGCGCGGGCCATGAAAAAGCTGTTGAGGGATATCATCAAGTGCGGGTGGATAGAACCTTCGGACAGCGAGTGGGCAAGCCAAGCATTCATCATTTGAAAGAAGGAGTAGGCCAAATGGAGACTGGTGGTTGATTCCTTAGGGTTGAATGAGCAAACCGAGCATGACTCAAACTCTCTTCCCTTGATCCACTCTATCCTGCAAAAACAGGCCCAAAAGCGCATATTCAGGGTGTTAGACCTCAAACATGGTTATCACCAGATGCAGCTGCATGAGGAGTCCCGGGCGTGCACTGCGATGATGATGCCGCTCGGCTCCATGCAATGGAAAGTGGTGCCCATGGTAGCCAAGAATGACAACGTGGTCCCCCATCGCATGATGGACGACTTGCTGGGACCTGTGCAGGATTGCGCCGACCGGTTTGTTGATGACATCGTTATCGGGACTCGAACGGAGGACATATCGGAGGATGAACTGATCAAGGCCCACGAGAACAACTTGCGACGAGTGCTCGACGTCTAGATCACCACGAAATGATATGCAAGCCGAGGAAGGCATCCTTATTCGTGAAGGGGGTCAGGTTTGCGGGACAAGTGGTTGGTCATGGGCAACGCTGGCCGATGCCAGGCAAACTGGCCGCCTTGAACCATTGCGAGCAACCTTACACCCTCAGCGAGTTGCGGTTGTTCATGGCATTTTGCAGTCATTCTTTTGGTTACGCACGACTGTATGCCGAATTCCCGGGACCATTGCACAAGATGTTGCAGGTTGGGAAGTTCGATGGGCACAAGGGGAGTAAGAAGAAGCTTGCTTGGACAACGGAGGCGGAAGACGATTTTTTTTTACTGTGCATCCCGGCGTTCCACCTGGGGCGCGAGGCGGAAGAAGCTTTCGAGACGCTCAAGAGAGCTCTCGTGGGGAAGTTGAAAGTATTCCATATCAATAGGGACAAACGATTTGTGGTCCGCAGCAATGCATCCGATGATGCCGTGGGAGCAGTTCTCGACCAGGTCCGAGGGGATGCTTCCAATGTTCCATTTGCCTTTCGGTCCAGAGGTTTGGCGGAGGGGCAACGTTGCACATGAACTGCAAGGGAAAAGGAGACATACACCACAATCTGCGCTTTGCGCAAGTGGTCTGGTCATATTTCTTTACAACCCATTGTTTTTTTGTACCTACCATCCAAGAGTGGAGATCTGGCACAGCGAGCACATCAACACCCACTCGGCTTTGGTAGCCTGACGTGCCTGGTGGCACAAGACACTAGCCATCTTTAAATTTACAGTAGTGTGTGTGCCAGGCAAGGACAACACTGTGGCCGATTGCCTCAGTCGTTGGGCCTACCCAGCTGGGAAAGCATGGATGACCATCTGCATGCATCACGACGCCGAGGAGACGGCGGAGGCCAATGGCATCACCGAGGCGGAGCGTTTCCTAGAAGAAGGCGAGGCCAAATGCTTTTTGGTAAAGGGATCCCGCGCGGAGCAGGCCCAAGTCCGAGAAGCCAAGGTGCAAGCGGTGGAGGCACAAATCACGGAGGAGGAAATGATACGAGCCATTAGAGGAGTGCAATCGGTTTTGAGGGAGCATTGGTCCGAACATTCTGCAAACTCGGACCATTAGCTCAAGTATTGGAACGCTCTGAGTGTGCCATCCAACGACGATTGGCCGGAGAGGTTCACGGAAGACGGAGACAAACCAGAGGCTTTCATGGCTATCGACCCATTATGCACCTGGTGGATCCCAATGGACTAAAGAGGAAGAAGAGGAAATTTTGGGTGCGGTGAGAGCAGCAGGAATCAAGTCCAAAGGTAGCAATGGAGAGCACTTTCAGGAGTATGCTCTATCCCGGGTATTTATGGTTAAATGATGGAAGCCTTGGGTATGGAAACACTCGCACAAGGCGCCGAAGTTGCAGAAGTGTGCGAGGCACAAGGTTGATACGCCGTGGGACAAACATTGGAACGCAGAAAGCTAGGGCCATCCGTATATTCACGGAGCGCAACGGGATTCCGAGCAGATAGTGAACAAAATTATCGCCAATAGAGCCAATTGAGTTTTGGTGCTAACTGGACTCTGTTCACGGGATGCCCATGCCGAGGCTCCGAGATCCAACATCCATTCCAACTTAATGACCGAGTTCGTGTTTGCGCCAGATGAGGAGATTTTTATGGACCGTGCGGGAATCTCCTGGCCGTCACTGGAAGAAGCAGGGTCAACCCCCGCGTACTATGTGGACGTTGCACAAAGCTATCCTACAGGTGATGAGGCTTTAACTGGGAGGATACAGGCCGTGTCCATGAGGGTCATGTTCGAGGAGAGCAACGACCCCAGAGTGGAAGTCAAGACCCTGTCGTTCGACTAGATTGATCATGTTGTCCACTACATGAAGGATGAGATGCATAACCGTGTGGCAGTCAAATCCCCGCATTGTTGGGACGATCAAAATTTGACCACCTGGAAGTTCACCAACAATGAGTTTGTGGCGAGCGTAATTAAGCACATGGCCGATCAGGATGAGCCTGCCTGCTCCAACTCACCCACGTGGAATTTTCCACCCTCAGGTATTGGTTGGAAGCCCGAAACCCCATTCAATATCCAAGAATTCAGAATGTTATTGATGGGCGTGCACACCCACGATGTTGAAGAAGGTATGACCGATGGGGAAATGTTGCAGAGCTATCCAGAGGAAAGCTCAATGGGCATTTGGTCAGTGGTGACCACGCCGACAGCTGCGGCCCAAGAAGCAAGGGAAAATTCCACAATGGATGAGCTGCGACAAAGATTTGTGGAGGATTATCCACGAATATTCGGCAATTTGGCCAAAAAAGCCCCCGCGGATTGAGGTCAATTTGGCACCGCATAGATAAAGTTGAGCCCAACCCGAAGGTCTTTTGGCACCGAGAACATCAGCTCCCAGGCGGGCAGGCGCGGGCCATGAAAAGGCTGTTGAGAGAATTCATCCAGTGCGGGTGGATAGAACCTTCGGACAGCGAGTGGGCAAGCCAAGCATTCATCATGTGAAAGAAGGAGTAGGCCCAATGGAGACTGGTGGTTGATTATTTAGGGTTGAATGAGCAAACCGAGCATGACTGAAACTCTCTTCCCTTAATCCACTCTCTCCTGCAAAAACAGGCCCAAAAGCGCATATTCAGGGTGTTAGACCTCAAACATGGTTATCACCAGATGCGGCTGCATGAGGAGTCCCGGGCGTGCACTGCGATGATGATGCCGCTCGGCTCCATGCAATGGAAAGTGGTGCCCATGGTAGCCAAGAATGACAACGTGGCCCTCCAACGCATGCTGGGCGACTTGCTGGGACCTGTGCAGGATTGCGCCGACCGGTTTGTTGATGACATCATTATCGGGACTCGAACGGAGGACATATCGGATGATGAACTGATCAAGGCCCACGAGGACAACTTGCGACGAGTGCTCCACGTCCTAGATCACCACAAACTGATATGCAAGCCGAGAAAGGCATCCTTATTCGTGAAGGGGGTCAGGTTTGCGGGACAAGTGGTTGGTCATGGGCAACGCTGGCCGATGCCAGGCAAATTGGCCGCCTTGAACCATTGCGAACGACCTTACACCCTCAGCGAGTTGCGGTTGTTCATGGCATTTTGCAGTCATTCTTTTGGTTTCGCACGACTATATGCCGAATTCCCGGGACCATTGCACAAGATGTTGCAGGTTGGGAAGTTCGATGGGCGCAAGGGGAGTAAGAAGAAGCTTGCTTGGACAACGGAGGCGGAAGACGCTTTTTTTTTACTGTGCATCCCGGCGTTACAGCTGGGGCCCGAGCCGGAAGAAGCTTTCCAGACGCTCAATAGAGCTCTTGTGTGGGAAGTTGGAAGTATTCCTTATCAATAGGGACAAACGATTTGTGGTCCGCAGCAATGCATCCGATTATGCCGTGGGAGCAGTTCTGGACCAGGTCCGAGGGGATGCTTCCAATGTTCCAGTGGCCTTTCGGTCCAGAGGTTTGGCGGAGGGGCAACGCTGCACATGAACTGCAAGGGAAAAGGAGACATATACCACAATCTGCGCTTTGCGCAAGTGGCCTGGTCATATTTCTTTACAACCCATTGTTTTGGGTACCTACCATCGAAGAGTGGAGATCTGGCACAGCGAGCACGTCAACACCCACTCGGCTCCGGCAGCCTGACGTGCCTGGTGGCACAAGACAGTAGCCATCTTTAAATTTACAGTAGTGTGTGTGCCAGAAAAGGACAGCACTGTGGCCGATTGCCTCAGTGGTTGGGTCTACCCAGCCGGGAAAGCATGGATGACCATCTGCATGCATCACGACGCCGAGGAGACAGCGGAGGCCAATGGCATCACCGAGGTGGAGCGTTTCCTGGAAGAAGGCGAGGACAAATGCTTTCTGGTAAAGGGATCCCGCGCGGAGCAGGCCCAAGTCCGAGAAGCCAAGGTGCAAGCGGTGGAGGCACAAATCACGGAGGAGGAAATGATACGAGCCATTAAAGGAGTGCAATCCGTTTTGAGGGAGCATTGGTCCGAACATTATGCAAAGTCGGACCATTAGCTCAAGTATTGGAACGCTCTGAGTGTGCCATCCAACGACGATTGGCCGGAGAGGTTCACGGAAGACGGAGACAAGCTGTTTCACAAGGACAAGCCCTTGGCTCCTGAAAACCGTGTGGAGGACTTGATTAACTGTTGGCACAAGACTCAGTGGATGCATCCGGGACGAGATAAATTGCAGAAGGATCTGGAGTCCAAGTTTTTGTTCCCTCCGGGTTATTTTGCAGTGCTGAATCCGTATTGCAAGGCGTGTGTGCTCTGCACGGCCACAAAACATCTCAACCGGTCAACTGCTGGAAACGTTGTGTACACGGCCATTGTCGAGAATCCCATGAGGAAGATTTCAATGGATGACTTTACGATGCCGGAAGTCACTGGGGAAGGTGAGGTCTTTGACCGTCTTATTTTTGCAGACAACCGCCACAGCGGATACATTGTGGCGGTTCTGGACGTAGAATCCAAGAAGAAGGACAAGAGGGACAAGCACGGAGTGGGGCTGCGAGCCAAGGGTGTGGCGCAAGCGATGATGCGGCATTGTTTGACGGTATTTGATGTCCCAGCCGTGAGATGCAGCGACAGGGGTACACAGTTTGTGTGCGCATGGTTTCGCACGATGTGCAAGTACATGCCTGTGAGGCATGCCAAGATGGGGTTATATCACAGCCGCTCAAGCGGAAGAGCGGAGTCGGCGGGCAGGCAATTGTTGAAACGAATTCCGGCAATCGCATATTGAGTAGGCTGGCGGAAATTCATCTAAACCTGTTTGGAAATTTCAGCAGGCATACCACGGTTTCCCCGGACCGTTTGGTTTGTCCCTCCATCATATCTTATTCCTGCGGGATCGAGGTTCACATACTCTCCCGTGGATCAACCATGGTAATGTGGCAACGGGAGACAATGCTATGATTTTCGAAGCCGACAACACGGCCAGGGAGAGTTTGAGGTTTTAGGTTTGATTTTGCGGGTACTAGACGCCTTTCGGCCCCGGGGGGCCACCTGGTCGGGCAAAGTGATATCCTCCCCAGCGGCCCCTAGTGGGGGGGCCTTCATGACACACCTCCTGCCTGGTGGCGGGGTCCCCCGGGTTCACGGGGCTCAGAGCCCTGTGCCTCCCCGGCTTCCCCTTCCCGCCACTCCCCGCTCAGTGCATCACTTAGCAGCCGTAGCCGCAGGCGCTTACGCACCGCAGCGCCCCAATAATGCGTGGTCGCCTGGGGTGCCGGCGCCGCCGGGCCCGTGCTACCTGCTTGTCGCCATTGAGACCCCCTTGGGCTGGCGCAGAGGCTGCCTAGCCGTGGGGCTGTTGTGTGGCGCGCTGCGCAACTACTGCCTTGGCGGGTGCAGTGCCCTGGTTGTCTGTGCGCGGTGCTCGCGGCCGTTCCGGGGGGGTTGGGGCCGGTTCCGGGTTTTGTGTCTTCCCCGTTTCCCCCTTCCCGCCCCGCGTTTCCCGCGCTGTGTGTGGCGGGCCGTCCCGTCCGGGTGTCCCTTATCCTCGCTCCCTGGTACGCCATTCCATGCAGTCTGTGCGTTCCACGGGCTCGGTCCGGTTGCCCTTCTGGTATTCCCCGCGTGTCCTCTGCGTGTGTGTGCGCTCGCGCTCTCGCTGCGTCCGCGCCTCCCCTTCCTCCCTGGGTCGGTGTGGCTCGCGCACCTCGCGCGGTCCCGGTGCTGGGTGCCGGTATGGCAGTTCTTCACGGTCCGTGCCCCTCTGCGCGTCCTGCCTCGGTCCGGTGCTCCGTTTGGCTTGCTTCGGGGGGGGGCGGCCCGCTCCCGTTCCCCCCCTGCCTGGCTTGGGGTTGTGTGCCCCCCTTGGGGCGAGCCCGCGAGTCGGGGGCGTTCTGGCGCCGGGGGCGTGGCGGGGGGGAGGGGGCGGCCCTATGTGCCGTGCTCCCCGGAGGCAGGGCCGGGGGGGCCCGAGGGGCGGGGGGTCGCCCTCCCTTGGTCCGTCCCTCTGCCTTCTCTGGGCAGGCAACAAAGCGGGTGTAATTGGCGTTGCTCTGTTGTTGGAGGGTGTGGCCCCCATACTGCTCCGGTTCGTGTTCGCGTGCTGTCCCCGGGCGTGGTCCGCTGGCGCAGGTTCGCTTCCCTGCCGCGGCCCCCGCGGGAGCCAGCAGGTGGGTGCGTTGGGGCGCGTGGCGTACGGGCTCAGCTGCGTCCCCGCCCCGGGCGCCGCGGCCCTTTCAGGGGGAGGGGGGGCGTCCCCTCTGCCTTGGCCCGCCGCCCGAGGGCCGGAGGGGGGGAGTGGGGAGAGAGGGGAGGGGGGGGTGCGCCGTGGTTCCCCATCTCCCCCCTTCGGGGGGGTGGCCTGTGGCTTCCGGCCCAGACTCCTCTTCTTCGCCGGCGCATTCCCCCCAGGTACACTTCCTCAGCCGGGGTCGTTTGGCAGCCCCAGTCGCCAGGCGCGGCCTGGCCAGCCGCGGGTTTGTCAGCCTGGCAGGGGGGGGGCTGGTCGGTGCGCTGTCCCCCCTTCAGCCCGCCGCGGCCCACGTGGCGCCCTTGAGCACCGGCGCAGGGCTGCCGGCCTGCCGCGGGCACTGCGGGAGTGGGCGGGCGGCCGACTGGAGGCACTCGGCGTACACCAAGCGTCCCCCCCTGGGTGTATCAGCCCTCCTGAATTGGGGGGGGTCCTTCCCCGGGCCCGGCGGGGGGGGTGCGGGACCGCCGCCCCATTGGCCGGCCTCAAGCTGTCCGCGTGCCGGGGGGGGAGAGGGGGGGGGAGGGGGACGGGGGAGGAGGGGGCTCCCCGTAGTCCCTCCCTGGTCCCCGGGCGCCGCTTCCCGGTGGCTGCGGGGGGGCGGCGTGGTGGTCTCGATCCTGGGGGGCCAGCCCTCCACGGGGGGGGCGCACTCTCCTCCTGACCCCCTCCACCCTTCGGGCGCCAGGCCGTCGTGCGGGCCCTCACCCCCGGGCCCCCCGCTCTCCTCGCTGCCGCCGCCTCACCGCCTGGTGCCGGTTGGCCGGAGGGGGGGAAGGAGGGTCGGCGGGTGCTTGGAGTGGCGCTTCGGGTGAGTGGTTGGCGGTTAGCGGGCTGCCGGGCAGTGGGCCCCCCCCCCGCGCTCGTTGTCCCCGCACTCTCCCCTACTGGAGGCGGCTCGCGCCCCTCCGCCGCGACATACGGTGGGGGGCGGGGGGGTGCGCTCTGAGTCTGGGGCCCGGTCCTGCCGGGGGGGTGTCCCACGTCGCTGGTCCCTCCCCACCCCCTCGTGCCCATAGCCCAGGACGGCGGGGCGCGGCCGCCACCTGCGTCGCCGCTTGTGCGGGGGCTGGGGCTGCCGCGGCAGTGGGTTCCGCCGGTGGTAGCGCCAGTGGGTGAGGGCGGTGCGCAGGGCCCGGGGAAGCCAGTTGATGGCCTCCGCATCCGTGATGCGGAGCACTGCCTCCCCCTCCAGGAAAGCCGGCCATATTGCCTCCCTGTGGGGCCGGCCTGCCCGAATCACGGCACGGAGGACCCTCTCGTGGTCCTCTGGGGTCGCCCAACCCCCCGAGGGCACCTCCCGGTTCCCCCCGTCCCTCCAGAGGAGCACGGCATCGAAGGGCCGGTTCCTTGTCCCCCTGGTGGTCCCCGAGGAGGCCGAGCTCAGCCACCCATACACCTCCACCAACAGGGGGAGGGCCTCACTCCCCAGGGGGTCCGGGACCGCGTCCCAGTCCCGGTCCCAGGGCCGGGCCCCCTCTGCCCCCCGCGCCGGTTCCTCCTCCGGCCCCAGTGCCTACGGCACCGGCGCCGCGCCCTGTCCCCCCGCCGCCAGGGCAGCGGCCATCCGCGCCGGCTCCGCCCTCGGCTCTGGCGCCGCGGGGGGGGACGGCTGATGCTGGGGTCGGGGGGGTTGGGGGGGGATGAAGTCCCCTGCGTCAGGGTCGATGTTGTAGAGGTGGGCGTGGTGGTGGTGGTGCTAGTGGCTGTGCTACGCCGGCATTTGTTGAATACAGGGGTGGATGCACCGCACCGGCTGAACGCCTGGCTGCGGGGGCGCCCCGCTCCCTGTTACCCTCCCTCCGCCCTGCCATCCCTCCACGGCTCCCGTGCCCCGCCCTGCCTGTCCCCGAGGGTCTACATCGCCCTTCCCCCCCTTGCCCTTGGGCCCCTTCCCGGCCCCTAAGCCTGTGTCCTCCTGCCCACGTCGCGGGTCCCCTCCTCCCCGTCATCCGTCACCTGCGCCTTGCCCGCACCACCGGTGCCCGTATCCTTCTTGCGTCCGTGCCCATGTCCTTGGCTGCGCCCCCGTTCGCCGACCACACTCCGCTACGCTCCATGCGCTCCGTGGCCGCCCGCCTTGGCGCCCTGCTCCCGTCCCTGTGTCCGTCCCCGGGTGCTGCCGCCCGCGACCGTGTCCTTCCCGTGCCCTTGCCCTTTCCCTGCTCTGTCTCCCGCGTTCGCTGGCCTTGGCGCTTTGCCTCCGCCCTCGCCCTCGCTCCTTACCGCCTGCGCCGAGGCCTGTCCCCTGCGCTCGTCCTTGGGCACTCCCCCTGTTGCCTCCCGTCCTCCGCTCCGCGCTCTTGTGGCCTGCACGCCCCCCCCCTCATCCTGGATCACGCGCCGGGCATCCTGGTGCCGCTGCAGCTGCGGCAGTGTGACACCCGGTGGCGTACGCACGGGCGCCGGAGGGCAGACAGGCCGCGGCCTTCCCTCAGGGAAGGCGGCCTTGGGGGGGTACGGCTTGGGGGGCCTTGTGTGGGTGTGGCTGGGGTTGGTGTGGGCGCGGTACTTCGCGCCCTCCCTGCCCCCGGCTGCGGCTGCGGCGGCCCCTGGCGAGGCGCTCAGGGCCCGCGCCGGGGCCACCCCTTGCGCCAGCGGCGTGCCAGGGGCCGCGGCGTGGTCGGTCAGGGCCAAGGCGCGGCCTGTTGGGGCTGCGGTCTCAGCTCCCTGTGCGCCCGGAGCCGCCTCCGGGGGCGGGGCGGCAGGGTTCGCGTCCTGGGCGTAAGGGGCGGTCTCCTCGGCCGGCGCGAGCTCCTGGGTTGACGGCTCCGGGTCGGCGGGGGCCGCCCAGGGCTGCTCGGCCGGCGGCCTGACCGGCACCGCTGCCTACGCCAGCAGCCGCTCCTCGCGCTCCGCGAGGGTCTCTCCCGCGCATCCCAGGGAGACGGGGGAGCGGGAGCGGGAACGGCGGTGGTGGCGGTCGTCCTGCTGGGGGGAGCCATCGCAGTCCGACATCAATGTTAACCTGGTAGGCATGCGTGGCGGCAGGCGTGTCCGCTCCACTACCTCCTAGTGCTTCAGTACCGTGCCGTGGGCAGTGCCGTGCAGTGCTGCGCGTGGGGGAGGGGGGGAGGGGAGGGGGGGGCGGCGGTGGTTTTGGCCCCATGCGGGCAGGGTTTGAGGTTTGAGGTTTGATTTTGCGGGTACTAGACGCCTTTCGGCCCCATGGGGCCACCTGGTCGGGCCAGGTGATATCCTCCCCACCGGGACCTAGTGGAGGGCCCTACATGACACACCTCCTGCCTGGTGGCGGAGTCCCCCGGGTTTACAGGGCTCGGAGCCCCGTCCCTCCCCGGCTTCCCCTTTTCGCCACTCCAAGGTCAGTGCATCGCTTAGCAGCCGTAGCTGCAGGCGCCTACCCACCGCGTCGCCCCCCTGATGTGTGGTCGCCCGGGGCGCCGGCGCCGCCTGGGCCGTGCTACTGGCTTGTCGCCAGTGGGACCCCCGTGGGCTGGCGTGGAGGCTTGCTAGCCTTGGGGCTGGTTCGTGTTGCGGTGCGCCACTACTGCCTTGGCGGGTGCAGTGCCCTGGTTGTGTGTGCGCGGCGCTCGCGCCCGGTTTTGGGGGGGTCGGGCCGGTGCCTGGTGTCGTGTCCCCCCCGTCTCCCCGTTCCCGCCCCGCGCGTCCCAGGCAGTGTGTGGCGGGCCGTCCTGTCTGGGTGTCCCTTGCCCTCGCTCGCTGGTACGCCATTCCACGCGGTCTGGGCGTTCCGCGGGCTCGGTCGGGTTGCCCTTCTGGTATTCCCCGCGTGTCCTTTGTGTGTTTGTGCGCTCCCGCTTCTGCGGCGTCCGCGCTCCCCCCCCCCTCCCCCGGCTGGTGTGGCGCGCGCACTTCGCGCGGTCCTGGTGCTGGGCGCTGGTAGGGCCGTTCCACTCGGTCCGTGCCCCTCCGCGCCCCCTGCCACGTTCAACTTCTGCTGCGGCCTTGTAAAATATATAAATTAAATTACTTCTGAGCATCTTGAGCAGCACTCTCTCCATCCCTCTGAGGCAGAGGACAGAGAAACAAAATAGGAGCGCTGACATATGGGGGGGGCTGGTGCAGAAACAAGAACACAGACCTGAATTGGCTGGACTCATCCAAAAGTATTTTTGATATGTCGACATCTGAAAATTGATCCCCATCGTATCTCACTGACCTGGAAACAGGGGAGCAAAGGAGAAAGGGTAAGAAAATCAGAAGGTTAGGGCAAACGAACCTGCATGCATACAATGCAACAAACACATGCGCAAGTGTGGACACGTGCATCCATTAGTAAAAAAATTCCGGAGCGTCCCCAGAAAAAATTATGCAAACAGACAGTACACGGGCCCGCTGCACATAGTGTGCTGTGGCCACCCCCCCCCCCAACTGTGGGGTGCTGCCCTCAGGCAAAACTGCACCCGAAAATTCTCTTGTAAAAAAATAACAAAGAAGAATTTTCCCATACACTCTGGCCTAGAGTGTATGTGACCATTGCAGCACTCTCGCCCACAGTGGTTGAGACAAAGAGTCACTGCAGTAGCAGTGGCTCTGCAATGGACATGACTCTGCAGTGGCAGAGCCAGTGAAGTCCCAAAAGGGGACAGTGAGTGGGGAGGGTACTAAAATATGATAAATCTACCCATAGATTAAATGAGGGAATGGAGCACCGGCAGATGCACAGAGGTGCTCCAGCTCCCAAACAGGAGCAAAGAGTTACAAAACAAGCAAGAGCCACACTGTCACTCTGAAAAAAAATTCAGAAGTCTTTTGAAACATATTCCTCTTGTCAGCACCTCAAGCCAAAATTGGGTTGACATCTCCTGAGCAAAATGCTCAAAATCAGGCCAGCGTAAAACTGGGCCTGAAGCCTCAGATTCAAAAAACTGAAGCAAGGCTGCACATCAGTGTGAGCCACTGAGCACAAAGGCAGTGCTTTTTGAGCGCCGAAGGCGCTTGACGTCAAACCCGTTTTTCCCATCAAGCTCATTTGAGCTAGATTCAGCCACAAAAAATGTAACTTGACGAACACTGAAGAAAAAACACACAGGGGCAAACGCGCTGACAGCCTTCCAGCCCAAGCACGAGGCTCAGGGGAGGCGCGCGTCAACCCAGAGAGCTGTCCAGTGGTACGCTGGTCCTAGCAGGGACTGTGGTAATGAATCTGACACGAACTGAGAATGAGCTGAGCCTGAAACCCGGTTATGCAGTGAAAACTGCCAGCTCTGTGGCTTTCCACTGCGCAAGCGCGCACGAACACAGGCAAGACACTACTAAACCTTTATGTTTATCTTCCTTTGCCACAACCCGGCCCCTCTCTCCTTCACTGCTTTGACTTCAGCAGCGCTCTCCTGCAGCACTCGTTGTGTACGCTGTCATTCAGCGCTTGCACGCAGCGCTGTCCAAAAGCGCTTGCCTGCAGCGCTGTACTGTGCATCAGCGCTCACTATCAGCGCTCTCCTGCAGCGGCGCCAGCGATCAGCAATGCCGCGCTGCCTTTCTTGCCTTCGTGCACACCTTTAGCGCCTTCGCCAGCGCCTTTGAGTGAACTGATCCTCTTGGGCACTCCTGAGGTGCACGCCCGGGCACTCACGAGGTGCACGCCTGGGCACTCTCAGGGTGCACTCTGATACTCTGTTCTCTGAAGAAGTTCAGGTCAGAATTTTTGCTTCGGTAATTTCCTGTTCTCTGACATCGGCGGGTCCGTAGCCCCCGCGACGGATCTACTTCTTCAGTTGGGCTTCGTGCCCTGCTGCCGCAGAGCAGGCAGACTCCTTTTCACTGTTGGCCGCACGAATGGCGGCCTCCTCGCTCTCTTCATCAGCCTGAATGGCCTGTGCCTGCTGAACACCTCCGTAACCCCATTCCCATTGTTCTTCCACACTCAGACCATGAACGTGAACACTTTTGTAATGTGGCGGCAGGAGATTTGCACACGCCCTTGCGTACCTCTCGTTGGGAAGTTTTTGGCGAGCTTGTTTTCTCTCTTCATGGTTCACGATTCGTCGAACTTCATACTTCTCCAACTCCGTAGCATGACCACGAGCATACACTGTAGCAGGCATCTCCGTCGAACTCCCACTGTCACAGCACTCCAGGACCTCCTCTTCCATTGGTACTGTCCTAGATGAACACCAAAACTCTTGTATTCACGACCACCTTTGAGTTCTCGATTCCAGATCAACTAATTCTGCACCAGGAACGAACAGCACCACAATCAGGACCTGAATAATCCACAGACTAACAGAGTTTTGAAATTGTTCATCCGCCTGTCATATTGCAATACCCTGTGATAATACACAGAACTTTTCATCTACTGAAAAATCCCTTTTGTCTGCACGCACGCGACGCATTCTAAGCTACCGGACTCGCGATCTGGCCACGGGCAGCCCCCTGCTGGGCATAACCCGTCACACTGCCCCCGTCCCGTGCTCTGTTTGGTTTGGTTTGTTTTGTTTTTTTTGTCCTTTTGGGGGGGGGGCGCCTGGTCCTGTCTCCCCCCTACCCGGCTTGGGGCTATGTGCCCCTCGTGGGGTGGGTCTGTGCGTCCGGGGCGTTCCCGCACTGGCGGATGGGGTGGGGGGGGGGGCGGCCTGTGTGCCGTTCCCCCGGTCTGCGCGGCCGGGGGGCCAGTGGGGCTCGGGGTCGCCTTGCCTCGGTCCATCCCTCTGCCTTCCCTGGGCAGGCAACAAAGCAGGAGTTCTGTACGTTGCTCTGGCCATTGTGGGCGTGGCCCCCATACCGTTTCGGTTCGCTTGTTGCCTTCGGGCGCGCTCCGTGTGGCGCCCTTGTGCGCAGCCGCGGGTTCGCTTGTCGACCGCGGTTCCTGCGGGAGTAGGCGGCTGGGGCGTGCAGGCGGGCCCTGCTCTGGCCTCCCTCCCCGGCGCCGCAGTCCTGCGGGGGGGAGGGGGGATCACTGCCACTGCCTCGGGGGGGCTGGGGGCCGGGGTTCCCGTGGCGTGCGTGTCGGTGGAGGGGATGGGGGGATCGGCCGGGATCGCGCCGTGGGTCCCCTCCTCCCTCTCTTGGGGGGGCGGCCCGCGGCCCTCTGCTCATCCCCCCTCCCGCCGCCGGCGCATCCCTTCCCGGTGCACGCGTTCCGCCGGGGTCGCGGGGCAGCCTTCCGCCAGCGGGCCAGCCTGGCGGGGGGGGGGGGGTTGTGTTACCTCCTACCGTCCCTCTGCCCTCCCTGGGCGGGCAACATTGCGGGCGACACCGGCGACGCTCGGGCCATGGGGGCGCGGCCCCCTTACTGCTCTGGTTTGCTGTGGTGCGCCGCCCCTGGGTGCGGCCCGTGCGCTGGTTTTGTGCGCTGGTGCGTGTTCGCCTGCCTGCCGCGACCCCCGCGGGGGCAGGTAGTAGGGGGTGTGGGGGCGTGCGGCGTGCAGGTTCGGCTGTGTCCCCCTCCCGGGCGTCACGGTCCTTTCTCAGGGAGGGAGGACGCCCCCTCGGCAGCGGGGGGGGTAGAGGGTCGGCGCCCCCGTGGCCCGCAATCCGGGGGGTAGTGGGGGGGGCCGCGCCGCTGTTTCCTTCTCCTCCGCCCTGGGAAGCGGCCCGTGGCCCCCGGCCTTGTCCCCCACCCTCTCCGGCGCATACCCCCTGGGTATACACGGGTCGCGGGGCAGTCGTGGGCGCCAGGGCGCGCTCCGGTCGGCCGCCGGTGGTTCAGTGCGGGGGGGGGGGGGGAGAGGTGTCCTCGCTATGGCCTGCCCCCCCCGCCTTCCCCAGGGCGGGGATCAAGGTGAGCCGCCTCGTCTGCGTATCTCCGGGCGCCACCGTGCTGTTGCGGCCCATGGCGTCGGCGCAGAGCCGCCTGCCAGCAGCGAGTTGTGCGGGAGTGAGCGGGCGGCCGATCGGGGGGGTTTGACGCGCGGCTGCGTTCGCCGCGGCTGCTGCGTCTCCCCCCTGGGTGCAGCAGCCCCCCGGGGGGTGCGCGGCTGCCATCTCTCTGGCCGGCCACCAGCCGCCCACGGGCTCGGGGGGGGGGAGAGGGGGGGGTGGAGGGGGGAGGGGTTCCCCGCTGTCCCCCCCCCGGCCCCTTGGCACCGCCCCCCGACGGCCACGGGGGGGCGGTATGGTGGTTCCGGTCCCTGGAGGCCAGCCGCTGACCGGGGGGGGTGTACCCTTCCCTCGCCCCCCCTCGGCCCTTGGGTGCCGGGCCCTCGCGCAGGCCCTCGGCCGGGTTCCCTGCTCTCCCCTCCGTCGTCGCGCGGTGTCGGCTGGCCAGGGGGGGGGGGGCGGTGTGTGCTGGGGGCGGTGGTCCGGGTCAGTGGTCAGCGGCTAGCGGGCTGCGGGGCAGTTGGCCTCCTCTCGCGCTCGGTGCCCGCGTCCTCCCTCCCGCTGGAGGTGGCGCGCGCCCCTCCGCCGCATTGTACGGGTGGGGGGGGCTGTGAGTCAGGGGGGTCCGGCTTGGACGGGGGGGGCGTTCCGCGTCATCGTCCCCTTTCCCCCCCCCGCGCCCATCGCCTGGGCAGATGGGGCGCGGCCGTCACCGCCATCATCGCTTGTGCAGGTGCTGGGGCTGCGGCGCTGGCGGGTTCCGGCGGCGGTAGCGCCAGTCGGTGAGGGCGTTGCGCAAAGCCCGGGGGAGCCAGTTGTTGGCATCCGCATTCGTCATGCGGAGCAACGCCCCCCGCTCCAGGAAAGCTGGACACGTCGGCGCCCTGTCGGGCCACGCCGCCCGAATCACCGTCCGGAGGATCATCCCGTGGTCTTCCGGGGCCGTCCATCCCCCCGGGGGCACCTCCCGGTTCCCCCCGTCCCTCCGGAGGAGCACGGCATCGAAGGGCCGGTTCCTCATCCCCCTGGTGGTCCCCGAGCAGGCCCAGCTCAGCCAGCCGTACACCTCCACCACCAGGGGGAGGGCCTCACCCCCCAGGGAGTCTGGGACCGTGTCCCAGTCGCTGTCCCAAGGCCAAGCTCCCTCTGCCCCCCTCACCGACCCCCCCTGTGGCCCCTGCGCCCGCGGCGCCGGCGCCGCGTCCCGCCCCCCTGCCGCCGAGGCAGCGGCCATCCGCGCCGGCTGTGCCCTCCGCGCGGCGGGGGGCGGCTGATGCTGGGGTCGGGGGAGTTTGGGGGGGATGTGGTCGCCAGCGTCGGGGTCGATGTTGTAGAGGTGGGATCGGTGGTGGTGGTGGTCGTGGGTGTGGTGCGCCGGCAGTTGTTGGATGCCGGGGGGGATGCACCGCACCGGCTGCACGTCCGGCTGTGGGGACGTCCCGCCCCCCGCCCCTCTCCCTTCGCTCCGCCCTCCCCCCACGGCTCCCATGCCCCGTCCGGCCTGTCCCTGAGGGCCCACGGCGCCCTTGCCCTTGCCCTTGGGTCCCTTTCCCGCCCCTGCCCCTTTGTCCCCCTGTCCGCGCCGCCGGTCTTGCTCCCCGTCACCTGTGCCCTGGCCTGCCCTGCTGGTGCCCGTATCCTTCCAGTGCTCGTGTCCATGCCCCTGACTGCGCCCATGCTCGCTGACCGCGCCTCGCCCCACCCCATGCGCTCCGTGGCCGCCCGCCTTGGCGCCCTGCTCGCGCCCCTGCGTGCCCTTCCCCAGCCCGTGCCCTTTCCCGGCTCCTTGTCCTGCGTCGTGCCGCCCGCTGCCTGTGCTCTGTCGTCCTCCACTGCCGCTGGCCTCGGTACCTTGTCCGCGCTTTCGCCCTCGTTCCTGGCCTCGTGCGCCCAGGCCTGCCCCCTGTGTCCGTCCCTGGGCACTCCCCCTGTCGCCTCCTGCCCCCCGCTCCTCGCTGCCGTGACCAGCACCCTGTTCCGCCTGCGCGCTGTCCCCCCCTTCCCGGATCACGCGCCGGCGTCCTGTTGCCGCCGCAGCTGCGGCAGCGTGACGCCGGGCGGCAAACGCTCGGGCGCCGGGGGGCAGACGTGCCACGTCCGCCCCGCAGGGAAGGGCTTGGTGGGGAAAGGTTTTGCGGGGGCTGGTTTGGGTGTGTGTGGAGTTGGCTTGGGCGCGGTACTTGGCGCCCTCCCTGCCCACTGCTGCTGCTGCGGTGGCCCCCGGAGAGGCGCCCTGGGCCCGCGCGGGGTCCGTCCCACGCGCCAGTGGTCTGCTGGGGGCCACGGCGTGGCCAGCCGGGGCGGTGGCGCGGCTCGCCGGCGCCGTGGTTTCGGCTCCTCGCGCACCCTCACTGCTCCCCTCTGCGGCTGCGGTGGCTCCTGGTGAGGCGCCCGGGGCCCGCGCCGGGGCCTCGCCCCGCGCTGGCGGCGCGCCGGGGGCCGCGGTCTAGGCCGCAGCGCGGCTTGCTGGGGCTGCGGTCGCGGCCCCCTGTGCGCCTGGGGCCCCCTGGGGGTGATGCGGCTGGGATTGCAGTCTGGGCGGCGGGGGTGGCCTCCTCGGCCGGCGCAGGTCCCAGGGACGACGGCCCGGTGTTGGCGGAAGCTGCCCGGGGCTGCCTGGCCGGCGGCCCGACCGGCACCGCCGCCTCCGCCAGCCGCTCCTCCTCGCGCTCCGCGAGGGTCTCCCCCGCGCCTCCCGGGGAGAGAGGGGAGCGGGAGCGAGATCAGAGGTGGTGGCGTTAGTCCCGCTGGGGGGAGCCATCGGAGTCCGACATCCTGTTATCCTGGTAGGCATGCGAGGCGGCAGGTGTGCCCCTCCCATCACCTCCCGGTGTATCTGTGTTGTGCCGTGGGCAGTGCTGTGCAGTGCTCCGCAGGGGGGAGGGGGGCAGGGGAGGGGGGGCCGGCGGTGGCGTTATCCCGGTGCAGGCGGGGGCCAGCGGCCATCCATCGGCACTGGGCAGGGAGGCGGGTGAGCCACGCGGCCCACACGTCGCGCCACAGCTCCCAGTCTGGGGCGGGGCTCAGGGCCCTGGGCCCCAGAGTGTCGTCGGCTGGTGCCGAGGAGAGCCGCACTAGGTGGACCCCCGTAACGGCGGTGACCTCCTGTGTCCGCAGGAAGCTGTGTACCCCGTCCGGCGCCGCGGGCGCCGGGAGGAGGGGGCGGAGTACGGGCGCTGCCCCGTACAGGTGGGTAGGGGTGATCCCCAGGACCCGCTCCGGGTCTCCGCGGGTCGCGACGACGAGGAGGAGCAGGGGGGTGCCCAGGAGCTTTTGCCAGAGGATCTGCCCTCTGTGGTGGGCAATCTTGTCCTGGAGAGGGGGGGGGGATAGGTTGGGGTTGGCCAAGCCCCGGGGTGCGTGCGTCGCCAGCGGAAGGGCGGGGCACCAGGCGGGCTCTATGGGGAACGCCTCGCACACAACGGCGTACGGGGGGGTCGGTCTGGTGCCGTCGTACACCGGGTTGGTCGGGCGGGGGCGGGCGGGCGCCTCGTCCGCTCCTTCCAGGAAAACCGTGACTTCAGCCATCTGGAGCTCCTCGTCCGGCGGATGCAGGAGGTGGAGTGCCACGTCCAGCTCGGACACCCCTCCGGGGTATGTGGTCCGCGCCTGGTTCAGGTACGGGGCCGTGTCCCCGGGGCAGCGTGCCCTGAGGGCGTGCAGCAGGGCTGGGGCGCTGCTGTGGAGGGACATGGCGGATGCTGCGCCCGTCAGCCGCAGGGTGCCCCCCATGGACAGGGGCTGGCCTGACCGGTTGGATGTGCCCCACTCCATCCAGTGCCCGTAGAGGGCCGCCTCCGGGCTGATTAGCCCCGGCCGGGCAGCATTCATGATCCGGTGCATCGCCAGGAGCAGCGTAGGGGCCCCTGCTCCTTTCAGTGTGCGGACGGCCGGGAGGGCATCCTCGCTGAGAGAAGCCCTCGAACTGACCGTCCGGTCTCGCTGGGCGGCAGTGTGCGCCTCGTGCGCCTCCATCACCGCGTCCGCCCGCTATTAGGCCCCAGACGGCTGCCTCCTGAGCCCTGCGGCAGGCTCTGGTGTGCTCCAGCCCCTCCCCCCGTCGGCGAGGCATGATGCTGCGGGCTTCGTAAAGCGCGGCGGCGGGTGGGGGTCAGGGCGCGAACACATGCGACAGCTGAGCGACAAACGTGGGGTACCGCAGGTGCACGTGGACCAACAGGAGGACGGCGCCCGTGGGGCCCGCGCGTTCGTGTGAGGGGGCGTGTGCTCCCCCGATGCGCCGGTGCAAGGCCTCCTCTTCCGTGCGGCTGTGCGGGCCCGCGGGGGGTTTTGGCCAGGGCCACGCGGCCACGTGGGTGCACTGCGTGCACCTGTTGGCGCCCGTTGGCGCTGCGGAGGACACTGTGTCTCATTCCCCGCAGAGGTGGCAGGTGTGTGGGAGGTGGGAGCGCGGTGACCAGGGGCCGAGATTGCGGAGAGAGAGGTCGTCCCACTTCTGGCAGAGGGGGTCTCGGAGCTCCAGTAGGCGGGCGCGGACGCGGCGCCGGTAGTCTTTGCTGAGCGTCTTCTGCCGGACCTCCTGCCAGGTGTCGTCGGTAGAACCCCGTGGTCGTGGAAGGCGGCGATGAGGTCATCCCACGCCGGGCGGTGCCCCTGGGTGGGGTTGCCAAGTATATGTGGCACCCGGTGAGGTGGGGCACCAGCGTGCCCCACGGGTACTCGCCTGCGGCGTCCTGGTGGAGTAGGGCCAGTAGGCTGCCGTCTGCAAATGCTTCCCACCCTACCCACAGCCCGTCGCAGCTGTCTAGCCATTGGCGCAGCGCGGCTCCAGGGTCGGTGGGGAGCATGAGAGGTAAGGGCCCCAGTGTGTCGCCCAGCCGGAACAGTGCGTCGTCTTACACAGGCCACCCAGTTTTGAAGTGCGCCATGGCGAGCTGGGCCGCTCCGTCCTCCGGCAGGAGCCACCGGATGGTGGCCGCTTCGCGTGCCCATGTGTGCATCTCTGTGGCCCGGAGTACGTTGGCGGTGTGGAGGACGACACGGGGGGGGGTGGGCGCTCAGATGAGCGAAAACACGTCCCCAGTCCACCCTGCTTGTGGCCCCAAGGTCCCCTGTAGGCATTCTGTTGTCGCCGCGTCCCACAGGTGGTCGGGGCCTGCCCCGTGGATCATGGTGGGCCGCGGCCGGGTGTGCGGCCCCCACCCCTCGGGCCGGATGGCGGCGTACCGCTGTACGGGGTTTTCCGGGTGCGCGTGGCGGCGCATAACCGGCCCCCTGGCGCGCACATTCTTCGCCCACTATACGAGCCTACCATGCGGTCATGGAGCCGCGCCTGATGAACCACGGCGGGAAGAGAGCGTCTTTGAGGTGCTTTGAGAAACCCCCCGGCAGGTCCTGGTACGGGTGGGGGTCCTCGTGCAGCGGGCACTCCAGGGTGCTATTCACAACACGGAGGGAGGCCACAAAGTCCTTGTCAGGGCGCAGGGGAGGGGGGGAGCAGCTGCCCTCTGCCGCGGTGAGCCATCAGTGCACCCGCGTCGCCGCGCCTAGGGGCTTGTGGAGGAGTTGCTCCAGCCGGTGATTGCGAAGCTCCCACGCGAAATTCCCCGGTCAGAGCATGTGGTGGAAAAAATCGTCTACGGAAGTTTCTCCCGGCGGGTCGCAGCGGGCTATGGCGCGGGTCTGCGCTTCAGCCGCTTCGGGGGCCAGCCCAGAGCAGAGGACATCTGTCCATGCGGCGCCCGCGGAGCGCAATGAGGCCACCCATAGAGCCTTGTCCCCGGGCGGGAGGTGGCGGGCCGCCTCTTGCACCGCCTGGCGGTAGTGGGGCCAGAGGAGCCGTGAGTAGGCGCACTCCACGTGCATGTGCACCGGGGTCTCCTCCTAGCCGCCGCAGAGGAGGCACGGCTGCGGGAGGACTGTCATGCTGGAGAGCCCCTCCTCCCGTACGCAATTCTGCGTTGCACCGGCGTGTGGCCGTCCCTGGCCCGCAGCGCCCGGCTCGTTGGTGGCCGTCGCGGTGAGCTCCCGGGCGTGGACATAGGCCATGGCGTGGGCCGCGTGCAGAGGTGTGTGCCCCCGATGCGTTAGCGCATGGTCTGCCTGCGCCCGCTGCGCGATCGCGCCGAGCATTCGCATCAGGGGGGGCCGTAGGTCGAGGTGGCCGTCATCACCGGCGACCACAAGCTTGGAGTGGCTGGGGCCCGGGGGCGTGTTCTGTAGGACGGTGTCTTGGGACGCCGCCCAGTCCGCCTTGTGTAGTAGGGCGTCACTGTGGTGGGGGGTGGCTCGGGCATACCAGAACAGGTGCTCGGCTTGTTGCCCTCGCTTGTGCAGGCCGTTCTGGAGCCATCGCAGGGGCATCTGGTTGACGACCTTCGCCGCGCCCGCGGGGACTCCCGTAGTCCGCTTGCGATCCGCGTGTCGCAGCAGGCCGAGGATGACCCCAGCGTCCACTGTGTGGACCCATGGCCGGTGGGCGCCGTATTGTAGGGCTAGGGAGGCGGCCATCCCCTCTCCGTCGGGCACCGTGCCCCAGATGGCCACCGCCCACGTGCGAGTGATGTCGGTGGCAAGAGCGACGCTGGTGGCGTGCTTGCAGGGTCCGCCCCCCGATGCATCCGAGGAGGTGTGGCCCCAGGCCTCCGGGATCCAGTAGTACCCGGAGGGGCTGAGCCACCACGCGTTGAGGTCGGCGAAGTGCCACCAGCTTTGGCGGCTGGGGGTCAGTTGGTCCAAGCTCAGCGCCCTTGTGTCGCCGGAGCGGACCGCCGGGTGGTCGTGTAGTCGGACCTCTGCTCCAGCGATCGTGCTTGCCCAAGACCAGAGCGTCGTCACATGTTCTCTTAGCCACACCGGGGCCCCGCGCTGGTGTACCACCCGGTGTCCCGTGTCCTCCGGTTGGTCCTCCAGCGTGCGCACTGCCATGCATGGGTCGTGCGTCACCTCCGTGACTACCAGCAGGGCGGTGCCGCGGGCTAGCCCACGGGGCCTGGGCTGGCCTGCCCCCACCTGCACGAGCACCCATTCGGTCTGGAGCTGCGGTTGCTCCGTCGCTCGGGTGCATTGGTCGTCCGTAGTCACCAACCACACCGGCTTCGGCGCGTGGGGCCGTGGGCACAGGGGCTCGGGCCCTGCCACATCCGCGTGAGGCTCTTGGTGCTCACCCTCCGCGAGTAGGTCGCGGAGGATGTACAGGAGGGCCGCCGTTGGGTGGCATGCCGCCCCTTGCGTGGGGGGGGACACGTTGCCCCGACGGCGATAACCCCCGACGTGAAGGTGCAGGCCGTCCGGGGTCACCCATGGGCCAGTGTGGGCGTCCTGCTTAGCCCTCGTGGGGTGGACGAGCCGCAGGCGGGAGTCTTGTGTGCCGGTGGTGTGGAAGAGGTGGACCAAAGCGTCCTGCCACCCGGGGTCGTTGGTGGACTCCTGCTCGCGGGGACCATAGTGCAGGTGTTCATCGGCGCACTGGTTGAGGCATTCCCGCACTGCCATCTTGTGTGACACCGTCAAGCGGCACGTGTCGCTGTGTAGTAGCTTGGCGGTGCGCAGCGTGACGATGCGGCCTGGCGGGGACTGTAGTTGGACGTGGGCCGCCCTGGGGCACGCGATGGGGTTGTAGAGTCCCACTCCTATGGCGGCCAAGGCCGGGGGTACGTGGTGGACCCAGTCATTCCCAGCCAGGGTTGCGAATTCCGGGACGGGGTAGTGCACTTCGGCAGAATTCCGTGCGCGCCGGCGATTTCCCAGAGCATCCTGGTGACCTCAGCGCGCACGGAGGGCCAGTGGTGGGCGATGAGTGTGCCCACGAGGGCTACCGCTGCCTGTTGGCACCGCGTTGGCACTCGCGTGAGCCCCAGGGTCCAGTCATCCTGCAGGCTGTCCTGCGAGGCGTCGAAGGCGTATTGCGCCCTGTACTTCGCGTCCCGGACGGTGATGTGGTCCAGGTGGCCCGCGGTGTCGGAGTTGTCGGCAATGAAGGGGGCGACGTGTTGCGTCACTCCCCCTAGAATCGCTAGGATGACGTCCTATACCACTTTTGGCGGCACGAGGGTGTTGAGGCACCAGTGGTGCACCGCCGCCAGGCGCAGGCGGTGTTTGCGCTGCAGGGAGAACTCCCCGTCCGGCTGCAGCTGGAGCCCCAGGTAGGGGACGGAGTCCGCCGCCGGTACCCAGTGCCATGGGTTTTCCAGGTGGGGACAGAGGCGCAGCTGCAGGCCCAGGACCCCCTCCGTGGTGGCCATGGCGCACTTGCGGGGGTTGAGCTCCATCCCCCTCATCCCCAGGTATGCGGCCACCGCCTCCACGCCCTCGATGAAGTGCTACAGCGTGTGGGCCACTACCAGCAGGTCATCTATGTAGGCCTGGATGAGGCCTCGTTTGGCCTCTCCAGGCGGACGCAGACGGTGCCCCTGGGCCCTGAGCAGGGGCTCCAGGAGGAGCGCGTACAGCAGGGGGCTTTCGGGGTTGCCCTGCCGGACGCAGCGCAGCATGTGGACGGGCTGTGTCAGCCCGTGCGCGGTGACGATGCGCACCCTGGCACACGTGTGGAGGAAGAGCAGGAGGTCGATGACGTCCGGCGGCACGGAGAGGTGGCGCAGGATGAGATGAAGGGCGCCGTGCGGGGCGGTGTTGAGGGCCTTGCGGGTGTCGAAGGGGAAGACTAAGTTGGGCCTTCCCCGTTGGAGCTGTCGCTGCGCCATGAACAGGGGAGGGTCGTTGTTGGAGCCGGGGAGGGCCTCTTGTTGCCAGTCGCTGACCACTCCGTGCCGCGTGAGCACCTCCGTGATGCGCTGGGTGAGGGGGCCGTGAGCAGCTACATGTCTAGCTGGCCCAGGGCTATGGGCCTGTACGTGTCCAGTCTGGCAGAGCCCGGTACCTTGGGGCTGAGCCAGATGTGTGCGTCCCTCCCGTGCATCGGCGGCAGGGCGCCGCGGAGGATGGCCCGGTAAGAGTGGACCAGGAGCCACTGGACGGTTTCCAGGAGGGCCTTGATGAAACGGGCCTCCACGTGGTTTGGACCCGGGGCCTTGCCATCGGCCTTGTCCAGGGCAGACTGCAGGTCCTGCATGGAGTACTGCTGGACCTGGGCCCGGGCCCCCTGAGGGACCCGGGGCACCTGGCGGCTGACGACCGCCTGGAAGCAGGGGAGGTCCACCGGGCGCTTGTCGTACAGTTCCCGCCAGAGAGCGCGAACCGCGAACATCACGTCGTGGGCCTCGGTGAGGAGCGTTTGGGTGTTCGGGACCCACACGTTCCAGAGGGCTGACTGACCCGGGGGCTCTACCTCTATGGCCCCCCGCACGGCTTTCCACCATTGGGCGATGTCCTGGGCGTGGCGGTGCCAGAAATCTTTGATGGCTCGCTTGCCGTCAGCCGCCAAGAGCGTGCGCAACTGGCGGATGTCCTCTTCAGGGGCGGCCGGTTGCCATTCCAGCTCCTCCTGTAGCTGGCCCTGCGTGGCCGGGTTGAACCCAGGCGACGCATCCCGCAGCTCTTCCGTGAGCCGGAGCGCGGCCTCGGACCGGATGCCATGCCGTGCCGCGTCCGCCTGGTACGCCGCCAGCGCGCACGCTGCCAGGGTGTCGTAGCGGAGGACCGCCGCCTGGATCCTTTCCCGCTCTCAGAAGGGTCTCCTTCCGCCGCGTCCGTCTCCGCTTGGGACGGCTGCCGGCGTCCCAGTACCCGCGCCAGGGCGTCATGCGCCGCGTGGAGGTGTTCGAACACCGTGTCCACTGCGGCTGTGGGCATGGACCCGTAGGCTTGCTGCTCTGCGGGGCCCAGCCAGGGCGCCAGGAAGGGCTCATCCTGCGCGGCGGTGACCGCCGCCGGCAGGCAGCGTCAAACGGGAGCGGCCTCGGCGTCGTACGGGAGGATGCGGCCCTTCGTGTGGCTGTAGGGGGTGGGCATCATCGCGTGCCCTGCCGCGTTGAGGAGGTCTGGCAGGGCCAGGTGGACAGGGAGGTTGTCCGACCTGACCACCTGGGGGTTCTCCATGCGGCGGGCCCAGACGCTTTCCCGCAGGGACCGCGGCAGGAGGGGCTGGTTGACCAGGAAGGTGTCCACCCTGTGCCGGGACGGGTGGAGCGTGGGGGTCATGTCCTCCGCGCCGCCCGCTGTGGCCCTCGAGAAACCGCAGGCCTCCCAGCCCGCTCCGAAGTGCTCTGTGGCTGGGTTGGTGGCGGCATCCATGTAGACGTTGCTGTCGCCGACAATGACCACCGGTTGTCTCCCACCGAGGCTGCGCGCCGTGGCATACATTTGTATGTCGGCCCAGAACGCCACCCGCCCCGCCCAAAGGGAGCAGCCTGCCTGCAGTCCGTGGGCGTTGATGAGGGTGAGGTTTCCTCTGTCCGTGCGGATCTCCAAGACCGCGGCCTTCCCGGGAACAATTTTCGTGAAGCTGAGCACCTCGTGCTCCGCCACGTACTTGCTGCTGACCGCGGTGAGGAGGCCTCCCCCTCTCGAGGTGGAGGTGGCTCCCGTGTCTGCCAGCCGGCTGCTGGAGAAGGGGCTGTACCCCTTGTCCCGGAGCGCCGCGGCCACGTGCATCTATTGCGCCCGGTAGCGATCCCTGTTTCCTGGAGTAGGATGGCAAAGCCCCCCTCCCGGGGTAGCATGCCGGTGATGAGGGGCTCCTTGTCGGTACAGGCTGCCGGCCCCCGGCGCCGCCGGAGCATGTCCCGGGCAGACCCGTCTGGCGGGACGAGGCCGTTGCGCAGGTTCCATGAGAGGAGCCATAGGGATCATCCGCCGTGTCCTCCTGGAGTCAGCTGTCCCGTGCAGGCAGGGGCCGGTGGTCATCCATCGGCACTGGGGTGGGAGGCGGGTGAGCCAACGGGCCTACACGTCGCACCACAGCTCCCAGTCACGGGTAGGGCTCAGGGACCTGGGCCCCCGGAGGTCGTCGGGTAACGCCGAGGGGAGCCGCACTCGGTGGACCCCCGTAACGGCGGTGACCTCCTGTGTTCACAAGAACGCGTGCACCCCGTCCCGCGCCGCGGGCGCCGGGAGGGGAGGGGGGGCACAGGCGCTGCCCCGTATTGGTGGGTGAGGGGGATCCATAGGACGCGCTCCGGGTCCCCGCGGGTCTTGACGACGAGGAGGAGCAGGGGGGTGCCTGAGCGCTCTTGCCAGAGGACCTGCCCCCTGTGGTGGGCACCCCTGGTCCTGGAGAGGAGGGAGGACAGGTGCGGGCTGGCCCAGCCGCGGGGTGCGTGCATCGCCGGCGGGAGGGCGGGGCACCAAGTGGGCTCCCTGGGGAACACCTCGCACATGACGGCGTACGGGGGGGTCGGCCCGGTGCCGTCGTATACCGGGTTGGTCGGGCGGGGGCGGGTGGGCGCCTCGCCCGCGCCTTCCACGAATACCGAGATTTCGCCCACCTCCAACTCCTCGTCAGGCGGATGTAGAAGCCGGAGTGCCGCATCCAGTTCGGACACTCCTCCCGGGTACGTGGCTCGCGCCTGGTTCAGGAACCGGGCCGCGTCCCCGGAGCAGTGGGTCCTGAGGGCGTGCAGCAGGGCTGGGGCGCTGCTGTAGAGGGACATGGCGGACCCTGCGCCCGTCAGCCGTAGGGTGTCCCCCGTGGACAGGGGCCGGCCTGACCGGGTGGACGTGCGCCACTCCATCCAGTGCCCGTGGAGGGCTGCCTCAGGGCTTAGGAGCCCCGGCCGGACAGCGTTCACGATCCGGTGCATGGCCGGGAGCAGCGTAGGGGCCACCGCTCCGTTCAGGGCGCGGACGGCCCGGAGGGCGGCCTCGCTGAGGAAAGCTCTGGTGCTGCCCGACGGGTCGTGCTGGGCGGCAGCGTGCACCTCGTGCGCCTCCGTCACCGCGTCCGCCACCAGGCCCCAGACGGCCGCCTCCTGCGCTCGGCGGCTGGCACTGGTGTGCCCCGGCCCGCCCCCCCTTCAGCGAGGCATGGTGCTGCGGGCTCTGCAAGGCGCTGCGGCGGGCGTGGGTCACGGCGCGAAAACGTGCAACAGGTGCCCGACGGACGTCGGGTCCTGCAAGTGCACGTGCATCCACAGGAGGGCGGTCGTGTGATGGGAGGTGCGCGCCCCCGATGCGCCGGTGCAATGCCTCCTCTTCCGCGCGTCTGCGCGGGCCCGTGGGTGGTCCGGGCCAGGGGCACGCGGCCACCTGAGAGCACTGCGCGCACCTGTTGGCGCCCGCCGGCACTGCAGAGGATACCGTGTTGCACTCCCCACAGAGGTGGCAGGTGTGTGGAAGGTGGGAGGATGGCGACCAGGGGCCAAGACGGCGGAGCCAGAGGTCGTCCCACCGTTGGCGAAGGGGGTCCTGCAGCTCTAGCGGGCGGGCGCGCACGCGGCGCCGGTAGTCCCTGCCGAGCGTCTTCTGCCGGACCTCCTGCCACGTGTCTTCGGGGAGGATCCTGTGGTCGTGGGAGGCGGCGATGAGGTCATCCCACGCCGCCAGGGGTGCCCACGGGGGGGGGGGGCTGCCATATACGTGTGGCGCCCGGCGAGGTGGGGCACGAGAGCGCTCCACTGGCTCTCGTCCGCGGCGCCCCGGTGGAGGAGGGCCAGGAGGTTGCCGTCCGCGATCGCCTCCCACTCTACCCGCAGTTTTTCGCAGCTGTCCAGCTCCCGGCGTAGCGCGGCTGCAAGGTCGATGGGGAGCATGAGGAGCAGGTGCCCCGGAATGTCGCCCAGCTGGGACAGGGCGTCGTCGTACACAGGCCTCCAGTTTTGAAGTGTGCCACGCTGAGCCGGGCGGCCCCGCCCTCCGGGGGGGGCCACCAGACAGTGGCCGCGTCGCGTCCCCATGTGTGTATCTCCGTGCCTCCGAGCACGTCGGCGGTGTGGAGGACAATGCGGGGGGAAAGGGCGCTGGGATGAGCCAGGGCACGTCCCCACTCCACCCCGTGTGTGGCTCCGCGGCCGCCTGTAGCCATCCCTCTGCCGCTCTGTCCCACGGGTGGTCGGGACCCGCCCCGCGGATCATAATGGGCCGTGGCCAGGTGACACCCATCCAGCACAATCGTCATAAAAATCATCCATGAACTCCACACTCGCCAATCAGCAGAGAGCACAGTGGCATGTTTCACCAACGAATGCTACCAAGAGACCAGAGTGCAGAGCAAGGATTAAAATCAAATCATTTTGAGTACCTGAAATTCTCAATGATGTAATCATAATCTCAAATCATGAAATACAAATCACAGATGGATGCCGATGCGCCAGTCTTGTTACACTGGGTTTTGGTGTGCTTATCTGTCTTTGGCCATGGATTAGTTGGCTTCTCTCTCCTATGGCATGGATTTGTGAGTGTCTCCGTCCCCGGGCGTGGATCGGGGCAGTATCATCTCCCTCAAGGCCAGGACAGGGGCGCAATCATCTCTCTTTGAGGCAGCACTACTTCTCTTTGGGATTGGAGCGTCTCACCAAGGATGTGCCCTCTTTGGACCCGGGATTACTCTCTTTGTGCACTCACTCTGCGGGCTGCGTCTAGGTCTCTACATGTGAGCCGGGGCATCTTCTTACCAAATCTCTCTCCAGGTAGCATGTGTTCAATCGATTAGGTGTCACACGAACATGCAGATAGGCCAAATTGATTTGTGTATGCCTGTGCCATCGGGTCCCAAGCAATTGGGCACCAAGTGATGGGACTGAGTGCCATGTCCAAGTATGTGAGGGCATGAGACATATGTTGTTTGCTGGTTTCTCTTTTCAGGTCTTTGATTCGGGACACTCTAACCGTAGGGAGCCGAGAAATTGATATATAGCATACACTAAGCATGTGAGGTTTCGTGGGCTGGCCCTTCTTGATGATTTGTATGCAAGCAGCAAGTAAACCCGCCAAGGCTTTTCACTTACTGGCCATTGTGTATGTTCATGCTGAATGACGGGCACCTGCCGTCCAGTGCGAAGTACCGAGGCATTGCCATCATGATGATATATATGTCACACATACCAGCTGTCAGGTTGTGTTTGCCATTGTGGTGAGGTAGCACCCCGGATTCCTATTTAGTAATCCTCATTGCAAGTTGTTCCATTCTGCACATTGGTGGACAAGTCATGAATGTGGCCATGCCGTACTTTGTGTTCATGGAGGCCATGGAGTCATACTTGATCCACGGTGGGAGCACTTCTCATGTTTGGAACTCATGTTGCTTACACCATTTTACCGTCTTGTCGGCAAAGGTGAGGATGAACCATGTTTACCGAAGCTTCAGGCAGAATTCAATGATTGCATTGTGTTGTAGATCATTTTTGTTGTGTTTTACCATGCACCTGATGGACCGTATTGATGTCATTGTGTCATGCATGATCTTCGGTGCACCAATGTGTTTTCTTAAGCCGTTGAATTGAGGTTGTGCTAGCATGCCGGCATACTTCCACAACGGAACGCATAGATCGAATGTGCATGGTATACAAATCGATTCCTGGAGTAGGGATGCAACATCGTCTTTGATACTCGCATATCTTATTCCAGAGCTTCACTGATACTTTTCTTCTGTTTCCCGTTCCTCGACGTTGTCATTATCTGCTCCCCTCCCCATGACTTCCATATATTGATGCTCTCAAACCCATTGGAATTGCTGGAACACGTCTTTTGATTTGATTACCAAGGGTTGCCAACGGGGGTGCTTGCGGGATATTTTTGCAATTTGGAGATTGAAAATTGGAAGGCAAGGAAGCTTTGGTGAGATCGAGGACAATGGGGGTCACGGGGAAGGGGGTCAAGAATTCGAGAATAAGCAGTAGACCCCGCACAATGGCAGGGGCTGGTCCTACGAACCTTCTTTAGCGGTTTGGTTTGAGGTTTGATTTTGCGGGTACTAGACGCCTTTTGGCCCCAGGGGGCCACCTGGTCGGGCCAGGTGATATCCTCCCCACCGGGTCCTAGTGGGGGGCCCTCGAAGACGCACCTCCTGCCTGGTGGCGGAGTCCCCCGGGTTCACAGGGCTCGGAGCCCCGTCCCTCCCCGGCTTCACCGTTTCGCCACTTCCTGGTCAGTGCATCAATTCGCAGCCGTGGCTGCTGGCGCTTACCCACCGCGTCGCCCCCCTAATGCGTGGTCGCCCGGGGCGCCGGCGCCGCCGGGCCCGTGCTACTGGCTTATCGCCCGTGGGACCCCCTTGGGCTGGCGCGGAGGCTGCCTAGCCTAGGGATTGGGGCCTGGCGCAGTGCGCCACTACTGCCTTGGCGGGTGCAGTGCTCCGTTCGTGTGTGCGCAGCGCTCGCGGCCAGTTCGGGGGGCTCGGGCTGGCACCTGGTGTTGTGTCTCTCCCGTTTCCCCCTTCCTGCCCCGCCTGTCCCGCGCTGCTTGTGGCGGGCCGTCCTGTCCGGGTGTCCCTTACCCTCGCTCGCTGGTACGCCATTCCACACGGTCTGTGCGTTCCGCCAGCTCCGTCCGGTTGCTCTTTTCGTAGTCCCCGCGTGTCCTTTGCGTGTGTGTGCGCTCACGCTCCCGTGACGTCCGCTCCGCGCCCCCTTGGGTGGTGTGGCGTGCGCACCTCACGCGGTCCCAGCCCTTGGCGCTAGTAGGGCCGTTCCACGTGGTCAGTGCCCCTCTGCGTGTCCTGCCCCGGTCCCTTGCTCCGTCTGGCGCGCCTTGGGGGAGAGCGGTCCGGTCCCGGTTCCCCCCTACCTGGCTTGGGGCTATGCGCCCCCCGTGGGACGGGTCCGTGGCGTTCGTGTGCCGGGGGGCAGGTTGGGGGGGGGGGGGGCGGCCCGTGGTCGGGCGCTCCCTCCCCCCCGACTGCCCGCCCACTGGGCGGGCTGTTGTGGTCCGTCACCCACATGCTGTGGGCGCGGGCGTGTGGGTGTGGGGGCCCAACACCGTCCCCTTGGCCTGCACGCCCTGTTGGGGCTGCGTGCCGCGGGGGTGGTGGGGGGCCGTCCCCGGGGAGGGGGGGTTGCCTGCCACTGTTGTGAGGGGCGTCTGGTGTCAGGTGCTGTCCCTCCCCCGACCGCCCGTCCTCTGGGGCGGGCAGCCGGGGTACCACGACCCGTGTGTTCCGGGTGCGGTCGGTGCGGCCGTGGGGACCCAGCACCGGTTCCACAGCGTGCGCCCTTGCGGGCCGGCGTTGCTCGCTGTGGGGGTGGTGGAAGGGCGTTACCGGGGGGGGTGCCTTCCAACGTTGTGAGGGGCGTCTGGGGTCAGGCGCTCCCCCTCCCCCGACTGCCCGCCCACTGGGCGGGCTGTTGGGGTCCGCCACCCACGTGCTGTTGGCGCGGGTGTGTGGGTGTGGGGGCCCAACACTGTCCCCCTGGCCTGCATGCCCTGTGCGGCTGCGTGCCGCGGGGGTGCTGGGGGGCCGTCCCCGGGGGGGGTGGCCTGCCACCGCTGTGAGGGGCGTCTGGTGTCAGGCGCTGTCCCTCCCCTGGCCGTCCGTCCTCTGGCACGGGCAGCCGGGGTTCCGCGACCCGTGTGTCCCGGGTGCGGTCGGTGCGGGCGTGGGGACCGAGCATGGGCCCCACAGCGTGCGCCCTTGTGGGCTGGCGTTGCTCGCAGTGGGGGTGGCGGAAGGGCGTCCCCGGAGATGGTGCCTTCCACCGTTCTGAGGGGCGTCTGAGGTCAGGCGCTCCCCCTCCCCCGACTGCCCGCCCACTGGGCGGGCTGTTGCAGTCCGCCGCCCACAAGCTGCGGGCGCGGGCGTGTGGGTGTGGGGGCCCATCACCGTCCCCTTGTCCTGCATGCCCAGTGGGGGCTGCGTGCCGTGGGGGTGGTGGGGAGCCATCCCCGGGGGGGCTGGCCTGCCACCGCTGTGAGGGGCGTCTGGTGTCAGGCGCTGTCCCTCCCCCGGCCGTCCGTCCTCTGGGGCGGGTAGCCAGGGTTCCGCGACCCGTGTGTCCCGGGTGCGGTCGGTGCGGGCGTGGGGACCCAGCACCTGCCCCACAGCGTGCGCGCTTGCGGGCCGGCGTTGCTCGCTGTGGGAGTGGCGGAAGGGCGTCCCCGCGGGGGGTGCCTTCCACCGTCATGAGGGGCGTCTGACGTCAGGCACTCCTCCTCATCTGACTGCCCGCCCACTGGGCGGGTTGTTGAGGTCCGTCAGCCGCGTGCTGCGGGCGCGGGCGTGTTGGTGTGGGGGCCCATCACTGTCCCCTTGGCCTGCATGCCCTGTGGGGGATGCGTGCCGCGGGGGTGCTGAGGGGCCGTCCCTGCAGGGGGTGGCCCGCCACCGCTGTGAGGGGCATCTGTCGTCGGGCGCTGTCCCTCCCCGGCTGCCCGTCCTCTGGGGCAAGCAGCCGGGGTTCCGCGACCCGTGTGTCCCGGGTGCAGTCGGTGCGGGCGTGGGACCCAGCACCGGCCCCAAAGCGTGTGCCCTTGCGGGGCGGCGTTGCTCGCTGTGGGGGTGGCGGAAGGGCGTTCCCGGGGGGGTGCCTTCCACCGTCATGAGGGGCGTCTGACGTCAGGCGCTCCCCCTCCCCCGACTGCCCGCCCACTGGGCGGGCTGTTGGGGTCCGCCACCCACATGCTGTGGGCGCGGGCATGTTGGTGTGGGGGCCCAACACTGTCCCCTTGGCCCGCATGCCATGTGGGGGCTGCGTGCCGCGAGGGTGATGGGGGGCCGTCCCTAGGGGGGGTGGCCTGTCACCGTTGTGAGGGGCGTCTGGTGTGAGGCGCTGTCTCTTCCCCGGCCGGCCGTCCTCTGGGGCGGGCAGCCGGGGTTCCGCGACCCGTGTGTCCCGGGTGCGGTCGATGCGGGCGTGGGGACCCAGCACCGGCACCACAGCTTGCGCCTCTGCGGGCCGGCGTTGCTCGCTGTGGGGGTGAGGAAGGGCATCCCCGGGGGGGGTGCCTTCCACCATTGTGAGGGGCGTCTGAGGTCAGGCGCTCCCCCTCCTCCGACTGCCGGCCCACTGGGCGGGCTGTAGGGGTCCGCCACCCACGTGCTGTGGGCGCGGGTGTGTGGGTGTGGGGGCCCAACACTGTCCCCTTGGCCTGCATGCCCTGTGGGCGCTGCGTGCCGTGGGGGTGGTCGGGGGCCGTCCCTGGGGGGGGTGGCCTGCCACCGCTGTGAGGGGCGTCTGGTGTCAGGCGCTGTCCCCCCCCCGGCCGCCTGTCCTCTGGGGCGGGCGGCCGGGGTTCCACGACCCGTGTGTCCCGGGTGCGGTCCGTGCGGGCTCGGGACCCAGCACCGGCCCCACAGCGTGCGCCCCTGCGGGCCGGCGTTGCTCGCTGTGGGGATGGCGAAAGGGCGTTCCCGAGGGGGGGTGCCTTCCACCGTTGTGAGGGGCGTCTGTGGTCAGGCGCTCCCCCTCTGCGAGCTGCCCGCCCACTGGGCGGGCTGTTGGGGTCCGCCACCCATATGCTGTGGGCGCGAGGGTGTCGGTGTGGGGGCCCTACACTGTCCCCTTGGCCTGCATGCCCTGTGGGTGCTGCGTGCCGCGGGGGTGGTGGGGGGCCGTCCCCAAGGGGGGTAGCCTGCCACCGTTGTGAGGGGCGTCTGGTGTCAGGCGCTGTCCCTCCCCCAGCCGCCCGTCCTCTGGGGCGGGCAGCTGGGGTTCTGCGACCCGTGTGTCCCGGGTGCGGTCGGTGCGGGCGTGGGGACGCAGCACGGACCCCACAGCGTGCACCCTTGCGGGCCGGCGTTGCTTGCTGTGGGGGTGGCGGAAGGGCATCCCCGGGGGGGGTGCCTTCAACCTTTGTGAGGGGCGTCTGAGGTCAGGCGCTCCCCCTCCCCCAACTGCCAGCACACTGGGCAGGCCGTTGGGGTCCGCCACCCACGTGCTGTGGGCGCGGATGTGTGGGTGTGGGGGCCCAACACTGTCCCCTTGGCCTGCATGCTATCTGGGGGCTGCGTGCCGTCGGGGTGGTCGGGGGCCGTCCCCGGGGGGGGTGGCCTGCCACCGTTGTGAGGGGCGTCTGGTGTCAGGCGCTGTCCCTTCCCCGGCCGCCCGTCCTCTGGGGCGGGCAGCCAGGGTTCCGCGACCCGTGTGTCCCCGGTGCGGTCGGTGCGGGCGTGGGGACCCAGCACCGGACCCACGGCGCGCGCCCTTGCGGGCTGGCGTTGCGCGCCGTGGGGGTGGCGGTAGGGCATCTCCGGGGGGGGTGCCGTCCGCCGTTGTGAGGGGCGTCTGGGGTCAGGCGCTCCCCCTCCCCCGGCTGCCCGCCCTCTGGGCGGGCTACCGGGGCTCGCTGGCCACGTGCTGTGGGCGCGGGTGTGGGTGTGTGCGGTGTGTGTGGTGTCTGTGCGGTGCTTGTCGTGGTGCGTGGTGCCGCTTTTCTCTTGTCCCTCTGGTGCTTCCCTCTCCGGTGCTTCGGTGCGGTGTGGTGCCTGACTGGTGCCGTCTGCCTGCCGTGCCCCCTTCCCTGCGCGCGTCCCTTGCTCGGCTGCTGGCCAACCCTTGTTTCGTTCGTGGCTTCGTCGCTCATTTCCCTTTCCTCTGCTCGTTCTCCTCCCTGGCATGCACTTTTTCCCTGCCTCCCCCCCGGTGTGTGTCTCTGTCTTTCTCTTCGCCGGCTTTCTCTCTCGTTGCGCCCTGTGAGACAAAAGGAAGGGTGGGGGTATGTGGGCCTTGGTCGTGCATCGTTGGCACCACGTCCGTTGCGGCGTCGCGGCGTATAACATACCTGCCTTCGCACTTGTGTCTACGTGTGTGCGCACGCTCCTCCCCCTTCGTGCCATACCATGGTGTGCTTATGTCTCTCCTCCCGTACCCACACCCTTTCGTGTGTTGTTTGTCGTGGTGCCATTGTACTCCCTATGCAAAAAGAGACGTGCGTTGGTAGGGGCCCCCTCTCCTATTCCTCTCCCTGCTCCCTGGTTGGTTCCACACCTTCGTTGGTCTCGGTTGGTGGTGCAGGCCGGGCGCTCGTTGCTTCTCTCGTGTGCGCGGCGTGGCACGACATGGTAACATACTTGCATGTCTCCCTCCTTTCCCTCCTTATCTTTTCGTCTGATGCGTGTCTTGTCGCCGTTATGCTCCTTGCGTGGGTGTAACATACTTATCTCACACACATCTTTGCGTGTTCTGTGTGTCGCGGCGGCGTTGCGCTCCCTATGCAAACGGGCGTGCAGCGGCGGGGGTTTTGTCGTGCCATGGTATCTTGCCATTGCCATCCTCGGTTGGTCTCATACTCTTGCAGTGGTGTGGTATGTTACCTACTTATGCCTCGTACGTGTTCTCCCCTCTCCTATTTCTTACCGTCTTGTGCTTGTTACGGCGTATTTTAGCGTGCGTTGTTTCGCGTAGGTTTATATCCTACTTGCACTCGACACGGCTCCACACACCTCTTTGGCCACCTTTGTTCGTTGTCCTTCCCGCGTGCGCGGCGTGACATGTAACATACTTGCGTGGCTCCCTCTTTACCCACCTCTTTTCATGTTTGGCGTGTTCCGCCACCGTCGTACCCCCTATGCGAGTGGGCGTGCTGGGGCAGGGCTCTTGCACGCATGTATGCATACTTGCGGTATGCCTCCATCATGGCGCGGTTTGTAACGTACACTTGCCTCCTTGCCATCTTATTGTGTATTGTGTTTGTTACGGCGTTATGTAGCGTTGCGTGGCATATAACATACTCGTTTTTCGGCAGCCGGTGGCGTTGTTGTTGCTTGTGTGTGTTTTTCTTGCACCCGGCACCTCTTTGGTCACCTTTGTTCGTTGTCCTTCCCGCGTGCGCGGCATGACATGTAACATACTTGTGTGCCTCCCTTTTTACCCACATGTCTTGGTGTTACGCGTGTTACGGCACCGTCGTACTCCCTATGCAAGTGGGCTTGCAATGCATGGTCTCATACGTGCGGTACGTCTCCACCGTGGCGCGGTTTGTAACATACTTGCTCTTGGCTTGCCTACATCCTACCGTGTTGTGCTTGTTACGTCGTTATTTAGCGTTGCGCGGCATATAACATACTTGTTTTTCGGCGGCCGGTGGCGTTGTTGTTGTTTGTGTGTGTTTTGTTTTGGGGCGCGCACAAGTCCCTAGCGCCTAGGGCACGCACTTTGCTAGTTGTTTTGGGGCAAGCAACGCTCAGCTTCTTTGCCGTCGCGACTCTATTGTTCTTCTTTTTTCGTGAGTGTCCTAAATTTTGCAACCTCGCCAAACAGCGGCGTAAAATTTTTGGGGGGGTTTCTGAGGTCGGTAGAGCGAATTTTTCGCTTTATTTTTTCTGGCTGTGCGTCTTTTTCTTGGTTTTTTTTTGTGATGCTGCGCGCGCGATGGGGAACCCACAGTCGTAGGGAGCCCGTAGGGAGCCCAGAAATTGATATATAGCATACACTAAGCATGTGAGGTTTCGTGGGCTGGCCCTTCTTGATGATTTGTATGCAAGCAGCAAGTAAACCCGCCAAGGTTTTTCACTTACTGGCCATTGTGTATTTTCATGCTGAATGACGGGCACCTGCCGTCCAGTGTGAAGTACCGAGGAACTGCCATCATGATGATATATATGTCACACATACCAGTTGTCAGGTAGTGTTTGTCATTGCCGTGAGGTAGCACCCCGGATTCCCATTTAGTAATCCTCATTGCAAGTTGTTCGATTCTGCACATCGGTGGACAAGTCATGAATGTGGCCATGCCGTACTTTGTGTTAATGGAGGCCATGGAGTCATACTTGATCCACGGTGGGAGCACTTCTCATGTTTGGAACTCATGTTGCGTACACCATTTTACCGTCTTGTCGGCAAAGGTGAGTATGAACCATGTGTTCCCAAGCTTCAGGCGGAATTCAATGATTGCATTATGTTGTAGATGATTTTTTGTGTGTTTTACCATGCACCTGATGGACCGTATTGATGTCATTGTGTCATGCATGATCTTCGGTGCACCAATGTGTATTCTTAAGCCATTGAATTGAGGTTGTGCTGGCATGCTGGCATACTTCCACAAAGGAACGCATAGATCGAACGTGCATGGTATATAAATCGATTGCTGGAGTAGGGATGCAACATCGTCTTTGATACTCGCATATCTTATTCCAGAGCTTCGCTGATACTTTTCTTCTGTTTCCTGTTGGTCGACGTTGTCATTATCTGCTCCCCTCCCCATGACTTCCATATATTGATGCTCGCAAGCCCGTTGGAATTGCTGGAACACGTCTTTTGATTTGATTACCAAGGGTTGCCGACGGGGGTGCTTGCGGGATATTTTTGAAATTTGGAGATTGAAAATTGGAAAGCATGGAAGCTTTGGTGAGATCGAGGACAATGGGGGTCACGGAAAAGGGGGCCAAAAATTCGAGAATAAGCGGTAGACCCCGCACAATGGCAGGAGCTGGTCCTACGGACCTTCTTTAGCATACTAAGGTAGCAAATGGTCTGTCGTCTGGCACCACAATGTTGAGCCAATGTGCGGGTCATTATCTATGGCTCTAAAATGTTAACAATATTATGTGACGATCTTGAACATGTCTTTTGCACATTGTTTCCGTGGTATGTCATAAACATACTGCTGGAAGTAGTGGTTTGAAAACGCATTTTTGGGCACACAAAGTAGCAATAAGGAAATCCTTTGGGAAATCAAACGTCCATAAAAGCCGAAGTGAACAGAATCGGTGACGTGGATGTCCAGGCATAGGCGGTGCACCACAGACACAACCGCTAGGGGCCACATGCTTAGCAGCAATGGAGCCATTCCCTATTGCTTGGGGCAATATACGTGCAGCTCTCATAACATGCGAAAAGCCAACAATTCGCTCAGTGGGCCTCCTGCCTGCCAGCCCAACACTATAAGCAAGCATCTACTAGGGCCATGCAAGCCGATGGCCAAAATAGTGTTTTGCAAAACTGCATAACAGAGTTTCTGCCCCGAGACGCAAAGCTTTGTACGGGGACACATCGTACATGGTTAATCTAGTGGCAACAAACGAAGGCACACCATTCGTCTCACAGGCATGCGCATACTTGTAGTGTATGAGTTGTCAAGCATCGCACATTCCTTCCACCTCTGGTAGGTCAAGAATGGTTATGTCTGCTAACGGCGTAAACTTCAATCGCGTCAGTACAGGCAGAGGCGTCGTACAAGAAAGTCCTTCAAACATTGAGTGATTACGCGTTAGTTGGACGGTGTAGGCTTCATCTGATCAAGATTGCCCAGGTTACCAGATAACCAGTTGCCCGGCGCTACAATCAGCGCATCCTGCATCGATGTGTCATGCACAATAGGAAAGTGATCATCAGCAGGGCCAATTGGTTGCACCAACAGACCAATTGAAGGTCATCAAACATGGCCCCTCGATCCTAGCATCTTAGCCTTCCCTCCCGCAACTCTTGGTATACGTGCATGACTGCCCAAAATGCCGGCTCCAGCTAGCAAAGCACCTCCCACAGTGGTTTTTCCGTTGCCTTTACGACCGCGTTTCAGTAGGCCATCAAACCGCTGTTGTGCATATCTGCCATTGGCACAATGTCATAATATTTCGCCCCCAATTCATGCTCGTACCACGCTGAGCGTGCGGAAGGACTGCTGACTACAAGCTCACTAGATCCACTGCTAAGCAGTCCACATCTGGGTGGAAGAGCGCTTGCATCATCTCCTGTGCTACCTGTTACGGGCTTCTTGTTTTTTTCTTTACCTCCACAGATCACCTCGTCTTCTCGTCCTGCCACCTTTCCATACCCGCCTTCACTGCCCTTTAATCCGCATACCCCAGAACGCTGGAGGCCATGTTTTACAAGGCATCTTGTTGTTCCTAGAACACCAAGATGACAGTGCAGCAACAATTTTCAACACTCTAAAATATGCAGAGCACTGTACCGTAACCTACATGCGTATAAACGATTGAAAAAGATTTTGTTCTAGCTGAAAATCTGTTGTCAGAAACCAAAATTTGGCAATGAAATCCTACAGCCCTACAGTGACAGGTGACACACACATGTGCCAGAGGATACGATGTATCTTCTGGGTCTAGGAGTGTAAAATAATGTTTTTCTGTACAACATTTGACAGACAATGACCCGAGTTCAAATGACATCCCAACATGGGTCAATGCAAGGGCATGTGCCCATTGCACTCTCCTCCAAAGGGTGAACCCACCAGGGTTGATCCTGAAAAACAAAACCATGGGCACTGCTCTGCGGGCAGGCGGAGGCGGGGGCTGGCACCTGTCCTGACTGACCTCTGTGAAAAAGAAAGACACTCAGATATTCAGAAAAGAATTTTCTGGTATACTGGGGGGGTCGTAGAAACTAGTTGTGTAAAAATGTTCAAACAATAGTCCTGGCCTCTGCGAGGGGCGTGCAGCGTGGTACTCGGCAACCAAACAGCAGAGCACAGCAAAAAATAGATTCTATTTGTGTTTCTCTTTGTGTACTTTCCACATCGTGCAGCCAAAAATTTAGTACTAATTCACCACACTTCTTCGTGACAGTTTTCAGAACACATAAACTAAAAAACTTCTCAGCTGCTGTGTAACGTTGCTGCTGCTTGCTGGTGGTCGTGGTCCACTGCTGATCCACACCTGAGACGTTAAAGAGAAAAGTGCATACATGTGTCGCGAATAGCACGCAAACAGTAAAGGTGCGGAGGTTCCTGACGGCACTATGACTACACATGTCTCTCGGAGGGGGGGGGGGGGGGGGGCTGTGTGAAAACGGTCCCCAAACTAGCCCTCACGTGAAAAAAAGGAAAAACAGCAAAAATTACCGCACTCAGGAATGGAGGCAGGTGCTGTGGGCAGTTGAACAAACACTTTTACTGAGGCGCTCCTCTCCCAAGCTAATTGCTTCGGGGCCTGTAGGAACGTTGCGCTGGGAGTGGGATCGAATGTGCGAGCCAGAGCTATCACGCTGTGGCAATTTGGACAACATAAAATAGTTATTCTGGCATACAAGAAAAACCTGTGTCCTGTCTACCTTAAGGTTTCAAGGTCCCTTTTCGAAAAAACTCAGCAAAACGTAGTAAAGCAAGGTGCCCTGGTTGCCTTGCACGCAGACGCTGGCTCTCAGTCAGTGTGGGTATAAACAATATGGCCGCTGCAGTTCCTCTGACAGGGGTGAAACTGTTCGTGCTTCGCCAGTGGGCTGCGTCGTTGTGGGGGGGGGGGGGTTGAGTGGGGCCTGTTGAAGGCACAGAGAGGCCATATTGCCCACACTGGTGTTTTCACCCTTGTATTAACAAATACCACACTGTCGGGCAACGCACCATTTTGCTGGTGGTGGATCAATTGCAGGCGTGCGTGGGGTGGGGTGGAAGAGGAAAGTTCCTCACTTTTTCTGGGCAGGGTTAAACCCCGAACTTAGGTGAACGATGAAAGTAGATGACAAAAATAACAATACAATCTAAACGCTCATTCTAGTCCCTCACTCCATCCCATTCCCGGTAAGTGGGTCGGGGTTGATGCTATCTCACGCCGCCTTTGCAAGAACTCAGTTGTGGGCCTCTGTTGGGGTTGCTGTGTCTCCACGTCGGCAAAAACTCAGTTGTTGGCCTTTGTGGGGGTTCCCCGCCCCCATGACGGCCAGGCCCAGCCCAAGGCGCCGAGTCAGCAGCCAGACATACACAAAGGGGATATTCTACCGTACCATTTCAGCCCCTGCAGGACTTTGACCCCACAGTGGGGTGGCCACCTTCTCCTCCCTGGGACAACCAATTGTGGCGGGCGTCTTGGCATAAAATGGGCGGTCAAAACCCATTTTTGCGAGGGCTTGCTGCCCTGCAAACCCCTTGTGCACCAGAAGCACACCACCGGATGTGCCTCAAGCATTTTGCTCGTGTGCACCACACTGCAGCCTTGTTGCAGCGGCGCACTGCACCTGGGCTGCAGAGAGCTTTCTCAGGTATTTCGCCCACTGGTTGCGGAAACGTCGCCCATCTTGGCGTGGTAGCTCAAAACTGCTTGACGAAAAAAAAATCGCAGAATTCATTGGTGCTTATACCCCGCCGAAGAGTAAGTGGCTCTAACAACTCCAACCGAAGTCTTTGTTAGTTTTTGATGCCCAAGTGTAAGCACTTTCAACTAGGTGCATACAAACCAAAGCACAACGCACATCAATGAATCAACAGGGTACGGTGAGCTTTCAGCGAAGTTCTACATTCCTACACATTGAAATCACATCTTGCAGTGCCATCAGCGCACTCCGCAACCTCCAAAGGCCTCTTACGGCTACACAAGTAAAGAAAACCGTGGTTAGTTTAGAGTGCCCAAGACTAAGCACTACGGCTGCAGGTCTCAGTGACTACAACCAGGCTACTGCACAAAGCAGGGGGGGAGGGGAGAGTAAGGCGGACAACATAGAAAGCTTAAGTTTCTCGTTTCTGTGTTTCGCGGTTTGGAGCTCATGCCCTGTATAGTGCCGTGGGACCTTCATGGCGCAGCGCTCTTGCCTCTACAGGCGCCGCGTCCCACCTTCATAGCTTCGCGCCCTAGCTTCCACAGGCATCCCGCCGCGCCTTCATAGTGCGGCGCCCTTGCTTCTACAGGCGTCGCGTCGCGCCTTTTCGTCGTCCTTGCCATCATCGTCTGCAGTTCACGCCGTGTTTGGTCTTCTTCGCACTCTCGGGTGTTACTTTACGTCCTGCCGCAAACGCGTTCCGTGGTTTAAATCCTGCTACTTGTCTCGTCGTCAGAGGCTGCTCCTGTTCAGGTCTCCTGGACTTCAACAATCCTACAATTCCTCTCCGAGAGCGGTTGCAATTGATCCTGTCATGTGTGCGGCGGCGTCATAGTGGAACATTGATTCCTGCGGCGTGCACAAACCTGAAATTTTAGAACTCCTTCTTCGGCGTCGGCGACTTCGCCTTTTTGAAGTCTCTCCGGTCTTAGGGGATCTCTCCGCATGCCATCGGACAACAAGATTGCAATGGGCTTCTTGTGTTTTTCCATACCTCCACGGATCACCGCAACATTTGGTTCTCTCAGCTTTCCATACCCGCCTTCACTGTCCTTGAATCTACATGCACCAGAAATCTGGAAGCAATTTTTTAGAAGACATCTTCTTGGTCCTAGAACAACAAGATTACAGTGCAGGACTAATTTACAACAGTGCCAAACATGCATGGCACTACACTGTAACCCCCATGCACACAAACGATTGAAAACAATTTTATTCTAACTAAAAATCCCTTGTCAGAAAACCGAAAAGTGACATTTAAATGCTACAGTCCTGCAGTCACGCGCGACGCGGATTTGCTAAAGGATACCATGTATGTTGTGCCTCCGACACTGAAAAAGTATGTTTTTTTGTAAAACATTTAACCGACAATTTGGTGAAGTACAGTGACATCTCAACACAGGCCTCTGTAAGGGCATGTGCCCATTGCATTAATTAGGTCTATCAAACACATAGGCTTGCATGCACCGGGGGCAACATTTTGCTATAACTGTGTTTCTAGCAGGAGAATATAGCTCAACTTGAGCTGAGTGGCTAATCAACTTTTACAAGCAATTTGCTTGTCCCCAGCATCCGCAACTTGAAGTACACCATGCACTATGATTGCATGGCGCCTTCAGGCAAGTTCTCCGCACTCATGGGTAAATAGGTGTATTATGTGGGGCGATCTAGGGCAGCCATGACTCCCCAAAGTCAACATACGAGCATGGTGGATACAAGCACGCCATATTACAGTCCCCAGGTCAAAGTCAACCAAGCGGGTCGTCAATAACAGCCCACTAATGAGGGTCTCTCTTGAGCAAGCTCGCAAGCGACGAAATTCACATCCCATCTGCGACCTGCGGTGCAGGCTCCTGTCCCGCCGCTTTTACTAATGCCTAATTACAAAGGTCCAAGGTGAGAGCTAGGGTGCACATGGTCACAGAGCCTAGGATCAAGCCAATCAATGGATCGCACTAAGTCAACGTCATTGTCCCTTGTGCCTTTTTGAAGCTGCAGCGACCATGCGGGCAAGCCTTGACACACAAGCACCCTAGTGGTCTGCTGGAGACCATCCAGAATGTCCCCTCTCTACCTTTCTGGTGGGGGATAGGCGGAGAGGCTCAGACTCTTTGTATGCTCCACAACCAAAGGTTTCCGATATGATGCATGAGCGTAGTAGAAATAGCACATCCTTGTAGGTACACATTCACACAATATTAGCATCGGGTGATGACATCGTGGCTCATCGCCATACGGTCTGCCCACCAAGCCCATTGAGGGCAAAGGGGGTTGACGGGGGGCATCGAATAAAAATGGAGGAGGTTTGGGCGCCACCGAGGCCTGGTGAGGCTGGGGGCTGCCAACACTACAAGCGTAGTGCACCTCCCAGGGGATGGTAAAGTTAGCTTTGTATCTATCACCGCCGCCGCCTTAAGAATCAAGACCCAAAACCGCCTAGCCCATCATAGAACAATTGTGCCCGCATATCCGTTCGCAGCTGCAAGGCTAATGCTACCTCCAGCAAATGCCCAACTCGTGTCCCTGTTGAGAGATAACATAGTTGGCGCAAGGATGGCACATGATACCTCGACCCATGTGGTTGACACTGTGGCGTTGCGCATTGCACCTGGAGGATGTGCCCGACATTGCTGACTGCCATTGTGGTAAGTCATGGCAGTAGGTTCGTATTCCTCGTGGGCAACTCCACAGTTTTCAACATCAAAGTGTCCAAAGTATGCTGTGCATAGGATGTTTCATCACTGTAGGGGGTCACAGCATCAAAGAAATGTAATTTTGCACTGTTTCGGTTTTGAAGAATTTAGGCTGAAGCATGCCTCATCACATTATGCATCACTCATTTCAAGGGAAGTTCTCCAGCCGCAGCGCCCAGCGGGGTGAAAAAAGGGGTCTAAAGTATGCTGTACATGGAACCTCTCCCCATTATGTCGCCTCACAATATGAGACGGATATAATTTTGACATTTTTGTTTTTAAGCTCTTAGACCCCAAAACTGCTGAAGTAGCTTATGCATTACTCCATACCTTGCAAAAAGCCCTGTCAGTAGTTCTTTGGCGCCATGACCCAACCTACATAAGCTTTCGAGCTAGCACATGGGCTGCCATGAGCTCTCATTTACCTATCTTGGTACCAATTCATGACAACAACCCATCCGAAGGCGCTCAGAAGATTTCCACAACGAGTCAATTTTTCAACAATTCTCAGCGGCCATTGAAGGGCACACTTTGAATAAGGGCAGCATGGATCCCAGAGCACGTGGGTACTCCACCACCTGGATCACCCCTCCGCATCTCACAAAATTATAAAAAATATAAGTGCTATTGAAGAGCGTACAACAAAGTTAGTTTTTGTACCAGGCACTAGTTGTTGTACCACCATAAATTTTTCACACTTTCTACGTGAAAATTTGGTTTTATTGTAGGATTTAGCGATGCTAAAGGGTGTGTTACCATTGGGGTATGCTTAGTTGCACATAAATCGGATTGTCTAACACGCGTTTGGGTCAAGCAAGCTCCTAGGGGGCCCCTATAGTAATTTTCCTTTTCTTGCTCTCACTACAAAATCAGGCAAAATATGGATGCTTGTCGGAAATGAGGTCCGCTAGGCCTGTGAAACTCCTATTCATAGTGCCAACGCCTTTGCCTCACCTATTTGTATCCCATGTCCATTTCTTTGTCTAGCATTGTGTTTTTCTGCGTATACATCTCTTTCTTCGTGCACAAAAAATTTTGACAAACAATTTTCTGAAAAAAAACATGTTTTGAAAAACATTTTTGTGAAAAGTTGTGGTACGCTTACTGCCGCTGTGCAAGGTGGTACCTTTTCCTTTGCGCTGTCAATCCCTCTCACAGCACCGCCAATGCACTGGTGTTGCACCATTTATCAGGCCGATCCGGGTGCATTTTGTTTCGCCGGTCCGCGTTGACAAACACTTCCAACCCAAAGACGGTAACGACTACTTCCGTAGCTAACATACAAATCAAACGGATCTCCCGCACCATCCCCTTCTTCGGAGGAAGACTGTGCTTCGTCAAGACCAGGGGCTGCTTCTAGGGCAGGATAATCAGCCCTTCGGAGTGTCTCAGCTCTGCGTTTGCGGGCTGGGCGTGGCCCTGGTCTGGCAGGAGGTTTTGCTGCACGCCTTTCAACCTGCCTCAGAGGGTCTCACACTCTCCGTGCCCTCCGTTTGGGTGCTAGTTTCCGGCAGCACCATTCTGCTTTTCACTGACCTTATCCAAAAAAAAATCGTGGGCTGTCACAAAGCCCCCGAGGCGCAGCAACCAAGGATTGTCCCGCGTGGCTACACTGATGGCTCTGCCACTGCACTGTGTTGAAGCATCGCTTTCCGCTGACACCGGAGAAGGAGCTGCTGAACCCTTTTGCGAAGAGTTTTGGGAAGCATTTTGCGATGCATCAGTGCTGTGAGTAGGGCTGTCAGGGCAGGCAGGGAGGTCCTGGTGCTGGATGCGCTCAGGGGGACAATGTTCCAGAAAATAATGCGGATCAAACGGGCTGATTCCAATTGCCCTAAAGCTTAACAGACTTTTTCGTGGTGTTACTGCATCAACATATGCATCTGTCCTCAGTTGCACAAAGCCTGCTGGGGACGGGGCTCTGTGATGGTTTTTCCTTTTCCAGTGTTCTCCCTTTTTGCGAAACGAGGCCATCAGTGCCCTGAAAACGGCTTTGTCTAGTGGCTGGATGACATCTTTAAGAAGGGGGGGTAACACAACCACCTCTACACCCTAGGACTTCATTTTTTGAAGACCCTCCAGTGTCAGGTGGGTTTTGCTGCCATCCACTAGTAACAAAATGCATTTCTTAGGGTTGCTGAGTGGCTGTATTTCTTTCACGAGTACTGTTTCCACCCACTCCAGGAAGACCTCCTGAGAGGACCACCCATCAGGCGTTCCTTTTAGTGTCAGTGGACACTGTGCACGCAGGAACATGCCGCCTCTTACTTTTTTTTTGTTCCATAGGAGTGCTGGTTTTGTGGCCTGGCCCTCTGCATTCAGAGCAACTATGGCTGTGATGTGGTGCCGCTGCCAGCCACGGCGTCGAGCCACAGTTTTTCTTCCCTTCCTCAGCCACACACGCTGTCCCACCATGGTGAACTGCCGAAAACACCCTGACTCATCCTGGTTCCAGATATGGCAGTGGTTGTAGGCAATTTTTTCTAAACCTGGCCTCAAATGATTATTGAAAAACTCTACCCACTGCTGGGGGCTCAAACGAGCAAAGGCACGCTGCGATTCAACATTTTGAGCAAGTCTTGGAACAAAGTCCCTGTTGCGGCGCTTAAACAGTTTCCACCATGTCTTACCAAACTTACAAGGGAGAGCTGGGTTCTGCACACTCGTTTTCTTCTCTGCCATGGCTTGAGCTTCAGCTTTGATCTCGGACAGTGTAGGGCACACCATTTGATCTCCACACACTCCTCCATCCAAGTTGTCAAGGGCGACTCCACCAGACAGGGCTTGGGACCCCTCTTCACCTCATACGGCTCGGAGGGACTACAGCAAACAGCACAAAGTAAAAAGCGCGATGCGCGCCAGCCTGTTTTCTCCTGTGCGTCGCGTCCTGTTTCATGCGCGGCTGCCTTTGAAACTGCGTTACAGGTAACGCAGCACAGCTCATTCGCCCCATCGCGTCAGTTAGAGTCTGGCGGTGGACTCCCAACTCAGTGGCACCTTTGCGAACGTTCTTGACTTTGATAAGGCAGTTGACGGCGACGCGTTCCATGTCTGACGGCTTTTCCCATCATGGAAGGATGTATAGGACCTGGGAGGGGGGCTTCGGGAACGCAGTCTTCTGGCGCGTGCTTCCTGTGCGTTGTGATTTGGTTTGTTATCTCCGCAATCCACCGGCGTGCCCTTGCTTTGCTGTCACGCATCTGAACACTTTGATCCAAAGAAAAATGATTTCGCACCTTTCTGTCTAATTTATTATGAGTTTTGTCGTAAAATACCTAAGATCCTCTCTCTTCTTTGCTGGCACAGAAACAGGCGCGACCGCGATCCCGTGATATCTGCGCAGCCCGGTTTGGCACCCATTTCTGCAGTACCAGTCAGATTTTGCATATTGAACCAAAAACATTTTGAAATTTCAGGATTTCACCTAAAGCATTGTCAATTTATAGCTGCCAGCTTTAATTGCGGCCTATAATTTTAGTAGCATTGATTTGGTACAGTAACTGGCTACTTCTGATGGTGCCTACTGAAAAATGTCTTGTGTTTTTCAACGCTGATCATTTTTTTTACAGGTTGGATTTTGTCCGTCGAAAAACGTTTTAGGACAAACACAGAAGTCTACGGTAAAAGAGAAAAATTTCCCTGAGGAAACGTTCCCCCGTGTTGCTTTTATACCCGGATTAATTTCTTTTTAGTGCAAGCGCAAAAATTTTCCGTATGATCAAAAACCTGTCATGGGTGAATCAGTGGGCACGTATGAAAGAACATGGTGCGTGCACGAACCCTGTGAAGGCATGGCTGATGAAGCAAGTTTGATATTGAGCCCCCCTAGGCTTGCATGTACACTCTGCTTCATGAATTTCTACCTTTTCGCGCAATTCCACCACATCCAGTCTTTTCCGGGGTTGCTTGCTCCCCACCATGATGACCCTGAGAAAGCAGGGGTTATATAGCTAATCCAGCTAATCGAAGGGTTTCAATTATCCGGTGCTATTTAGTAAACCGGGCCATATGTCTAACCTTCCGCTGCAATTAAACATACACAGCTCACAGGATGCTCGTCCAGATTACCCGCCTCACAGGCGTTGGGGCTGTGGATGGCCCTCAGAGGCATGCACCTCCAGGACGCCCAGCACATCGTCAAACAGGAGTCCCACCGCTACACGTACGGCAATGGAAGCGCAGACACGCATGCAAAGCACCCGAACACCAACCACATCCCAGGGCTCGGACACGTGCGACTAGAGACCCCAGACCACAGCCACCTGCAGCACCTACCCCTGATACCCTCGGCCAAACAGCCCCCCCATTGGATACCAGAGGACACGCCGTACATGGAGCAAGACAAGCGGTACCACTACCCCACACCCATCCAACAGCTCGCCACCGCGCTGGGCCACCCAGCGAACACCGAAGTCCTACAACGCTCCGAATACTCCGTCCGTACCCCCCTCCACTACTCAGCCGTACGCCCGGATAGCCTCTCAGCACACCTACAAAAAGTCCGACTCCAGCTCTCCCTCGAGCAGCTTCCCCTCCTCACCCGATACCACCGATGGTACGCTCGCCGCTCGATCAGGATACACAGGGTCCCCGCAGGATACACCAAATGCATCTGTGGCCACGCGGAAGAAGAAACCTGGGACCATTTCAAGACGTGCCCCCTGTACCGAGGACTGCACACCCTCACAGACTGGAACCCAACCCACATCGTCAGAAAGCACGCCGGATGGCCGACACGGTCCCGGACAACCCAACAACTCGCCACCATCCTCATGCAGACGGAGGTACTCGAGGCGGTCCGCAGGGGGCTCGTCCCCACTGCCGTCTACACCTTGCTACGCACTCACGCGGAAGACCCTCAGGCCACGGCAGCGCACATGCAACGGACGGCCGTTGCCAAGACAGCGGAGCACCTCACATACCGCACCCACAAATACCCGCAGCATGCAGGCACCCTGCCCAAAACCAACCAAGCCCACCTCCTCAAACTCCTGTTCCACCAACGGAAAGAACCTGCCCCGCGTTTTACCAGCCAGCACGGGACCCCCACCATGCCTGCACACCATCCACCAGGCACAACACCGGCACAGCACGCACGAGCACCACGGACACCGCACACACACCCGCCAGCATGCGCGCGCCACAAGCCCCCGTGCCCTTCACGCAACCGTCTGTCCACAGGTACCGCCAACCGCCAGCCACCGCGTGCTCCCTCTGCGTGCGCCAACGGCTACCACAGATCGCCCTACCCTGCAACCCAGACCACTGGGTCTGCCTGGGAGCCGCACACCGCCTCACCCACTGCCCCCACTGCGGGGGACTCAACCCCCACCACTGCGCGCGACCCGCGGCCCTCGCCCCCCCCCCCCCCCCCCCCCCCCCGCAAGTAACCGCAGCTTCTTCGGGCCACTCACGGACGCAGCCGTGGCGGACGCAGCCGACGACGCGTGGACAATAGCCACGGCCACGGGCAGCACATGCCTGCCCCCCCACAGCCCGCCCCTGCGCCACAGCGTGGGCGGCTTGGACGTGGCGGCCCGCCGTATTCTTCTCGCCCTCTACCTCCACCACCGCGACCTCTACCTCCCAGACCCACAGCTCCCGGCCCCCCGAGCGGCAACCCCGACACCGCAAGCTCGGGCGGACACTGCACCAGAGGAGATAGCAGCCTACCTCCGAATCACTTGCCGCTGGTTCAACACCGCCCTCGGCCGACGGAAAGGAACACCTTACCCACTCAGCGCAGTCCTCTACCCGGCACACACACCCCACCCCACGCAGCTGAAGCCCCTGGATAGCTGGGCGTCCTTTCAGGACGCCCACCTGGCCGCCCCCAGCGAAACCACCGCCGCACGGATGGGCCCCGCGGACCAGCGCGCCTACGTCAGGGGCCTGGAGGCGTGCCTCAGAGAGGCGCATCGCTGGCACGTCCACTCCCCATTGCCCCCGCGGGGACAGGTGGGTTTACCGGCCCCCGACGCCCACCAGGCGGAGAAGACCAAGACATGTCAGGGGGCCCGCCAGCGTGCCCGCCAGCAAGGGGCGGCACCTCGACCGGCACCCAGGCCCAGCCACGCCGCACCACCCCACTCCCAGACCCCCGGGGCACACCAACAGCACCACCCCCACCAGCGCCTACCACCACCACCGTACCACAGCACCCTAACCCGGCAACCCAGCCAAGGACCAACGCCCGCACACGTCCACACCATGCCAGGACCACCATTCACGCACAGCCAGGGGACATGGCACCACCAATACCACCACCACGCTCCCGCCCCCCGCGACCCCTACCCCCCGGTGCCCGAATACTACAGCGACCCCCACCAGCTGCATCACCACCAAGCCCCAGCGCAGCCAGCCCGCAAAGGCCACCCACCCCATGCGGCGCACCACACCGCACCACACCATCACATGTACCACGGGCACACCCACCACCACTACCACCCCTTACCACCGTACCCACCAGCGCCGTGGTACCACACACAACCAACACACCCTCAACATCACCACCACACAATCCAGCACCACCTACCGCCCCCACTACACGGGCTCACGACATACAGGCCACCGTACACCCCCATGGAACCGGGGGGGGCCAGGCACGCGCACCAACAGCACCGGGGCCTACAAGGAGCACCCCACCACCACCAGCAGCCCCCCCACCCACACCCCATACCAGCAAGCACCATCCACCAGCAGCCACCAACTACCTACGGACCACAGCCCCACCCCGATGTGCAGGCAGCCGCCTCGGAGCCGTACCTCGGCACCGCAGCCAGCAAGAGACCACAAGGACCGCACGGCACGCACACACAACACCCACACGACCCGACGGGTCGCCCAGACTCCCATCAAGCACAACACCCACCCCCGCCCCCCCCACCACCAGCAGTGCCGCCCCCATAACATCCCCCCCCGCCCCCCCCCCAAGACCAGGCCACAGACACAGCACGCGGAGACCCCCACCAACCGCCGCCACCCCCACCAACCTCCGACACACACCACCGCGAGTCCCCCCTCCCGCGGCCACCAAGACCCGTCACCAGACCCCACACACGACACCGACGACCACCCTCCCCGATCCACACCACCCCCCCCATCACACCCCGCACCACCAGCCGCCGCACCGGCCGAGCCCTACACCCTACACGACCCCAAAGCGGTACAGCAGCACCTCCGGGGGCTCGGAGACCACGAGGTGCTACGCCTCCACACCTCCGGCACCACCCAGCGCATCCGGGCGGCCACCCTGGTCCAGGCGGCCACCCTGGGGGAGCACGTCCGAGACTTCCTCATCGCTGCCCTCCTCCACGTCGCCCGACACGACCGCCCCCGACTCGCCACCCCTGACAGCGAGAGCCCGCCCCCCACGGGGAGCGGGATCTGGGTGCCCCCCATCAACTGGGGCCGACACCTTGTCGGACACCCCATGCCGGGGCGGATTGACACCAAGGGCCGCACCCGCTACCACGAGCCCAACATGGCCCACCCCCCACCAAGCGCCAGCCCCAGCGACACCAAGGAGTGGGAAAGGGAGAGATGTGTCGACCTGATGGCCTCCCTGAGCAACTTCAGGGACCAGGTCCCGGGAGACCTCCCCACCTCCGACAACCAGCAGCCAGCCCCCTCCACGTACATCACCCCCATGTACAACATACACTCCACCCTCTCCACCACCCACTACCACGCACCAACTGGCCACTGGGTGGTACACGGCACCGAATCCCTCCTCCCCGCCGACTACGCCCCCCTCCCGCACAACCCGGGCCCCGACACGTGCACCAGGGAGGACGAGCCTGACGACCCCCACATCTGGGGCACATGGGAACGCAGGTCCCTGGACATGCTGCTCTTCATCCGCAGCGGCGACCAGGGCCTTGGCAGGGCGATGTATTGCCTTGCCAAGTGGACCCAACGGACCTGGGAGATCCCCACAGACCGGTGGCTGTGGACGGTCACGCTCCGCCCCCAACAGAGGCAGGGTTCCCCGAACCGCAGGGGACCCACCCCCCCGCGCCCCACCACCCTACAGCTCTGCCCGTACATGGTGGCAGCCCGCCTCATGGCGCTGCTGTGGCCGGGCCCAGACACCCCCACCCAAAGGTACCCCCACCTCACAGAGCACGACATGCAGTGCATTCCAGCGATGCTTCTTCAGCACCCTCGACTACCTCCAGCAAACGCATCCACACGTCTTGGAGCTGTGGTGGACACCCCCCGGATAAGCCACGTGCCCGCACAGCCGAGACAACACCACCACACCGCCACATACATCTGCACGATCACCAGCACGCACGCAGGTCGGCAGGGAAAGCGCGCGCACACACCCGGTGCCCGAACCCGCACCCTCATGCTCATTACTCACAGGAACCAGCATCCGACGCCCACCCCCGCCGCCCAAGACCCCCCGCTGTCCCCCACAGCCCTCTCCTCCGCCTCTGACTCCACAACCTCTACCACCACAAACAACTCATCCGCCACCACCACCATGTCCTCGTCCAGCACTCTACCCCCCAAGCCGCGGGGAAAGCCTCCCGAAAAGGCCCCCAAACCGGTTCCCACCGTGAGCAACCCCGGCGCCGCCAAGGCCCACGCCCCACCGAAGCGCGCGCCCGCAGCCAGGCCGAAACTCAACACCGCCGCCAAGCAGCCACCCAAACCCGTCAGCGCACCACGACCTCAGCCCGCAGCCAAACCTAAGCCCAAGCCCAAGCCCGCGCCACGACGACAGCAAAAGCCCGACCCCCCGAGGACGTCCTCTACGACATCCGGCCCCAGCCATCCCAGACCCGGCAGCAGAAGCGCCCAGCACGGCGCCCCCCCACCATCACCGACGCTGCCGCCACCACCTTCATGGAGGAGCGCGCCGCGGCCGAGGCGCGACGCGCCTCGTCCCACCACCCCTCAAAGCCCGCACCCCAGGCCCAAGGAACACCCCCGACCAGGTCAGAACAGCGTCAGGGTCCACCAGCAGCGTCCCCGCCCCCCTACCAACCCTCGATGTAAGCCAACATCTAGCAGATGCCCCGCTACCGCCGCCACCGCGAATCCCCACCCAACCCCGAGGTGGAGACCATGCGCCCGTACCCGCGAGTCCACATCCGCCCACCCTCCCGCTCCCCACGCACCCCCACGGCACAGGACTACGAGGACTCCCCCGGGCCACCCACCGCCACTAGTCCCCACGACCCCATCACACCAAGCCACGCCCACTCCTCCGCCCCCGGCCACGGCCCCGCCCTGGGACAATGGTGGCAGCGCTGGACCCACACGCAGCTCTGGGAGCTGCGAAAGTGGGCCCGGGCAGAGCCCTTACTCGAGGGCCTGGTCCACCGGCCCCGCAAGGGGTCGGTGGAGAACTGCCGCCTCCAGCCGGCGGGGGTTTGGATGCCAGAGGCCGCATGGGAAGCCATGCTGGCCAATGCGCTCCACCCCCAGGGAGGCCACCCCCGGAACCACCCCGCGCCCCAGGACCACCCGAATGTCCTCAAGCGCCTGCGGGAGACCCTCCAAGAGACGCGGCGAGAAGGCAGACGCCTGTGGAACATCACCCCAAGCCCAACCCCGCGCGCACACACCCCATCGCCACGCCACAAGCGTCGACGCACCGACACCGGCAACCCCCGCAGCACCCCGGGAGCCTTGCGCGCCACACAGCATGACGCGCCTGACCCCCCTTGCCAGCGGCGCCACCACCTAACCCCGCTACCCAGCCAGCCACCGCCGCGGAGCGCCACGCCGAGCCCTGTCCAGAAGACACCAAGCGAGCCGGAAGCAGATTGACGCCAATGCGCACGCCAACGGGCACCGCTACGCCCAAGGGCGCCGAACCCAAGCCCGCAGCCGTCGAAACCGCCTAACCCGCCACAATCGCCCAACCCCAGCCGAAGCCTCAACACGAGTCGAACCCGGGCCGCACCCCGTAACCTCTAACCCTTGACTCCTAACCAAGCCCGCCGAGGGAGCAACGTAACCACAACCCACACCCACAGCCCACACAGCCGCCTAACTAGTCAGCACCAAAAGCAAAGAGGCAACTAACCAAACCCACCCTGACCAGTACCCGTGTACATAAAGAAGCGCAAGCCGCACTCCTGGGGCGCGGCCACCACCAAAGCACCGACGACGCACACCGGAGGACACAACACTATTGCACCGCTGCAACAGTTGCCCATGCTTGTGCCTGCAGTGTGCACGCGCCCCCTTTTCCATTTCGAAAAAAAAAGCCAAGACAAAACAAAACAAATACGGAGCAAAAAAAAAATTAGGGGGGGGGGGAGGAGGGACACAACCACCAACAGGACACGCACACAGCACAGAGCGCGCACACCGGTGAACAGGCGTCACGTGGGCCAGGACACCGCACACACACATGCACCGAGGGCAGCGACGGGACAGGACGCAACGGTCTACACCCCCAGAATTGGACGCACCGGGGCTGACCCAGCCGACCCACCAAGCTAGTGGCAGGAGCGGTACTCCAAGGCCGCTGCTCCGAGCCAAGCTAGGCTGCATCGGGGACCATGGCAAATGTTTGGAGGAGCAATGGAAGCAACTGATGACAGGCGTGCCGGCACACAGCCCAGGAGGGGGTCGCCTGCCAAGCAGCGGGGCCCCGCCACTCCAGCCACAAAGGTGAGGCGGTCGTACCGTAGACTCGCGGGAGCAAAACCCCCTTTGGTGAGAGATACTCCATCCGGCTGGGCAGCCCCAGAGCTGCCGCCCACTGGAGGGGGCATGTGGCCCTACCCACGGACACATGTCGGGACACCCTCCCACCCGGGATACCTGGACCGGGTGGCCGCGACGCTGCCTTCCCAAGGACCTGCGGGAGCGGCTTAAGAGGCACCTGGCCTAGGGCAGTGGGAGGGACTTGACGTCCCCTTGGTAAGACCTTCTTCCTGCACTCTCAGAGGAGGCATCCCGAGGTCCCGAAGAATCCTACCTACCTACCTTTGTTACCTCCGCAATCCACTGGCGTGCCCTTCTTTTGCTGTCACGCATCTGAACAATTCGATCCAAAGAAAAATGATTTCGCGCCTTTCTGTCTAACTTATTATGAATTTTGTCGTAAAATACCTAAGATCTTCTCTATTTTGTGCTTGCACAGAAACAGGCGCGACCGCGATCCCGTGATCTGTGCGCGGCCCGGTCTGGCACCAATTTCTGCAGCACCAGTCAGATTTTGCATATTGAACCAAAAACATTTTAAAACTTCAGGATTTCACCTAAAACTTTGTCAATTTATAGCTGCCAGCTTTAATTGCGGCCTATAATTTTAGTAGCATTGATTTGGTACAGTAACTGGGTACTTCTGATGGTGCCTACTGAAAAATGTCTTGTGTTTTTCACGCTAATAATATTTTTTAAAGGTTGCTTTTTGTCCGTGAAAAAACTTTTTCGGTCAAACAAACAATTCTACGCTAAAAAGGAAAAATTTCCCTGAGGAAAAGTTCTCAAGCGTTGCTTTTATACCCGGATTAATATCTTTTTAGTGCAAGCGCAAAAATGTTCCATGTGATCAAAAAAATGTCATGGGTGAATCAGTGGGCAAGTATGAAAGAACATGGTGCGTGCACGAACCCTGTGACGGCATGGCTGATGAAGCAAGTTTGATATTGAGCCCCCCTAGGCTTGCATTTACACTCTGCTTCATGAGTTTCTACCTTTTCGCGCAATTCCACCACATCCAGTCTTTTCCGGGGTTGCTTGCTCCCCACCATGATAACCCTGAGAAAGCAGGGGTTATATAGCTAATCCGGCTAATCGAAGGGTTTCAATTATCCGGTGCCATTGAGTAAACCGGGCCAATGGTCTAACCTTCCGCTGCAATTAAACATACACAGCTCACAGGATGCTTGTCCAGATTACCCGCCGCTTGAGTACGGGTTATAAACTCACATGCTTTGGTGTGCCCCCCTGGGTTGAGGATGCGTACTCCGGAGATGTCGCGTGAGCCCTTGACTTTGGGATACGGACTCCAATGCTTCGGCGCCGCCGTTTGACCTCGGGATACGCAACCACACGCTTTAGTGTGGCGTGACTTGGGGATATGGAGTGCCTCGCTTTGGAATATTTCTTTGAAATGCGGATACCTACTCCCACACTTTGGCGTGATCCCCTGAGTTGCAGTGACGGACTCCAATGCTTCGGTTTGGCGGCTTGAGTGGATTATGGACTCTCAGGCTTCGGTGTGGCCCCTTAAGTAGCAGATACGAACTCCTACGCTTTGATGGGGCCCCTTGACTTCCAGATACGGACTCCGACGCACCAGTGTGGCTCCTAAGTCAACATGATGCACCCCGACGCATCATAGTAGCCCTTGGAGTTGGGGTGATGGACTCCTATTCTTCGGTACAGGACCTCCGGTTAGGAATACAAACTCCGGGCTGGGGAAGTTGCGTGACCTCTACTACCATTTTTGCGTTGCATTGCTTTGTGTTGCCCTCTGGACGAGAAATCATGCAAAGGTCTACTGTACTCTACCTTAGGCTACTCAATCATACTATACCTTAGTTTCGTACTTCCCACCCTACTGTGCCCTGTTTTGACATGCGACTCGAAAAAATATATAATGCGGAACAAAGGTGTTTGTGGGACATTGGCCACCTACCTATTGCTAGCCTGCGATAGGGGTACAATCGCTCGGACAACACACCCAGCCCCTCTCCCCGCCCTTACCCTCCAAGAAACCTATAAAAATACAACCGCCGCCTCAGCAGGAAACGCAACCTGCCATTGTGCCCGTTGAGGAGCGGGGCGTCTAAATGTTCTAGTATCGCCCTGTCGTCAACGTAGGCTCCTAGAACCACGTAACTACTGTGACGACCTTGATTGTTACCAGGCAACCTACACAGAATTAATGAATAGTAAGAGAGGCACGGAACTAGTCACGTGTTGCTTGCATGCTCCAAAAATGGATATTGCACGGCGGGTGAACACTGATTCGTCGACATGCATTTTCTTTTAATTTTATCGCATGTGGCTCATTGAAACGTACATCCTTGAATTGTTCCGTTCACTCCATTCAATGCACACCATATCCTTGGCCGATCCCCCTCGCCCTCCCCCCACCCCTTCAGAACTTCTTGCAACAAACAGTGCGTAGTAATCTATGGGCGCCACCCTGTTTGGAAATGCAGCTAGTCATATCAAAACTGCCACCGTGCTCCACGAAGAAAGCGTTTTGTGCATCATTTGCACACAGGCATTCTCAAACCTCATGAAGTGGTATAGAGCATCTTCAGCTTACAACGATGCCCAGATCGGAGCAAACCTACGATGGTTGGCAATTATCCCGGGCGGTATCGTCAACTTCGGTGTGGGAGCGGACCTCCGGTCAAGCAATTGGTTAGCAGTGGTGCCACCTTTGCCGGCTTGCAGCCCACTTTTGGGTTCTTGTATACCGAGAGTGCATACCGATGTTCCTTATGTACCACCGTGTGCACACTCCCCGGGTCTATACAGAGAGTTCATCGCAGAAGATCTCACGCACTATCTGAATTTTGTAAACTAAAATACTCGGCCACCTTCGCCAAGCCCATGTGCAAAGTTTCATCTGCTCAGATTACAGAAGTCTTCCTTTGCCCAAACAAATACAGAACCAGCATCCCTCCCTGTGTGCACCCTGGTCGGCCTATCTTGACCCACCATCTGAACACATTTGGAAAGAGCAATACTTGAGCATGAAATTATGGGCAAAATTGTGCACCGCCTGAGTAGTGCTTGAAAACCACTTCTTAGAGGCAAAACCACTCGTCTTTGTGAAATAATGCCTCTTTAAAAAGGTTAAGCAAGGAATCTGGAACTTGGGACTGACTGGGCAGACTGCGAAAGCCGCAGAAAATGAGCATTTGATGCACGAACTGTTGTGTTGGGATGCAGGGTTGTAAGGAGTTGATCACTATGGCTGTCAGACACTGCAGCACAGGCACGTGGGTGGCACGTTGTACTGCAGAAGAAATGAGCAGAAAAAGCTTGGCTGGATCACTCTGCGTCTGGGTATTCTGGGTATTCTGGTGAGCAGCTGAGCGTAGGGACGTTTTTGGGTAAGTAGCTTCGTGGTCAGACTCCGGATACAAAGGGGCCTCTGATGCACTATCCGAGCTTGGAATGGTATGAAAAGCAGTAAGAAACACATCTGTAATAGAATGGGAACTGAGTTTCTTTTCTGTCTGCCACTTGATCGTGCACTCAGAGCCCTCCACTGCGAGCAACGTACCCCTACCCTTGAAATTGTGCCCCTGGGCTCTGGCCAAGGTGGCTGAGTACCCTACTTCACAAAATTCAGGCATTATGGATGATCCGTTCAAATGACCACTCTGCATAGGTCCCCCAGCGAACGAAGACTCCTATTCTCTGAGCAGATGAAATTGTGCACATGGGCTCTGGCCAAGGTGGCTGAGTACCCTACTTTACAACATTCAGAAAGTTCATGTGATCCTCTGCTATGAACTCTTTGCATAGGTCCCCCTGCTCCAAAGGAGGACCTCCGTTCTGGGCATCACTGTCACCTGAAGATGATCTACACCACTTGATGACGTCGGAAAATGCCTCTGTGCAAATGATGCACAAGACGCCTTCTTCGCCCCACAAACACACTTGTCAGACATTTTACGGTTCTTTGAGCTGTATGTCAAAACGGGGCAGGGTAGGGTGAGAAATAGGAAAGTAAGGTACACTATGGTTGAGTAGCCTGAGGTAAAGTCCAGTAAACCGACCCCTTGCATCTTAATTGGCATACATGGCAACACAAAGCAATGCAGCGCAAAAACGGTACTACGGTTGATCACGGTACTACGTGCATTGCGGGTGCCTAACCCCACTTCAAAAGGCCCCGCAAAAAAGCGTGGATTGTGAGTCCCTCACCCCAACTCAAGGGGGCAAGCAACAACACGTGGATTGCGAGTCCCTAACCCCAACTCAAGGGGCGCAACAATACTGACCAATATGGGGTTGTGAAACAAACAAACAAGTGGAACACCCCACATTTCACATTGTGTACCGCAATTCCCCTCCCGGGTTGCCACACGGCCACCAAACGCTGGTGGTCACGCGGCTCCACGCTTCGCCCACACTCATTGCTGAGTGGGGCACCGCTAGCGTCGCAAGGCTAGCGGCTCCGCATGGAGAGTAGATGGATCGGACACAATGCTCAATGTGGGTGGCGGCGGCCCGCGCCAGGGGCCCCTTGTCCGCGGGCTGACGATTGCATTTAACATGTCTACGCAACAAACGACATTTGTATAGCGCCTCGTCTTGCTATTCAGGCGCTCGGGGTCTAGGGGGGGGGGGGGTTGGTGTCAAACCTCACAGGTCAGCGCCCCCCGTGGGTGGGGAGCAATCAACCCAGAAAAAGAATGGATATGGTGGGAATGAGCAAAAAGGTAGAAATGGGTGAAACAAGGGTGTAAATCCAAGCTGGGGGGGGGGGGGGGCAAAATCAAACTTGCTTCATCACCCGTGCCGTCACGGGGTCCCTGCACACACCACGTTCCCCCACAGGTGCCCAGGGAATTGCCCATAACACTTTTTTGACCATTTCTAAAATTTGCGGCATTCGCGCTAAAAAAAAAATACTCCGCAGAGAAAAAAAATGTCTGAGTATTTTTTTTTAGCGCGGAATATTTTTTAGTGCGGATTATGTTTTTTGCTAAAAAAAAGATACAACCTCTAAAAAAAATAATCTGCATCTAAAAAAAAAATACAAGACCCATAAAAACCCCCGAAATGTACCAACAAACCGCCCGGTTTGTACCAACCCTCACCCCCCCCCCCCCCCCGGCAGAAACCAAAAAACCCCCAAAATGTACAGATAAACTGCCCAAATGTACCAAAAAAGGCCCCCGTTTGTACCAAAAAAACCCCTTTTGACGTTGCTGGAATAGGCCCCCACAAATCCTATATGCATCACCAAAAACACCCTTTCTACTTTGTTGTGGAACCCTGTGGCAGCCATGCGTCCACTTGAACACAAACCCACACCCCCATCCCCCCTCACACCCTCCTCCTGCACCCCATTGCTGAAGCTTGTCCATCCCAAACCCCGTCCCAACCTTGCGTCCATGTGCACCCCCTAAACATGTCCCAAGCACCATCCCAGACCCCATGCCCCAACAACAGCCATAAACCCGCACCCAGCCCTGTCAAACATCCCGACCCCAGACGGAAATTCACCCCCTGTACCAGCCGCCTCTAACCCACTTTCCCCTGCAACACGCATTCAAAGAGCGATGTGAAGCAAAACACTGAGTGTACACTCACATTTAGTTCCATGACCTTCCATTCCCTCTCCTACCTGCATGCCTGAAATCTGCCTGAATGGAGCAGCAACATGCAGCACAAGCAGACCTAGACCTGGGCATATGATTGGGGGGGGGGGGGGGGGTGACAGTTCTGAGGATGCACCTAACACCCTGCCTGGGCTCCGACACCCCACTCACTCCCGGAGGGTATCAAAAAAAAAATCCAGAAACGGACCCGACAAAATGTACTGAAAATCCCAGATGTGTACTTGAAACCCCCTGAATTGTAACATAAACCCCCTAGTTGCACCGCAAAACCCCCCTGATTGTACCATAAACCCCCAAAAATGTACCATAACCCCCCCCAAAAAAGGTACCAAAAACCCCCCAAAATGTACCAAAAAAACCTCCCAAAGTGTAACAAAAAATCCCCCCTGCACAACCCCCAAAATGTACCAAAAAACCCCCCACGGGAGGTTTTCTGGTACATTTCGGGGTGTTTTTTGGTACATTTTAGCCGGGGGGGGGGGGTTAGAACATTTTGCGCCAGAACGGGGGGGCTTTTTGTACAAAGTGGGGGGTTTTTTGGTATTTACCAAATTTCGGGGGTATCGGGGGGGTCGCGGGGGGCATCGCCCTGGCTACCCGGGCCTGGCAGCCGATACGTGGGTCCCTATGGGTGCTACAGCACCTAGACTGTCAAATTTTGATGACCCAAACCCATCCCAAAGCCGTCACAAGGATGTCCAAAAACGTCAAATTTTGAATTTTTTCAAGTGCCTCTGAAAAGCCTAAAGCTGAACAAGTGCTCAAAGCCTCCCAATTCAAAACCCCCGCACTGGGGGATCCAAAAGCTTTTCGGCCAAAAATCGAAAAACTTTCAAAAAAAACTTGTTTTCTGGGGCATAAGAAGGGAGTGGGGAAGGGGGGGCATTTTTAAGTAGCCCCCCCCCTCCCCCATTGCCATATTTAGAAAATCGGGCTCACCGACGAGTTTTTGGCCCAAAAACTTTGGAATCCTCAATGTTGAAAGTGCAGGTCAAGAATAAAAAAAGGTCCCACATTCCAAAATCAAACGAAACACAGTGGCATACCCGCATCAACATACCCCCAAAATGTCCCAGGTACTTTCTGACATCTGACATCTGACAGCCAGGTTGATCTAACAACATCTGGTGATGTGACTTGACACCATTCCTTTAGGACGCACTGCAAATCTGACATGCACTCCAGGGCTCCGACACGGCTGATGGCCACCGTGGGCAGCATTCCTTCACACATACACTGGCACTATGACACACCAGGCACCGTAAATATGATCGGGCTCCTGAGCCATACAATCCTGCACTAGTGCATATTGTAGTCATGGAGGGACCCAGAGAGCTGCGGAAGGGGTGGGGGTGGGCGCGCAAATCTTTTGGAGTTTTTTTTTTTGGCACATTTGAATTTCCCATTAAAGTCCGTACATCTATGGGGTCAAAAAAACTGTTTGCCACTTGCCATTAGTGGGGAAAACAGAAAATTCTGGCAGATACATAAAGGAATCTTCCTAAGCACTCAAAGAGTTGTGATGTGGTTGTCCTCCCCGTTGTGTGGGCCAACAAATTGGCTGCTGCGCATGGGCATAGGTGCGAGGGTTTGGAGGGAGGGCTGTTAAACGCCCCCCCCCCCCCCCCCGTGTTGCAGTCTGGAACCTGTCAATCTGGCACTTGCAGGGCTGGGAGAAGCCAAGGTACGTTGAGGACCACACATCCCCTGATGCCGAGGCATTACTCATCCTTTTCGGGGCCCTGCGGGATGTTCATAACAATGGCAGAGTCCGTCACCGACATGACATCCATGTCCACGTCGAAACTTTCGTCCTCGGGGACCTGCTTGACGTCCCTGAGCCGAGCTTCGAGGGCCTGCAGCGCAAGCTTGCGCCGGCGGTCTGCATCCGCGGTCGATGCCTGGGGGCAACGACAGCCGTTAAGTGCCAACACCATCGCCTGCCCCCACCCTTGTACCCCCCCCCCCTTGTATAAGCTACGCCAATGTCCCAAATTAATACGGTCCCTACGCCTACTGTAGCTTGGACTCGGGCGTAGCTTGCGCGCGACACATACTACTAGCAACACCGGGCGCCCAGGTTCAAAAAGAGAGGATTGCATGGTGAGGTGGTGCAAGAAAGGGGCATATAATGCACAAACATCCCCAAAATCAGAGCTATGTGGGTTCAAGTGGGCAAATACCCACAACAAATGTGTCCACGACTCTATGCGACTCGCAAATCCGTCACCAAACCCATGTCTTATGTGGCTGCACTACGTTTGGTACCGAATTAAAATTAGGTCCCAAATTAATACGGTCCCTACGCGCCTACTGTAGCTTGGACAAGGGCGTAGCTTATACAGGGGGGGGGGGGGGTTCAACCCATTGCCTGCTCACACCCCTGCATAAATCATTGCTTGCTCAAACCCCTGCACAACCCATTGCCTGCTTCCACCCCTACACAAGCCCGTGCCTGCCCCCATCACTGCACAAGCCATTGTGATGAGTGCTGGGTTTTGCCAAGGAGGGCTGCCCACCCTCGCCCCATCGTGGTCAACCAAAATCGCTCCACACGGACCCCAAAACAACCCGACACGAGAGCGCGTAAACATCCTGAGTGTTGGCCAGCTGAGCCCCCACCCCACCCCCTGGCCTAACCGGCACACAAATGGAGTCCTTAAAACTCGGGTTCAACATTGGTTACTTTCAATTTTTCAATCGTCAGCTTTTGTTTTTGAAAAATCCTTAAATCCTGGGTTTGATACCATTTTTTACTTGACAATTTTTATTTTTATTGTTTGGCTTGAATCTGAGTTCTTGTCGGAGTCCTTAAAATTCGGGTTCGATATTGCTTCCTATCAATTTTTCAATTGTCGGCTTTTGTTTTTGAAAAATCCTTAGAACGTGGGTTCGATACCGGCCCTTAATTTTTACTTTACAATTTTTATTTCCATTTTTTGGAATGAATCTGAGTTCCTGTAGGGGATGGCTTATGTGTTGCCTAGATGTCAGAAGGCACGCAGGACGGATGCATACCCGGAATACCTGTGCTGTGCTGTGTGGATTTTGGTAGAAGTTTTTACAAAGGGCTATTTTACAAAGTGTAGAGTGCTGTATGGATTTTGGAAAAGTTTATGTAAGTTGGGGGACCAATTTGCTAGAGAATCGTTTTCGGGTACCTTTTTCGGCGTTTGTATTCATTTTGGATTTGACACGATTCTAGGAATCTAAGTTTGGGGGTTAAATTTTTTTGGAATGAATCTGAGTTCTTGTAGGGGATGGCTTACGTGTTGCCCGGATGTCAAAAGGTAGGCATGACGGATGCATACCCGGAATGCCTGGGGTTTACCATGTGTTGTATGGATTGTAGATTATAGCATTTGTAACCATTATTCTTTATATTAGCTAAAGAAAGTACTAGTAGATCTATAACATATAGGTAAACTATATAAAGAATTATTATCTATATACATATGTTAAGTACACTCTAATCTCGTCTTTTACAAAGGGCTATTTTACAAAAGGTGAGTTTGGTTTTTGCAAAGTGTAGAGTGTTGTATCGATTTTGAAAGAGTTTATATAAGTTGGGGGACAAATTTGCTCGAGAATCAATTTTGGGTACCTTTCTCGGGATTTGTATTAATTTTGGCGTTGAGGACTAATCCGGTCTTGAATATTTTGGTATCTGTATACTTACGAGAATTATTAAAACAAGGGTTCGGTACCGGCCCTTAATGTTTACTTGACAATTTATATTTTTTTGTTATGTTCCTAGTGGAGTGGTTTTTTTGTTACATAGGAGGCTTTAACTTTGAACAAAATTGGGGTAAGTTTTTGCAAATTTAAAGAGTTTGATCCTCGCTCAAAATGACCACATGCATTATGCTTTATACATGCAAGTGGAAGGATTCTTTTGAACAGTGGCGAACAAGTGGTAAAAACGAGTTTGAATAGTGGCCATGCATCGATTGTAGGTCCCATTCACCAGGCCTGCGGCCCCCATCATGCCGGAACCCTCACCCACACAGGCACCTTGCTGGCTTCACAGGCTTCAACCCCAGGGGTGCCCCCACCCACTGACTTGCCATGACAAGGGAGCTGGCACGCCAATTCCCATTGCTCCCAGCTCCCACATCAACCACGGCCTAGCGATGGGTGCATGGCCTAAAGCCTGTGGTCATGCTACACCCCCCCCCCTGTAGTAGCACGGAAACGTCTTGGTGACATGCCGATGGACTCGTGGCGGTGCGAAAAGCCGCCACCCTGCCCCCACGTACAACCATGTGCTCTGCCACATGTCTTGCCCACATAAGTTCACTAGCCTAGAGAGAGGCGCGACTTCATATATGGACAAGACCAACTCCACCACCAGCAAGGAGGGGCTGTCGCACGCCCCACCCTCATGCATCACGTCGCGCCCTCATGCATCAACAACGTAGCTCGCGCTACACAAACCATAGCACAGCAGAAGTGAAGAAAAATCACACACAAGCACCCTAAAGCCATGCGGACGACATGCACGTCACATCTGCAGCCTGACACAGAAGCAGAAGCACACACACACAGCCCCCAACCATCATGCTACATTGTCCTCCCTTGAGCAAAAATCATGGCTCAACCGTTTCCCAAGCTCTCCCAAGGAAAGCAACACGAACAGCTCTGGTGTGCTAAGGTGTGGCCCTTGCGGTCTATTTCCTATTATTCCCCTGAGCTTCTTTGTGGACCAATCAGAACTGGCTTGCAATACTTGCGATGCTAAATGCCCTTTCACATTAATCTCTCTCCATGATGGAAGGTGCTCATAGAAGGCAGACTGCATGGGCATTGAGAGAGGGCTTGTTGGGTCACCGTGGCCTCTTAGGCCGCTGTCAAGCATGTCCACGCGGCCCACGTTGTGGCAAGCCGCGGTGACGAGCTTCTTGGCACAACGAGATTGAGTATTCTTTTGTTAAGAGCTCAAAAGGGTCACCAAGATATCTGAAAATATCAACATTTTGCAGGTGATGAATTCCTTCCCGATACCACTCTGTTGCAACTGGCGCGGTGGCACAGTGTGGTAGGGGGGCGCGGCAGCAAAAGGTGGAATAAAGATGGCACAAATGCACAATGGTGGCCATCTATAGTACTGATGCAAAGGGGTGTGCATGATATCCGCCCTACTATACCAAATGGCATGATCTCTGCCCTGCCTCCACCAAATGGACATATAGTTCAGGGATAGGCACAAGAGCCGTATGCATCATCCATGAGTGTTTCCATGGAAGTTGTAACTGGACCTTCCTGAGGGCAATTCTAAGTTTCCTCGGGGGTCTTGGTCTACCCAACAGTAGGCGAGATTGATCAGTACGCAACAAGACCATTTTGTCCAACTACGCCATGCTTTGGTCATGGAGCTTGACCTCACAACCCATGGTGCAAAGTTGCCTTGCGGAGCATCTCCATGGGCCATGGCTCGCCACTCATCGAGTGGGCAACAAGCGCCATAGAGAGACAACGTCATGATCTTGTCCACAAAGTAGCCCACCACTGCTTCTCGTTCGGCTCTAGGCCTGTGCAGGTGCTGGAGTTCGGTTCCTTAATTGAGGCTGTGACCCTCCTTCGTCAAGTGCAAGCCGGTCATCTGTGTACCGCTACACGTGTCGAAATGAGCCATCTGACACGACACGGGCATGTTGCGGGGCCCCCACATGCAAGCTGCAAGTGACAGTGCCGGTAGTCCCACTAAGAATGTCATACAAAGGCCCTCCGTCTGCCCCATTGGCGCCCAGACATGGTACCAAGAACTCTGAGCACATGAACAGGACGGTTCGATCACTGTTAGCACTCGCCCCACTCCAACACCGGGGCCAAGGCGCGTGCTACTTCAAGCCTCCCCCACACAACACGCGACCTTGGGGACCTCTTCCAAACTATGGCACAACCTATTCGAGGACCATCCGCCATTTGTTGTGGCGTCTCACAGGCTGGGGGGGATGGTGCTTCAGGCAATGTTCTTGTCCCAAGGTTCGTGCTAATTAATGACATAAAGCCAAGCGCTTTGACCCAAATGTGGGCAACTGCAGATTGCAGTGTGAACCTGCCCCGATTTTACACCATAGAGGACATGCTTGTGGGTTGTACTGCTTCCCATTCTAAGGCGGGTCTTTTCGCATCTGTCCAAAATCCATCAGTGGTGTTTTCCAAGGCACACGTATTTATGTGTGTTTGTTTATCGTCCTGAAAAGAGTCCTATGAACCACACATAGAATGTGTCAGTTCCTAAGGTTTTAGTGAGGTATGAAACAGGGCAAGTACACAGACGGACATGTATTTTATTGTAATATTGGCACTGCAAGGGCAACAACATTTTGCTGACAGTGTAAACATGTGACCGAGTACTTGGACAATGGAGAGGTGTGCAAGTACCTTTGTCTAGCCATAGTTCCTTCGGAGTGCAAAGCCAAACCTAGAAATGTGGGAGGAATCCAGTGCTTTGACAACACATGCACATGTCATTAAAATAGAAGGCTAAAGACGATGGCTCCGAAACAAAGCTTCCTCGAAAACCCTTCTTCCCCTTCACCCGGTTTGAAGGGTCTATATTCGCATCCTCAAGAGACATAAGTAAGCATCTGCAGTAGAGACACAAGCACAACAGGGTGAATCACCCAAGCGATACACAGTGGTTTATCCCAGTGTGGGCAGAAGGGGGACACGAACCAATGTCGATGGACACATGTATGCAACAACCAAATATGTCACCTGAGGTACAAAGGCCATCAATTGCAAAAGTAAGGCAAAGCAAAAAATGACACCATAGAAATCATGCATGCACTCAAACATGTTACTCGCGCTTTCTTTGGGGAGGGCCCGGGAGGACGTAAGGCCAGTTCTACCTTATTGTGCAAGGACTCTAGTGCACCTTGACCAGCAGCAGGGGGGGTCCTTTTTTCTGCTAGGGGTGCCATTGTTTGGTCTGGGGCAAAGAGGGCTACAAGTGTGACCGGTGTGTCCGGCTTCCTTTTTTTTTGGAGTTTGCGCGGGGGCTGCTTCCTCCTCATAACCACTCATTGCCGGACTCTTGTGCTTAGGTTCACGTACAGTATGTATGCTCGAGGAAATGTAGGGTCCTGTGATCATGCACATGTCTGAGAGGGCAACTGCCCCCGTGTGGTTGCGAAAAGAGGCGTTCCGCAACCCGCCCCCTCTTTAGTAGTGTGATGTGCAAGCAGAACAACACACATTTGAACAGGCATGCCATTGAACCATTGTTTGTTCCATGCATCCCAGTTCATGACAAGCAACACATCCGAATCCTCATCTGGCTTCGGATACCTTCATTGAGGTGGAAAAAACTGCCATGACCCGAAGAAACCCGCATATCAAAATGCAAGAAACAAGGAGCATGGTCATGAGCTGCGCACGCAATTCGGGGACCAACATATAGGCTCCAAGGCTCCGTGTCCCCACCCCCTTCCTCTTGGGCTAGAACACGGCGAGTCACGATACCAGATGTGTCACAGGCCCATATAGCAAAGGGCAAAGTGCACAAAGATGACTAATCCGACTGATCAAAACCTAAGTAAGTTGCAGCTCCGGGTTTGGGATGTTTTAGGAAACCAACAGCTACGTGACGCTCAACATAATGGTACACAAGATGTTTCCTCCCAATGTCATTCATAAATGCTTAGTGCCAGCTACTGCCACCCCTATGTGCTGTAAGACTTCTTGAGCTGTGCCAAGGCACATTTCAAATCAGAAGTGGTGCCACTAACAACTAGTTGGCACACTTTGACGAGGGTAGCTAACAGGCAAGGATGAACATCAGCAAAGCTTTCTTGTAGTCCATAAATAATCTCCATACGCTAAGACACACTTGGCAGCTATGGAATAGAGGGTTTCCCCGTTGGCAATGGCAACAGATGTGCATACTAGCTGATAGCGATGACTGCTGATGCTTGGGAATACCCCCTTCGATGAAACCACGGCCGTGGCCTCCAACCTCTCAAACACCGGGGCGGGGGGGGGGACATCCGGAATTGAAAAAAAGCCTTTTGCAGAATGTTCTTTGTAATTTTACAAAGATGGAGGGGTGCATGTGTACGATTCTCAGATACACACCTAGCTCCGCTGGCACCCAGTGCTTTTGCTTCTCAAACAACTGCAGCCCCCTTGAATCTGGATTGGTTGTCCACTGGCACCCTCCTTATTAGTGAGACCCCCGAAAACGAAGTGTTGTGACCTTCAGTAACCTGGCCAGCTCTAGTGAGAGTTCTTGGACTCGCCATGCCGTGATAAGCGTAAATGGCTCGCACACTGGGAAAATGCACGAAAATGCGGCAAAAAAAAATGTGATGGAAAATGCGGTTTTGATAGAATGGTGTATGCCTCCCGTAACCCCTATGTTTAACACGACACATGTTAATTTGTTGACACTTTCGCTCCATCAATGGGAAGCCTATGGTCAGGTTCAACATGCAAAGCGTGGTAGGGAAGTCTCACCCTTCTACTGTTGTGGAGTGACATGCGGTCCCCACAATCACAGGGGCTGCTCCAAGCCAAGGATCGACCCCAAGGGTGTTCCACCATTTCACGAGTTGTTGAGGGGGGACGGTCCGTGGGTACCCCAACATGTATACGGCAAAATGATACCCATGACACGCTAATCATTTGGAATATACACATCTGGGTGAAAAAAGTTTCAAAAAAAGTTGCCCATCAACCCATGCTCCCGTCTGCCAAGGTCCGACCAACAGGTCAGGTTGGGGTCAAAAACCTTTTTTGTGCCTTTTTATCCATTTTTGAAATCTCCACAAAATTCTGAGTATTTTGAATGTGGACACATAGGTTCAAAAAATTTTCCCCTTTCGTCAGCCTGAGACAAAGTCTCAGTCGCCTCCGGCGCCGAGAAACCCAAGGTTCCTCCCAACTATTTAACTACAAGACAATCCTTTAGTTGGAGTACACAATGCCACCAGAATGGAGGCAAACTGTTTCATGGATGATGTGGTTGCCCGGTTGTGGATCAACTTGTTCCCTATTTCTTTTGATCTTCGAACGTGCCAGAGTATGTATCCCCGCTTTTGTGCCTTCGGTGTCATCAAAAAATCAACGATACAGCCCGTTAGGTCCTCTCATAGCTCCACACATCCCCAGAATGATGTACCACTGAAGCTTGCAAAGAAGAGGGGCGGGGGAGGGGGGGGGCTAAAAGGGAGCAAATTCAACAAAGATGTACAAGGAGACGTCACGTTAGGCAGTCTACAAATGACCATGTCCATTCCCCGAAACGGTTTTACTTGTAATTGTAATCCGGCTTTCTGTCCGTTCGACCATCAGGTACAAATGTTTCGCAAGCGTCCACATAAAATTGTTCACGCAAAAAAATATTCGACTTGCGGACATGAAGGAAACATCCGCGGACATCCGCGGACATTTGGGAAACATCCGCGAACATCCGGGAAACATCCGCCGACATCCGCAGACATCCGGGAAACATCCGCGGAGGTTGAGGAAATGTCAGCGCACATCCGTGAAAAATGTGCGGACATCCGGAAAACACCCGCAGACATCCGGGGACATCCCACAAACATCCGCACACATCAGTGGACATCCCGGAAACATCCGTGGACATCCGAAGACATCCGCGCACGTCCGCATACATCCGTGAAACATCCACGGACATTCGGAAAACATCCGCGGACATCCAGCAAATATCCGTGGACATCCGGGGACATCAAGGAAACATCTGTGGACGTCCAGGAAACATCTGCGGACATGCGCATATATCCATGAAACATCTGCGGACATCCAAAAAACAACGCGGACGTCCGCGAAAAGCCTCTAAACATCTACGGAAGATCCACGGACATCCGAGAAACATCCGCAAACATCCGCTGACATCCGGGAAACATCCGCGGACATCCGCGGACATCCGGGAAGCATCCGCAGACAGCTAGAAAACTTCTGCGGACGTCCACGAAACATCCCAGGACATCCGAGAAACATCCGCGGACGGCCGACATGCAGAAAATATCCGCGAAAAGCCGCGAACATCCAAGAAACATCCGTGAAACATCCGCCGTCATCCGGAAAACATCCGCAGACATCCGCGAAAATCCAGTAAACATCCGCGAACATCCGCGGACATCCGGGAAACATCCGCGAACATCCGCGGACATGGGAAACATCCGCGGACATCCGATAAACGTCCGCGGACATCCAAGAAACATCCGCCGACATCCGCGCACATCAACGAAACATCCGTTGATATCCAGGGACATCCAGGCAACAATCGCGGACATGTGCGGACATCTGTGAAACATCCGCGGAGGTCCAAGAAACATCCGCATACATCCGCGGACATCCGGAAAACATGCGCGGACATCCAGAAAACATTTCCGCACATCCTAGGACATCAGTGAAACATCCGCGGGCATCCGGAAAACATCCGCGGACGTCCGCGGACGTCCGGGAAACATCCGTTGATGTCCGGGGACATCCGGGAAACAACCGCGGACATCCGCAAACATCCGTCAAACATCCGCGCACATCCGCGGTCATCCTAGAAATGTCCGCGGACATCCACGAAACATCCGCGAACCTCCGTGAAACATCCGCGGATGTCCCGGAAACATCCGCGGACATCCGCAGGGATCCGTGAGACATCCGCCAACATTCACAAAACATTTGAGGACATCCGCGGACCTCTTGCAAACATCTGCAGAACATCCACGGACATCAAGGAAACATCCGTGGACATCCCAAGACATCCAATAAACATCCGCCGACATCTGCGGACATCCGAGAAACATCCACGGACGTCTGCGAAACATCCGCCTACGTCCGCGGAAATCCAATAAACATCCGCGAACATCCGCGGACGTCCGGGAAACGTCCGCGGTTATCCGCGGCCATGTGGGAAACATCCGCGGACATCTGGTAAACGTCCGCGGACATCCAAGAAACATCCGCAGACATCCGGAGGCATCCGGGAAACAACCGCGGACATCCGCGGAAATCAGTGGAACATTTGCGGACATCCGCGGACATCGGGGAGACATCCGCGCACATCCACGGCCCTCCAGGAAACGTTTGCGGACATCCAGAAAACATCCGCGGACACCCAGAAAACATCCGCGGACGTCCGCGAACATCCGTGAAACGTCCGCGGGCGTCCACAAAACATCCGCGGACATCCGCGGACCTCCTGCAAACGCCTGCAGAACATCTAGGAACATCCAAAAAACATCCATCGACGTCCCCGGACATCCAATAAACATCCGCGGACATCTGCGCACATCCGGGAAACATCCACGGACGTCCAGGAAACATCCGCGGACATCCGCGGACATCCATGAAACAACCGCAGACATTGGCGGACATCCGGGAAACAACCGCGGACATTTGTGAAACATCCGCAGACATCCGCGGACATCTGGGAGACATCCGCGCACATCCGCGGACCTCCGGGAAACATCCCCGGACATCCAGAAAACACCCGCGGACATCGAGAAAACATCCGCGGACATCCGCGAACATCCATGAAACATCCGCGGACGTCCACAAAACGTCCGCGGACATCCGCGGACCTCCTGCAAACACCTGCAGAACATCTAGGAACATCCAGAAAACATCCATGCACATCCCCGGACATCCAATAAACATCCGCACACGTCTGCGCACATCCGGGAAACATCCACGGCCGTCAAGGAAACATCCGCAGACATCCGCGGACATCCATGAAACAACCGCAGACATAGGCGGACATCCGGGAAACATCAGTGGACATCCGCACACATCTGAGAAACATCAGCGGACATCCGCGGACATCAAAGAAACATCCGCGGACATCTGTGGACATCCGGGAAACACCTGCAGACATCCGGAAAACATCCGCGGACATCCGCGGACATCCGGGAAACATCCGCGGACGTCCGGTAAACGTCCGCGGACATCCAAGGAACCTCCGCGGACATCCGGGGACATCTGGGAAACAACCACGGATAGCCGCGGACATCGGTGAAACATCGGCGGACCTCCGCGGACATCCGGGAGACATCTACGCACATCCGCGGACGTCCGGGAAACGTCCGCGAACATCCATGAAACATCCGCGGACGTCCAGAGAACGTCCGCGGACATCCGCGGACCTCCTACAAACATGTGCAGAACATCTAGGAACATCAAGAAAACATCCATGGACATCCCCGGACATCCAATAAACATCCGCGGACGCCTGCGGACGTCCAAGAAACATCCACAGATGTCCGGGAAACGTCCCCAGACATCCGCGGACATCCGGGAAACATCCGTGGACATCCGTGGATATCTGAAAAACAACTGCGGACATCCGCGGACAACGGAGAAACATCCGCGGACATCTGCGGACATCCGGGAAGCACCTGCAGACATCCGGAAAACATCCGCCGACATCCGCAAACATCCACGAAACATCCCCGGAAATCCGATAGACATCCGCGGATGTGCGGTAAACATCCTCCAACATCTTCGGACATCCGTGAACCTTCGCGGACATCCGGAAAACATCCGCGAACATGCGCGACTATCCAAGAAACATCCGTGAAACGTCCGCCGACATCCAAAACCGTCCGCGGCATCCGCAGACATCCGCGAACATCCGGGAAACATCCGCAGTCATCCGCGGACATCCACGAAACGTCCCGAGGCGTCCAAGAAAGTTCCAAGGACATTCTCCGAACATCGGTCAAAACATCCGCGGACATCCGGTAAACATCCGCGGACATCCAAGAAACATCCGCGGACATCCTTGGACATCCGGGAAACATCCGTTGAAATCCGAGGACATTCAAGGAACAATCGCGGACATCTGCGGATATCCGTGAAACATCCGCAGACGTCCGCGAAACATCCGCCAACATCTGCGGATATCGAGAAAACATCCGCGGACATCTGGAGAGGAGCCGCAGACAACCGAGAACCATCCGCGGACATCCGGAAAACATCCGCGGACATCCGGAAAACATGTGCGCACATCCGTGAAACATCAGTGGACACCCTGAAAACATCCGAAAAACATCCGCGGACATCCGTGAAACATCCGCGGACAGGGAAACATCCGTTGACATCCGGGGACATCCGGGAAACAACCACGGACATCCGCGGACATCCCTGCAACATCCGCGGACGTCCAGGTAACGTCCGCCGACATTCGCGGACATCCGTGAAACATCCATGGACATCCGGCAAACATCCGGGGACATCCGCTAACATGCGGGGAAACATCTTTAGACATCCGCGGACATCCGGGAAACTCTTGGCCTTGCGGGGCCGCCCAACCTGCTGACCCTTGGACCGCCTAGAACCCGCACTATTGCGTGAGCGGGCATCCTCGTGCCCCCCGTTGTCGTCTTCCCCCTCCACCTCCACCACCCCCACTTCCCCCGAGGGCACCGGGGCTCCCCCTGCGCAAGGGAGCGCGTCAAGAGCGATGCATGGTCCATGTGCGCCTCCCTGCGGTCCACCCACCCCCTCAACCCCGTTATCAGCATCACCCCGTGCCGAGCCTATTGTCCCTGAGCCACCCCCTGCCTCCCCAGAAACGCCGTCTCCAACTTCCAATGCCCCCCCCTCCTCGCAACCGGTAGGCGTACCGCCCCACAAGGTGCTCCCCATCCTTCAGCTACACCCGGACGTCCAGGAAACATCTGCGGACATCCGCATATATCCATAAGACATCTCCGGACATCCAAAAAACAACGCGGACATCCGCAAAAATCCTCTAAACATCTGCGGAAGACCCACGGACATCCGGGAAACATCCACAAACATCCGCCGACGTTTGGAAAACATCCGTGGACATCTGCGGACATCCGGGAAGCATCCGCAGACATCCCGAAAACGTCCGCGGGCATCCACGAAACATCCCCGGACATCCGAGAAACATCCGGGGACGGCCGGGAAACATCCTCGAACATCCGCGCACATCCGTGAAACATCTGCGGACATGCAAAAAATAATCGCGAACAGCCGCGAACATCCAAGAAACATCCGTAGGAGTACAGCCCCACAAGCTGCTCCCCATCCTTCAGCTGCACCCCCGCCATCTTGACAGCGTGCGGGAACGAAATGCGGAAGGCGGGAGTGCGCTCCCCCATCTGGGTATCCACATCGACCTCCCCGGTCGCCGCCATGAACTCGATCCTAGCCCGCTTCGGGCCCGGAAGCTCGAGCCTCTAGGGCAACAGGGGCGGGACACGCAGCATGCTCAACACTATGATGGCGGGGGCGTCGGGTGGGTAACCGTGGGCCCCGGTCTGCGCGTTCGGCTGCGCCACCACCGCTGTGTGCAAAGGTGGCGGGGCAGCTACGGCAGCTTGGGACGACCAGACATCCGGAGTGGTGCTCGAAGGTGTTCCTCAGGGGGAGGAGGAAAGTGGACGCGACACACTTTCCCACTGGGCCCCACGGCAAGGCCGAATGGCGGCTGCGTACGATGTAGCGCACTGGGGTTAGGCTCCCAGTAGTTCCACGTCTCCTACAAATGAACAGCGATCACGAAAGAGCAAACGGAATTATGAAATGATCAAAACGCTCGAAAATCGCGCGAAAACGGGAAGCAAGTTGCGAACGGACTGCACAAAGCACACCGATGGCACAATCATGCGAAAATCACGCGAATTTGAGGTTCGGCAACACGCAACACGCACCATACCCCAACCTTGCACGGGCAGTCGATGCTCAGTCCGCCTTACTTCGCATCCCGGGCCTTGCGGAACAGCAGCGCCTCATTCAGCAACTGCCAGCAGCTCGGAGCCTGCTCCGGCGGTAGGTACCCAACGATTGCGTGCTGCACCACGGCATCCCCATCCGTCCGGCCAGCCTAGGCCAGCTCGTGCGCGTACGGCCCACGCCACAACACCACCTCCCCGCCATGGACGATCACGGGGTGAGTGCCCGCAGCCGAGCGGGTGCCGAAGATGGGCTTTCTGCACCCGGGGCTTTAGTGGGGTTGAAAACATCATCCCAAAGGTCCTCCACGGCAAGCCCCAATTGGCCCCCCAACCCCCTCCCCACAACAAGGAGTTTGCCATACGTGGGGACCTCTTGCTGGTCAAGGGTCCCCAAAATTTTGCTGAGCAACGGGTCAATGGTGGGGTCCAGCTGCGTGATTTGGGCGGCACGTTGACATGCTTTTTGTCGGGGGTCCACTGCGTGAACAGGGCCCCTTGTATGTGTTGACCGGCGGGGGCCGGGAGACCTTGGTGGAGGGCGGTGCTGACCATGACGAGAAGCTCCCCTTGGTTAAAGAAGACCTCGTCCGACATCTCCACCTCGGTCTCCCCCAAGGCCGTTCCCGCCAAGCGGGACTGGGGGGAGAGGGCCACAAGGGTGGAATGGTGGGAGTACAATTTTGACCGGTCGGACTAAGGGACGACGTGGGGGGCGGTGGAGGTCTCTGTGCGGACCACCTGATCGCCGGACTCCACACCAGACACGATGACGGAAACGGGAGGCATGGGGTAAAGAGACTCAAAGGGGAAAGGCATCTTGTCCTTCAGGTAGGCAACAAGCTTTTTGAAAACGCTACCAGCCGGCTGATTTGCTTTGCCCGGTCTCGAATGGTAGCGCTCGGGCAAGGAGGGATGGGCTTGTTGTTTTTGCACATTTTGTACGATAAACACAACATCGAAGAACTATAAAACTTTATCCCCCCCCCCGCAGCAGATTTTCTCCACCCAGTCCCAAGCCGTCTTGCAGTCCGCGAAAGTGAGGGCGTCTCTAGTCACCGTATAAACGAGCCCATCAACAAAGTTCTTGTGCATGGGAGGTGCGGGACAGTCGGGGTGGAGCGATGCGTTAGGGTTTACATAGGTGGGGGGGTCCGGCAAGGGTGCGGTTCGCAAAGGGGGTTCAGGGGTAATGAAGGGGGAGGGGGGTCAGCCAATCCCCGATACGAACTCAACCTACACATATGATGAAGCGTGGGAAGATTAATGTCGGGGATGTGGTGGAGGGGGGAGGTCAGGGGTCGGCAGGGAAGAGCTCTAAGTCATCCTACCACTGAGCACTGGCGGTCTGCCACCGAAAGAAAAGAAGAATGGTCCCTCTGCGGATCACTGGGAGGGAAGTAGTCATTCAACGCATTCATTTCCATGTAGGGGGGGGGGGGGGCAGTCCAAGAGGTTAGTGGTGGGATAGACCGTGCAAACCCCTGACGGCAACTTTTCCGACTTGTGCTGTGACATGACCCCGACGAAGGGAGTCAACCGTATTGGGGGCGGGGATAAGGCACACGGCCCTCAAGTCGGGGAGAGCCAGGTGCACTTGGTGCCACAGGTCCGTGGTCCACGCCTTCTTGCGGGGAGCACCGTCACGCACGAGTTCCCTCTTGTCAATGTGGATTGGGGTCGGGGTGGGGACCAAAACCTTTGCCCACTCCACCACCTCACCCCACGAGTAGGCCCCCAGTGTATGTAGCCTCGCCCACCGTGTGCGGGCCGGGGGGGGGGGGGGGGCAGGAAGTGGGCATGGTGTCGGCGGCGGGGTCCCGGAGGCTGCCATGTTGCGAGAGGGCCATTGCAAGAGAAATAAGAGCTGAACAGGCGAGCAAAAGCATGGAAAGGAGCGGAACTTGAAAAACCTTGGACGTAGCCGCGTGATCTACGCGCAAATAGAAAATACATGTGAATGCGAACGAGACATGCGAACGAGACATGCGGATTTGCGCGCGAAATTAACGGTTTTTTGCGAATCGAACCAAAGTTAGCTTCCACTAGGGGTACATGTTGCGTGCGTGTAAATTTCTTTAATTTTTGGCAACGTAAGCAGGGCAAACGGGCAAAGGGGCACGGAATAACGGGCAAAACGGGCCAAAAATCTCCGACCTTGGCATGTTCATTCAAAAGTGCGGTTCGCAAAGGGTGCACGACACATCGCACAGGTCGCACGCGCAGTGACACACTGAAACAGTGGTGCGCAAACATAAAGAATTCGCGCTTTCGCAGATTGCGACATTTTTGTGATGGCTGCGCTCACTGCCACCTTGTTGGCGACTTCTTCTTCCGTCGCTATGGGCCCTGTGTCTTCCTCTATCCGCACGACTGGGCGCTTGCGGATGGGCACATGCAGCACAAACTAGAGCACCGGCTCGATGTACGAGAGTGCACCCGTGTTGCCCACCGCTTCTCTCCCAGTTGACAATTAATTCACCGTTAGCTGCTTGATCACCGCGGTGACCATGCCCGACTTGCCCATGGCTCGCAGCTGTCGGACCCCCACCGCTCTGATCCATGTGTCCATCGGGAGGTCTGGTTCGGTGTGCCCCGCCCCAAGGTCAGGGGACAAACGCGTTGGCCGCACGTGCTTCTGCTTCGTCTATATAGCGAACTCTCGTATCGTGGGCGCTCCTGCTTGTGGGGCTCCCGTCGCATCAATAAGAGTCGCAATGGGCGCAAAGACGTTGCGCCGCCGCTGCCCCAGCATCCCGCGAGCAAACTGTAGGGCCTATGGCCCTCAATCAAAGAACACGTGCTGCTACTCCTCGTATGCCGCTCGCGCTTACCATCTGCTCTTGCGCGCCATCAGCGCGCCCCAATCGTGTCCCTCGACTCGCGCCAATTTATAGGAAGGCAGGGGGCCCTACGGCCCGCACCAGGATCTCCATGGTCGCTTCCGGCCATGCGTCGGCCAGCAGGACCGCGTCGGAATCATACGGCTGGGCCCATGGGTCAAGCCATTCTCGAAACTGTTGCCACTGCTCTGGGGTAACGGTCTGGCGCCGCGTCTGTGCTAGGGGTGGCTGGGCACCAATGGGGGCCACTCAGTATGTACCTCGTATCTGTTTTTCCGCCGAGATGATGCGATGGTCGGTCCCTACCGGGGTGCAACTAAGGACTTGCACCAAGGTCGCCGGCATGTCACGCAGGATCATGATGAAGGGTGTCATAGACTGCTCTTGGGCGTGCGCTCCCGCTCCCCTCCACGTCCATGTCGGGCGGAAGCAGTGGGCTACAAGAGCGGGTTCCATCCTGTCTTTTGGAACTTGGGGGTAACGGCGTCAAACCCCCCATCCTGGGGGTCAAAACTCCTTCCTTGAGTGTGAAATGTTGGCATCTCAAGTCATTTTGCGAGGTTGACCCCAAGGCACGCCATTTGCAATTCCCGCTTTGGCGCTGTAAGCGGTTCTAGCAGGTTTCTGGCAAGGGTTCCAGCGCGCGTCCTAGCGGGGAGGATAGTGCTAGAACCAGTTCCGGCGGGGATTCCGGCGGGAGGGTCTAACGCTACGACCGTTTCTTGCGGGGGTTCCGGGGGGGGGGGGGGTTCTGGCTCTTCGGGCATGAGCCCAATCTCAACATATTGCCCCGCGGGAACACAATGCAAGCAAAAATGTGGACCCCAATACTATACAAAGCGGCAGTGCCGCTTTCTCCTTTCCCGTATGGCGTCAAGCTGTTCGAGATTGACGCGTGCGGCTTGCATCCGGAGGCCGGATTCCAAGGCTTCCATTCCCATAACATGTCGTAATCCACGGTGGGACACAAAGGCCTGTTGAAGGCACCAACCCCGAAAGGTATTCTTCACCGCCACTTTAAGGGGTTTGTGGCGGTGATGAGAGGGCATCCTACTAAAAATGTACAAGGGCCCATACCTCTTGAGCAGGGCAGTGGAGTGCGTTACCAGCCAGTGCACACAAGGGGAGGACTCACACCCCATCCTCACGCAAAACTCCCCAATCTTGGCAATGTGTGCCGGAACAACACTAGTTGTGTGCAGCCGTTAGTGGCACGGCGCTAACATCCACGACGAGTGGCCACTATGGGTACGTGCTGGGGGTCATGGTTGATCGTGGCTTCGTTGGGACCAATGACGGGGAGGGGATGGGTTAGAGGGAGTGGAATGAAGTTGCTAGGGGCAACCATGAAAAGAGGGGGTGGTTAGACCCAGGTTGTCGGGTTGCCAGCAATAGGGGGTGTCCCAGGAGAGGGAAGAGTTGGACAGTGTTGAGGGGACATGGGGTTCGAGGTAGCGGTGGGTGTGGTTGTGGGGGTGAGTGAGGGTGTAAAGGTCCTTGCCTAGATTCTTCGTGGTGGGCTTGTTGTTTGAGAACAGGGGTTCCCCACCGGGGCCCTTGGGCACGTGCAGGCGGACGGTGGCTTTTGGCTCTAAGTTGACCGTGGCCCGGGCAACGTCGTCAAACACCACGGTGTCGTGTGCTGCCAACTGGACTTGAATGGCGGACAGCGACGGGTTTCCGGTCGGTGAGGGCTTCCAGGAAGCTACTCAGCCCACCGGAAGCGCGGCTGGTCAACAGGGACTAGCGGATGCGGAGGTGGGCCATAACGGCGTTGGCAGGCAGGCGAATGGGAGCCGCGGACCAAGACATCCACCCGGGCATAGGGCAATTGCGGGGGCCCGGCGTACCCGCTAGTCCCAGCAGCCTCAAAGGCAGCCATCAGCCACTCGGACAGAGAGGGAAAGGCCTGCATGCGGCTCAACATTAAAAAAAGGAGAGCTAAGACATGAAGAGAAACCAAAATGGAGCGCTAGAACCTCCGTTCCTAGCTCCGTTGGAACCTGTATATGGGGGGTTCTAGCGCTGGAACCCCCGCTAGAAGCCCCATTGGAACCACCCGTTGGAGCCGGTTCTAGCGGTTTTAGGCTAATTTGAAAGAGAGCCCTTTCGCATGTGCACGGGCATATGCGTGTAGGCAGCCCCTCTAGAACGTTGTTGAACAACATCCCCGGCCTATTGGGGTCCTGTTGTCAACCACAACTGCAGCACGTGAGTAGGGGTTCAAGAGGGGGCGGAGGTTTTGGTCGACTGCTTCCGGCGGAACATCCCATGTGGGGTAGGCTGTGTACCCCCACGCTCCAATGCGGTCTTGGTACGCCAGGCATCGCTGCGCCTCCTTGTTGAAGTCGCCGAGCAGCATCAAGGGCCCGGGGTGCAGCCGCGCCACATGTTGGAGCCCATCCAAGACCTCTCTCTCCTGCCTTTCTGGTGGGTACACCACTCCCACTCCAGCCAAGTTATTATTTCTGTACCTCACCGTCAGGACTAACACATGTCTTGTAACGGCTATGGGCTCCTCTATAAATCAGCGTCTTGTGTGGAACAGGAGGACCTTAGCTTCAGACTTGCCGGCCCATGATTCCCAGAGCTCATGCTCTCCCCGTTCCACCTTGCCTTGCGTGCGAGACAGGGTCTTAGTGAGACCTAGCACATCGACGTTGTGCGTGAGGGCAGCAGCTGACACCTCTATCTTACTCCGATGGCAGCCGCGTACTTTGATCGCTGCGATGCGCAGGACGAGAAGGGTCGGACCATTAGGGTCCGCACCATCGTCTCCATTTGCCGCCTCCACTTGACCGTTGTTGGCGCTAGCACCATCGGGGCCTGCCCATGCCCGGCAAAGGCCACCGCCGTTGCCTGTGGCAGGTGCATAATATCCTCGCCGTCGTGGAGTGCAGCCGACCCACGCGGCGAGAGCACACCCACCACGCGTGCTAGGTCATGGTCGTGCAGCTCAACCCCGGCATGCCGCAGATTGGTGCCAACCACGGGCGCCAATACCGTGCTGCCCGTGTGTCTCCTTCAGCGTAGGGCCAAGGCGGCGTGCCCCCTCGAGCCTCGTCGTGGATACTATTCCATACAAGAGTGCCAGCTCCACCTCGTACGGGAGCTTACCCGCCCATTGTTGTTATGCTGTCAGCCCGCCTGCCCCGAGGCCCTTCGTAAGCCATGTCGTTGGCGCCCTCCTAGCGTGCCATCGTGGCGGAAAGATGCCCAGCCTCGCCGGCATGTCACCGCCCCACCACATGGGCGTGTGTAATTCAGAGGTGAGCTTGAGTAGATCCCTTTGCTCACCTGTGTTGAGCATGCACTCCCAGCTATGTGTATAAAGTCTGATGTCTGATGTCTGATAAGGGATGTTGTGTGTGCGGTCTGTCCAAGAAGAGGTCTGACATTCTTATCTACTGGAGGTGGGTCTAGGGGTCTAATGCCTAGAGGAAATTGGGAGAAACTATGCCTAAATATAAATCAACCCCCCCCCCAAATGAAAAAAACAAAAAGGGAGGACACAATTGAAAAATCATTCGGGAACCACCTTGGACAATCAGAAACATGGCAGTATAAAAGTAAAAAAGACTTTGAACCCCAAAATGGGAAAATGGGGAAAATGTGTGAGCAAGGAAAGTGGCAAACAAAAAGGTGCCCATAGGCCCCCATGGGCCCCATGGGCCCCCAAAGGTGCCCATAGGTCCCCAAAGGTGCCAATAGGTCCCCATAGGCCCCGATAGGCCCCCATGGGCCCCCAAAGGTGCCCATGGGTCCCCAGAGGTGCCCATAGGTCCCGAAAGGTCCCCCTAGATGCCAATGAGTCCCCATCGGCCCCCATAGGTCCCCATAGGTCCCCAAAGGAGCCCATAGGTCCCCATAGGTCCCCACAGGCCCCCATAGGCCTCCACAAGCCCCCATAGGTCCCCATAGGTCCCCATAGACCCCCATAGACCCCCAAAGGTGCCCATAGGCCCCCATAGGCCCCAATAGGTCCCCATAGACCCCCAAAGGTCCCCATAGGCCCCCGTAGGCCCCCATAGGCCCCCATAGGCCCCCATAGGTCCCCCTAGATGCCGATGAGTCCCCATCGGCCCCCATCCCCATAGGTGCCCATAGGTCCCCAAAGGTGCCCATAGGTCCCCAAAGGTGCCCAAAGGTCCCCATAGGTCCCCAATGGTCCCCGTAGACCCCCATGGGCCCCCATAGCCCCCCATAGGTCCCCATAGGCCCCCATAGAACCCCATAGGTCCCCATAGACCCCCATAGGTCCCCAAAGGTCCCCAAAGGTCCCCAAAGGTCCCCATAGGCCCCCATAGGTCCCCAAAGGCCCCGATAGGTCCCCATAGAGCCCCATAGGCCCCCATAGGCCCCCATGGGCCCCCAAAGGTCCCCATAGGTCCCCATAGGTCCCAATGGCCCCCATAGGCCCCCAAAGGTCCCCACAAGCCCCCATAGGTCCCCATAGGCCCCCATAGGTCCCCATAGACCCCCATAGGCCACCATAGGCCCGCATAGGTCCCCACAAGCCCCCACAGTTCCCCATAGGTCACCATATGCCCCCATAGGTCCCCATAGGCCCCCACAGGCCCCCATAGGCCCCAAAAGGTCGCCATAGGCCCCTATAGGTCCCCATAGGCCCCCATAGGCCCCCATAGGCCCCCATAGGCCCCCATAGGTCCCCATAGGCCCCCATAGGTGCCAATAGGCGCCCATAGGTCCCCACGTGCCCCCATAGGCCCCCATAGGCCCCGAAAGGTCCCCATAGGCCCCCAAAGGTCCCCAGAGGCCCCTATAGGTCCCAATAGGCCGCCATAGGCCCCCATAGGTCCCCATAGGCCCCCATAGGTCCCCATAGGTCCCCACGTGCCCCCATAGGCCCCCATAGGCCCCCAAAGGTCCCCATAGGCCCCCCTTGGCCCCCATAGGTCCCCATAGGTGCCAATAGGCCCCCATAGGTCCCCATGGGCCCCCATAGGTCCCCATAGGCCCCTATAAGTCCCCATAGGCCCCCATAGGCCCCCATAGGCCCCCCTTGGCCCCCAAAGGTCCCAATAGGTCCCAATAGGCCCCCATAGGTCCGCATAGGCACCCATAGGTCCCCATTGGCCCCCATAGGCCCCCATAGGCCCCAATAGGTCCCCATAGACCCCCAAAGGTCCCCATAGGCCCCCGTAGGCCCCCATAGGCCCCCATAGGCCCCCATAGGTCCCCCTAGATGCCGATGAGTCCCCATCGGCCCCCATCCCCATAGGTGCCCATAGGTCCCCAAAGGTGCCCATAGGTCCCCAAAGGTGCCCAAAGGTCCCCATAGGTCCCCAATGGTCCCCATAGACCCCCATGGGCCCCCATAGGCCCCCATAGGTCCCCATAGGCCCCCATAGAACCCCATAGGTCCCCATAGACCCCCATAGGTCCCCAAAGGTCCCCAAAGGTCCCCATAGGCCCCCATAGGTCCCCAAAGGCCCCCATAGGTCCCCATAGAGCCCCATAGGCCCCCATAGGCCCCCATAGGCCCCCAAAGGTCCCCATAGGTCCCCATACGTCCCACAGGCCCCCATAGGCCCCCAAAGGTCCCCATAGGCCCCCAAAGGTCCGCATAGACCCCCATAGGCCGCCATAGGCCCGCATAGGTCCCCACAAGCCCCCACGGGTGCCCATAGGTCCCGACCTGCCCCCATAGGCCCCCATAGGCTCCCACAGGCCCCCATAGGCCCCCAAAGGTCCCCATAGGCCCCTATAGGTCCCCATAGGCCCCCATAGGCCCCCATAGGTCCCCATAGGCCCCCCTCCGCCACCATATCTCCCCATAGGTGCCAATAGGCGCCCATAGGTCCCCATAGGCCCCCATAGGTCCCCATAGGCCCCTATAAGTCCCCATAGGCCCCCATAGGCCCCCATAGGCCCCCCTTGGCCCCCATAGGTCCCCATAGGTGCCAATAGGCCCCCATAGGTCCCCATAGGCACCCATAGGTCCCCATTGGCCCCCATAGGTCCCCATAGGCCCCTATAAGTCCCCATAGGCCCCCATAGGCCCCCATAGGCCCCCCTTGGCCCCCATAGGTCACCATAGGTGCGAATAGGCCCCCATAGGCCCCCATAGGCCCCCAAAGGTCCCCATAGGCCCCCAAAGGTCCCCATAGGCCCCTATAAGTCCCCATAGGCCCCCATAGGCCCCCATAGGCCCCCCTTGGCCCCCATTGGTCCCCATAGGTGCCAAAAAGCCCCCATAGGTCCCCATAGGCCCCCATAGGTCCCCGCGTGCCCCCATAGGCCCCCATAGGCCCCCAAAGGTCCCCATAGGCCCCCAAAGGTCCCCATAGGCCCCAATAGATCCCCATAGGCCGCCATAGGCCCCCATAGGTCCCCATAGAGCCCCATAGGCCCCCATGGGGCCCCATAGGCCCCCATAGGCCCCCAAAGGTCCCCATAGGCCCCCATAGGCCCCCCTTGGCCCCCATAGGTCCCCATAGGTGCCAAAAGGCCCCCACAGGTCCCCATAGGTCCCCGCGTGCCCCCATAGGCCCCCATAGGCCCCCAAAGGTCCCCATAGGCCCCCAAAGGTCCCCATAGGCCCCAATAGGTCCCCATAGGCCGCCATAGAGCCCCATAGGCCCCCATAGGGCCCCATAGGCCCCCATAGGCCCCCAAAGGTCCCCATAGGCCCCCATAGGTCCCCATGGGCCCCCATAGGCACCCATCGGCCCCCATAGGCCCCCAAAGGCCCCCATAGGCCCCCAAAGGTCCCCATAGGCCCCCAAAGGTCACCATAGGCCCCTATAGGTCCCCATAGGCCCCAATAGGTCCCCATGGGCCGCCATAGAGCCCCATAGGCCCCCATAGGGCCCCATAGGCCCCCATAGGCCCCCAAAGGTCACCATAGGCCCCCATAGGGCCCCATAGGCCCCCATAGGCCCCCAAAGGTCCCCATAGGGCCCCAAAGGTCCCCATAGGCCCCTATAAGTCCCCATAGGCCCCCATAGGCCCCCATAGGCCCCTATAAGTCCCCATAGGTCCCCATAGGTGCCAATATGGCCCCATAGGTCCCCATAGGCACCCATAGGTCCCCATTGGCCCCCATAGGTCCCCATAGGCCCCTATAATGCCCCATAGGCCCCCATAGGCCCCCATAGGCCCCCATAGGCCCCCCTTGGCCCCCATAGGTCCCCATGGGTGCCAATAGGCCCCCATAGGCCCCCAAAGGTCACCATAGGCCCCCGTAGGTCCCCATAGGCCCCCATAGGTCCCCATAGGTCCCCATAGGCCCCCATAGGGCCCCATAGGCCCCCATAGGCCCCCAAAGGTCCCCATAGGCCCCCAAAGGTCCCCATAGGCCCCTATAAGTCCCCATAGGCCCCCATAGGCCCCCATAGGCCCCCCTTGGCCCCCATAGGTCCCCATAGGTGCCAATATGGCCCCACAGATCCCCATAGGCACCCATAGGTCCCCATTGGCCCCCATAGGCCCATAGGCCCCTATACGTCCCCATAGGCCCCCATTGGCCCCCATAGGCCCCCCTTGGCCCCCATAGGTCCCCATAGGTGCCAATAGGCCCCCATAGGCCCCCAAAGGCCCCCAAAGGTCCCCATAGGCCCCTATAAGTCCCCATAGGCCCCCATAGGCCCCCATAGGCCCCCCTTGGCCCCCATAGGTCCCAATAGGTGCCAATAGGCCCCCATAAGTCCCCATAGGCCCCCATAGGTCCCCATAGGCCCCCAAAGGTCCCCATGGGCCCCCAAGGGTCCCCATAGGCCCCTATAGGTCCCCATAGAACCCCATAGGCACCCATAGGTCCCCATAGAGCCCCATAGGCCCCCATAGGTCCCCATAGGCCGCCATAGCCCCCCATAGGTCCCCATAGAGCCCCATAGGCCCCCATAGGGCCCCATAGGCCCCCAGAGGCCCCCAAAGGTCCCCAAGGGCCCCCAAAGGTCCCCATAGGCCCCCATAGGCCCCTATAGGTCCCCATAGGCCGCCATAGGCCCCCATAGGTCCCCATAGAGCCCCATAGGCCCCCATAGGGCCCCTTAGGCCCCCATAGGCCCCCAAAGGTCACCATAGGCCCCAAAAGGTCCCCATAGGCCCCCAAAGGTCCCCATAGGCCCCCATAGGCCCCGGTAGGTCCCCATAGAGCCCCATAGGCCCCCATAGGCACCCATAGGTCCCCATTGGCCCCCATAGGTCCCCATAGGCCCCTATAAGTCCCCATAGGCCCCCATAGGCCCCCATAGGCCCCCCTTGGCCCCCATAGGTCCCCATAGGTGCCAACAGGCCCCCATAGGTCCCCATAGGCACCCATAGGTCCCCATTGGCCCCCATAGGTCCCCATAGGCCCCTATAAGTCCCCATAGGCCCCCATAGGCCCCCCTTGGCCTCCATAGGTCCCCATAGGTGCCAATAGGCCCCCATAGGGCCCCGTAGGCCCCCAAAGGTCCCCATAGGCACCCATAGGTCCCCATTGGCCCCCATAGGTCCCCATAGGCCCCTATAAGTCCCCATAGGCCCCCATAGGCCCCCCTTGGCCTCCATAGGTCCCCATAGGTGCCAATAGGCCCCCATAGGGCCCCGTAGGCCCCCAAAGGTCCCCATAGGCACCCATAGGTCCCCATTGGCCCCCATAGGTCCCCATAGGCCCCTATAAGTCCCCATAGGCCCCCATAGGCCCCCCTTGGCCTCCATAGGTCCCCATAGGTGCCAATAGGCCCCCATAGGGCCCCATAGGCCCCCAAAGGTCCCCATAGGCCCCCAAACGTCCCCATAGGCCCCTATAAGTCCCCATAGGCCCCCATAGGCCCCCATAGGCCCCCCTTGGCCCCCATAGGTCCCCATAGGTGCCAATAGGCCCCCATAGGTCCCCATAGGCACCCATAGGTCCCCATTGGCCCCCATAGGTCCCCATAGGCCCCCATTGGCCCCCATAGGTCCCCAAGGGTGCCAGTAGGCCCCCAAAGGTCCCCATAGTTCCCCATTGACCCCCATGGGCCACCATAGGTCCCCATAGGTGCCCATAGACCCCCATAGGTCCCCATAGGCCCCCATAGGGGTTCCGTCAAATATTTGGGGGCTGTACACGCCCAAAATATTTCACGGATGGGGTTCCGTCAAATATTTGGGGGGTCTACACCCCCAAAATATTTGACGGATGGGGTTCCGTCAAATATTTGGGGGCTGTAGACCCCCAAAAAATTTCACAGATGGGGTTCCGTCAAATATTTGGGGGGTCTACAACCCGAAAATATTTCACGGATGGGGTTCCGTCAAATATTTGGGGGCTTTAGCCCCCCAAAATATTTCACGCATGGGGTTCCGTCAAATATTTGGGGGCTGTACACGTCCAAAATATTTCACGCATGGGGTTCCGTCAAATATTAGGGGGGTCTACACCCCGAGAATATTTGACGGATGGGGTTCCGTCAAATATTTGGGGGCTGTAGAGCCCCAAAATATTTCACGGATGGGGTTCCGTCAAATATTTGGGGGCTGTACACCCCCAAAATATTTGACGGATGAGGTTCCGTCAAATATTTGGGGGGTCTACACCCCCAAAATATTTGACGGATGGGGTTCCGTCAAATATTTGGGGGCTTTAGCCCCCCAAAATATTTCACGCATGGGGTTCCGTCAAATATTTGGGGGCTGTACACGTCCAAAATATTTCACGCATGGGGTTCCGTCAAATATTAGGGGGGTCTACACCCCGAGAATATTTGACGGATGGGGTTCCGTCAAATATTTGGGGGCTGTAGAGCCCCAAAATATTTCACGGATGGGGTTCCGTCAAATATTTGGGGGCTGTACACCCCCAAAATATTTGACGGATGAGGTTCCGTCAAATATTTGGCGGGTCTACACCCCCAAAATATTTGACGGATGGGGTTCCGTCAAATATTTGGGGGATGTAGACCCCCAAAATATTTCACGGATGGGGTTCTGTCAAATATTTGGGGGCTGTAGACCCCCACAATATTTGACGGATGGGGTTCCGTCAAATATTTGGGGGGTGTACACCCCCAAAATATTTGACGGATGGGGTTCCGTCAAATATTTGGGGGGTGTACACCCCCAAAATATTTCACGGATGGGGTTCCGTCAAATATTTGGGGGTTGTACACCCCCAAAATATTTGACGCATGGGGTTCCGTCAAATATTTGGGGGGTCTACGGCCCCAAAATATTTGACGGATGGGGTTCCGTCAAATATTTGGGGGATGTAGACCCCCAAAATATTTCACGGATGGGGTTTTGTCAAATATTTGGGGGCTGTAGACCCCCACAATATTTGACGGATGGGGCTCCGTCAAATATTTGGGGGGTCTACGACCCCAAAATATTTGACGGATGGGTTCCGTCAAATATTTGGGGGGTGTACACCCCCAAACTATTTGACGGCTGGAGTTCCGTCAAATATTTGGGGGGTCTACACCCCCAAAATATTTGACGGATGGGGTTCCGTCAAATATTTGGGGCGTGTACACCCCCAAAATATTTGACGGATGGGTTTCCGTCAAATATTTGGGGGCTCTACAGCCCCAAAATATTTCACGGATGGGGTTCCATCAAATATTTGGGGGGTCCACAGCCCCAAAATATTTGACGGATGGGGTTCCGTCAAATATTTGGGGGTCTACACCCCCAAAATATTTGACGGATGGGGTTCCGTCAAATATTTGGGGGGTGTACACCCCAAAAATATTTGACGGATGGGGTTCCGTCAAATATTTGGGGGCTGTAGACCCCCAAAATATTTTACGGATGGGGTTCCGTCAAATATTTGGGGGCTGTAGACCCCCAAAATATTTGACGGATGGGGTTCCGTCAAATATTTGGGGGGTGTACACCCCCTAAATATTTGACGGATGGGGTTCCGTCAAATGTTTGGGGGGTGTACACCCCCAAAATATTTCACGGGTGGGGTTCTGTCAAATATTTGGGGGCTGTAGACCCCCACAATATTTGACGGATGGGGTTCCGTCAAATATTTGGGGGGTCTACACCCCCAAAATATTTGACGGATGGGTTCCGTCAAATATTTGGGGGGTGTACACCCCCAAAATATTTCACGGATGGGGTTCCGTCAAATATTTGGGGGCTGTAGACCCCCCAAAATATTTGACGGATGGGGTTCCGTCAAATATTTGGGGGGTCTGCACCCCCAAAATATTTGACGGATGGGGTTCCGTCAAATATTTGGGGGCTGTAGACCCCCAAAATATTTCACGGATGGGGTTCTGTCAAATATTAGGGGGCTGTAGACCCCCAAAATATTTGACGGATGGGGTTCCGTCAAATATTTGGGGGGTCTACACCCCCAAAATATTTGACGGATGGAGTTCCGTCAAATATTTGGGGGGTGTACACCCCCAAAATATTTGACGGATGGGGTTCCGTCAAATTTTTGGGGCTTGTAGACCCCCAAAATATTTCACGGATGGGGTTCCGTCAAATATTTGGGGGGTCTACACCCCCAAAATATTTGACGGATGGGGTTCCGTCAAATATTTGGGGGCTGTACACCCCCAAAATATTTCACGGATGGGGTTCCGTCAAATATTTGGGGGGTCTACACCCCCAAAATATTTGACGGATGGGGTTCCGTCAAATATATTGGGGGCTGTAGACCCGAAAAATATTTCACGGATGGGGTTCCGTCAAATATTTGGGGGCTGTAGACCCCCAAAATATTTGACGGATGGGGTTCCGTCAAATATTTGGGGGGTCTACACCCCCAATACATTTGACGGATGGGGTTCCGTCAAATATTTGGGGGCTGTAGACCCCGGAAATATTTCACGGATGCGGTTCCGTCAAATATTTGGGGGGTCTACACCCCCAAAATATTTGCCGGATGGGGTTCCGTCAAATATTTGGGGGCTGTAGACCCCCTAAATATTTCACGGATGGGGTTCCGTCAAATATTTGGGGGCTGTACACCCCCAAAATATTTGATGGATGGGGTACCGTCAAATATTTGGGGGGTCTACACCCCCAAAATATTTGACGGATGGGGTTCCGTGAAATATTTGGGGGCTGTAGACCCCCAAAACATTTCACGGATGGGGTTCCGTCAAATATTTGGGGGCTGTAGACCCCCAAAATATTTCACGGATGGGGTTCCGTCAAATGTTTGGGGGCTGTACACGCCCAAAATATTTGACGGATGGGGTTCCGTCAAATATTTGGGGGGTCTACACCCCCAAAATATTTTACGGATTGGGTTCCGTCAAATATTTGGGGGCTGTAGGCCCCCAAAATATTTCACGGATGGGGTTCTGTCAAATATTTGGGGGCTGTACACCCCCAAAATATTTGACGGATGGGGTTCCGTCAAATATTTGGGGGGTCTACAACCCCAAAATATTTCACGGATGGGGTTCCGTCAAATATTTGGGGGGTCTACAGCCCCAAAATATTTCACGGATGGAGTTCCGTCAAATATTTGGCGGGTCTACACCCCCAAAATATTTCACGGATGGGGTTCCGTCAAATATTTGGGGGCTGTACACCCCCAAAATATTTCACGGATGGCCTTCCGTCAAATATTTGGCGGGTCTACACCCCCAAAATATTTGACGGATGGGGTTCCGTCAAATATTTGGGGGCTGTAGACCCCCAAAACTTTTCACGGATGGGGTTCCGTCAAATATTTGTGGGGTGTAGACCCCCAAAATATTTCACGGATGGGGTTCCGTCAAATATTTGGGGGCTGTAGACCCCCAAAATATTTCACGGATGGGGTTCCGTCAAATATTTGGGGGCTGTAGACCCCCAAAATATTTCACGGATGGGGTTCCGTCAAATATTTGGGGGGTCTACACCCCCAAAATATTTGACGGATGGGGTTCCGTCAAATATTTGGGGGCTGTAGACCCCAAAAATATTTCACAGATGGGGTTCCGTCAAATATTTGGGGGCTGTAGACCCCCAAAATATTTGACAGATGGGGTTCCGTCAAATATTTGGGGGGTCTACACCCCCAATACATTTGACGGATGGGGTTCCGTCAAATATTTGGGGGCTGTAGACCCCGGAAATATTTCACGGATGCGGTTCCGTCAAATATTTGGGGGGTCTACACCCCCAAAATATTTGACAGATGGGGTTCCGTCAAATATTTGGGGGGTCTACACCCCCAATACATTTGACGGATGGGGTTCCGTCAAATATTTGGGGGATGTAGACCCCCAAAATATTTCACGGATGGGGTTCCGTCAAATATTTGGGGGCTGTACACGCCCAAAATATTTGACGGATGGGGTTCCGTCAAATATTTGGGGGGTCTACACCCCCAAAATATTTTACGAATTGGGTTCCGTCAAATATTTGGGGGCTGTAGCCCCCCAAAATATTTCACGGATGGGGTTCCGCCAAATATTTGGGGGCTGTACACCCCCAAAATATTTGACGGATGGGGTTCCGTTAAATATTTGGGGGGTCTACAACCCCAAAATATTTCACGGATCGGGTTCCGTCAAATATTTGGGGGCTGTACAACCCCAAAATATTTCACGGATGGGGTTCCGTCAAATATTTGGCGGGTCTACACCCCCAAAATATTTGACGGATGGGGTTCCGTCAAATATTTGGGGGCTGTAGACCCCCAAAATTTTTCACGGATGGGGTTCCGTCAAATATTTGTGGGGTGTAGACCCCCAAAATATTTCACGGATGGGGTTCCGTCAAATATTTGGGGGCTGTAGACCCCCAAAGTATTTGACGGATGGGGTTACGTCAAATATTTGGGGGGTCTACACCCCCAAAATATTTGACTTATGGGGTTCCGTCAAATATTTGGGGGCTGTAGACCCCCAAAATATTTCACGGATGGGGTTCCGTCAAGTATTTGGGGGGTCTACAATCCCAAAATATTTGACGGATGGGGTTCCGTCAAATATTTGGGGGCTGTACACCCCCAAAATATTTGATGGATGGGGTTCCGTCAAATATTTGGGGGCTGTAGCCCCCCAAAATATTTGACGGATGGGGTTCCGTCAAATATTTGGGGGCTGTACACCCCCAAAATATTTGACGGATGGGGTTCCGTCAAATATTTGGGGGGTCTACAGCCCCAAAATATTTCACGGATGGGGTTCCGTCAAATATTTGGCGGGTCTACAGCCCCAAAATATTTCACGGATGGGGTTCCGTCAAATATTTGGGGGCTGTACACCCCCAAAATATTTCACGGATGGGGGTCCGTCAAATATTTGGGGGGTCTACAGCCCCAAAATATTTCACAGATGGGGTTCCGTCAAATATTTGGCGGGTCTACACCCCCAAAATATTGCACGGATGGGGTTCCGTCAAATATTTGGCGGGTCTGCACCCCCAAAATATTTCACGGTTGGGGTTCCGTCAAATATTTGGGGGCTGTACAAGCCCAAAATATTTCACGGATGGGGTTCCGTCAAATATTTGGGGGGTCTACAGCCCCAAAATATTTCACGGATGGGGTTCCGTCAAATATTTGGCGGGTCTACACCCCCGAAATATTTCACGGATGGGGTTCCGTCAAATATTTGGGGGCTATACACCCCCAAAATATTTGACGGATGGGCTTCCGTCAAATATTTGGGGGCTGTAGACCCCCAAAATATTTCACGGATGGGGTTCCGTCAAATATTTGGGGTCTGTACACCCCCAAATATTTCACGGATGGGGTTCCGTCAAATATTTGGCGGGTCTACACCCCCAAAATATTTGACGGATGGGGTTCCGTCAAATATTTGTGGGCTGTAGACCCCCAAAATAGTTCTCGGATGGGGTTCCGTCCAATATATTTATGGGGTTTACGGCCCCAAAATATTTCACGGATGGCCTTCCGTCAAATATTTGGGGGGTCTATAGCCCCCAAATATTTCACGGATGGGGTTCCGTCAAATATTTGGGGCCTGTAGACCCCCAAAATATTTCGCGGATGGGGTTCCGTCAAATATTTGGGGGCTGTACACCCCAAAAATATTTGACGGATGGGGTTCCGTCAAATATTTGGGGGGTCTAGACCCCAAAAATATTTGACGGATGGGGTTCCGTCAAATATTTGGGGCCTGTAGACCCCCAAAATAGTTCACGGATGGGGTTCCGTCAAATATTTGGGGGCTGTACACCCCCAAAATATTTGACGGATGGGGTTCCGTCAAATATTTGGGGGGTCTACACCCCTCAACTATTTGACGGATGGGGTTCCGTCAAATATTTGGGGGGTCAACGGCCCCAAAATATTTCACGGATGGGGTTCCGTCAAATATTTGGGGGGTCTACAGCCCCAAAATATTTCACGGATGGGGTTCCGTCAAATATTTGGGGGGTCTACACCCCTCAACTATTTGACGGATGGGGTTCCGTCAAATATTTGGGGGCTGTACACCCCCAAAATATTTGACGGATGGGGTTCCGTCAAATATTTGGGGGGTCTACACCCCTCAACTATTTGACGGATGGGGTTCCGTCAAATATTTGGGGGGTCAACGGCCCCAAAATATTTGACGGATGGGGTTCCGTCAAATATTTGGGGGGTCTAGACCCCAAAAATATTTGACGGATGGGGTTCCGTCAAATATTTGGGGCCTGTAGACCCCCAAAATATTTCACGGATGGGGTTCCGTCAAATATTTGGGGGCTGTACACCCCCAAAATATTTGACGGATGGGGTTCCGTCAAAAATTTGGGGGCTGTACACCCCCAAAATATTTGACCGATGGGGTTCCGTCAAATATTTGGGGGGTCTACACCCCCAAAATATTTGATGGATGGGGTTCCGTCAAATATTTGGGGGCTGTAGACCCCCAAAGTATTTCACGGATGGGGTTCCGTCAAACATTTGGGGGTCTACACCCCCAAAATATTTGACGGATGGGGTTCCGTCAAAAATTTGGGGGCTGTAGACCCCCAAAATATTTCAAGGATGGGGTTCGGTCAAATATTTGGGGGCTGTAGACCCCCAAAATATTTGACGGATTGGGTTCCGTCAAATATTTGGGGGGTCTACACCCCCAAAATATTTGACGGATGGGGTTCCGTCAAATATTTGGGGGCTGTAGACCCCCAAAGTATTTCACGGATGGGGTTCCGTCAAATATTTGGGGGCTGTAGACCCCCCAAAATATTTCACGGATGGGGTTCCGTCAAATATTTGGGGGCTGTAGACCATCAAAATATTTGACGGATGGGGTTCGGTCAAATATTTGGGGGCTGTACACCCCCAAAATATTTCACGGATGGGGTTCCGTCAAATATTTGGGAGGTCTACACCCCAAAAATATTTGACGGAATGGGGTTCCGTCAAATATTTGGGGGGTCTACAGCCCCCAAATATTTCACGGATGGGGTTCCGTCAAATATTTGGGGGGGTCTACACCCCTCAAATATTTGACGGATGGGGTTCCGTCAAATATTTGGGGGGTCAACAGCCCCAAAATATTTCACGGATGGGGTTCCGTCAAATATTTTGGGGGTCTACAACCCCAAAATATTTCACGGATGGGGTTCCGTCTAATGCTTGGTGGGTCTACACCCCCAAAATATTTGACGGATGGGGTTCCGTCAAAAATTTGGGGGCTGTACACCCCCAAAAAAATTGACCGATGGGGTTCCGTCAAATATTTGGGGGGTCTACACCCCAACAATATTTGATGGATGGGGTTCCGTGAAATATTTGGGGGCTGTAGACCCCCAAAGTATTTCACGGATGGGGTTCCGTCAAATATTTGGGGGTCTACACCCCCAAAATATTTGATGGATGGGGTTCCGTCAAATATTTGGGGGCTGTAGACCCCCAAAATATTTCACGGATGGGGTTCCGTCAAATATTTGGGGGCTGTAGACCCCCCAAAATATTTCACGGATGGGGTTCCGTCAAATATTTGGGGGCTGTAGACCCCCAAAAAATTTGCCGGATGGGGTTCGGTCAAATATTTGGGGGCTGTAGACCCCCAAAATATTTCACGGATGGGTTTCCGTCAAATATTTGGGGGTCTACACCCCCAAAATATTTGACGGATGGGGTTCCGTCAAATATTTGGGGGCTGTAGACCCCCAAAATATTTCACGGATGGGGTTTTGTCAAATATTTGGGGGCCGTAGACCCCCCAAATATTTGACGGATGGGGTTCCGTCAAATATTTGGGGGGTCTACACCCCCAAAATATTTGACCGATGGGGTTCCGTCAAATATTTGGGGGCTGTAGACCCCCAAAAAATTCACGCATGGGGTTCCGTCAAATATTTGGGGGCTGTACACCCCCAAAATATTTGACGGATGGGGTTCCGTCAAATATTTGGGGGGTCTACACCCCCAAAATATTTGATGGATGGGGTTGCGTCAAATATTTAGGGGCTGGAGACCCCCAAAGTATTTCACGGATGGCGTTGCGTCAAATATTTGGGGGGTCTACACCCCCAAAATATTTGACGGATGGGGTTGGGTCAAATATTTGGGGGTTGTAGACCCCCAAAATATTTCACGGATGGGGTTCCGTCAAATATTTGGGGTCTACACCCCCAAAAGATTTGACGGATGGGGTTCCGTCAAATAGTTGGGGGCTGTAGACCCCCAAAATATTTCACGGATGGGGTTCTGTCAAATATTTGGGGGCTGTAGACCCCTCAAATATTTGACGGATGGAGTTCCTTCAAATATTTGGGGGCTGTAGACCCCCAAAATATTTCACGGATGGGGTTCCGTCAAATATTTTGGGGGGTCTACATCCCCAAAATATTTGACGGATGGGGTTCCGTCAAGCATTTGAGGGGTCTACAGCCCCAAAATATTTCACGGATGGCGTTCCGTCAAATATTTGGGGGGTCTATAGCCCCAAAATATTTCACGGATGGGGTTCCGTCAAATACTTGGGGGGTCTACACCCCCAAAATATTTGACGGATGGGGTTCCGTCAAATATTTGGGGGCTGTAGATCCCCAAAATATTTGACGGATGGGGTTCCGTCAAATATTTGGGGGGTCTTCAGCCCCAAAATATTTGACGGATGGGGTTCCGTCAAATATTTGGGGGGTCTACACCCCAAAAATATTTGACGGATCAGGTTCCATCAAATGTTTGTGGGCTGTAGACCCCCAAAATTTTTCACGGAAGGGGTTCCGTGGAATATATTTATGGGGTCTACAACCCCCAAATATTTCACGGATGGGGTTCCGTCAAATATTTGGGGGGTCTACAGCCCCCAAATATTTCACGGATAGGGTTCCGTCAAATATTTGGGGGCTGTAGACCCTGAAAATATTTCACGGATGGGGTTCCGTCAAATATTTGGGGGCTGTTCACCTCCAAAATATTTCACGGATGGGGTTCAGTCAAATATTTGGGGGGTTTACACCCCAAAAATATTTGACAGATGGGGTTTCGTCAAATATTTGGGGGCTGTAGACCACCAAAATATTTCACGGATGGGGTTCCGTCAAATATTTGGGGGGTCTACACCCCCAAAATATTTGACCGATGGGGTTCCGTCAAATATTTGGGGGGTCTACAGCCCCAAAATATTTCACGGATGGCGTTCCGTCAAATATTTGGGGGGTCTACAGCCCCAAAATATTTCACGGATGGGGTTCCGTCAAATACTTGGGGGGTCTACACCCCCAAAATATTTGACGGATGGGGTTCCGTCAAATATTTGGGGGCTGTACACCCCCAAAATATTTGACGGATGGGGTTCCGTCAAATATTTGGGGGGTCTATAGCCCCAAAATATTTCACGGATGGGGTTCCGTCAAATATTTGGGGGGTCTACACCCCCAAAATATTTGACGGAAGGGGTTCCGTCAAATATTTGGGGGCTGTAGACCCCCAAAAAATTCACGCATGGGGTTCCGTCAAATATTTGGGGGCTGTACACCCCCAAAATATTTGACGCATGGGGTTCCGTCAAATATTTGGGGGGTCTACACCCCCAAAATATTTGATGGATGGGGTTGCGTCAAATATTTAGGGGCTGGAGACCCCCAAAGTATTTCACGGATGGGGTTGCGTCAAATATTTGGGGGGTCTACACCCCCAAAATATTTGACGGATGGGGTTCGGTCAAATATTTGGGGGCTGTAGACCCCCAAAATATTTCACGGATGGGGTTCCGTCAAATATTTGGGGGTCTACACCCCCAAAATATTTCACGGATGGGGTTCCGTCAAATAGTTGGGGGATGTAGACCCCTGAAATATTTGACGGATGGGGTTCCGTCAAAAATTTGGGGGCTGTAGACCCCCAAAATATTTCACGGATGGGGTTCCATCAAATATTTATGGGGTTCCGTCAAATATTTGGGGGCTGTAGACCCCCAAAATATTTGACGGATGGGGTTCCGTCAAATATTTGGGGGCTGTAGACCCCCAAAATATTTGACGGGTGGGGTTCCGTCAAATATTTGGGGGCTGTACACGCCCAAAATATTTGACGGATGGGGTTCCGTCAAATATTTGGGGGGTCTACACCCCCAAAATATTTTACGGATTGGGTTCCGTCAAATATTTGGGGGCTGTAGCCCCCCAAAATATTTGACGGATGGGGTTCCGTCAGATATTTGGCGGGTCTACACCCCCAAAATATTTGACGCATGGGGTTCCGTCGAATATTTGTGGGCTGTAGACCCCCAAAATATTTCACGGACGGGGTTCCGTCAAATACATTTATGGGGTCTACAGCCCCAAAATATTTCACGGATGGGGTTCCGCCAAATATTTGGGGGGTCTACACCCCCAAAATATTTCACGGATGGGGTTCCGTCAAATATTTCGGGGGTCTACACCCCCAAAACATTTCACGGATGGGGTTCCGTCAAATATTTAGGGGCTGTACACCCCCAAAATATTTCACGGATGGGGTTCCGTCAAATATTTGGGGGGTCTACACCCCGAAAATATTTCACGGATGGGGTTTTGTCAAATATTTGGGGGGTCTACACCCGCACAATATTTCACGGATGGGGTTCCGTCAAATATTTGGGGGCTGTACACCCCCAAAATATTTCACGGATGGGGTTCCGTCAAATATTTGGGGGCTGTACACCCCCAAAATATTTGACGGATGGGGTTCCGTCAAATATTTGGGGGCTGTAGACCCCCAAAATATTTCACGGATGGGGTTCCGTCAAATATTTGGGGGCTGTACACCCCCATAATATTTGACGGATGGGGTTCCGTCAAATATTTGGGGGGTCTACACCCCAAAAATATTTGACGGATGGGGTTCCGTCAAATATTTGTGGGCTGTATACCCCCAAAATATTTCACGGACGGGGTTCCGTCAAATATATTTATGGGGTCTACAGCCCCAAAATATTTCACGGATGGGGTTCCGTCAAATATTTGGGGGGTCTACAGCCCCCCAATATTTCACAGATGGGGTTCCGTCAAATATTTGGGGGCTGTAGACCCTGAAAATATTTCACGGATGGGGTTCCGTCAAATATTTGGGGGCTGTATACCCCCAAAATATTTCACGGATGGGGTTCCGTGAAATATTTGGGGGGTCTACACCCCCAAAATATTTGACAGATGGGGTTTGGTCAAATATTTGGGGGCTGCAGACCCCCAAAATATTTCACGGATGGGGTTCCGTCAAATATCTGGGGGGTCTACATCCCCAAAAAATTTCACGGATGGCGTTCCGTCAAATATTTGGGGGGTCTATAGCCCCAAAATATTTCACGCATGGGGTTCCGTCAAATACTTGGGGGGTCTACACCCCCAAAATATTTGACGGATGGGGTTCCGTCAAATATTTGGGGGCTGTAGACCCCCAAAATATTTGACGGATGGGGTTCCGTCAAATATTTGGGGGGTCTACAGCCCCAAAATATTTCACAGATGGGGTTCCGTCAAATATTTGGGGGGTCTACAGCCCCCAAATATTTCACAGATGGGGTTCCGTCAAATATTTGGGGGCTGTAGACCCTGAAAATATTTCACGGATGGGGTTCCGTCAAATATTTGGGGGCTTTATACCCCCAAAATATTTCACGGATGGGGTTCCGTGAAATATTTGGGGGGTCTACACCCCCAAAATATTTGACGGATGGGGTTTCGTCAAATATTTGGGGGCTGCAGACCCCCAAAATATTTGACGGATGGGGTTCCGTCAAGCATTTGGGGGGTCTACAGCCCCAAAAAATTTCACGGATGGCGTTCCGTCAAATATTCGGGGGGTCAATAGCCCCAAAATATTTCACGCATGGGGTTCCGTCAAATACTTGGGGGGTCTACACCCCCAAAATATTTGACGGATGGGGTTCCGTCGAATATTTGGGGGCTGTAGATCCCCAAAATATTTGACGGATGGGGTTCCGTCAAATATTTGGGGGGTCTACAGCCCCAAAATATTTCACGGATGGGGTTCCGTCAAATATTTGGGGGGTCTACACCCCAAAAATATTTGACGGATGGGGTTCCGTCAAATGTTTGTGGGCTGTAGACCCCCAAAATTTTTCACGGACGGGGTTCCGTCGAATATATTTATGGGGTCTACAGCCCCCAAATATTTCACGGATGGGGTTCCGTCAAATATTTGGGGGGTCTACAGCCCCCAAATATTTCACGGATGGGGTTCCGTCAAATATTTGGGGGCTGTAGACCCCGAAAATATTTCACGGATGGGGTTCCGTCAAATATTTGGGGGCTGTACACCTCCAAAATATTTCACGGATGGGGTTCCGTCAAATATTTGGGGGGTCTACACCCCCAAAATATTTGACGGATGGGGTTCCGTCAAATATTTGGGGGGTCTACAGCCCCAAAATGTTTCACGGATGGCGTTCCGTCAAATATTTGGGGGGTCTACAGCCCCAAAATATTTCACGGATGGCGTTCCGTCAAATACTTGGGGGGTCTACACCCCCAAAATATTTGACGGATGGGGTTCCGTCAAATATTTGGGGGCTGTACACCCCCAAAATATTTGACGGATGGGGTTCCGTCAAATATTTGGGGGGTCTACAGCCCCAAAATATTTCACGGATGGGGTTCCGTCATATATTTGGGGGCTCTACACCCCCAAAATATTTCACAGATGGGGTTCCGTCAAATATTTGGGGGGTCTACAGCCCCAAAATATTTGACGGATGGGGTTCCGTCAAATATTTGGGGGCTGTAGACCCCCAAAATATTTGACGGATGGGGTTCCGTCAAATATTTGGGGGTCTACATCCCCAAAATATTTGACGGATGGGGTTCCGTCAAATATTTGGGGGCTGTAGACCCCCAAAATATTTCACGGACTAGGTTCCGTCAAATATATTTATGGGGTCTACAGCCCCAAAATATTTCACGGATGGGGTTCCGTCAAATATTTGGGGGGTCTACAGCCCCCAAATATTTCACGGATGGGGTTCCGTCAAATATTTGGGGGCTGTAGACCCCGAAAATATTTCACGGATGGGGTTCCGTCAAATATTTGGGGGTCTACACCCCCAAAATATTTCACGGATGGGGTTCCGTCAAATATTTGGGGGCTGTAGACCCCCAAAATATTTGACGGATGGGGTTCCGTCAAATATTTGGGGGTCTACATCCCCAAAATATTTGACGGATGAGGTTCCGTCAAATATTTGGGGGCTGTAGACCCCCAAAATATTTCACGGACTGGGTTCCGACAAATATATTTATGGGGTCTACAGCCCCAAAATATTTCACGGATGGGGTTCCGTCAAATATTTGGGGGGTCTACAGCCCCCAAATATTTCACGGATGGGGTTCCGTCAAATATTTGGGGGCTGTAGACCCCCAGAATATTTCACGGATGGGGTTCCGTCAAATATTTGGGGGCTGTACACCCCCAAAAATATTTCACGGATGAGGTTCCGTCAAATATTTGGGGGGTCTACACCCCAAAAATATTTGACGGATGGGGTTTCGTCAAATATTTGGGGGCTGTAGACCCCCAAAATATTTCACGGATGGGGTTCCGTCAAATATTTGGGGGGTCTACACCCCCAAAATATTTGACGGATGGGGTTCCGTCAAATATTTGGGGGGTCTACAGCCCCAAAATATTTCACGAATGGCGTTCCGTCAAATATTTGGGGGGTCTACAGCCCCAAAATATTTCACGGATGGGGTTCCGTCAAATACTTGGGGGGTCTACACCCCCAAAATATTTGACGGATGGGGTTCTGTCAAATATTTGGGGTGTCTACAGCCCCAAAATATTTCACCGATGGGGTTCCGTCAAATATTTGGGGGGTCTACACCCCCAAAATATTTGAGGGATGGGGTTCCGTCAAATATTTGGGGGCTCTACACCCCCAAAATATTTGACGGATGGGGTTCCGTCAAATATTTGGGGGCTGTACACCCCCAAAATATTCGACGGATGGGGTTCCGTCAAATATTTGGGGGCTGTAGACCCCCAAAATATTTCACGGATGGGGTTCCGTCAAATATTTGGGGGGTCTACAGCCCCAAAATATTTCACGGATGGGGTTCCGTCAAATATTTGGGGGGTCTACAGCCCCAAAATATTTCACGGATGGGGATCCGTCAAATATTTGGGGGGTCTACATCCCCAAAATATTTGACGGATGGGGTTCCGTCAAATATTTGGTGGCTGTAGACCCCCGAAATATTTCACGGATGAGGTTCCGTCAAATATTTGGGGGCTGTACACACCCAAAATATTTGACGGATGGGGTTCCGTCAAATATTTGGGGGGTCTACACCCCCAAAATATTTGACGGAAGGGGTTCCGTCAAATATTTGGGGGCTGTAGACCCCCAAAATATTTCACAGATGGGGTTCCGTCAAATATTTGGGGGGTCTGCAGCCCCAAAATATTTCACGGATGGGGTTCCGTCAAATATTTGGGGGGTCTACACCCCCAAAATATTTGACGGATTGGCTTCCGTCAAATATTTGGGGGCTGTACACCCCCAAAATATTTCACGGATGGGGTGCCGTCAAATATTTGGAGGGTCTACACCCCCAAAATATTTGACAGATGGGGTTCCGTCAAATATTTGGGGGGTCTACACCCCCAAAATATTTCAGGGATGTGGTTCCGTCAATTATTTGACGCATGTCCATGCGTCAATTACCTGGGGGGTGTAGACCCCCAAAATATTTGACAGATGTATGTCCGTCAAATATTTGGGGGGTCTACACCCCCAAAATATTTGACGGACATACATCCGTCAAATATTTGGGGGGTCTACACCCCCAAAATATTTGACGGATGTATGTCCGTCAAATATTTGACGCATGTCCATGCGTCAATTACCTGGGGGGTGTAGACCCCCAAAATATTTGACGGATGTATGTCCGTCAAATATTTGGGGGGTCTACATCCCCAAAATATTTGACGGATGGGGTTCCGTCAAATATTTGGGGGCTGTAGACCCCCAAAATATTTCACGCCTGGGTTCCGTCAAATGTATTTATGGGGTCTAGAGCCCCAAAATATTTCACGGATGGGGTTCCGTCAAATATTTGGGGGGTCTACAGCCCCCAAATATTTCACGGATGGGGTTCCGTCAAATTTTTGGGGGCTGTAGACCCCGAAAATATTTCACGGATGGGGTTCCGTCAAACATTTGGGGGCTGTACACCCCCAAAAATATTTCACGGATGGGGTTCCGTCAAATATTTGGGGGCTGTAGACCCCCAAAATATTTGACGGATGTATGTCCGTCAAATATTTGACGCATGTCCATGCGTCAATTACCTGGGGGGTGTAGACCCCCAAAATATTTGACGGATGTATGTCCGTCAAATATTTGGGGGGTCTACATCCCCAAAATATTTGACGGATGGGGTTCCGTCAAATATTTGGGGGCTGTAGACCCCCAAAATATTTCACGCTTGGGTTCCGTCAAACGTATTTATGGGGTCTAGAGCCCCAAAATATTTCACGGATGGGGTTCCGTCAAATATTTGGGGGGTCTACAGCCCCCAAATATTTCAGGGATGGGGTTCCGTCAAATATTTGGGGGCTGTAGACCCCGAAAATATTTCACGGATGGGGTTCCGTCAAATATTTGGGGGCTGTACACCCCCAACAATATTTCACGGATGAGGTTCCGTCAAATATTTGGGGGGTCTACACCCCAAAAATATTTGAGGTAGGGGTTTCGTCAAATATTTGGGGGCTGTAGACCCCGAAAATATTTCACGGATGGGGTTCCGTCAAATATTTGGGGGGTCTACACCCCCAAAATATTTGACGGATGGGGTTCCGTCAAATATTTGGGGGGTCTACAGCCCCAAAATATTTCACGGATGGCGTTCCGTCAAATATTTGGGGGGTCTACAGCCCCAAAATATTTCACGGATGGGGTTCCGTCAAATACTTGGGGGGTCTACACCCCCAAAATATTTGACCGATGGGGTTCTGTCAAATATTTGGGGTGTCTACAGCCCCAAAATATTTCACCGATGGGGTTCCGTCAAATATTTGGGGGGTCTACACCCCCAAAATATTTGACGGATGGGGTTCCGTCAAATATTTGGGGGGTCTACACCCCCAAAATATTTGACGGATGGGGTTCCGTCAAATATTTGGGGGCTGTACACCCCCAAAATATTCGACGGATGGGGTTCCGTCAAATATTTGGGGGCTGTAGACCCCCAAAATATTTCACGGATGGGGTTCCGTCAAATATTTGGGGGGTCTACAGCCCCAAAATATTTCACGGATGGGGTTCCGTCAGATATTTGGGAAGTCTACGGCCCCAAAATATTTCACGGATGGGGTTCCGTCAAATATTTGGGGGGTCTACACCCCCAAAATATTTGACGGATGGGGTTCCGTCAAATATTTGGTGGATGTAGACCCCCGAAATATTTCACGGATGGGGTTCCGTCAAATATTTGGGGGCTGTACACGCCCAAAATATTTGACGGATGGGGTTCCGTCAAATATTTGGGGGGTCGACACCCCCAAAATATTTGACGGAAGGGGTTCCGTCAAATATTTGGGGGCTGTAGACCCCCAAAATATTTCACGGATGGGGTTCCGTCAAATATTTGGGGGGTCTACAGCCCCAAAATATTTCACGGATGGGGTTCCGTCAAATATTTGGGGGGTCTACACCCCCAAAATATTTGACAGATGTATGTCCGTCAAATATTTGGGGGCTGTACACCCCCAAAATATTTCACGGATGGGGTTCCGTCAAATATTTGGGGGGTCTACAACCCCAAAATATTTGACGAATGGGGTTCCGTCAAATATTTTGGGGGTCTACACCCCCAAAATATTTGACGGATGTATGTCCGTCAAATATTTGACGCATGTCCATGCGTCAGTTACCTGGGGGGTGTAGACCCACAAAATATTTGACGGATGTATGTCCGTCAAATATTTGGGGGGTCTACACCCCCAAAATATTTAACGGATGGGGTTCCGTCAAATATTTGGGGGCTGTAGACCCCCAAAATATTGCACGGATGGGGTTCCGTCAAATATTTGGGGGGTCTACACCCCCAAAATATTTCACGGATGGGGTTCCGTCAAATATTTGGGGGGTCTACACCCCCAAAATATTTGACGGATGGGGTTACGTCAAATATTTGGGGGCTGTAGACCCCCAAAATATTTCACGCTTGGGTTCCGTCAAACGTATTTATGGGGTCTAGAGCCCCAAAATATTTCACGGATGGGGTTCCGTCAAATATTTGGGGGGTCTACAGCCCCCAAATATTTCAGGGATGGGGTTCCGTCAAATATTTGGGGGCTGTAGACCCCGAAAATATTTCACGGATGGGGTTCCGTCAAATATTTGGGGGCTGTACACCCCCAAGAATATTTCACGGATGAGGTTCCGTCAAATATTTGGGGGGTCTACACCCCAAAAATATTTGAGGTAGGGGTTTCGTCAAATATTTGGGGGCTGTAGACCCCGAAAATATTTCACGGATGGGGTTCCGTCAAATATTTGGGGGGTCTACACCCCCAAAATATTTGACGGATGGGGTTCCGTCAAATATTTGGGGGGTCTACAGCCCCAAAATATTTCACGGATGGCGTTCCGTCAAATATTTGGGGGGTCTACAGCCCCAAAATATTTCACGGATGGGGTTCCGTCAAATACTTGGGGGGTCTACACCCCCAAAATATTTGACCGATGGGGTTCTGTCAAATATTTGGGGTGTCTACAGCCCCAAAATATTTCACCGATGGGGTTCCGTCAAATATTTGGGGGGTCTACACCCCCAAAATATTTGACGGATGGGGTTCCGTCAAATATTTGGGGGGTCTACACCCCCAAAATATTTGACGGATGGGGTTCCGTCAAATATTTGGGGGCTGTACACCCCCAAAATATTCGACGGATGGGGTTCCGTCAAATATTTGGGGGCTGTAGACCCCCAAAATATTTCACGGATGGGGTTCCGTCAAATATTTGGGGGGTCTACAGCCCCAAAATATTTCACGGATGGGGTTCCGTCAGATATTTGGGAAGTCTACAGCCCCAAAATATTTGACGCATGGGGTTCCGTCAAATATTTGGGGGGTCTACACCCCCAAAATATTTGACGGATGGGGTTCCGTCAAATATTTGGTGGATGTAGACCCCCGAAATATTTCACGGATGGGGTTCCGTCAAATATTTGGGGGCTGTACACGCCCAAAATATTTGACGGATGGGGTTCCGTCAAATATTTGGGGGGTCGACACCCCCAAAATATTTGACGGAAGGGGTTCCGTCAAATATTTGGGGGCTGTAGACCCCCAAAATATTTCACGGATGGGGTTCCGTCAAATATTTGGGGGGTCTACAGCCCCAAAATATTTCACGGATGGGGTTCCGTCAAATATTTGGGGGGTCTACACCCCCAAAATATTTGACAGATGTATGTCCGTCAAATATTTGGGGGCTGTACACCCCCAAAATATTTCACGGATGGGGTTCCGTCAAATATTTGGGGGGTCTACAACCCCAAAATATTTGACGGATGGGGTTCCGTCAAATATTTTGGGGGTCTACACCCCCAAAATATTTGACGGATGTATGTCCGTCAAATATTTGACGCATGTCCATGCGTCAGTTACCTGGGGGGTGTAGACCCACAAAATATTTGACGGATGTATGTCCGTCAAATATTTGGGGGGTCTACACCCCCAAAATATTTGACGGATGGGGTTCCGTCAAATATTTGGGCGCTGTAGACCCCCAAAATATTGCACGGATGGGGTTCCGTCAAATATTTGGGGGGTCTACACCCCCAAAATATTTCACGGATGGGGTTCCGTCAAATATTTGGGGGGTCTACACCCCCAAAATATTTGACGGATGGGGTTACGTCAAATATTTGGGGGCTGTAGACCCCCAAAATATTTCACGGATGGGGTTCCGTCAAATATTTGGGGGGTCTACAGCCCGGGGGGTCTACAGCCCCAAAATATTTCACGGATGGGGTTCCGTCAAATATTTGGGGGGTCTACAGCCCCAAAATATTTCACGAATGGGGTTCCGTCAAATATTTGGGGGGTCTACAGCCCCCAAATATTTCACGGATGGGGTTCCGTCAAATATTTGACGCATGCCCATGTGTCAGTTACCTTGGGGGTGTAGACCCCCAAAATATTTGACGGATGTGTCTCCGTGAAATGTTTGGGGGGTCTACACCCCCAAAAATATTTGACGGACATACATCCGTCAAATATTTGGGGGGTCTACAACCTCAAAATATTTGACGGATGTATGTCCGTCAAATATTTGACGCATGTCCATGCCTTGGCCACGTAGGGGGTGTAGACCCCCAAAATATTTGACGGATGGGGTTCCGCCAAATATTTGGGGGGTCTACACCCCCAAAATATTTCACGGATGGGGTTCCGTCAAATATTTGGGGGGTCTACACCCCCAAAATATTTGACGGATGGGGTTCCGTCAAATATTTGGGGGGTCTAAACCCCAAAATATTTGACGGATGGGGTTCCGTCAAATATTTGGGGGCTGTAGACCCCCAAAATATTTCACGGATGGGGTTCCGTCAAATATTTGGGGGGTCTAAACCCCAAAATATTTGACGGATGGGGTTCCGTCAAATATTTGGGGCTGTAGACCCCCAAAATATTTGACGGATGGGGTTCCGTCAAATATTTCGGGGGTCTACAGCCCCAAAATATTTCACGGATGGGGTTCCGTCAAATATTTGGGGGGTCTACAGCCCCAAAATATTTCACGGATGGGGTTCCGTCAAATATTTCGGGGGTCTACAGCCCCAAAATTTTTCACGGATGGGGTTCCGTCAAATATTTGGGGGGTCTACACCCCCCAAATATTTGGCGGATGGGGTTCCGTCAAATATTTGGGGGCTGTACACCCCCAAATATTTGACGGATGGGGTTCCGTCAAATATTTGGGGGCTGTACACCCCCAAAATATTTCACGGATGAGGTTCCGTCAAATATTTGGGGGGTCTACACCCCCAAAATATTTGACGGATGGGGTGCCGTCAAATATTTGGGGGGTCTACACCCGCAAAATATTTCACGGATGTGGTTCCGTCAAATATTTGACGCATGCCCATGCGTCAGTTATCTAGGGGGTGTAGACCCCCCAAATATTTGACGGATGTATGTCCGTCAAATATTTGGGGGTCTACACCCCCAAAATATTTGACGGATGTATGTCCGTCAAATATTGGACGCATGTCCATGCGTCAGTTACCTTGGGGGTGTAGACCCCCAAAATATTTGACGGATGTATGTCCGTCAAAAATTTGGGGGGTCTACACCCCCAAAATATTTCACAGATGGGGTTCCGTCAAATATTTCGGGGCTGTACACCCCCAAAATATTTCGCGGATGGGGTTCCGTCAAATATTTGGGGGGTCTACAGCCCGAGAATATTTCACGGATGAGGTTCCGTCAAATATTTGGGGGGTCTACAGCCCCCAAATATTTCACGGATGGGGTTCCGTCAAATATTTGACGCATGCCCATGCGTCACTTATCTAGGGGGTGTAGACCCCCAAAAATATTTGACGCATGTATGTCCGTCAAATATTTGGGGGGTCTACACCCTCAAAATATTTGACGGATGTATGTCCGTCAGATATTTGACGCATGTCCATGCGTCAGTTACATGGGGGGTGTAGACCCCCAAAATATTTGACGGATGTATGTCCGTCAAATATTTGGGGGGTCTACACCCCCAAAATATTTCACGGATGGGGTTCCTTCAAATATTTGGGGGCTGTACACCCCCAAAATATTTCACGGATGGGGTTCCGTCAATTATTTGGGGGGTCTACACCCCCAAAATATTTGACGGATGGGGTTCCGTCAAATATTTGGGGGCTGTACACCCCCAAAATATTTCACGGATGGGGTTCCGTCAAATATTTGGGGGCTGTACACCCCCAAAATATTTGACGGATGAGGTTCCGTCAAATATTTGGGGGGTCTACACCCCCAAAATATTTGACGGTTGGGGTTCCGTCAAATATTTGGGGGGTCTACACCCCCAAAATATTTCACGGATGTGGTTGTACAAGCAAAACAAAACTCATTCAAAGGCCATATGACTTCCTGGTTCGCAGCACCTCGATGTCATTAGAGGCGATCACCTCCATAGAGACTCGGACAGCGACAGTATGGGTGGGCGGTTGGGACCCCATCCTCTGCACCCCCCCATGGGCGGGTTGGACGGCCCTGTTATAGTTTATAAAATTCTGAATTGAACAGGGCATCACAATGAAAAAAACAAAGTATGGTGTACAACTACTGTTACTGGGGAAACAGCAGTTGTACAAGCAAAACAAAACTCATTCAAAGGCCATATGACTTCCTGGTGCGCGGTCTTTGTGGTTCAGTCAGCACCAAGCCATACTCCAGCGACCAAAGATAGTTTTATGGCACCCCGCGCAGTCACGACACCCCTAAGCACAGACACCGTGGGGAACGCCGCAGCGAACTCGTCACAAGCACTCCAGCCAACAGGCGTCCGGCTTGGGGCACATGGCCGCGTGGTCGTGGATAGGGACCTGTCAAAAAATGGCAAGAGGCCCCCAGTATCCCACCCTGCGAAGTGTTCCGCCAACACTAAGAGACAGCCCCCACAGGACACTGTGCAAGCTGTCTGTCCATAGCAGTGCATCCCTTGGGCAAATCTGCAATCCATACAGGGCAAGGGAGGGCGGGAAAAGCCTGCAGGGAACGAAACCTGTCCCAAGCTGCTAACCCCGCCGCAGCGAAGTCGCCGCCGAAATCACCGTCAATACGGGAGAAACAGTCAGCCGGGTTGAGATCACCTGGGACCCATTCGAGAAAAACTGTCGAAGCAGACCTCTGGAGCAGGTAAAAGGCTCTGCGCAGGTTCCTGTTGTGCCTCTTTAAACCAGACCGGGCGCGCATCCCCGCCAATTGGCCCAGGGGGGAGGCATTGTCCCCAACCATCCTGAAGACGGGCCAGCCCACATTGACGATGAAATTAAGGCCCTGGACCAGGGAGTCCAACTCTGCCTCCTGCTGCGTCAAAACCTCTAGCCCACAGCGAAAAACCCTGCCCCCCAGCGCTGGACCCCAGAGACCCACCTTGAAGCGGTCCAAATTGAAGGCCGCATCGACGAAAACTAGGCCTCTGCCCGCAGAAGAGGGGGAATCGACACGACTCGGGGTCCAACCACGTCGTGACATGACAAGGCAATGCAGGAGGCTATGCACCAGCTTCAAGGGGGTGGAAGGCAAAAAGGAAGAGCCCCACATAAGATGTGACCACCAGCCAGCCAAAAAGGGGCAAGCGCCCACCTGGGGTCTCAGGGCCCATGAAAAACGGCCTATAACCCGCCGGGCGAGCTTCCGGGATAAAGGCAGCAGCGCAACGCGCAACCATAGACCAAGCAAGACGATCCATTGGTTGGAGACCACAAATACGCCCTGTCCCGCTCCTGACAGCACCAATTTCTTACCCAACCAGACAATGGACGGCACAGGCTCAAGGATGCTCTTGGGGCTAATGATCGCCCCTTCACGACCCAACAGGTCACAGAGGCGCGCCGCCGCCGAACGCTCGTTGCCTGCCCCGAAACCCAAAACGAGAAAATCATCGAGGTAGTGCAAAACCAAGACCGAAACGAAATCCAGCCCCTGTAGCAAGTAGCCTAACACGGTCTGGCAAATTACCGGAGAGTATTGCCATCCAAAGCGCAGGCAATTGAAGGCGAACGTCTGTCCGTCAATATTGACCCTGAAGGCCTGCCTGAAGTCATCTGGCAAACGCAAAGACCAGAATGCATTCTTTAAATCAACATGGCATGCCAGCAGGGGGGCCCCCTCAGGTGCCTCCAAACGCAGGTCATCGAGTGCGCGCAAAAAAGGGTCGCACAAATAGCGGCCCACGTCCTCAGAAAACGCAAGACACCCCTGGCCCGCCCGCAAGTAATGCAACTCAATGAGGAAAGCCAAATCTTCCACCACCGGGAGGGTGAAGGACGGCGGGCGGTTGGCATGTTGTTTATTGAACTGCACTAAATGCACTATCATGGATGCTTTCTCCGAATTTTTGGGAACTGGGAACAGCCAGCCATTAGGGTGAAGGTTGGAAGGGCACCGTGTCAAAACGCCATCCCGCATCAGGGCTCTAGCCATCACCAAACCGTCAGGGGAAACACTGCGGATGCCCGGTAACGTGCGCGTGGACACCGACGGGACATCATTTGGGGCCACTGCGTGCCAAATGAAATCCGGGATGCGAATGCTACCCACCTCCCCAATCCCCCTTTCCAGAACATCCAAGGACAACCCCATCAGGATCGGCTTTGGAGACGTCGATTCACGAAAAAACCACCGGCCAAAGGTCTGGCTCCAGGCGGTCAAGTGCTGCAATAGCCGCCGCCAGAAAATCAAAAACCCCCAAATCCCTCGCCACCATATTACCCCTCATCAATAACAATCGGATCCGGGACCTGACGAGACCCCTGTCCGCGAGAGGCACCCTTAAGCCTTCGGACACGCGATCCAGCCATTGCTGTCCCCGGCGGGAGTTCAACAGGAGCTCCGAGCCCTCTTCCTCGAGACTGCAGGCGAAGAAGTCCAGACCCGCTGCCTCCTCCTCGCACAACGGGGGCGGCTCGCTGGTGGTCCCGGGCCCGACCCCTGAACTTCGCGGCGACGGACTGGCGTTGGGGAGAACCGCTGGCCCCGACCAACGAGCCTGACTCGGGGGCTTGTGCGGTGGTGGAAGAGTCGGCGGCAACGCCCCCCCCCCGTCGGACCTCCAGGAGGGGATTCTCGGGCCGGGGAGGGCGGATCTGTGCGGCGTCCTGTGGTCGATGCGGACTGCGGGGTAGCCACCGACTGCGGGGTAGCCACCGACGGACCCGAGGCAGTCGATTGTCCTTGTTTCCGCGAAGGCTGGCGAGGCGGCGCGGGTCGTGAAGGTCGCTTAGCGGTCGGCGGCTGCATAGCGTCCCCGGAGTCGTCCCCTTCCACCACTGCCTCGGAACCTCTGTCACGCTTCGATCCGGTGGCCGGGAGCTTAGCGGGCCTCTCGTCCGGCAAGCAGAGACCCATGAGCGATGACGGCCAGAACTCGGCTGTGTCGGTGGTGATCCACTTGACCCCCTGACTCGTTGGCCACGGCAGGCGTGAGCTCGAGTGGAAGGTGAAGTCCTCTGGTGCCGCTGCGTAGAAATGCGCCATGCGCACACTGGCCCAGCGCCCCCACCAGCATAGGTAGCGCTAGGGGAGGCCAGAGAATCGGAGGAAGGCAGCCCCCGTGTACCTGCGGCTCACTGGTGGCTAAGTGGAAATGTGAAGTTGGGGCTCATTTGGGGCTCAGTTGTGCATTGCGATGTCTTTGTGCTTGTTTGTTGTGCGTTTTGCATGCTAGGTAATGTGCATTTAATGTTTTTAGAAGTTTTAGATACTCACTTGGTCAAGGTTCAAGGGGGGGGGTACTTTTTTTGGCGACGGCTCAGTTGACTGAGCGCCCGACTGAGCCGTCACTGAGCCGTCACTGAGCCGGCTCACTGAGCGCTCAGTGAGCGCTCAGTGAGCGCTCACTGAGCGCGCCAAATGGCTCAGTGAGCGCTCAGTGAGCGCTCAGTGAGAGCTAATTGGGGGCTCACTCAGAGGGTTCCCCCCCCTTTCCGCCTCTCCTCCGCCCCCCTATCCGCCTACCCATCCATTCCTTCTCGCTCCCATAGGTCCTCTCTTTCACACCATGTCTATTGTTGTCCCAGGCCTGGAACCGGCAGCTTCAAAGGCTCTCGCGTCTTTCCTTAGTCGCCCCCGGGTACCTACCGCTTTCACAGAGGCAGCGTACCCGGGGGTGCCTTCGACGGACCTAGAGCCCTTGAAGCTGTGGGCCCAGCAGCTCCCTGCCCCTTCCCCAGAAGTGGTCCACATCAACGTGACCGATGTGACCCTTCTTGGAAAGAGCTGGATGCACCGGTGCAACCAAATGTTGCGCCAGGTGCATCCAGCTCTTCGTGCCGTACGCTTCCGCTTTCCTGTGGCTGCTGTCCAAGATTTGGTGCAGCAGTCCTCAGGAAAGCTGATCGGTACCCCCCACGAGTTCGGGACACGGGTTCATGACACCAAAGATCTCCAACACGGTTGGACTTCAGATCTTGGTGTGAGCCACGTCGCTCCCAAGAAGGGACTCCTTGAGCCCCTGCCTTTCGGGGTCGGGGTGGTGTCAGGGGAATGGTGGGAAAGCCTTTCGGCTTGTCCCATCATTCCTGAGTGGTGCCATGTGGTGCCCGACTACACCACCCCAGCCTTGTACAGGACCAAGGAGCCCGTGTTCCTCCGCGGTGCCGCCTCCCCTCCCCCCTACATTTCCCTGGCTGCCCCGGTGTTCTCACATGAACTCCCGGCTCATGACCTTGAGTCGGATGAGTCCTTGTGCGACTTGGGGCTCCGGGTGGTTAGGGGGGCGGTAGAGGCCAAGGAGTGCGAGAACTGGTACCACATTCTCGTCGACTCCTGCGGCACCCAGCCGGATGCAATTTGGGATCTGCTGTCCAATGCACACTCTCGCGAGGAGTGCTTGGCTGATCCCAAACTGCCACGGCGCTGGGGTACTCGGCCCGGCAAGCTTATCTCTGTGTTGGGAAGGGACCCCTTGCAACGGGCTAGTCAGCAGTGCAGTGCTCGCTGGCCCGAGATGAGGGGTCTCTTCCCAACGCAGTGGTCGGCAATTGCCGCCGGGGAAGATGCTAGGGAGCAGACCTGGCACACTGACATTGATAAGTTGCCAGGGACGCTCCCTATCATGGGTGAGCTGCCCGACCATCTCTCAATGATGCTTGTCCTCTCGGACAAGTATCATTTAGAGGTGCACCTGGGCAGCCACCTGGGTGACCATGACGCTCTGCGGGTCGAGACCTTCGAGTTTCAGCGTGGGGACATGGTTCTCTTTGCCTCCACGCTGAGACATCGGGGTCTCGCCGCGCTGCCGGGGGTGGGGAAGCAGGTCGTTCTCTTCCGCTTCCTCACCCCCGACGAGCGTCACAAGTGGGTGGACGTGGAGCGGTTCATCCTTGACCCTCTGCCAGGGGCCAAGGATGAGCTGGCTTCACGGCCACGGGGAGACGGGCCGCTGCCCAACCCCAGGGCTATCAGCCACTGGGGGCAGTACTTCGCCTTCGGCGAGGGACTGCAGGGCGCGGTCGGTCTGCCGCGGTTTGAGCAGCTGGACGACTGGCTGGCCCCCGTGGGCGCGTCAGGCCCCGGCTGCCCATACCACCCGCTGCTGCTGGCCAGGCCTGCCCTGGACGCCGCCGACCCTATGTGCCACGTGTACGTGGAGGAAGGCGACGTTCTGTGGACAAGCGGGCCATCATGGCTCGACCTGGGTAACAGTGGACCCGGGGAGGCCGCCATGCTGCAGCAGTATTGGGCCCCCTGCTCCCGCCCCATCTCCGCACAGCAGGCTTTGCTGCTCGGCTTCTCGTGGCATCGCGGGCCGGAGAAGCGGTGTACACGGAGCGATGCGGGCGCCGAGGTCCCGCTTTTGATGCGCTGCATCTGCAGCGGCAAGGTCTTACTCCCTTCTCCCCCTGCCCTGCAGGATTCACACCGGGGTGTTGGGCGGAATATTGGTAGGGGGCGCGACAGGGTGGTGGTGGGGTGCACCAGGGTGTTTGGAAAGGTGGGTCTGGGGCTGTGGGCCTGTGGGGCTGTGGGCTGGCAGGGGGTTCTCTGTGTGCCCCACGAGCGGGCTTAACATGTGCACAGGGTGCCCCACGAGTGGGTTTAACATGTGCACAGGGTGCCCCACGAGTGGGTTTAACATGTGCAGAGGCTGGCCAGCGCGTGGGCCTACTGCACAGGCCGTGCCAGTCTGCTGCTGGCCTTTACGGGGCCTGTATGGGGGCCTGTACGGGCCCTGTGTGTGGCCTGCATGGGGCTGTGCTCAGGCGGCTCCAGCACCCTGCCGCCAGTTGCAGTTGCCAGTCTGGAGGTGCAACTGAGACCTGACTGAGCCGTCTGGTGCGCTCAGTGAGCGCTCACTGAGCCATTTGGCGCGCTCACTGAGCGCTCACTGAGCGCTCACTGCGCCATTTGGCGCGCTCACTGAGCGCTCAGTGAGCGCTCAGTGAGCGCTCAGTGAGCGCGCCAAATGGCTCAGTGAGCGCTCAGTGAGCCCAATTAGCTCTCACTGACGGCTCAGTGAGCTCTCAGTGGGGGAGGCGCGAACGTTACCTGGCACCTTCGGTGGGCGGCGCGAACGTTACCGGGCGCGAACGTTGACTCTGTGCTTTGCTGCTGTTTCCATCTTTTTTTTTGGACCCCCCCCCCCCCCCCTACGTTTGCAGGCTCAATTCCCCCTGCACGAGCCTTTGGTTGATGCAAACGGCAGCAAAACACAGAGTCAACTTTTGCGCCCGGTAACGTTCGCGCCGCCCACCGAAGGCAGCTCCTCACGACCACCGCTGGCAACGCGACGGCAACTGCAACTGGTGTCAGCGATGAAGGATGGGGCATCGGGAGCGGAGCCTGCGATGGCAGCGGCGGTTGACAAGGCTCGGGGGCCGGTGGGCCCATCACTCGCCGACCTGGCCATCGGGTCCCCGGTCCCTTTTCCCGTGGTGCAGCCACCCCGGGCCAGTGATGTACGCGCGGGCTTCTTGGGGCTGTACATTGCCCCGGTCAACAAGCAGCCCGCACCGGCGTACCTCCTCAACAGGACGGTGAACGTGAAGGGGGTACCGCGGCACTCCACCGAGAGGTGGTATTGGAGCGTCACCCTCAACGCGGTCACCGCCGCGCAGCAAACGACGGTCACCCAGATGCACCTGCCGTGCAGGGTGACCCTGTCTGAGGATTGTGGGCTTGTGGCAGGGGAGGGGGGATTTTTTGTAGCCCGTTTTGCCTACCGGCTGGGGTCCAAACACTGGTGCTTGGACCTAGCCGTGGGGTCGGAGGAGGGGGGGTTGATGGCGCGCGCTGGCTCAATTGCTTTTAAGCAGGTGCTGTCATGGGACGTGCAGGGGGAGGGGTTTTTCTCGGAGGCTTGGCACGCCATGCGTGGCCACGTCTCCACCTTCCGTGCCAGCGCTCTGGGGGGGGACGTCATTGACCCAGAGGTGGTCAGTGATGGGGAGGTGACGGATGGGGGGAAGAGTGATGGCGGCCGCAGTGATCGGAGTGCCCGCAGTGGGACCGCAAAAGGAAAAAAACGGGCCGCCAAGGACATCAACCCCCCCGCCCCCCCCAAAAAGCTGGCGGGCAAGGGAAATGCAGCCGCACCTCAGAAGGCGGCCCTGGGGAGCCCCCTTCGTGAGCCTGGGTCACCGGGCACTGTGCCCATGATCGTGTACCGGGAGGCATGCCGTGACCGTGACCAGTTTCGCCAGGAGCGGGATGCTGCCCGTCTGGCAGCGGAAGCAGCCACCCGTCTCAAGGAGGAGCTGGACACGGTCAAGCGGCAGCGGGACGACCTGCAGGCGAAGCTCGTGGACGCTGATCGCCAAGGGGCTGCCACTGAGGCACGCCTGGAGGTGCTGCAGCGGTCCAAGGGCTGGAAGAACATTGAATCTGGGCCGGGGGCTGCATCCCCCTCCCAGTCAGGGGTTCCGGTTGCACCCCCCGCCACCTACAGCGCGCAGTCCATGCAATTCCTGGCATCGGGACTGTTGGAGTACGCCCACTTGGCCACGCGGCTGATGGCCGACGCCAAGTCGTCGTGCCAGCAGCTGCAGACCATTGCTGGGCTGGCTCGAACAACCACGATGCCGGACCTGAGCGTGGACAGCCTGCCGAAGGTTGAGGCGGAAGTGTCAACCCGCCTGCAGAACGCCGACCGCCGGTACCGGTCGGATGTGGTGGCGGCTGCTCAGCAGCCTGGCTGGGAGCCAGAGCAGTCCGCGTTCGGCAGTCCGGGTTCTCTCCCTGGAACTGCGGCTCTGTGGTAGCCGCTGGACCCCCACTACGTGGTTCGTATATATGTATGGTATATATTGTTGTTGAGCACTTCATGACATTTCTTTTGGGGGGGCTGGGGCCACAGATTGCAGCGTGCTGTGCACTTGCTGCACCACTTTCTGCCCTGCTGTGTGCCTTTGTTTCACAGGTAAACGTGCCGTGATTGTGGCCGTGTACCGATTGCAACTGTATGTTATTCCAAAAATATTGACGGAGCTGAAAATTTTCCAAGGCGGCCAGGGGCCACCACTTTCAGCTCTGATGTGCTGCTTCTTTTCACACAGGCCAGTGGCCACAACTTTCAGCCCTGGTATGGGCACGAACAAGTGAGGGCTGTGCTGCCTTTTTTCACACAGGCCAGTGGCCACAACTTTCAGCCCTGTTGTGGGCCTGTGTTCAAGACCAGGGCCGACTCTGGCCCCTGTGGTATGTTAATTGCGACCCTTTTTTTTTTCTTTCAATTTTGCATGCAGGCCAGAGGCCACGTCTTTCAGCCCTGTTACGGGCACGAACCAGAGCAGGGGTGTGCTGCCTTTGTTCACACAGGCCACACAGACCGCAAACAGTATTTGAAAACAGTATTGGCCTCTTGTGTGGTGCCTGTGTACTGCCTGTCTTTTGGTGTGCAGTGACTGAGAGGTAACTGAGAGCTCAGTGAGAGCTAACTGAGCGCTCACTGAGCTCACTGAGCGCTCACTGAGCCATTTGGCGCGCTCAGTGAGCGCTCACTGAGCGCTCAGTGAGCGCTCACTGAGCGCGCCAAATGGCTCAGTGAGCGCTCAGTGAGCGCTCAGTGAGCGCGCCAAACGGCTCAGTGGGCTCTCAGTCGGGTGGATGGAATTGTTGGCCGCCACAAACAGGTGGTTGTGGGCAGGGGGTGCAAGGGGGATGTGCCACCTACCACCAGGGACTGAAAACAGGTGTGTGCCAGGGCTGGGGGGGGGGGGGGGGGGGCTGCAGCGCATATTACGGCAGCAACCGGGCGGAGGGGGGCGTCAAAGGGGGCAATGCGAGACGCTGCGGGGGGTGGGGGGGGGGGGGGGGGAGGATGGGACAAACTCCCTGGCGGCATCCTCGGGGGGGGGTACGACGGGACAAACACGCTGGCGGCATCCCCGGGGGGGAGAGGGGGGCAAACACCATGGCGGCATCCCCCCGGGGGGGGGGGGGGGTGGGACAAACACCCTGGTGCAACCCCACTACCCCAACCCGACGAAGAGTGTGAATCCTGCAGGGGCAAGGGGGGGGAAGGCTAGGGACAACAATCAAGGGGAAACAGGTGGGGGGGATAGCAAAGAGATGTGAAAAGAGGTAAGTGTGACGCAAGCACGGGGACTGCATGTGGCAATACACCTCTACCACAGGTCCTACACAAAATGCCACCCAAGCGGCCCTTTTCCTTGTTGGGAACACAGCGCCAGCGCGCAACCCGGATTGAGCATCTGGAGGCCGCGGTGGCGGCCTCCCTATGTGAGGAATATCGGGCCGAGCTGCAACCCGATGGTAGCATACTGCTAGTCCCTGAGGACTATAGCCGGCCCACGGACACCACCCCCGACATCAAGTCGGAGGCCTTGCGCGTGCTGTGGCGGATGCGTAGTTCACAGATGTCGCGCCGCGACATGGCCTACCTGCTGCCCGACCTGGACAGCACCGTTAGCTGGGCCGACGTGGCCCCGTGGCTGAAGCACCTCAGCCAACCTGCTAGCCGGCGGGTTTGTATCCTTGAGGGGGAGTATGAGATGCAAGGGGCGTACTGCAATATTGCTGAGCGGCTAGCCCTGCTCTATGAAGCGCGTGCCGTACGCACACCGGAAGCCTTGCAACCGGGCGCGCAGCGCAACACCTGGGTGACCATCGGCGTTGACGGCACCAACCGGTGGAATCGGGCCTACGTGCACTGTGCAGTGGCTGCACCGGGTTGTGGGCCCACACAGCTTGCTAGCTGGTGGCTGTTTGAGGGTAGCGAGATGTGGGCCACGGTGTACGGCATGCAATCGGAGTGTGACTTCGATACGCAGCTCCGCGCTGCTACGGCCCTGCAACTGCCGCATGCGGATGGGGTGGCACGCAGCCCCCTATTCTTCGTCCGGGCCGATGGCAAGGCCCACATCATGCTGGCCGGCGGGGACGGCTTCACCAAGAAGAGCCCCGGGGCCATGGTGTGCCACTGCTGCGGGGCAAACAGTGAAACGGTTTTGCGCAAGTTCGGGGGACAAGAGGTTGCCCTGGAAGGAATCAAGGGACATGTACGGCTGACCGGGGTGTTTCGTGACATCCCGGCGGACCGCCGCATTCCTGACTTCGGTGCGCATGGAGTCATGCGTGTTGCCATTGCGGGGGTCAATGGAATTGTGCGGGGGCTGGTGACCCATGGCGGGGTATCGAGGAAGAGTGCGGCCACCATGGTGCAGGGGGTTATAAACGGGGCACGGAAAGTGGCCCGCACGGTGCGGCCTGGAAAGTGGGGGGCGGACAAGGCAAATGCCAAAGGACAGGTGCGCATGGAGTTGGGGGCTGCTGCGCACTTTGTCAAGGCCCGGCTGTGGGGCCCACTGTTGCAGCTGGTTGCACCGGTGATGGGGAACCATCAAGTGGGGGGCAGGCCATGGGTTGATGTGTGCACGGAGTGGTGGGAGGCGTTTGCGGCCATGGCCGAGGTGGCCTGGAAGGCCGACTTTCTGAGTGGTGCAGAGCAACGTGCCTTGCTGCAACGGCAACGGACCATGGGGGCAAGGCACCTTGACCTGGGATGGGGGAAGACGTTGTGGACGCACATGTGGGTTGACCACATGTATGCGTATGTTGCACGGTGGGGGACCATTGCAAGGTTTAGTTGCTTTGCATTGGAGGGCAGCCACGTGCGACTGAAACGGTTGCTTAGGAATAGTGGGGGGGTTAGCTTGCTGAACGATAGGTCCGGCTTGCAGTGTGTGGTGGATAACCACACGCTAGATGACCACCTCCGCAAGGAAGGTTGGGAGGTGGAGAGTAGGGCCGTGACCAAGCAAAGGGGGTTCCAACGACGGTGCATGACTTGGTCACGTGCCCGGCGGGAGAGGAAGGGGAGGGAGAACATGGTGAGGAGGATTGTGGAACGTGCATTGCGACAAAGGACCAAGTAAGTGCTTATGATGGATGATTTGTGCCCGTGCATGTTAAGTGAGCCCTGAGTGAGCCCCCAATTAGCTCTCACTGAGCGCTCACTGAGCGCTCACTGAGCCATTTGGCGCGCTCACTGAGCGCTCAGTGAGCCCTCACTGAGCGCTCAGTGAGCCGGCTCAGTCACGGCTCAGTGACGGCTCAGTCGGGATGCTCAGTCAACTGAGCCGTCGAAAAAAAGAAACCCCCCCGGTGAAATCCTCTTGGCCTAGGGATTGGGATCCCTTTGGGGACATTCCAAAACCCCAACCCACCCCCGAAAGCCACAACTTTTCACATTAAACCCCTTGAAAAACACCACTTAGCCCCAAATGAGCCGTTTTAGCCCCAAATGAGCCCCAACTTCACATTTCCAAGTGAGCCGCAGGTACACGCGCGACGCCACGAGTGCCAGCGGTAAGCCGCGTAAGGGCTGCCTTGGAGCCGTCGGGCCATACCCTCTTCGAGGACGGCGGCTCTGTCGACCATGACGTCCCGTCCAGGAAACTGGCGCCGCAACCGGTGGGCCCATTCGCCCGCAAAACTGCCGAGGTCACGGGAAACCCAGCGTGAGTCCCGTTTGAGGCCCCAGAAAGCCACCGCCTTCCCCCGCAGGCCGGAGCGCTGGACAGACGCGATTTCCCCCACGCGGGTGAGGCTGCTGAAGGAGAGGACGGCGGCGGCGAAGACAGCCCAGTCCTCCGGAGTCTGGCAGGCCTCGCCCATGACCTGCAGAACATGGGGGCCTGCGTAAGGGCGGTCTCCCGGGGTAGCCACCGGCGCACGGGCGAGGCGCCAGAGGCGTTCCCATCGTAACGGCGGTATCTAACGCCGACGCGGCGCCCCGCAGCGTTGCGGGTCGATATCCCGACCGGAAGAGGAGGAGCAAAATACTCTCCGCCAGGCTCTGCGTGTCCCCCGCCGGTGCCGACCCATGGAAGAAAGCGATTCGTCGCAAGTGTGAACCATAGGAATTCCGTTTCCCCTCCTTCCAAGTGCTGATGAGGCATGTCTGGACGTCGTCCGCTAGATCCGCGTACCCGAGCTCTCGCCACAAGGCCGCGTTGGACCTCCAATCAATGGTTTTTCCGACCCACTCCGAAACCGGCGCCACTGCCACCGCCGGACTCGCCAGCTCCAAGATCGGTTCCAGCCCCCCCGGCGCGTCTCGTCACTCAAGAAAGGAACACCTCCAGACCCGGTGACGGGTCACCTCACCACGAGCCTTGCAGGTCTTGCACGGGCCGACGGGATCCTCAGTCGTGCGCACCCACTCGTTTTTGTGAATTTCGAACAACTCCTCACCGTGGATGATCTTGAAACGCCGACGCATGGCCATCTTCAGGCGTTTGCCCGCCTCCGACAGGCCCTCCTCCAGCCGAACATCCGACTCCTTTTGAGATCCAGAGGTTGATGAAGAACCAGACAATCCCTCGTACCGCTCCTTATAAGAGGCCGTCGCAGAGAAAACGAGCGTCCACAGTGCCTGCACCAGGTTGTGAAACCTCTCAAAGACCTGCGCGGAGTCGGACGCGTCCATGCTGTCAGACCCATCTGGGTGTTTACGGTCGGTCCATGGCGTGTCGTCCCTCTTATCCTCGTCAGTGAGGCCTAGCATGATCTCCTTAGCCGCGGCATCGGACATTTTGGGAACCATAGTGACTGTGGAGGCAGGGACGTTCTCGAACTTGAGCAGTCGCACCAGGAGGAAGAGGGCACGATTAATCCACTGGGGATGGTTGGTAGCCGTGTCCGCATCGTGGATGGCCCTCAGTGACAATGCAGGAACCTGCAACTGGTCCTTCGGTGGCGCCTCAGTGATGCTTTGGACCTTGGCGGTAAGGGACTTGATGAGCTGACCCTGGTCCTCCAGCAATTTAAGGATCGTAGGGTCCACTGGCCCAGGCGCCGGTACTGTCGGAGCTCCGGGGGAAGACTTTTTGAACGCCCCAGTGGCGAAGTCCAGCGTGACGTCCTCCAGAAGCATGTAGCCCACCAAGCGGTCGAGGAACTCGCCCCGAGAACCCGTGAACGAGACGGTGGACGCGAAATTCTTAACCCAGGCCTCCCCCTCGTCAGGCACACCCCGGAGTTCACGCATCAGGACCAGCTTGCGGCGCGTCCAGGACTTGGTATCCACCCCAAGTCGAAAATCTCCATGGGCGTCCCCTTGGATGTAATCCGCGAACGACAATGCATCCTCCATTTTTGTACTGCTGCTTGGCCACCAATTGAAAATCCACGAAGACAGAAGGAACAGCTCTCAAAGGAGTGGAAGCAGATCAGCTGTTCGGCCTGAGCAGCAAAAGAGACAGAACCTTCGTCTGAAGGCTTTGTTATAGTTTATAAAATTCTGAATTGAACAGGGCATCACAATGAACAAAATAAAGTATGGTGTACAACTACTGTTACTGGGGAAACAGCAGTTCCGTCAAATATTTGACGCATGCCCATGCGTCAGTTATCTGGGGGGTGTAGACCCCCCAAATATTTGACGGATGTATGTCCGTCAAACATTTGGGGGCTGTACACCCCCAAATATTTGACGGATGGGGTTCCGTCAAATATTTGGGGGCTGTACACCCCCAAAATATTTCACGGATGGGGTTCCGTCAAATATTTTGGGGGTCTACACCCCAAAAATATTTGACGGATGGGGTTCCGTCAAAGATTTGGGGGGTCTACACCCCCAAATATTTGACGGATAGGGTTCCGTCAAATATTTGGGGGCTGTACACCCCCAAATATTTGACGGATGGGGTTCCGTCAAATATTTGGGGTCTACAGCCCCAAAATATTTCACGGATGGGGTTCCGTCAAATATTTGGGGGGTCTACACCCCCAAAATATTTGACGGATGGGGTTCCGTCAAGTATTTTGGGGGTCTACACCCCCAAAATATTTCACGGTTGTTGTTCCGTCAAATGTTTGACGCATGCCCATGCGTCAGTTATGTGGGGGGTGTAGACCCCCAAAATATTTGACGTATGTATGTCCGTCAAATATTTGGGGGGTCTACACCCCCGAAATATTTGACGGACATACATCCGTCAAATATTTGGAGGGTCTACACCCCCAAAATATTTGACGGATGTATGGCCGTCAAATATTTGACGTATGTCCATGCGTCAGTTACCTGGGGGGTGTAGACCCCCAAAATATTTGACGGATGTATGTCCGTCAAATATTTGGGGGGTCTACACCCCCAAAATATTTGACGGACATACATCCGTAAAATATTTGGGGGGTCTACACCCCAAAAATATTTGACGGATGTATGTCCGTCAAATATTTGACGCATGTCCATGCGTCAGTTACCTGGGGGGTGTAGACCCCCAAACTATTTGACGGATGTATGTCCGTCAAATATTTGGGGGTTCTACACCCCCAAAATATTTGACGGATGTGTGTCCGTCAAATATTTGGGGGGTCTACAGCCCCAAAATATTTGACGGATGTATGTCCGTCAAATATTTGACGCATGTCCATGCAGCAGTTATCTGGGGGCTGTCACCGGCAACTCATAAAGAAACGGCATATGATCAATCGTCATGGTTCGAAAATGGACAAAGAAACTTGCAAATGTGGGGGCAACTACGGTCCACCATTTGATCACTGTCCTGACACGCTGTCAGTGGCACCTCATAAAGAAACGGCATATGATCAATCGTCATGGTTCAAAAACGGACAAAGAAACTTGCAAATGTGGGGGCAACTACGGGCCACCGTTCGATCAGTGCCGTGACACGCTGTCACCGGCACCTCATAAAGAAACGGCATATGATCAATTGTCATGTTTCAAAAACGGACAAAGAAATTTGCAAATGTGGGGTGAACTACGATCCACCATTCGAGCAGTGCCGTGACACGCTGTCAGCGGCAACCCATAAAGAAACGGCATATGATCAATCGTCATGGTTCAAAAATGGGCAAAGAAATTTGCAAATGTGGGGGCAACTACGGTCCACCGTTCGATCAGTGCCGTGACACGCTGTCAGCGGCACCTCATAAAGAAACGGCATATGATCAATTGTCATGATGAACACCTCGGAATTGAAGAGCACGTTTACTCCCACCGCCACGGCCACCTCACAAAAACCTGAAAAAGAAAAACAGGCATACCCTCCCTAATCTCAACCACACAAGCAGGGAAATGACGGGGTGGGAGGGAGGGAGGGAGGGGAGGGAGGGAGGGAGGGAGGGAGGGAGGGAGGCTCTCTTGGGCGGCCGTAGGGGCTGTGTTGTGCTGTGTTGTGCTGTAATATGCTGTGCTATGCTGTATGTTGTGCTGTGCTGTGGTGTGCTGTGATGTGCTGTGATGTGCTGTGCTGTGCCGTGCTGTGCTGTGCCGTGCTCCAAACCCACTACCCCCCCCTCTCCACAGTTCCGGCCCAACCCGATGAATCCCTACCCACCCACCCCACCAGCAAAACTGACCCGATTAGCTCAGGTGAGGTTGCTTGGGCCAGACATCAGGATTCTGTTCCCACTTGCCTTCCGTCACATATGAACCTCCCGATCGGTTTGAGTCAGAGAGATGGGGTGGGGTGGGGTGGGGTGGGGGGGGGGGGGGGGCACGTTCCATCATTGAAGGGGTTGCAAGCACTGGTTGGGTTTCAGACGCTAGGGTCGAGACCACAACCCACTTCTACACCTCAAGGGTGTGGTGACAATGGGACAAGTCTGATACTGGGGGGGACACGGGGGGGGGGGGGGGGGGCGAAGTCTGACAGGGGGGGGGGGGTAGAAAGGGTGTTGGGGTTGGGGGGGGGGGTTGGGGGTGATGGTCCATAAAAGTCTGATGTCTGATGTCTGATAGCCGACTAGGTCGCTATACACGTGCACTCCGCTCGGGTCGCCCATGCCGTCGCAGTCTACCCGCGTGTCGCAGTGCGGGCTTCTCGCCTGGGCACCGAGGTCTCGGACTCCATTTGCTTGATCGCCGGATCGCCGGTTTTGTTTACTACATGCGGGATGTAGGTTGTGGCGATGCTGCCGCTGGCAAGTACTTGCACCTTCATATTTGATTTAGGCTCCATTCTCTTGCCATTTGTCGCCCTCTGCCGAACCCTCAACACTAGTAACGTAGGCACTCTCCACAGGTCCCGGGCTCATTACCACGGCGGATGGTACCTCTTTACCTTGTTCTCCATCGTTGGACGGCTCTTCCTCCTCTACATGTCGTTCAAGAGTGTCGGGCTGCGCACACTTTGACTCATTCACCGCTGCGCGGCGCTCGCTTGTCCGCCGGCTCTCTCCCGTCCACGCGGGCCCGCGCTCTAGGCCGGAGGCATGCCGGGCCTCGGCCGTTGCACCGGCCTGCCGCTCCTGGGGGGCACCCCATCATGTGCCGGCACTGCCTTGTTCCGCCTCTCTAGATTTCCGCGCGGCCATCGCTGTCCCCTTCGTCCCTCTGCACGCGCGGGCGCATCCTCGCCTTACCCTCCATTGTGGGACACACACCTCCCTCTCAGCCCTCTCGTCCAAGCCGGGGGCGCTTTCTGTCTGACCGGTCCGTCGCATCCAAGCCATTTCTCCAAACTTCTTTGGCCTTCAATGGCCCGGCCACCGCCCAACTGGTGCCCACAGGTCGCCAGTCCGCCCAGGAGAGTAACAGGTTGCACTGCGTGCGATCCGATCCACCACCGCCGCGCTACCGTGGGGGCGGCAGTCTTTTCCCTCGCGCCGTGTTCCCTCTTGGCTGTTGCCCACCGCTACTTGGAGGGCCGCTACCCACATGGAGCCCGATGCTGCCAGTGCGGAAGTCACAAGGACTGCCGACGCCGACGTCACGGAAACCGTAGAGGAGGCTGCCGCCGAGGTACGGTGACATAGTCTAAGGGTGCCCGCAGGCACGCCTAATGCACCCGGGGTCCATGGTGAGTGGGACGCCTGAGGGGGGCACGCGATGTCGCAGCCCTGACAACCCCATCACCCACGGACGCCGGCTGGGGCTCAAACACGTGTGGCCTGGCCCCTAAGGGACCGCCCCCCTCCCCACCTAGCAGCCACGCGACGGCGAGATATGCTAGTGCGGGCGCCATATGTCAAGTGCCAGGTGTCAGATGAGGCTGTCCCTGGGGCGCTTGCCCAGGTGTGCGACGATGTTCTAAATTTTCATGAAGGGGCTAGGGGCCCTAGGCAGGTCGAAGGCCAACTGAGTGATGTATAACCACGCTAGCGCCACGACGATACAGCCGCTACAGCTTGCTGAGGGCAGGTCGATCAAAGCAATCACCTGAGTCCGGGCCGGCCAGGCACTGCCGCAGCCCAAGAAAGTAGTGGAGTCCACCGTGGGCAGGAGTCACGAAACTCCAACAGCGAACGAGGGGGGCTACAAGCCTAGCGGTGCTACCAAACCAAACTGGAGTTGTGCGTGCACCAAGGGCGTACCCAAGGGGCGGAAAGGCCGGCAGGGAGGTGACACGGTGTGCGAGGTGGCCCGGCACGGGAAAACAGAAATGTGGGCCGGGTGGCAAGCGGTAGGCAGCGGCTGACCTCCGGAAGAGAGACCTCAGAAGTGCCAAGTGGAGTGGGAGAGCGGCGCTAGCGTGAGGCGAGAAGAACCCCCGCGGAGCGCCGCAGCGAAGAGCAGTGAGAGCACGGGCGGGGGCGCACCGATGGTGCGCACCGCATGGGAGCAACTGTTAGAAGGTGTCGGGTCACCAGCAACGCTGGGAGTTGCCGGAGGGATGGTGCGTTCGGGAGTGCACGATGGTACGACGGCGGCAACAGTGATGAGAGCAGGCGGGCGTGTAGGGGGCTGAGAAACATAGGCCACGATGGCGGCAGGCAAGGAGGTGAAGACAGTGTGCACACAAGGGAGGCCCACCCTAGGAGCCCACGGGCCGACACACGAGGCCCAAGACGTGCGCTGCTAGTATTGGCCTTAACGCCTCCACGCCATTCAGGCGCTGCAAGTCTTGGGGCGGCAGCAGAAGCCCCCTTGCCATGGCGGGGCAAGCGCGAGGGGGGGGGGGGCTCGGGGGGTCGTACGCCCTTCTCGTTCACTGTTGCCAGTCACATTTGACGATCTGGCTTGCTGCTCATGATTTAGCTACGCCTCTTGTCTCGGCCCTTGAATGTCTGCGGTTCACGACTCCTTCAGCGGCCGCGGCTGCACTCTCTGCGGCGGTCCTTGCTCGAATCCCAGCGCTTGTCCCTGCTGTTGCGGCGGCGCCAGTCGCCGCTCTTGCCCTAGCTCCCATTAGAGTCACGGCATCGTAAGGTTGTCCGCTTGAAATGCGCTCTCTCCTTGCTGCGTCATCAATATTGCTGGTGACTGTCGCGGTCTCGTAACGCGCTTTACGGGGCTAGGCTCTCGGTCTCGGCGCTCCTCTTTGTCCGGCAGATTGTGCTCAAACTGCCAGCGCTTACCATAGGTCCTGACGAAGGCCGCCATAGCGGCTGCTACTACGCCGCAGACTTTTGCAATGTGTCCTTTCTTGCCGCAGCGGGTGCATCTCGTTGACCTGTGATCCTATCCGCACCAGTAGCAACCAAAGAACCACCTCTCGTCTCCGTCCTTGGCGACCTTGCTGTCTTTGCTTCTACTCCGCCCAATACGGCGGCTCCTGTCGCCGCTTGCATCGCCCCTGCGTTCGTCGTGTTGTTTTGTGTCGCTAAATGCTTCCTTGTCGCTACCGCTCGTTTGGCGCTTCCTCTTCGTGTGCGCCTTCATCTCTTCTCCTCTGATGACCATCCCCTTGCATACCGCATGGGCCATCATTATCATACACATCAGGCTCATCCTACCCTCCTTTGTCTCTGGCAGGGGCTCGGAGGTGTCCCCAAACAAAGCTCTAGGTACTTGTTTATGCCCTCCGTCTTCACCCGTCTCGGAATGGGGACGTCCATGGCGTCTTGGAAGCACTTGCCCGCGCCGCAGGCTTCCCCCAAGCGGGGCCTCGTAAGGCCGCTCTGATCCGGAGAAGGAGTTGTGCAACCACCGGCTATTCGTCGTTCAGCAAGATGTCAATCCACCCTTCTCCCAACTCCGTTGCCATGCGGAGCTCTGCGGGACCTCCCTCTGTCTCCCGGATCTTCCGGGGCGCCTATTCTTGGGCTCCCGCGCTGGCATCCACACGCTCCTCCGCCATCTTGCGCTGCAGTCTGGCCTGTGACCACGCCTTCGGCGGAGCTGCTCCTCGATGACCGCCGCTGCCTGGTGGCCGTCCACACATCTCGGACGCTTGAGTCATTGGGAAGAGCCTCCACACCAACGCGAGGTTCACACTGTCCTTGTGAGGGGCCGCTTCTTGTTTTACCAGGCTCTCACGCCGGGACGAGGCACTATATGTCCACCAGGGGCACGACCTTGGAGGGACAGAAGACCATGATGATGGTGGCCGTCTATGCGGCCACAGCGCGGCACCAAGGTACAAACGGGGTATCCCTCGGACAGCCAACGATCCCGTGGAGCCGTCGATGCCCGCGGCTTCTGTTTGAAGAGGTCCGCTTGAGGGGGACGGGTGTTCGCCATGTGGCCTTTCAACTCTTCCCACCGTTGTGGGTCCATTGCAACGTATTGCTTGAGCTCTTCCCTCGCCTTCTTGGTACGTTGGATGTGGGCCCTCTCCATCTCCGGTACGGTACATACTGCCCAAGCTTGCGTGTCGGAGAGGTTCCTTGTCGTGAACGATACCCACATGACTATATCTTGCATGAGGAACGCCGTTGGAACTTTGATTGCTAGGGCTCCTCACGTCACCCCAGAGACCTATCTTAAACGCAATATGTTTAATATTTGGGTCAAAAATTAATGGGTTAAGCCAAAGTTGAACCCTTTGGGGGGGGGGGGGGAACTCTACTCCCACGGTGTGACTTACGGGAGCGATGTCACTATCACTTGGGGGTTGGGGTGGGGGGGTCTCACGTGCTTCCATGCAAAAAAAAAAATTAAAATGGTCCTCGGGTTTAATTATTGAGTTTTATTTTTCCTTTAATATTTGAAATATGAAAAATTAAACCGTCGCCAAACGGTAATATTAACCTGTCAAAAATTAACCCATTTTTCGAAAAATTAACCATCCCTGAAAATCCCTACAAGCACACAAGAACACACCAAATATGTTTTCAATCGCTTCCAATATTCATCACTGGCTCCAATGCCAACATTGCACCGGTACCAAAGGTGGTACCACCTGTAGGTTACACCTCTTGAGACCCCATTTTGGGGTCCCACAATTGTTGGGATGGGTCAGGGGTGGGGTTAGGAGTGGAGTTGTTTTGTGCTTTGGGGTTACTCGGGGGGTTCGTTTTGAAGTTTGTCGGGGGGTTAGTCTTGGGGTCAGTCAGGGGGTTAGTCTTCCGCTCAGGCTGGCCCGAAGCCCTGGGGGGGAGGGGGGTGGCTTTCCCCATGCCCTTGCCAACACGCACGAGGTGTTTTTGGGCGCCTTGGGTGTGGGCAAGAGGAGGCCACGGGTCAGCTCGTAGAGCGAGGGGCACTCTTGGTATACCACCCAGATGACCCCCGCTTTCGTCCGGTGGACATCGGTTACAGTCTCACCTCCACGCCCGTGGGGTAAAGGACGTGGACGTTGGTGCCGACGAGGGTGTCGTCGGCTCTGGCGTTGGGGGTGGTGGGGGTTCCTTTTTCACCGCTTCCTCACCCTCCCAATCACTGCCCACCATGCCTGCCCATATCCCCTCATCCTCTGCCCTAGTGTACCGCATTTGCCGTAACCTGGCCCACTCCCCACCCATGTACTTCGCTTCACCTACCCACACCTCCGAGAAAACCCTCCCCTGCTCCCAATCCCTCAACCCCCTCAAGATGGGCAACCCCAAGGGCGCGTCGGCTGGGGGAGGCGTTGCATGTGCCCAAGTGGCATCCCATGCGCCCCATCGCGGTCGCGGAAACACAGGTGCACGCGCCGTGCGTCCGGGGCGTTGACCACTACGTCCGTCACCTCCAATCAAACATGCAGGACACGAATTAGTTTTTATGAGGACTTTCTTTAACTTTTCAAATTTAATATTAACTCTTAAATTTCATTTTTGCGCCGGCGATCGAAAAATTGAACGCCAACCTGGAAAAAATAAATCAAAAAAGTCGAAACTAACTAACAAACAAGCACACGTACCGCAAAACGTGTGGGCGCTCCTTACGAATGGACAGTTGTCATTAATGTCCGAAAGTGTGTGGAGGCCGTTGGGTCTTCCACGGGATGCGCCATGACCTCGGCGAGCGCGGAAGGGGGGGGGGGGGGGGCTGCGGCAGGGACTTCCGCCTTGGCGAATTCGGTGGTGGTGTTCGGCGTGCCGCCCCCCGACTCGTCGTACTGGTGTTGCGCGGCAGGGTCATATACAGGGCGTTGGGGGGCTAGTACAACAGTCCACTGGACCGCAAAGTGGACCCCCTTCCCCTTCCCCCACGTGCGGCACCATCCAAGCGTGACCCAATGCTGACGTGCCACGTGGAAATGTGCCACCGCAAGATCCTCCCATGTGAGGAACGACGCCCATACCTCCTCTCCGTCAAGCCAAGCCGAGGCCCCCCACCCGACACCGGTGCGAGCCCGGTAGAGCACGCCTTGCGCGGCCACGGTGTTGTCCTTGGAAAGGTCTGCTAGGTGGGCCTCAATGAAAGCCACTTGGAGGCGGCCCATGGCCATGCAACGATGCAGGATGCATAGAAAGACCAAGCACAGCTCCGCCACAACGTGCGGGTCTCCCAAGCACCCCCCAATCTCCAAGTTGAGGCCCGTCTGCTGATAGCGGCCACGGGCCACTGTGTCCCCCTCCAATGCGCCGTGGACCCCCGCCTTCACCCACGCCGCCACAACTTTGTGCCACACACCCATATTGTAAATTGAGCCTACCATGGGCGATATGGAGAGGCCAATAAGGAGTCTCACGACGGGTCGGTCACCCCCGATGACTAACTCATTGGGCACCCACTTGGTGCCCCAATAGATCTTCTTGCCATCGTGGACCAATTGCGACACCTAGGAACAAACGGGAATTAATTTTTGAGTTAATTTTTAGAGGTTAAACCCCCCCCCCCCAAATACTGTACCCCGGGGTACGTTATTTGCTTGACGCTCAATAGGGCCAGGGGGGTATACTATTTGGGGGGTATACTAATTGGGGGGTATGGTATTTCAGCCCTTTCGCTGTCACCCTCACCCTCACCCCTCTTTGTCTTCTCTTTCGTCATAGGTATGCAGCCCTATCCAGATGAGTGGCATCTGGCTTCGATGCTCATGCGGTTGTTGCGGATGTGTGTGTCACAGGTGCTGATGGAGCTGCAGCAGCACCTTCAGCTGTTGTGGCCCACGCCTCTAGCAGTGTTTCAAATGTAAAGAGGCAAACCACAATCACCGCTTTCTTCAAGTGAGCTACTGTGTAGTGGTGTTGAGACCGTGTCCCAAATCTGTTCGTGTTTCGTTTGCTTGTATGTGATGAAAAGGGGGTATACTGTTTGGCAAAACGCTTATTAAGCCAAGGGGGGTATAGTATTTGGGGGGGTATAGTATTTGGGGGGGGGTACACTGATATGGGGGGGGTTTAATATTAGATTAAATTTTCAGTCAACGTTAACTTTTGCGAAACATTAAGTATTAACCTCGAGAAACTACCGCAAAAACGAACGTGGAACAAAACGACCACATACCTGCAAGTTATTGTCGCTAGCGCGGCCATGTCGTTATCCCCGCATGCGGCCATACCAATCACCCAGCGGTAGGCGAGTATTCGGCCCCGTGCACCGTGGTTGAGGAGCCTAATGGAAAGTTGGGTCCAACTTTCACCGGCGCACGGGTAGGCATCCCCACGGAGAAGGAACGTCGGCGACCGCTTCCCATCGATGGTGTCCACAAGGGGTGACCGCGGTTGGATGTAGCGGGCCCACGATTACAACGGCCAAGGGCGGCTGCTTGTGGAGGAATCCGCCAAGGACACGGGTCAATCTAGCGCAACCGGCGTGACCAACTCCTTCCATGTGCCCATGAAGCGGTCACCTAAAGGGATGGGGCGGGGGAATGGGAGGGCCGTTGCGGCAGTGTACGCGGCCTCCTGGCGGGTCATGAACTCCGCCACATGCCGGAACCCGCACTTGGAGCCATTGAAGTCCATAAGTAACGCGATTAATTCGGGTGTGGAGAACAAGGCGGAGGCACATTCCTTCTAAGCCTCTATTTGCTTGTTGCGACTGACGGGGAGTTAGGCAACCTCGTTGGCCTCGTACCACCGGGCCTTGGCAAAAGGGGATGAGGCCACCCACTCACCAAGGAGTTATGAGACCAAAGAGTCCCGCAAACTCTTGGCCCACGGAAACGCGTGAGCGTCGTACTAAGCTGGAGAAGGGTGTCCCAAGAGAAAGGCATAACAAGAGCTACACAAGGGAAAAAGGAGGTATGGAGTAGGGAGAGTGGGGGGACCGGGGAGGGATGTGTGGGGCTACATAACTACATGGGGCTACATGGGGCTACATGGGGCTACATGGGGCTACATAACCACCTTTTGGACTATGGAACCCTTATAGCAACCCGTTGGGCACCCTTTCACCACCCAAAGACTTCAAGTGGGCATGGTATGCGCACAAGCAAAGCGGTGCAAACGAGCCAAAATTGGGTTAACGCGTCAATATTTGCCAAGTCAATTTTTATCCCCTTCCATATACTAAAAATTAAAATTAACCATATTGGTTTTAACGTAGGTCTCAGAGGCACCGTCACGTCAGCGTGCAGGGACCATGCCTTCCGCTTTGTGCCTGCTCCATGCACGGCTGTTGCTGGCTCAGCGCCCGGCGCGGCAGTATACGTCATCCATGCAGATGATGTTCGTCACACTCACCTGCTTCCATCGTACCCCCTTGGGAAGCGTCCCCACGTCCAGCCACTACCCGTTACGCACCGCTCCTGGCCTCATGTTCCGGATGGGGGGCTAGGCCATCATGTGAATGTGCACAAAGGAATTAGGGGGTCAAGTGCCGTCTGCACCACAGCCTCCTTCAAGCACTGTGCACTTCTCCGTCCGGGCAACGGTTGTCGAACTGTCTCTACCCTCTCTCTAACGCCCCGTAAACTCGCTCCTTATCCTCGCACTTACGACTTTGTTCGAATCGCGTGGCGCTCACCGTCAGCTGGCCCGCCGCTACTCGCGCAACTTCCTGCTCTCTCATGGCACATAACTCTGCATGTAGGCCGCGCACTCATTCCCTTTGAGTTGACCCTCGTTTCCGAGTGCCGGCTACTAGCCCATGCACGCACAACCGATCTCTACCGCACACAGGCTCCGTGAGGCTACCCTCCTTTCGCAGTGCCGGCGCAACACCAAGGCAGCAGGGTCGGTGATTACAATCATCGGTCCGCCACATCTCTGCCTCAGGCTTTCCGTCACTTCTTGCGTGACGGGCCACAAAAGTGGACGCTGGCTGCCTGAGGCTTTGCCCTGTCCTTACTCGCCGTGACGCCTGCACACTAGGCGCTAGTTGTACTGTCATGTGGGCGGCACCGGACGAGGTTGGGTCCGTGTGTGCTGCTGTTACCCTGGTCCTCCCGCGTTGGCATTGCATACGGGATCCCTCCCGCTAGCTACCATGCAAAGGGTTACTATACCAATGCCAAGAGGGGTGAGGCGGGAGGGGGGTAGCAAGAAGGTGTTGTTAGGAAAGTAGTGGGAGGTAACCCTCCTTGGGGGTAAGTTGTTGCGTGGTTCGGGCTCTTGGGAGGCTAGTGCTGAAGGGTTCCTACCACTTCTACCCTTGTCATCGTCGTCGGGTTCCCCCATCCTTAGAGCTTTGGGCCGGGTCCTCTTCTCCGGAGATCATCCTCAGTGTTTGCCGCTGTTGCTGCGGATGGGATCCCTCTCCATGCCAACCCCCTCCTTCCTATTTTCGCCCGTTGCCTACTGTGCCACATCCTAGGGGGTGGTGCTAAGGCATAGTATGCAAGCGTATCCCAAGCTCATAACCGTGGGGCAACGATAGCACTTCCTCAATACTTGTTGCAGCGCGTCGCGCGCACGAGTCCCTTTAACCAAAAACGGAGTGGTCCGTTGGTGGTTAACTCTAGAAAAATTACAGAACCGAGGGCCCCCTTGGGCACGAGGGGAAGGTGTGGGAGGAGGTGGTGACACAAGTGGTGGAGGAGAAGCTAGAGGTTTCGGGCATGGCGTGGCTGCGGTCACTTTTGGGCGGCCGGTTGGCGGGCACCATCCTGGACATGCCTTGAAACCCCGCACACCTGACAGCCCCCCCCCCCCCCGCCCGCCCCCTCATCATGGGGAGCACTACTTTCATGCAGCATGGGGCCTGAGGGTAGCTGCAGCTTCATCCCGAGGTCTAGATTGGTTAACAAAATTTCTGGCGCTACACTTGGTGTTAACCATGAGAATCAACGGACATATATTCTTCTTCTGTGATAATGCCTCTACGCTATTCCGCGGAACAACACAATGGATGAGGTTGCATAGTGGGCTGGACCGCTTTGTCAAGCATGTCCTAGGAAAGTTAAATTTCTGCAAATATCACGAGTTTTGGTTGCCGGCTCAACATTACTCGCATCATACAGGCATGGTGGCTGGCTGGCAGCGCATTGCCGATACGTTGGCTACACAAGCTCCAACCAATGTGCATGAGCATCCCCTTCCATGGTGGTGGTTCTTTAGATGTTTGGATGATGTGCCCTCCTTGCTCTTGTTTCGAAGTCCTCCGGCTAATAAACCTGGTGCGTTCTTTCCTCGGCTGCAAACCATAGTACACGCAAAAAAAGGAATGCTTGCCAGGCAAATTGCTGACCTCGGGATTGATACAGCGTGCTGGGTTGGGGTTTGCCAAGAGGGGGAGATGCCAATACAGGCGCATCGGGTTTCAGCGTATGTACGATGTATTGTTCCCCGCATATTCTTTGATGGTCCTGACTGTAGATTCTCCTCGCTGCACGCGGGTAACGAACCTGAGCATGTATTCGCCTGCCCGGCTCTATATGTACGTGCCTGTGGTGCATTGATCAGTTGTGTGGACACGTTGTTGAGTGACATGGGATGGCAATTTAAAGCGACATGGGACCTGGTTGCTCTTTTAACGCATGGGTCCAGTGAATGCTGGTTTGCTGTTGAACCAGATAATACCATAGCAGCTAGACAGCGAGCTCTGCGGCAGTTGGCTGGTGCGCAACACATTGTCGTGTCCTACTGGGGATTGCTTTGGTGTTCCAACACAAATGGGCGGCATTCCCATTATGTGGGTGCGGCCGCACGGGCGGCACTGCCCACCACGGTAATGGGAGTCATGGCTGAGCCCGTACCCTTGGAACCTCCAGTACTGCACGACAGTCCAGACGAGTCCCCATATATTGAGCACGGCGTCATGTGTGCACGTGCCTCGCAAAAGGCCCAAAGCGTGCTAGGCTTTCTTGTGCGGCGCGATCCGCGACTGGTGGTGTGGCTGGAGCACAGGTACTTAGTACATCAGCCACTCAGGTCGCATCGAATAGCACGGCGGGGGAATACCACGTTCATGTGTGTGGTCCCTCCGGATGTGCTCTATTGGACCCTCCGGGGGCAACCCCCACGGTTGTCATCTGCACATGTGCCACGGAACTTCGGCAACCATGGCAATATGTGCATGTTGGTGCATCGTGGAGTGTCGCCGCGGACTATAGATGCACTACGCCTCCATCAGTTGCAGAGCGAAACCGCCTTCTTTGTGTTACTGTACGTCAAGGAGGTAGGGATCAGTAGTGGAGCTGTGGGCGTGCAGACGGCGTCGGCCTGTGGATCTCCAACGTCGCTCTACTAGCGAATCCTGGACATCGCCGAGGCCATCACTAGACCAGACCAGACCACACCCCCGCCCCCTCAGTCAACCCCTTCTCCTGCCCCCACAAAGTCCCATTTGACTGTCGGTATTGTACAAGATCTTGGCCCAAGGGAAGTGGGTGTGGGTGGATGACCGAGGGGTCCACAAAGACAACCGCTGCGGGTGGGTGGGTGGGTGGGGGGGGTTACAGGGAAATGGCACTAGCAGCCTAAAACGCTAGGGGGGGACAAGGGACAAGTGGCCCCCCCTTCGGCAAGGCACGAAGATATTTGAAATGCCTTATTTCAAGGTCTTCATCCCCAACGTCAAGAGGGGGGGGGGGGGCACAGCAGTTCCGGTTCCTTGGCAGTTGTTGGCAGGCCATGGGGCTGGGGCGTGTGCAGGTATCGGAGAGCACCTGGGAGGGGTCGCCAGTGTGGTCAAGGATTATGGGCGTTGGGGGATTTGACTCGTCGGCGGCCAACCGGGGGGGCTTATGCCGAATTGGTGCCCGCATTGCCCCCGCCCCAAGCCCAAGACCCCTAGTAAGCCTGTGGCCGCAAGCCTCGTGCAGCCGCACCCGCCCCGCCGCCCCCAACCCTCGGGACCAAGGCCCTGGGGGCAATCCGCCCCACTCTTGACACGCAAAGTACGGTATGATGCGTGCGTTCTAGCGCTGATCTAGGGAAGCGTTCTAGCGTTGTTCTAGCCAAACAGCCGCTGCCACCGCTAGAAGGTCGCTAGAACGTCGCTAGAAGAGTTGCCTAGAACGTTGGTAAAACATACGTGCCTCTTGTTTTGCTTCTCACAAGTCATCAACCTACAATCTTGCAACGCGGGTGGAGTGGCACGATGGAGGGGCCGGATGCACCTCGTGGGGGTCACCGAGCTCGGCCGCATCTTGGGGAATGACCCCAACATGGCCCTCTCGGTGCTATACGGGTTTGGTAGGTGCGAAGCAGGAAGGAGCCGGGTGGGTGAGGGTCAAGGAACACGGGCAGCAGCAGCACTAGCAGCAAAAGGCGGAGCAAAAACAGCGGTAGCACCACCAGCGGGGCGAGTACTCCCACTCTCAAGGCCACCATGCCCCCCCCCCCCAAGACCCCAAGAAGCCCAAGAAGCCCCGCCACTTCGAGAGTAGCAGGGAAGAAGCCCCCCCGCCCCTCCCCCCGAACCCCGTCCCAAGCCCAAGGTCAAGGCCAAGCCCCGCCCCACAAACCCCGCCCCCCCCCCTCTTGGCAAGTAGGAGCCGTGACCCCTACGGGAACGTGCCGGGTGTAGGGCACACCCGGTATGTCCCTTGGAGGGAGGGGGGCGATGGGGGGGACCGTTAGCCAAGTGACGGTGTTGAGGGTTGGGATGAGGAGCTAGACCCGGGGGACTAGTGGGTGGGGTCGCAGGGGTCCAATGGAAAAGGGGGGAAGAAGGGGAAGAGGGGGAAGAAGAGGGCGAAACAGAAGGCGGGGGGCAGCTTCCGGGTGCGGGGGGAGCTCCTCTTCCGCACCCGGGAGGAGGCGGAGGCCCACTTCTGGGCGGCCTTGGCGGAGGCTGGGGATGACGTGGACAACGGGCACAACGAGGAAGTTGGGGATGACGACAAGGGGGAGTAGGTTGACAAAGGGGGTGACAAGGAAGGCCAAGAGTGGGTGAGGAGGGGCGTGAGAAGGGGGGTGAGAAGGAAGGGGACACGGGGTCCGAAAAGGGGGGTGTCAAGAGCAAGGATGCGGCCCGGCAACCCCCCACCTTGCAAGAGCGGATATCCTGTGTGTCGGGACTCGCGAAAGGGGGGCGGGGGGCGGGCGGGCTACTCGTGCTAACCGTGCTAATTGGGCTAGCCCACCACCAATTGACGCAGCGCCGGCCTGCAAGATGACCTTCCAAGTGACCTATGGGTGGGGGGCTAACTAAGCTAACCAAGGTGGGGGGGGGGGGGGGGGTCGGGGGGGGGGGGGGGGCGGCGCTCACTGCGTCGGGTTGAGCAGCGCGACCCTATAATTCGCAATGGCTGGCCATCGTAGCCGTGGTAGCTTCTCTTTGAGGATTGGCGGAGCATTAAAATATATCGTTCTATCCCCGTTCTAGCGAAGCGTTCTAGCGACGTTCTAGCGAGTTCCTGCGGCGCTTGCTAGCACGTCGCTGGAACGCCACCGAAACGAAATGTTTTCCCCCTCCGATTTCACGTAAAACAGCGAAATTGTGAAAAACAAAGCATGGGCCCCCAAGTACGGATGGGGGGGCGGGGTGCAGGCTAAGCCCCTCAAAAGTCCCACCACTTACCCCCATTGGAAGGGGTGACTTCCCCCCTTTTCCATTCTAGTCGTCTAGCACCATCTAGGCCAGAACACAATCAGGTCTTCTAGTGTGTACCTAGGGGGATGGTGCTTCACGCAATGTTCTTGTCCCAGGGTTCGTGCTACTTAGTGACTTGAAGCTAAGCGCTTTGGCCCAAACGTGGGCCACTGCAAATTGCAGTGCGACCCCGCCCCGATTTTACACCATCAAGGATATGCTTGTGGGGTGTACTAGTTCCATTTGAGGCGGCTCTTTTCGCATTAGTCCAAAATCACCCGTCGGTGTTTGCCTAGGCACAAGAATTTAGGTCTTTTTTCGTCCTCCGGAAAGAGGTCCTGTGAACCACACAAAGAATGTGTCAATTCATTGGGTTTTTACAAGTTTTAGCCGGGTGTGAAACAGGACAAGTACATAGACGGACATGTATTTTATTGTAATATTGGCAATGCATAGGCAACATGATTTTGCTCACAAGGGACACCCGTGACCGAGTACCGAGACGATGGACAGGTGTGCAAAGACCTTTGTGTTTGAATCTTGTCCCATTGTCTTTGAGAACCTTGATCTCAATCCTTATTGTGTGATAAGGTGCACATCAATGTTTACGTGTCGTCTATTGTCGTTGTGTTGACATTCATAAAAAAGGCGGGGCCTACACAGGCATTTTTTTACCAAAAGCGTTTTGGAAAACATTTTTTGTAAAACGTGCCGGAGGGGGTATTACTTTTGAGGTTATGTCATGATCATGAAAGCAGCTGTCTCGCCAACCATGGGGTAGGACATCTGCATGTAAGTGAAGGAGGAGGGGATGCATGATAGTTTGCGACAAAACCGCAACTCGACAAAGAGTCGTACTGAAAGCTTAAGGGAGCGTGTGGTGTGTAAGTGTTTTGTGAAATTGTGCAGAGAGGGTGTGAGTGGAAATTTTTAGACTCAAAAATGCTCAGGACATGCCAAGCGCCCCATTACCAATGTGGGTGTTTTGTCACGTCAGCTTGCAAACTGCTCATACGAAGCAACTATACGGACATATCAAGTTGCCTTTGCATCTACAAAGTTACGAAGTGCTGTCTGAAAGTGTTACAGGAAAAAAGGTTATGCACAACTCGAGTTTTTTTCTTTACAAATTTTTATGTGGAAGGTTTGGAAACCTTTGTACCTCACGGTTAAAGGGACGGAAAACAGGATTACGAATGCAATTAAAACAATGTCGCAGAATGGACATGGTCGTTGGTAGCCTACCTAATGTAACGTCTCCTTGAACATCCTTGTTGAAATTGCTCCCTCCCACCTTCCCACCCCTGTTCTGTGCAAGGATCAGTGGTACAACCTTTTTCCAATGTGTGGGGCTATCACAGGACCTAATGGGCTGCATCGTTGCTTTCTTGATGACACCGAAACAATAGAAGCAGGGATACATATTGTGGCACCACATTTCAAGGTCACAGGAGATTGGTAGCAAGTAGTTTTACAGCCGGACAACCACATCATCCATGAAACACCAAGCTAGCCCCCCCCCCCTCCTCAAGTATAGCCTTTGCCACTCAGTCATTGTTGGTGGTCCCACTTTCTTGTTGGCTTTGCGGGGACCAAGAATGACAAGTATAGCAAGGGGGGGAATGAGGGCGTGGTCCACACTTTGCCACGTTATCCTCCTTTTTTTTCGCACTTTTTGGGCTGGTCCTTTAGTGTGATGATCAGAAGGAAACATTCTAGTCGCATTGTGCACTCCAACTAAAGGATTATCTTGTAATTAAATAGTTGCGAGGGCCAATGAGTTTTCCGGGCGCCGGAAGACCCGCAAATATTGGTCTTGGCCGCCGGAAGGTAAAATTTTTCTTTGACGCTATTGATCCATCCACAAAATACTCAGAGTTTTTGAAGGGTTCAAAAATGGGTGAAAAATCACAAAAAAGGATTTTGACCGCAACCTGACCTCCAGGTCCGAACTTGGATGATGCAAGCCTGCGCTGATGGGCAAGTTTTCTTGAAACTTATTTCACCCACGTGTGTGTGTTTTGAAAATGATCAGCGCGTCATGAAGATCATTTTGCCGCATGCATGTTCGGGTAGTACTGACCGCCCCACCTCAAGAACTCCTGGAACGGTTGAACACCCCTGGGGGGCGGACCTAAATTGGGTGCAGCCATTGTGATTGTGGGGCCCACATGTCAATCAACCACAGTAGAACGGTGAGACTTCCCAACCACGCTTTGCATGTTAAACACAACCATAGGCTTCACATTGATGGAGTGATGGTGTCAACAAATTAACATGCGTCTTGATAAACATAGGGGTTTCGAGAGGCATACACCATTCTAACACAACCGCATTTTGTATCACATTTGTTTGGAGCATTGTGTGCATTCTTCCGCATTTTCCCACATTTTTTGCCTCCCCCGGTAACCGCATTCCCCCCCCCCCCTTGTGTATAGGGTCATGGAACTCATCAAGTTCGCCGCTCCTATCAAAGGAAATTCCGGATGTTGAGCGGAGAAGGACGGTAGTTCCCGCCCTATAGAGTTGTAGTGAAATATTATGTGTAGTCATTAGACGAGTGCAAGGCACTTAAGAGTATCACGGCATGGCGAGTCCGAAAACTCTACCTAGAGCCAGCAACTTGACACAAAGTAACAACAATTCGGGGAATTGCACTAATGAGGAGGGTCATAGTGGACAACCAACGGAGACCGAGGGGGCAAAAACTAGTTCATACGCAAAAGCACTCAGTACCACCGGACTTAGCTGTGTGTCTGAAAGCCTACAGATGGACCACTCTATGTTTGTAAAACGACAAAGAATGTCTTGTAGAACGATTTTTTGCGATTAGGGATGTACCCCCCCCCCCTTTGGGCAGGTTGGAGGCCCTAGTTCCATCGAACGGGGTACCGTCACGTTTTAGCAGTCATCACTATCAGCTTGTATGCACTTCTTTGTCCATTGCCAACGGGGAAACCCTCTGTACCTTTCCATTGCCAACGGCGAAACCCTTGTTACCACAGCCCTCCGGTACGTCTTAGCTTATTGAGATCATCTATGAAGTACAAGAAGGCTTTGCTAATGTTCATCCTTGCCGATCAACTACTCTCTTTAAAGCGTGAACAATAGTCATTAGTGGCGAGGGTTCTTATTTGAAATGTGCCTTGGCACATGTGAAGAAGTCGGACGGCACAGAGGGGTGGCGGTGGGTGGCACTAAGCAGATAGGAATGACATCGGGGGGCAACATCTTGTGTGTCGTTATGGTGAGCGTCACGTAGTTGTCGGTTTCCTAAAACGTCTAAAAGTCGGTGTTGCAACTTACTTGGCTATTGATGAAAGCGATGAGTCGTCTGTGTGTACTTTGTCCTTGGCTATATGGGCTTGTGACACATTGAGCATTGTGACCCGCCCTGTTCTAGCCGAAGAGCAGCAGGGTGGGGACACGGACCATTGGAGCCTACATGTGGGTTCCCGATTTGCATGCGTAGCTTATGACCATGCTTCTTGTTTCTTGCATTTTGAGTTGCGGGTTTGTTCGGCTCATCACGATTTGGTCCACTTTCATTGAAGGTATCGGAACCCAGATGCAAGATTGCGATGCACTGCTGCTCGTGAACTCGGAGGCACAGAAAAAAGAATGGTTGAATGGCATGCCTGTTGAAATGTGTGTTGTTCCGCTTGCACATCACGAGACTAAAGAGGTGGCGGGTTGCGGAACTCCTCTTTTGGCAACCACACGGGCATATTGCCCTCTCAGACATGTGCATGATCAGTTACCCTAGATTTCCTCAACCATACATATTGTACTTGTGAAAACAAAATAGATATGTTCCGTACTACAACAACAAGGGGAGATCCGTGTAGGTTGCGGGTAGCCGTGAACCCGAGCACAAGAACCGGGCGATGAGTGGTGATGAGGAGGAAGCAACCCCCACGCAAACTCCCAAAAAAGAAAGCCGGACACACCGGTCACACTTCTAGCCCCCTTTGCCCCAAAACCCAACAAGGGCACTGCTAGCAGAAAAAAGGACGCCCTTGCTTCTCGTCAAGGAGCACTAGAGCACTTGCACAATCAGGTCGAAGTGGGCTTAGGTCTTCTCAAGCCCAAAAAAAGTGCGATTAACATGTTTCAATGCATGCATGATTTTTATACTGTCGTTGTTTGCCCCACCTTATTGTTGCAATGGATGGCCTTTGCACCTGAGGCAGTATATTTGGTTGTTGCATACATGTGTCCATCGACCTTTGTGTGTGTCCCCCTTCTGGCAAAAATGGGAAAAACCACTGTCCATCGCTTGGACAATTCAATGTGTTGTGCTTGTGTATCTACTATAGATGCTTACCTACATCTCCTGAGGACGCGAACATGGACTCTTAAAAGCGGGAGAAGGGGAAGAAAGGTTTCGCAAAACGTTATTTTTCAGACCCATCGTATTTTGCCTATTTATCTATCTATCTATTATAATGACACCTTCTATTATAATGACACCTGCATTGCACAGTTCTAGGTTTGGATTTGTACTCCCAAGGAACCGTGGCTATAACGTCTCAAGCCACCCGTCCTTGTACACTATACGCCAAGGCGCCTACTTGTGTTCGGCATCCGTGTGCTACCACTCCACTGGGTGCCCTGGTTCAACATTATTCAGCTCGCACGGCCGGTTCCCTTTACACGCCTACCCCCGTGTCCAGCTCCCTAGCCTCCCATGCCCCCCCCCCCCCCCAAACTCGTCCTACCTGCAAGGGCTACAGTCGCCATCACCCTTGGAATGGGGGAGGACGCTCTTTCCGCATTCCCCCCGGATGACCACGAACCCTCCTCGACACGTTTCCCCTTCAACTAAGGTTTGGGGTCAAAAAATGACGATTTCATGTGGTTCTTTTCCTCCACAACATTTACACATGCCGAGAGTGAGGATTATGTTCGGATGGCGAAGGTGCCAGGCATTGAGCGGCCACACAGCCACCTAGAGCCATGACCATGCATGCATCGGCACATGGGGAGAGAGTCCGTGATAGGCCCCAATGGTTGTCGTGACAAGCAATAGAGCAGGTGCGGGGGATGGGGGGATTCCCGAGTAGTGGTGTTGTCATTTGTTGCGAAGTTGGTCTAGAGGCCGAGTTACAAAGAAGCACGGGGCGGGTGGGGGTGCAGAAAGCCCACGGCTGGCTGTTAAAGGAAGGGTTGGCCAAAGCATCCGCTGGGGCAGCGGAAGCCTGGTACCAGAGCAGAACCACAATTAGATGTAGGACTAGGGCAGCCCTCCCGCCCGAGCAGCGACCATGGGAAGGAGATGCCACCCGTCTCCTGTTACGAGTGCACCCGTAGGCGAGGTTCTTGGATTCCCCCAAGTGACCACCCCTCGCCAGGAGCGCCCACTGCCGCGGACAACCTACTTGTCTTCCCCTAGCCGGTGCATCCGTAGCCGGAGGAATTTGCACTTCGCTCATTGATCACTCATCCCGAGAGGCGACCACCGTCACACACAAGTTGGACTCCTCATGGCCGATGCACCCGCAACCCTAGAAGTTTGTTGAGCAACGACCAGGTCCGGCAAGGCGTCCCGTCTCCCCCTAATCAGTGCAACCGCAGATGAAGGCGTTTGGACTCCCCTCACTTACCCCTCCTCCGGAGCAGTGACCAATGCATTTGAACAAATGAGCTACATGTGGTCTTTTTGTAAAATTGCCTGCTTTTCCGGAAAACTTTTTGTATCTTCTTTTAAGGAGCGCTTTTTGGGTTCAACAACCGCTGGCCACCACCTGCCACCAACGGCCACCAACTGCCAACCACCACCCACCACCAACCACAAAGTTCCACGAATCACCAACCGCAAAGTGCCGCCCCAAGGGGCGGTGATCAACTCCCAACCGCCAACCACTACCAACCGCCACCATCATCAGCAACAACGAACGCTCGCCAACCACCACAAACTGCCACTAACCACTTGTCGCCGATCGCCAGCTGTCAATCGCCACGAACTGTTGACCACTAGTTGCCACCAACGATGGTCGAACATATGACCTACACGCACAGTTGCGAAACCGCCCTTGGGGAACACTTTCCGTATTCCTCTTGAGGACCCCTAGATCAAGTGGTTGTTGCTGGCAAGGAACCTTGCATGAATGTGTGATTGGCCTTTTACTCGAACAAATGCGGTGGTAAATGTGCATGGCCCCGGTAGGCGCAGAGAGGATTAGGAGGACATAGGAGAGCCCCGAACATTGGTAGAGGTGGAATTGTTATGGATGAAGCTTTAGGTCGCACTCATGTAGCTTGATGTGAGGCACTTTATGCACGTTTTAGTTTTGTGCGATCTTGAGACGCAAGTGCACATCGTTGACGCAAAGGATGCCCATGGGGCTGCAAAGACAGTAGAGTCTGAATCCCGTGCTCCCTCTTGAAGATGAAATCCCCGTCAAACCTCACTACTCAGGCCTCGGGAAAGCCCCCACAGAGTGAGCTCCTACTTGCGCCCTCGCCACATGGGAGCCATTCCTAGAGCCACCTTGTACTGTGGCTCCCCGATATTCGCGCCCTCGTAGACGAATCGGCCACTGTCACCAATGCATTACTGTGGAATCCGGAACTATCTCCCTTGTCTTTGTGCAATAACGCATACAACGCCACATAGGCGTCGTGGACCCTGCAATCCTCTTGCTGTACGAATGCGTCAAAGTTGGTGCAGGTATAACGTCTCACAACTCCTCCCACAACGCTGTCCACGTGGTGGGTGCCTATATCCAACCAGTGTTCCCATCACTATGGCACCACCCACACCATCGTTGCAGCCCAAAATTCTCGGGCTGCGGGTGCACCAGCTGGGGAGACAGGTTGCCTCTCAGTGCCGTCGGTGGCTGCTCAGGAGGTGATCTCTGCGGAGAATACAAAGTCCTCTAGCTGCGGGTGTACCGGCCGGGGAGAGGTAGGTAGCCCCTTCAAGCCGGTGATTGCTCCTAAGGAAGGGTGGTCATTCAGGGGAGTACAAACCCCTACAAGTGCGCGTGCAACGGCCAATGGGAGAGGGGTAGCCTCTCAGTGCACGCGGGCCGCTGCTCCGGAGCGGTGAATCTCAAGGGGAAGCGAAAGTGCTCCTGCTGCGTGCACCAGCCTCGAGGAGAGGATTTGCCTCTCCATGCCTGTTGCTATAGTTTGGGAGGGGGTGTCATGCGGCGCAAGGTTTCCATGGGCACACAAGGGGGTTGCCAAGGGGTGAACGTGGTGCCATGTGATACCCTCATCTCCGGTTACGAGTGTTGTGACATTTAAGCTGGTGCCGTGTCATGAAATTTGCACGCCCTGTTGACCACGTGCCGTGAGGGCTGCACCTGATCGAGTTACCCCTTGGGGGTGAGGTCGCCGGCCCACGGGTGGTAGCGCAACAGGGCGTAGGGTTGGGGCTACGGGTGGGGGAGGGGTGAGGAGGGCCGAGGGTAGCAAGAGGGTGTGGCGAGGCAAGTAGTGGGAGGTAAGCCTCCTTGGGGGCGAGTCGTCGCTTCGTTCAGGCTCCTGGGGGGCAAGTTCTCAAGGGTTTCTACCCGTGCTAGACTTGTCACTCTTGTCAGGTTCCCCCATGCGTAGAGCTTTGGGCGGGGTTGTCTAGTCCGGAGACCGTCGTAATTGTTTCCCTTCCTTCGCCCGGTGCCTATTGTACCTCGTCGTGAGTGGTGGTGTTGAGGCATAGCATGCAAGCGGAACCACGGCTCATGAGCCCTAAGAGACAATAGCACTTCCTCAACACTTGTTCCAACGTGTGGCGGATGCGAGTCCCTTTAAGCAACAACAGAGGAGTCTGCCCGGGCTTAACTCCAATAAGCATTACTTAGGGTAGTACATGCAGTTGTTTATGGGTTATTACGCATCACAGTTTGTTAGCCTGCAAAAATTCCCATGGTGGTGCCCCTACCACCCGCTGCTGCTCCACGATCCGGCGTTGGACAACGCCGACCCCTTGTGCCACGTTTACGTGGAGGAAGGGGAGGTCTTGTGCACAACAAGGGCCCAAGTGGCCGCACCTGGAGAATTCTGAAGGCCTGAAGGCATCCTTCCTCCAGCACTATTGGGCCCCCCGTTCGCCCCCGTTCTCTGCACAGCAAACCCTACTCCTCGGCTTGCCTTGGCACCGCGTGCCGGAGAAGCGATTGACACGCAACGATACGGGAGCCGATGACCCGCTGGCGATGCGCTGCATCTGCAGCGAAAAGGTATCCGCTCCGGCCCCGCCCCTTGGTACACGCTAGAAGACCCAATCTTGTTCTAGCCTAGACGCCGCTGGAGTGGCTAGAACGAAAAAAAGAGGGGGTTGCCCCCCCCGGGGCGGGGGGGGGGGGGGGTTGAAGTGTCTAACCTGGACCCCCCTATCCGTACTCGGGGGCCCATACTTTTTTTTTCACAGTTCCATTGTTTTCAACTGATTTTGGAGTCCAAGCATTTTCCGTTCTAGCGGCGTTCTAGCTACGCTCTAGCGAGCGCCGTTGGAACGCCGCTAGAACAATATATATGAATGCTTCGCCACTCCTCAAAGAGAAGCTGCCCCGGCTACCATGGCCAGCCGTGGCCAATCACAGGGTCCCGATGCTAGACCTGACTCACGGAGCGCCAGCCCCCCCCCCCCCTCCCGGTTAGCCCGGTTAGCCCCCCACCGCACCCCATAGGTCACTTGGAAGGTCACTTGGCAGGGCGTCACCGGGTCACTTGGTGGTGGGTTAGCCCGATTAGCCCGGTGAGCACGATTATCCCCCTTGCGCCCCCAGGCCCCCATTCGCGGGTCGCGACACAAGGTTTACTTGGTGGGGGGTTGCCGGGGGTCATCCTTGCTCCTGGCACCCCCCTTCTCACCCCTCGACTCCCCTTCCTTCTCACCCCCCTTGTCACCCCGAACCTCACCCCCCTTGTCACCCGCCTCCCACTTGTCGCCACCCTCGTCCCCCTCGTCATGCCCATCATCTTCGTCGTCCCCGTCGTCCCCCTCCCGCAAGGCCTACCGGAGGTGGGCCTCCGCCTCCTCCCGGGTGCGGAAGAGGAGCTCTCCCGGCACCCGGAAGGTGCCCCCCTCTTTCTCCTGCTTCCTCTTCTTCTCCTTCCCCCCCCCTCCCCATTGTACCCCTGCGACACCACCCACCACTCCCCCGGGTCCAACCCCTCATCCCAATCCGCCAACACTGTCACTTTGCTGACGGTCTCCCCATTGCCCCCCTCCGCCCAAGGGACGTACCGGGTGTCCCCCACACCCGGCACATGCCCATAGGGGTCCCGGCCCCTATCCTGCAAAGGGGGGGCTTGGGGTTTCGGTTGGGAGTGGCCTTGCCCTTGCCCTCGCCCTTGGGCTTGGACTTGGCCTTGGGCTTGGTCTGGTGTTCGGGCGCGGGCGTCTTCCTCGCTACTCTCGAAGCGGGGTTTCGTCTTGGGGGCCTCGGGGGTTTGGCGGCCTTGGGGGGGGGATGTCCTCTCCCCGCTGGTGGTGGTGGTGGTGGTGGTGGTGGTGGTGGTGGTGCTGCTGCTATTGGTCTCCCCCGCCCGGTCCTGCACCCTCACCCAACGCTTGCGCTGCGGGTCCATGCCCCCCGCACTCCTGCCCGCCTCCCACCTACCCAAATCGTCCATCACCGAGAGGGCCAAATTGGGGTCAATCCCGATCATCCGGCCAAACTCGGTGACCCCCACGAGGCGCGTCCGGCCTCCGCCATCGCGCCACTGCACGCGCAGCCCGCAGGGGTCGGCTCCACACGTTTGCACGCTCACAACCTGATTAAAGATACATCAGACAGGAGTGTTCTAGCGGCGTTCTAGGCAACTGTTCTAGCGGCGTTCTAGCGGCGCCGGCACGGTGGTGGCTAGACCAACGTTAGAAAGGTTCGCGAGATGAACCCTAGAACGCAGTCAACATACCGTGCCTTGCCGGTCTAGGGCGGGGGAGATGGCCCCCAGGGCCTTGGTGAACCCGTCCCAGGGGTTGGGGGGGTGCGGCTGCGGGGGGCCTCCAGTTGCGGGGGTTGCGGCGAGCCTGGGCTTGGAGTTGGGCCGGGAGGCGATGCCGTGCACCAACCCGGCATATGCCCCCCGGTACGCCGCCGCCGGGTCGGACCCCCCCATGTCCATTAGCGCCAATCGGGTCCGAGTCCAGGTCGAGGTCCTCCCCCGAAACTCCATCCCCCCCAGGCCCAGCGCTTGCTAGCAGTTGGCGATGAATCGCCAGTGGGTGCCCCCCCCCCCCTTTTTCTTCTCGGGGGTGAAGAGGTTGAGTTGGGCCAACTGAAACATCTTCGGCCCCTTTTCTAGGGGGGGGAGCGTCTCCACCCATTTCCGCCCGGGCAACTCCCGTTCCCACCCCAACCACCCTCGGACCACCCCCAGCAGCATGGGCTTGTTCAGGTGGACCCCCCCCCTCGTCCACCCATACCCACCTCCCTGGCCCCTAAAGGCTTTGATGCACCCGCTGCATCAAAAAACGTAGAGTCCAAGCGGGACTCTCCGGGGGCATGAGGAGGGGGTGGTCCAGGTTTGGGGGGTGGGGGGCCCGCAACCACTGCTTCCAAATCATCGAGGTGATTTGCGTGTTGGCGGTGCGTTCCCAAGAGGGAAAAGGGACGCTTCGGTGGGGTTTTGTGTGGCGCCTATGGCACGGAGAAAAAAACACGGGCGTTCCTTGTACTTGGGGCACTGTATACTACCAATTCTTTGACATACCTAATTCCCCCCACCTCCGTTTTGTAGCGTCATAAGTATCGTTAGCCTTTTCCTATTCTCCATGAAAAACTCAACAAATCGCCGCGAAAAATGCAACAGTCCCCTTACCACCCCCCCCCTTTGGTGTAGGCTATTACGTAACACCTATCTTGTGGGTACGCCCCTCCCTTCTAACACCCCCCCCATGCATGATAAACACTTGTTGGGTACTAGGCTACGGTGCCTGCAGTCTAATGTTGGGCTGCACCACGCAAGCTAGGGCAGCACTAGGCTGGCCCACCTCAACAAAACGGGGCCCAAATGCACCCAAACCCGCCCACCAATCCCCAAATGGTAGAGCAATCACCATGATTGTGCACCCTGGACACATATGCGCCCCACTGCCCCCCACAGGCCAACCCCCAACCCGTGTCGAACGACTGAGAGGTCATTGAGCCGTTTGGCGCTCTCAGGGAGCGCTCAGTGAGCACGCCAAACGGCTTAGTTAGCTCTCACTCACAATGGGCAGCACCCCCTTGCAGGTAAAGTCAGCACGCAACACGTCAAGGACACGTGCTCCAACATTTTCACACCGGGTCCTTTGGGTTGAGGGCCCATATCGGGTTCATGTAGGCCGCCCCATCGTGGGGCACAAACAAGGTGGTGCACTGTGGCACCCGGAAGGCAGTGTCCCAGGGGGGCCACCCCTTCTTTCATTCAATGGGTCATGGAGGCCGCCCCCTCGTGGGGCACCAATAGGGTGGTGCACTCTAGCGCCCGAAACAAATTGTCTCAGGGGGGCCACCCCTTTTTTCATGGATTCATACAAGGAGGCCGGCCCTTGGTTGGGCACAAACAAGCTGGCGCACTCTTGCACCCGAAACACATTGTGTCAGGGGGGGCACCCCTTATTTCATTCATTGGGTCATGGATGCCACCCCCTCATGGGGCAGAATGACGCCGGCGCACTGTGGCGCCTGAAACGCATTGTCCCAGGGGGGGCACCCCTTCTTTCATTTTCTAGGTCATGGAGGCCACCCCCTCGTGGGGCCCAAGTCGGCTGGTGCACTCTGGGGCCCAAAACCCAAAAAACAAGGCTACTGGCAGTGAAGGGACCCGTAGCCCACAACGGTCAACTCACGACATGTCTTGGACCTGTGAAAGGGAAAGGGGGTCGGGGCAGGGTCGATGTGGTGCGTGTGGGCAGGGGTGCACCATTAGGCATGTCACAGGAGGCCAGTGCTAGGGGCAGACGACCATTGACTCATAGCCTGAGGTCCTCCATCCCAGCCACGCTGCTGGGCGGCCGCCATCAAATCGGGCCGATACCGGCCATCGCTCTGTTGAAGCTAGTTCATCACGTCAGCATCCACCTTTGGCAAGTCCTCCACCTTCAGGCCTCGCATCGTAGTTGTTCCGGCCCGCCCAATAGTAGTCCGCAGCTGCTACCACGATGAATTTGCATAGGCCATCGGCGGCGTGGACAAGTGGGCATACTCCAACAACCCCGATGCCAGGAATTGCATGGAATGACCTCTGAAGTTGGGTGTTGCCGCGACAACGCCGGAACCAACGGATTGGGAGGGGGTTGCAGCCCCAGCCTCAACCTGCTTGAGGCCTTGGAAGCGCTAAAGCACCACCACTAGTGCCTCAACGCTCTCCTTCTGGCGCTTAGACTACAGAAGCTTTTCCTGCAGGTTAGCGCACACCTTCTTCGCCCTTTCCAACCCCATTTGGAGACGGGACGATGCTTCCACTGCCAGCCGGGCAGCGTCCCGCTCGTGGCGGAAGAGATTGCGATCCCGGCATGTTGTGTTGTACACTGCCACGGGCACCGTCCCCGGGGATCCCGGCTCGCAAGTGGGATGGAGCAGAGGGGCACTCGGCACAATAGCAGCAATAGCAGCTGCCTTTGCCCCTTTCGCCACCTTTTTCGGGGGATGGGAGGGGGGTCCGTCCTTAACCCTTAGTCGCTTTCGTGAACCACGGCCACTATCACTACCGCCACCATCACTGCGGCCACCTTCTCTATGGCCACCATCACTTCGGCCGCCGACACTCCTGTCATCCACATCAGCATTGATGAGGTCCACTGCAACCCCCCCCCCCCCCTTACAAGGCGAAAACTGCAAACGTGGCCACGCATGGCAGACGACATCTAGGACAAAAACCCATCCTCGTGCACCTCCGAGGACGCTAGGTGCTTGAAGGCGATCACCCTAGCGCGGATCAACCCTCCTCGCCCCTAACTTGCTATTGCCACGTCCAAACACTCATTTTTGGACCCCAACCGGTATGCAAAGCAGGCCACCAGGAACTCCCCGTCCGCGAGCTCGAGGCCACACTCCTCGGTGACGTTCACCGTGCATGGCAGGTTGAGCAGGGTGGCCACTTTGTTCTGGGCCCCATCATCTAGTCAACCGTGACGCTCCAGTATCACCGCTCGGTGGACTCCTGGAGGACCCCCTTGAGGTTCACCGTGCGATTGAGGACAAACGCGGTGGCACGTTGCTCAGGCACAGGGGCAATGGTGATCGCCACGAGGGCTGTGCGCACATGGCCAGCCTTGTGAGAATGGGCCTTGCGAGAATGGGCCTGCGGATATGGCACAGGGGAACTTAGGGCCACGTCTTGCAGGACGGTCCGGCAGGTGGCCTATCCACTGATTCCGCTGTTGCCCCAGCTGCCCCGCTGTCACCGCCAGTTGCAGTTCCCGCCTCACTAAGACTTTGTCACTATTGCTGCTTGCGTAGGCAAACGATACGAGAGCATTCCGCGGTGCCAACTGACTTTGACTTTTTGTTCCGTGTGCATCGACAAATGGCTCATGAAGGGGCAATGGAGCCTGAAAAAGCAACACGGAGGGGGAGGGGGGCAACAAAAGTCCCATCGTTTTGCGGTAAGTGTGTCAGCCGGGCACCGTGTCCTGAATCTTGTATCTGAGCTCGCTGAGAGCTAACTGAGCCGTTTGGCGGTCTCCTGGAGCACTCGCTGAGAGGTTCGGCTCCCTCATTGAGTGCTAAATGAGCACTCACTAGGAGCTCACTGGGCGCGCCAAACCTCTCACTGAGCGCTCACTGAGAGCGCCAAATGGGTTAGTTACCTCTCAGTGGCACTGCAGTACAGCGGATCGCATTTGGCAGTTCAAATGCAAGGTCCTCTCGCGGGGCACAACCACCACCATGTCAAAGGGCTCTCACAGTGCCCACGCAGGGCAAAAAGTAGGCTGGCCTCCCCATGTGGCCCCGCGTGTGGCCACCACAAAATTGTTCGGCCCACTTGCGGGGTGGGATTTTTCTATTGGCCACTAACCTGGCCCTGGCCCTGCTTGGCCGCCTCACAATTGCTAGCCCCACTCGCGCGGACGGTTTCTTACGGTGGCCACTAACCCACACCTGGCCCTAATCCTGGCCCTAGCCTGGTGCAGCGCGCAGGGCCCAAACACACTAGTACATTGCAGCCCGATGCCCAACCCGTGTTTATCATGCATGGGGGGGGGCTTGGTACACACTAGAAGACCCAATCTTGATCTAGCCTAGAACACTCTAGCCTAGATGTTCTAGCCTAGATTAGATCAATACTAGAACAATATAATGTCTACCCAGATGTGCCAATTTCTTCATTGTTCCGCCGTGCATGGTTGCTATTGTCCGTAGTGCATTGTTCCATGGTTCCTTCTCTAGCGCTTAGATATTACACATTTCTTTGAAATGAAACGCCCCGCCACTTCCCCTCTTGCTCCCTCCTCAACCGGGAAGGATAGTTCCCTCTTGTCCAGGGCACTACGGGAGTTGAGTGGGGCTTCGAACCTCAAAGATGAGCGGGTGGGCCATTACTTGGCCACGTGGGTGCTATCATGCCCCCTAGCACGGCGGCAATTCAACAACGCCTTTGAATATGTGTAAACCGCCACTTCTACCCAAACCACGGCTGAGGCATGCAAGGCCGCCGTCGAGGCATATGCCGCCTCCCTACTCCCCCCCGCCGCCATGTGTGAACTGGTGCTCAACATGAGGGCCCCCAAGTCCTCGTGGAGGACCCTCTCGGAGCTCTACACGCGCCGTAAGTTGGAGTACCACCGCACCGTTCCCGGTGGCCCCTATTCCCATCCAACTTGTACCGAGCGGGAGTTCCAAGCCCGTTGGAAGGAGTTGGTCGCCCCCGTGCAATTGGATCCCCCCGTTGCCACGTTGTTGCCCAAGGCCACCGGGATCTCATGGCCCTTCGCCTCATGGGTCACATACATTTCCTCCCGGCCGGGCTTGGTGCGGTCAATCAACCCCTCCTTCCCATGGACGTTCAGCGTCCGTGGGGATGCCTACCCCAAGGCCGGGGGCAATTGGACCCAACTCACAATCTCCTTGGCCAACTTCGACGGCTTGGCCCGCTCCCCCGTGGGCCTTGGGGCGTTGAGCATGGCCAAGTGCGATGACAAGGCCATGGCACCCTTGGGACGTTGTGGAAGAGCAATTGGGAGGTACTCCTCTCACCTAGTGCCATTCACTCGTTCCAATTTTGGTCTAGTTAGCCTCGGACGCCGCTCGCTAGAAGCTCGGCTGCACTAGACTAGCACGAAATGAACCAGCCCCCATGTCTCGTATCTAGGTGATTCAGTACATCATCGACACAGGGCTCGTCCAATAGGGTGCCTCCAAGGAGGACGCAAAGGTGATCCTTGGGGGGGGATCAACCGTGGACACGAAGGGTGATCGGGGTGTCCACATGCCCCAAAGTTGGCTCCATGTTCAATGAGGGGATATGGAATGCCCAAAAGAAGACTTGGGAGGGTAGGGCAATCCCGCGGACCATGGAGCGTGATGAGGCCCACTACACGGCCTTCCTGCTTGGGACGCCTTCTTGCAGCGGATTTTCAAATTGCCACCTGCCTGAGTCGTCTTGTGCATTGTGCACTTGACAATGGCCATGGGCCGCTTGTTGGGGGAGTTTGTCGACCGGGAGGCTAGGTTGGTCACCTATGCGCTCCGTCAAGACCTGCAAGTCCTCCTATCGGCGAGGCGTGCGGGTTGGAGGTTTATAAGTCAGCTTCCCTGGACGGGGAAGAGACGGCCAATTTTTTTGAGGCATGGCCCGATATTGCTAGGTGCCTCTGCATTAGGCCGAGCACTGCCAAGTACAAGGCCATCGCGAACATGTGGGACCTGCCGCAGGCCCTCTATTGTACATATCAGGGCCCTAACCCATTGAACCGCGCCGCCGCGGCAAGGGATTTCCAGCGGCACTGCATTGTCGGTACAGCATCATGGTATGTGCTGAGCCTCGAGCATGATGTAGATACCATGTTGCAGAACATTAAGCCATTTGGGTTGGCTATGTTCTCCGGTGACATTTCGCAAAGCATCGACCGCTTTCTGGAACATGGTCATAACGAGCACAGCAACCGGGGGGGGGGGGGGGGCAAGTCGGGTGGAGGGGGTGGACGAGCTGTCAGGTCGTCAGTGGTCAGCCATCCACAGGGACGCCAATGTGCAAGCACAAAGCATGACATGGCTGTTTACATACTTTGACGTGTCGTGGGTCGTGCACGGGGGGCCGCGCTCGCAAGTGCCGTGCTCGGGCAGGGATGCCATGGAGGTGAGGAGGGGCCACGGCCACATGCAGGCTTCCCTCGAACAGAATATCCACCATCAGCAACATGGCTTCCAAGGAATTGGTCGAGTAGCTAATGCGACAGGTATTTTGTCGTGCGTTCTAGCGGTGATCTAGGGAAGCGTTCTAGTATTGATCTAGGCACTATCGGTCGCTAGCAGGTCGCTAGAACGCCGCTAGAACGGTTGCCTAGAACGCCGCTGGAACGCTCCGTTTTTTTGTAGCAAGAGCAGACAGCGGAGATGCTGGCAGCGGTGATCGCCCAGCAGGAGCCGCAGGATGAGCAGGCCCAGCCCAAGGCGGAGCAGGCCAAAGCCAATGCCAAGGCCACGGCCGAGGCCAAGCCCAAGCCACCCCCCCCTCGCCAAGCCCAACCCCAAGCCCCAACCCCAAGCCCAACCTCCTTCGTTGCCACCCCCTCACGCGTTGGCCGTCAAGAAGTCGGCGAAGGCGGCCCCGCCACGCGCACAGCTGGAAGAGCTGCCAGGGTTGGCTGCGAGCTTTCTCGGCCTCGCTCGCAGCTCAGAAGGGGGCAAAGGCCAAGGCGGAGACCAAGGTCGCCCCATGGGAGATATAGCTAGTGGAGCTGCGCCGAATTGGGGATGAGGAGCGGATCGCCATGGGGTAGTAATCCCTGGGCAAGGCGAAGGACAAGGTGGAGGAGAAGGAGGAGGCCATCGGGGCGTTAGATTGCAGTGTGCAGAGGATAGAGACGATTGTGGTGGCTGAGGTGGATAAGGTGAAGGAGGAGGAGGTGGAGGAGGTGAAGGAGGTGGAGATGGAGGCGGAGGAGATGGTGGAGGAGACGGTGAAGGAGGAGGCGGAGGCCAAGGTGGTGGTGAAGATCGCGGTGGGGGGGGGGGGGTGAGGTTTTTTGGGGGGTCGAGGGATGCGGGGGCCATCCACGACGTGCCATGGGACCCAGCCCACCTGGTTGGCCCTTGTGTGAGCGATACCGGGCTGGGTGGCAACTAGATGGTAGCATTTTGCTAGTGCCCAATGACTACAACAAGGCCATGGACACTCGGCCAAACATCAAATGAGAGGCTTGGCGGGTCCTATGGCGCATGCACAGCTCACAAATGTGGCGCAGTGACATGGCCTACCTGCTGCCCGACCTGGACAACATCGTTAGCTAGGCCGACGTGGCCCCATGGCTGAAGCACCTCAGCCAACTTGCGAGCCAGTGTGTGGGCATCCTAGAGGTGGAATACGAAATGCAAGAGGCATTTTGCAAGCTCGTTGAGGGCTTGGCTCTTTTGTACGAGGCGTGTCCGGTACCCACCCCGGACAACATGCAAGCGGGCGCCCAACGCCACACTTGGGTGACCATCGGCGTTCGTGGCACAAACCGGTGGAGCAGGGCGTATGTACACTGTGTTGTGGCTGCTCCCGGTTCTGAGCCAACACCGCTTGCCAGTTGGTGGCTCTTTGACGGTGGCGAGATGTGGGCCACCGTGCACCGCATGCAATCGGAGTGTAACTTCCATGCACAACACCGTGCCGTGGTGGCCTTGCAACTGCCCCATGTAGATGGGTTGGCACGCAGCCCTCTATTCTTGCTACGGGCCGATGGCAAGGCCCACATCATGTTGGCCGGAGGGGACAACTTCACCAAGAAGAGGCCCGGGGCCATGGTGTGCCACTGTTGCGGTGCAAACCGTTCCACGGTGTTGCGCAAGTTTGGAGGACAAGAAGTGGTCCTTCAAAGGATCAAGGGCTGTGCCCGTCTGACCGGGGTGTTTCTCGACATCCCGGCAGACCGCCGCATTCCGGACTTCGGTGCGCATGGAGTCATGTGTGTTGCCATTGCGGGGCTGCACGGAACAGTGAGGGTGCTCATCACCGATGCACGTGCATCGAAGAGTGCTGCGGCTAGGATGGTGCAGCGCGTTGTCAACGGGGAGCGGAAGTGGCCCGCATTGTGCACCCTAGAAAGCGGGGGGCCGAGAGGGCAAATGCCAAAAGACAAGTGCACATTGAGCTGAGAGCTGCTGCGCACTTCGTCAAGGCCAAAATGTCGGTTCCAGTGTTGCAACGCCATCAAGTAAGGGGAAGGCCATAGGTGGATGTGTGTAGGGAGTGGTGGGAGGCATTTGCTGCCATGTCCCATGTGGTGTGGAAGCATGACTTCTTGAGTGGCCCAGAGTACAGGGCCCTGTTGCAAAAGCAACTAACCATGGGATCAAGGCACCTTGACCTGGGTTGGGGAAGACCTTGTGGACTCACATGTGGATTGACCACATGTATGCGTATGTTGCACAACGGGGAAACATTGCAAGATATAGTTGCTTTGCATTGGAGGGCAGCCATGTGCGACCAAAGCGGCTGCTTAGGAATAGTGGGGGTGTAAGCTTGTTGAATGACAAAATGGGGTTGCAGTGTGTGGTGGACAACCACACATTGGATGACAACCTCCGGAAGGAGGGCTCGGAGGTTGAGAGTAGGGCGGTGACCAAGCAAGCAGGTTTCCAAGGCAGGTGCATGACTTGGTCACGTGCCCGGCGGGAGATGAAGGGGAGGCAAAACATGGTGAAGAGGACTGTGGAACGTGCATTGCAACAAAGAACCCGTTAAGTATGTGAAAATTGAAGTTTTGTGGCCGTGCACGCTCCCTGAGCCCTGAGTGACCCCCTAATTGGCTCTCAATGAGCTCTCAATGAGCCGTTTCGCGTACCAAGTGAGAGCTAAGTGAGAGCTAAGTGAGCCGGTTCACTGACGGCTAAATGGTGGCTCAGTTGGGTTGCTCACTCAACCGAGTCGCGAAAAAAAGTACCCCCCCCGGGTCAAGTCCCCTCAAAGCAGGGATTGGAATCACTTTGGGGACATCACAACACCTCACCAAGCCCCGAAGGCCACAAAGTTTCACATTAACCCCCTTGAAAAACACCAATTAGCCCCAAATTAGCCGTTTTAGCCCCAAATGAGCCCCAACTTCATATTTCCAAGTGAGCCGCAGGAAGATAGAGGGGTGTAGTGTGAAAAAAAAAAGTGGAGAAAATGGGAATAAATTGCTTGTCCTATTTGATAGTTGGTTTATTCTCAAGGTTGAAGGCAAGCGCCCAAAGTGCGCACCACAAGTCACATTGCTGGCACCGTAGCAACTTTTGGCACGCTGGTGGGCAACTACTATAAACTGTATCTAAAACCCATCAACGTGGTATGACACATTCTCCCATAAAAGCCTCGAAAAAAATCAAGGCTTGGAGGGATTAATACCCACCCCTCCTAATAGCTTCCCAACAAAAAATGGACAACGACATGCGCTCACATGCATACAGCTAAATGTGCCATTGGCAGCTCTTGAAACAACACAAAATTGTTCATAGCTTGACACCCATTTTTCACTTGCAAAATGGTTTTGGCACATTTTGTGCCCTAAATGGGTTCCGCAGGAATGGCTGTAGACCCGGTGCTGCAAGCATATTCCCGGAAGAGGGGGAAACCTTGTGCACCTTGAATTGCCACAACTTGTACATCGTAGGTAGTGGCGTCACATAGTGACAACCTTTGAACAATATAGTGTGCATTGCACCATGCAAATACCCACACCAATGTACAATCCCAGTTGCTTGTGGCACTCCCTAGAGTTTGTAGTGATGCCAAGGTTGGCAGTGACAGACCACAGTACAAATCATCTTCCACCTTGGCTTAGGCCAGGCTAACTTCCTTACCATATTGCGTAGTGGAGAGAAAGGAATGTAGCTGCATAATCTACCATCTTCGGTACACACACCGCAAAAGAATCAACATGGCTACACAACCCCTGCCTTCAAACGTCCAAGTGTGGGCAACTGTGGGATGGCACAGGCTGTTGGTAATGGACTCCAAGGTGTCTTATTAGCAATATTGTTGTTTTGCATTGCCCTTGAGGGTGCTGTAATTGCACCACATGTGGCAGAGGAAGTAACGCGATAGTGTATCATGGACCCTTTTTGAAGAAAAGCAGGTGGACAATGGCCTAAAGGACTTTGCATGCAACAACACCCTCCTCCACTACCAAGACTTCATCCCTAGGGTGTTGATGGCTGCAACTGCCCACACCGCATGCCAAGGAGGCCGTATCTTGGGGGTAGAAAAGGGGCCATGGCTCTGCTGCCCGAGGAAGACTTGGCACATAAGATTGGCAATGAGAGGTTTGCAATAGGGATATAGCTACCCCCCCCCCATGTCAATGGTCCAGGCCATGTTTCTCCTTTCGAAGGAGGGGCTCCATTGGCATGGGGGGGGGGGGGGGTAGGAATGGCCAACCGTTCGCATTGGATTGCCACTCAATGTAGACAACGGTCCCACAATGGTGGCAAGCACACACTCATTCATAGTGCCTAGATAGACGACACCACTGCCCACATCCAACGGTTCCATATTCAAGGACATGTAAAGGGGTGACCAAATTGCAATATGAAACATTTGTTCAGATGCATGTAGGCATTATGCGCACTTCCCCCAAAAAATAATGTATTGCCCTAAAAGAGTGTCTCACAAATACACGCAATTAGCACCAACCAACTATTGTGTTCAGTACCCAGTGCCCACTTGGAAGCAATGTATAGTGTTACCATAATTGGTGTGCGCATCGGGCTGACGTAGCACCGCGCGCCGTGCCTCCGCGCGTGCGACATGCGGACGGCACCCTCCCTGTGGCACAAAAGGGGGGGGGGGGGGAGCACACCCCGTGAGTACCCCCGTGAATACATGCCTATTTCATTCGGTGCGGGGAAAGTAGGAGGAAGGGAAATTGTGGGCTTACAAGGTTGGCACACAAACAAACATGTTGAGCCCTCACAAAATGCCACAATTGCTCCACTCTGCTTTTGCATCACGGTAGCTGGGCTTTTCTGTGTGTTCACGCCTGGTGCATAATCACACAGGTTTAAAGTGCTCTGAACATGCATTCTTTGGGCCATTTTCCTGGCCCCAGAAAGGGGAAAGCACCCGCAGCCAGCACCCCCACTTTGTCCTGGCTTCAACTTGGGCCAACTGAGTTCTATGGGGGAGGTGGCCATGCCACTGCTCACCATTACAACATACTGACCATGTGGCGTCCAATTCTCTGCGAGTGCCGGCAGGCCTGTTCGACTGTTGGGAGGGTCCTCTCCACTACATCTGATGCGGGAATGGTAACACAGGGCCAGGGGGTTCCGATCACCAAATGTTGGGCATCAGTGGTGCAATTCCAAATGTCAGGGTCCAGGGCGGCAGGCAATCCCACAAGCGAGCCCCACTGTCATGACGTCGCAGGGAACAGAGACCTGCGTCAGCGTGCGGCCGGAGGATAAGTCGTTGAAAATGTGCTCGTCCTCTGGCGTGGGCCGCATTGTGGCTGCATGCTCCTCGAAGTGTTGGTGCCACACGCCGCAGCACCCAACAATGCGAAACGTCCCGTACACCACGCCCCCGATGAAGGAGAAGATGGGCTGCAGGGGCTCAGGGAACAGTGTGTGGAATGCGAATGCGTCAGCCAGGTCTCCATGCAGTTGTGTGCCGTCGCTCATGGTGTGCTCCTTGGGCTGTGAATCATGGTTGGGAAAGGTTGTGGGTGTGGGTGTGGAGGGGTGCAGAATGAGGGGTTAGGGTCATGGAGGGTGTGTAGAATGCCAAGCGTGTGTAGAGTGTTGTGCTGATGGAAGGTTTGAGGTTGTTCTGGAGGAGTGCGGACAGGTATGTGGCGTTGCACTGCTTTCCACAAGCTTCCATGACCGCACAAAGGCCCCTGAAGGCCTCCAAAATGCCTTCATAGACATCACCAATTTTCCACAAGTCCCACTCAATCCGAACCAAAACCCTTGTCAAGTCCGTAGACTCCTAACCAGCCCTCTGCAACCTGGTAGTACCGCAGGTAGAACCAGCCAAAGAGCATGCCGTACAGCAGATACGGGCACTGGCTGCCGGCCGGCGCGAGACCCTCCGGTGTTGCAATCGCCTGCGCGTGCGGCCCGTTGCGCACGATGAAATCCACGCAGACACCGGAGACGACGAGTAGGAACGGAATGTGCTTGACCTTCAGCGATATGAAAGACATCATTAGCTCCTCCTCGGGCTTCGCCTGCTTAAGTGCGACAGTGAGGGCTCCGAACACGCCGAGGAACCCCGTGTAGTACTGGGACATCATCCATTGCATGCCGAGCACGTAGCACACGTAGGCGGTGAAGAAAGTGGCAACAGCAGTGGCAACGTTGATAACTGCGATGAAAGTGACGAATTCCTGCATGAACAGGAGGGAGGAAGGGAGGAAAGGAGGGAGGGGGACAGGGAACAAGCAAGGGGGGATGGGGCAGGATGGAGTGAGGGAGAAAAAGATGGCAAACGTAGAAGAAGCATGCCTGAGTGATATCCAGACTCCAGGGTACCATTATTATTACTCTCAACAGGTGTATCTCCTCCGGCTCATGGGAAACTTCCTGCACGCTACTTTGCGACCTTTGAAATATACTGCCCAAGAAAAACCTCTCAATACCCCCTACATATCTACATATTTGGGTTGGGGGATCCACAACGGCACAAGAGGAAGCCAGTGCATACACTGGTACAACCGCAAGCCATTTTCAAGTTCAGCACAAGCTTTCAAGTCAGGTGAGACATGTCCGGCCAGCAGACAGACACTGAACTATCCAGAAAGCTGACCTTGTTTAACAAGCCGTCCATGAAGAGCTTCAGAACAGTTGGCCCCCATTACGCACTATGGAATCCCTTGCACTGCGCGCGCACGTTGTGCGCACTGCATGCTACTTTCAGACTGAATTTTCCCCCGAAGAGCCGCAAACACACACCTTCCAAATGCCCTCAAAATAACACCACTCCAGCTTCCCTAGCTCAACATAATTGCGTACTACCTTCCTTTCCCATAAGATGCCATGAAATAATATCCCTTGGATCTGTTACGCCCTTCAGGATGCCAAAGAAGAAGATCCGCCAATGTCATGAGGGACAAAGGACAGTCTTTCTGCCCATCGAATCTCGGCTACAACCCCATTCAAGTAAGACTGCACACGATGCACACTTGCCCACCATGCATCCTGGATCCTCGGGCTGCTCTTGGTCCGATGGTTGATCTTCCTTTGCACGCTTGTCAGCATGCTGATCTTCAACCCCGACAGTTGCATCCAACCCGGGATGCGAATCAACAGAGGCTTATGCATAGTGCCCACATTGAGGGCTACCATAGTGGGGAGAACCTAGAGACCTAAAGAGCAGAACCTGAGGCGAGTGAAAATAGGTGAAAATGGGTGAGATTGGCCGGAAATCCAAACATGGCATCTCCCCAACGCAGAAGAAGCATCAAAATACCTAGTATCAAACAATGATGATGCCCACAAAATATTGGTTTCTAGTACAGCGAGATGCCCAAATAGTTGCACTGCACGCGCATTGTGCGCACACCGCGCTAAGTGCGCCCCCTAAAGACGGCTGTGGTGGGCCCAGGTAAGCATCTTGGGGTTAGGGCCATGCACGGGTTGTTTTCCGGAAGGCACTATGCACACGCAGCAGGTCAGGTCAAACTGACTTGGGCAGGCAAAAGGACAGCATGGATGGTGCCTCGGACAGGCTGACCCTGTGTAACAGAACGGCCGAGCACTACTGGAACTCATTCTTGCCGGTCTCACGGTCTCGCAGAGGACGCTCCTTACCTGGTACTCAGCCTTGCTGGTGATGATGCGGTGGTCCAGCCTTCAATTCAGAGTCAGTCCAAGGGGCAGCTTGCAAACAGTGCACACACCATGCCAATAGTTTAACAGAACCTACCTCAAAACCACCTACCACATAAGATGCCTTCATCACATCTGTTGCTTCCCAAAGTAATGGATATAGCAAGATGCCTGTGATGGATGGTTTTGTTGGAGACACTTGGGGCCAACAATGGATGCATGATGCACACCTTGACGCCCCACAGCGGCTCAATTTGCTCACCAATGAAGAGCACGCCGGTGGCAGTGAGAAGGGCCAGGGCAAGGTGGACCTCGAAGAGGCCCGACGTGAGGATGTTCCAGAGGTAGAAATGTGTGATCATTGTGTTCGTGGGGATCAGTGCGAGCGAGTCAATGGTCTTGGGCATCAACCATGAAACGAGGTAAGACAGGACAATGCATGTCGCCACGGCTTGCGATACAAGAGGGAAGCGCATGGTGAGTACCGTGACGCCGTGCAGACGAGCCCCAACGGATCTCAAGAGGAGTAGGGCACTCAGAACGCGTTCACGGCCATGTGATGTGGGTATTCAGGTCACTGAGAGTGCAATTGGGGATTGGATGAGGTCACCAAAAGGCAGCCCACAACAGACTGCCTCTTTCCGCCGCCCCCTGCTAACACACACACACACACACACACACACAGACTACTCAGCAGTTGAAAGAGTTCCGAGAGGACTGCCCCCGTTTCCTGAATCCAGTCAGCGGGTCTGGTAAAAAGCCCTGGGCTGCGTCAAAGGCTCTCAGCACTCTGCAAGGTCTGACTGCAGCGAACATAATGCAATCCATGTGTTGATGGGTGCAGATGTAGGACAGGTGGGTTGCCATACCAACTATAATTCTTGTTAAGCTTTGTTTTGCAGACATGTCGCAGTACACAATCAGAATCAGAACCATCATCCAGATTTCACACAGGCAGGAAGCACAAATTTCACCCGGAGAGTGGCCAAAACAGCAGCAGACAAACACCGATGCTGCAACATTCCACTACAGACCATACACCAAGCCATACTTGTTTGGGTTCGGTGCTGACAAAAATGGGTGCAGTAATTTACTGTGCCATATTCACAAACACTGCACTTTGTGCATGTTTAGTGTGTTTCTTTGGGCGTGAGGTTTTTGGGGAAGTGCTGTGGCAAATGTTTTCGGACAAAATGAAGGAGGATTACATCCAAAATAAACTGTGTGCTGATCAATTTTGTTCAGTTGCTGCAAGTGTAAGCACCTGGGAGTACTGGGAGTACGGCTGCGTGCACTGAATATGCAGCGGAATGTGTAGTGAGGAGTACAGCTGTATCCACCAAAGTTGATAGAAGTTGATGGGGCAGTGCAGCTGTATCCACTGAGATTGATTGAGGAGTGCGACTGTATCTGCTGAAATTCATGGAGTGCAGTGGGGTTGTTTGAACCTCCCACCGCGGATCTGGGTATTTGACGGGTCCCACTGAGATTTGTAGTGTTTGGGTAGGGGTCTGAGGGGGACCTCCCATAAGGTGGGATCCCACTCTTTCCTTGATCATTTTCAGTGGAAAAACAAATGTTGGTACATGTGTCGTGTGTCCTATAGATACGTGTATGTGCTGCAGCAGGTTGTGCATGTCCGAGGTCCTACCCGCCCACCACTATTGTTGCTCGAACAAGTGTTGCACATGCACCATGTATGTTCATGCGTTGCATTCCAGCACGCCTTGGTGCCGTCCTGCAATGCACCACAACCGCACTGCCCGTTGGCTCATAGCATACAGGGTGCGAGTCTGCTTCTTCCTGTCGATGTGTTGTTTCGCTTCGAGAACACATGCATGGAAAAGCGTGACAAAGCAAGAGAACGGCAGACGGCAGACAAGGTGTTCACGACATTCCCATTGGGACCCTAAGAGAACTGTTGGCTACTCTACGAGCACAAGTGCTCTTCCCTCTCCGCTTTTGACCATGCAGCGAGATGTAACGACATTGCGGGCGGCAAGCCCAACGTCCAAGGACACCCTTCCTGCATCAAGCGAGCGGTCAAAACGCTTGTGCGCCACTTTAGCCAGCCCCTGATGACCAGAAATATTCCTTCGCAACACGGCTGAACAGGTCAGCTGGATTCAACTCACTCTGTGTCCAATGCAATCACACCGTGCACCACCACCCACTTATAAGCCACATGTTGCAGGAGTCTATTCTGTACACAAGACCTACAGATGCCTTGCCATTGGCATTTGCAACACCACCAAGTAATCACTAACCAGGTTAAGCACAAGCCAACCCACCGTATACATGAAGTGCAGCACAGACTCAAAGGCTACCAACTCCACAATTTGCCAGTAACACAAACAGGGGGAGACAACGTTTGAACGCCCCCCCCCCCCATCTCCCCGTACCCACAGACTCATGCGCCAGCTGCTCATCTCGTGCGCCAGCTGCTCATCACGTGCCCCATTGATGAAGACATAATGCTTCCGCAACGTAGTTGGCATCCTGAACAAGGCAGCAATACACTGCCTAAGAGCATACACGATGGGGAGCACCTACCAATGCAGCAGCAACAGGGGTATGCGGCAAGCGTGCTGAGGCACCCACAAGACATGAGACCACGAAGACGACAAGAACGGGGGCAAACCCCAACTGGGACGACCTGCCCAAATCAAGCGGCCTAGCAACCTGAATAGGTCCCTCCACACGCAATACTGAACTGAAAGAAAGAGCAAGCACGCAAGCAACCCCATCCAGTTATTTGCTACCATGTCCATGATACCTGTCATAAAATTAAAATGCTTACCCAGCCAGACTATCACTGGAAAAAGGTTCAAGTGTACTTTTAGGGCTGAAGATGACCACCTCTGCAATTAAAACACGCACAATGGCCACTATGCATTTCACATTCAACTCACCAAACCCAATGAACAAAATGCCATCACAATACATCAATACCACAGCCTTCCTCAGCCCTGCCCACCCCACCAGCCAAATTGGCACTGTTGACAAATGATAGGGCTAAATGCCACACCGAATGACAGGGAATGGAACCCAAAGGTTTGCCCTGCAACGTCAACCCTGAAACAATGATCAGAGCTAACGGGTAATTTCAAAGACCAAAAAACAAAACTTAACCTCACAAATGATTCAACTTGCAACAAGCTGATAGTCTGGGAATATCATACCGGGCAAACCTTTGAAATTTGCGCAACTCTCATTTTTGCGTATGAACCTTGCCAATAATTAATTATTTTTTTGCGATTTTTGTGGCATTTGCGCAGCAGAAAATTGGAAAAACAACACCTGTTAGCTGAAAATTAATTAATTTTTTGCGTTTGTTTTAAGTTTTGCATCTCTGGCTATTCCACTCTGGTTTCTTCTGTATGCCCGTTGCCGCTGCCTTTTGGGGTTCACGTTGCAAAGCACTGCTGCACATACACATACACATCAACTTTGCTCCAGTTGACTCTGGGATTGGAGTCCATGACACAGATAAGCACCAAGAAGGAGGATGATCACATGAGGACCAATCACACCGATTGTCATAAATGCGTTTTATAACAAAGGGATTGGAAATGCATGACTTGCAAAAACTGGTCCTTCAAAATTGAAAATTGGAAATTGGAAGAAATGTTGCATGGTGAACATCGGGAAGAGGGTGCTGTAGGCAGAGGGTGGAAATTGCTGCTCCATTCAACTATGTGTACGCAATGCCGGACAGAATTAATCAATCTTTTGCGATAAACCTAATTTTTGCGCACTTTTCCGATTGTCGTTCTATAATTAATTAAAATTTGGAGGTTTTTTTATTTTTGCGTTAACCTAAAATTCGACGCGTGCCGCCCTCGGAATTAATTAGCTTTAAAATTCCCAAAGTTTGCGCGGTACAAAATCATAGTATGATACAAAATTGTTCAACATGGCACCATTAGCCGCCGAGACATTCAAGATAACATGTTGAATCCAAACCTGTGGTCTACATGGTGCACACATGCTGAGACTGGCCATTGCCAGGCACATAGGCAACGCTTAAGGCACGCAACATGGCGCCACCAAGTGCTAACCGATCCACTGCATCTGCAAAACACATCACCACAAGGCGCCATCAATCCCATGCTTGCTATGGTTGGCGCCGCAAGGCGTCCTCCATGCTGTGTCCCTTGGAATTCCGGACTTGTGTACACTCAATGAAATGAGAAACATCCATCAGAATCGACAGAGTCCAGAGTCTACAGACCACATCGATTCTATACTTAAATGCACTCCAGCTGTTGGTGTTCGACCAATTGAAAAGGAACAATCACTGCCCCGTTCCAACTGGATGTCAAAATCTTCTGCCATTGGTGTATCCAAGGTGTATGTTGTGATTGACTTGACAGCTTCTGCGGGGTACTCAGGGGATCCTACACCACCACCTCATCATTCTCCTAGGCAACCAAATAGGGCGAAGACAAGAGGGTGGAGTCAGCCAAGCCTGCCACAGGCATGGCACCTTGAACACTTGCTAAAATTCAAACTCTATTGCACCGCTGGGTGAGAAAAGAAAAACCCGGGCTCACACTATCCTTTGGGCTCTATTTGTGGGCGGTTCATCGAATTCGGTGAATCACATTCGATGATCTCTATAGGCTCTCTTGAAGATCGGAGGCAGAGGAAATGGATTGCAATACGGAGGTGCGACATTGCAACTATATTGGGGTGAGGCTATTCTTCACCCTCCCATCTTCCGCCGAATCGTTAACTTGTTAATTGCCATACACAACCATGTAAGATAGAATGTGTCCCCACTTGACATCCATAGCCATGCATTATAGCAAGCCTAGCACCTTTAACCTTCGACCAAAGACCTGAATCAGCAACACGCCCGATGGACCCAATGCAACTGTGGTGACGCCATTTGGCTGCACCCCCCGATACACGGCTGCACTGGGCTACGGCTTCTGTAGACAGAGATACCAAATCCAAGTACCCATCCAATCACACCATGGTTTTTGAAAGAGCCATCGGTATACACCCCATTTATCCTTGAGCGAGGAACAGATTGGGTAGGCCAAATTACTATACAAAAATTGGGCATATGCCCCGGGATACAGCGCAGATATCCGGGTCATTAGGCCCAATTCTTATACCCAGGGCATTAGGGCCCGGGGATATCCGCAGATATCCGGGGCATATGACCCGGGATCCTTGCGCGCAACCCTACCCTCGCCCTTGATGCCTCAACACTTCAAGTGGAACAAATCCGAGACACACTTTCTCTCATGGTGCTTCAAGTAAGCTCTCTACAAACATGGAATATAGGCACATATAGATGGTCTATTGGGAGCCAATCATGTCTCTGACACAAGATTCGCAGGCCCAGGAACCAAACTTCGGAGGAAACCTGAGCTTGGCACAAGACATATGGTACACAACATGGCAAATGTCACACGTGACCGATCGTTGGCCACCAACTGCATTCTTCTTAATGGCATAATCACAACGGTAACATTGCATTTCCTTTTTCACTTGCACTTCCTTTTTCACCTTTTTTTGGGTTGCTCTTCAAATGCAGTCTGGGCAAAAGGAGATGGAATACTGGACAAATCTTGACTTACTGGGGGCCTTGGCAGGTGTTGCTAGGGCAGCCCATGCATGAGAACGGTACATCTCACGTTCATATACAATGCTCTCTTTCTCATTGATCACATATATAGAAGGTTCTTTCTCACTCAATTGTGTCAACGGGAAGGTGGCATACTCCTCCTCCGCTGTTAGATCAATGACGATCTTCGGAGAGGATGGAGAAGGTGTCCTATCCTTCCGTTTCTTCTCTACTTTGACTGGACTGAGGCTAATACACACGACCTCACGCTAGTGGCATTTGTTTGTGTTGATTTCTACATGTGCTGAAATTGCTACGCGCCATTTGCCCTACCACCTGACGAGAGAGAGACCCATCGTTCGATAAATTGAAAAGATATTAGACGCCTTCTCTTCCTTAGCTCATTGGAACCGCCTCGGAAAGGCAGCTTCATTGATTGGTCACAACCCGAGGTGATTCTGTTGTTCGCGGTGATTAATCTACAAATTTGATGATTTGCTACATGCCCCAGGGATATCAGCAGATGTCCGGAGCATATGACCCAAGATATCACCGCTGCTGTATCCCGGGTCATATGCCCCGGATACCTGCGGATATCCTCAGGCCCATGCCCCGGATATAAGCTTTTTTAGGCTACTCCAGCCCCTCAAGCTACAATCGACACCACAATCAATTCAGAGGTGCATTTGTAGTTTGATGGTGTTGACTATGAAAAAGATGTCGGAACGGTGTGCAATGCTGGCACCCGCTTGGCCAACCATGGTCCTCACCCTAAACTGGTTCGGTCATGCAATACAGCTGAGCCCTCCATGAATGCTGGGGTTTCCTTGCCCCATGTCCACAAAGCTGAGTTAGAGTGCCTATGTTTCTTCCTCTTTCGATGCTCCCCACCCCCCCATCACTGAAAAATGTGCTATATATGCATGTAGTTGGCCCGCAGCTTGATCAGGTAGTTGCTAAACTCACGTGTACAAATGATTGCAACTTGGAATGAGATGGATGATAGTGTTTTGAGTGGGGTACCAACGCCAAGACCTCCACACTACCGTTGGCCACGGTGTGTGTAGGAGCCCGGTCGTGGTCACAATGGAAGACAATTCAAGACTGAGCACACTAATTGAAAGTCCATTTTCATAATTTGGGGAGGGCAGTTTGCTGGGGAACATTGTGGTCGTGGCTGGTGTGGAAAACAAAGGTGCATGAACGTGTATCTCATCAGGAGGAATAAGAAAAGAAGGCGTGCGTGACTTTAGGCTTTGGAGGCACATCACGGCTGCGAGGAGAACGCAAAATTGCTTGCGGGTTGAGAGCGGGGGGGGGGGGGGGGGTTGTGTGTAGAAGGGGTGCATGAGCCTACCCCGCTCTGTTGATTGACCTAGCTCAAATGCGCCTTTAACCTGGCCCTCTTTATTTTCTTGAAGGTATTTTATACCAAGCTCACCACGGGTAAGTGGCTTCAAGAATTGAATAGGAAGCAATGGATGCTTGAGAGTACCAAAACTTTCCTCAATGGCTCGATGACTCAATGGCAACCATACAATCAGTCCCACCGGGGCTGGCTGCAACACGTGCCACTCTACCAACAGTAGATCGCAAATTGTAAATGCGATATCATCAATAACATGATCTTCCAAACAGCGGGACATGACTTTGCTAGCAATGACTAACTGCTTGCAAGAATGCAACACATGCTCATGTGACACTAGTACATTACACATTGGACAAAATCTTTGCTCTTTCAATCAAGGGGACTATCGGGGCGGGGTTTTGATTTTACCCCACAAGGCCATCCGCACCAACTCAAAGACCATGGTAGTAAGAAAATGGCTCTCAACACAACTATCCGATTGTCTTACCTCCACAATGGTTTGCGTATTGAGCCAATGCTGCATGGATCCAAACACCCAGCATCTATGCAGCTCATGTCTAGAGGAGAACGGTGTGGCACCTTTTGCTGCTTGGTTTGCTGGCACGTGCATGAAAATTGGTCATAAACCGCAGGCAAAAACGGCGGTAGTCCAACCCCAATCAAAGGTTGGCCATCAGCCACCACTTGACATGCAAGCATGGTACCCACCTTTGCAAATTGTGGCAAGCAATATGTGTGTATGATCATCTGCACATATGGCATTCCGCCAAATGGACATCCTCTCAGGAGAGTAACCGGGCGGCAGGAACACAAGTATACCACGGCGCAATCGGGCAACCATTTGGCATGCAATGCCCAAGACGGCATCGGAGCATACGGAGCACAACCCAACGGCAATAGAAATAAGTCCTTCGGCCCACGACATATACCACTGTACCATACCAATGCTGAAACGCCTTCCTAACTACCGGGGCACAAAACTCGCCTCAATGTGGCATGCCCTCAGTTCACCTTGCAGCCCCTTGCCGCGTTGCTTGCAACTATTGAAGATTCCACGATACGGACACACACATATCAAAAGAACCTCAAAAAATGGTGGCAAGAAATGCAAATGCCTTGTTGCCTCAAAATCACAACCAAAATCAAAACTTAGCCTCAGAAATGAATTAACCTACAATAGTCTGATAGTCTGGGAATATCATACAAAATGACCGCATCATACAAAATTGTTCAACATGGTGCCGAGACATTCAAGATTACACAAAAATTGGGCCTATGACCCGGAAATCTGCGCTGTATCCCGGGGCATATGCCCCCGATATCGACCGTAGGGATCGTAGGGAGATATCCGGGGCATATGCCCCGGGATACAGCGCAGATATCCGGGTCATTAGGCCCAATTCTTATACCCAGGGCATTAGGGCCCGGGGATATCCGCAGATATCCGGGGCACATGACCCGGGATCCTTGCGCGCAACCCTACCCTCGCCCTTGATGCCTCAACACTTCAAGTGGAACAAATCCGAGACACACTTTCTCTCATGGTGCTTCAAGTAAGCTCATTACAAACATGGAATATAGGCACATATAGATGGTCTATTGGGAGCCAATCGTGTCTCTGACACAAGATTCGCAGGCCCAGGAACCAAACTTCGGAGGAAACCTGAGCTTGGCACAAGACATATGGTACACAACATGGCAAATGTCACACGTGACCGATCGTTGGCCACCAACTGCATTCTTCTTAATGGCATAATCACAACGGTAACATTGCATTTCCTTTTTCACTTGCACTTCCTTTTCCACCTTTTTTTGGGTTGCTCTTCAAATGCAGTCTGGGCAAAAGGAGATGGAATACTGGACAAATCTTGACTTACTGGGGGCCTTGGCAGGTGTTGCTAGGGCAGCCCATGCATGAGAACGGTACATCTCACGTTCATATACAATGCTCTCTTTCTCATTGATCACATATATAGAAGGTTCTTTCTCACTCAATTGTGTCAACGGGAAGGTGGCATACTCCTCCTCCGCTGTTAGATCAATGACGATCTTCGGAGAGGATGGAGAAGGTGTCCTATCCTTCCGTTTCTTCTCTACTTTGACTGGACTGAGGCTAATACACACGACCTCACGCTAGTGGCATTTGTTTGTGTTGATTTCTACATGTGCTGAAATTGCTACGCGCCATTTGCCCTACCACCTGACGAGAGAGAGACCCATCGTTCGATAAATTGAAAAGATATTAGACGCCTTCTCTTCCTTAGCTCATTGGAACCGCCTCGGAAAGGCAGTTTCATTGATTGGTCACAACCCGAGGTGATTCTGTTATTCGCGGTGATTAATCTACAAATTTGATGATTTGCTACATGCCCCAGGGATATCAGCAGATGTCCGGAGCATATGACCCAAGATATCACCGCTGCTGTATCCCGGGTCATATGCCCCGGATACCTGCGGATATCCTCAGGCCCATGCCCCGGATATAAGCTTTTTTAGGCTACACCAGCCCCTCAAGCTACAATCGACACCACAATCAATTCAGAGGTGCATTTGTAGTTTGATGGTGTTGACTATGAAAAAGATGTCGGAACGGTGTGCAATGCTGGCACCCGCTTGGCCAACCATGGTCCTCACCCTAAACTGGTTCGGTCATGCAATACAGCTGAGCCCTCCATGAATGCTGGGGTTTCCTTGCCCCGTGTCGACAAAGCTGAGTTAGAGTGCCTATGTTTCTTCCTCTTTCGATGCTCCCCACCCCCCCCATCACTGAAAAAAGTGCTATATATGCATGTAGTTGGCCCGCAGCTTGATCAGGTAGTTGCTAAACTCACGTGTACAAATGATTGCAACTTGGAATGAGATGGATGATAGTGTTTTGAGTGGGGTACCAACGCCAAGACCTCCACACTACCGTTGGCCACGGTGTGTGTAGGAGCCCGGTCGTGGTCACAATGGAAGACAATTCAAGACTGAGCACACTAATTGAAAGTCCATTTTCATAATTTGGGGAGGGCAGTTTGCTGGGGAACATTGTGGTCGTGGCTGGTGTGGAAAACAAAGGTGCATGAACGTGTATCTCATCAGGAGGAATAAGAAAAGAAGGCGTGCGTGACTTTAGGCTTTGGAGGCACATCACGGCTGCGAGGAGAACGCAAAATTGCTTGCGGGTTGAGAGCGGGGGGGGGGGGCGGTTGTGTGTAGAAGGGGTGCATGAGCCTACCCCGCTCTGTTGATTGACCTAGCTCAAATGCGCCTTTAACCTGGCCCTCTTTATTTTCTTGAAGGTATTTTATACCAAGCTCACCACGGGTAAGTGGCTTCAAGAATTGAATAGGAAGCAATGGATGCTTGAGAGTACCAAAACTTTCCTCAATGGCTCGATGACTCAATGGCATGCAAAAATTCAGTGACTTGAGAATAATAGTGAGGGTTCTTCTGTGCACACATCGGATTTGGCATAGGTATCCATAGTGAGAGGTATTCGCCCCACCTTGCATGTGAGGCCATTTGCAAACAGGTGATATGTAACACACACCATACCTACTAAGATGCTCGTCTTGCCAACCATACAATAAGTCCCACCGGGGCTGGCTGCAACACGTGCCACTCTACCAACAGTAGATCGCAAATTGTAAATGCGATATCATCAATAACATGATCTTCCAAACAGCGGGACATGACTTTGCTAGCAATGACTAACTGCTTGCAAGAATGCAACACATGCTCATGTGACACTAGTACATTACACATTGGACAAAATCTTTGCTCTTTCAATCAAGGGGACTATCGGGGCGGGGTTTTGATTTTACCCCACAAGGCCATCCGCACCAACTCAAAGACCATGGTAGTAAGAAAATGGCTCTCAACACAACTATCCGATTGTCTTACCTCCACAATGGTTTGCGTATTGAGCCAATGCTGCATGGATCCAAACACCCAGCATCTATGCAGCTCATGTCTAGAGGAGAACGGTGTGGCACCTTTTGCTGCTTGGTTTGCTGGCACGTGCATGAAAATTGGTCATAAACCGCAGGCAAAAACGGCGGTAGTCCAACCCCAATCAAAGGTTGGCCATCAGCCACCACTTGACATGCAAGCATGGTACCCACCTTTGCAAATTGTGGCAAGCAATATGTGTGTATGATCATCTGCACATATGGCATTCCGCCAAATGGACATCCTCTCAGGAGAGTAACCGGGCGGCAGGAACACAAGTATACCACGGCGCAATCGGGCAACCATTTGGCATGCAATGCCCAAGACGGCATCGGAGCATACGGAGCACAACCCAACGGCAATAGAAATAAGTCCTTCGGCCCACGACATATACCACTGTACCATACCAATGCTGAAACGCCTTCCTAACTACCGGGGCACAAAACTCGCCTCAATGTGGCATGCCCTCAGTTCACCTTGCAGCCCCTTGCCGCGTTGCTTGCAACTATTGAAGATTCCACAATACGGACACACACATATCAAAAGAACCTCAAAAAATGGTGGCAAGAAATGCAAATGCCTTGTTGCCTCAAAATCACAACCAAAATCAAAACTTAGCCTCAGAAATGAATTAACCTACAATAGTCTGATAGTCTGGGAATATCATACAAAATGACCGCATTATACAAAATTGTTCAACATGGTGCCGAGACATTCAAGATTACACAAAAATTGGGCCTATGACCCGGAAATCTGCGCTGTATCCCGGGGCATATGCCCCCGATATCGACCGTAGGGATCGTAGGGAGATATCCGGGGCATATGCCCCGGGATACAGCGCAGATATCCGGGTCACTAGGCCCAATTCTTATACCCAGGGCATTAGGGCCCGGGGATATCCGCAGATATCCGGGGCATATGACCCGGGATCCTTGCGCGCAACCCTACCCTCGCCCTTGATGCCTCAACACTTCAAGTGGAACAAATCCGAGACACACTTTCTCTCATGGTGCTTCAAGTAAGCTCATTACAAACATGGAATGTAGGCACATATAGATGGTCTATTGGGAGCCAATCATGTCTCTGACACAAGATTCGCAGGCCCAGGAACCAAACTTCGGAGGAAACCTGAGCTTGGCACAAGACATATGGTACACAACATGGCAAATGTCACACGTGACCGATCGTTGGCCACCAACTGCATTCTTCTTAATGGCATAATCACAACGGGAACATTGCATTTCCTTTTTCACTTGCACTTCCTTTTCCACCTTTTTTTGGGTTGCTCTTCAAATGCAGTCTGGGCAAAAGGAGATGGAATACTGGACAAATCTTGACTTACTGGGGGCCTTGGCAGGTGTTGCTAGGGCAGCCCATGCATGAGAACGGTACATCTCACGTTCATATACAATGCTCTCTTTCTCATTGATCACATATATAGAAGGTTCTTTCTCACTCAATTGTGTCAACGGGAAGGTGGCATACTCCTCCTCCGCTGTTAGATCAATGACGATCTTCGGAGAGGATGGAGAAGGTGTCCTATCCTTCCGTTTCTTCTCTACTTTGACTGGACTGAGGCTAATACACACGACCTCACGCTAGTGGCATTTGTTTGTGTTGATTTCTACATGTGCTGAAATTGCTACGCGCCATTTGCCCTACCACCTGACGAGAGAGAGACCCATCGTTCGATAAATTGAAAAGATATTAGACGCCTTCTCTTCCTTAGCTCATTGGAACCGCCTCGGAAAGGCAGCTTCATTGATTGGTCACAACCCGAGGTGATTCTGTTGTTCGCGGTGATTAATCTACAAATTTGATGATTTGCTACATGCCCCAGGGATATCAGCAAATGTCCGGAGCATATGACCCAAGATATCACCGCTGCTGTATCCCGGGTCATATGCCCCGGATATCTGCGGATATCCTCAGGCCCATGCCCCGGATATAAGCTTTTTTAGGCTACTCCAGCCCCTCAAGCTACAATCGACACCACAATCAATTCAGAGGTGCATTTGTAGTTTGATGGTGTTGACTATGAAAAAGATGTCGGAACGGTGTGCAATGCTGGCACCCGCTTGGCCAACCATGGTCCTCACCCTAAACTGGTTCGGTCATGCAATACAGCTGAGCCCTCCATGAATGCTGGGGTTTCCTTGCCCCGTGTCCACAAAGCTGAGTTAGAGTGCCTGTGTTTCTTCCTCTTTCGATGCTCCCCACCCCCCCATCACTGAAAAAAGTGCTATATATGCATGTAGTTGGCCCGCAGCTTGATCAGGTAGTTGCTAAACTCACGTGTACAAATGATTGCAACTTGGAATGAGATGGATGATAGTGTTTTGAGTGGGGTACCAACGCCAAGACCTCCACACTACCGTTGGCCACGGTGTGCGTAGGAGCCCGGTCGTGGTCACAATGGAAGACAATTCAAGACTGAGCACACTAATTGAAAGTCCATTTTCATAATTTGGGGAGGGCAGTTTGCTGGGGAACATTGTGGTCGTGGCTGGTGTGGAAAACAAAGGTGCATGAACGTGTATCTCATCAGGAGGAATAAGAAAAGAAGGCGTGCGTGACTTTAGGCTTTGGAGGCACATCACGGCTGCGAGGAGAACGCAAAATTGCTTGCGGGTTGAGAGCGGGGGGGGGGGGGGGGTTGTGTGTAGAAGGGGTGCATGAGCCTACCCCGCTCTGTTGATTGACCTAGCTCAAATGCGCCTTTAACCTGGCCCTCTTTATTTTCTTGAAGGTATTTTATACCAAGCTCACCACGGGTAAGTGGCTTCAAGAATTGAATAGGAAGCAATGGATGCTTGAGAGTACCAAAACTTTCCTCAATGGCTCGATGACTCAATGGCATGCAAAAATTCAGTGACTTGAGAATAATAGTGAGGGTTCTTCTGTGCACACATCGGATTTGGCATATGTATCCATAGTGAGAGGTATTCGCCCCACCTTGCATGTGAGGCCATTTGCAAACAGGTGATACGTAACACACACCATACCTACTAAGATGCCCGTCTTGCCAACCATACAATCAGTCCCACCGGGGCTGGCTGCAACACGTGCCACTCTACCAACAGTAGATCGCAAATTGTAAATGCGATATCATCAATAACATGATCTTCCAAACAGCGGGACATGACTTTGCTAGCAATGACTAACTGCTTGCAAGAATGCAACACATGCTCATGTGACACTAGTACATTACACATTGGACAAAATCTTTGCTCTTTCAATCAAGGGGACTATCGGGGCGGGGTTTTGATTTTACCCCACAAGGCCATCCGCACCAACTCAAAGACCATGGTAGTAAGAAAATGGCTCTCAACACAACTATCCGATTGTCTTACCTCCACAATGGTTTGCGTATTGAGCCAATGCTGCATGGATCCAAACACCCAGCATCTATGCAGCTCATGTCTAGAGGAGAACGGTGTGGCACCTTTTGCTGCTTGGTTTGCTGGCACGTGCATGAAAATTGGTCATAAACCGCAGGCAAAAACGGCGGTAGTCCAACCCCAATCAAAGGTTGGCCATCAGCCACCACTTGACATGCAAGCATGGTACCCACCTTTGCAAATTGTGGCAAGCAATATGTGTGTATGATCATCTGCACATATGGCATTCCGCCAAATGGACATCCTCTCAGGAGAGTAACCGGGCGGCAGGAACACAAGTATACCACGGCGCAATCGGGCAACCATTTGGCATGCAATGCCCAAGACGGCATCGGAGCATACGGAGCACAACCCAACGGCAATAGAAATAAGTCCTTCGGCCCACGACATATACCACTGTACCATACCAATGCTGAAACGCCTTCCTAACTACCGGGGCACAAAACTCGCCTCAATGTGGCATGCCCTCAGTTCACCTTGCAGCCCCTTGCCGCGTTGCTTGCAACTATTGAAGATTCCACGATACGGACACACACATATCAAAAGAACCTCAAAAAATGGTGGCAAGAAATGCAAATGCCTTGTTGCCTCAAAATCACAACCAAAATCAAAACTTAGCCTCAGAAATGAATTAACCTACATTAGTCTGATAGTCTGGGAATATCATACAAAATGACCGCATCATACAAAATTGTTCAACATGGTGCCGAGACATTCAAGATTACACAAAAATTGGGCCTATGACCCGGAAATCTGCGCTGTATCCCGGGGCATATGCCCCCGATATCGACCGTAGGGATCGTAGGGAGATATCCGGGGCATATGCCCCGGGATACAGCGCAGATATCCGGGTCATTAGGCCCCATTCTTATACCCAGGGCATTAGGGCCCGGGGATATCCGCAGATATCCGGGGCATATGACCCGGGATCCTTGCGCGCAACCCTACCCTCGCCCTTGATGCCTCAACACTTCAAGTGGAACAAATCCGAGACACACTTTCTCTCATGGTGCTTCAAGTAAGCTCATTACAAACATGGAATATAGGCACATATAGATGGTCTATTGGGAGCCAATCATGTCTCTGACACAAGATTCGCAGGCCCAGGAACCAAACTTCGGAGGAAACCTGAGCTTGGCACAAGACATATGGTACACAACATGGCAAACGTCACACGTGACCGATCGTTGGCCACCAACTGCATTCTTCTTAATGGCATAATCACAACGGTAACATTGCATTTCCTTTTTCACTTGCACTTCCTTTTCCACCTTTTTTTGGGTTGCTCTTCAAATGCAGTCTGGGCAAAAGGAGATGGAATACTGGACAAATCTTGACTTACTGGGGGCCTTGGCAGGTGTTGCTAGGGCAGCCCATGCATGAGAACGGTACATCTCACGTTCATATACAATGCTCTCTTTCTCATTGATCACATACATAGAAGGTTCTTTCTCACTCAATTGTGTCAACGGGAAGGTGGCATACTCCTCCTCCGCTGTTAGATCAATGACGATCTTCGGAGAGGATGGAGAAGGTGTCCTATCCTTCCGTTTCTTCTCTACTTTGACTGGACTGAGGCTAATACACACGACCTCACGCTAGTGGCATTTGTTTGTGTTGATTTCTACATGTGCTGAAATTGCTACGCGCCATTTGCCCTACCACCTGACGAGAGAGAGACCCATCGCTCCATAAATTGAAAAGATATTAGACGCCTTCTCTTCCTTAGCTCATTGGAACCGCCTCGGAAAGGCAGCTTCATTGATTGGTCACAACCCGAGGTGATTATGTTGTTCGCGGTGATTAATCTACAAATTTGATGATTTGCTACATGCCCCAGGGATATCAGCAGATGTCCGGAGCATGTGACCCAAGATATCACCGCTGCTGTATCCCGGGTCATATGCCCCGGATATCTGCGGATATCCTCAGGCCCATGCCCCGGATATAAGCTATTTTAGGCTACTCCAGCCCCTCAAGCTACAATCGACACCACAATCAATTCAGAGGTGCATTTGTAGTTTGATGGTGTTGACTATGAAAAAGATGTCGGAACGGTGTGCAATGCTGGCACCCGCTTGGCCAACCATGGTCCTCACCCTAAACTGGTTCGGTCATGCAATACAGCTGAGCCCTCCATGAATGCTGGGGTTTCCTTGCCCCCTTGTCCACAAAGCTGAGTTAGAGTGCCTGTGTTTCTTCCTCTTTCGATGCTCCCCACCCCCCCATCACTGAAAAATGTGCTATATATGCATGTAGTTGGCCCGCAGCTTGATCAGGTAGTTGCTAAACTCACGTGTACAAATGATTGCAACTTGGAATGAGATGGATGATAGTGTTTTGAGTGGGGTACCAACGCCAAGACCTCCACACTACCGTTGGCCACGGTGTGTGTAGGAGCCCGGTCGTGGTCACAATGGAAGACAATTCAAGACTGAGCACACTAATTGAAAGTCCATTTTCATAATTTGGGGAGGGCAGTTTGCTGGGGAACATTGTGGTCGTGGCTGGTGTGGAAAACAAAGGTGCATGAACGTGTATCTCATCAGGAGGAATAAGAAAAGAAGGCGTGCGTGACTTTAGGCTTTGGAGGCACATCACGGCTGCGAGGAGAACGCAAAATTGCTTGCGGGTTGAGAGCGGGGGGGGGGGGGTTGTGTGTAGAAGGGGTGCATGAGCCTACCCCGCTCTGTTGATTGACCTAGCTCAAATGCGCCTTTAACCTGGCCCTCTTTATTTTCTTGAAGGTATTTTATACCAAGCTCACCACGGGTAAGTGGCTTCAAGAATTGAATAGGAAGCAATGGATGCTTGAGAGTACCAAAACTTTCCCCAATGGCTCGATGACTCAATGGCATGCAAAAATTCAGTGACTTGAGAATAATAGTGAGGGTTCTTCTGTGCACACATCGGATTTGGCATATGTATCCATAGTGAGAGGTATTCGCCCCACCTTGCATGTGAGGCCATTTGCAAACAGGTGATACGTAACACACACCATACCTACTAAGATGCCCGTCTTGCCAACCATACAATCAGTCCCACCGGGGCTGGCTGCAACACGTGCCACTCTACCAACAGTAGATCGCAAATTGTAAATGCGATATCATCAATAACATGATCTTCCAAACAGCGGGACATGACTTTGCTAGCAATGACTAACTGCTTGCAAGAATGCAACACATGCTCATGTGACACTAGTACATTACACATTGGACAAAATCTTTGCTCTTTCAATCAAGGGGACTATCGGGGCGGGGTTTTGATTTTACCCCACAAGGCCATCCGCACCAACTCAAAGACCATGGTAGTAAGAAAATGGCTCTCAACACAACTATCCGATTGTCTTACCTCCACAATGGTTTGCGTATTGAGCCAATGCTGCATGGATCCAAACACCCAGCATCTATGCAGCTCATGTCTAGAGGAGAACGGTGTGGCACCTTTTGCTGCTTGGTTTGCTGGCACGTGCATGAAAATTGGTCATAAACCGCAGGCAAAAACGGCGGTAGTCCAACCCCAATCAAAGGTTGGCCATCAACCACCACTTGACATGCAAGCATGGTACCCACCTTTGCAAATTGTGGCAAGCAATATGTGTGTATGATCATCTGCACATATGGCATTCCGCCAAATGGACATCCTCTCAGGAGAGTAACCGGGCGGCAGGAACACAAGTATACCACGGCGCAATCGGGCAACCATTTGGCATGCAATGCCCAAGACGGCATCGGAGCATACGGAGCACAACCCAACGGCAATAGAAATAAGTCCTTCGGCCAACGACATATACCACTGTACCATACCAATGCTGAAACGCCTTCCTAACTACCGGGGCACAAAACTCGCCTCAATGTGGCATGCCCTCAGTTCACCTTGCAGCCCCTTGCCGCGTTGCTTGCAACTATTGAAGATTCCACGATACGGACACACACATATCAAAAGAACCTCAAAAAATGGTGGCAAGAAATGCAAATGCCTTGTTGCCTCAAAATCACAACCAAAATCAAAACTTAGCCTCAGAAATGAATTAACCTACAATAGTCTGATAGTCTGGGAATATCATACAAAATGACCGCATCATACAAAATTGTTCAACATGGTGCCGAGACATTCAAGATTACACAAAAATTGGGCCTATGACCCGGAAATCTGCGCTGTATCCCGGGGCATATGCCCCCGATATCGACCGTAGGGATCGTAGGGAGATATCCGGGGCATATGCCCCGGGATACAGCGCAGATATCCGGGTCATTAGGCCCAATTCTTATACCCAGGGCATTAGGGCCCGGGGATATCCGCAGATATCCGGGGCATATGACCCGGGATCCTTGCGCGCAACCCTACCCTCGCCCTTGATGCCTCAACACTTCAAGTGGAACAAATCCGAGACACACTTTCTCTCATGGTGCTTCAAGTAAGCTCATTACAAACATGGAATATAGGCACATATAGATGGTCTATTGGGAGCCAATCATGTCTCTGACACAAGATTCGCAGGCCCAGGAACCAAACTTCGGAGGAAACCTGAGCTTGGCACAAGACATATGGTACACAACATGGCAAATGTCACACGTGACCGATCGTTGGCCACCAACTGCATTCTTCTTAATGGCATAATCACAACGGTAACATTGCATTTCCTTTTTCACTTGCACTTCCTTTTCCACCTTTTTTTGGGTTGCTCTTCAAATGCAGTCTGGGCAAAAGGAGATGGAATACTGGACAAATCTTGACTTACCGGGGGCCTTGGCAGGTGTTGCTAGGGCAGCCCATGCATGAGAACGGTACATCTCACGTTCATATACAATGCTCTCTTTCTCATTGATCACATATATAGAAGGTTCTTTCTCACTCAACGGGAAGTGTGAAAGAACCTGTGTCAACGGGAAGGTGGCATACTCCTCCTCCGCTGTTAGATCAATGGCGATCTTCGGAGAGGATGGAGAAGGTGTCCTATCCTTCCGTTTCTGCTCTACTTTGACTGGACTGAGGCTAATACACACGACCTCACGCTAGTGGCATTTGTTTGTGTTGATTTCTACATGTGCTGAAATTGCTACGCGCCATTTGCCCTACCACCTGACGAGAGAGAGACCCATCGTTTGATAAATTGAAAAGATAGTAGACACCTTCTCTTCCTCAGCTCATTGGAACCGCCTCGCAAAGGCAGTTTCATTGATTGGTCACAACCCGAGGTGATTCTATTGTTCGCGGTGATTAATCTACAAATTTGATGATTTGCTACATGCCCCAGGGATATCAGCAGATGTCCGGGGCATATGACCCAGGATATCACCGCTGCTGTATCCCTGGTCATATGCCCCGGCTATCTGCGGATATCCTTAGGCCCATGCCCCGGATATAACATTTTGAATCCAAACCTATGGTTTACATGGTACACACATGCTGAGACATGGCCTCTCTCATCATTCATCCAACTCAGTTCAGTGTAATGCTATGTACACAATGCTGGTAGCTAACATACAACGGCAAGGCACATGGGCAACGCTTTAGGCATGCAACATGGCACCACCAAGTGCTGACCGGTCCACTGCATCTGCAAAACACATCGCCGCAAGGCGCCATCCATCCCACGCTTGCTATGGTTGGCGCCGCAAGGCGCCCTCCACACCTTGTCCAATGGAATTGTGAACGGTCAATGACATCAGAAACATCCATCACAGTCTACAGAGTCTAGAGTCTACACAACACATGGAATCTGTACTTGAATGCACTCCAGCTGTTGGTGTTTGACCAATTGAAAAGGAAAAATCACTGCCCCGTTCCAACTGAATGTCAAAATCTTCTGCCATTGGTGTATCCAAGGTGTATATTGTGATTGACTGCTTTCGTGGGGTACCCAGGACATCCTACACCACCACCTCATCATTCTCCTGGGCAACCAAATAGGGCGAAGACAAGAGGGTGGACTCAGCCAAGCCTGCCGCAAGCATGGCATCTTGAACACTTGGTAAAATTCAAACTCTGTTGCACCGCCGGGTGAGGAAAGGGAAATCCGGGCTCACACTATCCTTTGGGCTCTATTTGTGCCCGCTTCATCAAATTCGGTGAACCACAATCGGCGATCTCAAGAGGCCCTCCGGACGACGGAGAGGCAAAGAAAAAACGCTGCACTAGGGAGGTGAAAGTATGACTCGCCTTGTCAGGAATCGAACTGAGGTCGTCGAGTTGTTGGTCAAGTGTTGTAACCGCTCAACTATGCTCTAGGGATAAAAACACATGCTGTCGGCTCGGCACCACCCAATCTCTTAGGCTCTTCCGCCGCCTCTAGTGTGTTGCGACATTGCGACTATACTGGAGTGAGGCTCTTCTTCCCCCTCCCCTCTTGCGTCGGATCGCTAGCGTGTTCATTGCGATACACAGCCATGTGGGATAGAATGTGTTTCCATGCATTCTAGCAACCCTGGCACTTTTGATTTTCGACCAAAAACCTGAGTCGGCAACAGTCGCGATGGACCAAACACAACTGCAGTTTCAACCACAAAGGAAACCAAGAGCATTCCGCCATATTACGGTCACCGACACTTGTGCTTGTCCGCATTGGGATGAGAAATGGCATAGAAACACAAGCTGTTGTAATGGGCGGGTGGGTCTCACCACATACCCTTCATGGGCGGACGTGTGGGTCCTTGGGGACATATTAAAAACAGCTCTCAATAGGTAACAAAAGTTGCATGACTGCATGACGGGATACCCATGTTTGCTTGCAGCAAAGAGACGTTCTAATCACAAAGCAAAACAAGAGCGTTCACGCATATTACGGTGAACCACACTATTTTTCTTGCCTCCCTCCAAAACAAGTCTCACCCACGAGACAAACAAGCGGCTGCATTGCCCTAAAGACCAAAATAGGGACCAATGTGAAACTTGCACCCAGCAAAACACTCCAGCAGATAGCTCCTGGTGTGATTGCTCCGTCGAGCGTAGAGGAGAGTTCCCCAGATTGGGTGCCGCCCCGCGGCGTCCTTTGCAAAAACAAAGAACCCAAACAAGCGGAGGCACATCAGGATATGCCTCCAAGGCCTGAAATTCAACCTGCGCAGGCAAAGGCGATAGACCCACTCCAATCGAAATCCATTCCAGATAGGCAACCTATGGGGTTGAGGTCCCCCGGGACATACTCCGAATACACAGAACCGTCCAGGCGCTGCAGCAAGTAGAAAAGCCTGTGGAGGTGCCTGTTTTGGCGCTTAAGGCTAGCTTTAGCACTCATAGTTGCCACCTGGCCGAGCGCCAACTGATTATCGCCCATCAAGCACCAAACCGGCCAACCTACATTCACGCAAAGGCGCACGCACCTCACCGACGCCTCTAACCCCGCCTCCTGTTGTGTCTTCACGAAGGAGGAGCAGTGAAACACCCTCCCACCCAGAACCGTATCCGGATGTGATTTTAAACCGGTCCACGTTGTAATCGGCATCGACAAACAACCCCCCCCCCCCCGCGCACACACAAAGGCAGGAGGGGCTCTGGAGCCAACCATTCAAAGACATAATGAGGTAGTGCAACAGGCTATTTAGGAGTGTAGGGGCCAACTTTGCAGCCAGTTCTTACCCCAGTAGCAATGGGGCCACCACCCCACCGGAAAACGGAGCATAGCCCGCAGAGGGCCGCAAAGCCCAAAACATACCTCCCGAGAATTTGCCTAGAGAGCTTTTTGGTAAGCGGCAACACCGTCGCCCGTATGCAAAGGCCAACTAAGGAAGTCTAGCCATGATCCTTAGGGAAAACTCATGCATTCAGGGCACAAAACACCAAGGGCTTGCCTAGCCATGGTAATTCAGGCACATGCCCCAACACACTCTTGATACTTATAATAGCGCCTTCCTTGCTAAGGGTGTTGCTGACCCAGCGGCCCAGCGAACACAATTCTTACCATAATCCACCACCAAAAAATTGCAAAACTATAACCGAGTCCAAATGTACAGGCTCGACAATAAATCCCAATACATACTGAAACATCATGGGTGAGAGCTGCCAACCAAAAGGTAAGCAAGAAAAGCAAACATTTGGCCGTCAATCTTGACACCCAAACTATTCTACACCGCATCCGGCAGAATCACCAACCAAAAAGCATTGGTCGGGTCCCTATGACACGCTGCTAATTCATCACCGGCACAGGGTTGAGCCAAAGATTGTCCAATTCCCTCGGGAACGGGTCGTTCAAGTGGGACAAACAAAAAACCACTTAGGGACTAACGGGGAAGCAACATGAAATAAATTCATCCTCTACGGTAGGTAGACCAAAATTGTGCGGTTGGGACTAGTGTTGCTTGTTAAGCCGGACCATTGTACGAAAGAAAGGCCAAACAAGAGGCAAAGAGAAGAATTAAGAATCATAACTACATTGTAATTGAATTGTCACGCGGGAAGCAAAAGCAACAGCTTAATTCCGTGACTGCACAACTCTTATGGGACTTGTTGGCCAAAAATAGGGGTTGGGGCCTAGGGGAACTAAAATTGTTGAAATTGGGTGTGGTATATGCACATCAATGTCAACGCATTCGGCTGCAATTTTGAGCAGAGAGCATTCAAACAGCATGTGGTGATTTGTTTCATCATGGCTACACAAAGAACATCCATCCAGGTGATGCAGTCTGGCCCGTATTCTGTCCTCTGTATTGAGTTTGCCCCAAAGGGAGCGATGAATGAAGTCACGCAATGCAGGTGGGAACCGTTTGTATTTAAAAGTGTTAGCTAGGGGCGAGATTTCAGGACGATAATCGTTACCTCCGTCTCGCGGGAGAGGTAACAATTATTGTCCTGAAATCTGGATGGACCAAGGCAGAGGTAACCATTATCGTCATGAAATCTCGGCCAACCGCCAAATCACCCGGGGTTGTGACCAATCAACAAAACCGGCTTTTTGAGCCGGGTTTTTTTCATGCCCTATGTGGTTTTCAAGCTTTCACTCCCTTTGCTTTGCCTTGCGCATGATTCACGATGGATGGGGCATGTGGCGCTGATATGGAGGTAACGAGGATCGTCGTGAAATCTCGCCCCTCTACCTGACACTTTTAAGTAATCGTTAGTAGGTAACGATTATCGTCGTGAAATCTCGCCCCTCTACCTAACACTTTTAAGTAATCGTTAGTAGGTAAAGATTGTCGTCCTGAAATCTCGGCCCGTTCGCTTCGCTCTTACAGGGCCGAGATTTCCGGACGATAATCGTTACCTACTAACGATGGTGTAATAGAAAAACTTCCACTGGAACGTTCCGTCAAGGCCGGCTCCAAATTTCAGCGACAGTATATGCTTCACCACATCACGTGTTCCCCACGCTTCTCAGAAGCCCGGGCAACTTACTTCAATCGGCTGAGTGTGAGCAACCTATCTCAGCTTCTAATAACCAATTCTGTAAGCTGATTTGAAAGTGTGTACAATGCCAGCAATTAGTTGATCACTGTGTCTGTCATCGCAGTATAGCACAGCTTGCCGTACGAGTTGCGGAATGTACTATGGTTAGTTTTTTTCCTTGCGACAAAGGGAGTTGTGCCACAAGGGCAACCTGCCCAGTGTAACTAGCGGAGATGCATAAGGTGAGTGTCTCTGCCTGATCCAAGAAAGACTTTCCCAAGATAGGCCCACATAGGGAGTGTGCTTCCACTCTGTGATGCCTATTTGAAGGAGAGGGAGGAAACCTGGAAGCAGAATTAACCCAATTCTGTCAGCCCACTGTTTCATGGGCCCAGTAATGTCTGCAGACAGTTTGTGTGGGTTTGTGATGAAGGATACAAACAGAAGTGCGAATTGCCACTAGAGAATTGCCTCAGGATGCAACACATTGTACCCGCCTTCCCCTGGCTTCTTGGAGAGGATGGGCAGAGTTACAAACCAACTGTTCAACTTGAGTGCAATCCAATAGATGTCGCGCAGTTGTGCAACTACCGACCCTGACGGGTAGTACGCCCTAGCTGTGAAGTTCAGTAGTGGCAAATTCCAGATTTTCAAAATTAAGACCCTTTCATTCAGGCCCAGTGGTAGGCTTCGAAGGAAATGCGCCCGTTTGAGGGCCACCGCCAAGCACTCGGCATAAGCTTGTTCAATTGTAATATGACCAATCTAGACTTCTAAACATTTGATTTTGGTCACCTTTCAAAGTTGAGCAACAGAACGATCAGAGGCATTTATGTCCCCTTTCAAGAGTATTTTGCTTTTATCCACATTGAGGTTGAGTCCCGACAGCCGTGCAAATACCTTGAGTCTGGTGTTTGCCTTTAGAACCTCCGTGCGAACTTTTGACGTGGACCCTTTCATCACTGGGGCCAAGTCGTGCACATACATTCTGGGGACAATCCCCAAACGGTTTTGCTGGATATCATACAATAATGGCGCAGCCATCAGTACAAAGAGATATGGAGAGAGCGGGTTGCCTAGTCGGATTTCCGACGATAGTGTGTGTTCCACCTCATGAATGATTCTACCATTTACAATGTATGTTTTTACCTGGCTGCCGTTGAGGATGATCGGGGAGAAAATTCTAGTATCCCCATTAAGTTGAAAACACCTTTGTAGAAATTAAACTGCATTGTGTCATATGCCTTGGAAAAGTCAACAGAGAGCAATGCCCCCTGGTCCATGTGTTGCCACCCAACAACTGTGTCTGAAATATGATCAAAGATCTTCCTCCCCCTTATGGAACCCTTTTGAGAAAGCGGGACTAGGTAGTCAACAAATGGTTCAATCATAAGAAATAGTACATTACTAAACCACTTGAGTATCACATTTTGAAGCGCAATTGGCCTGACCTGGCTAACATGCGGGATGCCAAAAACCTTTGGGACCGAATTGATGAGTCCCGTGACCCGGTTTGACGGGATTGTGCCTATGTTGAATATTTTTTTGACTGTCATGTGCATCTGAGGCAAGAAAACTTCCCTAAGCATTTGATACACAGACGCCATGACGCCATCTTCACCTGGGGATGGGCCCACCTTTAATCGGTTCAATGGTGCTATGGCCAGAGAATAATCATGCTCACCGAGGACCTTACCTGCTTGGACTACCCTCCTCGTGGACTTACTCAATGTTTTCAGATAGATCTCAACATCATGAATACTGCACTGTCTAAAGACCATCACGCTGTCCCAAAAATTTTCATTTCTTCGGCAACCAACAAGATTGGTGAGTACTTTATCTCCAACATGCAGCTTGCACACCGTTCTCAAGTTGTTTAGTTGCCTCATTGGCCTATACACTTGGTTCACTGGCTGAGTGGACTCCGACCCAATATCATTTGTCCCTGGATATCTTGCTTCATATTGTCGGCAATTTGACTGAGTGCCCTGTAGGCGAGCTCGTGGCTGGGAGGTTCGATTACTTTGCCCCTAAGCAGGTCCTAGCCTTCACCACATACTCGGTGGACCGTGCTTACGAAGAGGACAGATAATACTTCGCTCGCTCCCTTGTCCTCCGTACTGGACTGAATTGCGATGCCGCAGTTCTAAGGAGTGCAATGGTTTTGTCCCACCAGAGTTCATCATCAATGGCACAAAGGTCGCATTTTAATCTCTTTGTGGCAGGTGAACTGCCCAAAAGATCGGTGTTAACTAGATGCGTGTTCCCTCCCTTCATTACATTCCTGGTTGAAAGCGTTGCAATGGCCGCCTTATGGTCAAACTTTGCAATGAAGGTGGCATATGCAGAACTGATGCATCCTACATCCGATTCTGTGACATGGATTTTGTCAAGCCTTCTAAGAACCCGCAGGGTTGTCGACTCCTTTGCACCTGTGTCCGCTTGCACCGGCGTGGAAGGCTTGTGCCTTTTAGCCCATGACGTCTCCTCTTCCCGATCCGGAACATGGCAAAGCGGTCCCCGCCTTTCGCCAATGGACAAAGGATAGCATAGGAGATAACCCTTCAAGACTTCGAGAACAAAGACAAGGATTGGGTTGGGGCAACAATTGTCAGTTCGAATAAAAAAGCGGTGGAGGCTGTCGACAGAGTTCTGGTGCAACGATACGCAAAGCGCACGGGCGTTCCGGTGGTGGCTTGGCGCTTGCATGGAGACCAGTGGCAGAATGTATCAACGTTGCTTTGGAGAGGAGTACAGTTCCTGTATGGTACCGTCATGCATATCAAGGTGTTTTTTGCCCAAGGGGCGCCTTGCTCGATAATTGACGGCAAATTTGCGTCCTGAAAAGGGGTTTTTCAATGGGAATCAAGGTCGCTTGCACTCCATTCTATTTAGCCCAAACGAACCCTCCTACCGTGCCGATGAAATTCGTGATGTAGCACCGGGTGAGCTCGTCTTTCTTGAGCATCAACCATTTTGTGTAACCATTCAAGTGCCACGCAACAATATAACTGGAGATGGTATGGAAAGAAGCGATTACGACAAAGTTCTTATTCCATTGATGCCCATGACCTGCAGAATTGATATTCACCGCTACCTTAGTGTCCGCAACAAGAAAGGAAAGGCATTATTCATCACTTGCGCTCACCCTTTCCGACCTACGCTTGGATGTGACTAGCACGGAATTCCATGCCAACTAATGGAAAAAAATTGTTCTGTGCGTGGATCAGAAGTGCCAACCAGCTCTTAGATACAATACCTTGTACGTGGGAATTAGCCGAGTGCATGAGGCAAAGAATATTGGCGTGTTGCGCCTTCAAGAAGGGTCCTCAAGTGATGATTGCAGGCACCCCTTATTGTGTTTGGTCCCAAAAATGATGGTGGTCAAATACCTGCTGCATTTGAATGGCCACGACAGTGCACATGCTCACTTGATTCACCTCTATGCACTACATGGCATTGATTACAATCAATCTATCGAGCCACCGCGCAAGGAGAAGATTGGCAGGGTACAACTTTATTTCCTTGCCCACAAGGATGTGGCCATTCATTTACCCCGCAAGGCTATTTGAAAATGCATGTGCTCAAATGCAAGCACCGTAGCTTCCCCGATGATGCGTGTACCCAAGGTTCCTTAAATCTGCAACACCCCGTACCACAACCAATGAAGATTCTACTACTCATAGCTCATCGCTTACAACGTTGGTGATCGAAAACGTGTTCTGTACACGGCAACAGGACAAAGGCGACTTTAATGCAGCTGCAAACCTTGCAAGGGAGATGCTAAACCCCCGCCCCCAAAATAGGAACCGGTGCTTATTTTTGGTACAATTGCTGGCGGTAGCTGGGCGGGTTCTAATTTTTTCGCGGGCGGTTCCTTTTGCGTTTGACACCTCCTCCTGCCTTCGGAAAAAATGGTGACGTGTCCTGCATGCTGGTTGGGGATGCAGCCAAACCAGATTGGACGCCCAAAGCCAAATGCAATATCTCTGATAACATAGTGTTTGCCCGTTTGAAGGAATCAACCAGATTTGTAGGAGAGTACCTCGACACAGATTTCAAGTTCCTGTTCAGCGATAATTATGCTAATATACTTACCACAGAGGTGGAGCCTAAGTTGAAATGCAAAGGAATGTCAGAGACAGACCGGTGTTGGTGCCACGCATTGTCGCCAAGGCTCACAGCTGAACCATCAGTGCTGGCAGTGCCAAGCGACAGGTATGGTGAGCATAACCTGGCATACCAAGAATACCCGCCCAAAACAGCCATTTTGCCACATGTGCCTAGTCGTTCCGTGTGCCCATGGGATATGAAAAAATGAGTTTAGCACATGAAAATAGGGGGGGGGGGGGTCAAAAAACCAGAAAACCAATTTCATACAGCCACACCTATTTGTGGCAATCTACACTTTTTGAGGTATTTGGCAGTATACTCGAAGTATTGGAGAAGTATTCTTGCCGTATACTTCGGAGTATACGGCCGTATACTCGGAAGTATACGGCCGTACACTCGGAGTATACAAGGACTTTCTGCCTCCCAACCATGCCACCATTCTCATCACCTACCCCCCCCCCCCCTTGCACGTACTCATGACCCTCCAACCCCCAAACACATTGTACACACAAAAGAGCACCATATGAGCAAAGCAGAAGAACACAAGAAGCATCCTTGTATGACGTCCCATCCGAAATGTCAAATGTGATCCACTTCCGCATGATACATATACCTAATATACATACTTCTGCATATTGCACATCATCTCATATCACATGATATATACCTACAAGTGCTTTGGTGCACGATGCTTCTTCCGCATGTGTTGCATGCCAAACCTGATCCCCTCTCTACCCAAACCCTTTTCCCCGAACCACAACCGGATGCCCCAATCAAGGGCATCCAGGTGCAGAGCATGCCTTAGTCCCCATCGGGTGACATAAGGCTTGCTCAGCTTCAACCCTTGAAAACAATGGCGGATGTCCTTTTTAAAACTTTTGTTCCTCCATTCCGTGGGAATGGAGGAAAACTTATTGAAATTCCCCCACCTTTGGAGGTGTGCCCCACTGTGGCACACCACCCAATGCACCCAAACCGGAACACTCCACCCCAACGCCCCCCATGACCTGGTGAATTGTGTAACCATGCATGCATAAGGTTGGCGTTGATCCATGGGAACATGACCCACATGGCGCCAAATCTTTTGCATATAGTAACAGGCCTGCAACATGAGTTGCAAGACGGCACTGCTTTTGAGCCACCTGTTGCCCTCCCACCTCACAACATGGGTACAATACATTGCAACAATGCGCACCAACTCGGCCTGCAACTCAGGTGTTCAAAAAAAAAGCGGGAGGCGTTAATGTCGAGAGTGTGTTCCTTCTCTTTCGAGGGAGCACGCATCACTCTCTCAGCCACAGGAATGTGCTTCGCCTCTTGGCGGGGGTTAGAAATGAAATGGGACACGGCAGACAGACATCTCGTGGCAGTAACTCATGTGACATACAACGTTCGCCATGTCCGGAGCACGACCCACCAAAGCCGCGGTCAGGCTTGGAGCTTTCCCTCCCGTCGATGTTGGACACGGACGCGTGGCGCACGGTCGCCGCCACGAGTAAGGCAGGCCAGCGGCTACCATAGTCCATCATAATCTCGGCACACGGCTGCCGGGCGATAACCCTCCAACACTGGCACAGGGGCACCACCTAGGTTGGGACACGACCAGTCCGCCCTCCACCGCAAGTGGGTGGGTGGGCGGGCAGAAAGTAAAAACACACTGCCTGAGAGGGGAAGAGGGGGAGGTAAACCAACGGTGACAAGCCCCGTGAGTTTACCACAGGCAAGAAGCAAAAAGCAAATCTGGCAGACAGACATCTCGTGGTTTATCTTTCTTCAGTAAAAGCGCCAGGACCAAGCTGCCTCACGCAGAAATGCTCCCGGGGTGGGAGGGGTTGGGGTGGATAGGATCCGCGCGAGGGGATACACGTGAAAACACACCACTGTCAGCGTTCAGGCTGTCGTGGGGCGGGTGATACCCTGATCATCATAACAATACTGCACCCCCCGACAATCGCACAGGCCAAATGCGGCCCTCACCGAAGACCGGCGCACGTACACCGCGCCGTACCCTCACGGGCGTACTGCACAGCCCCAGAGCGCATTCACGTGGCGCAAGGCGCTACGCAGCGGACAGCCACGGCACCCCAGCGCCACCGGTGGGCCTCCCGCATGCTAAGGCCGAAAGAATTTATGCCACCCAGCGCACCAACAACAGGCCCCCTTGGATCCACAAATACGGGCGGTCACCGCCCAGTTGTTTATGCGCAAACACGGACAGGGTCACTTCGCGCACTCCCGGCCGCAACCGCCATCTTTGGCGGCACAAGTGTCCGCCCCTCTCGTGCTTGACATCGGGACTGCCCGCGAAGGTGAACATTTGGCGCGCAGTCCCACCAAGACGCAACGCTAAGTCCGTCACGGCGTCGCGCAGCAAGCCAGGCGCCTCCGCGGGTGCGCAGTGACGGTCGAAGATGAGGCGTGCCTGGGTCCCCAGCCACACCCTGCGAACCGACCGACGCGCCAGATGGCCGGCCAAAACATACTGCGCCTGCCGCTTTGTCCGCAGCCGCCGCCGCCGCACCGCCTCAACTGAGCGGCGATGTCGCACGCCTCCCGGTGCTGGCGCGGGCGCCGGTGGTGTCGAGTACGCCGAGGCATACCTCGTATAAAAACACTGCAGTACATAGCACAGGAGCAAAGCTCACCCGCCGTAAACCACACTACAACACCACGCCGCCCACAAACCGGCACTTGTGCAACGAACGCAGCAGCTCTCCCCACCGACACTGGGACGCTACCTCCGCCTGAGCAAGACGACCGTGGAAATTTGACTGCATCCTACTCAAAGGATCACCGGGTTGCAAATGGGATGGGCACCACACGACGTAAACCTGCAGTCTGGAAACACATTACCGGCGCGACACCGAACGCAACATTGCATGCTGGATCTTTAACCACGTGGATGCCTTCGGCTGAACAAGCTGGGCAGATGCCACCTCACTGTCTGTCACTAACAGCAAACAATCCCACCGCAAACGTAAGGCGAGCCGCACCGCCCAGCATAACCCCACCAACTCCGCCGTCTGTTGCGTATGACGCGCTACGGGCACCACCCAAGATCGGGCTCCCACCTGCGGCGAAAACCCCCCCTGCCTCTACGAAAACAGGTCCCACGCCGCGTCCAAGCACCAGCACCATGGCCTCAGGCGTTGAAAAAGTTCAGGTACAGGGGAGCGGGAAAGCGAAACGAATTGCCGCGCCCTCTCCCAAGGCAAAGCCCTATACGGTTCAGCACACAAGCACAAAGTAGAGGCCAACGCATGCAGGATCTTTACAGGCACGTTCCTGTCATGGTCCCCCCACCGGACCCAACAATACGCGCCCGCCAGCAAGGGCGCGGAGGTCAACCGCGGCCGGATGTGCCACTGGAGGAAGCCTAGCAATTTCTCCATCAGCTTGGGCCCTGGCATGGGGGATACCGCCAACCTTAACCACGCAGCCAAACTCTGCAACCACGCGCATCTGTGGCTATAAACCATACGGCGCTGTAAGTCCAAAAAATTTCCCAGCACAAGCAGATGTTGCACCGGTTCCAAAGTGGAGTTATCAGAGACGATAAACCTATTCTCAACCAGCAAACGCACACACTCCTGGGTGGTGCCTTGTAGCAAGGGACGATCGGCCGAAACTAGGACGAAGTCGTCCAAGTAATGCAATAACTCCACACTCCGTGGGATGGGTAGTCGCAACAAGTCCCCAAGGATGCGCTTGCAGAGGTATGGCGAAAACTTCCAGCCAAAAGGCAATCGCGTCGCCCCCACCACCGGTCCTCCCGGCCGTATCCTAGCCCGGAGAGCCGTGTCAACGCGCTCCGGCAGGACAAAACTCCAAAAGGCGTTGGTCAGGTCTATATGTGTGGCATATACCCGCTGCCCAGGCAGCGTCTGGCTTACCAGTCGGCAAATACCCTCCCAGGAGGGTAAGGCAAAATGGGGGGGATCCGGGGACTCCTCATTTAACCCCACGCAAGACAGTATAAGGCTGACCTTGCGGACGACTTAGGGATAACAAAAGAAAAAACCGACGGTGTAGTACCGTCAGGGAGCTCCCTGAAAATGCCCAGATGCTCAACAGCAGCAAAAAACTGACCGACCAACCCCGACACCCGACCCGCCCCGCCCTGCGGATCTCGCTCCACATCGTAACCCGCCGCGGACTCCAAAAAGTCGGCCGGCACGACCTCCCTCCACAAACCATCCGGGATCCGGTACGACCCCACGGCCCCCAGCCCGCGCTGGACCACCTCCGTGACCACCGCCGCGAGCGACGGCTTGGGCGACGTATTCAAGTGAAGCAACGCCTCCCGTGCCGGTTCGGCAAACTCGCACAGTGCCAGACAAATCACATCCAGTGCAGAACCCAGGGCGAAGTCCTCAGCCACCCGGAATACCCTATCCACAACCAACTCAATCCGCTGCAAAAGTAAAGGCCCTGGCGCTGACAACTTGCGCTGCAGCCAGCACGCCGACCCCGACAACAGGGCGAGCACCCGGGCATGCAGGGGCAGTGCCATCAGGAACCGCGGGACAACCGGCGGATCGCCGCCGTCCCTAGGGAACTCCGGGCCCGGTAGGCCGGGGGGGGAGCCGCCCACCAAACCTTCCCCCCACCCCCAAGCCCTCTACTCCTGCCAAAACAACCGTCCCATGCGTCCGCAACTCCTCCACTGTCGCGGACGTCTCCCCAGGCGCCCGCCAGGCATATGAGTTACCCAACCCCCGCGGGGGGTGCCCCACATCCGGGGCCTGCTCCGACGGATGATCCCTTGCCACCGCCAACTGCCACCGCCATGACCACCGTCCGCCACCCTCGACCAACTTGCGCACCGCCGAGAATCTCGCCCTGCCATCACCCGCGGCCCGGGCGGGCGCGGAGGGCGCGGCGTTAGACGCGTCGCAGCCGACAGCCACGGCGCCCAACCGCCCACGCGCAGACAACCCCGCCCCCTCCACGGACCTCGCGGGTGGCACGGGCACATCATGAAGATCGGGCGCCAACGCCCCCCCCCCCCGCTCCCACCGGAGGTGGTGGAAATCCCACGACTGGGGGCAAGACCCTGACCAACCGCGGACCGCTTACGGGGCGGACACTCCATAACCTCGCGACCCCGCCTCCTGGGTGCAAGGCGCTGCGGCTTAACGGTCGGGGTAACCGCATCGGAGCCACCCACCCGGGACGGGGAAGGCACACGGTACTGCCGGACAAGGGGAGGGGGGGGGCGCGTACTGCTGTCGCCGTGATCCCGGATCCCGCGGTCGTTTGCGTGACCCCACCCCCCCAGCACCGGGCGCGCCAACCCTGAAGGCATCCGCTGGAGCAGCGACGCTCCCCATGTTCGGCACACACTCCTTACCTCTACAAACTCCCGATCCATCTCCAACATCCGCATCCGAGTCAGAGTCGGACAGGACGATGACGTCAGGGGGCAGCCCAGGAGAAGCGGACGGGGCGCAGGCCGGGGAAGGGGAAGTTGGTCGTGGCTCCGATGGAGGTCCTGCGACGGCTGGGGATGGGCACGGCTCGGGGTCGTCGGCGGCAGCGGCACCGACGCCATGCTCTTCCTGAACGTCCTCCACCAGAGTACTTCCAGTAGGCCCAAGAAGAGGCGGTGGGCTCGGGTGCGGCGGGTCCATTGGAGGCTCCGCAAACCGTGAGAGGTCGCACATAGCCATACCCCACAGAGCCGCAGAGAGCACCGTACCGCGTGGGCCCAGACCCACAGCCTCGTTAACATGCGGCAGCACCAGATTGCCCACCACCTCCGGATCTCGAAACCCCAGGGCGTAACCCATGGCGGTACGCAAGCCAGCCCACCGCCCCCAGAAGAGGAAGTACTGGGCGGCGGACTTGCGTACCCAGCATGCCGCGGAACCTCCCCTTCTGAGGGCATGCCAGCGAGCATCAGCCCACTTGGTGTCGCGGAGCAGGCCGCCGATGGTGTCCTCGAGGAAGGGGGGCCCTCCATCGAAAACGGGCTCTTCAGGCTGCTTCCCCTTAGCTTGGCAGTAGACTCGGAGGAATTCCATCCAGGATCTTGCGTAAGCTGCGGCCGGTCGACAGACCCATCCGGGCTCTCCCACCTTGGTGCTGTAGAACCAGAGGCCCTCCTTGCGGTCAAGGTCGCAGCACCGGATGGAGGCGGCCTCTCCAACCCGGAGCCACATCGTCCACGACAGGCCCGCCAGCGCCGCGACCGCCCGATCGTCCGGCGCGGTGGCCGCATTCCATATGTGCACAAGGGCTCGAGGCGACACGTACTCCTGCGGGCCAGGGCCTCTTCCCAACTTTGCAATGCGCCAGTGGGGGGCCGCCACGACCCGGGGGACCAATGCCAAATCCTCCGCCGCGCGGACGGCAGACGCCAGTCCGCGCAACCCGGATGCAGAGTGGCCATCGGCTGCACGCTCCGCCATGCGAAGGGAGAGGATTTCTGGCAGGGGCCTGGCCGGGATGCATGCTTCCAACTCCGCCAGCTGATGTATAGCCGACCCATACCGCTGCCTCGTGCGCTGCTTCCAAGAATGCATGGCCGCCACTCTAGGGTAGGCCCGCTCGTCCGATTTCGCCAGCCGCTCCCAAGCAAATGCCAAGCCTGCAAAGCTGGCAACAAACCCAGACGCAACCTCCGGGGCAACCACCGCGGGCACTGCCCGCGAGCAGAAGGCCGCCCGCCGACCGCCCCACCCACCCCCAGCAAGGTCGTCCAGCCAGGCCCAGTGTGGGCACCGAAAGTGCCAGTGCTTGGGGGCAGTGGTCTCGGGGCTGTGGGCCTTGCAGCGGCGGTATTCCCCCGGCGCAGGGGCGGACACAGGGACTTTCCGTCCCGAGGCATTAACCCATTTGAGGACGCCTCCCTCACGCACGAACCGAACCCCTCGCCACCGAAACGAATCAGTCGGGTGGGCGGAGGCCTGAGACCACCTGAGGGCATGCAGCTGCTTGCCCTCGGCTGATTCGGCATATTCGCGGGCTCGTTGTCGTCCTTCATACGCCTTGTGGCTGTCCCATAGGGTGTCCCAGACACGGTTCGCCAGAACCTCCCCGGGAGTTAGGTCCTCGGTGCCCTCCATGTCCGCTCTAGGCACCTGCTGCACGTACTGCTCCAGGGACTCCGCGGTTTGCTTCATCCACCCGGCCAGGCGCTCACGGCCACGGAACTCCGCCAAGGCCTCCGTCGTGAGCCGTGGCGTCTTGGGTGAGGCCAGCTCCGCCTTCTCGAGCCTCCTGCGAAGGCCCTCCAATTCTGCTGCCTGTTGCCGGACCAAGGCCTCCAGGTCGGGATTCGTCTGCGAAGAAGGGGACGGTCCAACCGACGGCTCCACGCCGCGATTGTCCGAATCCTTCGGGGGGCTGGCCGACTTGTTGGGGGTGAAAAGGTTCATGGTACAAAAAACAGAAAGTAAAAACACACTGCCTGGTAGGGGAAGAGGGGGAGGTAAACCAACGGTGACATGCACCGTGAGTTTCCCAACGCCTGTCCCCACCCTTGCACAACAATGTGCCACATCTCCAACATTGCGGACGGGAGGGATGCAAGACATAAGGGACCCAATGCGAGGAAGCACTGGAAAATCTGTAATTGCAAATAAATGGGCTTGGAATTGGTCATACTTGAGATTGCAATTTCAACATTTCCCACACGAACCGCACATCATGACTATCCCATCCCCACATTTAAAACACAATAATTTTTTGGGAGTTCCCCCAATTTCTATGCCGCCCTCGGCTACAGGTTTTTTGACTTGGTCGTTCAATTTCCCCACGGCATCCATCCTTTGAGGATGGGCCATACCATCCCCCCCATCAAAAACCCACCATGAGGCCCATGCCTGACCATCATGGTGTGCCCCCCTATCCTCCCATAGGTCCACAAACACGTCACAGCGTGTGGCACTGGCATTATGAAAAACAGTGGCATCAGAACATATTACAACAGCGAAATATGTATTCTCCTGATACTTCCGAATGCTGTCCTCAGCATGGGCACATGCAACCATGGTGGTGACAATATCATGCAATTCCACCACCCCACATGTCCGCGTACCCCCTTTACTGGCCACCTCCAAAACCCTCCCCTTGGACAGGTAAGGTGTGATGGTCTTACACACTGCCATCACATGGTCCCAAGTGCATGTTGTCCTCATGCAACCCTTCAATGCCCGGATGGAAAGGTGGTGCCGCCGCATCCATCGGAGTAGGTTAATTGCCTCCTTGTCGGCCGCAGCCACCTCACCATCTTTTAAAATAATCATGAGGCCTTGGGCATGGGGTCGCAAAAGTACATCATAACCAACCAATGTTGATGCTACCGACTACAACTACAAACGTCTTTGCCGTTGCCCTCTTTCCCCGCATTCCTAATGTAAAAAAAAGAGGGTGGGCCATATGATGGGAAACAAAATAATGTGGTGGCGCTGATGTTTGTGCATGCAGATCACATACTCCATAGGGGGTCAATTGCCGGCGTTAGATTGCCTCACCAAATTCTTGAATACTCTCCAAACAGAGCCCCTTCTCCTTCGGATGGGAATTCGCAACCATAGTGCTTAGAACAATTGCCGCAGAAACATGTTCCAGGCATATGTGGGCCAGTTGCCCAATGGAACCGTGGGCACAGGGGCATGCCAGAGGGGCACAACATGCAAGATTCAGCGCAAATCGTTCGCCGTATACTTCGAGTATACGGCCGTATACACACAGGTACACTGCGTATACTCGGAGGTATACAGCCCTATACTACTAGTGTACGGTGCTCACTAATGGCCCCAAGGACGAAAGCCATAGGCCAATAACTCTTCAACAGATTCATCAGGGAGGTAATCTGTGTTGCACCCATTGTAGAAAACAATGGCATAGCGCTCCCCCCTCCATGGGGCAGGCCCGTGGTGGGCTTGGGAGTTGAAAACCACACCCGGCCAGCCCTTGTAGGCCTTCACTTCCACAACACCACCTCCATGTACATCCAACCGCATCGGGGTCCCTTGCGTGGGACTATGGAGCACTCCAGTTGTTTCAACACAGACCTCCCCACCACTATGCGCCCTGACAACGCAAATGGCCGAAAGCGGAGAAGGATCCTTCATATGGCGATGGCCCGGCATTCTTTGTGAAGTATCGCATTGTACCACTTGAATGGTGGTCCAATGGAACCACCTTGGAAAATTTGCATGCGCGTGTGCATTTGAAAGGTAAATTAGCTCCCTTTGCCATTCATTCCCGCTACACAAGCGCGCACAGCGCCAATCCTTCCCCTGCCTGCGTGTCCCTGTAGCCCCAAGCTGCACATTGTGCACTTGTACACCCAAGATGTGCACCTTGCGGTGCACCAACTCTCGGCATACAGCTGCAAGGGCGGGGTTGGTCTCACTCGAGGTTTTCAATGGCTCCCCTCAGCCCCTCAAAGCTGGGATCGTAGCCACTGCATTGTCCCGAAGGTTCATGGAGTGCAGTATGTGCAGCCAGAAGTGCATCATTGCTAGCATTGTGGTGGCCTGCTCTGTCTGTGTTCTGATCCCATTCCTTCCCCCTGTTTGTTCCCCTGCACCCTTGCTAACCCTAAGTAGAACACGATGGGCCCCCGAAGGCAGGGCACTATGCGTACTCGCGCATTCATGGTTCTGCATTGCATGTGCATCTGCCCCGGGCGACAAGACACCCTGGGCTACACCCGTGACAAGACACAGGGCTCATGCCACTTTGCCTGCTTGAGTGGAGAGTGGCTGCAGCACTTTGAAGCGCAAGTGTGCCACACTCCTGATAAGTGATAATATATGCCGGGAGTGCCCCGACACACCTCACGTGATGACTCACTAATACTGTCTGACTGCCGGAGGTGTCAAAAGCAATGTGTACAAGAAGGGTGCTGCATCCCGTGAAATGGGGTCACTTGGGCGGAAAAGCATTTGTTGGAAGTGCATCAGCACGTCCGGCGCTCCTGCAAACCATATGTGGTAATAATCTCCGGACCTGCCTGCGGAGGTGCGCACTGACCGGCGCCCTGTTGCAGTGGGTACCATCAAGATGGCCACCCAATCGAAGATGTGCATCTGGTCTTCTCGCTTCTAGATCCAATTGATGCGCATATTTTCGTAAGCATGTTGCTTGAGCAGCCAGCACACGGCGACCATTAGTGAAAACAGCTCCAGATGCGACATGGGCTCTGGCTCAGCAAGCGTTGTTACAACCTCAACCATCATGCGCGACGGTCCCTGGATCTGTAACCTGATCCACACTCGTTGGTTTCGGCGCCAATGGATGGCGTAATGGGCGAAATCGAAGAGGTCCATGGCCTCATCTTCTATCTCTTGCCGTGTTCTGAGTGCTTCTACTTTGAGGCGCTGCCGCGCTTCCTGAGCCGTGGGCGGTCTCAGGCATGCAGGCTGCTGCCCGCCCCCTCGTTTCGAGTGGCGTCCTCCCCGCGTCAGGGCGCTAGGGTATGCACCCGCGTTAGGACACAGGTCAATACAAGAAGCTGTATGCAACATTGGCGAGGAAGCTTTATGGACCATGCTGAGGGGGACCACCAAGCATTACTGGGGGGCTCGGCCCCTCACCTTTGCTCTCTTTTTCCTAGCTTTGCATATTTCACTGGCATCAGTGCTGCACTCATCCCAGTCTGCAAGGAGACACCGTTCAACTGGGTCCAGGGGTTCTGGATCTGGCAGGGCCGATGCCCTCAAGTACATTGGCTGAGACCTTGGTAACAGCGCTTCTTTGTCCCCAGGGGGGAGCCGTGTATCAGACATTGGTTCAACTCCTAGTGCTCTCCACACCGCCAGGGGGGGGGGGGGTTACAAGTGGGGAGGGTGCACCCATGATCGATCCCACGACAGAGTGTGGTGTTAGGAAGTCTTCCGTTTCTTGACCGGCTGAGCTGGTTTGGGAAGGTGTGTTGAAGAGTGTCATGGCAATTGCCACCTCCCCTTCAGAGTCACAGCCAAGCGGCGGCTGCACACGCCGTTTGACTGGAGCTGCCGGGCTGGGTGTGTGCGATACATCCTGTTTATCAGGAGAGGGGTACCGGAGGAGTGGATGGTCCTGTCTTCCTTTCTCAGCCAACACATCTGCCCTTTCGTTGCCCGGTATACCTTGGTGCAACGGGGACCATGCCCACCGCATTATGTGCTGTGTTCTGTTGATTGCAAGTAGCAGGGCTTCCCATAGGTCGGAGTTGGGAAGTGGGCCCGTGGGCAGGCACCATTGCATTCTCCGCCACAAATAGGCCTTGCCGGCCACTCCATCAAGTACATAGGTAGAGTCCCCAAAAATGACGGTTTTTTGCGTGACTTTCACGACAGCAGAACTGGCTGCTTTTAATTCCGCTCGGTTGTTTGTTTGCTTTTCAAGTGTGTCCAGGGGGGATGAGAACATCCAATGCCCGTGGTGGCAACTGCCAAATCCCCCCACCCATCCGGCCTTGGAGTAATGCTTGGATGACCCATCGAAATGAAAAATGTGCCATCCTTCGGTGAGGTAGACTTGTTGTATGGCCATGACTTGTTGCGCCCTGGTTGCTTTGCGTTCATTGTGTTTCTGTTGTTTGGGATTGTCGTTCAACGGTGGTTGCACATCATGCACCCGTCGGGTGCGCCAATTGATGTGTACTGTCTTGAATGTACCCTCGTGACTAATTTGCATGAGTGAATTAAAGAAGTTTTGTACGCTTGCGTGATGGGCCTTTAGTGGCTGCCACATGAGAACAGTTTTCAATTCTTGGAGCCACCTCACTGTCTGTCACTAAGAGCAAACAATCCCACCGCGAGCCGCACCGCCCAGCATAACCCCGCCAACTCCGCCGTCTGTTGCGTATGACGCGCTACGGGCACCACCCATGATCGGGCTCCCACCTGCGGCGAAAACCCCCCCACCCTCTACGAAAACAGGTCCCACGCCGCGTCCAAGCACCAGCACCATGGCCTCAGGCGTTGAAAAAGTTCAGGTACAGGGGAGCGGGAAAGCGAAACAAACTGCCGCGCCCTCTCCCAAGGCAAAGCCCTATAAGGTTCAGCACACAAGCACAGAGTAGAGGCCAACGCATGCAGGATCTTTACAGGCACGTTCCTGTCATGGTCCCCCCACCGGACCCAACAATACGCGCCCGCCAGCAAGGGCGCGGAGGTCAACCGCGGCCGGATGTGCCACTGGAGGAAGCCCAGCAATTTCTCCATCAGCTTGGGCCGTGGCATGGGGGATACCGCCAACCTTAACCACGCAGCCAAACTCTGCAACCACGCGCATCTGTGGCTATAAACCATACGGCGCTGTAAGTCCAAAAACTTTCCTAGCACAAACAGATGTTGCACCGGTTCCAAAGTGGACTTATTAGAGATGATAAACCTATTCTCAACCAGCAAACGCACACACTCCTGGGTGGTGCCTTGTAGCAAGGGACGATCGGCCGAAACTAGGACGAAGTCGTCCAAGTAATGCAGTAACTCCACACTCCGTGGGATGGGTAGTCGCAACAAGTCCCCAAGGATGCGCTTGCAGAGGTATGGCGAAAACTTCCAGCCAAAAGGCAATCGCGTCGCCCCCACCACCGGTCCTCCCGGCCGTATCCTAGCCCGGAAAGCCGTGACAACGCGCTCCGGCAGGACACAACTCCAAAAGGCGTTGGTCAGGTCTAGATGTGTGGCATATACCCGCTGCCTAGGCAGCGTCTGGTTTAACAGTCGGCAAATACCCTCCCAGGAGGGTAAGGCAAAATGGGGGGGATCCGGGGACTCCTCATTTAACCCCACGCAAGACAGTATAAGGCTGACCTTGCGGGACGACTTAGGGATAATGAAAGGAAAAACCGACGGTGTAGTACCGTCAAGGAGCTCCCTGAAAATGCCCAGATGCTCAACAGCAGCAAAAAACGGAGCGACCAACCCCGACACCCGACCCGCCCTGCCCTGCGGATCTCGCTCCACATCGTAACCCGCCGCGGACTCCAAAAAGTCGGCCGGCACGACCTCCCTCCACAAACCATCCGGGATCCGGTACGACCCCACGGCCCCCAGCCCGCACTGGACCACCTCCGGGACCACCGCCGCGAGCGACGGCTTGGGCGACGTATTCAAGTGAAGCAACGCCTCCCATGCCGGTACGGCAAACTCGCAAAGTGCCAGACAAATCACATCCAGTGCAGAACCCAGGGGGAAGTTCTCAGCCACCCGGAATACCCTATCCACAAACTACTCAATCCGCTGCAAAAGTAAAGGCCCTGGCGCTGACAACTTGCGCTGCAGCCAGCACGCCGACCCCGACAGCAGGGCGAGCACCCGGGCATACAGGGGCAGTGCCATCAGGAACCGCGGGACAACCGGCGGATCGCCGCCGTCCCTAGGGAACTCCGGGCCCGGTAGGCCGGGGGGGGAGCCGCCCACCAAACCTTCCCCCCCCCCCACCCCCAGGCCCTCTACTCCTGCCAAAACCACCGTCCCATGTGTCCGCAAGTCCCCCACTGTCGCGGACGTCTCCCCAGGCGCCCGCCAGGCATATGAGTCACCCAACCCCCGCGGGGGGTGCCCCACATCCACCGCCTACTCCGACGGATGATCCCCTGCCACCGCCAACCGCTACCGCAATGACCACCGTCCGCCACCCTCGACCAACTTGCGCACCGCCCACAATCTAGCCCTGCCATCACCCGCGGCCCGGGCGGGGGCGGAGGGCGCGGCGTTAGACGCGTCGCAGCCGACAGCCACGGCGCCCAACCGCCCACGCGCACACGACCCCGGCCCTTCCAGGGACCTCGCGGGTGGCACGGGCACATCATGAAGATCGGGCGCCAACGCCCCCCCCCCCCGCTCCTAGCGGAGGTGGCGGAAATCCCACAACTGGGGGCAAGACCCTGACCAACCGCGGACCGCTTACGGGGCGGACACTCCATAACCTCGCGACCCCGCCTCCTGGGTGCAAGGCGCTGCGGCCTAACGGTCGGGGTAACCGCATCGCAGCCACCCACCCGGGACGGGCAAGGCACACGGTACTGCCGGACAGGGGGAGGGGGGGGGGCGCGTACTGCTGTCGCCGTGATCCCGGATCCCGTGGTCGTTTGCGTGACCCCACCCCCCCAGCACCGGGCGCGCCAACCCTGAAGGCATCCGCCGGAGCAGCGACGCTCCCCATGTTCGGCACACACTCCTTAACTCTACAAACTCCCGATCCATCTCCAACATCCGCATCCGAGTCAGAGTCGGACAGGACGATGACTTCAGGGGGCAGCCCATGAGAAGCGGACGGGGCGCAGGCCGGGGAAGGGGAAGTTGGTCGTGGCTCCGATGGAGGTCCTGGGACGGCTGGGGATGGGCACGGCTGGGGGTCGTCGACGGCAGCGGCACCGACGCTATGCTCTTCCCGAACGTCATCCACCAGAGTACTTCCAGTAGGCCCAAGAAGAGGCGGTGGGCTCGGGTGCGGCGGGTCCATCAGAGGCTCCGCAAACCGTGAGAGGTCGCACATAGCCATACGCCACAGAGCCGCAGGTAGCACCATGCCGCGTGGGCCCAGACCCACAGCCTCGTTAACATGCGGCAGCACCAGATTGCCCACCACCTCCGGATCTCGAAACCCCAGGGCATAACCCATGGCGGTACGCAAGCCAGCCCACCGCCCCCAGAAGAGGAAGTACTGGGCGGCGGGCTTGCGTACCCAGCATGCCGCGGAACCTCCCCTTCTGAGGGCATGCCAGCGAGCATCAGCCCACTTGGTGTCGCGGAGCAGGCCGCCGATGGTGTCCTCGAGGAAGGGGGCCCCTCCATCGAAAACGGGCTCTTCAGGCTGCTTCCCCTTAGCTTGGCAGTAGACTCGGAGGAATTCCATCCAGGATCTGGCGTAAGCTGCGGCCGGTCGACAGACCCATCCGGGCTCTCCCACCTTGGTGCTGTAGAACCAGAGGCCCTCCTTGCGGTCAAGGTCGCAGCACCGGATGGAGGCGGCCTCTCCAACCCGGAGCCACATCGTCCACGACAGGCCCGTCAGCGCCGCGACCGCCCGATCGTCCGGCGCGGTGGCCGCATTCCAGATGTGCAGAAGGGCTCGAGGCGACACGTACGCCTGCGGGCCAGGGCCTCTTCCCGACTTTGCAATGCGCCAGTGGAGGGCCGCCACAACCCGGGGGACCAATGCCAAATCCTCCGCCGCGCGGACGGCAGACGCCAGTCCGCGCAACCCGGACGCAGAGTGGCCATCGGCTGCACGCTCCACCATGCGAAGCGAGAGGATTTCTGGCAGGGGCCTGGCCGGGATGCATGCTTCGAACTCCGCCAGCTGATGTATAGCCGACCCATACCGCTGCCTCGTGCGCTGCTTCCAGGAATGCATGGCCGCCACTCTAGGGTAGGCCCGCTCGTCCGATTTCGCCAGCCGCTCCCAAGCGGATGCCAAGCCTGCAAAGCTGGCAACAAACCCAGACGAAACCTCCGGGGCAACCACTGCGGGCACTGCCCGCGAGCAGAAGGCGGCCCGCCGACCGCCCCACCCACCCCCAGCAAGGTCGTCCAGCCAGGCCCAGTGTGGGCACTGAAAGTGCCAATGCTTGGGGGCAGTGGTCTCGGGGCTGTGGGCCTTGCAGCGGCGGTATTCCCCCGGCGCAGGGGCGGACACAGGGACTTTCCCTCCCGAGGCATTAACCCATTTGAGGACGCCTCCCTCACGCACGAACCAAACCCCTCGCCACCGAAACGAATCAGTCGGGCGGGCGGAGGCCTGAGACCACTGGAGGGCATCCAGCTGCTTGCCCTCGGCTGATTCGGCATATTCGCGGGCTCGTTGTCGTCCTTCATACGCCTTGTGGCTGTCCCATAGGGTGTCCCAGACACGGTTCGCCAGAACCTCCCCGGGAGTCAGGTCCTCGGTGCCCTCCATGTCCGCTCTAGGCACCTGCTGCACGTACTGCTCCAGGGGCTCCGCGGTTTGCTTCATCCACCCGGCCAGGCGCTCACGGCCACGGAACTCCGCCAAGGCCTCCGTCGTGAGCCGTGGCGTCTTGGGTGAGGCCAGCTCCGCCTTCTCGAGCCTCCTACGAAGGCCCTCCAATTCTGCTGCCTGTTGCCGGACCAAGGCCTCCAGGTCGGGATTCGTTTGCGAAGAAGGGGACGGTCCAACCGACGGCTCCACGCCGCGATTGTCCGAATCCTTCGGGGGGCTGGCCGACTTGTTGGGGGTGAAAAGGTTCAGGGTACAAAAAACAGAAAGTAAAAACACACTGCCTGGTAGGGGAAGAGGGGGAGGTAAACCAACGGTGATAAGCACCGTGAGTTTCCCAACGCCTGTCCCCACCCTTGCACAACAATGTGCCACATCTCCAACATTGCGGACGGGAGGGATGCAAGACATAAGGGACCCAATGCGAGGAAGCACTGGAAAATCTGCCATTGCAAATGAATGGGCTTGGAATTGGTCATACTTGAGATTGCAATTCCAACATTTCCCACACGAACCGGACATCATGACTTTCCCATCCCCACTTTTCAAACACAATAATTTTTTGGGGGTTCCCCCAATTTCTATGCCGCCCTCGGCTACAGGTTTTTTGACTTGGTCGTTCAATTTCCCCACGGCATCCATCCTTTGAGGATGGGCCATACCATCCCCCCCATCAAAAACCCACCATGAGGCCCATGCCTGACCATCATGGTGTGCCCCCCTATCCTCCCATAGGTCCACAAACACGTCACAGCGTGTGGCACTGGCATTGTGAAAAACAGTGGCATCAAAACATATTACAACAGCCAAATATGTATTCTGCTGATACTTCCGAATGCTGTCCTCAGCATGGGCACATGCAACCATGGTGGTGACAATATCATGCAATTCCACCACCCCACATGTCCGCGTACCCCCTTTACTGGCCACCTCCAAAACCCTCCCCTTGGACAGGTAAGGTGTGATGGTCTTACACATTGCCATCACATGGTCCCAAGTGCATGTTGTCCTCATGCAACCCTTCAATGCCCGGATGGAAAGGTGGTGCCGCCGCATCCATCGGAGTAGGTTAATTGCCTCCTTGTCGGCCGCAGCCACCTCACCATCTTTTAAAATAATCATGAGGCCTTGGGCATGGGGTCGCAAAAGTACATCATAACCAACCAATGTTGATGCTACCGACTACAACTACAAACGTCTTTGCCGTTGCCCTCTTTCCCCGCATTCCTAATGTAAAAAAAAGAGGGTGGGCCATATGATGGGAAACAAAATAATGTGGTGGCGCTGATGTTTGTGCATGCAGATCACATACTCCATAGGGGGTCAATTGCCGGCGTTTGATTGCCTCACCAAATTCTTGAATACTCTCCAAACAGAGCCCCTTCTCCTTCGGATGGGAATTCGCAACCATAGTGCTTAGAACAATTGCCGCAGAAACATGTTCCAGGCATATGTGGGCCAGTTGCCCAATGGAACCGTGGGCACAGGCGCATACCAGAGGGGCACAACATGCAAGATTCAGCGCAAATCGTTCGCCGTATACTTCGAGTATACGGCCGTATACACACAGGTATACTGCGTATACTCGGAGGTATACAGCCCTATACTAGTAGTGTACGGTGCCCACTAGTGGCCCCAAGGACGAAAGCCACAGGCCAATAACTCTTCAACAGATTCATCAGGGAGGTAATCTGTGTTGGACCCATTGTAGAAAACAATGGCATAGCGCTCCCCCCTCCATGGGGCAGGCCCGTGGTGGGCTTGGGGGTTGAAAACCACACCCGGCCAGCCCTTGTAGGCCTTCACATCCACAACACCACCTCCATGTACATCCAACCGCATCGGGGTCCCTTGCGTGGGACTATGGAGCACTCCAGTTGTTTCAACACAGACCTCCCCACCACTATGCGCCCTGACAACGCAAATGGCCGAAAGCGGAGAAGGATCCTTCATATGGCGATGGCGCGGCATTCTTTGTGAAGTATCGCATTGTACCACTTGAATGGTGGTCCAATGGAACCACCTTGGAAAATTTGCATGCGCGTGTGCATTTGAAAGGTAAATTAGCTCCCTTTGCCATTCATTCCCGCTACACAAGCGCGCACAGCGCCAATCCTTCCCCTGCCTGCGTGTCCCTGTAGCCCCAAGCTGCACATTGTGCACTTGTACACCCAAGATGTGCACCTTGCGGTGCACCAACTCTCGGCATACAGCTGCAAGGGCGGGGTTGGTCTCACTCGAGGTTTTCAATGGCTCCCCTCACCCCCTCAAAGCTGGGATCGTAGCCGATGCATTGTCCCGAAGGTTCATGGAGTGCAGTATGTGCAGCCAGAAGTGCATCATTGCTAGCATTGTGGTGGCTTGCTCTGTCTGTGTTCTGATCCCATTCCTTCCCCCTGTTTGTTCCCCTGCACCCTTGCTAACCCTAAGTAGAACACGATGCACCCCCGAAGGCAGGGCACTGTGCGTACTCGCGCATTCATGGTTCTGCATTGCATGTGCATCTGCCCCGGGCGAAAAGACACCCTGGGCTACACCCGTGACAAGACACAGGGCTCATGCCACTCTGCGTGCTTGAGCGGAGAGTGGATGCAGCACTTTGAAGCGCAGGTGTGCCACACTCCTGATAAGTGATAGTATATGCCGGGAGTGCCCCGACACACCTCACGTGATGACTCACTGATACTGTCTGACTGCCGGAGGTGTCAAAAGCAATGTGTACAAGAAGGGTGCTGCATCCCGTGAAATGGGGTCACTTGGGCGGAAAAGCGTTTGTTGCAAGTGCATCAGCACGTCCGGCGCTCCTGCAAACCATATGTGGTAACAATCTCCGGACCTGCCTGCGGAGGTGCGCACTGACAGGCGCCCTGTTGCAGTGGGTACCATCAAGATGGCGTCCCAATCGAAGATGTGCATCTGGTCTTCTCGCTTCCGGATCCAATTGATGCGCATATTTTCGTAAGCATGTTGCTTGAGCAGCCAGCACACGGCGACCATTAGTGAAAACAGCTCCTGATGCGACATGGGCTCTGGCTCACCAAGCGTTGTTACAACCTCAACCATCATGCGCGACGGTCCCTGGATCTGTAACTTGATCCACACTTGTTGGTTACGGCGCCAATGGATGGCGTAATGGGCGAAATCGAAGAGGTCCATGGCCTCATCTTCTATCTCTTGCCGTGTTCTGAGTGCTTCTACTTTGAGGCGCTGACGCGCTTCCCGGGCCGTGGGCGGTCTCTGGCATGCAGGCTGCTGCCCACCCCCTCGTTTCGAGTGGCGTCCTCCCCGCGTCACGACGCTGGGGCATGCACCCGCGTTAGGACACAGGTCAATACAAGAAGCTGTATGCAACATTGGCGAGGAAGCTTTATGGACCATGCTGAGGGGGACCACCAAGCATTACTGGGGGGCTCGGCCCCTCACCTTTGCTCTCTTTTTCCTAGCTTTGCATGTTTCACTGGCATCAGTGCTGCACTCATCCCAGTCTGCAAGGAGACACCGTTCAACTGGGTCCAGGGGTTCTGGATCTGGCAGGGCCGATGCCCTCAAGTACATTGGCTGAGACCTTGGTAACAGCGCTTCTTTGTCCCCAGGGGGGAGCCGTGTATCAGACATTGGTTCAAGTCCTAGTGCTCTCCACACCGCCAGGGGGGGGGGGGGTTACAAGTGGGGAGGGTGCACCCATGATCGATCCCACGACAGAGTGTGGTGTTAGGAAGTCTTCCGTTTCTTGACCGGCTGAGCTGGTTTGGGAAGGTGTGTTGAAGAGTGTCATGGCAATTGCCACCTCCCCTTCAGAGTCACAGTCAAGCGGCGGCTGCACACGCCGTTTGACTGGAGCTGCCGGGCTGGGTGTGTGCGATACATCCCGTTTGTTAGGAGAGGGGTACCGGAGGAGTGGATGGTCCTGTCTTCCTTTCTCAGCCAACACATCTGCCCTTTCGTTGCCTGGTATACCTTGGTGCAACGGGGACCATGCCCACCGGATTATGTGCTGTGTTCTGTTGATTGCAAGTAGCGGGGCTTCCCATAGGTCGGAGTTGGGAAGTGGGCCCGTGGGCAGGCACCATTGCATTCTCCGCCACGAATAGGCCTTGCCGGCCACTCCATCAAGTACATAGGTAGAGTCCCCAAAAATGACGGTCTTTTGCGTGACTTTCACGACAACAGAAATGGCTGCTTTTAATTCCGCTTGGTTGTTTGTTTGCTTTTCAAGTGTGTCCAGGGGGGATGAGAACATCCAATGCCCGTGGTGGCAAGTGCCAAATCCCCCCACCCATCCGGCCTTGGAGTAATGCTTGGATGACCCATCGAAATGAAAAATGTGCCATCCTTCGGTGAGGTAGACTTGTTGTATGGCCATGACTTGTTGCGCCCTGGTTGCTTTGCGTTCATTGTGTTTCTGTTGTTTGGGATAGTCGTGCAACGGTGGTTGCACATCATGCACCCGTCGGGTGCGCCAATTGATGTGTACTGTCTTGAATGTACCCTCGTGACTAAATTGCATGAGTGAATTAAAGAACTTTTGTACGCTTGCGTGATGGGCCTTTAGTGGCTGCCACATGAGAACAGTTTTCAATTCTTGGAGCCACTTATGGACATGCTGTTCAAATGTGGGCTCATCGTTCGGTGCGGCCGAGCACCGGGTCGCCCAATGTGCCTTGCGGGTTGTCCAGAGGACAAGCCCCGGTGTGGTATTGAACGTGTGTTCAAACGGGAAATGCATCCAGCGTCCTGTCTTAACGTTCACCCTCCATTGCCCAAAGCACTCCACCATGAATTTGTGTGTGTGCGCGTAAAATGCACAGTTGTGCAAGGCATGGAACACCTTTTCCCTTGCTCCACACAGAGAGTAGGTGGAAGTATGGAGCCAAGGTTCCAAGCGGTGCCGCACTTTGAGTTTGTGCCACATGCACTGATGATGATGATGATGGGTTGGATGGGGGCACTCATTGCGGCTTTGGGGGCACGCCACGTGCTGGGGAGGCGGACTGACTGCCCTGACTCCCACTGCCCTGAATCCCAGACCCTTGGGGTGGGGGTGCAGTCCCTGCGACACTATGGGCCACAATGGACCTCGCCCACTCCTCGTTGGCCTTGGTCGCTTGGAGTTGCGTCTCCAACTCCTTGGCCTTGAGATGCAAGTCATGGTCCCGGATTTGCATTCGCAAGTGTCGCAGCACACACAGGCGAACGGCACAAAACGAATAGGGCATTAAACGGCTACCATGGCCACGCAGTGTATGGAAAAGGGGTGGTTTTTTCTCGCAGGGGTCTGTATTTTTTTTTAGAATTTTTGAAACCATATCCTCCATTCCAACCCATTGAAAAAGGCCTTTTTCAGACAAAATAGTTGTTTTGGGTACCCATATTCGCCCTCTCATTCAAAAGTTCCCTTAACGGCAATTCGCAAAGGGTACATCATGGTGGCCTCGGCCAACTTGGCCTCGAGGTCCACAATCCTCCTCGCCTTGGCGTCACCCTCTGCATGGGCAGCCTTCAGCTCCTCCTTGAGGGAGGCATTGGCCTCCCTCAAGGAGGTCAGGGAAGTCCGGCCGAACTCCCCGATCTCCTTGGAGATGTTCGGCTGGCACTTCCCCAAGCACGCCGCAACACCACTGACAATGTCAGTGGTGCTGGACACAGCGAGGTCCCCTAGGACCTCGCATGCGCCACAGCGGGTAGCCACTTCAACCCCCCCCACCCCCCCAAACCCCTCAAGCCCCCCTGAGCTCACAGTAACAACAGCAGCAGCAGACCCGGAAGGCTTGGGGGCCTTCCGGGTGGGGGGGGCTGCAGGGGTGGCGCTCACCGTAGCGGGCTCATCATGAGCCCACTTCATCCCCCTCCCCACAAGCTGTTTCCCCGCCCTCGCGGCCAACTCGGCCTGGAGGGCCACGGAGAAAGCCATGGGAACAGGCCCCCCCCAAAAAATTTTGGAGCACCATGATGGAGTCCGAGATGCTCCCTTTTTCCCACGTGGTCTTCAAAAAAACGTGCACCTTCCCGGAGCTGTTGCTCCACACTGCAGCCCCCCAAATGGCCTCCACAACCCCATCCTTCAAATTTCCAATGACCCTAATGGGCAGGCGAATATCATACAGTGCACCACCGGCACGGACATTGCATCGGGAATAGTACCCAGTGTCCTTGCCAGTGGTGGATGCCACGTCGGAGGGCGCACTGGCAACACGCCCCGGACCAACTAGAATGGGATCCACGTACTCCCGACCGGAGACCACTTGGCCCGCGGCAGCCTTCGGCGCCACCAACTCCACCTCGGGCTCGGCCACTTCGTAATCGGTGATGCTCCGCAGTGGCCAGCGATCACATTGGACCCGCATGGGAAGAAAGGGTGGAGTTCTAACTAACAACTACTCAAAATGGATTGAAATTGGCAACAAATACTATGAGTATATAGCCGTATACACAAGGTATACGCCCGTATTCCAAGACCATGCCACTGGGTGGGTGAGAGGTATGCATGCTACACTTGCAAACGAAACGTTCCTGGTTCAAACCCCACTGCCCTCCAACATGCAAAAACGTGTGTAGGCCATTGAAGAATTCTGGGAAGAAGTTGAAGAGGTTGATGACCAAAGAAAAATTCAACGTGAAGAACCGCAACCATATAGAGAGGCGCTGAAGACGGGCAAAAAAAAACCCACCAGTGACCCTACCTTTTGAAATAAATGACACTTAATGAATAACAACAACACAGTTCACCCCATGCCCAGAGCCCACAAATACCTGATTGCAGATGCACCACAGCTCATTATTCTCCTCTTCCTCCTCCTCCAAGTCCTTAACTTCCTCCCCGGCATTGTGCTTGCCCTTTCTTGACTTTGCCTTGGGCTTCGGCTTCGACTTCTTCTTTCTTGAGACGGTCTTGAACGGCCACCACTTCACCCAACCGTATTACTAATAATAATAATAATAATAATAATAGCTCTCCGCCAGTGCAACATCCATGAGGTGGTGCTTGTGCCGAAGTGCAAACCAATGCAAAACCCACCAATTGTGGCATCGGTGGAAGCCAAAGCAACACCACCAAATAAACCCCGCAAAACCACCAATAAACTAATTGGGGGGGCCAGCAAGGAAAGTGCCATGCGAGCCCACAGAAGGCAAGGGGTTAGCATGCATTTGCCGCAATGGGCACTCCTCGTATGAAGGGTGCCCCTCAGCCCCGATTCGAAGGGGGCTAGGGGACAAATTTGCATGAATTGCAAAAAAAGTAGCCCCATCAACGGGCATGTAGAAATGCAGTGGCGCCGGACAACGACCCCATGCAACGCCACTGTGTCGCGGCATTGTCGCACCCTGATTCCAAGCGCCCTCCTGACAGGCACCACAGTGCCCCTCCACGCCGTGGGTAGCACACAATGGCACGTTACCACATGTAACACAAAAAACTGTGGTAGCATCAGTCACATCCAACAACACCTCACAACCAACTGCACCACAAGTGATGGACAAGCTTCAGGATGAGTATGGGGACCTTAGGGGGGATGCGGGGGTCAATATTTTTAATGAGGATTGGCCCGCCGAGACTCGTGCACGGGACAGTGACACCCGCCGGGTGCAATGTACAGTTTTGCAAGGGAGGTCCTTATACCCCACTTGGAGACTCATTTGGGTTGGAACTGTCCGGTCGTGAACGTTACCACCTTTATTGTGGTGAAGGCCGGTACAGTGGATGTGGAAAAAAAACAGTGTTGGCACTGTGACATTAAACTCAGCTATGTTACCGGTCCGGACCAACACCATGTTATTTGATTGTTCCCGATGTTCTGCTGCACACCCGATGATGGTTATGCTGGGGATTTCGTGGTTGCATCGCACACGTGCCTCGCGGACCCTTGGGTGGAGGCCCCGTTGGCCCCATTGGCCATCGGGGATGTGTGGTTGGGCAATGCACTTACTGTGCATCGAGGACGCATTTGCCCTACCACGAACCCCAATCGGCCGCGTGTTTTTGGTTTCATTTCAGGTGGTACCTCAAGGTTCGACTACAACAACCTTTGCCCTGTTGTTGTTCCTCTTTGGGCCAGCAAAGCCGCCGCATCCCCCGAAGGGTCTCACGGCAAGCATGGCCCCCTTGCTTAAAAACCTTGAGGTCGTCAACATGACGATGATCGACGACCTCAACGGGGATGGAGACACGATGGTGTTCAACACCAAAAAGGGGGCTGGTGGTGAGGGGGAAGAAAAGGGAGGGGTGAATTCCAGTACCCTTGTACCAGGTGGGGAGGGTGTGGCCCTCCAAATCGGAATGCCAGGACCATGGCAATTGGGAGTGGAGAGAGTAGAGGGGGGCGGTGTCCTCCCAATGCCCCCGCTGCACTTGCTGGGCCTTGCACTCCCATTTGCGCCAGCTAGCGGCGAGGTCCCCCGACACCTGAATCCTTGAAGAGCCCTCCGGCATCTCCCATTCCCTCAAATAGAAACTCATCCCCCTATTTCGTCCGCGACAGCTGTTTTTAACGTGCTCCACAACAGCGCGGGCATCCGTGTCATGGAGCTGCAGCACAATAGCTTGCAGATTGGGGTAGTTGTCAAACAACGACAACAAAGGGTCAGTGAGGCTGTGGGGTTGGGCAACGCCGGGTTGCGTTACCTTCACCAGGGCCACAGGAGTGCCCAATGTGGACCAAGCACAATTCTCAAGAGAAGCCCAAGACACGGTGTGTGTGCTCTCTGGGCTGTAAACACCTTTGTGCACTGTGCGGAGAGTTACGTGGTCAGCCCACTTCTTCAGCAAGGCACGAGTGCCCACATCAGTCATGGTGCCAGAAAAAGAGGGCCTGGGAGAGCAATAAGCAACACAATATGGATTGAAATGGACACATATGGAGGCATACATGGCAATCATGAGTGAAGTATGAGCCTAGATTGGTTTCAAGTGGTGTGCAATTGTTTGGCAAAGGCAAGACAAGAAACAAGATGGGGACAAAAGACACAACAATGGAATTTTTCAACTTGAAACAACCACGTGGTGCAAACAAATACCCCCAGCATACGGCCGTATACTCTAAGTATACGGCCGTATAGTCCAGAGTATACGGCCGTATACTCCAGAGTATACGGCCGTATACTAAGGTATTGAAGCGTTGAGTATACGGCCGTATACCCCAAGAGCCCAAAATGGGGTATTTTCAAACACAACATTGATCATCACAATTGGCAAACTAGAGATTTTCCCAAACCCACCTATGCATGCATTGTGCATTGTACATTAGTAGCCACCTGTACATGCCACATACCCCTTTCTCCCAAAACCCCCTTTTTTACCCGTATACTACCATGTATTCCAGGTATGCCAGGTCATGCTCACCATATGAGGTCTTCAAAACGATGGGTCATCTCCTTGCTGACCCATTAGACATCACGCTGCAGGGTCTGCCCTCTTACACTTTTGTTCCAATGTCTGAGGTGGAGTAGGGTGTCCAGCAAATGGTAGCTGTATATAATGTGTAACTACGAAGTAAGTGAAGTTTTGCTAAAACGCGGTAAATTGCGGCAAATCAAGGCAAAAACTGAGAACCCCACTTACTGCCCTCATCCCACTTGTACCCCTATTACACAACGTTTTTTGAACAAAAACCAAGCCTCCTTGTTTTTGAATCACCCAAAACGCTGCCGCCATCACCCCACGACGGCGTGTTTCGTGTCCGGTGGTTCTCCCTTCACCCACAGTCAAAACGGGGGGTTTCCCTAATTTTACCTCATTTTGACGCGCGCTAAAACTAGTTTTGACGCGCGCTAAAACAAGTTTTGACGTGCCCTATACCTACTTTTGTCCTAGGTTTGCAACCCTGCATTGCAAGCTAAAACTGGTTTTGACGTGCGCTAAAACTAGTTTTGTCTGAAGCTACATCATGGTTAAATGCAACCGTAGCCCCTCCTTGGGTACATACACACATGTACATGATCATGCACGCTGAGGCACATGGCACGAGCACAACAACAATCTGTCTTCTCATTTCTGTACCCCCTTCAAGTGCTTCCAAGCACTGTTGTTCTTCAGGTATGCCTCTTGCTTGGTCCATGCCGGTTCCCACACATTGAACCCCTTATTTCACAAACTATAGTCCTTATTGTCGTTTCGGATGAGTTCACCCCAACTCTTGTGCACTCCCCTAAGCCTGCTCCCCTTCCCTCCCCCTTGAGAGACCTGCTTCTGACCTCCTGCTTCAGCGCCTTGTGTCTCCCCTCTGCCTTCAACCCCGCCGTCGGGGTCAAATCCCCGTACAACCCTGCCACCTCAACCATGTGGTCTACCCACAAGTGGGGCCACAAACTAATACTAAGTCCTCAAGCCCTGTGCAGTGACCCCATCACCTTCAGGTCAGCCCTCAACTCATTCACCTTGGTCGCTGTCAAGAAACCCTTTTCCCATACCACTTTAGCGGTCCTTCCCAAAAGCAGCCCCCACTGCCTGAACCCCTCCCCCCATGGCACGCGCACACCGTTATGCACAATGTCGTGTTGCAAAAGGTTGCTGTTTTGGAGCTCCTCGGCAATGCACTCCCATCCCTGAGCCTTAATCCACTCCCCTGCCGCAGGCTGTTCAATGTGCACTCCCTCCCTATCCTCCCCAACCACATCCTGCGCGGTCATTGTTCCAGCTTGGATTCTTATGGGGTCCAGGTAGAACTGGACCCACTCCGACGCTTAGCGTCAGCTTCGGGTCCTCGGGCGCGCCGTAGGACAAGGTGTTCACGACCGCAGCTGGAAGATGGACCTACAAGAACGTGGAACATGTCTCCACTTGTGTTACCGCATTTTGACGCGCGCTAAATGCAGTTTTGACGTGCGCTAAAACCTGCTTTGACGTGTGTTGAAAGCGGTGTACTGCAAAGCAAAGCGCATTTTGACGTACGCTAAAGCACGCTTTGACGTGCGCTAAATCGCGTTTTGACGTACGCGAAAGCGGGTTTTGAAGTGCGCTAAAACAAGAAATGACGCGCGCTAAAAAAAGAAATGACGCGCGCCAGAACACGGTAAACGGTAGGTGCACACCTGGTACTAACAGTTGCACACCCACCTGTCCACCTTCCACTGGTTGGCGTTGCGGAGGTTGTCGATAGGGGTAAGGGCTCGCCAGTAGTGGGCCATCTGCGAATAGGACATCACTTCCAGCGTCTGTTGTTTCATGAAATCCCCCGGGCTGCCGCCACGAAGGCAAACGCAACGTCGCCCATTTGCAAATTGAGTCGCGCAACCCTCGCATTGCTAACGGCTGGGATCCACCATCGATGCACCCAAGGTGTTGAACAGTTTGGTACATCGTCCTCGCCATCGTGCGCAATGTCCGTGTACTGCACCCCCTTTACCGCCAGCCACATGTTGCAGTCTGCAATGTGCCGACAGAGATGCATGGCGTCGCCCATATGCTGCCATGGCACCGGCACGTGCGTGCACTCGCCCATGTCGAACTCCGTCTCCTGTGGTGTCGGTAGTGGAGGCTGCTTGCACGCCATCTCCATGACCTCGGGACCCTCCACGCACGGCAGAACCTTGCGCACCCCATGCGGCAAAAATGTAAGGACGAGGTACCTGCTCTTACCACCACCAAAGTGCACGAACAAAGGCCCGTTCATGAGCAGGGCATCCCCAAGTTTCATCGGCAGCGTGTGCATCTTGTTCGCTGTGTGATGTCCACGATGTGACCCAACCTGCACCTGCAGAGCTTGCCCAGCCTCAACGTCCTGAAGGGGGACAATGACCGTGTGCGCTAGGTGGGCGTACGCGCGGGACCAGTGGTGCATGCGGTGAAGTAGCTCGTATCCTGCCCAATCCTCCGTATTGGTGTCCTCTGGCCCGGTATACAACACCGTCCCCAAGGTGTTGCTATCCTTCAAGAAGATCCACTGCTCGTAGATGGCGTTGTACAAGGCGTTCTAGAGCGGCAAAGGAAACCAAGTCACCGCGTCCCGCTGGGTTTGCAGTGGCACCCCCGGATAACCAGCACCATGGACCGGCCACTCCTCCAACGTCTGCCGATCCAGGTTGACAATGTTCTGCAGTTGCTGGTGGATCTCCGGGAAGAAGAGGGCCTCCATGAGGTGGTAGCCAACGACATCGTAGTTGTTCCAACTTTGGTTTGGAGCGGCCGGAACCTCTATGGACAGTTCAGGTTGGTTGGTGGAGATTGCTGGACCAGGGGAACCCGTCGGAACGTACACCCAGCTGGCCGTTGTTTCCCACTTGGTGGGATGGGTCACATCCGGCACAATGTGCTCCAGCTGCGCCGCCGCAACTGCAACCATGGGCCCCTGGCCGACCCACTCTTGGCCTTTGCAGCCCTTATACCTGAGCGGCACATGTGCCGTTGTGGGTTTGGTGACTTTCGCCTTCCGCTCCAAATAGCTGCAGAGCGGCCTATCCACTGGGTCAGTGTCCCATTGATTTTTGGAAATGTCCTGTGTGGCCCAGCATTCGGTCTGCGGCCCGTTGCCACAGCCAATAGAGACGAGGCGGTGGATCATATCGGAATCCGCCCGACACATCCCATGATCCACATGATGACAACCGCAACCACCTTTGAACCCAACAGCCTGTGGGTTGTGTGAGCGACCGTTGTGAGCGACCCTGGGGTGAGAGGCAAACGGACACATGTGGCATCGTACACCACTGCTGCATGCACCACACCATCCTTCTTCGAAGCCGTCAACAGGTTTTCAATCTGCACGGACAGTTGTGGCCACTAGTTCAGATCCCCATCTTCCAACTTCACAACCTCCTTTGTAAATCCTTCTAGGGTCACCTCCAACAGGGGCTCCGCAAGCACCTCGATGGTGCGGACCACACCCGCCGGCCCTTCCGGCACAATTGGCCCAGGCTCATTGTCGTCATCGGACGATGAGTCGTTGGCGCCCGCGGGGGGCAGGTTGATTTTGGCCTACTTCCCCCCCTTTTGTGCTGCCTTCTTTGGCTTCCCCTTCTTCTGGGGCATCCAAAAAACTATAAAAAAGAAGGAGAACAGGAAAAAGCGCATTTGACGTGCGTTATTCCTGGTTTTGACGTACGCTAAAACCAGTTTTGTCTTGAGCTGCATTGCACTACAGTAAGCTAAAACTGGTTTTGACACGCGCTAAAACTAGTTTTGACGTGCGACAAGCGAAGGCAAACGGAGCAAACATGGCACAATACAAAAGTTGCTGGGGACCCAGGTTCGACGGAAGACCACCCAACCTGTTACCGGAAAAAGCATGGATTTAGCCTCATTTTACATCAATTTGACATGGCTTTGTCCTACCACCACCCAAACACATGGAGGGACATGGCAAACACTGTTAACCAAGTTTGACCTCAATTTACCGCGTTTTACCGCGTTTTAGCGAAACTTCACTTTACCCATTTGTCTTCGTAGTTATATGGGTCAGGCAGAGCCTGAAACCTGATCGTGTCTGCATGCTGCCAGCATCAAAGCGCCAAGCTACCATCAATTGCTGTTTCCACAAGTATCTGATGCACAAAGAAAATCTTCACCGTTCCCCGCTTTTGGTTTCCTTGTGTCCAAAGTGCATGGTTCTTATTTTTGGCCCGCTGGGTGGAAAGCCCCAAGGGGTTCTTATTTTGGGGGTGGTTCTAAGTTTGGGGCCTCTTCTTATTATTGGGGATGGGGTTTGGTTGATGAAGGCCGTGCCCATCTGGAAAAGAAGCAAAAACAATGAGTACACAAACCCGTGACTCCAAAATCCAAGGCACCTGAGTCAGATTCTTGTGCAAGCAACACAACGCAATCACACAATGCCGAGGAGTCCAACCATGAGTTTGACATGTCGTTGTCCAAACGTCACAAAGGTGGTAGCAAAGAAAAAGCGCCACGCACTAGAAACTTCACGGAATGCATCACGCGCCAAGAAAGGTACAACGAAGGAACCTCCACGCCAATCCACAAAGACTCACAATCCACGCTTTGTTGTGTCTCCCCTCGAGTTGGGGTTAGGGACTCATAATCCGCGCTTTTTTGGGTGGCCCCTTGAGTTGGGGTTAGGGACTCACCATCCTTAGGGACTCACAATCCAGGCTTTTTTGCGTGGGCCTCGAGTCGTGGTTAGGGACTCACAATCCACGCTTTGTTGTGTAGCCCCTCGAGTTGGGGTTGGGGACTCCCAATCCACCCTTTATTGCGTGGCCACTCGCGTTGGCGTGGGGGACTCACAATCCACGCTTTGGTGTGTGGCCCCTCAAGTTAGGATTAGGGACTCACAATCCACGCTTTTTTGTGTGGCCCCTCTAGTTGTGGTTAGGGACTCACAATCCACGCTTTGTTGTTTGGCCCCTCGAGTTGCAGTTTGAAAGACACAATCCACGCTTTGTTGCGCGCCCCCTCGAGTTTGGGCTAGGGACTTACAATCTACGCTTTGTTGCGTGGCCCCTTATGTTGGGGTTAAGGACTCACAATGCACGTGTTGTTGTGTAGCCCCTCGAGTTGAGGTTAGGGACTCACAATCCACGCTTTGTTGTGTGGCCCCTCGAGTTGGGGTTAGGGACTCACAATCCATGCTTTGTTGTGTCTCCCCTCGAGTTGGGGTTAGGGACTCATAATCCGCGCTTTTTTGGGTGGCCCCTTGAGTTGGGGTTAGGGACTCACCATCCTTAGGGACTCACAATCCACGCTTTTTTGCGTGGCCTCGAGTTGTGGTTAGGGACTCACAATCCACGCTTTGTTGTGTGGCCCCTCGAGTTGGGGTTGGCGACTCCCAATCCACGCTTTATTGCGTGGCCACTCGCGTTGGCGTGGGGGACTCACAATCCACGCTTTTTTGTTTGGCCCCTCTAGTTGTGGTTAGGGACTCACAATCCACGCTTTGTTGCGTGGCCCCTCGACTTGCGGTTGGAAAGACACAATCCACGCTTTGTTGCGTGGCCCCTCGAGTTTGGGCTAGGGACTCACAATCCACGCTTTGTTGCGTGTCCCCTTGAGTTGGGGTTAGGAACTCACAATCCACGCGTTGTTGTGTAGCCCCTCGCGTTGGGGTTAGGGACTCGCAATCCACGCTTAGTTGCCTGGCCCCTCGAGTTTGGGCTAGGGACTCACAATCCACGCTTTGTTGCGTGTCCCCTCGAGTTGGGGTTAGGGACTCGCAATCCACGCGTTGTTGTGTAGCCCCTCGTGTTGGGGTTAGGGACTCACAATCAACGCTTTGCGGTGTGACCACTCGAGTTCGGGTTAGGGACTCAAAATCCACGCTTTGATGCGTGGCCCCTTGAGTTAGGATTAGGGACTCACAATCCACGCTTTGTTGCGTGGCCCCTCGAGTGGGGGTTAGGAACTCACAATCCACGCTCTGTTGTGTGGCCCCCCGAGTTGGGGTTAGGGACTCACAATCAACGCTTTGTTGTGTGGCCATTCGAGTTGGGGTCAGGGACTCACAATCCACGCTTTGTTGTGTGGCCCCTCGAGTTGCAGTTGAAAAGACACAATCCACCCTTTGTTGCGTGCCCCCTGGAGTGTGGCCTAGGGACTCACAATCCACGCTTTGTTGCGTGGCCCCTCAAGTTGGGGTTAGGGACTCACAATCCACGCGTTGTTGTGTAGCCCCTCGAGTTGGGGTTAGGGACTCACAATCCACGCTTTGTTGTGTGGCCCCTCGAGTTGGGGTTAGGGACTCACAATCCATGCTTTGTTGTGTCTCCCCTCGAGTTGGGGTTAGGGACTCCCCATCCACGCTTTTTTGGGTGGCCCCTTGAGTTGGGGTTGGGGACTCACCACCCTTAGGGACTCACAAGCCACGCTTTTTTGCGTGGCCTCGAGTTGTGGTTAGGGACTCACAATCAACGCTTTGTTGTGTGGCCCCTCGAGTTGGGGTTAGGGACTCCAATCCAAACTTTGTTGTGTGGCCCCTCGAGTTGGGGTTGGCGACTCCCAATCCACGCTTTATTGCGTGGCCACTCGCGTTGGCGTGGGGGACTCACAATCTACGCTTTGTTGTGTGGCCCCTCGAGTTAGGATTAGGGACTCACAATCCACGCTTTTTTGTTTGGCCCCTCTAGTTGTGGTTAGGGACTCACAATCCACGGTTTGTTGCGTGGCCCCTCGACTTGCGGTTGGAAAGACACAATCCACGCTTTGTTGCGTGGCCCCTCGAGTTTGGGCTAGGGACTCACAATCCACGCTTTGTTGCGTGTCCCCTCGAGTTGGGGTTAGGGACTCACAATCCACGCGTTGTTGTGTAGCCCCTCGCGTTGGGGTTAGGGACTGACAATCCACGCTCAGTTGCCTGGCCCCTCCAGTTTGGGGTAGGGACTCACAATTCACGCTTTGTTGCGTGTCCCCTCGAGTTGGGGTTAGGGACTCACAATCCACGCGTTGTTGTGTAGCCCCTCGTGTTGGGGTTAGGGACTTACAATCAACGCTTTGCGGTGTGACCACTCGAGTTCGGGTTAGGGACTCAAAATCCACGCTTTGATGCGTGGCCCCTTGAGTTAGGATTAGGGACTCACAATCCACGCTTTGATTGTTCCGTGGCCCCTCGAGTGGGGGTTAGGAACTGACAATCCACGGTCTGTTGTGTGGCCCCCCGAGTTGGGGTTAGGGACTCACAATCAACGCTTTGTTGTGTGGCCCCTCGAGTTACGATTAGGGACTCACAATCCACGCTTTGTTGTGTGGCCATTCGAGTTGGGGTCAGGGACTCACAATCCACGCTTTGTTGTGTGGCCCCTCGAGTTGCAGTTGGAATGACACAATCCACGCGTTGTTGCGTGCCCCCTCGAGTTTGGGCGAGGGACTCACAATCAACGCTTTGTTGCGTGGCCCCTCGAGTTGGGGTTAGGGACTCACAATCCACGCGTTGTTGTGTAGCCCCTCGAGTTGGGGTTAGGGACTGACAATCCACGCTTTGTTGTGTGGCCCCTCGAGTTGGGGTTAGGGACTCACAATCCACGCTTTGTTGTGTCTCCCCTCGAGTTGGGGTTAGGGACTCCCCATCCTTAGGGACTCACAATCCAAGCTTTTTTTCGTGGCCTCGAGTTGTGGTTAGGGACTCACAATCCACGCTTTGTTGTGTGGCCCCTCGAGTTGGGGTTGGCGACTCCCAATCCACGCTTTATTGCGTGGCCACTCGCGTTGGCGTGGGGGACTCACAATCCACGCTTCTAGGCCCCTCGAGTTAGGATTAGGGACTCACAATCCACGCTTTTTTGTTTGGCCCCTCTAGTTGTGGTTAGGGACTCACAATCCACGCTTTGTTGCGTGGCCCCTCGACTTGCGGTTGGAAAGACACAATCCATGCTTTGTTGCGTGGCCCCTCGAGTTCGGGCTAGGCACTCACAATCCACGCTTTGTTGCGTGTCCCCTCAAGTTGGGGTTAGGGACTCACAATCCATGCGTTGTTGTGTAGCCCCTCGCGTTGGGGTTAGGGACTCACAATCCACGTTTAGTTGCCTGGCCCCTCGAGTTTGGGCTAGGGACTCACAATCCACGCTTTGTTGCGTGTCCCCTCGAATTGGGGTTAGGGACTCACAATCCACGCGTTGTTGTGTAGCCCCTCGCGTTGGGGTTAGGGACTCACAATCAACGCTTTGCGGTGTGACCACTCGAGTTCGGGTTAGGGACTTAAAATCCACGCTTTGATGTGTGGCCCCTTGAGTTAGGATTAGGGACTCACAATCCACGCTTTGTTGCGTGGCCCCTCGAGTGGGGGTTAGGAACTCACAATCCACGCTCTGTTGTGTGGCCCCCCGAGTTGGGGTTAGGGACTCACAATCCACGCTTTGTTGTGTGGCCCCTCGAGTTACGATTAGGGACTCACAATCCACGCTTTGTTGTGTGGCCATTCGAGTTGGGGTCAGGGACTCACCATCCACGCTTTGTTGCGTGGCCCCTCGAGTTGCAGTTGGAAAGAAACAATCCACGCTTTGGTGCTTGCCCCCTTGAGTTTGGGCTAGGGACTCACAATCCACGCTTTGTTGCGTGGCCCCTCATGTTGGGGTCAGGGACTCACAATCCACGCGTTGTTGTGTAGCCCCTGAAGTTGGGGTTAGGGACTCACAATCCATGCTTTGTTGTGTGGCCCCTCGAGTTGGGGTTAGGGACTCACAATCCACGCTTTGTTGTGTCTCCCATCCAGTTGGGGTTAGGGACTCCCCATCCACGCTTTTTTGGGTGGCCCCTTGAGTTGGGGTTAGGGACTCACCATCCTTAGGGACTCACAATCCACGCTTTTTTGCGTGGCCTCGAGGTGTGGTTAGGGACTTACAATCCACGCTTTGTTGTGTGGCCCCTCGAGTTGGGGTTCCCGATTCCCAATCCACGCTTTATTGCGTGGCCACTCGCGTTGGCGTGGGGGACTCACAATCCACGCTTTGTTGTGTGGCCCCCCGAGTTAGGATTAGGGACTCACAATCCACGCTTTTTTGTTTGGCCCCTCTAGTTGTGGTTATGGACTCACAATCCACGCTTTGTTGCGTGGCCCCTCGAGTTTGGGCTAGGGACTCACAATCCACGCTTTGTTGCGTGGCCCCTCGAGTGGCGGTTGGAAAGACATAATCCACGCTTTGTTGCGTGGCCCCTCAAGTTTGGGCTAGGGATTCACAATCCGGGCTTTGTTCGGTGGCCCCTCGAGTGGCGGTTGGAAAGACACAATCCACGTCTTGTTGCGTGGCCCCTCGACTTGCGGTTGGAAAGACACAATCCACGCTTTGTTGCGTGGCCCCTCGAGTTTGGGCTAGGGACTCACAATCCACGCTTTGTTGCGTGGCCCCTCGAGTTGGGGTTAGGGACTCACAATCCACGCGTTGTTGTGTAGCCCCTCGAGTTGGGGTTAGGGACTGACAATCCACGCTTTGTTGTGTGGCCCCTCGAGTTGGGGTTAGGGACTCACAATCCACGCTTTGTTGTGTCTCCCCTCGAGTTGGGGTTAGGGACTCCCCATCCACGCTTTTTTGGGTGGCCCCTTGAGTTGGGGTTAGGGACTCACCATCCTTAGGGACTCACAATCCACGCTGTTTTTCGTGGCCTCGAGTTGTGGTTGGGCACTCACAATCCACGCTTTGTTGCGTGGCCCCTCGAGTTTGGGCTAGGGACTCACAATCCACGCTTTGTTGTGTGGCCCCTCGAGTTGGGGTTAGGGACTCACAATCCACGCTTTGTTGTGTCTCACCTCGAGTTGGGGTTAGGGACTCCCCATCCACGCTTTTTTGGGTGGCCCCTTGAGTTGGGGTTAGGGACTCACCATCCTTAGGGACTCACAATCCACGCTTTTTTTCGTGGCCTCGAGTTGGGGTTAGGGACTCCAATCCAAACTTTGTTGTGTGGCCCCTCGAGTTGGGGTTGGCGATTCCCAATCCACGCTTTATTGCGTGGCCACTCGCGTTGGCGTGGCAGACTCACAATCCACGCTTTGTTGCGTGGCCCCCCGAGTTAGGATTAGGGACTCACAATCCACGCTTTTTTGTTTGGCCCCTCTAGTTGTGGTTAGGGACTCACAATCCACGCTTTGTTGTGTGGCCCCCCGAGTTAGGATTGGGGACTCACAATCCACGCTTTTTTGTTTGGCCCCTCTAGTTGTGGTAAGGGACTCACAATCCACGCTTTGTTGCGTGGCCCCTCGAGTGGCGGTTGGAAAGACGCAATCCACGCTTTGTTGCGTGGCCCCTCGAGTTTGGGCTAGGGATTCACAATCCGGGCTTTGTTGCGTGGCCCCTCGAGTGGCGGTTGGAAAGACACAATCCACGCTTTGTTGCGTGGCCCCTCGACTTGCGGTTGGAAAGACACAATCCACGCTTTGTTGCGTGGCCCCTCGAGTTTGGGCTAGGGACTCACAATCCACGCTTTGTTGGGTGGCCCCTCGAGTGGCGGTTGGAAAGACACAATCCACGCTTTGTTGCGTGGCCCCTCGAGTTTGGGCTAGGGACTCACAATTCACGCTTTGTTGCGTGTCCCCTCGAGCTGGGGTTAGGGACTCACAATCCACGCGTTGTTGTGTAGCCCCTCGCGTTGGGGTCAGGGACTCACAATCCACGCGTAGTTGCCTGGCCCCTGGAGTTGGGGTTAGGGACTCACAATCCATGCTTTGCGGTGTGACCGATCGAGTTCGGGTTAGGGACTCAAAATCCACGCTTTGATGCGTGGCCCCTCGAGTGGGGGTTAGGAACTGACAATCCACACTCTGTTGTGTGGCCCCCCGAGTTGGGGTTAGGGACTCACAATCAACGCTTTGTTGTGTGGCCCCTCGAGTTACGATTAGGGACTCACAATCCACGCTTTGTTGTGTGGCCATTCGAGTTGGGGTCAGGGACGCACAATCCACGCTTTGTTGCGTGGCCCCTCGAGTTGCAGTTGGAAAGACACAATCCACGCTTTGTTGCGTGCCCCCTCGAGTTTGGGCTAGGCACTCACAATCCACGCTTTGTTGCGTGGCCCCTCGAGTTGGGGTTAGGGAGTCACAATCCACGCGTTGTTGTGTAGCCCCTCGAGTTGGGGTTAGGGACTCACAATCCACGCTTTGTTGTGTGGCCCCTCGAGTTGGGGTTAGGGACTCACAATCCACGCTTTGTTGTGTCTCCCCTCGAGTTGGGGTTAGGGACTCATAATCCGCGCTTTTTTGGGTGGCCCCTTGAGTTGGGGTTAGGGACTCACAATCCACGTGGCCCCTCGAGTTGGGGTTGGCGACTCCCAATTCACGCTTTATTGCGTGGCCACTCGCGTTGGCGTGAGGGACTCACAATCCACGCTTTGTTGCGTGGCCCCTCGAGTTAGGATTAGGGACTCACATGCAATCCACGCTTTTTTGTTTGGCCCCGCTAGTTGTGGTTAGGGACTCACAATCCACGCTTTGTTGCGTGGCCCCTGGAGTTTGGGCTAGGGACTCACAATCCACGCTTTGTAGCCTGGCCCCTCGAGTTTGGGCTAGGGACTCACAATCCACGCGTTGTTGTGTAGCCCCTCGCGTTGGGGTTGGGGACTCACAATCCGCGCGTTGTTGTGTAGCCCCTCGAGTTGGGGTTAGGGACTCACAATCCATGCTTTGTTGTGTCTCCCCTCGAGTTGGGGTTAGGGACTCCCCATCCACGCTTTTTTGGGTGGCCCCTTGAGTTGGGGTTGGGGACTCACCACCCTTAGGGACTCACAAGCCACGCTTTTTTGCGTGGCCTCGAGTTGTGGTTAGGGACTCACAATCAACGCTTTGTTGTGTGGCCCCTCGAGTTGGGGTTAGGGACTCCAATCCAAACTTTGTTGTGTGGCCCCTCGAGTTGGGGTTGGCGACTCCCAATCCACGCTTTATTGCGTGGCCACTCGCGTTGGCGTGGGGGACTCACAATCTACGCTTTGTTGTGTGGCCCCTCGAGTTAGGATTAGGGACTCACAATCCACGCTTTTTTGTTTGGCCCCTCTAGTTGTGGTTAGGGACTCACAATCCACGCTTTGTTGCGTGGCCCCTCGACTTGCGGTTGGAAAGACACAATCCACGCTTTGTTGCGTGGCCCCTCGAGTTTGGGCTAGGGACTCACAATCCACGCTTTGTTGCGTGTCCCCTCGAGTTGGGGTTAGGGACTCACAATCCACGCGTTGTTGTGTAGCCCCTCGCGTTGGGGTTAGGGACTGACAATCCACGCTTAGTTGCCTGGCCCCTCGAGTTTGGGCTAGGGACTCACAATTCACGCTTTGTTGCGTGTCCCCTCGAGTTGGGGTTAGGGACTCACAATCCACGCGTTGTTGTGTAGCCCCTCGTGTTGGGGTTAGGGACTTACAATCAACGCTTTGCGGTGTGACCACTCGAGTTCGGGTTAGGGACTCAAAATCCACGCTTTGATGCGTGGCCCCTTGAGTTAGGATTAGGGACTCACAATCCACGCTTTAATTGTTCCGTGGCCCCTCGAGTGGGGGTTAGGAACTGACAATCCACGCTCTGTTGTGTGGCCCCCCGAGTTGGGGTTAGGGACTCACAATCAACGCTTTGTTGTGTGGCCCCTCGAGTTACGATTAGGGACTCACAATCCACACTTTGTTGTGTGGCCATTCGAGTTGGGGTCAGGGACTCACAATCCACGCTTTGTTGTGTGGCCCCTCGAGTTGCAGTTGGAAAGACACAATCCACGCGTTGTTGCGTGCCCCCTCGAGTTTGGGCGAGGGACTCACAATCCACGCTTTGTTGCGTGGCCCCTCGAGTTGGGGTTAGGGACTCACAATCCACGCGTTGTTGTGTAGCCCCTCGAGTTGGGGTTAGGGACTGACAATCCACGCTTTGTTGTGTGGCCCCTCGAGTTGGGGTTAGGGACTCACAATCCACGCTTTGTTGTGTCTCCCCTCGAGTTGGGGTTAGGGACTCCCCATCCTTAGGGACTCACAATCCAAGCTTTTTTTCGTGGCCTCGAGTTGTGGTTAGGGACTCACAATCCACGCTTTGTTGTGTGGCCCCTCGAGTTGGGGTTGGCGACTCCCAATCCACGCTTTATTGCGTGGCCACTCGCGTTGGCGTGGGGGACTCACAATCCACGCTTCTAGGCCCCTCGAGTTAGGATTAGGGACTCACAATCCACGCTTTTTTGTTTGGCCCCTCTAGTTGTGGTTAGGGACTCACAATCCACGCTTTGTTGCGTGGCCCCTCGACTTGCGGTTGGAAAGACACAATCCACGCGTTGTTGCGTGCCCCCTCGAGTTTGGGCTAGGCACTCACAATCCACGCTTTGTTGCGTGTCCCCTTGAGTTGGGGTTAGGAACTCACAATCCATGCGTTGTTGTGTAGCCCCTCGCGTTGGGGTTAGGGACTCACAATCCACGCTTAGTTGCCTGGCCCCTCGAGTTTGGGCTAGGGACTCACAATCCACGCTTTGTTGCGTGTCCCCTCGAATAGGGGTTAGGGACTCACAATCCACGCGTTGTTGTGTAGCCCCTCGCGTTGGGGTTAGGGACTCACAATCAACGCTTTGCGGTGTGACCACTCGAGTTCGGGTTAGGGACTTAAAATCCACGCTTTGATGTGTGGCCCCTTGAGTTAGGATTAGGGACTCACAATCCACGCTTTGTTGCGTGGCCCCTCGAGTGGGGGTTAGGAACTCACAATCCACGCTCTGTTGTGTGGCCCCCCGAGTTGGGGTTAGGGACTCACAATCCACGCTTTGTTGTGTGGCCCCTCGAGTTACGATTAGGGACTCACAATCCACGCTTTGTTGTGTGGCCATTCGAGTTGGGGTCAGGGACTCACCATCCACGCTTTGTTGCGTGGCCCCTCGAGTTGCAGTTGGAAAGAAACAATCCACGCTTTGGTGCTTGCCCCCTCGAGTTTGGGCTAGGGACTCACAATCCACGCTTTGTTGCGTGGCCCCTCATGTTGGGGTCAGGGACTCACAATCCACGCGTTGTTGTGTAGCCCCTCGAGTTGGGGTTAGGGACTCACAATCCATGCTTTGTTGTGTGGCCCCTCGAGTTGGGGTTAGGGACTCACAATCCACGCTTTGTTGTGTCTCCCATCGAGTTGGGGTTAGGGACTCCCCATCCACGCTTTTTTGGGTGGCCCCTTGAGTTGGGGTTAGGGACTCACCATCCTTAGGGACTCACAATCCACGCTTTTTTGCGTGGCCTCGAGGTGTGGTTAGGGACTTACAATCCACGCTTTGTTGTGTGGCCCCTCGAGTTGGGGTTCCCGATTCCCAATCCACGCTTTATTGCGTGGCCACTCGCGTTGGCGTGGGGGACTCACAATCCACGCTTTGTTGTGTGGCCCCCCGAGTTAGGATTAGGGACTCACAATCCACGCTTTTTTGTTTGGCCCCTCTAGTTGTGGTTATGGACTCACAATCCACGCTTTGTTGCGTGGCCCCTCGAGTTTGGGCTAGGGACTCACAATCCACGCTTTGTTGCGTGGCCCCTCGAGTGGCGGTTGGAAAGACACAATCCACGCTTTGTTGCGTGGCCCCTCGAGTTTGGGCTAGGGATTCACAATCCGGGCTTTGTTGCGTGGCCCCTCGAGTGGCGGTTGGAAAGATACAATCCACGTCTTGTTGCGTGGCCCCTCGACTTGCGGTTGGAAAGACACAATCCACGCTTTGTTGCGTGGCCCCTCGAGTTTGGGCTAGGGACTCACAATCCACGCTTTGTTGCGTGGCCCCTCGAGTTGGGGTTAGGGACTCACAATCCACGCGTTGTTGTGTAGCCCCTCGAGTTGGGGTTAGGGACTGACAATCCACGCTTTGTTGTGTGGCCCCTCGAGTTGGGGTTAGGGACTCACAATCCACGCTTTGTTGTGTCTCCCCTCGAGTTGGGGTTAGGGACTCCCCATCCACGCTTTTTTGGGTGGCCCCTTGAGTTGGGGTTAGGGACTCACCATCCTTAGGGACTCACAATCCACGCTTTTTTTCGTGGCCTTGAGTTGTGGTTGGGCACTCACAATCCACGCTTTGTTGCGTGGCCCCTCGAGTTTGGGCTAGGGACTCACAATCCACGCTTTGTTGTGTGGCCCCTCGAGTTGGGGTTAGGGACTCACAATCCACGCTTTGTTGTGTCTCACCTCGAGTTGGGGTTAGGGACTCCCCATCCACGCTTTTTTGGGTGGCCCCTTGAGTTGGGGTTAGGGACTCACCATCCTTAGGGACTCACAATCCACGCTTTTTTTCGTGGCCTCGAGTTGTGGTTGGGCACTCACAATCCACGCTTTGTTGCGTGGCCCCTCGAGTTTGGGCTAGGGACTCACAATCCACGCTTTGTTGTGTGGCCCCTCGAGTTGGGGTTAGGGACTCACAATCCACGCTTTGTTGTGTCTCACCTCGAGTTGGGGTTAGGGACTCCCCATCCACGCTTTTTTGGGTGGCCCCTTGAGTTGGGGTTAGGGACTCACCATCCTTAGGGACTCACAATCCACGCTTTTTTTCGTGGCCTCGAGTTGTGGTTGGGCACTCACAATCCACGGTTTGTTGCGTGGCCCCTCGAGTTTGGGCTAGGGACTCACAATCCACGCTTTGTTGCGTGGCCCCTCGAGTGGCGGTTGGAAAGACTGAATCCACGCTTTGTTGCGTGGCCCCTCAAGTTTGGGCTAGGGATTCACAATCCGGGCTTTGTTGCGTGGCCCCTCGAGTGGCGGTCGGAAAGACACAATCCACGCTTTGTTGCGTGGCCCCTCGAGTTTGGGCTAGGCACTCACAATCCACGCTTGTTGCGTGTCCCCTTGAGTTGGGGTTAGGAACTCACCTCGAGTTGGGGTTAGGGACTCCCCATCCACGCTTTTTTGGGTGGCCCCTTGAGTTGGGGTTAGGGACTCACCATCCTTAGGGACTCACAATCCACGCTTTTTTTCGTGGCCTCGAGTTGGGGTTAGGGACTCCAATCCAAACTTTGTTGTGTGGCCCCTCGAGTTGGGGTTGGCGATTCCCAATCCACGCTTTATTGCGTGGCCACTCGCGTTGGCGTGGCAGACTCACAATCCACGCTTTGTTGCGTGGCCCCCCGAGTTAGGATTAGGGACTCACAATCCACGCTTTTTTGTTTGGCCCCTCTAGTTGTGGTTAGGGACTCACAATCCACGCTTTGTTGTGTGGCCCCCCGAGTTAGGATTGGGGACTCACAATCCACGCTTTTTTGTTTGGCCCCTCTAGTTGTGGTAAGGGACTCACAATCCACGCTTTGTTGCGTGGCCCCTCGAGTGGCGGTTGGAAAGACGCAATCCACGCTTTGTTGCGTGGCCCCTCGAGTTTGGGCTAGGGATTCACAATCCGGGCTTTGTTGCGTGGCCCCTCGAGTGGCGGTTGGAAAGACACAATCCACGCTTTGTTGCCTGGGCCCTCGACTTGCGGTTGGAAAGACACAATCCACGCTTTGTTGCGTGGCCCCTCGAGTTTGGGCTAGGGACTCACAATCCACGCTTTGTTGGGTGGCCCCTCGAGTGGCGGTTGGAAAGACACAATCCACGCTTTGTTGCGTGGCCCCTCGAGTTTGGGCTAGGGACTCACAATTCACGCTTTGTTGCGTGTCCCCTCGAGCTGGGGTTAGGGACTCACAATCCACGCGTTGTTGTGTAGCCCCTCGCGTTGGGGTCAGGGACTCACAATCCACGCGTAGTTGCCTGGCCCCTGGAGTTGGGGTTAGGGACTCACAATCCATGCTTTGCGGTGTGACCGATCGAGTTCGGGTTAGGGACTCAAAATCCACGCTTTGATGCGTGGCCCCTCGAGTGGGGGTTAGGAACTGACAATCCACACTCTGTTGTGTGGCCCCCCGAGTTGGGGTTAGGGACTCACAATCAACGCTTTGTTGTGTGGCCCCTCGAGTTACGATTAGGGACTCACAATCCACGCTTTGTTGTGTGGCCATTCGAGTTGGGGTCAGGGACTCACAATCCACGCTTTGTTGCGTGGCCCCTCGAGTTGCAGTTGGAAAGACACAATCCACGCTTTGTTGCGTGCCCCCTCGAGTTTGGGCTAGGCACTCACAATCCACGCTTTGTTGCGTGGCCCCTCGAGTTGGGGTTAGGGAGTCACAATCCACGCGTTGTTGTGTAGCCCCTCGAGTTGGGGTTAGGGACTCACAATCCACGCTTTGTTGTGTGGCCCCTCGAGTTGGGGTTAGGGACTCACAATCCACGCTTTGTTGTGTCTCCCCTCGAGTTGGGGTTAGGGACTCATAATCCGCGCTTTTTTGGGTGGCCCCTTGAGTTGGGGTTAGGGACTCACCATCCACGCTTTTTTGCGTGGCCTCGAGTTGTGGTTAGGGACTCACAATCCACGTGGCCCCTCGAGTTGGGGTTGGCGACTCCCAATTCACGCTTTATTGCGTGGCCACTCGCGTTGGCGTGGGGGACTCACAATCCACGCTTTGTTGTGTGGCCCCTCGAGTTAGGATTGGGGACTCACATGCAATCCACGCTTTTTTGTTTGGCCCCTCTAATTGTGGTTAGGGACTCACAATCCACGCTTTGTTGCGTGGCCCCTGGAGTTTGGGCTAGGGACTCACAATCCACGCTTTGTAGCCTGGCCCCTCGAGTTTGGGCTAGGGACTCACAATCCACGCGTTGTTGTGTAGCCCCTCGCGTTGGGGTTGGGGACTCACAATCCACGCGTTGTTGTGTAGCCCCTCGTGTGGGGGTTAGGGACTCACAATCCACGCTTTGCGGTGTGACCACTCGAGTTCGGGTTAGGGACTCAAAATCCACGCCTCGATGCGTGGCCCCTTGAGTTAGGATTGGGGACTCACAATCCACGCTTTGTTGCGTGGCCCCTCGAGTGGGGGTTAGGAACTCAGAATCCACGCTCTGTTGTGTGGCCCCTCGAGTTGGGGTTAGGGACTCACAATCAACGCTTTGTTGTGTGGCCCCTCGAGTTACGATTAGGGACTCACAATCCGCGCTTTGTTGTGTGGCCATTCGAGTTGGGGTCAGGGACTCACAATCCATGCACGCTTTGTTGCGTGGCCCCTCGAAGTAGGATGAGGGACTCAGGGGCCACACATTTTTGCGTGGCCCCTCGAGTTGTGGTTAGGGACTCAGAATCCAAGCTTTGTTGCGTGGCCCCTCGAGTTGCGGTTAGAAAGTCACAATCCATGCTTTGTTGCGTGGCCCCTCAAGTTGGGGTTGGCGACTCCCAATTCACGCCTTGTTGCGTGGCCCCTTGGGTTTGGGTTAAGAACTCACAGTCCACGCTCTGTTGTGTGGGCCCTTGAGTTGGGGATAGGGACTCACAAAGCGTGGCCCCTCGAGTTAGGATGAGGGACGCACAATCAACGGTTTTTCCCGTGGCCCCTCGAGTTGGGGTTAAGGACTAACAATCCACGCTTTGTTGCGTGGCCCCTCGAGTGCAGGTTAGGGAAGCCCAATCCACCCTTTGTTGCGTGGCCCCTCGAGTTACGGTTAGGGACTCACAATCCACGCTTTGTTGTGTGGCCACCCGAGTTGGGGTTAGGGACTCACAATCCACGCTTTGTTGTTTGGCCCCTCGAGTTATGATTAGGGACTCACAGGCCACGCATTTTTGCGTGGCCCCTCGAGTTGTGGTTAGGGACTCACAATCCACGCTTTGTTGCGTGGCCCCTGGAGTTGGGGTTAGTGACTCACAATCCGAGCTTTATATCCGTGGCAAGGGCCCAAGGATATCGGCAGATATCCGTGGCATATGCCCGGGATATAGCAGCCACGGAGATCTGCCGATATCCCGGGCATATGCCACGGATTTCTGCCGATATCCCGTGGGAGGTACCCAAACCCTAACCCTAACCGAAAAAAAGTGAAAATGCACTTGGCAACCGAACAAAACTATTGAGTAACCATAAATGCGGTTTGCAACTAGAAAAGATCATCAACATCATCATCAAGAAATGGCTAAAATTCAAGAATGATAATAACAATGATTCCCAAAGATAAAAGTTGTCGACGGATATAGCCACCCTCGGGTAAAATTGTCCAAACTCCACTTGTGTTAAGTTCCAAGACAAATGCACCCGGCAACACTCACAACAATGAATGTCAAACAAACTCCACTGACTTCCAATGTCAAGTACGCGTTTCGACCCTAGGTAGGGTCCTCCTCAGCCAAAAAAATCCTATGGGACACAAAAATGACATTATTCATGGATATGGGGTTAGGGTTGAAACCCCCCCCCCCAAACATGAAAATATTCCAAAATTGGAATTCTCATTAGGATTGGGTACGGACTTGACGGTGTGCCACAGTCTGTCAAAGACAGACCTGTGGAGCTGCATTTTTTCGCTGCCGCTTGTGCTGTCGTGTGCGCGTCGCGGCGCCTGTCGCAGGTCACATGTGCAGCACAGAGATAATATAGAATCTGCGAAAATGACGATCAATGGGCCACATCAATGGCCGATTCGCGAAAAATGGCATCGAAATGTACCATTAGGTCCAGCTAAATCGTCAGATTGAAAACTCAGTCACGTGTGCACTAGTCCTCACGACGAAGCGCACGCATTCGGCGCGAGTGGAACAACAAGCGTAGATTAGGCGACGGCTTCAATGTAACACGCATGTAACTACGAAGCCAAGGGACATTCGCCAACTTCCTTCGGAATGCAGCCAAATCATGGCGGGTGTCTATTATGTTGTTACACTGGCTACCTAGGGATTTTTTCCTCCTTTTTGGTGTAAATGGAAACTTTTTACCCTGAAAAACCCCGGGTTTCATGCCTCTCTCGTGCTGAAAACACTCCTACACGGTGAAAAAGTCCCAAAGTTGGCTTCCCGGGCCTTGGCTGGCCCAAATTCGCAAGTTGGCGCGCGCCAACTCCGGACTTTTGGCGCGCCAACTTGCGACTTGGCGCGCCAACTTGTGAAAAAACTTTGACTTGGCTTCCAAAAAGTTGGCTTCGACCCAAAAAACCGACATATTGCAACATAACAACAAAGCAACGCAACCATAAGCTGTAAAATATAGATAGTTCCTCACGTTTCATGCACAAGGCGTAGCAACAACACAGTGCACAAGTACAAGCTAGTTGAATGCTCTCGACATGGAGTTGACCAGGAGTTGGCGAATGTACAGTATCTGGGGTTCGCTTCGTAGTTACACACAGGTCAGGGATTGCTTTCTTGAACTTGCTCCTTATGGGTGTGAACAAGGCAGTCCATGATATAGGCATAGATGCATGGAATGGCACACGTCCCTGCGTGCGCGCAATGGTGCATTTCTTCCATAGTGCGCGCAAATTTTCAAAAATATGACCTTTATAGCGCGCCTATTGCGCGCCCTCTACCGTGCTATATTGTCCCATTTTTCAAATTTTTCAAAACCGGAAAATGTTTCCAAACCATGCTTTTTTCAGTGTCCTGCGTTTCTCAAAAACCCCTTGCTTTTCAAAAACATTCCCTGTTGCTCATCCAACCCAAGACACATGCAAAAACACTGTCTGAAAGGTTTGAAAAGTGTGCAAGAGTACAGGTCCTCACGGGCAGAGACAGTGTAGCGCGCGCAACATATTTACAGCGCGCGCTATGAGCCTTACGGCGCGCGCTATACCAGGTATAGCGCGCGCTGTCATTCAGTGATCTCCTTAATAGTTTGGACCACCACTTCGGCCTCCCACTCCTTCTCCCATTCGGGTTTGTGGTCTTCTGCCCCAGTGGCAGCTGGGGCTGCATCCCCTTCTTCTTGTGGGCTTGGGTCGCCTTTTGGGGTTGCTCCTTCTGGTGCCTCTTCTTCTTTCGGGGCTGCTCCTTCTCCTTCTTGTGGCGCGGCCGCTGGTGCCTCTTCTTCTTGTGGTGGGGCTGGTGCGTCGTCTTCTTGTGCTGCTGCTGCTGCTGGGGCTGGTGCCTCTACTTCTTGTGCAGCTGCTGCTGTTGCTTCTGCTGGTGCTGCAGCTTCGGCAGGTCCCTTGTCTTCTTGTGGGGGGGGCTGGTGGCTGGGCTGGTGGGTCTCCTTGGGGCTTGTTCTTCTTTGGGGTTGGTGGCTTGGACGGGGACATCCTCATGGTCTTTGGGTCGGGGCAGAGGTCAACAATTTCATCGGCCTCGTACGTCTCCCACCACGACTGCCACTTGTCCAACTCCTCATACGCTTTGCTTTTGGCGGAGAACACCTGGCAGCTGGGCATGAACTCCGACCAGTCGTCCTCTTCCTCCTCCTCCGCCCCTTGTTGGCTGGGGCTCCACTGATCGTTGGGGATGATGACGGCCACGTGGTCCTGAGGGGCCCTGGCGCCTGCTGGCTTGACTTCGGCTCCCTCCACAATCATCAGCGCGATCGCAGTGGTGCAGTAGATGATCCACCGAGGCTTGTAGCCTTTTTGGTAGGACCAATCTCGGCGCTGCATGAGCTCATCTCTTGCCTCCTTGTCCGCGTCGGCTCTGCTCTGCTGCTTGGCCTTGGGAGCCGTACTGGGTGGGGTGGAAGCGCACGGACCTCCTTGTTCTTGTGGCTGGTCTGGGACTGGGACAGGCTGCTTCGGTGCTGGCTTTGATGCGAGCTGCGGCTGGGGTGCCTGCTGCGGTGCCGTCTTGCTTGCCTGGAAAGAGTAGCGCAGAGGCATAGCACAGGCATGGCACGCGCAATACGGAGCATAGCACGCGCGACGAAATGCATAGCACGTGCAATGACAACGATAGCGCGCGCTGCATTACCTTTTCTGCTTTCTCCTCCTCTGCTTTCTTCCGTCTCTTCTCCTCCTCTTCCTTCTCCTTCTTCTTCCTCCTCTCTTCCTCTTCCTTCTCCTTCTTCTTCCTCTTTTCCTCCTCTTCCTTCTCCTTCTTCTTCCTCTTTTCCTCCTCTTCCTTCTTCTTCTTCTTTGCTTCGTCCTCTTTCTTCTTGGCCTGTTCCGCCTGACGTTGGACTCTCTGTGCCGCCTGTGCCAGCAGCTGCTGGTCGGCAGTCTTCTGGGCAAGGACCTTTCCAGGCGGGTGGGGGGGCTTAGCGGTGTGGGAGGCGGAGATGGCTGGTGGTAGGTGGCTGGTGGCTGCTGGCTCCTCGGTACGCTTCTTCTTGGGCCTTGGGACTGTCACGGATTCCGTCTCCGGCACGGCAAAGGCGTCGGCCCAGTCCACCTCCAGCTCCTCCAGCTGCCGCTTAGCCCGGGCCAGCACCGGGGAGGGGCCTTGCTCCTTCCGTCCGTCAAGCCAGTCGGCCGCATGCTTGGACTGCCCGGCAATGTCCGCGGGCACGCTGATCATCAACGGCCCTCTGCGGGATCCCAGGCACAGGAGCTGCTCGAAGCTGCCCACCTACGTGACAATGGGACAGAAGGTGCAGCCGTAGCGCGCGCAAACAATCAAATCGCGCGTGCTACATCTAAAGAAGCGCGCGCAACAATGTCGAAAGCGCGCGCAATGGCAAACATAGCGCGTACCTATGCCTGTGCCAGTTGTTGTTGTCGTTGCTGCTGTTGCTGGGCCATCTGCACCCGCTGCTGCTGCTGGAGCAGCTGCAGTGTTGCCTGCTGCACGGCTGCCTGCTGTTGGAGCTGCTGCTGCTGCACTTGCTGCTGCTGCGGCTGCTCCTCGTCCTTGACCGCCGTGGTTTTGACTTTGGCGCCGGTTGCAAGTGCCCTTGCGGCACTGGCTCCTTTCTTGGCTGACCCCCGCAGCAAACTGGCACCCGCACTTCTCACCGAGGCGCACTCGTTCTAGCTTGAAGGCCATTGCCCCCGCGTCGGTCGCGTTGATGAAGCTCGGTGGGTCCTTGTTGAAGTAGAAGTGGTGCACGGTCTTTGCGGTGGCACCCGGAGGCGTGTGGGTCCGAACATGACCCCACCCATAACTTGCCCAGCACCAGAACAGCACCTCGTACTCCTCCACCTTGCAGTTTCCACAGGCAGCTTGTCCTTCTTGGGTTGGCACGGAGGGGTTCAACAGGTTCGCCAGACTGCACCAGTGGCCAGTAATGCTCTCGTCATGCCAGCAGGGTTTCACGGCTCCGTCTGGGATCTTGGCAATGGCTGTGGCCCTTTGGCGCCAGAACTTGTAGAAGGCCACCTCGAAGAGGTAGGCCGGTGTCACGTCCTTCAGCCATGCCCAGTCGGGCCCTTGGGCGCAGATGGTGCTGTTTTGGTTGGGCCAGATTCGGTTCTTGAAGTCGTTGCTGAAGGCGAAGCCCTTACGTGGCCCGGGTGGGGGAGACTGAAACTGTGCTTGCACTTGGGGTTGCTGTTGTCTTGGTTGGACCTGCTGATGCTGCTGCTGCTGCTGCTGTTCTGGGCTGCCGACTTGCTGGGCCGCAGCCTGCACTTGCTGCTGCTGCATTTGCTGCTGCTGCTGCACTGGCAGTGGGCCGAGGAGCACTTGCTGCACTTGGCCCACTGGAAGACTGCCGCGCACTGGGGAGCCCAAGGTGGGCGACCCACCGGGGAACAGCATGGGAGACAGCTGCTGTGAGGCAGCTCGTAACGGGGACTGCGGCGCGGGCCACAGAGGCTGAGTTAGGGAGAACTGGGTCAGCTGCTGGGACAGCGTCTGCGGAAAACAGGACAAAGCACGCGCAACGAGGACGTGCGTAGTGCGCACAACGAGACAGCTAGCACGCATAACAAGAGCGTAGCACGCGCAACGGGAACAATAGTGCGCACGGCAAGTACCTGTGGCTGCATGCTCCACGGCGTCGTGGACGGCTGCTGCTATCCCGGTTGTACAGCTGCATGTGGCGGTGGTTGCGGTGTCGCACCAGCTGCTGTGGCCCCTGCAGAAGTTGTTGGCGGTGTTGCAAGAGGCGGATACCCCCAGCCCATGGGCTGCATGGGCAAGAGGGTTACATTAAAGTACCCCTGTTCCAGCAGTAATACAAAAAGGAAAATGCAGTAACAAAAAAAATCGAAATCACCAAAGAAAACGGACGAAAAGGAACAAATCAATGCATTCCAAATTGGAGGCACATTTGAAGTGCGTAGTCATAGCACGCTACTTCCAATTATATATCGCGATTTCAAGGGTTCCGGCGCTTGAAAACAGCATAGCGCGCATGATGGCACTAGATAGCATGTAGCGCGCGCTAAAAAACAAATAGCGCGCGCTACCACAGTTCCTCATCCGCAAAATATGCCCGAACCTCGTCAGCCAATTTTTGTGCATTGCACAGGTTGCTTCTGGAGGTCCCATTCCACCTTGGTACTTCAAAGTACGGGAACATACGCTCATTAACCTGCCTGAGCATCTTAATGCGGCGCGACACCAGGGTTCCTGCCCCCCCACCTCTATCACAAAAGGAGGACCAAATGTCCTTCAGCACCCTGTTGCTCCGTTCCAAAAGATCCCCCGAAAACATTCCTAGGCCATAGGGCCTTATGGCCTGAATAGTGACTGTAGCATCGTGCAACATCCAGTTAATATAAGGTGATCTTATTGTTGGACAAACCCACCTCTGGAAAGCCTGGGCAACCTCTGGAGCCTGCAATGCACCCTCTTCAAACATTGTCCCATACATGTCCCCCAGTAGTATGTACATGGCAACCACTGCTCTGTGCATCCTCATGTCACCCCCAAGGAGGGGGGCCAGGTCCTCCCAAACCTTTAGAAGGCACCAAGTCTCTTCCCCATCTGGCTCTGCTGTCCCCTGTAGTGCTATGTGACAACCAGACCTGTGAAGAATAGCCTGAACAGAGACCCTAGTACTGGGACGCACAAACTTGGCCAATCTGCGTACCAAGGCAGTGAGTGACCTGCCTCCCTACAAAAATCAGAAGGTGCAGAACACATGGTATAAGGTGACGCCGCCTCAGAGGCACCTTCAACAACCTGCTCTGGACAACACCAAATATATCCATGGGCCTGCACTTGGCCCAAGGTGCAATAAGCCCTAGCAACTGCTCATCTCGCTCGGTGGTTCTATCCACATCCTGTTGCAACCACGTTGCACTGGACTTGCACCACGTCATGTAACTGAACACACTACCTGCCATCCAAAGTGTAGTGACACCCGACAACCGACGCAGCCAACCGCAGAAAATCCTGCAGCGTCTCGATGCACCCCGGATGGGAACCACACCACTGTCAAGGGCACTCTGGAGAAAAGCAAGATTGTTAGCCCAGACCTGGGACAACACAGAGGTGGACTTCTCACCACAAAGGGCGACGTTAACAGTCCAGTGGTAGGACAACGTTTTTGCCAAGTGACCATGGTTGGCAAAGGAAATGGACATCTCGCACCACGATTCCCCCCCACAAGGCAACCCATCCCCCCTCACAATGATCCACAGCTCTCCTTGGCACTCCCTGGGGTATTGGAGGTTACAAACAATGGAATCAAAGGAAAATATATAGTCAAAAAAGTGCTGCAGGGGCCACTGCGAAAAGACTGTGACCCCATCTGTGTGCACGGCAACCTGTAAATGCTGCCTACTTGCAAGCTGGTTCCATTCTGTGGCGAAACTAGCATAGGAGGGGAGAGAAAAAAGGTGTGTGGGGACCTTACTTCTCGTCCAAGTAATCAAATCTTTGTACCTGAGTAAAATAGCGCGCGCAACATGAGGACGTAGCGCGCGCAGAAGTCAACGAAGCGCGTGCTATGAGCGGAAGTGCGCGCAATGTCACATGCAAAGCGTGCGCAATAATACCTTCTTCTTGGAATCTTCAGGAGCAGGACCAAGTCCACCACCGACGAGGGGGGTGACGGCGTTGGCAGCCTCGGTCCTGCGACGCTTCTTCTCTGCTTTAGACACGGGGACCCTTTTTTCCAACCTGGCCCACAAAGACCGTTGGACGGCAGACCCTGAGCAAAAAAACTCAACTATTATAGGTCCGCCAAAAGGTCCTCGTTCCTCCACAAGGACCACCCATAGTGGGGGCCCAAAATGCTGGCAATCTTTCGTGACATTGATAGCGTCACATGCGGTGCCGGAAGCATCTGAAACTTTAGAAAAATAGGCGTTTTTGCCCTGCTTATTAGGACATGGGGTTATAAACCCAAGACCCCGAGCCATACGCGCTATGCTGCGCGCTATAGTTTTGTAGTGCGCACTGAGCCATCGCGCGGCAATACCCTGTAGCGCGCACGCAGGGGTACCACATGCACCACCTCCGTAGTGCGCGCCTTGGGCTTCAAGTAGCGATCACGATCCGCCCACATGCGTGGAGGTTTGGCATAAACGTGATGCGGGTAACGAAAACGTACAAGTGCACTTTTCAACCTTCGCCAACGCATCCAAAAATACTCTTCATGGGAACATAACCTCAAAAATCTAATGCATTCCGCCGTAATCCATCCCACTTTCACATGCTGTGGCGTGTTTGAGTTCCACGGAATGTAGGAACATGTGTGGGTGGGTTTGAAGTACACACTAGTCTTCAAAGGGTGGAGCCTCACAATGAGTAGATCCATGAAAGGGATGTTTGTTTCCTTGTTGAAATGTTCAATGCCAACACGCAAATGCGAGGGGTACGGTCGTTGCATACGCCCCAAGAATTGTTTCTCATCCACTTCGGGTTGGTGTAACACTAACCCATCATCAATGAACCGGAAGAGCAACATATCCGTCAATGGACGTAGCTGTTCATAAAATCGCAACACAAGGTTGGCCCATGTCGGTGCGCAATTGGTTCCCATGGGGAAACCAATAAGTTGCAAGAAAACACCCAAACCGGGGGTCTCAAACACGGTGTGAAAAAACACAATGTGTAGAAGACATTCCCCCACCGTCAAATCGGGCGAGTATTGCATAGCAAAGAAAGGGAAGTGAGCACATAGGAAGTCGAATTCCTCCTTCGGTACGGAGTGGAACAACATTCCCATAAAAGCTCTCCACATCACATTGTATCTAAACCAAAAAGGGGGCAAAAGTCGGGCAAAACTAGTAGGATCAAGCTGGTATCCGACCCCCTTACTGTGGGACACTCCAGAAATAAAGAAGAAAAATATCAATAGGAATAATAAGAATAATGATGACATAATTAGAGAATCACGAAGAAATCAATTTAGACCATTCAACCGTCGCCATCATTTAGTGTCTTTCTGCAATATGAGCGTGGAATGTACCGTTCGCAAGCAGCTTTTCTGTGCTTGTGCACTCAGCGGGCCTTTAGTCTTCATGGGCGGCCCCATCCTAGGATTTAAAATTTTCGTGAAAAATGAGGATTTTAAATTTCAGGTGAAATATAACGTGAAAATTTCGTAAAATTTTCGATTTTTTTGAAAAGTATGAAAATTATGAAATTTATGGTCCCAATGGGAAGGCGGAGGTTCTATAACATCATAGCACTGAATCCTGGCACCTATAACCAAGCCGTTGATGAAAGACATTCATGGACGCATCACAATTGGAATGCCGAAGTCCACAAACAATTTGATGGATGCCAATGGCAATGATATACTCATGCGTGGCACAACTTCATGTAGTTGACACGAATGAAGACTTGCCAAGATGGAAAAATTCCAATGCCAAGTTGCCAACATGGAAAAACTCAGGCGCTCCCGATTAGCACATTGCCAGTCGGCTGAGCTAAACACTCGCTCCGTCGGGGCTTGGCTGGCTGGAAGACAAGCCACAACCTTGCCCAATGCAGCTGCTGGAGAGGAAGCATGGAGGGCTTTTTGGGTTGCGTGGGTTTGGGGGGGGGGCAGGGCAGGGGGTTTGGGTTTCTCGGCGGGGGGGGGGGCTTTGTTGGGGAGGTGCTGCGGGGGCTACCGGGGGTGGGGGGGCTCAACCCACAACTGCACAACAGGATCTCCTCGTCAGCACACCCCTCCCACCCCAACTCCCCCATGTACTCCACTACACTAAAGTGTCCCCAGGTGCTCAAGTTCTTGTTTTTCATGTTGTCTGTAAAAAAAGAAGGAACGGCAAATTTTCATTGAAATTTTCGTTTGAAAGATAAACTTAAATTTCGTTGAAAATTTCGTTGAAAATTACCTTGAAACTTTCGCTTGTAAGTTTCGTTCGAATCCTACCCCATCCTGACTTGCAAAGGCCCCCACAAGCCAGGATCTCACAGGCACCCCATCTCCTTTCGACTCTGCTAGGTTTGAGGGACCACCCACGAAGGTTCGCAAAGTTCAGGTGCCAAGCTTCGGTTTCCTCGAAAGCATGGATCGTGGGCATGTGATACATGCATGACTGAAATGATTGGTTAGCAGTAATTGGCACCATGACCTCATGATACTTGCTTATTTAGGGCTAAGTGTAGGGAACAATGTCCCTTTTACACAGATTGGCATCACATTTTCGCGTCGATAGAGAGCACATTGTGTAGTGCTCCAACTTGGATGTCTATCCACAAAAACTTTCCAAAATTGTTGGATCCTGAATTGTTGTGTTGTGCATGGCTCAAGTATGCTATGAGGGAAAGGGAAGGGTTGGGCGTATTTATCCCGTGGCATATGCCACGGATATCTGCCGATATCCTCGGCCCTGATGCCAGTGATATAAGAATTGCGCCTAAGGACCCGTCTTTTTTTCAAATCGTGAAGCTGTAGCTTCAGAGGGGGGGGGGGGGGGGTGGGGCCGGCTTCACAGCTGGAGAAAATTGTGCAATGCCAAATTTGGACCTGATTTGGCGGATTTGGGGCCTGTGGTGGCGGCGCGCTCCCTGCCTTCGGCGGCGCGCTCACAGCAGGCCAGCCCATCGACGGCCTTAACAACGATGCTAATAGTGTTAGTTCTATCCAATTGCCAATTAGGACACGATTCGGAAACAAGGGTGACTCCGGTGGATGATGGAAGGCCCGGAGTTAAGGATCTGGCTAAACCCTGGTGTGGTGCCTCAGCCCACACCGGCTGTCCCCCTTGGGTGCATCAATGCACCTGGGAGGGGACTGGTACACGTTAATGGGCGCATTTGCTTCGGCTTTTGCCACGCCTACGTGTATGGGGGATCACAAGTCCCTTGAAGCCGGAGGAGCCCGAGTGGAAGATGAGTGGACTAGGAGGCAACTGAGGTAGGCGCATCGTTGTTAAGGTACGAATGGGTGGATGCTCTGCAACATGACTCATGCGAGTGCCACAATTGTACGATTCTGCCTCAAATGCCTTGCTGAATTCTGAGCTGCAATAGCATTCACCATGTGAGTGCCACACAATGCACAATTGTCTCAAGTTGCAGGATTTGTCTTGATTTGTTTTGAAGTGCACTGGTGTTGATTCCGTATATGAATGCACAGCCTTGCTTTGATTTTGGTTGTAGACTTCGTAGAAGCCTTCCACTCTGCCTTGTGTTTTTGTTGGATTCCGATTTGCGTTGCATTGCTATGGCATCTAAAATCGGCGACATCAGCCGTGCGACCCGGGCCTCCCTACTGCGCGCGAACGGTGTTTATTGATTGTAGGAAGGTGCGCCTTTGCTTCACTTTTGTTTGTAGAGGTCGTAGGAGCCTCGCACAAGGAGTGGTTTTTTTCCTGTGTACTAGTGAGCAGATGATACAATTAGATTTGCAGTGCATGTCAAAACGGCGACGTCAACAAAGTGCGCTAGTGGCTTTTAATGTGGTCCAACGTTGTTCATTTGTTGTACGAAGGCACGCCCCTGCTTTAGTTTTGGTTGTAGAGGTGCCGAGAGCCTTGCGCTATGAGTTGTTTCACATTTCCACACAAATCCATGGTCCGACAGCCTTTTTGCCTTTTGCCACATATGGACAAGTTCATCGTGAGAACCAAGGTAACCAAGCCACCCCGGCCTTTACCTTTGCTCGCTTCGGGGGCCCTTCAACTTCGCAAGAATTTTGACTCTTTGGTTCCTATCCCCAAGGTGCATCCCAAGTTCTTGCCCCAAAAAACGAGCTCACCAAAATATTCGGAGGCTCCCAAAAGCCCCCGCCCAAAAGGGCCAAAAGGGCCAAAGCCTACCGGGGAGTAGATAAGGTTGTCCCTCACAAGCGCCGCGGGGAAGAAGAGAGTGAAGGGGAGGACGAGGCAGAGGTAGAGGCCATTGTTGGGAAAGCGATGCGGGATGGGGTGGTGCATTATGTAGTTCGGTGGAAAGGGTATGGGGAGGGGGATGACACAGAGGAGCCCGCAGAGTCATTGCGCCATTGTCAGGAGTTGGTAGATGCATATGAGAGAGAAAATGGTGATGAGACCATGTATGAGCCTGAAAGGATCATCAAATCAGTAAAAAGGCGCGGGAAGGTGCATTATCAAGTGCGCTGGCATTGGCACAATTATTGTATAGTTGTGTGGCCCCTCGAGTTAGGATTAGGGACTCACAATGCATGCTTTTTTGCGCGGCCCCTCGAGTTGGGGTTAGGGACTCACAATCCACGCTTTGTTGTGTCTCACCTTGAGTTGGGGTTAGGGACTCAGAATCCACGCTCTGTTGTGTGGCCCCTCGAGTTGGGGTTAGGGACTCACAATCCACACTTTGTTGCGTGGCCCCTCGAGTTAGGATTAGGGACTCACAATCCACGCTTTGTTGTGTCTCCCCTCGAGTTGGGGTCAGGGACTCACAATCCACGCTTTGTTGCGTGGCCCCTCAAGTTAGGATTAGGGACTCACAATGCATGCTTTTTTGCGCGGCCCCTCGAGTTGGGGTTAGGGACTCGCAATCCACACTTTGTTGTGTGACCACACGAGTTGGGGTTAGGGACTCACAATCCACGTTTTGTTGTGTGGCCCCTTGAGTTGGGGTTAGGGACTCACAATCCACGCTTTGTTGCGTGGCCCCGAGTTGGGCTTGGGCACTCACAACTTTGTTGTGTGGCCCGTGGAGTTTGGGTTAGGGACTCACAATCCACGCTTTGTTGTGTGGCCCCTCGAGTTAGGATTAGGGACTCACAATGCATGCTTTTTTGCGCGGCCCCTCGAGTTGGGGTTACGGACTCACAATCCACGCCTTGTTGTGTCTCCCCTTGAGTTGGGGTTAGGGACTAACACTCCATGCTTTGTCGCACCCGGAGCCTATCACCGATGATACTTCAATTGAGGCACAATGCATCACGGACATTCCATCCTCGCTTATTGCCTCCATGAACGACAAGCTGTCCGACAACAATCAACTACAGCCTTTAGACCTTTTGGGTGCTAGCGGAGAGCAAGATTCTAGCATACGTTATCTGGCTCGTAGTGTTCGCGTTCACCCAGATAAGAATGCATGGGGGGACTCTCGCGAAGAGGCAACCCTACAATTCCAATTATTATTGAAGGCTTGGAAGATGGTGAACGCAAAATTCAAATTGTCGTAGGTGGAGTACAATTTGGCAATTTGGCATGCATCACACTTTGGTAATTCCCTGCGTGCGCGCTACAGGGTATTGCCGCGCGATGGCTCAGTGCGCACTACAAAGCTATAGCGCGCGACATAGCGCGCGCTATGGCTCGGGGTCTTGGGTTTGTAACCCCATGTCCTAATAAGCAGGGCAAAAACGCCTATTTTCCTAAAGTTTCAGATGCTTCCGGCACCGCATGTGATGCTGTAAATGTCAGGGAAGATTGCAAACATTTTGGGCCCCCACTATGGGTGGTCCCTGTGGAAGAACGAAGACCTTTTGGCGGACCTAGTTGAGTTTTTTTGCTCAGGGTCTGCCGTCCAACGGTCTTTGTGGGCCAGGTTGGAAAAAAGCGTCCCCGTGTCTGAAGCAGAGAAGAAGCGTCGCAGGACCGAGGCTGCCAACGCCGTCACACCCCTGTCGGTGGTGGACTTGGTCCTGCTCCTGAAGATTCCCAGAAGAAGGTATTATTGCGCGCGCTTTGCATGTGACATTGCGCGCACTTCCGCTCATAGCACGCGCTTCGTTGAGTTATGCGCGCGCTATTTCCTCCAGTTGCGCGCGCTATTTTACTCAGGTACAAAGATTTGATTACTTGGACGAGAAGTAAGGTCCCCACACACCTTTTTTCTCTCCCCTTCTATGCTAGTTTCGCCACGGCTGCGTCGGTTGTCGGGTGTCACTACACATTGGATGGCAGGTAGTCTGTTCAGTTACATGACGTGGTGCAAGTCCAGTGCAATGTGGTTGCAACAGGATGTGGATAGAACCACCGAGCGAGATGAGCAGTTGCTAGGGCTTATTGCACCTTGGGCCAAGTGCAGGCCCAAGGATATATTTGGTGTTGTCCAGAGCAGGTTGTTGAAGGTGCCTTTGAGGCGGCGTAACCTTATACCATGTGTTCTGCACCTTCTGATTTTTGTAGGGAGGCAGGTCACTCACTGCCTTGGTACGCAGATTGGCCAAGTCTGTGCGTCCCAGTACTAGGGTCTCTGTTCAGGCTATTCTTCACAGGTCTGGTTGTCACATAGCACTACAGGGGACGGCAGAGCCAGATGGGGAAGAGACTTGGTGCTTTCTAAAGGTTTGGGAGGACCTGGCCCCCCTCCTTGGGGGTGACATGAGGATGCACACAGCAGTGGTTGCCATGTACATACTACTGAGGGACATGTGTGGCACAATGTTTGAAGAGGGTGCATTGCAGGCTCCAGAGGTTGCCCAGGCTTTCTAGAGGTGGGTTTGTCGAGCAATAAGATCACCTTATATTATGAGGTGTCACGCACCAGGCGCACCTGGAAAAGGGTACCTCAGTGCACCCTTTTTTCAAAGCCCCCTAAACTACCTTACTAGGCCATGGGGGGGGTTGGAGGGACCTCATAGGCACATGGAGTGCTTGTTTGTGCCCTAGCACCCCTGGGTTCTTCGTTCCTAGGGGTACAACACCGATTTTCAAATTTGCACATCACCCCTTAGTGCACCCTTAGTGCACCCCTTGTTGCGCAACAACCCCCCCCTTGTTGCACCCTTAGTGCACCCCCTTAGTGCGCACTAACCCCCCTTAGTGCACCCCTTAGTGCACCCCTTAGTGCACCCCCCCAAAGGTCCCTCCGAACGCCCTTCACATTCGCAAGCATGACACATAACACAATGGGCCCCCTTATTTCAAGTACTTCCTCCCCAAGAGGATGCCACGCCTCTCCTTCTCTTTTGCTTGCATGATCTTCCTTGCCAAGAGACCTAAGTCAAGGTTAGACATATTTACAACATGGCCCATGGAGAAAATTGATAGGCCGGGGTTGAGCAATGCCCAACCTTTGCAACTATTGTGCAAATCCCTTTTAAAAGGGCTATTTTTCTTTTCACTAGGTATACTAGAGAAAATATAGAAGTTTCTATACTTCTTTGCAAAAAAGGGGGAGTGGGCACATGTCCAATGGACCCATGTGCTCACTTTCCACCCAAGGTCACCCCACCCAGTTGCAAATTGTTCAACAGCCTTGCAATAACAAAGGACCTCGGGTTCATTGAAGTATGACTTTTGTCGCCAAAAATGGTGAATTGTTGCAAATTGGCGAAGCAAGGTGTGCACCACCACCCAAATATAGGGCCCTGCAGGGCTAACAACATCGGGCATATAGTGCTTCACCACGTTAATCATCTCACCATGCCACACAGGTTTTGCCATAAATGCAAGTGCCATGGTTAGGTCAAAAGTGTGCTCCTTAGCCCTTCTGGGGGCAATGCGCTCACTTTCTGGGATGCCTTTGCAAGCTTCCTTAACATCATTCACTATAGCATCCAATGCTCGCACACCTGGATGGATGCCCCTACTATGGAGCTCCTTCCTAAGTCTTTTGACCAAAATGCAAAGGACCCGGCTGGTGGCATGAACATAGTCCCCTACTCTTCTACTTACTGGGATGCATCTCAAGTAGGCCCCCCACCTAACACCATCCATGCACCCGGTGAACAAAAGGAGGCTTTGGTCATCATCACAAATCCAACACTTGGATACTCGTGATGGATTTCCTGCAAGAAGATTCTTGCCATCCCCTGTAATGATGCAGCTAAATCCTAATACATTGCCTTGCCAAACCACATCCTCATTTGCCTCCAAGTCAGCAACTTGTTCGTTGAGGCCATGAGTGGCATCCATGGCCAGTAAATAAGCTGCATCATCCCCCCCCCACATTGCCCACCATGTGGGCCAAAGGTTTGGGGCCCCGGCATCTCCCACTTCTAGCCAACAGTGGACAGAGGTGTCACACCTTGTTGCACTAGATTTCCAAAGTGGATGTTGCACGATGCAACAGTGACTATTCAGGCCATAAGGCCCTATGGCCTAGGAATGTTTTCGGGGGATATTTTGGAACGGAGCAACAGGGTGCTGAAGAACATTTGGTCCTCCTTTTGTGATAGAGGTGGGGGGGCAAGAATCCTGATGTCGCGCCGCATTAAGATGCTTAGGCAGGTTAATGAGCGTCTGTTCCTGTACTTTGAAGTACCAAGGTAGAATGGGAACTCCAGAAGCAACCTGTGCAATGCACAAAAATTGGCTGACGAGGTTCGGGCATATTTTGCGGATGAGGAACTGTGGTAGCGCGCGCTATTTTGCTACATGCTATCTGGTGGGCGCAATGACCACTATCGCGCCCGCTATGCTGTTTTCAAGTGCCGGAACCCTTGAAATCGCGATATATAATTGGAAGTAGCATGCTATGACTACGCACTTCAAATGCGCCTCCAATTTGGAATGCATTGATTTGTTCCTTTTCGTCCGTTTTTTTTGGTGCTTTTGATTTTTTTGTTACTGCATTTTCCTTTTTGTATTACTGCTGGAACAGGGGTACTTTAATGTAACCCTCTTGCCCATGCAGCCCATGGGCTGGGGGTATCCGCCTCCTGCAGCACCGCCAACAACTGTTGCAGGGGCCACAGGAGCAGGTGCCACACCGCAACCACCGCCACATGCAGCTGTACAACCAGGACTGCAGCAGCCGTGCACGACGCCGTGGAGCATGCAGCCACAGGTACTTGCCGTGCGCACTACTGTTTCCGTTGCGCGTGCTACGCTCTTGTTGTGCGTGCTAGCTGTCTCCTTGTGCGCACTACGCACGTCCTCGTTGCGCGTGCTTTGTCCTGTTTCCGCAGATGCTGTCCCAGCAGCTGACCAAGTTCTCCCCAACTCAGCCTCTGTCTCCCGCGCCGCAGTCCCCGTTACGAGCTGCCTCACAGCAGCTGTCTCCCATGCTGTTCCCCGGTGGGTCGCCCACCTTGGGCTCTCCAGTGCGCGGCAGTCTTCCAATGCCCCAAGTGCAGCAAGTGCTCATCGGCCCATTGCCAATGCAGCAGTAGCAGCAAATGCAGCAGCAGCAAGTGCAGGCTGCGGCCCAGCAAGTCGGCAGCCCAGAACAGCAGCAGCAGCAGCAGCAGCAGCAGGTCCAACCAAGACAGCAGCAACCCCAAGTGCAAGCACAGTTTCAGTCTTCCCCAACCGGGCCACGTAAGGGCTTCGCCTTCAGCAACGACTTCAAGAACCGAATCTGGCCCAACCAAAACAGCACCATCTGCGCCCAAGGGCCCGACCGGGCATGGCTGAAGGACGTGACACCGGCCTACCTCTTCGAGGTGGCCTTCTACAAGTTCTGGCGCCAAAGGGCCACGGCCATTGCCAAGATCCCACACGGAGCCGTGAAACCTTGCTGGCATGACGAGGGCATTACTGGCCACTGGTGCAGTCTGGGGAACCTGTTGAACCCCTCCGTGCCAACCCAAGAAGGACAAGCTGCCTGTGGAAACTGCAAGGTGGAGGAGTACGAGCTGCTGTTCTCGTGCTGGGCAAGTTATGGGTGGGGTCATGTTCGGACCCACACGCCTCTGGGTGCCACGGCAAAGACCGTGCACCACTTCTACTTCAACAAGGACCCACCGAGCTTCATCAACGCGACCGACGCGGGGGCAATGGCCTTCAAGAACGAGTGCGCCTCGGTGAGAAGTGCGGGTGCCAGTTTGCTGCGGGGGTCAGCCAAGAAAGGAGCCAGTGCCGCAAGGGCACTTGCAACCGGCGCCAAAGTCAAAACCACGGCGGTCAAGGACGAGGAGCAGCCGCAGCAGCAGCAAGTGCAGCAGCAGCCGCTCCAACAGCAGGCAGCCGTGCAGCAGGCAACACTGCAGCTGCTCCAGCAGCAGCAGCGGGTGCAGATGGCCCAGCAACAGCAGCAACAACAACAACAACTGGCACAGGCATAGGTACGCGCTATGTTTGCCATTGCGCGCGCTTTCGACATTGTGGCGCGCGCTTCTTTAGATGTAGCACGCGCGATTTGATTGTTTGCGCGCGCTACGGCTGCACCTTCTGTCCCATTGTCACGTAGGTGGGCAGCTTCGAGCAGCTCATGTGCCTGGGATCCCGCAGAGGGCCGTTGATGATCAGCGTGCCCGCGGACATTCCCGGGCAGTCCAAGCATGCGGCCGACTGGCTTGACGGACGGAAGGAGCAAGGCCCCTCCCCGGTGCTGGCCCGGGCTAAGCGGCAGCTGGAGGAGCTGGAGGTGGACTGGGCCGACGCCTTTGCCGTGCCGGAGACGGAATCCGTGACAGTCCCAAGGCCCAAGAAGAAGCGTACCGAGGAGCCAGCAGCCACCAGCCACCTACCACCAGCCATCTCCACCTCCCACACCGCTAAGCCCCCCCGACCGCCTGGAAAGGTCCTTGCCCAGAAGACTGCCGACCAGCAGCTGCTGGCACAGGCGGCACAGAGAGTCCAACGTCAAGCGGAACAGGCCAAGAAGAAAGAGGACGAAGCAAAGAAGAAGAAGAAGGAAGAGGAGGAAAAGAGGAAGAAGAAGGAGAAGGAAGAGGAGGAAAATAGGAAGAAGAAGGAGAAGGAAGAGGAAGAGAGGAGGAAGAAGAAGGAGAAGGAAGAGGAGGAGAAGAGACGGAAGAAAGCAGAGGAGGAGAAAGCAGAAAAGGTAATGCAGCGCGCGCTATCGTTGTCATTGCACGTGCTATGCATTTCGTCGCGCGTGCTATGCTCCGTATTGCGCGTGCCATGCCTGTGCTATGCCTCTGCGCTACTCTTTCCAGGCAAGCAAGACGGCACCGCAGCAGGCACCCCAGCCGCAGCTCGCATCAAAGCCAGCACCGAAGCAGCCTGTCCCAGTCCCAGACCAGCCACAAGAACAAGGAGGTCCGTGCGCTTCCACCCCACCCAGTACGGCTCCCAAGGCCAAGCAGCAGAGCAGAGCCGACGCGGACAAGGAGGCAAGAGATGAGCTCATGCAGCGCCGAGATTGGTCCTACCAAAAAGGCTACAAGCCTCGGTGGATCATCTACTGCACCACTGCGATCGCGCTGATGATTGTGGAGGGAGCCGAAGTCAAGCCAGCAGGCGCCAGGGCCCCTCAGGACCACGTGGCCGTCATCATCCCCAACGATCAGTGGAGCCCCAGCCAACAAGGGGCGGAGGAGGAGGAAGAGGACGACTGGTCGGAGTTCATGCCCAGCTGCCAGGTGTTCTCCGCCAAAAGCAAAGCGTATGAGGAGTTGGACAAGTGGCAGTCGTGGTGGAAGACGTACGAGGCCGATGAAATTGTGGACCTGTGCCCCGACCTAAAGACCATGAGGATGTCCCTGTCCAAGCCACCAACCCCGAAGAAGAAGAAGCCCCAAGGAGACCCACCAGCCCAGCCACCAGCCCCCACACAAGAAGACAAGGAACCTGCCGAAGCTGCAGCACCAGCAGAAGCACCAGCACCAGCAGCACAAGAAGAAGAGGCACCAGCCCCAGCAGCAGCAGCAGCACAAGAAGACGACGCACCAGCCCCACCACAAGAAGAACAGGCACCAGCGGCCGCGCCACAAGAAGGAGAAGGAGCAGCCCTGAAAGAAGAAGAGGCACCAGAAGGAGCAACCCCAGAAGGCGACCCAAGCCCACAAGAAGAAAGGGATGCAGCCCCAGCTGCCACTGGGGCAGAAGACCACAAACCCGAATGGGAGAAGGAGTGGGAGGCCGAAGTGGTGGTCCAAACCATTAAGGAGATCACTGAATGACAGCGCGCGCTATACCTCGTATAGCGCGCGCCGTAAGGCTCATAGCGCGCGCTGTAAATATGTTGCGCGCGCTACACTGTCTCTGCCCGTGAGGACCTGTACTCTTGCACACTTTTCACACCTTTCAGACAGTGTTTTTGCATGTGTCTTGGGTTGGATGAGCAACACGGAATGTTTTTGAAAAGCAAGGTGTTTTTGAGAAACGCAGGACACTGGAAAAATCATGGTTTTGAAACATTTTCCGGTTTTGAAAAATTTGAAAAACGGGACCATATAGCGCGGTAGAGCGCGCGCAATAGGCGCGCTATAAAGGTCATGTTCTTGAAAATTTGCGCGCACTATGGAAAAAATGCACCATTGCGCGCACGCAGGGTTGGCTTTCTGTTCACTACAATCCCATTCCATGCAACTAATTCCTGCTCATTTGATGGAGCTTGCAACAAGTTGGTGTTGGCTTTCGCTTCACCAGGATACCATTCAAAACTAGCATTGGTCGTGACAATGCAAGTTTATTAATATACTCTGGCTTATCGGGCATTTTGTTTATTACCACTTGGTCAACATGTTGTGCTTGGTCATGCTCCATGGGTTCACTCAGGGTTGTTAATGTTTGGACATATTTGACGATTCTTCACCCAAGCTGCTCCGGTATTCCAACTTTCCCTTTTCCATTTTGCCTTTTGTTGTGTCGTGCTGTATGTCCATTGTAACAGGGGCATACCACATAAACACCAAGCTTTAACTTATCCTTGCATACTTTTTGATCCCGTCGTCAGGTGGCGCTTTTGGGCTCCAATAGCGGTGAGAGAAGGAGGTGCAACAGTAATGCAAAACGCAATCAACAGAAATTGGGCCACAAAACCATGGTTTTGCTAGGATCAAACACGCAAGCATATGCGTAGAGCGTTCATGGACATGATAGTGCGCATGCATTCATCTCCAAAACCCAAACACGGACATGTGTCCATATCGATCTCATGCTAATCTGAAAATTGAAATTCGGAAATTATCATTCAAAATTCAAAGTAAGTAACAAAAAATGGGAGATCACGCGAGCGGCGCGCGTAGAGGCTGCGCAGCAGCCTCCGCGTTCGCTATCTTCTTCACTATTTGTAATCTCAGCACATGTGTCTTTTTGTGTTGGCAAGTGGCTTTCGCTTCACGGCAATCCCATCAATGTTTGGTGGATAGTTTGTAATATTCCTATGGCTATAATACGCACATTCACTACGCATCCACCACTAAAAACCTGTTGGGAACGTACGTTGCCAACGCATGGAACGCACAGTTGGGAACGTGTGCTTTTCACAGGAGGAACAAGGGTGGATGCATATTGGTGTGTGGATGCAAAACCCGGATGCACATATTCTATGTTTTCTACGTTCCCAACGTTTTGTACGTTTTCCTGTGCTTTCCACGTTCATTACGTTTTCTAGGGCGTGATGCAAAAAGGCGGGTGGATGCAAATCCCGGATGCACGTTTTCTACACGTTTTCCACGTATCGTACGTTTTCTACGCATCGAACCCTGTTTTTTGACCAACGAGCAACGTTGCATTGGGTTCAGTTGTCACGGTGACGGTCTACACTCCATGGTAATGTGCAAAACACCGGGTGTGTAGTGGCACACGGCAAGCTGCACAGACCCAGGCAACACGCCCCGTTTTACAATATGCACACAAGCCCCGCTTCACGGTCGCCCTAATCCAATGCACCTCTTTTTTGGCAAACCGTTCCTCGGGAAAAAAAATCATCGAGCAACATGCGTTTGAAATCGCAAAGGGAAGTCTCTTCTGGCACCAGGCACATATCCTTGCACATGCTAATAGTGTTTACTACTCCATACCGGAGCACAAAAGCACGCGGTGCTCTAGACCACGTTTGAAACCTTTGGATCCTCCGAAAATGCAAGGCTAGGGCATTGGCTTGGTCTACGCCGGCCGCTAGAGAACGTAGGCACCCACCTACGGAGGTAGCCAATGGCCTCTGGGATGCTGCCAAAGCGCTGGGTCTACACTACAATTTGTATACATGGGCACCACGCGCGCAGCCTTGCCACCTACTTTCGGGTTCTTGAAACAATGCAAGGCAAACGGGAGGTCAGAGGCCACCGCACATTCCTCCTCCCCTTCACGCAAATTCGCACCCAATTCAGCTACCCCATGATCATTGCGCTTGGCGAGTACGACAAAGGGGTGCCCTGCACTGGTCAAATATGCAGCAGTGTTCGCTGAACCAAAATACGAGTCGCGTACCAAAATGCTTTCGCTTGGGGCTGGGGCCTGCCAATGCTGGACCATTTGTGTGGGTGTGTTTTTCCCAACACAATCGTTCGTGGCGTTGCGAACAACACCTCGGCCTCCCTCAAAAAGATACATGTCCATTGTAAAAGGCCGGACAGCGTCCGACATGCAATATAATTTTAACCCCGTACTATGGGGTTTGCGTGGAACAAATTGTCGCAGCTTGCCCGCACGCTTTCCTTTATGGGGGACGATTGTCTCGTCTCCCGTTACGAGTGTTCCGGGTTTCCATGAACTACTCCATTGCCTATTACATGCCTGCAGCAGCCCGGCGACGTCCACATTTAGAACACGGTTGAATGTGTACCACTCCGAACGCGGCATGAGGGCTCTGAGGCGAGGGACCGCTACTACCGCATTCGGCCGCCATACGTCGTCAACACGGCGTAGACGAGCCATCCCTAAACCAATCTTGAACACACTGTATTTGAGTAGGCTATCCTATAGGTACATCTTCCCCATGCGGGCCAGGCAGCGGTGCTACACCACCAGCAACGGTTCCAGCATGTGTAGGAAGACCTCACTCGTGGTTGACATCATGGGTAGGGTGCTGCTCCCTGCGTTGAACTTCTGGGGGATGTGCAACGCAGCGTCACTCCTAGCTAGAGGTCCAGTGTTGTAGCTGCGTGCCCGGGTGGCAACCGCAGGTGCAGGCATTGGTGTGGACCCTAGTAAAGAAAGTTTAGATGCAATTTGACAAATATATGCAAACCACGGATGCACGTTTCCTACGTCTTAATGCATACGTAACCAACGGGGATGCATTTTGACGGGTGGATGCAAAGGGCGGATGCACATTTTCTACGTTTTCTACGTTTCGAACGTTTTGGGCTCTGTTTCATTGTATTTCACACTGTTCACGGGAAGGCAAGCATGCGCAGCAGTCAGCAACACAGCCAATCTTCCTTCTGGAATCGCCAAAAATCAGTGTACGCTTAGTACCACCATCGTTCACCATCGTTCACCACCACAATATCACACTGCAGTGATCAACACAGCCATTTTTGATTATGCAATCGCCAAAAAGTAGTGTACCGTGACCACCGGTTGGCACTGAACTTTGCTGGGCGCACCAGGCGTGCACCGCAGGCATGCGTGATGCAACAGGCTTGAACAGAGTTGATCATTGATTCTACAAAAATTATAGCATACGTCGGCGGTTGGCACTTGTGTATGAGGGAACACAATAACACATGAAGGTAACTTGCGGCGCAGTGCTAACCCAAAAAAAAATATAGCATGGGGGAACCTCCGCCAGGAGTGGCGAGGTCCCCCCTCCGCCGTCGGAACACCGCCAGGGCAACACCTACAACACCCTACAATGCCAACACTCACAGCTCCCCCGGCGGCGCCCCCACCAACACCAACACCGGCACCACCGACAGTGGCAGCACGGCGACACCGCCACCCACCCGCAGCATTGACACCCTCGACCACAACCGAAGCAACACCTGTCACTAGAGACCCAAGGACAGCCGAAGGAAATATCCCAACACCAGAGACAACCGACACCACCAGGACCACAAGCCAGCCAAACACCAGCCACGAGTGGCACGCCCGGAACCACCGAACACCAAAACGCAGGCGGCACCCAGCACCAACACCAACAACACCCACGCCATCAGACCACCACGAGACACGCCAGCCACCACCGTGACACCCTCACCGTCGGCAGCACCAACGCCGCCAACACCCACGGCAATATCCACACCACCGCCAACCCCACCAACGACGAGCCGAGGTACCGTCACCCACAACACCCCTATCACCACCACCACGACCCTGGCACAGAGTAACACCTAGGGCGCCCCCACCGAAGGCAACACCAAGGACGCCAGCACGGCTGGCGAACAAACGCCACCAGCGCCACCCACCAGGCCCCCAGCCAAGGGTAGAAACAGCAACACCACACACCATCACACCCACCGCATCGAAATCACCCGGAGCATCATCAACATCAACCAGGGGTCCCCACCACCCAAGCAGCACAAAACACCACAGCAACACCACCACACCCTCACCACCAGCGACACCAGCGGCACCCTCCGCCAGGAATGGCGAGGAGAAAACCAAACAACGCGGACCCACCCAACGTCCCCGGCACCCTCACCATCGGACCGCCACCACCGGCGCCGACCCCCAACACACCACCGTCACCAACGCCACCGACCCCTGACGCAACAACCACACAGCCCGCAGAAACGGCACCAGCCAGAGCATCGCCGACAACACTCCCGGCCAACTCTCAAGAACACCACCGAAAGCAGCACCGTCGACCGAAAGCCACGACAACCCCAGGGTACGGGTCCCCCTTCCCAACCCCCACCATCTGCACAACCAGTGACACCATCACCCGCACCTACCGGAACACCGACAACGACAGCCTCACCAACAACCGACACCCCCACTACCGCTGCCACCCACCAGTCACGCCACCCACCGTCGATGCCACCCACCAGCGCCGCACCCGGAACCACACCTACACCCGAAACCTGCACCAGCACACCCGGCCGAGCCGTCGATGGCACCGCCGCCCATGGCACCGCCTACACTCACCAGCGCCACCACCACCCCGCGCGAGGCCAGGAACCCCTGGCGTCGCCAACGGCCTCAACGAGCACCGACACCACCAACACCACCACCGCCGGACGGGGACTACCCACAATCCAGGAACATCTCCACCACCAACAACCAATACACCACCCACGGCACCCCACCGTCGCCAACGCCACCGCGGCACCTATCACACCTCCACCACCGGAGGCGACGTGGGCCACACCACCCGTCATCTACAGCACCCTCGCCACCACCGCCACGTCCGGCCCACAAACGTTACGCCCCAACGACCAGAAACAACACCCTCACCATCGACACCACCGGCAACACCACATACGCCCATACGTCACCCGCGCCATGCTCACCAAACATCACCTCGTCATCAGAGGCACCAACACCACCGGCGACGACGACAGCGACAACAGCTGACCCACCAGCTAACCACCATCAACCATAGCCCAGCACCAACCTCATCTACGCTAACGCCCATACCACCCTCGCCAACAACACCGCCACCGACACAATCATCCACTCCGGCACCCACACCACCCTCACCACCAACATCACCACCACCCCCCCAGGGTCAGGGCTCGCGGGAAACGGAACGGCAGAGCGAGCACGCCACCACCCGCACGCGTCGCCCACCCTATCGTACACCGCTCCGCAACACGCCCCCCCCCGCTTCCCCTGACAGGGCGTGCGCTCCAGCCCACTGCTGGGAAGACGACCTCGACGTCCTCCCGGCCATCCGACACCTGCTGGCAGCCACGGCCCCGCGCCCACAAGCCCACCAGCAACCCACGGAACCGCAGGAGCCCGACCACCCCATGCCACCACACTCCATATCCCCCGCATCCTCCGCAGACCAGAACGCGGAACACCAGCGAAAGGAGCCCGACCCCGACCGCGCCGCCACGCCCCCACCGCCCCCCCCCCCCCAAAGGACATCTACGCCACACTGGCCAGCACCCTAGCCCTCATGGACGCCGAGCAGTACTACCAGTCCATCCAACGAGACCTCCCTGAGGACCACGCGACCCTCCAGGGGTGGAAGCAGGAGAAAAGGAACGACAACGAGTGGGGCACAGAGGAAGACCTTCTCTGGGAAGACACCCCGAAAGGCACCACGGACGCCCTCCTGGAGGCAGCAGCCGAAACCTACCCCCGCCCCCCCGGGGACAATAGACACGGCCTCCACGCCCTCCTAGCGTTCCACAGCTGGAAACACCGCCACACCGTCACCCTCCACCCCCTCAACCACAATCCACACCGATGGACACCTGAAGACGACGCCACAGCCGCCATCACCGTACAGCAAAGCCCCGAGAACCCGGAGGGATACCACATCACCTGGAACGATCCGGCACCCCACCCCCCCGCCTCCCCCACCCTCCCAGATGTCTTCGCCACAATCAGTGCAGAACTCCAGGAGGCGAAAGCCCCACAGCAACTGGACGAGGAGATGCCCCAGGCACCATCACCACCAACCACACAAGACCAACCCCGCACAGAGCCCCTCACCCAACCCATCACCACAATGGAGCTCCCCCCACAACGCCGCACCACCCCAGACCGAAACGGGTTTCGAGACCTGCCGCGGGAATGGGCGGTCCACAACGGCACACTCCGATGGGACGAAATCACACCGGGCCTCCAGGCCATCCGCCTCCACTCGATCACCGAGCCCACCACCACCTGGGCACTACCGACGGACCGCCACCACCTCCTCCTCACCGTCCAAGGCGATGCCACGATCACACCCACGGAGGGAGACCCCGTAACAGCAGCCCCCGCCCACGCCGTCCACATACCCCCGCAAGGATCGTCGGCACCTATGACGGTACATCCAGGCCCCACCCCATGGCAAGCCATCGTTATCACCTACCCCGCCCCCAACGACCACACACACACCTGGCAGCAACGGTGGGGGGACCTCCTCCAAGAAGACCTAGGGCTCACACGCACCCACCACACCCTACACCCGATACGAGGAGTAGGCCAAGCACCACACGGCATACACGCCCCGGGAGTATGGGCGTACGCCACACCCATAAACCCACAAGCAGCGGAGGACATCAAGACCGCCCTATCCATCCAGCAAGCCCAGACCCAAACCCCGCACTGCAACACCCAACGAGGCTACACAATTTGGTGGGCATACCAGGACCACGACACCCTCACCCCCCGACCGGGGGCCCCCCCTCTAGACACCAACACAACCGCCCTCCTCCAAGCCGCAACAGCGGCAGCCACACAGGTAGGGGCCCCCGAAACCTGGGGCCCACAATACCTGGTCGAAACCAAAGTGGCGCCCCACGCGAAGGGCCAAGACAAGCCGCCAACGCCGAAGCCACTCCACCCCCCACTCAAGCTAGACCCGACGGAACACACCCCCCAGGACAAATGGGCGACCCACTACATCATCCCCCACACCACCACCCGCAAGAACAACGCCGCCAAGATCACCGTCACCCGCCACCTCCCCCACACCACACAGGTGTATGAGCTGACGACCCCCAACGTCCTCGTCACCCGTCGCCGACACGACGAGCGATACACCATACAGGCGGAAGGGGCCGCCGCGACCACCCTGTACACATGGGCAACATGGGGGGACCTCCCACACCCCACCCTCCACCACGTCCCCTCCTGGCCAACCCCCTTCCACACAGCAGACCGCCCCAACAAGAAGCCCAAACACACAGGTGTGCACACCCCCGGCCAGGAGGCCCAGCACCGACACGATGCGAGGCGCAAGGCCCGCACCCTCCACGACGACCACACCATCCCCCGCATCAGCGCCCCCCCCGCCAGGGTGTCAGATACCACCCACAACCGCACGATCACAGGCATCACCACGGACTGCCTGAACCCAGCGGCGTCCCGGGCAGACGCCGTGTGGATCAGCGAAGGGCGCTCCCACACACGGGCGGTGGCGCGCCTCCACAACATCCAACCCCACAAACTCCAGCGCGCCGTTGGACCCTTGGCCGTACACGTCACCCCGTACGGCATCGACCACCCCCGGTGTGAGCACCATGACCCGCCCTGCTCCACCCCATGCACCTCGCCCCTGCGCCAACCGCTGCCGGCCCCCACCATCACGGGCAACATGTACCTGGGCACCGTACCGGGAGACCCGGGCATATACATCCTGCCGAACAGGTCCAGGGAACACGCCATCCCCCTCCACGGTGTAGAATCCCTTGCCCTGGGACTACCCCCACCAAAACACCAACACCAGCACATCCCGGGGGACAAACGGACACAGGCGCCAGACGGGGGAAAAAAGGCCCACCAACGCGCCCTGGCCCACATCACCGTCCACCCCGCAGCCCACCTACCAAAAGACTTCGGCACGGAGCGCCACATCGTCCTGGAGGGGCAAGCCCACCACATCATCACCGCCGCCCTGTACACCCTCACCGCCCACGAACGCCACTGGGACCCCACAACCATCCCAGCAATGCCCCCACCACCCCAGGGCCCCAAAGATCCCGTCATTCCCTTCCACATCGATCAACTCCTAAGCCGCAAGGCCCCCCCACACCTCCACTCCTCCAGGATACCACTAGCCATCGCATCGTGGGACACCCTGGACACGCCCCCCCAACAACCCGCCATCCACATCCTCAAAGCGGACGCCCAATGGTGGGTCCTCCACCGGGCACACGGAGTCCTCATGGCGGCCCAGGCCTATACCCCGGAAATAGACCCGGAAGACCCCCAACGGGGCCAGCAGCGACTCCTCCAGGCCACCACCTTCACAGGCCGCGAAGGCCTTCCCTGGGAAGCCCTCCACACAGCACTCTACTGGGCTCAAGGCTCCCCCAACGGCCCAGACACGCCGGAACCCACAGAGGCCTGGGTCATGCAGGCCAAGGCCATGAGGAACTACCACCTACACCACCCCTTCGACGACAGCCCGGCCGCACTGCCATGGCCAACAGATCCCCCGGAGACCGTGCGCAAGCTCGCCGACATCATACGCAGCCACGCGAAAGCGAAAATGCAAACACCGGAAGAACCCCCACTGAGGGATCCGGACCAGCAAGCAACGCACCCCTTCTTCAAACGCCATGCCCCCCCAGCCCCGCTACCTCCGGTCCCACCCAAGCGAGCGAGACGACAAAGGGGCGCACCCGCCCCCAGTAGCTTACTGGCTTGTCCGGGGCGCTGCTGCCTTGGTCTAGCTCCTTTTGGCGGTGCCAGATCACCCGGATCTGTGGCCCCCCGTTGTCCCCCGGTTCTATGAGGCGGTACGGGATCGTGCCCTCACACCAGATCCAGTCGCCTGTGTGGTCGTTGCGGAAGGGCTGTTGGACGTTCGCGCCTTTTTGGAATCCTGGGTACGCTTTGGGCGGGGGCGGTGCTGGTGGCGGGAGGGAGGATGATGAGGATGCCTGGTCAGGGTGGGGCGGTGGTAGTGATGGGAGGGAGGATGACGAGGATGCTTGGTCCGGGTGGGGCCGTGGTAATGGTGGGAGGGAGGATGACGAGGATGCTTGGTCTGGGTTCGCCGGGTGGGTCGGGTGGGATGCAGGGGGTCGGGAGGTCGCTGCTTTTCCGGCTTGGCCACCCTAGAGCTCACCAGCGCCCACCCCATCCGGCTCCGCACCAAAGAGAACAAGGCCCACAGGCACCAAATACACTGGGGAGCTCCCCCCGGAGTGGAGCCAAGGCCTCCCCCTGCCGCGCCTACCCAAACGCCCACAAACCGGCAAAAAGTCCCCGAGCCCCAGTCCCCCTCCCTGACGGGGCAAGGGCCGAGGGCACAAGCCTCCACAGCCCCGGCCCGCCCCCACCGAGGCCTACGTCAACCTCCTCAACCTCAACCACCCGGCCGTCACATACTCCAAGGACGCCACAACCGCCCTCCAAGAGCTCCCGATGGCACAGGGGCCGGGGTGGGTTCCCCACCTCCTCACCTTCCAGGAACAAGGCCTACAACGCGACGACCCCCCAGAAACCAACCCCATATATACCCCGGACCAGAAAGCGTACAAATGCTACTGGCACAAGGGGACCCCCCTATACGCCCAAACCGGCATCCACGTCCACCTCGTCCACCACCTCAGCGTCCCAGGGAGGCTAGGTGTCTACGAGGTCGTCGGGGACGGATGGCAACTCAACGTCATCAACACCCACGTCCCCTTCGGCGAAGCCACAGAACCCATCCTCCAAGCCCTGGCCGAGGCATGCCGCCAGATGGCCATGCTCGCCCCCACAGTCATCATCGGCGACATGAACGCCGCCCCCACCCCAGCGGACCGAGGGGGACAGGCCACACCCAGGGACCAAGCGGTCCGCGACACCATCGAAATGCTGGGGCTCGTGGACCTGACAGCCAACCTCGAAGGCCAACCATCCCACTTCCCCCACCAAACAGATGCCGCCCCATCCCGCATCGTGGTATGCTATGGCGACCCCACCACCATCATCTGAGCGGAGGCCCGATATGGACCCCTCCCGCTGGGACCCACAGGCCATAGCCCCCTGCACATCCGCCTCACCATCCCCAACCTTCCCCCCAGCCCCCCAGAGGATGCGGACCAAGGCCTACCACCCCCCCTGAAGATGCCCCCGCTGCATGACAAGCATGCCTGGTCCCAATATCACAGGGCCATAGACCGCGCCCGGCGCATCCAACCAGACTCCACCGACCTACTCACAGCCATGCGCACGGCCGCCGTCGCCTGCGGCTTCCAGCAACACCCCCACACAGACGACGACCAACCACCCACGGCCCTGGGGGACATGCTCCATGACCTCTGGCATGCGAAGCAACAACTGGTGACCCTCCTCCACACCGACACCCCCGGAACCCGCCGCCAGATACACCACTGCAGGACACGGATAGCCCACATCAGGGCAGACCTGCAGCGGTGGCACATCCACAGGCAACAGCGCATCGCCCAGGAACACAAACGGTATGCGCAACATGAACTCCCCTACAAGGCCATCCGCCACCTCAACGACGCCATGACCAACACCGGCCACCGCACCATCACCACGGTCCGGCAGGAGGACGGCTCCCTCACCAACGACCCAGCCACAGTGCTCCAAGCCACCAAAGACAGCTTCCTCTGGCAACACACCGCCACCCAAGACACACTGGACCCAGACACCCAGGCCAAAATCGACCGCCTCCCTCGGGTCTTCAACCACGCCCAGAGGAGGCAACTGGAAAAACGCCCCTTCACCATCCACGAAGTCCGGAAGGCCATCCACAGTCTCCGGCAACACAAAACCCCAGGCTACAACGGCCTCCCTGCAGAGACATACTACCACCTCCCCGCCCACCTCCTCCGCATCCTCGCCCACCGCCTCTGGGACATCGTCACGGGGCGGACCCCCCTGCCACCAGACTGGGCAAACGTTGTCCGCCCCCTCTACAAAAAAGGGGACTGGGCAAACCCGGACAACTGGCGCCCCATAGTCTGTGCGGTCACGGAGGTCAAAATCGTCTGGACCATCCTCCTGCGCCGCATCCGCCCCCACCTGGACCCCCACATACCAGCAAGCCTCTGGGGGGCCATCCCAGGCCGGTCCCCACACGAGGCCATTTTCCTCCAGGACACCATCGCAGACATTGACCCGGTGGACCTCATCATCGCCTCCCTCGACGTCAAAGGAGCCTTCCCGAACACCCCCTGGCTCCTTCTAGAAGCGGTGTGGAAACGCCTAGGCCTCCCCTTCTACAACTTCACCTCCGGCTACATCCGCACCCGCAAATACACGGTCCGCACTGGAGCAGGCCTCACCCCCTTCCTGGAGCCAGGCAGCGGGGTCCCCCAAGGGGGAGCAGAGGGCCCCTTCCTGTACCTTCTAGTGACGCTCCCCCTGGCCCTCGCAATCGAGCAGGATTACCCGGCCTATGCACCCTACCCCCTCCTCTCCCCCCTGGTGGGCTTCGCGGACGACACCAACCTCATGGTCGCGCACACCCCACACGAACCACATGCCCCGGACCCCGGGCCAACGGTCACCCAACAGGCCAATGACTTACTGGACGTGACCGTCTCCTACCTCTCCCACAACAACCTCATCGTCCACGCCACAAAGTCAGTGGCCATGATCAAGGGGTCTGCCACACCTCCCACCCTAGGGCCACAAGCGCCCCCCATGCAAGTCGTGACAACCACCACCCACCTGGGGGTAATCCAGGCCGCCAACCCTGAGGACGCCACCCTCCCTCCCAAGTTGCAATCACACCTCGCCCATCCCCCCAGATATGCGTCCCCGACCACCAAGGCCCTCTCCCTGTCCCACCAGAGCCTGGCGTACTACCTCACCGGGGTCTTGAACGCCTCCATAGGCTTCCAAGCACTCCACCTGACACACCCCACCACCGCCCTCCAGCCGGCCACACGCGCCGTGACCAAGGCATGGGCAGCACACGGGGGCTGACCCACCTCCATACCCACCCGCGCCATCCGAGCGGCATGGCCCCACTATGGGGACGCCATAGGGGACGAGGTGAAAGCGGCCGACACCAGACACACCGCCCTCCTCCTTCACCGCATGACCCACAACCACTCACCGGAGGTCCGCGAGGTCACCGCAATTCGCCTCTAAGCCGCACAACGGGCCCGCAACACATGCACGCGCTGGGTACTCCACCAGACGGGCATGCCCACCAACATGAACACGCGCCTGTGGAACCACCTGCAGCTTCTCCTCCCATCCCCACACCACGCCATACTCACCAACCACACGTGCCTAGAGGAAGGCCCACTAGCGGTCCTCTGCGGGGACCTCCACCATCACCCCAAGGGCACCATCCACACCATAGACCTTGTCGGGGCCTCCATCACCGTAGTATACGTCACCCTCCCCGAAATGCGGGTCCTGCACCACAGCGGGGCACACCACACCCCCTTTCTACAGCTTCCCAAATGGCCACAATACCGCCTCTTCCACCAGTACCTCACGCAGACGGCACGAGCAGCGGGACACACTCTACCGGGAAGCAAAGACATGCACACAGCCTACCGAGAATTCACAAAGCAACGTCCCCGACTTATCCCAGCGACACCGCCCTACGCACCCACCGGATCGAAACACGAGCCCGTCCCCCCGGTGACGGGCCCAGTCCCACCACTAACCCTACTACTGGCCCCGAATGAAGCCAAACCCAGGCAGACCACCGTCATCCACCACGGGGTAAAATGGCGCATACCGAAACACCACATGACCGCCCGAGACCTACCACGGGTCCCCCATGATTCCCAGAGCATGCCACGCACATGTTGGGCCTGTGACCCCGAGGCACCAACCACACCATGGCCCGTACTACACCTCATAGCACGCCACCACACCCACCCCACAACCCACCTACCACCACAGGCCTACGCATGGATAGCCCCATGGTTCCACCGCACCGACACTAACCCCACGGTAGCATGGAACCCCGACCACGCGCCCAAATGGCTCTTCACCACTACACCCACATGGCCCCGCCCCGACCCAGCAGGAGTCGCCATCCGTTACAGCATGTACGAGCCAGGCAGAACGGGCAAGCACGAGCACCCCTACTATCCGCTCCACCACTCCTGCCACACACCGGAGCACCGAACACAAACCCTCACATGCCACGACCTAAACCCCGACACAGCCTACATCCTCCACTACATCTACTCCTACCTCACACAAGGACAGCCGGAGCAGGGACTCATAGCCCTGTCCCCCCAAGCGAAACACATCATCTCCAAAGGAATAGGGGTGTACGCCACCCCCATCCTGCAGCCCACAACCCCAGTAGCCCACCTCGCCACGGGCCTTGCCATATACGCCTACCTGCCCATGAACCCATGCCGCCTCCCACAACCATCACCGGCGGACCGGCTCTTCTTCACCGACGCCTCAGGCGGTCCGCCCCCACGCCCATCACCGGGGGGGCCACCCTGCAGCTAACCCACACCGGGGGACACTACCACATGGACCACCACACGGGCCACACCACCTATGGGGCCTCCTCCCACGGGGAGCTAGGGGCCATGGCCGACGCCATCACGGAGATCGCGGCCCACCTACCCGCCCACTCCCCGCACATCGTCCGGGTCTGGTTTGTGGTAGACGCCACTGTCGACACACACCTGCTCCTCCGCATAGCAAGGCAACCACTTCACAAAGCCACCGCGACGAGCCTCGGCACCTAGGCACTGCTGCTTTGAAAAGCCCTTCGCAGCCTTCCCCCCTACGTCCAACTCCACATCGTGAAAAAAGAGTCCCACAGGCACCAATACGGAAATGGTAAGGTCAACAACCAGGCAGTACACCAGCGCACAACGCACCTACCAGCCCTCCAGATCCCTGACCTCGGCCGCAACCAAACACACCTCCAACACGTGCCCCCTGTACCCGAGCCGCATCAGACCCCGGACTGGGTACCAGAGGACGCCCCCTATTCCTCCCACGACAGAGCATACCACCACCCCAACCCCATCCAACATCTCGCCCGCGTGCTCGGTGACGCAGACAGCCGGGCGCACATCCAGGAGCTCCAGGACAGACTGCAAATCCCCCTCTACCACTCAGCGCTGCGCCCAGCAAACGTCTCAGCCCACCTCCAAAATGACGCATCCAGCTCCTCAGGGAGCAACTGCCATTCCTCAACAGGGTCGCCAGATGGCTCGCCCGCAAGCACATCCACGTCCCCGACGAACACACCCGTTGCCCGTGCGACAACACCACCCCGGAGGACTGGGAACACTTCAAGAAATGCCCCCTCCATACAGGCAGGGACACGCTAGTGGGCTGGTCCCCGGCGGAAACCCTCCGACAACACGAAGGATGGCCAACCCACAGCCACGCACACCAGGCCACCGAACACCTCTTCCGGGACCCCCTGATCAAAGAAGCCACCATGAGAGGGGCGGTGACACAGGCCCTGCACTAGCACCTCACCAAACACACGGAAAGCCCCATGGAGGCAGCAGCACACCTCCAGCTAGAGGCAGTCCGCAGAGCAGCGGCCCAAATGGTACACCGCAAACACCTCCTGTTAACACACGCGGAGCAACTCAACGACCCCACCGCCAGGGAACACATGCAGCATCTCATCCATTACCATGCCGTGCATGACCCAGACGTCCACTAACCCACTCCGCGCCACGCACGCGCCCCCCATCTCCATCCACAGGTCTCCAAGACACCACCACAGCGCCCCGAGACCCGTCTCACACCCAAGAAGCCACCCGGCACTGCCCAGTCTGGCCGAGCCCAACCAGGGCCATCCATGCATCGACGTAGACGCGCAAGACCCCGGCAGCCCATCCAGCCCACGCCCCCCGGACACGGGGCACCCCCCCCTCACACCGGCCACCATCCGCGACCCCGACCTCCTCCGAGCAACCCTCCAAGACAGGGCCCCGACCACCTCCCTGGGCTGGTACCGCCTACAAGAGGACTGGACCAAGCTCACCGTCAAAGCCCTCCGGGACCTGACCACCCCAGGCAGCGGCCTCCACGAGACCATCGTAGACCTCGTACTCTGGCGAGCCCGCAAACACACCCAGGGCCAGCACGTCCGGATCCCCCCCATCGAGTGGGGCCAGGCCCTGACGCACGACATCGGCATCAACGTCACGCGTCAAGGGACCGTACGCCTACGACGGGCCCCAGCGGAGACGGACCACCGAGCGGACCCGAACCGCCCGGAGCAGTGGGAACAGGCCACCGCACCAAAGCGCGACACCGCCCTCCGCGCCGCCGGCCTCCGCACCCCAGAAGACGACCTCCCCCCCCCACCTACAGACAGTGACCACCCCCCGCCGGAGATCTGGGTTACAGTCCTCGAGCGCGGCCACTACTACGTGATAGCCGCTACGGCTACGTCCCCCGGCCCGCAATGGCTCATCCAAGGGACAGACACCATGTTCGCCCCAGAGACCGCCCCACCAGGGGCAGTGGGGGACCCCACCACCCAGCACAGGGTCCTCAGGGGCGTCCTCCAGCCAGGGGACAAGCCCCCAGCCCGTGCCCTGGCCCAAATCACCTCAGGGAAGGCGGGCTACCACCTGGGATTGGCCATGCTCTGCCTAACCCACTGGATCAAGCGCCGCTGGCCACCCACGGGGACCGTGCCCTGGGTTTGGGCCATCCCCACCGCCCACACACAAGTCGAGGCGGGCCCGGACACACGACCAAACCCCCCCCCCAGACCGCAGCAGTACCTCACCTGCGGGTACCACGCCATCCACAGAGTCCTCAATCGCGCGGGTCTTAGCCCAAAGCTAGCATACCCCCTTCCCACCACTGACCAAGAGGTCCACCAGATACGCAAGCTCGTCTGCGAAATCCTTGCCGCGGCAGCAGAAGACGGCAAGCTTCTCCTCCAAACCGCCCGGCCTACAACTGCCCACGCAGGCGCGCCGCGGCAAGCGGACACATACAGCGACACAGCACACCCGACCGCACAATCCCCGCCCATGCCCCTCCCCTCTCCCTGCTCAACCGGAGACCCACACACGCCCACCATCGCGCGCACCCCCGGGCCCCGCGACACGGGCCTCCCCCACCCGCCCGAACACCAGCACACGCCTGCCACACACCCACCCGCCGGACAGCCTTCACCGCCCCCGACACTCGACACACCACACACACCCGCCGAGAGGAGCCCCGCGCCCCGCAGCACGCCCACCCCACCCAGTGGCCCGCCCACGCCCCCCGCACACACCCCAGAGGACCCAGGCCCACCCCCCCGGCCCCTGAATGCAGCCCACGCGAACTGTTCCACCCCGCGGACGCCAACCCACACGACCTCGCACATTGCAGGACCCGGGCCCAGCCAAGCCCAGAAGGAGAAGGCCACAGCCCCGCGCCTCCCTCCCCCGCCGCTGCCGACCAGATCGGCCTGCCGGGCCGCCAGGTCACGACCGGGCCCCCCCAGCCGCCCGCCCCCAACCTACAGCCCGAGGACATGCCCTCCATCCTCCCCGCCGTGGCCGCAGCAGAAGCCGCCGCCCACAAGCCCGCCCGCATCACAGCCCAACCCGCGTCCACCACCTCCTCCTCATCCTCAGCCTCGTCCACCTCCTCCACCTCATCCTCCGACCCCCCCCTCCCTGCCGCCCTCATCCTCAAGGCCACGGCAAAAGCCAAGGCCAGGGCCGCACACACCAACCCCCCAACCCCCACACAGGCGACTCGGGCACCCCGGCAACGCACCGGGACGACCCCCGAACCGACATTGGCGCCCTCACACCTCCGGACAGAGGTACTCCTCAACCTGGAACCGGACCCCAACCCCAAACCCGACCCCAAACCCAAGCCGGCGCCCACGCGAACACACACAACACCACAAACGCAACGACAGAAACCCACCCGACACCACCCCCGCCTGGACCCTCACCCAAGCCAGGACCCCCCACCCACCGCAACCCGCGCCCCCCTCCCGCCGGCACCCACCACCACCGCAGAGGCGGCCACCCAGCACGACCCCGTCCAAGCCCTGTTCCGCATCCCCGTCACCAAGCGCCCCGTCATCCATCCCCCACAAACCACCACCACCGCCGGCCAAACCGACCCAGGGACGTGGGACCCCTCGACCACCGTCAACGTCAAGCCCGGCCCCCGACCCGCCCCCCCTGCCCACCACATAGTGCAGCCCCGGGGACTGCCCACGATGCCAAACCCCCCACCCCCACAAGGGGGACCGGAAAACCCACAAGGGGTCCATGGGCCATACCCGCAACACCAACCCCACCACTACCCACACCACCACCACCAGCGGCCCCACCACCACCACTACCAACACCATCCCCACCACTACCACTGCCCACCGCCCTACCCCACCGGGCCACAACCCCCTGTGCAAGAACAGCACCAGCGGATGGGATGGCAGCCACCGAGCACTCCACCCGCATACCCCACCTACCGCCAGGGGCCACCCCCCCCCCGTACCAGCAACCCCCCCCGTACCAGGAACCGTATCCGTACCCCCCCGGCCACCACGTCCACGCCGAAGGGGCCCCCCGGGCCCAACCCCGCCAAGGACAACCACTCGACCCATACCACCAGCCGCTGCCGCCACCACACCCCTACGTGGCGGATCCATGGACGACGGGGGACCTCCCCCCCCCCCCCAGTACCAGGCGGCACCGCGCGAGGCCCCCCAGGGGCCGCCGAAGCCTCCGGACTGGCCCGACTCGAGCGATGAGGCCCGGTCCCGCAAACGGCGGCGCTCCCGCTCCCCCCCCCGCACGGCACTCTCGCCCACGGCGCTCACACTCCCACCGCGCCTCAACCACCCACTCGCGCCGCTCCCGCTCCCCCAGGTGCCACCACGACCCCCCGGAACCCCGCTCCCGTCGCTCCTGCTTCCCCGGGCACCACCACGAGCGCCACCGCCGCCCCATGTCCGCCTCCCCCTCCCCCCACCGGCCATACAAGACCCCCACCCCCAGCCCCCGCCACCACCGCTTCCGCTCCCCCCGACGCACCCAGGCACGCCACCGCCCCCCCACGTCCACCTCCCCCTCCCCCCACACGCCCCGCCGGGCTCCCCGTTCCCCCTGCCGCCCATACCCATCCACCACCCCCAGCCCGCACCACCACCACTGCCACTCCCCCGGACGGCACCGAGCGCGCCACCGCCGCCCCATGTCCACCTCCCCCTCCCATTCCCCCCTCCGCCCGTACCCGTCCTCCACCCCCAGCCCCCGCCACCGCCGCTCCCGCTCCCCCAGGCACCGCCACCCCCGCCACCACCGCAGGTCCACGTCCTCCCCCCGCGGCTCCAGGACCCCGGGCACGGACCCCCCCCCCCCCCCGGGCCCCCGCCCACCTCGCCTGGTGGTCTCCCCCCGCTCTGCAGGGGCTCCGCCGCTGGGTGAAGTGGGCCGGGGGAGCGGGAAGGCACGAAGGGGTGCACATGGTGCATACCTTCGAGGAGCTGCGCACCCGCACCCCCGCAAACCCCAACGAGGCCGCCCCGGAGGCCATCATGCCGCAAGCGGCATGGGAGGCCCTCCTCCGCGATGCGGTCCAGGGCCTCCGCCCCCCCTACACCCCCCAAGCCCTCCGCCAGTGGCTCCAGGCCACCCACCCCCAGGCCTGGGCCGCCGGCGCCCCCTCCCCACCCCGCCCCTCCTGCCACCACCACACCAGGAAGGGGCAGGACAAGGGCAAGGGAAGGGCAAGGGGCACCAAGGAGCACTCAGGCAAGAGGGCACGGAGGGGCCCCAAGTGAGGGCAGGCACTCGCAGGGACAGGACGCCGGAAGAGACACCACATGGGGGCAGGAAACCACCCAAGAACCAGGAAGGGGCGGGAGCGGGGACCAAGGCACGGAGGAAAAGGGCACCACGGCAGGCGCCGCGACCCACACCCAGGAAGGGCATACCACGATGGGAAGAACAGCGCCGCCCCACCCCCACCAAACACCCCACGACACCCGGGGCCGCAGCCCCCAACACACACCACCGAAGCAAGCATCGGACGCCGTGCGGATCACACCAGCGCACACCCACCGGCCACCGGAAACCACACGGAGAATGGAGTGCACACCTACACGGGGAGAACGGGCCACACCCACAGAGGAAGCCGCAGGGAACGCCGCCGCACGGCGCACCACCACGCCCTCACCGCCAGGCGACGACCCCGGCCACCTGAAGGGCCACCTCACAGGCACCGGAAGAGGACGGAGGCACGGCCGCGACTACCAGGACCAGGGACCGAAACCCCCAGAGGACACGGGACCAAGGCAAAGGCCCCCAGGGAGGGCAACCCCACGGACCGTCACGCGATCGACCTACCCGACCCACCAGCCCGAGCGGCACGCCCAAGCCCCGACAGCACGGACCCAGCGAGACACCCACACCTAACCGCACCCCCCAGCCACCAGCCAGCCACACTCCGGCCCGCACTCCGCACCACGACACAGGCCAGGCTGACCTCCACTGACCCACCGCGGCAACACGCAAGACCACGGCACACCGCACCACAGCGCGCCACAGTGCAACGCGCCACAGCACGACCCGACGCGACGCGGCACAGAGCGGCACAACACGACACAACTGACCCTAACCTGAAGCACTAACCGAAGCCAGCCACCGCACACCCTGGAAGGCTCCGCGCCAGCACGCCACACACCAGCACCGCAGGCCACACACGGGGCCACAGCGCGCCTGGCGGCAACGGTGGCGGACCACCCAGAAGATTAAAACCGGCACCGCAGAGGGGAAAGGACACGAACAACCCCAGCCCCCTAACCCAAAACCACAAGCAGCCGCCTGGTGCAGCCGCCCAGCCGGCAGAGCCATGACCTAACCCGGCAAGAAGGGGCGCCGAGCCCACCGTGTACATAGCCCACCCGACCCATGGGGCCGGAACGCGGCCAAACAGAACGCAACTGAAAACAGCAGCCCGGAAGACAACACTGAATGCAGGCCAGTGCGTGCACCAGCCCAGGGAAGGCAGAGGGAGGAACAGGCAAGCCCCCCCCCCAAAAAAAAAGAAAAAAGGAGGGGGGAGGGGGAAAAGGCGCGAAAACAGCCCACAGCCGCCAAACCGCCCGCCAACACCACCAGAGGCGGCCAAACCCCCCTCCCCAGAAGGCACCGAAGACAAGACCCCCAAAGAGGCACAGGGCGACCACCCACCCAAAACCGGCAACACCAAGCCAGGAACAGCGGCCCACCGGGAAAAGAGACACCGAAACAAGCAGAAAAGAAAAAAAGAGAGCCACCAGCCCAGCCCGAAAGAAAGGGGATGGAGGGACAGCTACCACAAGGCCCGGGACAGAAACACAAAAAAAAAAAAGCGCAAAAAAAACACCCCGACAACCCAGCCAAGAAGGGCTGGGCACAGCCGAGACCCGGGCCCAGCACACACGCCCACACCGCACGCCGGAACCGGAAACGGCGGGGGGCAAGCGGGGCGCCCACGAAACCACACACGTCCCATAAGCAGGCCGAAACCGAACCCCAACCACGAACACCACAAACAGCCGACACTAGAGGGACAACACCACAAACCGTGGCCAAACACACCCACCCAAGACCCCAGCCAGGACTGGCGGGGTTAACAAAACCCACAGCCAACCGCCAACCGGACCCAAACACAAACGCCGCACAACAGTAGGAAACCCAGTGCCCACAGCCCGGGCACTGAGGCAGCCCGTGCCATGCAGGTGACCCGGCCAAACGAGATCCGGAGACCGGGGGTAAGGCTGCATCCTAAGGCCTGCGCTGCTTTTGGACTCGAGGCGGAGCGTGCGACACCCAAGCGCCTCGGAACCCTAGTACCAAGAACGTGCATGCATGCCTTGGGAACGGGATACGCCAGGAAGTCCGGTGAACCTCTAGGGTTCCGCCCAAAGGAGGGGACGTGCGCAAGCACGGGGGCACACCCTCCCGGCGAGACAAGCACGTCACGCTGGCGGCGATCAGCCCTCCCGGTGTTGCCCGGGGCCGCTTTGTTGGGGGCCAACAGTCAGGTCTAGCGGGATGTAAGCCGCCTCCCCTCTTCACGCGCGGAGCCTCTTCCTGTTCGTCACAGGGGCGGCGCCAGGGGGAACCATGGGGCGCCTCTCCACGACCGAGTGCACCTACCTACCTACCTACCTTGATTCTACAAAAATTATAGCATACGTCGGCGGTTGGCACTTGTGTATGAGGGAACACAATAACACATGAAGGTAACTTGCGGCGCAGTGCTAACCCAAAACACATATAGTATAGGACCCTGCCGTAGGAATCACTGTCGAGAAAACGCACGCAGAGAAGGTGGGCACACGTGTCCCATTAGGATAATACTCTGGTCCAGTCTACGGCAAACCATCAGCTGTGGCCTGCACGGAAATAGGGCCAAAAACGTTAAAAGCGCGATGCTGGGCAGCCGGATGCAAATCGGGGATGCATGCATTGTACGTGTTGGATGCGTCGAAGTGCACTCGTTGGCAGTGGCAGGGCAGAGACATACCAAATGGCCAACTGAAGCACCAAATGCAGTCGGGGACGGAATAGCGGTCTCTGGATTCAACAACTCATCCTGCGTGAGCAGCGGTGCCCCGAGGGCCGGTCGCGGCAAGTAGACGTGTGTCAAAAACGGTGAAAAACGCAACGGGGATGCAAAATGGCCATGGATGCAAAACCCGGATGCATGTAATAAAACACGTTCCCAACGTCGGTTACGTTACCGACGTCTTTGTGGATGCAAAACGGCGGGTGGATGCAAAAGGCGGATGCACGTGTTGACAACGTCGGGAACGTTCATTGCGTGTTTCACGTCGCGGGGATGCAGAATGGCGTGTGGATGCAAAATGCAGATGCACGACTGCTACGTTTTCTACGCATTTTGCGCATGGAAGGCACTGCGCATACCACCACTTTGCCGTCCACGGTTGCCGGTGGGGTGGATTGCTGGTCCTCGGCCTTGGCGTCTTCCTTGGCCTTGCGTTCGGCCTCGGCCTTGCGTTCCGCCTCGCCTTTACGTTCTGCCCCGGCCTTGCGTTGCGCCTCAGCGTTGCGCTGCTCCTCGACCTTGCGTTCCTCCTCGGCCTTGCGTTGCTCCTCGGCCTTGCGTTGCTCCTCGGCCTTCCGTTGCTCTTCGGCCTTGCATTGCTCCTCGGCCTTGCCTTGCCCCTCGGCCTTGCGCTGCTCCTCAGCCTTCTGTTGCTCCTCAGCCTTGCATTGCTCCTCGGCCTTGTGTTGCTCCTCGGCCTTGCAATGATCCTCGGCCTTGCGTTGCTCCTCCGCGTTGCGCTGATCCTCGGATCCAGCTGAAGAGGAACTCGTAGCGCTCGAGCTGGAGGACGATGAAGAGGAGGTGTCGTACTTTCCCTTCTTCTTCGCGAGCTCCTTCTCCTTTTTGGCCCTCTTGTTTTCCCGCTTCTTTTCCATGCGCTTCCGCTTCCGGTCCTCTGCCTTCTTGTGTGCATTCTCCATCTGCGCCAGGCTGTCCTTGTCCACAAGGCGGAGACGACCAGGCTGTGTTGGGGGGTCAAGCTCATGACAGTCGCAGAGCTCAGCATGGATGTAGGACAGCATACCCACGGGACGATCAAACTGGTCGGCGAGCTCCTTGTCCGGCATATTTAGGATGTCTGCTGGGGAGAGGGCCACAGTGCTGTGCTGCGAACCCATGCAACGATAACTGCATGCTTCCGACGCAGCACCACCCGCAGACAACAGGGCCTTCTCAGCGCCAAACCCTCGCAATGCACCCAGGGGTACACCATGGGGCGCGTGCTCCTCCTTCGCTGAGCCGAGGGTACTAGGCAGCACACCGGATCCTTGCGCGCTGGCACACGTGGGGCAGCTTGCGATCGTGCCGAGGAACAGCACTGTGGAAACAGGTGCAGGTGGATGCAAAACGGCGTGTGGATGTGTTCGGTGGATGCACGTCATGGACGTTTTATGCGCAGCGGTATAAGCGGGGATGCAAAATGGCGTGTGGATGCAAAACCCGGAACGTATTATACGTCTCGTGCGCATGTGAAGTACCTGCATAGGCATCAGTGTCTCCAAAGGCGGCGTTTGTCTTGTGGATGTTCTGCAGCAGCATTCTTGCTGTGGGGAGCGCCTTGCACTGGTCTGCCCGCATCCCAAACAAATCCATCAAGTGGTCCTGTGCCCCGCCTGTCACCAAAGTCGTGTAGAGCCCAATTTGCCGACGGTTGAATCCTGCTGTCTACGGATCCAGCCCATCGTGACAGCTCTTGTAATGCGCCTTGTGCCTTGTTGGGGTGATACCACTCTTCTTGATCAGCTGCTCACCACACGCTGCCATGTTCTCGACGTTCCCTTGGGACTGCGATCGTTGCTCTGATCGCGTGGGCTTTTTGGTGATGCTCTTTGCGGTGCCTGCCAGTTGAATGCCTACCTTCGGACCTTTTCCTTTTGCCTTCTCTGGGTTCTTGGTGGGCTTTTTCCTTGTCCCTGCCCTTGTCGTCTGTGTCCTTCTTCGGCTTGGAGAGAGACTGCGCCGAAGGAACGTCATCGTCAGGGTCATCCGCAAGTTCGTCATCGTTGTCCCCAGCAGCTGCATCCTCAACCATCCCGTGGGCGAAAAGGGCAGTGTCGTCGTCATCTTCGTCGTTAGCGTCCTCTTCCTCCTCGTCCTGCTCATTCTCCCCTTCCTCGTCTTCCACGCTTGGGAGATGGTCATTGTTGTAAAGTGCACACAACTTGCTAATGCTTGAATGCTTGTAAGTCTCCTCCCCACAATTTTTCGTCGTGCCTGACATAATCCTGTCGCGATTCTCCGTCACACTGTATGATTTCGGTTTTGTCAACACCAGTTCTTTCTTGGCAGGCCTGTTCTTGTCCACTCATCCGCAGATAAAGCCGTTGCGGCTACGGGGCTTCTGCAAAAGGTGCATGCGCTTAGTGCTGGGTGGATGCACAGCTGCTCGGAGCGACCGGTAAAAACGGTGCAAACAAGGATGCAGAATGGCGCGTGGATGCAAACAGTGGATGCACGTTTTGTACGCAACGAACGCACTGTAGTCAAGACGTAGAAACGGTGGATGCAAAGGGGCGGGTGGATGCAAAAGGCGGAGGCATGTTGGCAACGTTGTGTGCGCGCAAAAACAGATACCGAGAGAACAAGAGTGTGACCGGGCTTCACAATTGAGGGCTCTGCTGGGAACAAGGAGCAGTCGTCTTGGCGCCAGTCTGGGGGAATGGGCGGCACCCAGACGGCCATTTGAGGAGGCATGGAACAAAGGGGCTGGTACGAGAGACAAGGGAGCCCGTCCGGACGTTGCCAACGTCTACGGGGATGCAATACGGCGTGTGGATGCAAAACGCGGATGCATGATACGAACGCGAAATACGTGCGGATTGCTCCTGGGGGGGATGCAACATTGAAAAATACAAAAAGCATCAAAAGGGGTCCGAATCGGGTTGCAACCATCAAACCCATTATTGTGGACACTCACAATACCTTCACCTTCCTAGAAAGCAAAGGCAGACATGCAAAACAAAAAAACGTCAAGATGGATGCAAGGTGGATGCGCGACCCACGTATTCAGGCAAAGGAATATTTTGTGCCCCCCCTCCTCCCGCTGTTCTGGCTGCCGCTTTTTGTGTTTGGAAGAGGCTGCGCAGCCTCTACGCGTGCCGCTCGCGTGATCTCCTAGGGGGGCGCTTGGCCCCCCTGGGAGAGACAGACTCCTCCTGGTTGCACACTGCCTGAGCTTGGGACGCCACCAGTCACATGTGTACTGCTTATGTTTCATGAGTCTGATGACCACATTCAGATTGGATGTTGCACCTGTGGCTGTAACCCTATAGTATGTACACTTCTTCACCTCATTAGGTATGAACGCACGGAGCATGTTCCTGGTGTTTGGTGCATCTGGGTCCATCAGCTTTCTGGGCGTGGAGGGAGTGGAGGAACCTTCGGGCATATCCCATTGGATGCGGCGCCTCGTAATGGGACCAGGACCAGTGATATCTCCCAGATGGCATTCAAGAAAATCCAGTTCTGTACCCCATTGTTCTAATGTTAGTTTGATTCGAAAAACCTTTGCAAACAACTTTTTCACACACGCAATTTTTGCTTCAGCCGCCGATTGCATGGGATGCAGCTTTCTACAGCGTGGTGCGGAACCCCTATTTAGAACGCAAATTCCAGAACACCCACCTACCCTCAATTTTGGGGCAAACCACCTGAAAAAATGGATTCAGCACCCTCAAAAACCCCCCCTCCCCTTTCTTTCCCCACATAACCCGGATCATGGTGGTGGTTTTTTTTTCGGGGGGGGGTCAAAGAGTTAGAGCACAGTTAGAACAGAGTTCGAACACAGTTAGAGCACCTTGCTCTAACTAGTTAGAGCACTAGTTATTGCGCGATAACTCAGTTATCGCGTAGTTATCGCGGGTAGTTATCGCGCACCCCTCCTCCATCCGTCCCTAGGACAAAAAACACAAAACACTTGGCACAAAGCATGTATGGTCTTCTTTCATATGAAGTCATCAATGTCTGAGGCCCTGGCTGCCTCCAGTCCCAAAGGCCCTTGCTCCAGGGCGTTCATGGACATGCAACGGTGCATGTGGCGTAGGGACATACTTGGCCTCACGAAGGACCAACCCTTAAAACAGTTTTTGAGCCTCCTCTTGTAAGGCCCATGCCGATACTCCGTTGGGACGGAGAAAATCTGAAACATGTTCCTCCATTTCTCGGCAAAAAAGGTTGATTATGCCAAGCACCAATGGATCCACCTGGTGGGGGACCAACCCGAGTCTCCCCAAGCTTTGGAAAATTTTCTGGTCAACGCACGGTGGCGTTCCACTTGGGTTAGAGTGTACATCTCCCTGACCCTCCAACGTTCATACAAACCCTCAATGCATTTCACCATGACATGCACAACAACCCATAATAGAGGTCCACCAGTCTAAGGGGTCCTCACTGTGGGGACATGCTCTTCGAGGCAATCCACACATTGCCTTTGGAGGGGGGGGGAGGTTAGGAAAAATATGGTGCTTGTAAGGTCGAAATCTTTTTCTGTGGCCCTCGAGGCTGAGGGGAGATGCCCCCTCAGAGGGATGCCTGAGGTCTCATCCTTGAGGGCTTGTTTGAAGGCCTGCAAAGCTGCAAGAGCTTGGGCCCTACCAGGGGTACCAGGGGGGAGGGCCTGAAGGGTGGTCTCACTGCGCTTTGCAATGCCGCTTAGGATGCGGCATGCTGCATGTTGGTAGTCTCCCGGCCGCCTATCAGGGGTCACACTTCTCAAGAATGCCCCCCATCTTGAGGTGGACTCCACCCCCCTTTGCTCAACAATAGCTATACGGGACAAAGCACCAAGAGCACTGTTTTCAATTGAACATTCAAGAGATTGTGCAAGCAGTACAGGGCAGTGGCATATATGCATTCACGGAACGGGGCACAGTTGTGGCCCACCACCTGATCACTTGCGTATGCATTGCTTTCTGTACATGCTCACCCCGACTTTGTAGTACTCTGTACAACTTGTTGGGCCTGTACCTGTCCGTGTTCCTCGTGGTGATACTAACACATCCTCGACTCTGCACTGTGTCTGTCGTGGCTCCGTACCGTGCCGTTAACTTAGGGTGTGGTCTCGAGGTTTGTGGTGTGTGTGTGTGGCATGGACATGCTTGTGTGCCCTTTTACCTGGCCACTGCAATGCACTCACGTGTGGGGCGATTCAGGCAGGCCCGGGCCATGCACATGTCCCTAGCCTCCGTATTGCACACACATGTGGGGCATTTCAGGCAGACCCTGGCCCTGCGCGTGTATCAGGCACCAGTGATGTACATCTGTATACACGTCACGACACCGGCACCACATGGGAACAACCAGGATATACGCACCTATATATATGCACTTATATATATGCCCGGGAGCATGCGCGGGACTCGCGCACATGCCCCACTCCCTCCCTCCCGTTCATAACGCTGGGGACTGCAATCATTGATACCTTGACAGAGGCCGCCTCAGGAGTACCGAACCCCAGCAGTGTTAGGCATTTCTGCCCATGCATGACAAACGCGCCATATTCACGGCACACCATCAAAATCCATTGAACAAACGAGTACCATACCGGTTGGGAGCCAAGTATTCTACCAGATGATACCCAAGTACTCCTAGACAACGTCACCCCTACTACGCATTTCAAGCCGCGGCTGCCTACACCGCACATTATGCCTGGCGCCTATGCTGGCCGCTAGTAGCGGGACTAAAACCAGCGCAACCCCTGCCCCCCGGGCAGGTGCACGACCGTTGTACTACGACGATGGGTACCCTAAATATGGCATCGGCATTATATTACCTGAGGCACATCGCCAGCACCAGACCATCAATTCCTACGGCCGCCTGAGCTGGGGTTTGAACCAGCGCTTCCCAGCCTTCCAGGCCAGCGCACTACTGCTGTACTACGCCATTGGCTACGGTGAAAAACGCATCGGTCTTACAGCAACAGAGCCGCCCCAGCACATCGCCCAAAGAGGCATGCCACATAAAGCAGAAGGGTCTCAGGTGTGGCGCCCGGGGCGCCACTACCGTGTAGGCACGTTGTTCCGCCCTTGGGAAGGGGGTGCATGCGTAGCCGTGGCAATTGCTGCACCCAGGAGGGCGGTAGCAACCGCTACGGTGCAGGCTTTTCGGGTACTCGCCGCCCTGCCCTGGGCTACCCACTCAACAAATGCGCTACCGTGAGCACCCCGATCAGGTCTTGGCCTCGGAGGAAGTTTGCTACCGGAGTTTGCCACCACTGCTGAGGGTACTCCCTGTTCCCCCAGCCCCATGCAAGGGACTGCAGGTTCTGCACGACATCCGTGTGCTGCATCGCAACGATCAGTGAGTCATTAAGCAGGGGGGTCAACCTGGCCTGTAGCACACAGCGGGCATTGGGGGCATAGGCCGGAGGCCACGCGGCCCACTTGGGGCCTGTGTCTTCCAGGGAGAGCACCACCCCTTTTCTCCAGAGGTGGGGGCCAGTGGACGTGATGGTGAGGTTTGCAACCCCCCCCGGGCGTAATGGGCGGGACCGGCTCCCATTTTAGGGGGATGTCATACACTGCCTGCAGGAGGGCAAAGACTGCTCGCTTCACTGTGAAGACTAACGGTGGGGGGATGGAGACAAACAGGATGTAGTTGTTATCTTTGTACCTCGTCAGTAGCACACAAGGGGGGTGGGGTTGTTCGTGGGGGGCGGAGGAGGCACTGTGTGCTTCCTGCGTGTTCCCCAGGAGGTCGGGGTGGCACCACGTACGCCAGCCCGACAGCGCTTTGCCCCGGAAGGGGCTGAGCACGGGGACTGTGCGCAGGATTGTGCGCAGGTTCTGGAGTTCATGTCTGGGGGCCGCATGGATTAGCGCCCCATTTCTCCCTTCCCAGTCACCATCACAGGGCAGGGGGGAGAGCACCGGGACAACCAGGTCGTCCACATCAAAGAACCCCCCGATGGCTTCAAGGGGGTGCCACCACGGCGCCATGCTCTCCGCTGCAACCGTGTCAGGTGTCAGGGACGCTGCCCGCCGACGCCTGCGCATCTGTACAAGGTCGACTGCCTGTGGGGCACGCGCCTGGCGCACATAGGGGGCCGGTGCCACCAGGGATAGGCTTACCGCTGGTTGGCGGGGGAGAGGGGGAGGGAGGGAGGGAGGGAGGGGGGCTGGAGAGGGGGCCTGGGTTGGGGGGGTGTGCTGTCGCACTTGGGCTTCCTGTTCCATTGGGGTCTTTGCACAACCAACACTTAGACCCAGCCCCCCCCCATTGCTTGCATCCCCTTCCCATCCCCTGTCAAAATGACAAGTTTTGAAAGAGGACAACGACCTCCTCCACATCCCTCACTTCTTGGTTGAGGTTGGCGGAGATGTCCAGGCTTCTCAAAAAAGCCTGTTCATCTCCGCCATCCATGCAAAACCATGAGGCCCATAGATTCACCTTCGAAGCATACTTTGCCCCCCCTCCCCCCCATACATTAACCCATGCATCCGCACGGGTGGAGGATGCCTTCCACAGGGAAGTTGCATCAACTGAAATGACATCAATGGCAACGCCACTAGGGGGGGGTTTCCCAATAACTCGGACCATAGATATTGCATTTTGCACAATTTACTGCAAAGGCACATCGGCAGCTGCCCTATTGCGGCCTGTGGTAGACTTTACAATGGTTGCTTGGGGAAAGTAGGGCATGATCCGTTGCCGAACGGTCCTTAGGTCCCGTTGTGTGCAACGGCGGGGCATTCGCAAAAGGGCCCGTTGCAGAGGCCGGGAGAGATGCATGCTGCATGCCATGCGTAGCATGCTCAGGGCCTCATGCTCCTGAGCTGTGAATGCAAGATGGCCACCAAGTGGGGCAGACAGGGCAGTGCACGCCCCACCACTTAAACAAACTTCTCCTTTGGTGTTGGTGCCACACACAACGTTCGAATCACCCAATGGAACTCGCACCAGCCGCTGAACCGCCTTCAACTGCCGCCGCCGGGCCTTTGGGCACTGCGGATCGGTGTACCGCCGGAGGTTGGCTGTGTTCAGAGCCCTCCGGGCCTCATTGACAGCATTATCCATGAAGAATAAGAGGGCCTGGGCAGGAAATGAGGGAGGGTTTTGAAGCAAGGGCCCAAAAAACACACGCGATAACCCACGCGATAACCCCCGCGATAACTAGTTCATCGCGCGATAACCCCCTCGATAACCCCCCGCGATAACAAGTTAGAACGCGACGACCCCCCGCGATAACTAGTTAGAGCATCCAGTTAGAGCACAATAACTACCGCGATAACTAGTTATAGCAGAGGTTAGTGCACACTAACTGGGGGGGTTAGAGCAAGCATTGGGCACCCTAAAACCCATGTCCACCAGCTGCTGCCGCCACAGAGGCGTGCAGTGCAGCAACCCCCCCGCAATGTAAAAAATCACGCTCCATCGCTCGCCCTCCCATGGCAATGGAGCGTGTAGTGCCCTGGTGTTGAACAACACCGGGGCTTGGGGGGTGGCGGTGCATGCCACAGGGAGGGATCCAGCAGACCACCACTCTCCACCAAAAAATCATCCCCCGTGAAAGACCCCACACACACAATAAGCGCCATGGGCCCCCCATCACGCAAATGGGGGTGAAGGCCCATGGTGTCCGTCCCTTGGGGGCGAACAACTTGGATGCTGCACCATGTGAACCATGGTGGAGCATTGGAGGTGCAGTACACATTTAGGTCTACAACCAAGGGGCTGAGGGCAGGCCTCAGGGTAGCAGCAGCCATGTGGGTCGCCCAAAAATTAGAGGGGTTGGGGTTTCCGCTTCCGACTAGGCCGAAGTGGCACATGTCCACTTGGGCCCCATATCGCTCCTCCCCACGAAAAATGCCCTTAGGCATCCCCCTTAGCAAACCCACGAGTCATTGACTCCCACTCCTACTCCCGCTACCCTGACTCTGCACCCCTTGCGGCCCCAGCCCCTGCTGGGCGGTGAAGGAGGCAGTGAGGGTGGAGGTGAGAGTGCGCACCTGCGCCTCAGCCACGCCCAGGCGCTGCTACAGGTCATCCCCCCTCCTCCGCGGCGCCTCCACCTCCACCCTCAGCTGGGCCTTTGGAATGCCCGACCCCCGGTGGACATCAAGGGCATTAAAAAAAACGTAGTGCCCCTCTTGAATGGCACAGCCCTCTCCATCCAAGGGTCAGGGAACCCCAAACTACTAGAGGGCACAAAAAGAAAATGTGACCCATCCTGCTCCTCATGATTATGGGTTAGCATAATAAGGCAATTGACAATCAATGTGCCTTCGAGAATGGTGTAAGGGGGGGGCGTCGCGATGGAGGTGCTGCGGGGTGTGGTCATAGCTCGAAATTTCGGCCATGTCAAGGATGGTGCAGCTGCATCCGACACCCCCCACCACAGTCTTCTTCGCCATCTCCAGCACACCATCTGCCACCCTTTTGAGGGGTGGCAGATCGTGGAGCTTGTGGGGGTTGTGCTTGTGGTGGTTGGCACCCCCATAGTTGCCATACAACATGCGGCGGGTTCCAGAATCTTGGGGCCTGCCGACAATGGGGGGGTTCTCATTGAAAATGGCTGCCCTCTCTGAGAGAGGCAACCTATCCAGATCGTCCAAAACACTTTGCAGGTGCACATCACTCAAAAAATTGTGCTCCAGGAGGTGGTTGACCACCAGCCTTCCCCCCACAGTGAGCACAAGGTCATTGGGGTCCCTATTAAAGGCCCCAAAGGGCTCGGCGGCAACCACCTCCTCCGCCTCCCCAATAAGGGCAGGTGTTGCCACAAATTGAAAAAGAATCACCCCCTGCCCCGATAGAATGTTGGGAGTGGTGACCCCATACCACTCACGTTCCCACTCCCTTGTGGGGCAAAGGGAGTGCATGGGGAGCTTGTTTTCGAAGTCGTCAGTGGAGACCCGCCGGGTGTTGTGGGTGAGGGGTTGGGGGAACCGACCATCCGAGTTCCCCTTCCCCTTACCCGGTCGGATCCTTACCTTCTGAACACTAATCATGAGGGGGTTGTGGGGCTTCTCCTTCCCCTTCCCAGCCCCCACCTCCTCCATTTCCTCCACTTCCTCCTCCTCTTCCTCCGCTTCCTCCTGACCCACATAAAGGGTCGTCTTCGTCCCCGCACCCTTCTCGGCATGGGCGGTGAGGGACTCCAACACCGCGTCCACATCCTCCGGATGCAGCTGAATCAAGAATCCAGCAACCCCTGGATTTACCTCTAGCAACTCGAGGATGTAGTTGCTGAGAACCAGGGGGTCTCTCTTGTCGGCCATGAAGGGGGACTTATGGACAAGGAGTAGCAAGTCCACACAATGGTCAAAGCGAGTCGCCACGGGGGGCCTCACGTCTGCGTCACCCATCGTAAACCCCTCAGGACCGCCAAGGCGACGGACCCCAAGGAGCTTTTGATGGTGCTCGCACCAAGCATGGGCAGCAGCAAGGGCCAGTACAAAGAATATGAACGTTTTGAGAGCGAAAGCGAAAAGGGGAAACATAAAATGAAGCGCGATAACCTACGCGATAAGTAGTGCGATAACTAGTCATCGCCCGATAACCCTCGTCATAACCCCCGCGATAACTAGGTTATCGCGCGATAACCCACGCAATAACTAGTGCTCTAACCCCGTTCTGACCCCGTTCTAACTATTTAGAGCACACAAAGATCAAATCGCAAAAAGTGCGAAACGGGCAATATCGAGCAAACGAAACATGCAAGGCACATTGTTGCATCATAGTGCACCCATGTAACATGTGAAATTCCGGGTTCCAACCATATTAACAACACCCAAAATTGGGAAGGTTCCACACCACGCCCTAGAACGCTGCATCCCACAGGGACTGGTCCCTGCGCCTGGTGATTAAAATACAGGTGATAAAGCTGTCCCCACACCTAACCAACATAAAGCTGCGCAGCTCAGACTGTGTGGTTGCAGAGCAATTGAGTTCGCGGTAAATAAGTACCAGGGATATAACTACGAAGCCAAGAGACATTCGCCAACTTGCTTCGGAATGCAGCCAAATCATGGCAGGTGTCTATTATGATGTTACACTGGCTACCTAGGGATTTTTTCCGCCTTTTCTGTGTAAATGGAAACTTTTTACCCTGAAAAACCCCGGGTTTCATGCCCCTCTCGTGCTCAAAACACTCCTACACGGTAAAAAAACCCCAAAGTTGGCTTCACGGGCATTGGCTCGCGCAAATTCACAAGGTGGCGCGCCAAGTCGCAAGTTGGCGCGCGCCAAGTGTCCCCCCACCGATCCGACCTTCGACTTGCACACTACTGTTGTCACTAGAAATTCCGTCCCTCACCTGCCCTTGCACACTTGGCACGAAGAAAGCATTGTTCCATCTTTTTTTGTGGAATGTGCAAAAGAATGTGTAAACCAATGTGCAAGAGATGTGCTTCCCGATGATGAAAGTAGTATAGATTGTGGACCTGTAGCTCAAAACTGCCTTGCTGGGGGCCATGGAGGCATAGCAATCATATATAGAGGTCAGATGCCTTGCTGTGGTCCCAGGGTCATCTGGCGGGTGGGTTGCCGGGCGAAGGCCGGCCGGCACTAAATGGATCATTAGGTTAAGGCCCCTGTTCGGCCTGGACGAAGACCCCCTTATTCTCTATATACCCCCTTTGCTTCGTCCACGACGACTCCCAAACAGAAAATTTTCTATTATACAACCCCCAATCAACATTATCTGAGCGGATCACTTCCCCCCACCCCTTCCGCGTGCGATCCCCCTTGGCCCCCTTCACCCGCACTCTGGCCCCCCGCAGTCAGGACACCCGGTCGCCTTTACTTCTACCTCAAAAGCTGCGCTTGGAAATTTCACATTTCAGGGCTTTGTGGCGCCCCTCTCCTTTGAAGGCGGCAAAAATGCCAATGTGCCCCCACCTGCGGGCGCATCCCAACAGGTTGTCAATCCACAGATGGGCCCACAGGGTGACGTTCATTTCACAGGCCTTATGGGCCTCCCGCATTTGTTCCAATTCTGTTCGCAGAATTTTCATGTTGGGCAACTGCAATGGTCCGGATTTCCAGAAAACATCGCTTGTTGCCAACAGGGATTTTCCCCATTGCCGGAAGGCGTCCGTCCAGGACACCTGGACCCCCCCCATGTCAACGACATGCTGCACGAGGCCCTCCCCCTCCAGATGGTCACACATGGTGTCCCATCCCTCACTCTTAACCCACTCTGCAGCCGCCGTCTGCTCGATTATCAGGGGCACCTTCTTCTTATCCTTCCTCTCGTCTTCCAACGCCACACCGGTGGCGGTCCATGCCTGGATCCGAACGGGATCCAAGAACCATTGCACCCACCTCACGGCCTTTCCCCTCTTCCACCGATGCACCGTGTGGAGGCTGTTCACGAGGGCTGAAAGCCCATTCTGCAGTTGCCGGTGCACGCCATGCAGCCCATATTGAAAATCGGGGGGCCGCTGGGGGGGGGCGCACGATCGGGCATATCATCCCAGCCCAGAGCCACTCCTCGACAATCACCACCATCCCGCAACCAAATTCGTGCAGGATGGTTGCCCGATTTTTGCCACAGAGCCAACAAACAGTGGCTGCGGGGTTTTTGGCTGTGAACGAGGAGCAACCCCCCAAAAAGACCTGCGCCTTGGTGTCTGCTATAAAAAAAGGAATCACCTTACGCAGGTAGCCCCCTTTATCGGAGATTTGCTGCTGCGCCACCTCGATGAGGTCCGCGTTCAGGTCATAGACCTCGGCCAATTGGGAAATGATGGCTTTCTTGTCGGATCCGCGCAGCAAGATCCAAGGTCCCAAGGGCATTTGACTCCCCAGGTCTCCAACGGCAAAATGCACGAAGGAGGCCTGCCAGAGCTTTGTCCCGTCGAAGGAGATGCCTACCCACACGTTGTCCGTCAGGAACGTGGGGCCGTCAAGGTGCCACATCACCTGTGCCAGAAAACAGGCCTTATGTAACGGGTCACCGTGAACGGTTGCCGGGAAACGCTTTGGTGCAGGGTGAAAATACCTGCAGTTGCTGCAACAGATTGCATGCGGCCCCAAAAATGTCATTGTCCTCGTCCGTCTGAAAATGGACCTCCGTGACAGGGGGGGCGGACAATGCCTTTTGCACCTGCATCAGGGTTCCCCATGGGCACCTCCATTGGCTGTGGGCCCGGCTGTACTGCAGTTTGCGGAAGCTGTCGCCATCTTTGCGGCTCTCCCACAGAATGGCCGCGGCCAACAGCTCCAATTGGGGGTGGGGGGTTTGCCCTCCCCGCAAACGAGGTGGATGCGGCGGCGGCCGGGTTTGACGTGTACTTGCCAATGTGGCCCCAGGACCTCCCCCACGGCTTCGCGAAGGCGCGCCAGCCGCACGCGCCTGTCGCGGTAGTTCGAGGGCGCCAGCTGCTCAAAGGCCCGCTGCATGGTGCACAAACAAAGACCTGCGGCACGTGAGGACGCGGCAGGCGGGTTGGATCATACAACGGAAGGTTGGCGCACGTTGGCACACAGTTGGCACACAGTTGGCGTGCGCCAACTCAGGACTTGGCGCGCCTACTAGTCAGTCGGAGGGCGCCAAGTCCTGAGTTGGCGCGCGCCAAATCCTGAGTTGCCGCGCCACCTTCTCATTTCGCGCGCGCCAACTCCCCTGTTGGCCCGCGCCAAATCAAGGATTGGCGCGCCAACTTACCACTTGGCGTGCGCCAAAGCCATGTCGACGCGCAGTGCCTGCTCATTTCCTCGACCGCTTGCTGCCCTGACTCCCCTCGCCCTCTTCCGCCCGCCTGCGCTTCGGTTCCAGCAGGTGCGCAGCCGCGTGCTTGTCCAGCAGGCCCTTCACCTCCGTGAGGGTGGTCTCTTGACCCCCCTGTTGAGGGCCACATGGCGTTGGGCGCTCAGTGCAGAGTGCAACTCACCCACCGCGGCCTGCAAGTACAGCACATTATCGGGGTCGGTGCCACCCTCTGCCCCCCCACCCCCCAACTGCATGCACGTGCGCCTTGGCAGACAGCCGCTGCTGCGACTCCCCCCTCTGCTTTTCCCACCCCTTCTCCCGCCACTCCCAAGCGGCGCGCGCCAACCGATGAGTTGGCGCACGCTAAGATGGAAATTGGCGCGCGCCAACTGCGAAGTTGGCGCGCCAATCTGGTATTTGGCGCGCGCCAAATGCAACGTGTGATGTGTGACGTATGAAAAAATCGTGTGCATGCAAAGCACTGCGCGGGCACACCTTCTCACCGCAGGAGCAGATGGCGTGCCTTGTCCACGCGGACGAGGCCCAACATCTCGGCGACTTGGGAGCTCAGGGGCTGCGCGAAGTGGGCCATTGCCATCCAGGCCATGCGGGCGCCCCCTGGCTCCCGCACGAGCGCGGCGCCCAGCGCAGCGAATGAGTACAACACCGTGCCGGCCGTGCAGCGCACGCGGCACCGGTCGGTCGCATCAGGGGGGGGAGGAGCCACCACCGGTGGATGTGCTGAGTGAAGCAGGCAGCCGCCGTGGCTGCCTTGGCAGTGGGCCCCGCGTGCGCGTGGTCGGTGGAGGTCAGGAACAGCCCCGCACACATCCCCTCTTGCAGGAGGAGGATGTCCCCCATGTAGGGCACCGCGGGGTCCAACGGCTGCGCAGCCTGCGACACAAAGCAGACTGGGTGGGGGATCGCGTCGGGAGTGAGGACGTCCTCCTCTGCCGCACTCTGTGGGGGGGGGGGGGGCATCCGCATCAGCTGGCGCGGCCGCCCTCTCCTCCGCATCCGCCTGAGTAAGAAAAAGTGCTTTTCCAATGCTTTGAGGCATACTCTAGTTTTATTAGAGATGCACTGAGCATCCAGGCATTTCTATCTTAGTATTGGCCCCACCAAAAGTGGTGATAACACATTTTGACCTATGGAATCAAACACCCAATCAGGATATGGAGTGGACCCCTTAATCCCCTTTCAATGTGACGCAAATCATCTCTTCCTGAGTGGACTGAGAACTGACATATCCAGGGCAGAGCCTATGAATTTATCTATGTTTTGTCATGAATTCCCAGCTGTCCTAGTGGTATGCACCCTAGGGGGCTGGGCACTCCTTTATGAGAGGTCCCCGGTTCAATTCCCGGTCAGCCTAGCTAAGTAGGAAGATCCCATGTGACATGGCAGTGACCTCATCGCCACATGCCCTGCCACCTCAGCACATATGGGACCCAAAACAAAGAGTGCACATCTCCTGAGATGGCACTATGGAGATAGAGTGACCATGGGGCAGTTTTCCAACTCTTTTCGAAAACATTTCAGCTATCTTTGTGAATATGCAATCCAATTTGACCTGAGTTGCAGTTACTGTGAATATCCTGCCATCTTTCACTGTTTACACTGCAGCCCTTCATGCTTTGATCCTGATTCTCTTCTACTTGCATATCTCTGGCTTGGGCTATCCTGGATTGATTGTATTTCAGCAAACAAAAGCTTTTCATCTTCAAAAACAAGCAGCAGGAAACCCTACACCAGCAGCAAGCAGCAGGAGAGGCACAAACACAGTGTTGAAATCACTATAAACTTTTCTGGTAGCAAGAGGCAGACTGTCTCTGCGTACCGGCAGCAACCCCGTGCCGTACAACCAGTGCGCCGAGATCAGTCACATATAAGCAGAAGGGCGAACGAAGATGGACACAAAGAAGGAGGACACCGACGTGAAGTCAGCGCCTGAGGCACAAACAAGGCCAGCACCTGGTGAACCTGGACCTGGACCTAGCGCTGTACCTTACATGGGCCAGTGGACGTGGCTGACGACTCGTTGGATGGACTCCAGTCGGCCTTCAGGGCCCTCTCAGTCGAGGAGGTGGTCACTCAGCCTGTGAAGAGGAAGAGAGAGAGCGAGAAGGATGCTGGAGACGAAGCAGACGAAGGAGAGGACCAAGGGCAAGACCTGACGAATGACCCCACCTTCGAAGGCGCACCAAGCGCTTCTGGCCTCCACGCATCACCCTCTCCTATAACCACCACACTCCCAATTCCAGACCCAGCCGCTGCAACATCCACTCCCATAACCAACCCGCCTATGGCAGAGGGCACAGGCTTTACTGGCATGCCTGCCTACCCTGCCTATGGTTTGGACCCACCTACCACTGCGTTTCCTGAGGCAACTACTGCCAGTGAGCCGGTGGCTTCCAGTTCAGCGCCGCGATGGTATGCGGCTGACTATCACCATCCTCTACCCGCTACGGGAACCTATGTGGATGTTCCTGGGTATGCACCTGGGTATGCAACCCTGAGTGGGTTGAGAAGAGGACCTGAGTCTCTTGGAGGCAGGAGTAGAGGATCGGGGAGATCCTCCAACAGGTCCCTGACGCGGTCGGAGATCAACGAGGTGCTCCGAGGAGCCACTTCTAAAATCGTGGGCGACCTCACTCAAGAGATCCGAGAGAAACTGGAGCCCCTGATGATACCGCCCCAAGCGTCACCTACCACGGTGGGAGTGTCACCCCATTGAGTACAGGCCAACCACCTGGTGGCAGGGCTGACAAACACCCTAGGGGGCCTGAGGAGCCGACCGATGCCGACCCCTGCAGCAATACCGAGAAGTCCTTTCGTACCGAGAACGGCCCAGCCGCCCTACAGCCACGTGACGAACTCTACGAGGGCAGAGCTGGACCGGCTGGGGCTGACAGCCTTGAGGGCAATGGTGGACGTGGAGCCTTATGGCTCTAGTGATCTAGGCGGAGACCCCTCCGATGATGGGCCGCCGTCTATGACTTCTGCTTCGCCCTCGGAGGATGATGACCTGGAGGACCCCGAGAACCCAAGGGGAAAGAAGAAAGAGAAGAAGAAGAACGGCCGACGCTGTGAGGGACGCAGGTCTCAGGAGGCGAAGGCTATTGCCACCTTCAAGATCGTGGTGAACCTGCCTGAGTTCACAGGCAAGGACCTCAGCGAGTTCGCTGAGAATTTTGGCCGGTTTCTCCGATTGACCGGCCAAACCCACGCTAGTGGACGAGTCAAGTGCGATTTGCTCCTGCAGTGCTGCAAGACCAAGTACTTGGAGAACCAGGTCAGGCAGATCGTGACTAACTCCGCCACCTTTGCCGATGTGTTGGTTGCCTTGGAGAGGCAGTACCCGACCTACCAAACCGACCTCTCCATCAGGGCCGAGATCCAGAACCTGCCAGTGCTGCCCAACAACCCCAGACCTGGCAGGGTCTCTGAGCTGTTGGCTGACCTGGATCACTGGGCTGGACGATTGACGCCCGGTTCCTACAGCAGCGACGACCTGCTGTTCTGGTTGGTGGCAAAGCTCCCTCGAGAGCTGTGGGACGAGTGCCGTTCGACGGCGGAGCGCAAGGCTAGATCCCTCCGCTATGAGGATCTATGCGTGCTACTCCTGGAGCTGGCGCTGGAGAAGGAGAGCGACCAGCACCTGAACAACTACCGTCCTGGAGGAGGAGGTTCTGGAGGTCATGGCAAAGGATACCAAGGGTCCAGACCTGGGCAGGGGACTACCCCCAAACACGCCCACGCCCGTATCATGGAGAACGTCAAGGAGCTCTTCTGGTGTGATGCCAGAGACCAGCAGGGCCACCTGCAGCATGCCCCTGACTGCGAGCAGCGAGACTGCTTCGTAGTCCAGGGGAAGCAGCAGGAGAGAAACACCGGCGCCAAAGCGAAGCTGCGGGATCATTACAGGTGCACCATCACGTGTGCCTTCTGCGGGAAGCGGAAGCACTACGAGGATGAGTGCTACCATAAGCAACGCCTATCGGCGAAGCTTAAGGGTGAAGATCCTGGCAAAGGCTCAGGCAAGGGTGGAGGCAAAGGCAAAGGCAACGACTCCGGCAAGGGCAAGTCGAAAGGACAGGGACAAGGGCAAGACAAGAGTCAAGGTGGACGAGGAGGAGGCGCTAACCGCCAGCCAGACAAGGACAACAAGAACAAGGACAAGAACGGAGGCAACCCCAACCCTAATCCAGGGGGGAACTCTGAGCCCTCTGGAGGGCAGTCTGGTCCTACCACACGCTCACAAACGCAGGCCCAGCAAGAACAAGGAGCCAAGCGTGAGCATGAAGGTGGTGATGACGGCAACGCTAAGAAGAGGAGCCGTTTCATGAGGATGGCCCGCAAACTGCGGAACAAGGGGTTCGAGGTGACCTGTCCCGCGGAGTTCTGACGGGGACGCTCCGGTGGCACCCAAGACCTGGTGTTTTGGGTACGTATCCGACTAGGGGGACGCGAATACCTGGGGGTATTGGATACTTGGGCCACCATATCTATAGTGGCCAAGAAAATTTTACCTTGTGGGAGCCTGAAGAACACCATGACCACCGCGGCTATACGCATGGAGGATGGACATGTGGTGCACAGCTGCGGGGACTGTGAAGTGGAGGTACCTATGGGCTCCCGGACTATCGCCCATCGGTTCTATGTGATGGACACTGAGGCCTTCGACTTTGTACTGGGGACTGACCTCTTTGTACAGCACTCCCAGATACAATCCCTGACGCTGCAAGCGCCCTACCTCCTCTACGTGGACCACGGCAGTGGCAGAGAGTCTGTGCCACTGGAGCAGTTGGAACATACCTCGAGTTACCTGAGGCTATTGAAGGAGGAGCCCTCGAACATGATGGCGGCCTCCAAAACTGAGGACTATCAACTATTGGGGGAAGTCCTAGACCAAGGTCTGAAGGAGTTGGGTTACTCTAGAGAAGACCTGAGTGTGGAGTTGTTCGCCAGCGACAAGCAGCATTTACTGGACCTTTACTGCAACAAGGGGAAGAACTGCAGCTACAAATTTTACTGGCCCTCTTTCGGCATGGCCTACGGGAACCCCAGGGTCAGTGAACTGGGGAAGGTGCAGACCAAGGTGGCCTTGGAACGTTCCCGTATGGTCCTGTGTTCCCCCGATTGGGGAGCCCATGGGGGCAACGAGTACTGGCGAAACCTTCTGGACAGGCTGACTATCAGCTCTGTTCGGTTACCCGATGAGGCCGTCTACGTGCCTCTGGGGCGTAAGACGCCTATTGGGAAACCCGGAAGGGGGAGTATGCTGAGCGTGGTGGACGGAGGTCTTACCTCCATCCCCTGCGAGGATCTGGACCCGACTCTGGTCCAGGCTATACAACGAGAAAGCGACGGACTCGCCTTGGGTGACTTGAAGGATCGCCTACGACCTCAAGATGCTGTTGAGACTACAGCCGGAGGAGATGAGTACGTCGTGACTGACACCAACGCCCCCAACTCTCCCTGCCATGTACCTGTTCCTGATGGAGTCTCTGAGTGTGGACTATCTGAGCTACCTAGCTCTATCCACTCAGATGACGAAACTGAGCACGACGCCTTCTTCGTGCAGACCTGTGTGGAGGAAGTGGAGAACGCCGAGTACGTCGCCCAACTAAAACCCCTACTCTCCATGAGGGTGGAAGACCCCGTGGACGAAGAGCTGGACCCTCGATCCAGGCTAAGGGAGTATGTGGATTCCAAGAGGAAGTTGGTGGCGAAAAAGCTATGCTACGCGAAGCATACCCGCAGCTAATGGCCACTGAAGCAAGGACGTATGGGGGATCTATCTCAATTGAAGGAGGACCTCGAACAGAAGATCACCACCTGGCAAAGGGAGGTAGATCCTAAGCTCATGAAGAGCGTGTGGGGCGCCCATGTGAGGACCCCAGAGGAGGACGACCTCTCGGAGGAATGTGTATGTGAACCCCCTCGAGCGTGCCTATGTTTCCATCGTGCACCGGAGATGGTTGAACAAGACCTTCTATATGCCTACCAAGGGTTGAAGGACACCACCAAGGGCGAAGAGTCGGTGGAGGATCACCTCCCGACGTCTATTACGCAGGGGGCCAGCAACTTACACTCTGACGAGGACATGGAGGACAAGATCAAGCTATTGTTATGGCTTCGGACAGCAGCAGGACAACAGCGCGCAAATGGCAAGTCGCAGTCGCAATCGCGCTGACAGTCTGTGAATAATAAAGAAGCATCGAATGCCAACTGTGAATGAGCGCTGTAAGATACTTCGATCTTGGAACAGGGTTTATGTCTTCGAGATTGTGTTATTATTGGTGCCCCGTCTAAAGATCCTGCGAGGTTTGTCGATTGGGATTTTGGATTTCGGATTTTGAGAAACAAAGAGGCACAGGAGTGCAGTCGAGTTCCCAAGAAACAAACCACAACAAGTGGTAGCCAGCTAGGTGGCAGGGAGGATCAATCTTCGAGATCAATCTTCGACGCCGCAACGCCGTCAACTTGATTTGGACTTCGATCTACAATGGAGCGGCCCTTCGACGACGCAGCTATGCTGCATTTCATCAGAGACAGTTTGTTTCGAAGTGATTCACCCTTGCATCACGAATTTTCGACCTCGTTAGAGAAGTTCATCGCAGAGCGCATCGCTAGTCGAGAAAGCGAGTGGTTTCCATGTCTCTCTCGTGATCTTCACAGCTGTTCGCAGAAGCTTGCAGATACTCAAGCCAAAGTTATCGAATTGGAACAACGCATCGATGTATTGCAGGCAACAGCAGCAAGTGCTACCGCAGCAACTGAACAACGCGTCGATGTATTGCAGGCAACAGCAGCAAGTGCTACAGCAGCAACTGGCCAGCGCATCGATACCTTGCAGTCCTCGACGAAAAATGCAACTCAAGCTGCTGCAAATGAGCTTCGACGCGTAGAACATGAATTGTCGCAATGTTACGCTCTTCTCAACGAATTTGTACGAACTTCGAGTCCACCACCTCCAAACAACATCCAGTTTCCGCAACCACAACAACAACAGTTTCCGCAACCACCGTCTTCTTCGAATTCGAACCAACCTCACCCTCCACAACAACCACTCCCACAGCAGCCTACCTTCGAACCACTACCCCAGTTCGTAGTTCAACGTGCCCCTTCGCAGGAGATTTTGGGACGCCGCGTCCAGCGCCTGAACAAACTGGTCAAGAGGTTCACGGGTAAACCTGGATGTGGAGAATTTCGAACATGGAAAGAAGATTTACTACGAGCCTTCACCTTGTCGGACATCACCTCACCCGTCGATCAGGCAGCAACGATGTCATTCCTCCTAGATGGTGATGCCGCTGAGTACTATCATTGCCTGACGAAAGTTGTACAGGACGACTGGTTCGAGCTCATGCGTGTGTTAGGCCAGCGTTTCGACTGCATATCCCATGAGCCAGTGTATTTGTCGAGAATGTTGAGCTTGAAAGAGAGCGAGTTTCCCCGACATGCAGATTACGTTCGAGAATTTCGTACATGTGTTATCAAGTCGAAGGTCAACACGAATGAACTCCAGATGGGTTACCTCGTCAGCTCTCGATTTGTTGAAGGGTTGTCGAATGACGCTGTGCGCCGGCAGTACATCGTTGAAGTCCGTTCGAGATGGCGTTCTAATAATCCATTTGGATTCGATACCTTGGTAGAGACCATTGCGGAAGCCTACATTGCGGCTGGGTATCAACTGGAAGAAGTACAGAACGCATCGAGAACGACATCAGATCACACCCTGGGTCCTGCAGTGTCGAGACCCCTGCCTATGATGGTCCCACCTACTTCGACTTCCACGTTTCCATCGAACCGTATGCCAACGCCACACGTCACCTCGATGCCGACCCCAGCTGCGGCGCCCACGGCTTCGACCGTGGCAGAGCCGATGAATCTCGATGCAATTGCCAAGCTTCGAGAAGAGTTACATGCCTACATTGGTGAACGGTTCGGACGTCAACATGGCGGACGCCAAGATGGTCGAGAAAGCAGACGTTGCTACAATTGTGGCGAACAAGGATACTTGGCCCGCGACTGTCCAAAAGGTCGACCGCCATCCCGAGGACGAGAACGTCGGGAATCACGGTCGAACACACCGAAACGAGATCAAAGTCGAGACAGCAAGGGACGGTTTCGATCCCGCTCCAAGAGCAGAGAAAGGCCTACGACGGCCTAGAAAACAAGTCCGAAGACCTGGTGGCGGACGTCCTCGAGAAGAGCTGAACACCACCACCAGCACCAATAAACCCGAAAAGAATTCGACGCTTGGAAGTGTCACTGTCGAAGGAACCGAACCTGAGCATGCGTCTCTGTTCACGGTTCGAGGGCGCATTTGCGCATGTTGTGAAGGCTCCTTTGACTCCAGCGTGGAACTGTTTGTCGACTGTGGAGCGACCAGTGACTTTATGTCGATGCAAACAGCAAAGAGGGCGCGACTTCCCCTCTATAAACTGAGAAACCCTGGACATGTCTTGACAGCAGGAGGTGTCCAAGTCGAAGTACGGTACTACACGCGAGCTTATGTTCGAGTTGGAGAGCTTGTATTTCGTCATCACTTCAAGGTCTTGGAGATTTTGCCGGATGTAGTGCTTGGACTACCATGGCTTCGAAGCTAGAATCCAACTGTCAACTCGAAGGAGCGATACGCCGACATCCAATATGGTTCGATTTCGTACCGGTTGTCTTTTGGCGAATCACGACATTCCACCCAGCTACAGTTTCAAGCAGCTTCGAAGCTGGACCTTCTTTCGATACTTTCATCCAGTTCCTCGAAAGCGAGTCCGGTTGGGAATCCTACCCCACATGCCAACGAACACCCTGACCTACACTCGTCGACACACGTTCAGCGCAGTACTGACACGTACGATGAGTCGGAAACGGAAGATGGTATCACCGATGAGGAGTGCAGCGATATGGAGATTGAGTACATTTCGTTGCCGAAACTCAAAAGAGAGATCCGTCGATCTGATCTCACGGGAGGTCAAGTATTTCTGTGTTGTATGCCTCGACCAGCAGTGCCGGTCGATGAAATGTATAAGATGCAAGCCAGTGATGGCAATGATGACGGGCTTGACCCTGTTCGACGCAAACTACCGAGTCGATTACACAAGTGGGCGGACCTCTACGACCGGGAGAAAGCGGAATATGGAGACCTACCTCCGCATCGACCTGGAAGAGACCATCGAATACGCCTCGATTCTGAAGACAATCCACCGTGGGTACACCCTTACAAAATGGACCCGAGCCAACTAGATGAACTTCGACGACAATTGGACAAGTTGCATCGATCTGGTCGCATCAGGCCATCCTCGAGTCCATACGGAGCGGGTTGCCTACTGGTGAAGAAAGCGAATGGTAAATGGCGTATGTGCGTCGACTACCGAGCGTTGAATACACGAACTGTACGAGATCGATACCCCTTGCCATCGATCCAATCCATCTTGAGTACACTGGGGGGTCCCACCGTATTCTCAAAGATTGACCTTGTTAGTGGGTTCCACCGGATCCGAATTCAAGACGAAGATATCGAGAAAACCGCCTTCAACACACAATTTGGCGCCTTCGAGTGGGTTGTTATGCCCTTTGGCCTCTGCAATGCGCCATCGACGTTCCAACGCGTCGTGAACGATGTCCTTCGAGTCCACTTGGGGATCTTTGTATGGGTGTACATTGACGATATCCTCGTCTTCTCGAAGGATGCGGACGAACACCAACGACACCTCGACCTGGTACATGACCTACTCCGTAAGCACCAGCTCTTCCCCTGCATCGATGAATCCACATTCTTTCAGAGTCGAGTGCCCTTCTGCGGATACATCATCGACCAAGATGGAGTACACATGGACCCCGAAAAGATCAAGGTCATTCGAGGTTGGCCTCCACCAACTACGGTCCATGAAGTTCGACAGTTCATTGGATTGTGTGGATTTTACCAGCAGTTTGTCGAAGGGTTCCAAGCTGTCGCAGCCCCTCTGACTGCAATGTTTAAGGCAGACTTCGAGTGGGAATGGACAGCCGTCCACCAAGCTTCCTTCGACAAGCTGAAGCAGGCGATGATCGGTGCGACACATCTCAGTGCTATCGACCCCCGACAGCCGTATCACCTGTACACAGACGCTGCGAAAGACTGTCTGGGTGCTACGCTGGCGCAACGATGTGCGCATGGGAAGTACAAGGGACATCTTCCACCTATTGCCTTCATGTCGCGGAAAATGCAGCCTGCCGAAACTCGATACCCGATTCGAGAACAGGAGTTGTTGGCCATGGTATTAGCCTTGAAACAATGGTTTCACCTACTTCGAGGACCGCAGCAGGTGCACGTGCACACTGACCACGAAAGTCTTCGATATCTCAACACCTGTCCTCGACCGCTGAGACCACGGCAAGCACGATGGTCCCAATTCCTCGAGGAATACAACCTGACGTTGTGGTACGTGCCGGGCCTCGAGAACCCTGCGGCAGATGCCTGCTCTCGTCTAACTTTGCGGCAGTTGATGGATATCGAAAATGCCACACGTACACGGGCTTTCGCAATTCCCCTGGTCGAAGATTGGGCTTCACCGGAAGGAGAACCTGTCGATGAGTTCCTACATGTACGCGAAGACTCATTCTCTCATGACGAGGTGTGGCCCCAGCCGTACGACCACCTGTACGTTTCACTACGAAGCGGGCGCTCCTTGGGGAAGGAGCTTGACGCAGATGAGCTTGCGGAACCAGCCCTCCAATTCGACACTGAACCCGCAGTCGAGCCGGAGGACCTGGAGCCGCGACTGTCGAGTGCGACAACTGCGGAGCCGGAGGACCTGAGACTGGATCCAGCACCATCGGACGAGATCATGGCTGAGAATTCACACCAACCAAACATGCATCTCGATGAGGCTGGCAATGAGCCAGACACGTCTACTGACACCGACGACCTCCCCGATGTAAGCATGGATCGCCCCCTTCGAGTCACCTTTGGCAATGAACTTGGATACGCACCGACCATGGCGGAACTGATTCGCTGTCGACGTCACCGTGACGGCACGTTGCAATCGGTTCCCATGCCGAAGGTTGGGTCGAACACGCCGTACCCTTCGAGTCTTAAGGGTACACACCGCCGAGTACATCGACATGATCAGTGCAAAGACTTGACTTCGACAGCTGTGTGGGCGGCAGCCTATCGGGAGGACCCCCGGACGAAACACATCTACGAAGTCGCGATTCGAAGCCCTGCGGCACGACACCAGCTTCGAGATGCCAACTTGTCCTTCGATGATGGCAAATTCTTCCATTTGTCGACGATGGGCAAACGTGTGCTTGTTCCCCGAACGCTGGTTACGTCGATTGTGGCTATGTATCACGAGTCGGAGTTCTATGGCCACTCAGGAGTCCTTCGAACCATGGCCCTGATTAAGCGCGACTACGTATGTTCACACCTACGACACTATGTCGAGCGATACATACTAAGTTGCGATGTCTGTCAAGCGGCGAAATCAAGACGAGTCGACACCGCCAGAGTGCCAAGACCCTTGCCGATGCCCGACACCAAATGGCACAGTGTGTCCATCGATTGGGTTTCGGGATTGCCGCCGACCACAAGGGGCCATGATGCCATCATGACTGTAGTCGACCGATTCTCCAAGCGTGGAATGTTCATCCCTTGTCGCAAGGATATGACAGCCGACAACCTCATCTATGTGTTCCTACGTGAGGTTATTCGATTGAAAGGATGCCCTTGACAAATTGTTTCTGACCGAGACAAGCTGTTCGAGTCTCAGGCGTGGAAGGAGTTGGCCCAGCGCTTCAAGATTGAGATGCATCAAACAGTGGCCAACCGCCCTCGAGGCAATGGCCTGGCGGAGCGCAGCAATCAGTCCATCCTCCAGCGCCTGCGTACACACGGCATCTTCGGCAACAACGAGTGGGATGTCGACCTCCTGTTCGCCGAAATCCAGTTCAACAACCTGACATCCAATAGTCTTCGACTATCCCCGTTCGAGATAGATGAAGGACGAACACCCCGTTTTCCATTGGATTTTCCCCGAATGACTTCTCATGCACATGAACCATCGACCGTGAATGATTACATGCAACGAGCGGAACGTACCTTCGATTCTGTGCGTGCAATGTCTGCCGAGGAACTTCGACGCCAGATGCATGTGGTCCCGCAAATGGACCGACACGTTCGAGTGCCTGAAGTCGGTGAACGATGGTGGGTGTTGGTGCCTGAATATCGACATAAAGGGAAACTCGATGTTGTCTGGTGCGGCCCTTACAAAATACTCGAGGTACTGAACAAGGGCGAGAATGTCAAACTGGACATCCCTGCCCCCTTCGATGGGTTGCGAGTTTTCAATCGAGACAGCATAAAACCCTACGTCCATCGAGAGGGACAGCCGGTGTGGGAGTTTCCGATGCCCCCTGTCAAAACTGGAGAATCTCCTCGACTTGTCAAGATTGTGGCTAGACGTCGAGTCGGATCTAAAAGGCGCCGCACATTCCTGTACCGTTGTGAATGGGATGACGACACATGGTCTTGGGAGTCGAGCAAGGCTCTAGAGGAGGATCCTGTGTACCTTGAGTTCCTTCAACTCCACCCTGAGTAACTGAGTAACACCCTTACTCTTCTCTGCAGCGTGGTTTTTCGAAAAACTCATGCGAGGTTCCGGGTCGAACACCGGAGCCTCCGCCTATGGTACTACATCCCGGACGCCCCGAGCTTCCTCTCGACCTCCGCCTTCTCGAGCGACACCGTCGAACGTCATCGATGTTGACGCGATCGAACCCCCAGCGAGGACGACTTCAACTGGCTGCTGCTTGTCGGTAGCATCAGCGCCAACTCGTCCGAATCGACCTCTCGATCCATTCGAACCGCCGCACTACAGCCAGTCGGCATATGCTGGGAGCTCGAAAGGAAAAGGAGGCCCGTCGAAAGGAGGCATGGGAGGTGTGTTCCCTCGCTGGAAATTTGCGGGAATAGCGCCGAGTGGACGAACCATCATAACAGGAGGCGCCAAAGGCTTGGAAGTGCTCGAGATAGCCCTGGCCAGCTTGCCTGTTCTGGAACCAACGAAGGGAGGGACTCCACCCGACATGCCGCCGGAACTCTGTAAGCTGTACGGGCCCCCTCCCCCGATCGATGCAGAATACTTTCGAGAGCGGTGCTCAAGCCCTGACTGGTTCGATTCTGATGATGAAGATCTTGCTTGCTACACGGGGTACGACGACTGATCTTCCTTCTTCTGTTCAGCGCCCGGATGGGTCGACAGTTCTTGGACATCGAGGCCGAACACCTGGACATCAAGGTCATCCAGAGAGAATCCGGGTACCGGAGAGCCGAAAGTCGAAGACGACTGGGTCGACCAATTCTGGCATTCGAATGCCCCGAAAACACAAGCTTCTACTCGAACGAACCAATCCGACTCCTACTACTACCACGACGCCGACTCTTATTACCACGACGATGACTACAACTACGACGCTGAACCCTGGCCACTCGAGTCCGACGACGAAGCAGAATATCCTTACGAACCCGCGCGGTCGACAGCACCACCCAGCTACGATTCTGTGCCGGTGCCGGAGTCGAAATGGCAGCCCTACAACATGCCGCAGTACAATCATGAAATCGAGACCATCGACGAACTTCGACACTTGGGAACGTTCGGATTGAAGCCAGCCTATCGATTTGGGACACATGAGGATGATCCGATGAAGACGGAGTACACTAAGCTCGAACCATCGGTACTCACTATTGCGTCGAGTACCATGGCTGGTCTTCGAAAGCCGCACACGTTCCTGAGCGAGAAACATTATGAAGTCGTGTCGAGAGCAAATGCCGCCATTGTCGAGTTGGGCAAGACCATCTGCATCGACAGTTGGGGACGAACCGCACCATTCCCGTACGAATTGGCTCGAAGTGCCCCTGACACGTCTTTCAATGAGCGTGGAAACCTTGGTGGTAAGCCGGGATACCAATGGTATACGAAAATCGAAGTGGCTTGTCAAAACCTTCGAGCGGCCCTCATGAAATGGCGACATTATGATGAAGAGCTCGATTGGGGATTCCGACAAGACCTCACCGAACATACCCTGCCGAGTCAAATTGCTCGACTCAACCGCATGCATCGAGAGATCTCGGGTATCGACGAACTGATAAACGTTGCGGATGGGATCGACCTGATATTCAAGTATCGACGCTTCTGGACCCACGAAAGGATGAGACGAGAAGCTCCCGTTGCCGTTTCAATTATGGGAGTTATCCGTGATCTTCAAAAGGTTTGCCAGGCGAACGACTGGCTCTTCGAAGATCGAGCCCCCTTCCTTGCGTACAAAGTCAATTTGCTTCTTCGCCGACACCAACTGCGCGGCCTTCGAGGCACCTCTCGACTTGGGTATAAGCGATATGGGTGCGCTCCACATCGAACACAGGACCTTGCGGTCCAGCTCCAGGAGTACTTTCGACTCGGAGAACAGATCGAACCCTATGCGTACAACGCCGTCGCACCAGGCGCCCCCATCGACCTTGTCCAGTTGGCGACGATCTACCAGACTGGACCCGGACGACTCGGGTACCACGACTTCGATAGGGCAATCCGACGAGTTGCTGCCCTTCACTCATCGAATGAAGAGTATGCCAATCTTTTCCCTTTCGTGGATGCCCCCGAATTGGTTCGACGCCTGGGTACCTCGACATACCTCATGTCCCCCTTCGAGGCCGGATACCAAGATGGACAACGTTGGCGTCGAGCGGTCAAGTTTCGAAGGGACGTCTATGCTGATGAACAGGAGGAGATCGAGAAAACCGACTCGCCTGCGAGCGACCCGTTCCACCCGGACCCCCTCGATCACCGATTCTTGTCGATGGAGTCGAATGCCTATCAGCACCACTTCGACATCCAGTTCTTCAAGTACCTCACGCCGATCCACGAAGACTTTAAGGCTGCACATCGACGCAAGGTCAGCTGCCGAGACCAAGTCCTCGAAGCGGTCATTGTTGACACGGCTTCGAGCCTTGTGACTGCAGAAGCGGTTTCATTCGCTCTGCAGAGTTCCCTCGCTGACGGCCACTATGTGCATCAACACCTCGGTCGACTCCAAGAAGAAGGTTCTCGAACCGACATGCTTGAGATCGTCGACCGATATGCCCTCGGCGCTGAAAAGGACGACATCAGCGCCATCATTGTCGTGCGACGACTTTCGATTGCTGACACGCCGTGGTGGCGAGTCGATACGCGAACTGGTCAGTTCTACCACAGCATGGCCGCTGGTACTGGTTCGAAGGAAACCTATCGGTGGTCTACTGGTCGACATGACGGATACTCCTTCGAGGTCACCAATCGGGCCGATCTGTGGAGTGAGGACGCTTGGAAACCGTCGAGCCTCTGGGACTTCTATTCGACCAGGGCACAAACACTGGGACCTGGACAATTTCGAGCGCTTGCCCGTGAACATGTCTTGGTATTCCAGTACAAGTGCCCCGTCGACGACGGACCTGGTGATCCCAACCTTCGATTGCTGAACCATCGATCTGGTATCCTGATTCAGAAGCGTGCCCTCGACAGTGATATCCGTCGACACTATACCGGTCATGACACCTTCAAGTTCATGGCTGGCGTCGAGACACTAAAGGAAGTGCATGAACTATGTCGACTTCCCGTGAATCGTTCGTACACGTTCACGTGGGGCACGGACTGCTGATTCGACATGTCTGTGCTGATTTGACATGTCTTGATGCCAAGTAATGGCTGATTCGACAGTCTGGATGCCAAGTAATGGCTTATTTGACAGTCTGGATGCCATTAATGGTATCGACTGCCTTCATATGTCCTGTCGAGCTGACAGATGTATAGGCCTGTTGGTCTGCTGAGCATCCAGCTTCGATGTTATGGTATGTTATGGTTCGACGTGCCCCAGCCTTGCTGCGGGTACAGCGCCCGTGCAGTGTGCCTGGCGAGGTTGTCTTCTGCAGCTTCCGCCGAAAGCCGCAGCCGTGGCAGAGTCGAACACGGCGTGTGAATGAGGCGCTGACGACGGGTGTCCCATGTCTGCACCTCGGTGTGTGATTTCGACCAGAATTGGTCCACTGTTTCGACCAGGATTGGTCCACTGTTATGCTTCTGTAGCCAACACATGTCGAGGTTCAAAAAATTTTTTTTCTCTCTGGGCATGCTCTGATTCGACATTGTGACGCCCGCCCAGGTGAGTGAGACCTCTTCGGGGTCTCAACGGGGGGGTAGTGTTATGGCTTCGAACAGCAGCAGCGCAACAGCGCGCAAATCGCAAGTCGCAGTCGCAATCGCGCTGACAGTCTGTGAATAATAAAGAAGCATCGAATGCCAACTGTGAATGAGCGCTGTAAGATACTTCGATCTTGGAACAGGGTTTATGTCTTCGAGATTGTGTTATTATTGGTGCCCCGTCTAAAGATCCTGCGAGGTTTGTCGATTGGGATTTTGGATTTCGGATTTTGAGAAACAAAGAGGCACAGGAGTGCAGTCGAGTTCCCAAGAAACAAACCACAACACTATTGGACCCGCGGGTACAGAAGCTTATAAGGACCTATCTGGAGGTGTTCGGAGAACTACCCCCTCCAGCCTCATGCGACAAGCTGGTACAGATGGACCTCAAGCTGAAACCCGAGTTCGTGGGTCACAAGATCCGGAGGAGACCCTATCCAGCTCCTAAAGAGCAGGCCGACGAGATCGAGCGACAGATACAAGAATCTATCGACGCTGGCCTAGTCCTGGAGTACAAGGACGGGGACTACCCCCTACACTGCAGCCCCTGTTTCCTGGTGGCCAAACCTGGGTCTACAGCCAAACGGCTGGTACTGGACTACGGAGAGCTGAACAAGAAGACGTTGAACCACTCAGGGTCCATTCCCAATATGGAGTCTACCCTGGAGAAGATAGCCTCCTGCCGCTACAAGACCAAGATGGACAAGAGGAGCGGATTCTGGCAAGTGGACCTGACGCCCAACGCACAGGAACTACTGGCCTTCATCACCCCTCAGGGGAGGGTGTTCAAGTGGAAGATCATGCCGTTTGGTGTGGCCAACGCACCCGCTCTATTCCAAGAGCTGATGAACAAGATCTTGTCCATCCTACGAAGGAGACCTAAGGTGCAGGAGCTTATATCCCGTGGGGCCCAGATGGAGGCTCACATCGACGATGTATGCCTCGGGACCAATACCCAGGAGGATCACCTAATCCTCTTGGGTGAGTTCTTTGCGGTCTGCCAGGAGAACCACACACGACTCAAGCTGGAGAAGTGTGAGTTCATGCAGGAGACCATGCAGTACCTGGGGTTTGACGTTGGCTATGGGTGGTGGACCCCAGCGGCCTCTAAGGCCAAACCCCTGATGGATGCTAAGGTACGACACGAAGACCCCAAGAAAGGGCTTCATGATGTACGCAGTTTCATTGGGGCGTGCAACTTCTATCGCCGCCATATCAAAAACTTCACCTACACCAGCGCCATTCTGACGAACTTGATGAAGAAAAGTACTACTTGGCGCTGGGGCCCACAAGAGCAACAAGCGTTTGACGAACTCAAAGACAAGGTGGCCAACGCTAAGTGCTTGGGCGTGCCTAAGGCACAAGGGGAGATTATCCTGGTGACCGACGCCAGCAATGTGGGCGGTGGTGGAACGTTGTTCCAATGGCAAGCACTAGAGAAGGAGGAGTTCGACTCGGCCATTTCCCAATGGGGGACGGAAGGTCTCAACCGAGATGGAACCCTCAAGCACAGCTACCCTGACGACAAGTGGGTCCTAGTACCTCTGGGCCACTGGAACTGGAAGTGGAACCAGGCCAGGGGGAACTACTCCACCTATGAGCAGGAATTGCTCGCGGGTATGCTGGTGCTATTCTCACAAGCACGACTGTTGGGGAGTAACCCTGTGGTCTGGCTGTGCGACCAAGAACCGGTCCGCAGTTTCCAGAAGGGCCCCCCACCTAAGAAGGCCAAGCTACGGCGCTGGTGGACCTACCTCAGTCAACTACGGCTGACGGTACACCATATCTAGGGAATGAAGAACAAGTGTGCAGACTACATCAGCCGCAACAACTTCGACGCCCTGATTGGTGCCCGGTCTGAAGCGCTGGCTAAGGAGGCGTTCAGCCGTATGGACGTCCACTTGGACCTCGACATGACGATGATACGCCCCCTGGATGGACTCCAACAATCGGAGTACCTGAAGGAGTTTGGGGATATCTACAAGCGCCTGGAGAAACGCATCCAACCCCTCCTGGTCAACCAAGATCAGTGGAAGAGGGACAAGAGCTACCTCTGGCACGAGGACCGCATCGTGGTGCCTAGCGACAGAGTCCCAGCGCTGCTGAAGTGGACCCATGAATCCAGCGGTCATGTGGGTGCTGACCGTACCCTGAGGCTGTTCAAGCAGTGGTTCCACACTACGTGGACTGACGACCAACTGCGGAAAACCCTCCAGCCTATCGTGGACAAGTGCCCGTGCAGGTCCTGCAAACCAGGGGATATCAGGGACAGAGGTCTCTACTCGACCGTGTGCATCTGCAGCAGACCAGTGCACTGCCCGCATCGCAGGTCGCGCATGCGCACTGTAGATAAATCGAGATCGCATTGTGTTGTAAATAGTGCATGTTTTATTATAAAACATTATCGCTTGTTTTAGGCACCAAATGTCCTGTTTGTTAAATCAGCTGTGATTACGGAGTTGTTCTGCATGGTGCCGCCTGAGGGATTTGGGATCTCAGGGTTAACGTCAAGTCGTGGTACGTTACAATTTAACAAACTTGACCAGAACGATTTCGTTAGGCTGCATTGAGACACGGGACGGAAATGCCGCGCCGCCGCTGTAAGATCAAGTCGGTTGACGAGATCAAGAGCTTGGACAGTTCCAGTGTGCGCCGGCTGTGCAGTTCGTCAGTGCCCGAGCGACGAGAGGAAGCGCTTCGTGAGGTTCTTCGGCGTGCGGCGCAGTGGGACCTTCCATGCCAGGAGTATGCAAGACGGCTGCGTCGATGGCAGCCTGAGGTGATGTTGCGCTGCTTGGAGGCGGCGCCGGAGACCTTTGTGTATGGGCCTGTTTGCGGTGAGTTTTGTCTTCCTGCTGGTATCATTGATGGTGCGGCACACGGGGTGAGACAGGCAGAGTCGGGAGCGCTGCCGGAAGACCTTGACAACCTCTTGCAGGAGGGTTTGGCTGAGTTCTGCACGCAAGATTCTGACAGCGTTACGGCACGGGCAGCATTATGCGTAACACCACCGCTAATTGACCCTTGCATCTCAGTGCGCAGTTTCAGATCCTCCACCGTTTGCTGGTGCGGTGAGGTGAGCATTGAGTCCCTTACTGGTTCCTATCCTTTTGTGTTGCAGCCCTGAACAGGCGTGGCGAACTTGTGCAGTGACAGCTGTGAGTGTGGTGCAGGATTCGCCCAGCTCAGAGGTTGTACTGTGCAGGTACTGATATGCGCATGGTGAGTTATGCTGTTTGCTAGTTCTATCCGGTCTTTATGCGTGCAAACAGGCACTGGGGGCAGCGCCCTGGAGGTTTACTGTGCAGTAATGCTGTTGCCTCGCGTTGTTCCGTCTGATTGCACTTGTGTGGCCTGGTTTAGCGGTTTACTTTGCAACGCTCGCTAGTAGTGTGTTACGTGTGTGTACTCTGCAGTTTGCTGTTGCACATGTTGCATAATGCGCACATTGTTTATAATATTTGTCGCTATTCTTCTGTGTGTTGTCTTTCTCTGCAGATCAGCAGATCAGATTTGGGGGGCCATCAAGCCATCAAGGCAGGCCAATCCCCCCCTCAAGACCCAGCCAAGCACCATACCCCTTCGAGATGCTCAGAAGTTAAGTTGGCGCACAAGTTTTAAGATAAGTGTGATATATGGGGCTTAAGTCCCTTGGAGGACCAGCAGCTTTGTTCATTAGCGTAAGGGTTTGTACCCTGTGGGTCAGTCCACATGCAGTTTTATTGTCAATTTGCTGCTATGTCTGTTTGTGTTGTGTTGTTTTTTTTTTATGCAACCAAACTTCTGAGCAGGGGGCTATTTTTTGGTGCAGGAAAAGTGGCAATGGGCAGTGAGTAGTTGCTAATTTTTTTTCCTGTATGGGGTCAGCAGGTAAATAGGAACGCTGCCCCACCTAACCAATGGGTGGCCACCATTGGGGGATGGGCAGAGGGGCCTGGCAAGCCTCCTTTTTAGGTTGACGCCACAGGATGCAAATAGCTATTTTGTTTGTATACTAAACACACAAAGAGCCCCTGACACCAGGTGGGGTTCCATCGTTGGGCACCGGGGTGTTCTAGAAATTTTTGTGTGCCTGGTATTTTTTTTTCTGAGTGCCTATTTTTTTTGTGTACATTATTGCTCTGTTTTTGGCACGCAGTGCACTGGCTGCCACTGTTTGTGTGTGTCAGCCAGCCCCTGGTCCCCTTGGACTGTCTTGGGTGGGCGTGCAGCAGACCAGTGCACTGCCCGCATCGCAGGTCGCGCATGCGCACTGTAGATAAATCGAGATCGCATTGTGTTGTAAATAGTGCATGTTTTATTATAAAACATTATCGCTTGTTTTAGGCACCAAATGTCCTGTTTGTTAAATCAGCTGTGATTACGGAGTTGTTCTGCATGGTGCCGCCTGAGGGATTTGGGATCTCAGGGTTAACGTCAAGTCGTGGTACGTTACAGCATCCCTCACTGTGCTAACAGTGTTCTATACGTGGACTACACGGAGATGCCGAAGTTCAGGGGCTATGACTTCGCCCTCGTGGTAACCTGTGGGTTGACCAGGTCTACCAGGGTGTTCCCATGTACCAAGCACATTACCGGAGAGGAGACTATCAAGATACTCCTGGAGGAGTGGTTTTGTGTCTATGGTGCGCCCAAAGAGATCAACTCCGATGAGGACGTACGAGTACGCTCAGATACTGGCTGGTACAAGAGGGTCCTGAGATCCTTCAATGTCCAGGTGTCTACGGGGATTCCGTACTCTCACACGAGCAACCCCCTATGTGAGCGACAGATCCGTGTCCTCAAGGAGAATGTAAGGATATGGTGCAAAACTGAACGCACCAGAGACTGGGTGAGACTACTCCCCGTCATATCCTTGATGATGAACTCCCAAGAGAGTTCAGCTACTGGCTACTCGCCCCATGAGCTATTCCTAGGGCGCCCGGCATGGTTCCTACATGCCCCCTATCCAGAGGACACCCATTCTTCTGTGGGTGAATGGGTCCAAGAGCAACAAGCGAAGGTGGACAAGGCCAAGGCCATGCTCCAGAGAGTGAGGGAGCGTCAGTGGAACAAGAAGAACAAGCACCGAGTACCGGCCTCCTACCAAGAGGGGGACTGGGTGCTGGTGCACCACAGTGGACTACTCGCCTGGCCTCTCTCTACCAGCGATGACCCATACTTCGGGCCGTACAAGATTCTATCAGTGGATGGACACCGTATCACCGTGCGGTGGTCTCCCCGTCTAGGGGGGACCCTGGTGTGCGTTGCTCAACACCTGAAGCGCTACCATGATCCTGAAGACCTCTGTGGGGAGGAGTGGGAGCTGAACGACGAGGAAATCGCCGCTCTGGACCTACAAGGGGCTGCCAGCCCTATGGAAGTTGAAGCTAAACTCCCCGACATGAACGCCGAGGAGATGGCTAAGGAGGGCTTCTACCTGGTGAAGTCTGTCCTACGCAGCCGCTATCGCCAGGGTTGGCGCTTCCTCACCCTCTAGGAAGGGTTTGGAGTCGAAGAGGCCACCTGGGAGCCCTTCTCTGCGTTTGTTCTACCTGAGGGACGCCTAAACTCAGTTTTGGTTGACTACTTGTCCCAGAACAACCTTGGTGAGTTGCTGAGGCTCGCTGAGACGCTTGCCTCCAAGACCAAAGGTTAGGGACTGAACCTTACCTTACCCCTAAGTGTGCTACGTATGTCTGTGTGTGTCTCACTTCTCTCCCGGGTGTGGCTCCCGGAGACCGGGCTTCGCTGATGTCGGACGTCAGGTACTGGTACCACTCCTATGGCGCCCAATTTCTGTGCTGGCGCCTATCCTTGGGGAAGACGGCAAAAGCCCTACCTACTGCAGGAGAGGGGTGGCCAAGTGTGCTAAGGGCATACAAAACGCCCATTTTCGCTAAAGGCCAAATGCTAACGCACTCCCCTGCCCACGAGGAAAAGCACGCGGGACAGGAGACACCACTACACTACACACCCTACCTACAGTGGCACCATCCTGGTGGGCGAGCACTTCTGCAACTGGCTCAAGCCCCCACTCAGGACTACCACTCCTACACGCACACTCTACTGGGTGTGGTTGAAGAACACGTCGTGGGTCCTAATGACCCTCCTGTGAAGAAGACAAGAGAACACAGCGCTGCTAAGCAACTGTGGCCTAACAGGGGACGCCACAACGCGTTTCCCCTGCTAGGGCTTGGAGGGAAGAGGTGCTCTTGTTGCGTGCACAGCGTGGATGTTGATGGAGTTGAACTGCCCTCGCCACTCCTGGCGGAGGAGCAGTCAATTGTTTGTGTGATCAGCGCCCCTGTTTAGCAGGGCTTGAAAAAAATGGTATGCTGTCGCACCAATCGGCCTACCTGCCCACCTGTAAAGAGAGGCCAATGAAGGGGTGTTTGCGGCGGAGGAACCAAGCCACACTCCACGTATTATACGCTTCTCAGTGTGACCTATAATACACTGTCCGCAAACACGCCCTGTCAAGCAAGCAAGCGTTAAGAGACTCCTCAGGTTCTCTTAAAGAACGTACCGAGGAGCCCCTGGGTAACCTAAACAAGGTTTACCGTGCGCATTTTGCGTGCCCTACCCTTTAAGGCGTGTGTGAATGCACGAGCATGCACGAGCGAGTAATCTGTTTTTGGCAAACCTGCCTATCTTACCTCACCATCACGAACTCCACCAGGGGGTGGCCCCTCCTGGGCTTACTCACCTTACCTACCGGTGGAGAGTGAAGCAAGGTGGGGCGGAAAACGAAGCGCAAGCGAAATCGTCGCTATGCATCGGCGTGTATTTTCTAATCAGTGCAACAAAAAGGGAGGCTGGTGCTGTAAGAGCGGTTGTCACAGTTGCCCCGCATTGCACCGCAAGGCAGGACCGGTAGCCCCCCGTGACAACCACTCCCTGGCCGAAGGCCATCTGTTTTTTCCCTACTCTCAACTCTAATCATCTGCGATCTTTCTAATCTAGCCCTCTATCGTTTGTTAGCGCAGCTACAAGACTGGTTCACGGAGACTCGAGACGAGCAATGTGCATGCTGCATACGAGACGAGCACACCTGTGGTTTATACCTGATTCATTGAAGTCTTTTCGTTGGTTTCGAATTCTTGAATTTTGACTCTTACTGTCAGTTTGGGTGGAATCTGTATGTTTATTTATTAATGTGTGTCTCGTCATTTTCCAGTCTACGTGAGACATACGTTTATAATTCCATTATTTCTGCATTTTCCGGCGCTTCGCTAGGAGCGCTCCTGCGCGCCGCCTTTTTATGCGTAGGAATTTCTTGATTTAAAAAATCTAGAGATGACTATAATTTTTACAAAAATGTGCTTCTGATGCACAATTGGATTCTGCTCAGGTGTGTTGTCTTCGAAAAATTCTAGGCCGTCATTTGACGGATTTAGGTGTTGTCGCTTCGCATTTGCGTGGATTCGTCCATAATTCTCCCATTCCTGCCTCTGCAGATATCCCCGCGAAAGCGTCGCTGAGTAGGCCGTGTTTGGGCCGAAAAGCAGCAGCCAGGAGACACCAAGGGGCAATTTAATTTTTTTAACGACTCGCTTCGCCCTAAGACAGGTCACAGGTCGCCAGCAGGTTTACGAGAACCCATGCGAGTGTGTATATTGTGTCTTGCGTTGGGTTTACGTCGCGCTGCATCTTGGAGGGAGGGATGCTCATGCACATGTTTATGGCATGCACCCTAACTAACCCAGCCAAGCCACAGGAACCCCGGCAGCGCCATGAGCGCTGAGCTTCCTGTAAGAAATGTTACAAACAGAGCAGCAAAAGAGCGCCAGCCATGGTGAGCGCCCATTTTTCTGTGTGAGGGAAACTATAGGTATTTTAAAGTAGATGTGGAAACCAAGGAAAGGCCAAGAAAAAATCCCTTTTTCCTGAAAATGCGACAGTGGTGGCCACCACAGCACAAGGGGGGAGTAAGAAAAAGTGCTTTTCCAATGCTTTGAGGCATACTCTAGTTGTATTAGAGATGCACTGAGCATGCAGGCATTTCCATCTTAGTATTGGCCCCACCAAAAGTGGTGATAACACATTTTGACCTATGGAACCAAACACCCAATCAGGATATGGAGTGGACCCCTTAATCCCCTTTCAATGTGAGGCAAATCATCTTTTCCTGAGTGGACTGAGAACTGACATATCCAGGGCAGAGCCTATGAATTTATCTATTTTTTCTCATGAATTCTTAGCTGTCCTAGTGGTATGCACCCTAGGGGGGTGGGCACCTCTTTTTGAGAGGTCCTCGGTTCAATTCCCGGTTCGCCTAGCTAAGTAGGAAGATCCCATGTGACATGGCAGTGACCTCATCGCCACATGCCCTGCCACCTCAGCACATATGGGACCCAAAACAAAGAGTACACATCTCCTGAGAAGGCACTATGGAGATAGAGTGACCATGGGGCAGTTTTCCAACTCTTTTCCAAAACATTTCAGGTATCTTTGTGAATATGCAATCCGATTTGACCTGAGTTGCAGTTACTGTGAATATCCTGCCATCTTTCACTGTTTACATTGCAGCCCTTCATGCTTTGATCCTGATTCTCTTCTACTTGCATATCTCTGGCTTGGGGTATCCTGGATTGATTGTATTTCAGCAAACAAAAGCTTTTCATCTTCAAAAACAAGCAGCAGGAAACCCTACACCAGCAGCAAGCAGCAGGAGAGCTACAAACACAGTGTTGAAATCACTATAAACTTTTCTGCCGGCGCCTCCGGCATGTCCTCCTCTTGGGGAGCAGGCACGGGGTCGGCCTCGTGTGCCGCACTCTGTGGGGGAGGGGCAGGCTCCCCATCCGCCGGCACGTCCGCCATGTCCTCTTCTTGGGGGGCAGGCACGGGGTCGGTCGCGGGGATGCCACGGCCGGGGCTGACTCCTCAGACCCCTGGTCGAGAGGGCTGAAGTTCAAACTGTCCTCTGTGCCCAAAGGAGACCCGACTGCAGCCCCCTCGGCGAGAAGCTCGGAGGGCATCACCGGAACACTGTTCCACCTATCATTTTAGCACCTTTTTTTTCCCAAAATTCAAGCTCATGCATTTTCAGAACGGCCATATCAAATCGTACACAGTAGTACTGTTGTTTTTTTGTTTTCTCAAAATTTGAACAAAATTATGCTGTCGCTGGAGCTGGAGCCGCAGATCAACTGTCAACAACTGCCGCGTCCGCGAGTTTCAGATTCCCGACCGCCGTGCGCAATAGAAAATCGCCAAAAAGTCCACTTTTTTTGGCAGTTGGAAGCAAAGTAAGGCATGAGCGTGTCCCCGAGATCAATACCCTGCTGCTGACCTAAAAAAATCCAGATTTGCAGGCACATATTTTTAGAAATTCACACTTTTCTAGCCAAAAACCACTCTTTTTCATGCTTTTAGGGTCTTTAGAGGCCATGTAGAGGGCCTTACAGGGCTGGAAGAGGTGGTATAGAGGTGATATATGAACAAATTGTCATCACCATTGGTTGAAGCCTACATGACAAGCGATGTTTTGCCTTTATTCTAGGCTATTCATCCCTTTCTCATGCACCATGGGGCCCAATATCCATATGGTTCATAGGTAGGGTTTTGATCACCTATCACCGTCCACACGCATGTTCCGGGCTTGGGTTGGTATTGTATGCATTTGAATGATAAGAACTACATAAAATATGATACTATGTGCATAAGAATGGGATGAACAATGAACATTTGAGGTGTTTTTGGCCCTATTTTGCACCGTTTGTGGTCCATTTCCATATGGTTCATAGGTAGGCTTTTGCGTGCCTATCACCGTACACACACATGTTTGGGGCTTAGGTTGTTATTGTAAGCATTTGTATGATAGGTGCTACATATAATATGATAGTATGTGCATAAGAATGGGATGAACGATGAACATTTGAGGTGTTTTTGGCCCTATTTTGCACCGTTTTCCCCGTTACTGTGGCATTCTTTTTTTTTTGGTCCAAGAGGCGCAAGGGTTCCTTGACTTCAAAACAATGAATGTTGATCCCGCTTGACGACATCCTCTGATGGTCCTGGATGAGCTTTGAAGTAGCGAGGCCCGCAGTGGAGAGCTTCGCCCTAGCGTGGTTTTGTCCCTGACTTCTGCTTTTGCACCAGTGCTCGGTTCCGTCAATTTAACGGGTGCTTCAAGGCCACAGGTGTCTCATTTGAAGGAGAGGTACGTCGCCACCGCTGAGGAGGGTTCAGCTCAAATTGCATCCGCGCTGCAAGCTTTGGGCACTCGATCAGCATCTCCCTCCCCATTCCAGGCCCGAGGCAGATATTCCCCGAGGGTTCGTCCAGTAAATCCAAGCTCAGCTTCTCCAGCACCTTCAATTAGGTCCCCTGTGTTTGGGGATTGTTACCATGGTCTGGATGGGGCACGAAGCAACTCCAGGCAGTTTAAGAGACAAGAGATGTCCAAAGCACAAGATTCTTGTTCCTCGCGGTTCTCACATGTATCCCGAAGCCCAGGTAGTTCCACGATCTGTGCATCCCTGTGTGCGCGCTACAGGGTATTGCCGCGCGATGGCTCAGTGCGCACTACAAAACTATAGCGCGCAACATAGCGCGCGCTATGGCTCGGGGTCTTGGGTTTGTAACCCCATGTCCTAATAAGGAGGGCAAAAACGCCTATTTTTCTAACGTTTCAGATTCTTCCGGCACCACATCTGACGCTGTTAATGTCAGGGAAGATTGCAAACATTTTGGGCCCCCACTATGGGTGGTCCCTGTGGAAGAACGAGGAACTTTTGGCGGACCTAGTTGAGTTTTTTTGCTCAGGGTCTGCCGTCCAACGGTCCTTGTGGGCCAGGTTGGAAAAAAGGGTCCCCGTGTCTGAAGCAGAGAAGAAGCGTCGCAGGACCGAGGCTGCCAACGCCGTCACACCCCTGTCGGTGGTGGACTTGGTCCTGCTCCTGAAGATTCCAAGAAGAAGGTATTATTGCGCGCGCTTTGCATGTGACATTGCGCGCACTTCCGCTCATAGCACGCGCTTCGTTGACTTCTGCGCGCGCTACGTCCCCATGTTGCGCGCGCTATTTTCCTCAGGTACAAAGATTTGATTACTTGGACGAGAAGTAAGGTCCCCACACACCTTTTTTCTCTCCCCTCCTATGCTAGTTTCGCCACAGAATGGAACCAGCTTGCAAGTAGGCAGCATTTAGAGGTTGCCGTGCACACAGATGGGGTCACAGTCTTTTCGCAGTGGCCCCTGCAGCACTTTTTTGACTATATATTTGACTATATATATATCCTTTGATTCCATTGTTTCTAACCTCCAATACACCAGCCGCACCACAAGAAGGAGAGGCACCAGCGGCCACGCCACAAGAAGGAGAAGGAGCAGCCCCGAAAGAAGAAGAGGCACCACAAGGAGCAACCCCAGAAGGCGACCCAAGCCCACAAGAAGAAGGGGATGCAGCCCCAGCTGTCACTGGGGCAGAAGACCACAAAGAAGGGGATGCAGCCCCAGCTGCCACTGGGGCAGAAGACCACAGACCCGAATGGGAGAAGGAGTGGGAGGCCGAAGTGGTGGTCCAAACCATTGAGGATATCACTGAATGACAGCGCGCGCTATACCTGGTATAGCGCGCGCCATAAGGCTGCCAGCGCGCGCTGTAAATATGTTGCGCGCACTACACTGTTTTCGTCCGTGAGGACCTATACTGTTGCACACTTTTCAGACCTTTCAGACAGTGTTTTTGCATGTGTCTTGGGTTGGATGAGCAACAGGGAATGTTTTTGAAAAGCAAAAGGTTTTTGAGAAACGCAGGACACTTGAAAAAGCATGGTTTTGAAACATTTTCCGGCTTTGAAAAATTTCAAAAACGGGACAATATAGCGCGGTAGAGCGCGCGCAATAGGCGCGCTATAAAGGTCGTATTTTTGAAAATTTGCGCGCACTATGGAAAAAATGCGACATTGCGCGCACGCAGGGATGCAGCATGCCAGACCCAGGGGGTCTGTTTGTGCATTCGGTGGCGTACAAGTCTAGCATCTTTTCGGACGGGGCCCGAAGTATCGCAACATGGGTGTCGGTGCAGTCAAAGGGCACGTCCAGGGCACCAGGCACAGCGTCTTACCCGAGTTTCTTCACCGTGACCCCAAAGAAATCGATGGATCTTTCAATTTCAATGTCAAGCCACCAGGCTTTTGTGGCATTGGAATCGCTGAGTTGGCGTTCATGCTGTCTAGGGTGGTTGCCCTCAGTAACGATCAGGTTTCGCGAGTGACTCCAAGTCCTCCGCTGGGACAAACGTCAGTCCCTTGCACCAAAACACCCTCAAACGAGCCGGCATTGAGTGCAGGTCCAGAAGACACTGCCAGCCGTCTTGGGGGGAGCACCTTCCAGACTGGGACTATGGCAATCCGAATCAAGGAGTCGTTCCATTGGTGTGCAACATTTGGCGTGCTGCTAATTTTACAACTTATTTTCGACTCGATTGGCCAAAAGTTCCAGTATGTTCCACTGTGGTCCAATATCCATATTCCTTTATGTAGGGCGGTAACAGGGTCAAATTTGGGGTAACAGGTCAATTTTTTCAAGTTGGGTTATATGGGGGTTTTTTTAGGTGCCTGACCTTGGTAACATAGTGTCACCCTCTCATTCAACACATGTGACAGGAAGAATTGCAAAGTTTGCCTTTTTGTGCTTGTTGTTACCGCAAATGTGTTACCTGCCTGTCGTGTGTTCTGCTGCAAGCCTTGAGTTTCGCGGTAACAGGTATACGGGGTAACACCATAGCGGTTACATCAGCGGTAACAACAACCAAATGGGCAGAGGTGCAATAATAATTGAAAATAAAATTCCCTCAAGAAAACGCGACCTTTGGGGTGTCACGCACCAGGCGCACCTGGAAAAGGGTACCTTAGTGCACCCTTTTTTCAAAGCCCCCTAAACTACCTTACTAGGCCATGGGGGGGGTTGGAGGGACCTCATAGGCACATGGAGTGCTTGTTTGTGCCCTAGCACCCCTGGGTTCTTCGTTCCTAGGGGTACAACACCGATTTTCAAATTTGCACATCACCCCTTAGTGCACCCTTAGTGCACCCCTTGTTGCGCAACAACCCCCCCCTTGTTGCACCCTTAGTGCACCCCCTTAGTGCGCACTAACCCCCCTTAGTGCACCCCTTAGTGCACCCCTTAGTGCACCCCCCCAAAGGTCCCTCCGAACGCCCTTCACATTCGCAAGCATGACACATAACACAATGGGCCCCCTTATTTCAAGTACTTCCTCCCCAAGAGGATGCCACGCCTCTCCTTCTCTTTTGCTTGCATGATCTTCCTTGCCAAGAGACCTAAGTCAAGGTTAGACATATTTACAACATGGCCCATGGAGAAAATTGATAGGCGGGGGTTGAGCAATGCCCAACCTTTGCAACTATTGTGCAAATCCCTTTTAAAAGGGCTATTTTTCTTTTCACTAGGTATACTAGAGAAAATATAGAAGTTTCTATACTTCTTTGCAAAAAAGGGGGAGTGGGCACATGTCCAATGGACCCATGTGCTCACTTTCCACCCAAGGTCACCCCACCCAGTTGCAAATTGTTCAACAGCCTTGCAATAACAAAGGACCTCGGGTTCATTGAAGTATGACTTTTGTCGCCAAAATTGGTGAATTGTTGCAAATTTGCGAAGCAAGGTGTGCACCACCACCCAAATATAGGGCCCTGCAGGGCTAACAACATCGGGCATATAGTGCTTCACCACGTTAATCATCTCACCATGCCACACAGGTTTTGCCATAAATGCAAGTGCCATGGTTAGGTCAAAAGTGTGCTCCTTAGCCCTTCTGGGGGCAATGCGCTCACTTTCTGGGATGCCTTTGCAAGCTTCCTTAACATCATTCACTATAGCATCCAATGCTCGCACACCTGGATGGATGCCCCTACTATGGAGCTCCTTCCTAAGTCTTTTGACCAAAATGCAAAGGACCCGGCTGGTGGCATGAACATAGTCCCCTACTCTTCTACTTACTGGGATGCATCTCAAGTAGGCCCCCCACCTAACACCATCCATGCACCCGGTGAACAAAAGGAGGCTTTGGTCATCATCACAAATCCAACACTTGGATACTCGTGATGGATTTCCTGCAAGAAGATTCTTGCCATCCCCTGTAATGATGCAGCTAAATCCTAATACATTGCCTTGCTAAACCACATCCTCATTTGCCTCCAAGTCAGCAACTTGTTCGTTGAGGCCATGAGTGGCATCCATGGCCAGTAAATAAGCTGCATCATCCCCCCCCCCACATTGCCCACCATGTGGGCCAAAGGCTTGGGGCCCCGGCATCTCCCACTTCTAGCCAACAGTGGACAGAGGTGTCACACCTTGTTGCACTAGATTTCCAAAGTGGTGTGGCATCTGCCGAGGTCACCACAAAAAGTGTGTTCCCCACACAATTGAAGGCATTGGCCCTTTGGGCCAAATTGACCTGATATGTTACAACCTCCCTCAGCTTATTGGCTGCGGAGGCTCTCCTTAGACCTGTCTCTGTGCTTATGGCCCTAGGTCGAGCCTTGTAGGGTGTATTCATTTCCCTTACCCTCATTAGGTCACTCCTCCTGCATGCCCTTGGAACCTTTAGCATGGACCTCACACTTAGCTTCATTGTGCGGGCCATGGTTAACACACGTAACGCTTCTAGAGTCTTTGGGTCCTTCTCTTCCTGGTCCTCATGCCATGCTGCAGAGCCCCCCCGTAGAAACACCACTCCTTTGTGTGTCATGCTCAACTCCAAATCCCCATCTTGCAGCAGGCTTCGTAGTAACTTCTGAGCAGCCTTCAATCTTCTATGTTTTGTTTTCCCCTTGACAGTTGAAAAGGGGTGTTGGCGAAGGGCTTCTAGGGATGTGCAGCACTTGTCAACGATGGCCTCTAGGCTCATGGTGCCAGCTGGAAACAAAGTAGGAGAGGTGCCCCAAGGGGTGCACTAAGGGGGGTTAGTGCGCCCTTATCGCGCGATAAGGGGGCGCGATAAGGGGGGTTATCGCGCACCTTATCGCGCGATAAGGGGGCGCGATAAGGGGGGTTATCGCGCACCTTATCGCGCGATAAGGGGCGCGATAAGGGGGGTTGTTGCGCCCCTTGTTGCAAACTGAGAACACTGCCATTACCCATTAATGTTCCTTCACTGCCAAGCACAGCAGGCATGTGCACAACGCAACACAACAGCTTCAATTGCACGTGTTCACTCCACAGTTCCAGCCACCACAGGGCAGTCCACATGGGAGCTTGAAGCCCAAGTCATCCAACCTCTCCAAGCTGTCTTGGGAGGCACCATCACACCAGTACTGGCCTGCCACGGTGGCCCCGGTCTTCCGATTGATGGCTGGGGTGGCAGCTCCCGCGCGAAGGAGCATCTGCATGTCCACCATGTGGGCGTCGGGTGCCACGAGGTACCACCCATACACTTGAACCTTCTCCTTCTCCTCTGCCCGTACACCAAACCCCCCCCACCGACCATGCCTGAGTGCAAGGATGCTGCCAGCATCACAACAGATCAAAGCAGTGGTGGTGGGGTCAGGTGCAGGCAACTCATAGTCTCCATGGAGGGCTTCCACCCCAGGGCATTCAGTGGAGCCCACATCTTTTCTCAAGCAAGGCTTCTTGCTTGACCCAGCAAGAGACAAAGTAGTGGTTCCAACAGGAAAAAAGCATTGGACAGGGAGATCCAGTGCAACAGAATCGGCAATAGGGGCAGCAGCAGCAGATGCTTGGACAGGCTCAACAACTGGAGCACTACTCACACTTGAAGAAGGAATGTCACAGGTAGAGCAAAGGCTCATCTTGTGGGACGGGCATAGCCTAACTTCCTTGCAGGAATAACAAACCTCAGTTGCCCTTTTCCGACAGCCCTTGGTAGTGCAGGTTTCCACCTTGTCACCTTGCCCAAACTTAGGATTCGAGGCCCAAAAAGGGGGGCGGATACCATCTGTCACATTCTTTGGAAGCTGACATGTGGCGACATGCATAAATGCAACCCAACGAACATTGGGCACTTGTGACACAGGATCCATGGCAGGGATGTCTTGTGGACGTCCACCACCTCTATGCACAAGTAGAGCATCCAAAATGAATGCATCACCTAGTCCAGCCTCCATCACTTGCTCCTCCCATGGCATAGGAAACCCACCCGATGAACCTGGAATCCATTTATTGTTCAAGGGGTAGGTGAGTGGAATGAAGACCCCAAAAACCCTGTCACCATTGGGAACAAGATTCTTAGGAAGATCGCGATGCCAGTGTTGGTCCCCAGCCACAGCACCAATGTAACCAACACCCAGAATTTGAAGGGGAAGGGTCATGGCTTGCAACATGGAGTTATAAGTTTCCATGGTCACAACTTCCAATTCAGGCAGGTCCTCCCACCCTTCCTCCCAATCATCTTGAGGAATGGAATTATGCCTACCATAGAACATAAAACGTTCATGGGTGTCATCATAGCGAGTGGCAGAGGGGAATTGAGCATTAAAATTGGTCTCTGCCCTTGTGATATCCAACCGTGCCACCTCATTTTGCAAAGCGGCTAAACGGGGACCAACACAACCCTCAAGCTTTACATGTTGCAGCTCCGGCAACTGCTTCAAATCAACATTGAACCCTTTAAAAGGAGAAACCTCAATGGGTTCATCACCTGGCCCAATAAGCGGATCCTGTGTATGCACGGGCCATGAAACACAATTGGTGGAAGTAAACAGGTGTGGGGTTGTCATTCCCCACAAAGGTTCACTCCACTGCAAGCCAGAACTATTCTGTAGGGAGTACACAGGCAAAACCCGGTTGCAATCACGAACCTCAAACACTCTTTCATTATGAACAGCTGGTTTCTCATAGGCACGAACCTTTTGGGAACTAAATGTGCAACCAACTCGCTTAACAGGTTGCTCAGGCTCATCGTCAGGATACATGGGGTTAACGAAATTAGCAACTCGGGTACCTGCACCCTTGGCAACACGCTCACCAAGCACCTTGCTAAGATCGTTTGTGTCAGCAAGGGACAAATCAAATAGGAAACCATCCAAGTGGGGGTTGGTTTGAAGAATGGAAAAAAGTAAATCACTCAAGTGGCACCCTTCCCTTGCCTTCAGAAGGGGGGCACAACACCGAATAAGAGCAAAGTTAGCAGTCCCAGCAAAACTGACAGGTTGGTCAACTGTTGTGATGCTGGCAGCTTGCACTACTAGTGAGTTACCCGCAACCCTTCTTGTACCCACAACCCTCTTGTGGGCATCCAACCACTCCTGGATGGTGAGGCCGCTCACCCCAAGGTCCTCCAAAGACATGGTGTAGGGCAGATAGGAGCCCCTAAGACAAGGAAAAGGGCAATTGGGTAAGAGAAATATGAAAAGAAGAACAAAGTAAGTCGCGATAAGGGGCGCAACAAGGGGGTTATCGCGCCCCTTATCGCGCGACAAGGGGGCGCGACAAGGGGGTTATCGCGCCCCTTATCGCGCGATAAGGGGCGCGATAAGGGCGCGACAAGGGGCGCAACAAGGGTGCAACAAGGTGCTTATCGCGCTAAAACAGACAAGTAAAACAGAAAGTTCTGCATTTAATTGTTGGAATTCTCTTGAAACAAAATAAAATTATCAACAAATTTAGTGATTTCAACACGATTTTCAAATCCGTCTGTGAGAAATCGACAGCTCAAAATTAATACCCTTTTCCAGGTCTGCCTGTCGCGCGACACCCCATTCACGACCCTGTCAGTTTGATCTTAACACCCTTGCACTCCACAATGAATTTTTTTGTCTTGATTTGACGTGCCTATTTCTTGCAAACCTAAAATTGTGCTCAATAGAGCTGCAGAGGCATCTCTCCCTCTTGGTAACAATTTTCCTGGGCAACAGGTCAGCGGTTACACCTGCGGTAACACTACACATGTGCCCAATAGATCTGCAGAGGTATCTCTCACTCTGGGTAACATTTTTCCTGGGTAACAGGTCAGCGGTTACACATGCGGTAACACTACACATGCCAATCATGTCCCATTAGGGCCCTGTTTTTCCTCATTATGCCCCTTCCACCGGTTCCCAAGAAGTTTCACAAGGAGCTGACTGCCGGATCGACGTTGTACAGTGTCCGCTGGGGTGATGTTGCCCGTGCCGGGGCTCCTGTGGTCCTTCAGGTATCCCCTTTGCACCATTGCTTGGTGTGCCCTGTTTTCAACGGGTTGGGTAACACGTACCTGTTATCGGTTACACACGTGGTAACACCCCCCATTCCCACTGCACTTACTTTCCTTGCAGTTGAAGGCCAAGAAACAAGGCCAGCCCAACTTTGTTTGCGGCTGGGTTTCCAAGGGCAGCCATTCGGCCCTGACCATGAAGACGGCGTTGGCCTACGACGTTGATGAGGGGGAATGTCTGGTCATCCAGACCCTCCACGGGCCAGTGACGTTTCAGGCAAAGGAGTGTGGGAACACCTGGGGATTTTACAAAGGGGGGCAAGAGAAGGGCAAGGGCAAGGAGGTGCAGGCAACAGGCAGTGGCAGTCATTCAGCAGCAGCCAGCAAAGCCCCCACCAAATCAGCCTTGAAGCCCCCAAAACAGACCCGAACACTCACCCCAGCTTCAGTTGCAGCCAAGGCAGTCCGGCAGAGGTCCCAAATGGATGTTGACAAGGAGGTGGACAGTGATGATGATGATGATGACCAGGGACCAGGTGAAAATCCTGACGAGGAGGTGGTGGTCCAGGAGGAAGGAACCCCTGAGGAGGACGAACCAGTACCACAAACCAAGGGGAAAACAAAAAAGGCAAAAGGGAAGACGGCACACCCCAGTTTTATGTTTACCGGGCCGGCTTCTGGTGGGGCAAAGTCCATCTCTGCCCGCCCCACAAGGGCAGAAAAAACTCTTACTTCAACAACCTACCTACAACACCTTGAACGGGCGAAGTCCCATGTCAGGGAAGAGTTGGGGTCCAGCCTCAAACAGGTTGCAACCCACTACCAGCTGTGTCTGGGGGTGACAGGTGCGGCCATCGTGGCTGAAGATGGGACCCCCCTCAACGCGGCCGAAGACCCCAGAGCCACAAGTGCAAGAAGAAGAGAAAGCTTTGGATGGGCACTGACTGGAAGGTGTGTGGTTCGTGTTACCCTGGTAACGGGTCAACGGTTACACACGTGGTAACAGCACATTGGTATGTTTAACTGCCATCTCACTGTTCCCCACTGTGTTCCCATGTAGGTTGGGAATCGCCATCCCTGTCATGGTGAACCGAATTGGGGCTCGAGGGACACACACCGGAGCTTCCCCGACGTGCCTGGATCGGCTGAAGCACAAGTGGCGGGACGAGATGGGGACCGAGGGGTTGCTCAATGATGATGAAGCGCGAACTGAAGCATGTATGTTGTCTTTTCCTGCTCGGTAACGTAAATCGCGGGTAACAGGGCAAGGGTTACATGGGTGGTAACACTGTGTGTCAGGTTTTTGTGTCCGGGTAACACTTTTCCCGGGTAACAGGTCATGGGTTACATGGGTGGTAACACCGTGTGTCAGGTTTTTGTCTCCGGGTAACACTTTTCCCGGGTAACAGGTCATGGGTTACATGGGTGGTAACACTGTGTGCATGTCAGGTTTTTGCTCCCGGGTAACACGGGGTAACACCCATTTTATGTCCCTGGTAACATGCTTTGCACTCTTTGTCACAGTGAATCTGCTGCTGGTGGAGCTCAGCTGCGACGGGTGCTCTGCCCTCAAGGACGTGGAGGATGATGATGCCGAAGCCCCGAAGAGGCAGCCGGAGAGGCTGGGGGAGGGCCCCACAACAGCGCAGCTCAAGGGAGGCCCCGAGAAAGCCCACAAAACTGAAAGTGCATACTCAGGTATGGTGTTGCAATCTTGGGGTGTTGAACTATCTGACCTACTTACATACAAATGTAATTGTCTGTAATGATATTCTCTGTCTGCAGGTTTGTCCCACCTGGAGAAACTTACATACAAATGTAATTGTCTGTAATGATATTCTCTGTCTGCAGGTTTGTCCCACCTGGAGAAACTCCGTGCAGGCCTGCAGAGTGGTCCCAGTATCCCCGGGTCACTGCAACTGAGGACCCAGGACCTGGCGGAACTCAGCCAGGAAGACCTGGATGCCAGGATTGTTCAAACCTGGCGCCACATTGGGGTCATGCTGCATCTGAGGTCCACCCACAAGAGCCCACCCCCACTGGAACTGCCTGGCCAATGGCGTCCATGTCTGGTTGGGACCCTCCAGGAACAGCAGGAGAGGCTGCAGAGGTACAAGCGGAAGTACTACAAGGTCAGGAATATGCACCCGGGTGATGAGTTTGGCAGTGCAACCAGCAGCAGTGACAGCCAGGAGAGTGAGGGGGCCAAGATGCGGAGGAAGCAGCGGAACAAGCACAAGAGGGTGCGGAGGCGGGCCCGTGAGGAGGAGGCGCGGCAGCGGCTGGAGGCAGAGCGGAACGCGCTTCTGGCGAGGGTGCGGGCAATGGAAGTGGAGGCCAGACCACCAAGCCTTGGTATGTTTTTTGTGCTCTGTTGCTGCTGGGTAACAAAAATTCCCAACGGTTACACACGCGGTAACACTTTCGAAAGCCTGGGTAACAAAAATTCTGGGTAACACTCCAACGGTTACACACGCGGTAACACTTTCGAAAGCCTGGGTAACAAAAATTCTGGGTAACACCCCATCGGTTACACACGCGGTAACACTTTCGAAAGCCCGGGTAACAAAAATTCTGGGTAACGCCCCAAGGGTTACACAGGTGGTAACACGTACTTTGCAGAGCCACTGTGTGTCTCTCTATGTTTTCAGGTGTCTCCGTGGCAAAGGCCTACTCACCCCTGACGGCGAGGGAGTTGAGCAGCGGGGAGCACGCCCAACGTCAGGCCGAGGAGGCTGCCCATGCGGAACGCAAGGCCGAGGAGGAACCCAAGGCCGAGGAGGAACCCAAGGCCAAGGAAGACGCCGAGCCCGAGGACGAAGGATCCACCCCATCGGCAACCGTGGACGGCAAAGTGGTGGTGTGCGCAGTGCCTTCCATTGACATGACATGCGCACAATTTTGCATCCACGCGCCATTTTGCATCCCCGTTGCGTTTTTCACCGTTTTTGACACAGGTCTACTCGCCACCACCGGCCCTGGGGGCACCGCTGCTCACGCAGGATGAGGATGCCGGCGACACCGGTGGGGATCGGGAAGTGCCTTCGAGCTCCGGGAGCCTCCCGTATGGGTCCGACCCGTACAGGTACCGGCCCCAGGATCCACCACCCCAGCCACTGCCGCAAGGACCTCCGCCTTCGGAGACACCGGGTGAGGAGCAGCCAGGGGCCGACGATGAGACGCCGATGTGATGATGTGCAAGGGTGTGTTTCTTTATTTGTACCCTTGGTTTTGTGAATGGGGCAGTGTGGTGACACGTTACCGGGGTAACACCCCAGGGGTTACATGGGCGGTAACACACAGGTATTCACCTCCGGGGGGATGGCAACACGTTACCCGGGTAACACCCCAGGGGTTACATGGGCGGTAACACACAGGTATTCACCTCTGGGGGTATGGCAACACGTTACCCGGGTAACACCCCAACGGTTACATGCGTGGTAACATCGTTCAGCAATGATCCTCTGTTGTTCTCAGGCCCAAAAGTGAGTGGCGGAGACTCTGGATCGTGGACGTGATTGCGAGGAAGGCATGGACTTCACGGACTGATGCATCGGCGACGTCGGATGGGGTCTTTTTATTTTGATCAGGCCTGTTGTGGCCTCTATGTTTGTACAATGGTTGGATTGTCAGTGGTGAATGTTACCACCCTTGTATCCCAGTTGCCAGTTACCCAGTTACCAGGGGTGTTACCTGGACGTCCTCATTCTTTCCTTCTAGCTTTGCCTCAGGGTTCAGGGGTAATTTGTGAACGATGTGCACGTGTGCAAGGGGGGGGAGTGTTTTCCTGTCCACCCATTTTCACTTTAGCCACCATGCCCATCCGACCCAGCCGGCGTCCATTGCGGAGAGCAATGGTGTTCGAACGAAGGGGACTACCCCCCAAGCATGTGAGAGGGGCCCTATCAGCAGCTACCCTTGGGGGACATCCTAAAAAGAAGTATGCCACCATTACCGAGGCCATGGATGACATGTTCCACCCAATCCTGCGCTGCCTGAGTGAGGCGTTGGAAAAAAATGGAGCCAGCGAATTGATACCCAAGCTCACCAACTACATCCTATTCAGGGTTATGCTGGGGATGTGGCGACCAAGACGAGTCGATGATGTATGGCATCCCACAGCTTTGTGTGCACACAAAGGCTTGGCCTCCCTATTAACCAGGGAGGAGTATTATAAAATACACCGCCTGTCCAATTGTGGTACTGCAGAGCTCCTTGAGGCTATTAATGCCCATTGGTCCAGCCTGTGGGTATGGGGGTGGGCTGCCGCAGGGGATGAATCCATTGTCCCCCACAAGGGGAAAAGGGCTGGACCCATGCGGCAGTTCATCCCCAGAAAACCGCATAGCACAGGCATCAAATTGTATGTCCTGGGTGACTCAGTGCACCGTTTTATAACTGATATTTTTTTGTATGCAGGCAAAAGGGTCAGGGTCTTCCGGGATCACCCCCAGGTGGCTGGACCTCGGACTGCCCGGGAGATGGTACACCGATGGGCTGACCTACTCCCTACTCGCACTGCAATTGTGTGCGACTCATACTTTGGAAGCCACCTAGTGGCAAACCAAATGGCACAGCGTCAGCAACCCTTCTTGTTCCTATGCAAAAGGGATCAGGAAGGGGTTTCCCTGGCTGGGGATAGTATGCGACCCTCCATTGCAGCAGAAACGTATGTCAAAGGAGGCAAGTATAGCCTCCACGTCTACAAAAACCCAAAAGTGGGTAGCAAACCACCACGTGTGGTTCCATTTCTGTCAAACTGTGTGTTCGACAATGAGTGGGTGCGCCACAGAGGTGGTTATGAGCTCCCACCTGTTGTGGCTGCATACAGGCAGCTAGCCAACGGTGTTGACAGTGCCAATCAAATGGCACTAGAACACCGTGAGACAGGCAGATTCAAGAGTTGGACCCGTGCCTTGAAGGCTTTCTTGTTTAGGTACGCGATTGTAAATACCTTTACAGTCTGCCGACTCGAAGGTTTGATACCCAAAAAGAAATCCCTTTGGGACTTCCAATGGGATATTTTGGAAAAGTTTGTCTCCCCTGGGCACGCTGTGCACACGCCGGTGCTTGTAGATACCCGAGGCACTTGCAAAGTATGCAAGGGGCGCACTTGGTTCAAGTGTGCTCATTGCGATGTGCATTTGCACTCCTACAGTGGTTGTTTCCAGAAGTGGCATTCAGAACTGAAAGTTTGAACTCAGAAGAAACAGCAGTCCTACGGCGCAGTGATACTTCTTGCAGGGCAGGGAGGGAAGGGACTATGTGTGCATGACGTTGTGCCCAGCCACCATGGGGTAACTAAAACAAAGTGTGATGAAGGGGTTACATGAAAGGTAACACAGGGGGTAACTAATAGGGACAAAGTGGGATTGGAAGGGGGCATGGTTACCCGGGTAACACCCCAAGGGTTACAGCGGTGGTAACAAAAGCAATTAACAACCAGAGCGCTCGGGTAACACATACATGTTACCGGTAACATAGGAAGTCCCTCGGGTAACACATTGGTAACACCGTCGGTAACATGTGTTACCCAGGTAACAAGCATGTTACCCCGTTCGAAAAATAAAAAAGGTCAAATATCTTCACCTGTTTTCTGGGGCAGAAATGGGTTACCCAGACCACATGGATCCCTGAGTACTAACCCTAGATAAAGGAATATGGTTCATAGGTAGGGTTTTGATCACCTATCACCGTCCACACACATGTTTGGGGCTTGGGTTGGTATTGTATGCATTTGAATGATAATAACTACATAAAATATGATAGTATGTGCATAAGAATGGGATGAACGATGAACATTTGAGGTGTTTTTGGCCCTATTTTGCACCGTTTTGTAGTCCATTTCCATATGGTTCATAGGTGGGTTTTTGCGTGCCTATCACCGTACACACACATGTTTGGGGCTTAGGTTGTTATTGTAAGCATTTGTATGATAGGTGCTACATATAATATGATAGTATGTGCATAAGAATGGGATGAACGATGAAGATTTGAGGTGTTTTTGGCCCGTTTTTGCACCGTTTGTGGTCCAATATCCATATGGTTCATAGGTAGGGTTTTGATCACCTATCACCGTCCACACACATGTTTGGGGCTTGGGTTGGTATTGTATGCATTTGAATGATAAGAACTACATAAACTATGATACTACGGGCATAAGAATGGGATGGGCGATGTAGATTTGAGGTGTTTTTGGCCCGTTTTTGCACCTTTTGCGCTCCATATCCATATGGTTCATAGGTACGGTTTTGATCACCTATCACCGTCCACACACATGTTTGGGGCATAGGATGGCATTGTAAGCCTTTGAATGCTGGGTAATAAATGAAATATGATACTACGGGCACAAGCATGGGATGAACAATGTAATTTTGAGGTGTTTTTGGCCCGTTTTTGCACCATTTGTGCTCCATATCCATATGGTTCATAGGTAGGGTTTTGATCACCTATCACCGTCCACACACATGTTTGGGGCTTGGGTTGGTATTGTATGCATTTGAATGATAAGAACTACATAAAATATGATACTATGTGCATAAGAATGGGATGAACAATGAACATTTGAGGTGTTTTTGGCCCTATTTTGCACCGTATGTGGTCCATTTCCATATGGTTCGTAGGTAGGCTTTTGCGTGCCTATCACCGTACACACACATGTTTGGGGCTTAGGTTGTTATTGTAAGCATTTGAATGCTGGGTAATAAATGAAATATGATACAACGGGCATAAGAATGTGATGAACAATGTAATTTTGAGGTGTTTTTGGCCCTATTTTGCACCATTTGTGCTCCATATCCATATGGTTCATAGGTAGGGTTTTGATCACCTATCACCGTCCACACACATGTTTGGGGCTTGGGTTGGTATTGTATGCATGTGAATGATAAGAACTACATAAACAATGATACTACGGGCATAAGAATGTGATGAACGATGTAGATTTGAGGTGTTTTTGGCCCGTTTTTGCACCTTTTGCGCTCCATATCCATATGGTTCATAGGTAGGGTTTTGATCACCTATCACCGTCCACACACATGTTTGGGGCATAGGATGGTATTGTAAGCATTTGAATGCTGGGTAAGAAATAAAATATGATACTACGGGCACAAGCATGGGATGAACAATGTAGTTTTGAGGTGTTTTTGGCCCGTTTTTGCACCATTTGTGCTCCATATCCATATGGTTCATAGGTAGGGTCTTGATCACCTATCACCGTCCACACACATGTTTGGGGCATAAGATGGTATTATAAGTATTTGAATGCTAGGTAATAAATGAAATATGATACTATGTGCACAGGAGTGGGTTGAACAATGTAGATTTGAGGTGTTTTCGGCCCATTTTTGCACCTTTTGTGGTCCATATCCACGGTGGACAAGTATTGCAAATTTCTTGTCATACCTGACGTTGTTCCACACCACATATAATCATATACAAAGATTGTCTCACTGCCTTCATGCCATTGTTGCGTGCTTTGTGTGCCAAGAGGAGGTATTTCCTGTGTATTACGCCTTCCGAGGTAGGGTGAGCGAAGGGTGACCCTACCATGTTCAATTGATTTTGGCTGAGGAGTTGGTGCTTGTTTGCCTGTTGGAGTAGTTGAAAAGACGGTGATCGAACATGACATTGCTCCACACCACATATTCTAATATACAAAGATTGTCTCACTGCCTTCATGCCCTTGTTGCGTGCTTTTTGTGCCAAGAGGAGGCTTGTCCTGTGTATTACGCCTTCCTAGGTAGGGTGAGCAAAGGGTGAAAAGACAGTGAACTAAGGGTGAACGAATGGTCAAAAGACAGTGAGGGAATAGTGAATTGCGAGCATGCATGGCAACCAAATGTGATTTCCCTTTGGTACAACCCACAGGGCTAAGCAATGGCTCCTATGCTGACGTAGATGAGGCAGTTTGAGAACATTGCCTGGCTTTGTGTTTGCGCTGCCATTGCTTCATTGCCCACATCGCACTCATATCATGTTTGTGACGTAACGAGGTATGGGGGAAATTTCATCCGGTTTCAAATTGGATGGTTGCCCATGTCATGTGTCTCGTTATGGGCAGATGAAATATCACACACACAACACACACCACACGCACCCAGTGGAATGTACCAATGTGCATTGCAACGCGCGTTGCATGGCAACCCAAAGAGCCGGCTTAGGCAATGTCCTAGAAACACTTGGTGGCAACAATCTCCCAAACAGCTGTATTTGCACTTTTGAACCCACAATGGTTGATTTCATTGCTGTCGCTGTGCTTTCGTGTGATTTGGCATTGATGAAATTTTTCCCTAGAGCTCGGTTAGGCTTTCCAAGCAACAAATTGTGACCCTACATGCCTTTTACTCAAGATAATCTTCCGGAGGGTGCAAAAAGTGCCCCTGAATAGCCATATTTGCACTTTTGAAGCCACAAATGTGGATTAGAGTGATTTCGTTGTGATTTCGTCGTGATTACCAACCTGAGTGATTTGTGGAACCCAACAAGATAACTCCATGCATGCACACACATTTGCATTTGCATATTGATGGTATGTTGGGTGAATTGTATGGGAATGCTTAAATTCGACCCAGTGGTGGAGGACAGAAGCAACCGTTAGGGAGCTTGTGGGTCCATGCTTGAAATATCATAGTTGAAATATCGCAGAGGAAATATCACAGTTGTGTCGGTCATTTTTTGCCCGCCTGTCCCATCTCTCCATTCAAGTGGTGGTTTGGCTTGCCGTTGTGGTGGTTGATAATTCTGCTGCGGTTGCAATCCATGATGCATGATGCATGATGCTCCACTTCTCTTCTCAAAGCAATGTTGTCTATCCCGCAAATTGGCAGTACTCTTCCAGTGTTGGCAAGGGAGCAACTGTGCATGTGGCTGCTGTGTTGGAGTTCCTGAGCAATGAGATGTTGGAGCTTGCGGCCAACGCATCAAGAGAAAACAAGAAGTAGCAACGTATCACGCCTCGGCTCTTGATGGTATGCACTGTGTGCCCCGTGCACATCCCATGTTGCACGCACGCACCAACTGTGCACACTGCGCGCACGCATTGTGCACACTGCATGCACGCACGCATGCACAATATCAGTGTGTCACAATATTAGTGCCTTCTGTCTGCTAAGAGTTTCAGCGAAAATCTCTGGGTCTGGGTGACAGAACACCTTCGCTGTTTGTCCGTTCCCGACTCAGATTATGTCTTTTTGACACTGTGGAGCTTTTGCTCGTGCCTTTGGCATTGCGTTTTGCACTGTGCACACTGCACGCACACATTGTGCACGCTGCACGCACGCGGCAGAGGTGGGGCATGCATGCGTTGTGCGTGCCCTGTGCATGCTTTGTGCATGTTGGGGGGGCTTCGGGGCACAGGGCGGGTGTGTATCCAAGCATTCCGAAATGATGCCATGAACGACGCCAGCCAAGTGGCCCTGCACGACCTTGAAATGGAGAGAGATGGGAAAGGGTTTTAGGGATGGGTTAAGGAAGCCAAAACTTTCCTCGAGTACACGAAGTATGCACGCATGCACGGTGCACACTGCACGCACGCATTGTGCACACTGCGCGCATCTTATTCTCTTGGCCATCGCCTCTTAACCCATTTTTTTTTGTGGGGTGGACTCGATGCAAGGCATGCTGGAACGGCGCGTTCCGGACTGCAGATGCAGCAAATTCTGCGATCGCTTTGCGATAAATAGGGTGCCACGTGGGGGCGAAGACACTCGTTCAAGTCATCCTCCAAAAACTGACCCACTGTGAGCACTCCTGCCCGAATGAGCGCTGGCGCAAAAGGAAAGTTGAAGTCTGTTCATTGCGAAAGGCGGCATTGTGACAGACACGCTGATGAGCTTTGCATCCGCTTCTGTGCATCACACAGGGCCAGTCGCCGATACATGTTGCCGTCGGTTCATATGCCGCCGTTGAGGCGTTGAGGCCGGATGACGCCTTGGTATTGAGGATGCAAGAGGCCTTGGCGGCGTTCATCCCCCTCCTGTTCAAGGTGCCGCGTGTCCAAGATACAACATGTGCATGTACCGCGTTATTTTGGGACCTGGCTACAAGGGTACTGTTTCATGGGAATCAGTAACATCAAGAATGTGCTGAAGCTGCATTTGACGCTCTCTGGATTGCAATCCTTGGATTCATGACACTGGTGCTGCTGGCAGACACAGAGAGGGAGCCCCTGCTGGAGCACGTTGAGTGGGGCACCCTCTTGTTCTTTGCAGCACTCTTTGTGCTCATGCACGGTCTCGAAAAGCTTGGGCTCATTGAGTGGATTGGAAATGTTGTGGTTACGATCATTGAAGCGGTACGTTGTTGCATTGCGCATTGGTTATCAAGGCAGTAGGAATACGTAATGCCACCGCATGCAGGGATTCCATTTCATGCGAAAAAGTTGCATGGCCGCAACACATGACAGAATACAGTGATCAGTCTGTGGGTCTCACTGTTTTTTGAATTTTGTTTTGTGCAAGCAGGAATCCAGTTTCTGCCACCCTCGGTACCTACCCCCTGTGATGCGCGGTCGCTGGCATGGCGGTAAGTGAGTCCCTCACCGCCTCTCACAACACATTCCAACTTTTCATCCCTAGGAAAAGCGATGGCGGCAGTGGTTGCTATCATGGCAACCATTATGACAGCTTTTTTGATATTTGGGCAAACGGTTACGGCAGCGTCGATTGCAGGGTGGCGTTAACGCAACCAAATGGGGGATGGGGGCTTGATGAAAATGTTTGTAGTGTGCACGCACGCACTGTGCACGCTGCACGCCCGCATTGTGCAAACTGCACGCACGCACTGTGCACACTGCACGCACGCATTGTGCACGCTGCACGCCCGCATTGTGCACGCTGCACGCCCGCATTGTGCACACTGCACGCACGCATTGTGCACACTGCACGCACGCATTGTGCACGCTGCACGCACGCATTGTGCACGCTGCACGCCCGCATTGTGCACGCTGCACGCACGCATTGTGGACACTGCACGCACGCACTGTGCACGCTGCACGCACGCACTGTGCACGCTTCGTTTGACGCTCTCTGGATTGCAATCCTTGGATTCATGACACTGGTGCTGCTGGCAGACACAGAGAGGGAGCCCCTGCTGGAGCACGTTGAGTGGGGCACCCTCTTGTTCTTTGCAGCACTCTTTGTGCTCATGCACATCTCATGCACGTCTCGAAAAGCTTGGGCTCATTGAGTGGATTGGAAATGTTGTGGTTACGATCATTGAAGCGGTACATTGTTGCATTGTGCATTGGTTATCAAGGCAGTAGGAATACGTAGTGCCACCGCATGCAGGGATTCCATTTCATGCGAAAAAGTTGCATGGCCGCAACACATGACAGAATACAGTGATCAGTCTGTGGGTCTCACTGTTTTTTGAATTTTGTTTTGTGCAAGCAGGAATCCAGTTTCTGCCACCCTCGGTACCTACCCCCTGTGATGCGCGGTCGCTGGCATGGCGGTAAGTGAGTCCCTCAACGCCTCTCACAACACATTCCAACTTTTCATCCCTAGGAAAAGCGATGGCGGCAGTGGTTGCTATCATGGCAACCATTATGACAGCTTTTTTGATATTTGGGCAAATGGTTACGGCAGCGTCGATTGCAGGGTGGCGTTAACGCAACCAAATGGGGGATGGGGGCTTGATGAAAATGTTTGTAGTGTGCACGCACGCACTGTGCACGCTGCACGCCCGCATTGTGCAAACTGCACGCACGCACTGTGCACGCTGCACGCCCGCATTGTGCAAACTGGACGCACGCACTGTGCACACTGCACGCACGCACTGTGCACACGGCACGCACGCATTGTGCAAACTGCATGCATGCACTGTGCACGCTGCACGCACGCACTGTGCACGCTGCACGCACGCATTGTACACACTGCACGCACTCATCGTCGCCCGCATTGTGCACACTGCACGCACACACTGTGAACATTTGCACTGTGCGCATGCACACATTCCGCACACTTCACACACGCACTGTGAACATGCGCACTGTGCACACCGTACGCATGCACTGTGCACACTGCACTGTCTTTTGGCAGGACCTCTGTATTTACTGATTTTTGTTGGCCATATCTGGGAACATTCTCTATGGGGCATCCGTTCTGGCCTACTCCATGGAGGCCTCCTGGATCTGAAAACAAATCCCACTCCTATTGGGGAGCATGGAGACCGTGGTCTTTAATTTAATTCTGGTGTTTCAGATCATCTTGTTTGGCAAGCCGTCGAGCAAACCTCTGCTAGCCAGTGCATACAGTCCAATGCAGTATGAGTATTGGCCTTGGGTGCAGGAATGTTGTGCTCCTTGGAGGAGGGAGGGACCCCATGGGGCAAATGCATTACTCAGTGCAGGCACTGCTCAGTGCACAATTTGGCCCAGAATTTCATGCTCAAGTTGTTGCTCTTTCCAAATGTCCTCAACAGTCAACATGTGCGGACCATGGTGCACACAGGGATGGATGCAGGTTCTGTATTTCTCAAGGTGGTCCCCTTCTCCACAAGGAAGGCGTCTTGGGCATCATTTGTTGCGTTTGAAAAAAAGATTATCCAAAGCCCCCCCCCCCCCCATATTTCAGGCTGTACCATGGGTCCAAAATGTTGCCTTTGCCCCCTGAACAACAGGTCAGGGACCCCCCTCCCCTATTTTGAGGGTGCTGGATGCGAAAAAAGAGATTGTAGGGACACACAGATCGTGACTCACACAATTTGCAACATCCGTATGCACCACAATTTGCCGTTTTTCCATGAAAAAACGGCCAAAAATGGCCGTTTTTCGGTCAAAAATTGAGTTTGTTGGCCTCAGACAAGCAGTTGAAGACCCCCCCCCTATTTTGAGGGTGCTGGATGTGAAAAAGCAAGTTGTAGTCACACACAGGTCACGCAAACACAATTTACAGCATCCGTATGCACCAAAATTTGCCATTTTTCATGAAAAAAACGGCCAACAATGGCCATTTTTTGGTCAAAAATTGGGATTTTTGGGCTCTCCCCTATTTTGAGGGCGCTGGATGCGAAAAAGCAGATTGTAGGGACACACAGATCACGCAAACACAATTTACAGCATCCGTACGCACCAAAATATGCCATTTTTCATGAAAACCGGCCAAAAATGGCGCTTTTTTTTGTCAAATGTTGATTTTTTGGCTTTGTACAAGCAGTTGAAGGACCCCCCCCCCTATTCTGAGGGTGCTGGATGCAAAAAAGCAAGTTGTGGTCACACAAAGATCACGAAAACACATTTTGTAGCATCCGTATGCACCACAATTTGCCGTTTCTCATGGAAAAAACGGCTAAAAATGGCCATTTCATGGTCAAAAAATGATTTTTTTTGGCCTCAGACAAGCGGTTGAAGACTGCCCCCCTATTTTGAGGGTGCTGGATGCGAAAAAGCAGATTGTAGGGACACACAGATCACGCAAACACAATTTACAGCATCCGTATGCACCAAAATTTGCCATTTTTCATGAAAAAAACGCCCAACAATGGCCATTTTTTGCCCAAAAGTTGGGATTTTTGGGCTCTCCCCTATTTTGAGGGCGCTGGATGCGAAAAAGCAGATTGTAGGGACACACAGATCACGCAAACACAATTTACAGCATCCGTACGCACCAAAATATGCCATTTTTCATGAAAACCGGCCAAAAATGGCGCTTTTTTTTGTCAAATGTTGATTTTTTGGCTTTGTACAAGCAGTTGAAGGACCCCCCCCCCCCATTCTGAGGGTGCTGGATGCAAAAAAGCAAGTTGTGGTCACACAAAGATCACGAAAACACATTTTGTAGCATCCGTATGCACCACAATTTGCCGTTTCTCATGGAAAAAACGGCTAAAAATGGCCATTTCTTGGTCAAAAAATGATTTTTTTTGGCCTCAGACAAGCGGTTGAAGACTGCCCCCCTATTTTGAGGGTGCTGGATGCGAAAAAGCAGATTGTAGGGACACACAGATCACGCAAACACAATTTACAGCATCCGTATGCACCAAAATTTGCCATTTTTCATGAAAAAACGGCCAACAATGGCCATTTTTTGCCCAAAAGTTGGGATTTTTGGGCTCTCCCCTATTTTGAGGGCGCTGGATGCGAAAAAGCAGATTGTAGGGACACACAGATCACGCAAACACAATTTACAGCATCCGTACGCACCAAAATATGCCATTTTTCATGAAAACCGGCCAAAAATGGCGCTTTTTTTGTCAAATGTTGATTTTTTGGCTTTGTACAAGCAGTTGAAGGACCCCCTCCCCCCATTCTGAGGGTGCTGGATGCAAAAAAGCAAGTTGTGGTCACACAAAGATCACGAAAACACATTTTGTAGCATCCGTATGCACCACAATTTGCCGTTTCTCATGGAAAAAACGGCTAAAAATGGACATTTCTTGGTCAAAAAATGATTTTTTTTGGCCTCAGACAAGCGGTTGAAGACTGCCCCCCTATTTTGAGGGTGCTGGATGCGAAAAAGCAGATTGTAGGGACACACAGATCACGCAAACACAATTTATAGCATCCGTATGCACGAAAATTTGCCATTTTTCATGAAAAAACGGCCAACAATGGCCATTTTTTGCCCAAAAGTTGGGATTTTTGGGCTCTCCCCTATTTTGAATGCGCTGGATGCGAAAAAGCAGATTGTAGGGACACACAGATCACGCAAACACAATTTACAGCATCCGTACACACCAAAATATGCCATTTTTCATGAAAACCGGCCAAAAATGGCCTTTTTTTTGTCAAATATTGATTTTTGGGCTTTGTACAAGCAGTTGAAGGACCCCCCCCCTTATTTTGAGGGTGCTGGATGCAAAAAGCAAGTTGTGGTCACACAAAGATCACGAAAACACATTTTGTAGCATCCGTATGCACCACAATTTGCCGTTTCTCATGGGAAAAACGGCTAAAAATGGCCATTTCTTGGTCAAAAAATGATTTTTTGGGGCCTCAGACAAGCGGTTGAAGACTGCCCTCCTATTTTGAGGGTGCTGGATGCGAAAAAGCAGATTGTAGGGACACACAGATCACGCAAACACAATTTACAGCATCCGTATGCACGAAAATTTGCCATTTTTCATGAAAAAACGGCCAACAATGGCCTTTTTTTGGTCAAAAGTTGAGATTTTTGGGCTCTCCCCTATTTTGAGGGCGCTGGATGCGAAAAAGCAGATTGTAGGGACACACAGATCACGCAACCACAATTTACAGCATCCGTACGCACCAAAGTATGCCATTTTTCATGAAAACCGGCCAAAAATGGCCGTTTTTTTTGTCAAATATTGATTTTTTGGCTTTGTACAAGCAGTTGAAGGATCCCCCCCCCCCTCAATTTGAGGGTGCTGGATGCAAAAAAGCAAGTTGTGGTCACACAAAGATCACGACAACACATTTTGTAGCATCCGTATGCACCACAATTTGCCATTTCTCATGGAAAAGACGGCTAAAAATGGCCATTTTTTGGTCAAAAAATGATTTTTTTTGGCCCCAAACAAGCGGTTGAAGACTGCCCCCCTATTTTGAAGGTGCTGGATACGAAAAAGCAGATTGTAGGGACACACAGATCACGCAAACACAATTTACAGCATCCGTACGCACCAAAATTTGCCGTTTTTCGAGAAAAAAACGGCCACAAATGGCCCTTTTCTGGTCACATATTGATTTTTTTTTGGCTTCGTACAAGCAGTTGAAGCACCCCCCCCCTATTTTGAGGGTGCCGGATGCAAAAAAGCAAGTTGTATGCACGCACGGACTACGAAAGCACAATCTACAGCATCTGTATGCACCAAAATTTGCTATTTTTCATGGAAAAACTGCCAAAAATGGCCGTTTCTTGGTCAAAAATTGAGTATTTTGGCCTGAGACAGGCAGTTGCAGAGCCCCCCCCCCCCATTTTGATTGATGCATAAGAATGGGATGAGCGATGAACATTTGAGGTGTTTTTGGCCCTATTTTGCGGCGTTTGTGGTCCATTTCCATATGGTTCATAGGTAGGCTTTTGCGTGCCTATCACCGTACACACACATGTTTGAGGCTTAGGTTGTTATTTTTGGGGAACAATGGGGTAGGAGGAACCCCCCCCCCCTGCTATTTGGGGGGTGTATAATTAAAACAAAAGGTTACTTTTGGTCTTTTTGGGTACAAAACCTATTTTCATGGTTTTTTCGTGCCTATACTACACTATACAGGTACACTGGTGTGGAGCACTGTTCTGCTGCACCACCCCAGAGCAGACAAAAATACTCCAAAATGGGCCGAATTCTAGGATTTTTGGTGGTTGGGAGAAAGCTCGGGTGGGAGGAACCCCCCCATCCCTACTTTGGGGCCAGAGAATCCAAAGAAAATTGGAATTTGTGTCGAAAATCCTCTATAGGCAGGTACACTGGTGTGCAGCACTGTTTTGCATGACCAGCCCAGGGCAGGCAAAAATACCCCAAAATAGGCCAAATTTCAGGGTTTTTGATATTTTTGGACAAAATTCGGGTAGGAGGACCCCCCCCCCATTTTGGGGCCGTAGAAACCAAAAAAATAGGTCATTTCTCGCGAAAAACCCCTTTTTGTCGACTTTTTGAATTTTGGGAAAAAACAGCTGCTAAAATCATACCTGCATCAGCTCCGTTACACTGTCCGGCTCCACGGTCAGCATGCGCGACCGGTAGCCGGCGGGTGCAAACAGGATGAACAGTGCCCGGCCAGGCCCGCCCGCACCGCGGTGGATCACCGTCCCGCGGAGGATTGTTACGCTGCGAATCGGTTGGATAACAATATCTCACCGATTCGCAGCGTGATAGCCCCCCTGCGTGCCCGGGCACACCTTGAGGGACTTGGACGGGGGGGAGGTGGTGAGGGGGGTGAACACGACCATGCACTGCACTGACTGTTTCACTGACAGTCCAAAATCGCGGTGGGGGATCTGGAAGCCCTTCCAGGGTTCTGCCTCCCACCACTCGATGATCTTGGGGCACAGGGCCTCAAGTCCCTCGAGCAGTGGGAGGGAGAACCCCAGCAGGGCTAGAACTGCCTGCCAGACGTCGTCCGGAAGCCAGTGGGGGGCGCTGGAGACCGTCGTCTGATAGCGCCCCCAACCTTCCCCGGGGGCCTGGAGGTCAACCTCCTCGAGCATCGACGGGTTGAGTTTAACCGTGGCGAGCTCCGCTAGTCTGGCCCACAAATCCTCAAAGATGATGTGGTCATACCGGCGGTAGCCCCTAACTACGAAGCCAACCCCGGATACTCTACATTCGCCAACTCCTGGTCAACTCCGTGTCGAGAGCATTCAACTTGCTTGTACTTGTGCACTGTGTTGTTGCTACGCCTTGTGCATGAAACGTGAGAAACTATCTATATTTTACAGCTTATGGTTGCGTTGCTTTGTTGTTATGTTGCAATATGCGGGTTTTTCGGGTCGAAGCCAACTTTTTGGAAGCCAAGTCAAAGTTGGCGCGCCAACTCAACAGTTGGCGCGCCAAGTTGGCGCGCGCCAAGTCCGGTTTTGGCGCGCGCCAACTCCCCCATTCTTCCTGTTCGTTTGCACCCCGTGCCCCTTACCCCCTTCATGCATTCCCTTTGCCTTCCAGGCATCTCATCACTTTATTATTCTGATGCCTGCAAAGCAACCCAAGAAGGGCAAGGGGAAGAAGGTGACAGTCGTAACTGGCCCCACATCTTCCCCCGCCAACCCCGAGGTGCAGGCGGTGCTCGACGCCCACATCGCCAACGTCGGCTCCGAGCACTTCCCCGCGGGCTATTTTCCCATCCCCTACACCCTCACCCCCCTGGACGCCGAATCCTTCCCCAGCTCCTCCCCCGCCGCGAAACCCTGGAGGCCGCCCTCTTCGGCAAGTGGGACCAGCCGGGCAATCCCTACTTGGTCTGGCGAATTGACGCCACCCGCGTCAACTTCGCCCTAACCAGGGGGGTTCTTAGCAGGTTCTGCTGTGCTGTGATGGGGCGGTACCCCACGACCCTCGCGGTCGAGTAGAAGCTTTCGGTAGTCACGCTTGAGGGCCTCAACAACACCCTGAAGCTCTGCACTGCTGCAGCGTCAAAAGAGTTCGTCAAGGTTCTCGACCTGCAGGAGATGCCGCCTCAGGGTCTCGACCCCGAGGAGCAGTGGCTGTTGGTGAATCCTGTCAAAAAAAGTGGCTGGACGCACCGCACGGCCACGGACGCCATCGTGCGGTACCAGACGGTGAAGGTGCAGGCGTGGGATGCAGTAGCTCCCACGGAGTTCTCCACCAACGGTCGCCTGCGCACACACATCCCTGACATCACCCACCCCACCCTCTACACCACCAACGCCCCCTTCACCATGCTTGGCATGGGTTGCCCCCACCCCTCCTTCCACAACTCCTACTCCGTCGCCACCCACGACATCCCCAACCCCCCCATCGTCACGGAGGAGGGTTTTGCCGCGGCGGGCTACCGCAAGTATGACCACATCATCCCTGAGGATCTGTGGGCCACACTGGCGGAGCTCGCCACGTCGGAACTCAACCCGTCGATGCTGGACGAGTGGACCTCCAGGCCCCCGGGGAAGGTAGGGGGCGCTATCAGACAACGGTCTCCAGCGTCCCCGACTGGCTCCCGGACGACATGTGGCGGGCAGTTCTGGCCCTGCTAGGATTCTCCCTCCCACCGCTGGAGGGACTTGAGGCCTTGTGCCCCAAGATCATCGAGCGGTGGGAGGCAGAACCCTCGAAGGGCTTCCAGATCCCCCACCGCGATTTTGCACTGTCGGTGAAACAGTCAGTGCAGTGCATGGTCGTGTTCATCCCCCTCACCACCTCCCCCCCGTCCAAGTCCCTCCAGGTGTGCCCGGGCACGCAGGGGGGCTATCACGCTGCGAATCGGTGGGATATTGTTATCCAACCGATTCGCAGCGTCACGCTCCTCCGCGGGACGGTGATCCACCGCGGTGCGGGCGGGCCTGGCCGGGCACTGTTCATCCTGTTTGCACCCGCCGGCTACCGGTCGCGCATGCTGACCGTGGAGCCTGAGAGTGTAACGGAGCTGATGAACAGTGTTCCGGTGATGCCCTCCGAGCTTCTCGCCGAGGGGGCTGCAGTCGGGTCTCCTCTGGGCAGAGAGGACAGTTTGAACTTCAGCCCCCTCGACCAGGGGTCTGAGGAGTCAGCCCCGGCCGTGGCAGTCCCCGCGACCGACCCTGTGCCTGCCTCCCAAGAGGATGGGATGCAGCGTTCTAGGGCGTGGTGCGGAACCCCGAGTTAGAAAGCAATTTCCAGAACACCCACCTAGCCTCACTTCTGGGGCAAACAACCTAAAAAAAGGGATTCAGCACCCTCAAAAAACCCCCATCCCCTTTCTTTCTGCACATAACCCTCATTGTAGGGGTGTATTTTTGGGGGGTGGTCAAAGAGTTAGAGCACAGTTAGAACAGAGGTAGAACACAGTTAGAGCACCTTGCTCTAACTAGTTATCGCGCTAGTTATCGCGCGATAACTCAGTTATCGCACAGTTTTCGCGGGTAGTCATCGCGCACCCCTCCTCCATCCCCCACTAGGACAAACAACACAAAACACTTGGCACAAAGCATGTATGGTCCTCCTTCATACAAAGTCATCAATGTCTGAGGCCTTGGCTGCCTCCAGTCCCAAAAGCCCTTGCTCCAGGGCGTTCATGGACATGCAATGGTGCATGTGGCGGAGGGACATACTTGGTCTCACCAAGGACCAACCCCTAAAACAATTTTTGAGCCTCCTCTTGTAAGGCCCAAGCAGATAGTCCGTTGGGATGGAGGAAAACTGAAAAATGTTCCTCCATTTCGGGGGGTACCAAGGGGGAGGGCCTGAAGGGTGGTCTCAGTGCGCTTTGCAATGCCGTTTGAAATGCGGCATGCTGCATGTTGGTAGTCCCCCGGCCGCCTGTCAGGGGTCGCACTTCTCAAGAATGCCCCCCATCTTGAGGTGGACTCCACCCCTATTTGCCCAACAATACCATTGGGGTCTTTGCACAACCAACACTTAGACCCAGCCCCCCCCATTGCTTGCATCCCCTTCCCATCCCACGTCAAAATGACAGTGCAAGTCAAAAATTGGTTTGGAAAGAGGACAACGTCCTCCTCCACATCCCTCACTTCGTGGTTGAGGTAGGCGGAGATGTCCAGGCTTCTCAAAAAAGCCTGTTCATCCCCGCCATCCATGCAAAACCATGAGGCCCATAGCTTCACTCTCGAAGCATACTTTGCCCCCCCCCCCCCCCATTACATTGACCCATACATCCGCACGGGTAGAGGATGCCTTCCACAAGGAAGTCGCATCAACTGAAATGACAACAATGGCAACTCCACTAGGGGGGGGTTTCCCAATAACTGGGGCCATTGATATTGCATTTTGCACAATTGACTGCAAAGGCACATGGGCAGCTGCCCTATTGCGGCCTGTGGTAGACTTTACAATGGTTGCTTGGGTAAAGTAGGGCATGATCCGTTGCCGAACGGTCCTTAGGTCCCGTTGTGTGCAACGGCGGGGCATTCGCAAAAGGGCCCATTGGGAGAGATGCATGCTGCATGCCATACGTAGCCTGCTCAGGGCCTCATGCTCCTGAGCTGTGAATGCAAGATGGCCACGAAGTGGGCCAGACAGAGCAGTGCACGCCCCATCACTTAAACAAACTTCTCCTTTGGTGTTGGTGCCACACGCAATGTTCGGACCACCCAATGGAACTCGCACCAGCCGCTGAACAGCCTTCAACCGCCGCCGCCGGGCCTTGGGGCACTGCAAATCAGTGTACCGCCGGAGGTTAGCTGTGTTCAGAGCCTTGAGGGCCTCGTTAACAGCATTATCCATGAAGAAAAAGAGGGCCTGGGCAAGAAATGAGGAAGGGCTTTGAAGCAAGGGCCCAAAAAACACACGCGATAACCCACGCGATAACCTCCGCAAAAACTAGGTTATCGCGCGATAACCCCCGCGATAACCCCCCGCGATAACTAGTTAGAACGCGATAACCCCCCGCGATAACTAGTTAGAGCACCCAGTTAGAGCGCGATAACTACCGCGATAACTAGTTAGAGCAGAGGTTAGTGCACTATGCACATGCGCACTAACTGGTGCTCCAACCTTGTTCTAACCCCGTTCTAAATAGTTAGAGCACACAAAGACCCCGTTCTAACCCCGTTCCAACCCTGTTCTAACTAGTTAGAGCACACAAAGACCCCGTTCTAACCCCGTTCTAACGTCGTTCTAACTAGTTAGAGCACACAAAGACCCCGTTCTAACCCCGTTCTAACTTGTTCGAGCACAGAAAGACCCCGTTCTAACCCCGTTCTAACTAGTTAGAGCACACAAAGACCCCGTTCTCACCCCGTTCTGACTAGTTAGAGCACACAAAGACCCCATTCTAACCCCGTTCTGACTAGTTAGAGCACACAAAGATCAAATCGCAAAAAGTGCAAAGCGGGCAATATCGATAAAACAAAACATGGGGCTTGGGGGGTGGCCTTGCATGCCCAACCCTCCACCGCCCTACCCTTGCACACATGGGTGTGCCGCTTTTTTTCCCTCAGGGAGGGATTCAGCAGACCACCACTCTCCACCCAAAAATCACCCCCGGTGAAAGACCCCACACACACAATAAGCGCCATGGGCGCCTAATTACGCAAATGGGCGTGAAGGCTCATGGTGTCCGTCCCTTGGGGGCGAACAACTTGGATGCTACACCATGTGGAGGTGAGGGTGCGCACCTGCGCCTCAGCAAACCCCCGGCGCTGCTGGAGGTCATCCCCCCTCCTCCGCTGCGCCTCCACCTCCACCTTGAGCTGGGCCGCCTCCTCCTCCGCCTTCCGCCTCCCCTTCTCGGCCTCCCTCAGGGCCCCCCTCATCGCCTCCACCTCCTCCCCCCTCTTGTTGGCAAGGTTGAGGGCCTGGTCCACGGCACGCTGGGAGTTGCCCTGGACCTTTTCGGCGTTCGCCAAGGCCGACTTGTGGTCGGCCGACCGACCCTTTGGCCAGTGCGGCCTCAACACCCGTGGCGGCCGCTTGCTCCACCAAAACCTGGCAAGCGTCTGTCACGTGGGTGGCCACACTGGCCCCCAAGGCCTCCACATCTAGGGCCTCGGGGGGGGGCTGGGCTGCCACCTTTGCCACCTTCCACGGCTTGGGGGAGGGGGTGGGGCCCTTACCCCTGGGGGGGGGGGGGCATCCGCCTCAACAACCACCACCTCAGTCCCCCGCTTCGTCTGCTTTCCCGGCCTTCCCCCCTTGGCGCCTGGGCTTCGTCCTTGACAAAAAAATGCGGCAGCTGCAGGATGGTGGCCTGAGGAAAACAAAAGAAACAAAAAAAACACGCGATAACTACCGCGATGACTCGCGCGATAACCTAGTTAGAATGCGATAACCCCCGCGATAACCCCCCGCGATAACCCCCCGATAACTAGTTAGAACGCGATAACCTAGCGCGATAACTAGTTAGAGCACCTAGTTAGAACGCGATAACCTAGCGCGATAACTAGTTAGAGCAGGGGTTAGTGCAGGGTGTTGTGGGAAGTTTTTAGTAAGAAAACGTCACTGCCATGTCTTTCTTGGAGGGCTTGATCCAGGCCAAGCCCCCCTTAAAACCCTTTTGTTGATGCTAAGACAAACTTTAGTGTTTTTATCTCTCTTTTGTAGCCTAAAGTACACTTTCTCAAAGTAACTAGGGTTGTGACCCTAGCCCCCCATGAAGTTCACCCCTACCACTCAACTGAGCGGAGGTACCTTCCTTCATGGAGGACATACCGAAATGAAATAGGCATTTCATGCTTTAGGCCTTGGAGGTTAAGCCTAGTGGTCTCCCACCCCAAGACCCCTATACTCAATTGTTTCTACCACTTATTGTGGTCCTACTTTGTAGCTGTTTCTGAATTCAGTTGCTTGGCCAGGTCATTTTCTGTGTGGTCCTGACATCTATGCCCCACATTCCTAACCAGCACCATTTCACCCAAAAGAGTGCACATGAAGTGCCTAATGCTATCTCTGAGGCAAGAGTCAGACCAATTTTCATATAAAATCTTTTGTATTATCCATTTGTGATTGAATCTTTGTGTATAAACCTGCTTTGTCTATCTGCAGCCCTTCTGTGTTACACTGGATTCCAAAACCAATCATTGATTCGATCCACATCCTGTTCTTGCTCTACTTGCTGCTTTGGTTTGGGTTTTCAACTACAAAACCTGCAGAATATCATCAAAATATCTAGGGCATAAATCAAGGACATCTTTCCGGTAGCAGAGAGAGTCCTTTGTGACCTTTTGAACCGACCCTGAGAAGAAGTGCAGCACACAAAGCTCAACAACAAGTTCATCATGTCCATGCCAAGTGTCAGGACCTGGCGCATCAGAACTGTCCAAGTGCAAATGGGCAGCATGGCCCACCCTATGAGTGAACCACCTTACCGAGCTCCACAACATCTCAGTGGCGCATCTGGGTCCCAAGGAGATCCAGAACGCAGAAGGGCGGAAGAAAATAAAGGCCTTACCACCGAGGCCTTAGCAGCCCACGGTGGAGACAGCTTCAGTCATCTCCACAGACGTGTAGCAGCCTCAGTATCCAGATCCAACTGTCCGGCTTCATCCTCAACAGCGATTGAAGGTCCTGAGGAGTATGAGGAACTGAGGAAGAAGATGGATGAATACATCCTACATGAGGAGTACTACAAATCCATTCGTGGGGAAGATGGAGAGGAGCCATTGGCAGTACATGGATCCAGACCACGTACAGACCTAGGGTCCTACGCGCACTCTGGCCCGCCGTCCGACAGAGCCGAGACTGCATCCCTGCCAAGACGACCAAGACCTGAGTATCCAAGAGCATGTTGTCCAACCCCAAGGGCTCCCGAAGTGGGCCCGACGCGAGCTGAGGAACAACATCACCCAAGGCCAACCTACGGTGCCCTGGATCATACGGCCGAACTGTCGGCCAAACTCCTGTCTGGATCAGAAGATCCAGATGTGACAGCCCTATCGGAGGCCATTGAGGCTAAACTGGGTATTGCAGAACCCTTACCCAAGCCAGAGTTGCCCTCTCTCTCTCCAGGACTGAGTACCCTGGCCGAAGATCTTAAGAGATCAAGGGTCTCAAGGCTGTTGCCTAAGGTCACCTGCCCAAGCCCCTTTCACCCCCGTGCCAGGACTGTGCCCATGGCTGAACTACAGGACGTGCCTGTCAAAGAGATTGAGAAAAGAGGGCTGTCAGCCCTGGCACCTCTTGCCGGCGTGTCGCCTTCAGGCCTAACTCCGGGGGGTGGGAAGACGGGCAGACCTATTGCCCAGGCGAACATCCAGCTGGAACTGCCGGAGTTCGACCCCAAAAATCTGCCCGAATGGGCAGAAGAATTTGCAGAGTTCCTTTTGCTGACTGGCCAATCCCATGTGGATGTGGCCACCAAATGTTCACTGCTGAAACGCTCATGCAAAAAGAAATTTTTGCAAAAACAGGTGAAACAGATTGTGAAAACCTGTTCTACCTGGGCAGAAGTACTCCTGAGGTTGGAGAAACCATTCCCAGTCTATGAGACTGACCTCAACGTACGCACACAGATGGAGGAGCTACCTCTGCTCCCTGAGTTTCCATCCGCTGCGCGAATTTCTGAATATGTGTGCGACTTGGAGTACTTGTTTTCGAGGATGAACGTGGGCTCCTACGGAGCCACTGAGCCCCACCTGTGGCTCATGAGTAAGATCCCCCAACGTACGTGGGATGATTGCCGCTCCACCTCTGAGAGGAAGAGCAGGACCCACTCGTACGATGAACTGGTGGACCTCCTGATTGAGCTAGCTCTTGAGAGAGAGAATGACTCCCACATGGAGAAATTCCTCAAGAAGCATTTGGGTCGAGGTGGTACCCCTACCCCCGACCGTGGCGAAGGGAAAGGGCCTAAAAATCCCACTAACACCGACCAGGGAGGTGATAAAGGGAGGGGTAACCTACGTGCCATGAATGAGGCTAAACCTGATGCAGGTACACCCCCCCTGTTCTACTGCAAACCTGTCAATGACAAGGGGGGACCTTGTCATGCCTCTGACTGCGATCTCCGCAGTGGCTGTATGCTGCAGATGAAACGTCAGCAGCATACCAAAGATGGGAAACCTGTGACCCATCAGGACCATTTCAGGTGTACCATCACCTGTGGTTACTGTGGCAAACGTCGTCACTACGAGGACGAATGCCACATCAAGAAACGCGAGAGTGACAAACTCAAGCGTCAGGAGGCGGAACGCCAGAAGACCCAAACGCCCGCCAGAAATCCCCCGAATGGGGATAAAGGTGGTAAAGGAGGTGGCAGGGGGTGGCAAAAATGGACCCCCTAACCCCCAGAGGCGCTCATCAGCGCCCGTTGCTACACCCACTCCTGCTGCTACACCCGCTCCTGCCGCAGGTGACCCCAAGAAGCGCCTACAAGGGGATAACGCTACCCCTGAGGGGAATAATTCCAAGAAGAGGCGCCTGGCCTGGATGGCCAAGTCCCTCATTGCTGCAGGGGTGGATGTCAAGTTCCCTGATGAGGAGTAGGGGGGCGGCTCCGAAGAGGAGGACTTGGTTTTCTGGATCCTCGTGAAAATCAGGGATCAGGTTTTTCGAGCGGTGCTTGACACCGGTGCAACACTTTCCATAGTGGCCCGGCGCCTGCTAAAGACTTTCAAGAAAACTAAGACCGTGGCCATAAGAGTAGGGGATGGGCGTACCATCCATTCCTTGGGGGGGGTCGATGTGACTATATGTCTGGGCGACGAAACCGTGACCCAACACTGCAGAGTGCTGGACACCAACGCCTTTGACATCGTCATTGGCACCGACTTCCTACGAAGAAACCCCCAGGTAAAAATGCTGTCCCTCCAGCGCCCCTATTCTTTGCACTGCGACTTTGGCAGCGGGCTATTCTCCGTACCTTTGGAGCTGTCAGGACGAAAAGAGTCTGGGCTACGCTACGCATCCAAGACTAACTATCGTACTGAAAACTACCAATTGGCCCGTCACGTTCTTGAAAATGGACTGGCGGCCCTTCAGGTAAACCTGGATGAGATCCAGGTGGAATTGTTTGCGAGCCAACAACAGCACATCATGCAGTTGTACTGCTCGAAACAACTGAACAATGCTTCCGTTTCTTCTGGAAAGCAATGGGCCTAGCGTATGCTAACCCTCCCTTCTCCCTGCTCGCGAAGGTTCTAACCAAAATCGCTTATGAGGGAGGAAGGGTTGTTATGTGCACCCCTGACTGGGGCTGCTCTGGTGAACATGCCTACTGGCGCCGTATGCTAGATCGAATGACCGTGGGAAGAGTGCAACTCCCCGACGGCCCCATCTATGTGCCTCAGGACTCAGACACAGCTATGCAGGCCCCTGAGTGGGCCAGTTTCCTGTCCATCGTCGATGGATCTCTCAATCCTGTACCCCTGTGTGACCTAGACCAGGTGCTACTGAAAGAGGTCATGGCCGAAAATCGTGCCCTGACCCTTTATGATCTCAAAAATCGATTTCCTGAGCACCTATCTGCCACACTTACAGGGTGTGAGTCTCCCGATGACTATCTGGAACCTGCAGCTGTAAAAGAGGATGCTGATGACCAACTGTCTGAGATCGCCAGCACTATTCCTTCTGTTGATCCCAGCTGTGTTGACCTAAAACATAGTGCCTTCCTAGCCCAGCTGTTGCTAGAGGAGGTAGATCTAGAGTCAACCTCTGAACCCGCTTCCCCTGTTGGGAAGCCAGTGCTACACATGCAGCCTATGCACACAGGTGAAACCGTGGCCCGGAATGCTGATGCTCTGGCGCGGCCTGCTGCTATTAACATGCCATTGTCTGAGCATGACACTCAGGAAATCCGGCGGCTGTTGTACCTGAAGGCCGAAGGTATTGAGCGCCAAGAGCGGCTGCAATACCTCAGACAGACCTTGAAATCCTCCATCTGGTCTGAGGAGTGCCTAATGCTATCTCTGAGGCAAGAGTCAGACCAACTTTCATATAAAATCTTTTGTATTATCCATTTGTGATTGAATCTTTGTGTATAAACCTGCTTTGTCTATCTGCAGCCCTTCTGTGTTACACTGGATTCCAAAACCAATCATTGATTCGATCCACATCCTGTTCTTGCTCCACTTGCTGCTTTGGTTTGGGTTTTCAACTACAAAACCTGCAGAATATCATCAAAATATCTAGGGCATAAATCAAGGACATCTTTCCGGTAGCAGAGAGAGTCCCTTGTGACCTTTTGAACCGACCCTGAGAAGAAGTGCAGCACACAAAGCTCAACAACAAGTTCATCATGTCCACGCCAAGTGTCAGGACCTGGCGCATCAGAACTGTCCAAGTGCAAATGGGCAGCATGGCCCACCCTATGAGTGAACCACCTTACCGAGCTCCACAACATCTCAGTGGCGCATCTGGGTCCCAAGGAGATCCAGAACGCAGAAGGGCGGAAGAGAATAAAGGCCTTACCACCGAGGCCTTAGCAGCCCACGGTGGAGACAGCTTCAGTCATCTCCACAGACGTGTAGCAGCCTCAGTATCCAGATCCAACTGTCCGGCTTCATCCTCAACAGCGATTGAAGGTCCTGAGGAGTATGAGGAACTGAGGAAGAAGATGGATGAATACATCCTACATGAGGAGTACTACAAATCCATTCGTGGGGAAGATGGAGAGGAGCCATTGGCAGTACATGGATCCAGACCACGTACAGACCTAGGGTCCTACGCGCACTCTGGCCCGCCGTCCGACAGAGCCGAGACTGCATCCCTGCCAAGACGACCAAGACCTGAGTATCCAAGAGCATGTTGTCCAACCCCAAGGGCTCCCGAAGTGGGCCCGACGCGAGCTGAGGAACAACATCACCCAAGGCCAACCTACGGTGCCCTGGATCATACGGCCGAACTGTTGGTCAAACTCCTGTCTGGATCAGAAGATCCAGATGTGACGGCCCTATCGGAGGCCATTGAGGCTAAACTGGGTATTGCAGAACCCTTACCCAAGCCAGAGTTGCCCTCTCTCTCTCCAGGACTGAGTACCCTGGCCGAAGATCTTAAGGGATCAAGGGTCTCAAGGCTGTTGCCTAAGGTCACCTGCCCAAGCCCCTTTCACCCCCGTGCCAGGACTGTGCCCATGGCTGAACTACAGGACGTGCCTGTCACGGAGATTGAGAAAAGAGGGTTGTCAGCCCTGGCACCTCTTGCCGGCGTGTCGCCTTCAGGCCTAACTCCGGGGGGTGGGAAGACGGGCAGACCTATTGCCCAGGCGACCATCCAGCTGGAACTGCCGGAGTTCGACCCCAAAAATCTGCCCGAATGGGCAGAAGAATTTGCAGAGTTCCTTTTGCTGACTGGCCAATCCCATGTGGATGTGGCCACCAAATGTTCACTGCTGAAACGCTCATGCAAAAAGAAATTTTTGCAAAAACAGGTGAAACAGATTGTGAAAACCTGTTCTACCTGGGCAGAAGTACTCCTGAGGTTGGAGAAAACATTCCCAGTCTATGAGACTGACCTCAACGTACGCACACAGATGGAGGAGCTACCTATGCTCCCTGAGTTTCCATCCGCTGTGCGAATTTCTGAATATGTGTGCGACTTGGAGTACTTGTTTTCGAGGATGAACGCGGGCTCCTACGGAGCCACTGAGCCCCACCTGTGGCTCATGAGTAAGATCCCCCAACGTACGTGGGATGATTGCCGCTCCACCTCTGAGAGGAAGAGCAGGACCCACTCGTACGATGAACTGGTGGACCTCTTGATTGAGCTAGCTCTTGAGAGAGAGAATGACTCCCATATGGAGAAATTCCTCAAGAAGCATTTGGGTCGAGGTGGTACCCCTACCCCCGACCGTGGCGAAGGGAAAGGGCCTAAAAATCCCACTAACACCGACCAGGGAGGTGGTAAAGGGAGGGGTAACCTACGTGCCAGGAATGAGGCTAAACCTGATGCAGGTACACCCCCCCTGTTCTACTGCAAACCTGTCAATGACAAGGGGGGACCTTGTCATGCCTCTGACTGCGATCTCCGCAGTGGCTGTATGCTGCAGATGAAACGTCAGCAGCATACCAAAGATGGGAAACCTGTGACCCATCAGGACCATTTCAGGTGTACCATCACCTGTGGTTACTGTGGCAAACGTCGTCACTACGAGGACGAATGCCACATCAAGAAACGCGAGAGTGACAAACTCAAGCGTCAGGAGGCGGAACGCCAGAAGACCCAAACGCCCGCCAGAAATCCCCCGAATGGGGATAAAGGTGGTAAAGGAGGTGGCAGGGGGTGGCAAAAATGGACCCCCTAACCCCCAGAGGCGCTCATCAGCGCCCGTTGCTACACCCACTCCTGCTGCTACACCCGCTCCTGCCGCAGGTGACCCCAAGAAGCGCCTACAAGGGGATAACGCTACCCCTGAGGGGAATAATTCCAAGAAGAGGCGCTTGGCCTGGATGGCCAAGTCCCTCATTGCTGCAGGGGTGGATGTCAAGTTCCCTGATGAGGAGTAGGGGGGCGGCTCCGAAGAGGAGGACTTGGTTTTCTGGATCCTCGTGAAAATCAGGGATCAGGTTTTTCGAGCGGTGCTTGACACCGGTGCAACACTTTCCATAGTGGCCCGGCGCCTGCTAAAGACTTTCAAGAAAACTAAGACCGTGGCCATAAGAGTAGGGGATGGGCGTACCATCCATTCCTTGGGGGGGGTCGATGTGACTATATGTCTGGGCGACGAAACCTGACCCAACACTGCAGAGTGCTGGACACCGACGCCTTTGACATAGTCATTGGCACCGACTTCCTACGAAGAAACCCCCAGGTAAAAATGCTGTCCCTCCAGCGCCCCTATTCTTTGCACTGCGACTTTGGCAGTGGGCTATTCTCCGTACCTTTGGAGCTGTCAGGACGAAAAGAGTCTGGGCTACACTACGCATCCAAGACTAACTATCGTACTGAAAACTACCAATTGGCCCGTCACGTTCTTGAAAATGGACTGGCGGCCCTTCAGGTAAACCTGGATGAGATCCAGGTGGAATTGTTTGCGAGCCAACAACAGCACATCATGCAGTTGTACTGCTCGAAACAACTGAACAATGCTTCCGTTTCTTCTGGAAAGCAATGGGCCTAGCGTATGCTAACCCTCCCCTCTCCCTGCTCGCGAAGGTTCTAACCAAAATCGCTTATGAGGGAGGAAGGGTTGTTATGTGCACCCCTGACTGGGGCTGCTCTGGTGAACATGCCTACTGGCGCCGTATGCTAGATCGAATGACCGTGGGAAGAGTGCAACTCCCCGACGGCCCCATCTATGTGCCTGAGGACTCAGACACAGCTATGCAGGCCCCTGAGTGGGCCAGTTTCCTGTCCATCGTCGATGGATCTCTCAATCCTGTACCCCTGTGTGACCTAGACCAGGTGCTACTGAAAGAGGTCATGGCCGAAAATCGTGGCCTGACCCTTTATGATCTCAAAAATCGATTTCCTGAGCACCTATCTGCCACACTTACAGGGTGTGAGTCTCCCGATGACTATCTGGAACCTGCAGCTGTAAAAGAGGAGGCTGACGACCAACTGTCTGAGATCGCCAGCACTATTCCTTCTGTTGATCCCAGCTGTGTTGACCTAAAACATAGTGCCTTCCTAGCCCAGCTGTTGCTAGAGGAGGTAGATCTAGAGTCAACCTCTGAACCCGCTTCCCCTGTTGGGAAGCCAGTGCTACACATGCAGCCTATGCACACAGGTGAAACCGTGGCCCGGAATGCTGATGCTCTGGCGCGGCCTGCTGCTATTAACATGCCATTGTCTGAGCATGACACTCAGGAACTCCGGCGGCTGTTGTACCTGAAGGCCGAAGGTATTGAGCGCCAAGAGCGGCTGCAATACCTCAGACAGACCTTGAAATCCTCCATCTGGTCTGAGGAGTGCCTAATGCTATCTCTGAGGCAAGAGTCAGACCAATTTTCATATAAAATCTTTTGTATTATCCATTTGTGATTGAATCTTTGTGTATAAACCTGCTTTGTCTATCTGCAGCCCTTCTGTGTTACACTGGATTCCAAAACCAATCATTGATTCGATCCACATCCTGTTCTTGCTCTACTTGCTGCTTTGGTTTGGGTTTTCAACTACAAAACCTGCAGAATATCATCAAAATATCTAGGGCATAAATCAAGGACATCTTTCCGGTAGCAGAGAGAGTCCCTTGTGACCTTTTGAACCGACCCTGAGAAGAAGTGCAGCACACAAAGCTCAACAACAAGTTCATCATGTCCACGCCAAGTGTCAGGACCTGGCGCATCAGAACTGTCCAAGTGCAAATGGGCAGCATGGCCCACCCTATGAGTGAACCACCTTACCGAGCTCCACAACATCTCAGTGGCGCATCTGGGTCCCAAGGAGATCCAGAACGCAGAAGGGCGGAAGAGAATAAAGGCCTTACCACCGAGGCCTTAGCAGCCCACGGTGGAGACAGCTTCAGTCATCTCCACAGACGTGTAGCAGCCTCAGTATCCAGATCCAACTGTCCGGCTTCATCCTCAACAGCGATTGAAGGTGCTGAGGAGTATGAGGAACTGAGGAAGAAGATGGATGAATACATCCTACATGAGGAGTACTACAAATCCATTCGTGGGGAAGATGGAGAGGAGCCATTGGCAGTACATGGATCCAGACCACGTACAGACCTAGGGTCCTACGCGCACTCTGGCCCGCCGTCCGACAGAGCCGAGACTGCATCCCTGCCAAGACGACCAAGACCTGAGTATCCAAGAGCATGTTGTCCAACCCCAAGGGCTCCCGAAGTGGGCCCGACGCGAGCTGAGGAACAACATCACCCAAGGCCAACCTACGGTGCCCTGGATCATACGGCCGAACTGTTGGCCAAACTCCTGTCTGGCTCAGAAGATCCAGATGTGACGGCCCTATCGGAGGCCATTGAGGCTAAACTGGGTATTGCAAAACCCTTACCCAAGCCAGAGTTGCCCTCTCTCTCTCCAGGACTGAGTACCCTGGCCGAAGATCTTAAGAGATCAAGGGTCTCAAGGCTGTTGCCTAAGGTCACCTGCCCAAGCCCCTTTCACCCCCGTGCCAGGACTGTGCCCATGGCTGAACTACAGGACGTGCCTGTCACGGAGATTGAGAAAAGAGGGCTGTCAGCCCTGGCACCTCTTGCCGGCGTGTCGCCTTCAGGCCTAACTCCGGGGGGTGGGAAGACGGGCAGACCTATTGCCCAGGCGACCATCCAGCTGGAACTGCCGGAGTTCGACCCCAAAAATCTGCCCGAATGGGCAGAAGAATTTGCAGAGTTCCTTTTGCTGACTGGCCAATCCCATGTGGATGTGGCCACCAAATGTTCACTGCTGAAACGCTCATGCAAAAAGAAATTTTTGCAAAAGCAGGTGAAACAGATTGTGAAAACCTGTTCTACCTGGGCAGAAGTACTCCTGAGGTTGGAGAAAACATTCCCAGTCTATGAGACTGACCTCAACGTACGCACACAGATGGAGGAGCTACCTCTGCTCCCTGAGTTTCCATCCGCTGTGCGAATTTCTGAATATGTGTGCGACTTGGAGTACTTGTTTTCGAGGATGAACGCGGGCTCCTACGGAGCCACTGAGCCCCACCTGTGGCTCATGAGTAAGATCCCCAAACGTACGTGGGATGATTGCCGCTCCACCTCTGAGAGGAAGAGCAGGACCCACTCGTACGATGAACTGGTGGACCTCTTGATTGAGCTAGCTCTTGAGAGAGAGAATGACTCCCACATGGAGAAATTCCTCAAGAAGCATTTGGGTCGAGGTGGTACCCCTACCCCCGACCGTGGCGAAGGGAAAGGGCCTAAAAATCCCACTAACACCGACCAGGGAGGTGGTAAAGGGAGGGGTAACCTACGTGCCATGAATGAGGCTAAACCTGATGCAGGTACACCCCCCCTGTTCTACTGCAAACCTGTCAATGACAAGGGGGGACCTTGTCATGCCTCTGACTGCGATCTCCGCAGTGGCTGTATGCTGCAGATGAAACGTCAGCAGCATACCAAAGGTGGGAAACCTGTGACCCATCAGGACCATTTCAGGTGTACCATCACCTGTGGTTACTGTGGCAAACGTCGTCACTACGAGGACGAATGCCACATCAAGAAACGCGAGAGTGACAAACTCAAGCGTCAGGAGGCGGAACGCCAGAAGACCCAAACGCCCGCCAGAAATCCCCCGAATGGGGATAAAGGTGGTAAAGGAGGAGGCAGGGGGTGGCAAAAATGGACCCCCTAACCCCCAGAGGCGCTCATCAGCGCCCGTTGCTACACCCACTCCTGCTGCTACACCCGCTCCTGCCGCAGGTGACCCCAAGAAGCGCCTACAAGGGGATAACGCTACCCCTGAGGGGAATAATTCCAAGAAGAGGCGCTTGGCCTGGATGGCCAAGTCCCTCATTGCTGCAGGGGTGGATGTCAAGTTCCCTGATGAGGAGTAGGGGGGCGGCTCCGAAGAGGAGGACTTGGTTTTCTGGATCCTCGTGAAAATCAGGGATCAGGTTTTTCGAGCGGTGCTTGACACCGGTGCAACACTTTCCATAGTGGCCCGGCGCCTGCTAAAGACTTTCAAGAAAACTAAGACCGTGGCCATAAGAGTAGGGGATGGGCGTACCATCCATTCCTTGGGGGGGGTCGATGTGACTATATGTCTGGGCGACGAAACCGTGACCCAACACTGCAGAGTGCTGGACACCGACGCCTTTGACATCGTCATTGGCACCGACTTCCTACGAAGAAACCCCCAGGTAAAAATGCTGTCCCTCCAGCGCCCCTATTCTTTGCACTGCGACTTTGGAGCTGTCAGGACGAAAAGAGTCTGGGCTACGCTACGCATCCAAGACTAACTATCGTACTGAAAACTACCAATTGGCCCGTCACATTCTTGAAAATGGACTGGCGGCCCTTCAGGAAAACCTGGATGAGATCCAGGTGGAATTGTTTGCGAGCCAACAACAGCACATCATGCAGTTGTACTGCTCGAAACAACTGAACAATGCTTTCCGTTTCTTCTGGAAAGCAATGGGCCTAGCGTATGCTAACCCTCCCTTCTCCCTGCTCGCGAAGGTTCTAACCAAAATCGCTTATGAGGGAGGAAGGGTTGTTATGTGCACCCCTGACTGGGGCTGCTCTGGTGAACATGCCTACTGGCGCCGTATGCTAGATCGAATGACCGTGGGAAGAGTGCAACTCCCCAACGGCCCCATCTATGTGCCTGAGGACTCAGACACAGCTATGCAGGCCCCTGAGTGGGCCAGTTTCCTGTCCATCGTCGATGGATCTATCAATCCTGTACCCCTGTGTGACCTAGACCAGGTGCTACTGAAAGAGGTCATGGCCGAAAATCGTGGCCTGACAATTTATGATCTCAAAAATCGATTTCCTGAGCACCTATCTGCCACACTTACAGGGTGTGAGTCTCCCGATGACTATCTGGAACCTGCAGCTGTAAAAGAGGAGGCTGACGACCAACTGTCTAAGATCGCCAGCACTATTCCTTCTGTTGATCCCAGCTGTGTTGACCTAAAACATAGTGCCTTCCTAGCCCAGCTGTTGCTAGAGGAGGTAGATCTAGAGTCAACCTCTAAACCCGCTTCCCCTGTTGGGAAGCCAGTGCTACACATGCAGCCTATGCACACAGGTGAAACCGTGGCCCGGAATGCTGATGCTCTGGCGCGGCCTGCTGCTAATAACATGCCATTGTCTGAGCATGACACTCAGGAACTCCGGCGGCTGTTGTACCTGAAGGCCGAAGGTATTGAGCTCCAAGAGCGGCTGCAATACCTCAGACAGACCTGGAAATTCTTCATCTGGTCTGAGGAGGACGATGAGTCCTATACGCTGCCTGATCCTGAGATACCTCTAGTGTATTCTCTGCACTATGGGCAGCAATGTTCCCCTGGGTGGGACGATGGTTCTGTGCCTGCCGAAACTGCTGATCGGCAGAAAAAGAAAGAACATGGAAAAAGCAACCTCCATGCTGAGGAGGATTTCCTTCAGAAACTCGAGAGTCTTAACCTTGAACCCCGCCTGAAGAAACTGCTGATAACCTATGAGGAGGTGTTCGGCGCCTTACCGCCTCCCCTTTCTTGTAAAAAACTGCTCCAGATGGACCTGAAATTGAAACCATAATTTGAAGAGACGCAAGTGAGGCGTCGTCCCTATCCCGCTCCACAGGAACAGGTTGAAGAAATCGAGCGCCAGATCCAGGAATGCATTGATGCTGGCCTCGTTAAAGAGTATAAGCACGGGGACTATCCTCATCACTGCAGTCCCTGTTTCCTTGTTGCCAAACCAGGGTCGACTGCCCTACGTCTTGTTGTAGACTATGGTGAGGTCAACAAGAAAAACCAGAACCACTCAGGGAGTATTCCTAACATGGAAAACACCCTGGAGCGTATTCCCAAATGCAGGTATAAGACCAAAATGGACAAACGCTCTGGTTTCTGGCAGGTGGACCCAACCGCCGCAGCTCAGGAGCTGTTGGCCTTTATAACCCCTAAGAGTCGTGTCTTCAAGTGGAAGGTTATGCCTTTCGGGTTGGCTAATGCCCCAGCGCTCTTCCAGGAGCTTATGAACAAAATTTTGTACATACTGAGGCGCAGGCCTCTAGTACAAGAGTTGATTTCTCGGGGGGCAGAAATGGAGGCACACATCGACGACGTGAGTTTGGGTACTAATACCAAAGAGAACCATGTCCTTCTCCTCCGTGAATTTTTCATTGTCTGTCAAGAAAACCATCTCCGAATCAAACTCGAAAAATGTGAGTTTTTGAAAGAGGAGATGGAGTATTTGGGTTTCGAGATGGGGTATGGCTGGTGGAACCCAGCCGCGTCTAAGATGCAGCCCCTACAGGACATGCAGATTCGCGATGACCCTAAGAAGGGCCTACACGATGTGAGGAGTTTTGTGGGCGCCTGTAATTTCTATCGGCGTCACATCCACAATTTTACTTACTCCTCTGCACCCCTCACTGACCTAATCAAGAAAGCTACTCCCTGGAGGTGGACCTCCAGAGAGGAAGAATGTTTCCAGGAGTTGAAGAAGAAGATTGCCTCCTCCAACTGCCTGGGAGTGCCCCGCCCTGAGGGCGAGATAGTCCTGATCACTGATGCCAGTGATGTAGGGGGGGGAGGTACGATCTACCAATGGCAGGAGCTTAACCCCGCTGAACTAACCCACTGCCATTATCGTACTACTGGACTGAACCGTGATGGTTCGTTGAAACATGACTATCCTACCAGTGAGTGGCGACTTGTGCCACTGGGACACTGGAATTGGAAATGGTACCAAGCGCGTTCCAATTACAGCACCTATGACCAGGAACTCCTGGCCGGTATGTTGGTGCTATCGTCACAATCCCGACTCCTGGGATCCAACCCTATTGTCTGGCTGTGTGACCAGGAGCCTGTGAAGTCTTTTCAGAAGGGCCCACCACCAGAGAAAGCAAAGCTAAAACGGTGGTGGACTTACCTGAGCCAGTTCAGGCTGACAGTGCATCATATCCCCGGGACAAAGAATGAACTGTCTGACTATATATCGCGCAACAACTTTGATGCGCTTATTGGTGAGAGCTCTGAGGCGCTCGCCAGAGAGGATTTCCTGCGTATGGATGGCCAGCTTGACCTGTCCATGCGCACTGCTGGAATCGTGGAGGGTTGGAGTCTAACCGACTATCAGTCAGAGTATGAAGAAATTCTCCGAGCCCTCAGCACTGGTCTCGAACCCCGTGTCATTCACGGGCACCAGTGGTATAAAAACAATCAGTACCTCTTCTACGAGGACCGAATTGTGGTGCCTGAGGCACGACTGGATGGGTGCCTACAGTGGTCCCATCTCAGTTCTGGTCACACTGGCGCTAATCGCTCAGTGGACTTCTTCCGTGAATGTTTCTATTCTAGTCGAACCCTGACTGAACTGAGGTCACGTATGCAGACCATTGTGGATGCTTGTGGCTGTCATGCCAGCAAGCAGAGCGACAGTAGGGATAGTGGCCTGATCTCCAGCTTACCCATACCCTATTGTGCTAACTCTCTTCTCTACGTGGATTTCATCCACGGCCTACCACGCTTTGGCGACTATGATAGTTGCCTCGTGGTCACCTGTGGTCTATCTCGCTTCACCCGTGTGTTCCCTTGCAGTAAGAAAATCACAAGTGAGCAGACTGAAAATGTTGGTCGAACAAGGGTTCGAACCCTATGGAGCACCTAAGCAGGTGCACTCTGATGAGGATGTACGCATCCGCAGTGACACTGGGTGGTACAAACGAGTGCTAAATGCCCTCAACGTGGAGGTAACCACAGGTGTGCCCTATACCCACACGTCTAACCCTCTCTGTGAGAGACAGAACCGTGTGGTGGAGCAAACAGGAGCGTACCAAGGACTGGGTACGCCTAGTGCCCTGGGCAGTGCTGACCATGAACTCACAGCGGAGCTCTTCTACGGGTTTCACTCCCCACGAACTGTTCCATGGAGGACGACCTGCTTGGTTCTTCAAAATCCCCTTTCCTGAGGACTTCAAGAGCCCTGCTAGAGATTGGCTGGAACACAAGCAGTCTCTGGCTAACCAGGCTGGTACTAACCTGAGACACATTCGTGACCGTGAACAGAGCCGACGGAACCGCCTACGGCGACCTGCCAGCTTCAAGGTTGGTGACCTTGTTTTGGTACACCATTCACGCCTACCCTCCTGGCCACGTAACTGCCTACAGGACCCTTACTTTGGACCCTATCGTATCATCAGGATAGATGGATCCAGGATCCATGTCAGGTGCAGTCCACGTCTAGGTGGTGAACTGCTGTGTGCACCTAAGCAGTTGAGGCACTATCACTTCCCTGACGACTTGTCTTGGGATGAGTGGCGCCTCAGCGACAGTGAGGTTGAGCGTATAGACCTAGAGAACGCTGCCACTCCAGAGGACGCAGACGAACTCGAAGAGATGACTGCCGATGAGATGGCAGTCGATGGTTCCTACGTGGTTGCAGGTATTGCTCGCCACGAGTATAAACAGGGCTGGAAATTCCTAACCCTGTGCGATGGCTATGGGTTATCTGAGGCGACCTGGGAACCTATGTCAGCCTTCATACAACCAGATGGGAGTATCCACCCCATCTTCCGCACTTACCTCGTTGAGAACAACGAGGGGCAGCTCCTAACCCGTGCTGAGACTATGTCCCAGCGTAAGAAGCGAAACTAATTGCCCTGTGTCAGCCTACTGACAGGTGCAGTGAGCACTCTTCTGCAGACGTGCCTGTGTATGGGTGTAAGAGCAGTTGTCACAGTTGCCCCGCATTGCATCGCAGGACAGGACCGTTAGCCCCCCGTGATAACCACTCCCTGGCCGAAGGCCATTGGTTTTTTCACAGACTACTGCTTACTGAGCACTGCACTGACCCTGTCTGTGCCCTGCAGACCCATGCCTATGGTTTCCAGTGTGGGCCAGGTGGCCGCTTATCAGGATTGCAGCCACCCAGCGAGTGTATGCCTTGTTGACCATGTGTTGCATGGGGACTGCCCTGATGTAATAACCTTGGGGAGCCAACGAAGAACGGTGGCTTACTACACCAGGGGGGAATGACAAGCAAGGTGTTATGAGGCAAGGTGTGTCTTCCCTCCTTGGGGACAAGCGAGCCCACAGTTAGGACCCCTGACTGGTCCAGACCCATGGGGTTCTACCCTTCCTTATAGGGTTTACCATACCCCTATGTGTGCTACGTATGTCTGTGTGTGTCTCACTTCTCTCCCCGGCGTGGCTCCCGGAGACCGGGCTTTGCTGACGTCGGACCGAAGGTCCTAATCAGGTACTATTACCACTCTTATGGCGCTTAATTTCTGTGCTGGCGCCTATCCTTGGGGGAAGACGGCAAAAGCCGTACCTACTAGAGGGGAGGGGTGCCCAAGTGTGTTAAGGGCATGCAAAACGCCCATTTTTGCTACAGGCCAAAAGCTAACGCACTCCCCTGCCCACGAGGAAAAGCACGCGGGACAGGAGACACCACTACACTACACTCACTAACGCCAGCACCGGCCTTCGAAGGCGGGGTGAGCACTCATCACTTGCACTTAACTCCTGCCAGGCCTGCTGACCCTAACCCCTACACACGCTACTGGGTGCTGCTGTCGAAGATGTCTCGGGTCCTAATGACCCTCCTGTGAAGAAGACAAGAGAACACAGCGCTGCTCAGCAACCGTGGCCTAACAGGGGACGCCACAACGCGTTTCCCCTGCGAGGGCTTGGAGGGAAGGGGTGCTTTTGTTGTGTGCACAGCGGGGATGTCGATGAGGTCGAACTGCCCTCGCCATTCCTGGCTGAGGCACAGTCAATGGATTTGTGATCAGCGCCCCTGTTTTGCTGGGGCAGAAAAATGGGATAGCCGCTGAAGGCAGCTGCTGCGTGCACCAATCACCCTAAACCTCTCCCACCTGTACAACAGAGGCAAATGAAGGGGTGTTTGCGGCGGAGGAACCAAGCCACACTCCACGTATTATACGCTTCTCAGGGTGACCTATAATACACTGTCCGCAAACACGCTGATTTGTGATCAGCTCCCCTGTCAAGCAAGCAAGCGTTAAGAGACTCCTCAGGTTCTCTTAGAGAACGTACCGAGGAGCCCCTGGGTAACCTAAACAAGGTTTACCGTGCGCAATTCGCGTGGCCTACCCTTTAATGCATCATGTGCACGCAGGGAAGGGAGGCAGAACCATTTCCTCACTGACTCAACCAGGAGGTGAGCTCCTCCTGGGCTAACCTACCTTACTCACCATGCATCGTGTGAATGCCGAAGTGAAACGAACACAAAACAAGCCTAAGCGTTTTAAGCAACCCTACTTTAACGCTACGGCTACACACGAACAAACACTTTCTTTACTTACCTGTGAAGAGAAAACAAGGGTGAATTGCGGTACAGGGAAAGTGTCACAGCGTGTGAATGCCTCGATTAGGCACATGCATCGCGAGCACAGCGCATATTCTAACCCTACGTGCGCGCTGCGCGCTCCATTTGCATCGCATACCTTTCATTCCTGTTTTGACCTGTGCAGAGCACGAGAGAGGAACACCCGACCCCCCAACGAACACAGCATTGACAACCCTAACGTTTTGACGAAACAACCAACAGGAACGCAATGCGTGCGTGTGAGATGACACTGGCATACCTGAGAGGTGGGTTGTTGACCTGCTCTGTGGTCCGGGTTGAATTTGAATACTTTTCTCTGAAGTTTATAAAAGTTTTGATGCAACTGTGCAAAAATGTCCTGTAGAACTCTGAAAACTACGGCTCATACCTTCTCTTTCAAAAGCCGTTTACGCTTGCGCAACCCTTTTCTTGGAGTCCGCTTCCTTTGCGCATGTCTGCGACTTTGAGTTATGTGTAAAAATGACGATTGCCCGCGTGGTTTCGTCGATTTTTAACGATTTCACTTGCTAAATCGCAACCCCTTCCGCTAAACCGCAGGAATCACTCCCTTTTGGTTACATTTTCTATTTTTTCCAGCTCCTGGAGATTTGTGTCCTCCATTGGGAGTATTGCTTCGCCCTGGCCCTTGGTCAGGACGTTTACTAAAACGCTGTTTGTACAGCGATAGCCATTTGCATTAGAGCGTTCGACTGTACCCTAGTTGGCAAGCATATGTGCTCTAGGGAAGGAGTCCTGGGTTCGAACCCCACTACCCCCAAAACTTTTTCCAAAAGTTTTCGTCGCACGCCGTAGACTTTTGAGGAATGCCCCATCGACGGGACATCATTCGCGGTACATTACACTGTTTTTCAAGGGTACCTACAGTGTGATAGGCTTCTTTGAAGTGATGAGGATGTTTTTGGTAAGTTTAATGCATTTTCTGAGGTAATTTTGGGAATATTTGAGCCTTTTTCCTTGATCCTACTAGCTTAGCTAACTAGTACTCCAGGGGGGAGTAAGAAAAAGTCACTGCCATGTCTTTCTTGGAGGGCTTGATCCAGGCCAAGCCCCCCTTAAAACCCTTTTGTTGATGCTAAGACAAACTTAAGTATTTTTATCTCTCTTCTGTAGCCTAAAGTACACTTTCTCAAAGTAACTAGGGTTGTGACCCTAGCCCCCCAAGAAGTTCACCCCTACCACTCAACTGAGCGGAGGTACCTTCCTTCATGGAGGATATACCGAAAGAAAATAGGCATTTCATGCTTTAGGCCTTGGAGGCTAAGCCTAGTGGTCTCCCACCCCAAGACCCCTATACTCAATTGTTTCTACCACTTATTGTGGTCCTACTTTGTAACTGTTTCTGAATTCAGTTGCTTGGCCAGGTCATTTTCTGTGTGGTCCTGACATCTATGCCCCACATTCCTAACCAGCACCATTTCACCCAAAAGAGTGCACATGAAGTGCCTAATGCTATCTCTGAGGCGAGAGTCAGACCAATTTTCATATAAAATCTTTTGTATTATCCATTTGTGATTGAATCTTTGTGTATAAACCTGCTTTGTCTATCTGCAGCCCTTCTGTGTTACACTGGATTCCAAAACCAATCATTGATTTGATCCACATCCTGTTCTTGCTCTACTTGCTGCTTTGGTTTGGGTTTTCAACTACAAAACCTGCAGGATATCATCAAAATATCTAGGACATAAATCAAGGACATCTTTCTGTTTTCACACCTGGTGACATGGGCACATGCCTTGGGCCTCCTTCTTGGCGTCGTCCAGCACCAGCTTCATCCTCCTCAGCCACACGAAGTCGGTGACGGCGGCATACTCCCCGACTTGCCTCCACGCCACCACCTGGGCCAACCCCTCGACATCAGGGGCCACCCTTGCCACTCCTCCATACAATCCCTGCCTAACCACCAAAATGCAGCCCGGCGGCACCGTAATCCCAACATGCCCTTGCAGAGAGGGCCACGGCAGTGCCTCCCCATGGCACACCTTGGCCAAGGGGCACTGATCGGGGTGGCCTGCGACCCATCCCCAGCTCCTCATTAGTGAGGGGGGCAATCACCTTCATCCCATTCCTCCACCCCGACAACAAAAAATGCCCGGTGGTTGTTCCCAGCAGAAGCAAGCACTGAGCAGATTGCTCAATGTTGACCCCATAGGGGTCCTCCACCACCACCTCCTCCTCCTCCCCCTCCAGCTCCTCCCTCCTGGCATGGCACACCAAGGCCATCTTTGTGGGCAGCGCGCAAAACCGCCCGGTCGTAGCCGTAGCCCTTGGCTACGACCTTCCCCCTACACCCCGCCCCGTCACACTGGACTGTCTTGGCCACCCGGCCACCAGGTGCAGCTCCATCCGATACCCCCCACCACAGTCTTCTTCGCCTTCTCCAGCACACGATCTGTTACCCTCTTGAGGACTGGCAGATCATGGTGCTTGTGGGGGTTGTGCTTGTGGTGGTTGGCACCCCCATACTTGCCATACAATGTGCGGCGGGTCCCAGAATCTTGGGGCCTGCCGACAATGGGGGGATTCTCATTGAAAATGGCTGCCTTCTCTGAGAGAGGCACCGTATCCAGATCGTCCAAAAGACTTTGCATCTGCACATCACTCAAACAATCGTGCTCCAGGAGGTGGTTGACCACCAGCCTTCCCCCCAGAGTGAGCACAAGGTCATTGGGGTCCCTATTAAAGGCCCCCAAGGGCTCGGCGGCAACCACCTCCTCTGCCTCCCCAATAAGGGGGGCTGTTGCCCCAAAAGGAAAAAGAATCACCCCCCGCCCCGAAATAATGTTGGGAGTGGTGACCCCATACCACTCACGCTTCAAAGAGGAGTGCATGAGGAACTTGTTTTCGGGGTCGTCAGTGCAGACCCGGCAAGTCTTGTGAGTGAGGGGTTGGAGGAACCATCCATCCGACTTCCCCTTCCCCTTACCCGGTCAGATCCTTCCCTTCCGAACACTAATCATGAGGGGGCTGTGGGGCTTCTCCTTCCCCATCCTAGCCCCCACCTCCTCCATTTCCTCCACTTCCTCCTGACCCACATAAAGGGTCATCTTCGTCCCCGCACCCTTCTCGGCATGGGCGGTGACAGACTCCAACACAGCGTCCACATCCTCGGGATGCAGCTGAATCAAGAATCCAGCAACCCCTGGATTTACCTGCAGCAACTCGAAGATGTAGTTGCTGAGAACAAGGGGGTCTGTCTTGTCGGCCATGAAGGGGGACTAATGGACAAGCAGTCCAAAGTCCACACCACGTTCAAAGCGAGTCGCCAGAGGGCGCCTCACGTTTGCGTCACCCATCATAAACCCCTCAGGACCGTCAAGGCGACGGATCCGGAGGAGCTTTTGATGGTGGTCGCACCCAGCGTGGGCAGCAGCAAGGGCCATTACAAAGAATATGAAAGCTTTGAGAGCGAAAGCGAAAAGGGGAAACATAAAATGAAGCGCGATAACCTACAGGATAAGTAGCGCGATAACTAGTTATCGCCCGATAACCCCCGTCATAACCCCCGCGATAACTAGGTTATCGCGCGCTAACCCAAGCGATAACTAGTGCTCTAACCCCGTTCTAGCCCCGTTCTAACTAGTTAGAGCACAGAAAGATCAAATCGCAAAAAGTGTAAAACGGGCAATACCGAGCAAACGAAACATGCAAGGCACATTGTTGCATCATAGTGCACCCATGTAACATGTGAAATTCCGGATTCCAACCATATTAACAACACCCAAAATTGGGGGGGTTCCGCACGACGCCCTAGAACGCTGCATCCCAGAGAACATGGGGGACGCGCCGGCGGATGGGGAGCCTGCCCCTTCCCCACAGTGTGCGGCACAGGAGGCCAACCCCGTGCCTGCTCCCCAAGAGGAGGACATGCCGGAGGCGCTGGCGGATGCGGAGGAGAGGCCAGCCGCGCCGGCTGATGCGGATGCCGCCCCCCCCCCCACAGAGTGCGACAGAGGAGGACGTCCTCACTCCCGACGGAACAGGACTACGAGGAATCCCCCAGGCCCGCCACCGCCGCCGGCCCCCACGACCCCATCACACCCACCCACGCCCACTCCTCCGCCCAAGACCGCAGGCCCGCCCAGGAACAGTGGTGGCAGCGCTGGACCCACACGCAGCTCTGGGAGCTGCGGAAGTGGGCCCGGGGAGAGCCCTCCCTCGAGGGCCTGGTCCATCGGCCCCGCAAGGGGTCGGTGGAGAACTGCCGCCTCCGGCCAACGGGGGGGTGGATGCCGCAGGCCGCATGGGAAGCCATGCTGGCCGATGCGCTCCATCCCCTCGGAGTCCACCCCCGCAACCTCCCCGCGCCCCAGGACCACCCGTACGTCCTCAGGCGCCTGCGGGAGACCCTCCAGGAAGCGCGGCGAGACGGCATCCGCCTGTGGGACATCACCCAAAGCCCAGCCCCGCACGCACACACCCCCTCACCACCCCAGAAGCGTCGGCGCACCGACACCGGCGACACCCACAACACCCCAGGAGCCCTACGCGCCACACAACACGACGCGCCTGACCCCCCGGCCAGCGGCGCCGCCATCTAACCCCGTTATCCAGCACAGCACCACCACGGGGCGCCACGCCAGGCCCCGCCCAGAAGTCACCAAACAAACCGGACGCCGAAGGAAGCCAACGCACACAACAACGAGCACCACTACGCCCAAAGGCGCCGAACCCGGGCCCGATACCGTGGGCTCCTCTCCACCCTCAGCACGACACACACGTCACTGACGTCACTCCTCCGCCGTGCCCCCTCCCACGCCACCGCCCCGCCCCCCCCCCCTCCCGCCGCACGTCCCCACGCCGCCCAGCACCCAGCCCCACACACTACGCCACAGCATCACCCTATTCCGGCTCCTCCACCATCGCGGCACTTGGCACCTCACAGTAGACCGCCGTCCTGTGGTCCCGCTCCCCCCAGCACCACTCCCGGGGCCGCACCCGACCCAAGCCGTGTTCGCCCCCACGTCGCGGGCCGCGGACATCCTCCCGCTCCCCGCCACCACCCCTCCCGGGCATCGCATACTACTTGCCGCCAACCCCTCGGTCCTCAGTGAGGTCCCCATCGGGCACGCCGACGCCCTGCACGTGCGCCCGCTGCTGCCCAACCTGCACGCTGCGTACTCCCCCGGCACGCCCGTCGACCCCTCCGTGTGGGACTCCCAGTGAGGCCACCGGCCAACGGCCGGCCCGCACGCACCACCCCGCACCCGCCTCGGGCGCACGACTCCGTGGACGCCGCTACCCACACGCCCGTCCCCGCGCAACCGCCTAACCGAGCCAGAACTCAAGCACAAATCAAACCCGTGCCACACCCCGAAACCGCTAACCCTTGACTCCTAACCAAACCCGCCGAGGGAACAACGCAACCACAGCCCACACCCACAGCCCACACAGCCGCCTAACCAGCCAGCTCCAGAAGCAAAGAGACACCTCACCAAACCCACCCTGACCCAAGCCAAACCGGGCCGAAGCCCCAACACAAATCAAACCCAAGCCACATCCCGAAACCGTCAACCCTTGACTCCAAACCAGGCCCGCTGAGGGAAATGCGTAGACACAGCCCACAGCCACAGCCCACACAGCCGCCTAACCAGCCAGCACCAGAAGCAAAGAGACACCTAACCAAACCCACCCTGACCCATACCCATGTACATCAGGACACGCGAGCCGCACCCCTGGGGCGCGACCGCCGCCACAGCACCGGCGACACACGCCAGAGGACACAACGGTATAGCACCGCCGCACCAGCTGCCCATGCCTGTGCCTGCAGTGTACGCGCGCCTCTGTTTTCCTCTTTTTTGTTTTTTCTTTTTCTTTTTTCAAAAAAAAAAAAAACAGGAAAAAAAAAAAACAAAAACAAAAAAAAAAAACGAACATTAGGGGGGGAGGAAGAGGGACACATCCACCCATGGCACACGCGCACCGCACACAGCACGCACACCGGTAAACAGGAGCCCAGGGGCCCAGGACACCGCACATGCGACACAACACACCGAGCGGGCACACCGGTGAACAGGAGCCAGCTGGCCCAGGACACCGCAGACGCACCACAGCAAACCGCGCGGGCACACCGGTGAACAGGAGCCCAACGGCCCAGGACGCTGCACACACGTAGGGCAGCCGAGGGACAGGAAAGAACCAACACCCCATGGGTCGGACGCACTGGGGCGACCCAGCCGACCCACCGGGCCAGTGGCAGGAGCGGTACTCCAAAGCCACTGGTCCGAGCCCGGCCAGGCTGCATCGAGGACCATGGCAAACGTCACCTGGAGCCATGGAAGCAACCGGTGACAGGCGAGCCGGTACACAGTCCAGGAGGGGGTCACCTGCCAAGCAGAGTGGCCCCGCAACTCAAGCCACAAGGGTGAGGCGGTCGTACCGTAGACAAGCGGGAGCAATACCCCTCGTGGTGAGAGATACCCCACACGGCTGGGCAGCCCCCCAGAGCTGCCGCCCAAAGGAGGGGGCATGTGGCCCTACCCATGGACACATGTGGGGACACCCTCCCACCTGGGACACATGGACCGGGTGGCCGCGACAATGCCTTCCCAAGCACATGCGGGAGCGGCTCAAGAGGCACCTGACATAGGGCAGTGGGAGGGACAGGACGTCCCCTTGGTAAGACCTTCTTCCTGCAATGTCAAAGGAGGCATCCCGAGCTCCCGAAGATACCTACCCACCTACCTCCAACACGGCGTCCACATCCTCGGGATGCAGCTGAATCAAGAATCCAGCAACCCCTGGATTTACCTGCAGCAACTCGAAGATGTAGTTGCTGAGAACAAGGGGGTCTGTCTTGTCGGCCATGAAGGGGGACTAATGGACAAGCAGTCCAAAGTCCACACCACGTTCAAAGCGAGTCGCCAGAGGGCGCCTCACGTTTGCGTCACCCATCATAAACCGCTCAGGACCGTCAAGGCGACGGACCCGGAGGAGCTTTTGATGGTGGTCGCACCCAGCGTGGGCAGCAGCAAGGGCCATTACAAAGAATATGAAAGCTTTGAGAGCGAAAGCGAAAAGGGGAAACATAAAATGAAGCGCGATAACCTACACGATAAGTAGCGCGATAACTAGTTATCGCCCGATAACCCCCGTCATAACCCCCGCGATAACTAGGTTATCGCGCGCTAACCCAAGCGATAACTAGTGCTCTAACCCCGTTCTAGCCCCGTTCTAACTAGTTAGAGCACAGAAAGATCAAATCGCAAAAAGTGTAAAACGGGCAATACCGAGCAAACGAAACATGCAAGGCACATTGTTGCATCATAGTGCACCCATGTAACATGTGAAATTCCGGATTCCAACCATATTAACAACACCCAAAATTGGGGGGGTTCCGCACCACGCCCTAGAACGCTGCATCCCAGAGGACATGGGGGACGCGCCAGCGGATGGGGAGCCTGCCCCTTCCCCACAGTGTGCGGCACAGGAGGCCAACCCCGTGCCTGCTCCCCAAGAGGAGGACATGCCGGAGGCGCTGGCGGATGCGGAGGAGACGCCAGCCGCGCCGGCTGATGCGGATGCCGCCCCCCCCCCCCACAGAGTGCGACAGAGGAGGACGTCCTCACTCCCGACGCGATCCGCCAGCCAGTCTGCTTCGTGTCGCACGCTGCGCAGCCGTTGAACCCCCCGGTGCCCTACATGGGGGACATCCTCCTCCTGCAGGAGGGGATGTGTGCGGGGCTCTTCCTGACCTCCACCGGCCACGCGCACGCGGGGCCCAGAACCAAGACGGCCACAGCGGCTGCCTGCCTCACTCCGCACATCCACCGGTGGTGCCCCCCCCCCCCCCCCGAGGCGACCGACCGGTGCCGCATGCGCTGCACGGCCGGCGCGGTGGTGTACTCATTCGCTGCGCCGGGCGCCGCGTGCGTGCGGGACCCAGGGGCCGCCCGCATGGCCTGGACGGCAATGGCCCACTTCACGCAGCCCCTGAGCTCCCAGGACGCCGAGATGTTGGGCCTCGTCCGCGTGGACAAGGCACGCCATCTGCTCCTGCGGCGAGGAGGTGTGCTCGCGCGGTGCTTTGCATGCACACGATTTTGTCACACGTCACACGTCGCACGTTGCATTTGGCGCCCGCCAAATACCAGATTGGCGCGCCAACTTCGCAGTTGGCGCGCGCCAATTTCCATCTTAGCGTGCGCCAACTCATCGGTTGGCGCGCGCCGATTGACAAGTTGGCGCGCCAAGTGTCCAGTTAGTGCACGCCAAGTGCAGTTTTGGCGCGCGCCAAGTCCAGTTTGGGCACGCCAAGTAACTAGTTGGGGCACGCCAAGTCAAGTTTTTGCGCTTGGTTGGGTTTTATCGGAAACGTTCCTGTGCGGCTGGTTTTTGTGTTGTCTTGGTTGTCGCATCGGTGTCGTTGTGTGCATTGTTCAATGCTTGTTCAATGTGATGTTGTGTATTTGCAGGTCCCAATCCACTACGCCAAATTTCAACTGGAAGTGGACCTGTTTCTGAAGGTGACGTCCGCCGAGGCGACAGCGGTGGACGTCATTGATGGAGGGGGGACGAGGATCAGCCGCCTGTTCCACGCGCAGGTGATTCGGCAGGGGTCCGGACCAAATAGGGTGGTGGAGTGCCCGTTCTGGGCAGTGTTGCAGGCGAAGGCGGGGGTGCAACCATGGGTTGTCTCAGTTGTGCCATTTGGGCAGGTGCGCCCCCCCTCCACGCACAACCGGCTCCTCCTCTGGAGCATTGACGCTCTGGGACAGCTGCAGAGGTGGAAGCAGTATGAGTGGAGCGACGTGCGGGCCATTGCCCCTGCCCCCCACTTGAAGGAGGCAGTGCAGGCGTTTCTCCACCGCTTCCAGAAGCAGCTCCTGGGGAAAGGGACGAAGGGGGAGAAGGGGGGCAATGCCGGATCCAACAAGTCTAGGGACCCCTCCCTGCAGAGCAAGGGCCGCGCGGAGCAGCAGGCCAGAAGCTCCAGCGCGCCCTCGCCCCACGACCAGCCCCCAGGAGGCAGCACAGGGGGGGGGGGGGGCAGGGGAGAAGGCGGAGGTGTACCCTTCGTGAACGGCCGTTAAGTGGCCGTTTGAATAATTCCGTGAATTCCACGTGAATTTACCCAAACTTTTAGGGTTTTGGGGGAAAATGCCATATTCTTCGTTCATTCCGAGGGCTTTGAGGGGCCCAAATTCCTTCCCTAGCTTTGTTACGCGTCATCCAATGAAACTCCGGCCCCAAAAGCATCCATCATGTCCGAACCGTGCCCAAAACGAGAGGTGCCGGAACCCGGCAAGCCTATAGCCGATCCACAGCCGTGAATTCACGTGAATTCGTACGAATTTTGCAGCAATTTCGCACGAATTTCGTACGAATTTTGTACGAATTTCACGTGAATTCACGTGATTTTACACAAATGTTACCGGTGTGCACCCCCTGATTTGTCCTCACACCCCTAGTAGGCCCCCCAGCATGCACCCCGGTCACAGGCAACAATGGTCTGGGTTCGTAAGGTGATCTCATGTCCGTCTCTTGTGGCACCGGAACCGCCGCTGTAGAGTCTCAAGGTGCTGCATGTCGGTTAGAAGCCCTCTTGTTGTGCGGCTTGCATATGTTTGTACACTTATGGGCCCTTGCCCATGTTGAGCCCTTTTGGTCGCATCCCACCCATGCAACCAAAGGCTATCGTCAATGGTGTGGTTGTCCACAACCACCTGCACCCCTAGTCTCCCCCGGAGGAGGCTTAGGCCCCCGCTGTTGCGCAACATGCGCCCCAGCCTCCGGTGACTTCCCTCCATGGCAAAGCAGGAGAACTTTGACAAGATTCTCCGCTTCTTTGCGAAATAATACATGCGGTCGATCCAAAGATGCGCCCACAGAAGTTTGCCCCACTGGAGCTCATTCTGGGCAGCGCCCATGGCTATGCTATGGTTCCGGAGCCGCCCCAAGTCGGCGCCGGAGAACCATGCGGAACGCCACGCGTATACACACATGCTTGCAAAGTCCTCCCACCACTTTTTCCCCCTACTTGATGCTCCCTCACACTAGGCTGCTCTAGGCAAGCATCTATTATCTTCTCCCAACCCCTATTCCGCATGAAATGGATGGTAGCAGCACAGTCCATCCTCACCTTCCCCTTGCTGTTTGCCTTGTCATTATTTAATGAGGCACGGGTGTAAGTTCGTGCAGCAAGCCGTGCCTCATCTGGAACCGGTTGCAGCATGGTGCGTGCCACATTGGCCGGTGCCTTCCCTATCAATTGTACAACTAGGTCCTGTGTCCCGTTGATTGCACAGAACAGGACACGCAGGACCCCATGGAGGCCATAATCAGGCACTCGCCTATCACTCGTAATGGTCCTATATATAGCATTTATGGCAACGGCCGGTTCGCAGTTGCCGTTTATCGCACTTGCCGTGCCAAAGGTAGCAAGGCACAGAGCACGGTTACGCATGCACGCCCAACACACAATGGAACCAGGGGATTCTGCCTTCCATTTTTGGCAGCCCGCCATGAGCACCTGTGCTTTACCATCTGCACACAGAAAAAAAAGGGACTGCCTATCGTTCCCTCCCGTATCCTTAAAACTTACGGTTGCGGCCTTGCGCAACTCATCATCAAAATCAATTTCTTGGGAGGCCGCGTAGAGGGTCTCCCACTTTTCACTGCCCCCTAGTAGCCACCAACTAGATGATTGGTTGGGGCTGGCGGTGCCACCAAGCGTGCAATGGACGTACGAAGCCTCATGCCTCGATGTACCGTCCACCGCAATAGGCAACCAATGCAGCCGTCGGTCCCCGGGCTGCATGATGTCCGAGGGTGGGGGTGGTCGACACTTGAATAGGTGGCCGATGCGGTCAGGTAGGTACCAGGCCGCACCATTGATGGCCGTGTCGTCTCCCGTATAGACGGTGAACGCCCGGGACTCCGGCAATGCTAGCTGCCGAAGCATGCCGTACACCTGGTCCCATACCACACCGTACGTCATGCTCCCCACCAGGTACCGGGACTCCGTCCTAGAGAGGTGCAACGACCGGATCCTCCAGACGGCCATAATCAACCTCTCCTCCTTGGTGGGCTGAGGCTGGACGGTGGCTACAACTCTTCTTTCGGGGGTAAGCACTATTTGCCCCGTGTCGGGCAGGTACTTGACGGTGTAGGGTGCTGCAAGCTCCTTGGTAACCACCTCCTGGAGCTCTTGTAGGCGCCGCCGTCGTGTACGATCCGCTAGCAGATGGAATGGTTCCTTGGGCCGCGGCATGGTGTGAGATACAAGACCTGTTGAATGGGGGAGGCAGTCATCGCAAGGTTTCTACCATCCCCCTCCCGCAGACAACCCTCTCTAGTGTGATTCGCATGCAATCTGAAGAAATTCACATAAATTCGCACGAAGTTCGTACGAATTTCGTGCGAATTTCGTGCGAATTTCACGTGAACAGATTTGTGTGAATATTCTGAAAATGTGAAATTCACACGAAATTCCTACGTATTTCGTACGAATTTTGTGCGAATTTCACATTTTCAGAATATTCACACAAATCTATTCACGTGAAATTCGCACGAAATTCGCCCGAATTTCGTACGAATTTCGTGCCAACTTATGTGAATTTCTTCAAATTGCATGCGAATCACAGTAGAGAGTGTTGTCTGCGCGAGGGGGATGGTAGAAACCTTGCGATGACTGCCTCCCCCATTCAACAGGTCTTGTATCTCCCACCATTCCGCGGCCCAAGGAGCCATTCTATCTGCTAGCGGATCGTACACGACGGCGGCGCCTACATGAGCTCCAGGAGGTTGTTACCAAGGAGCTTGCAGCACCCTACACCGTCAAGTACCTGGCCGACACGGGGCAAATAGTGCTTACCCCCGAAAGAAGAGTTGTAGCCACCGTCCAGCCTTTGCCCACCAAGGAGGAGAGGTTGATTATGGCCGTCTGGAGGATCCGGTCATTGCACCTCTCTGGGACGGAGTCCCGGTACCTATTGGGGAGCATGACGTACGGTGTGGTATGGGACCAGGTGTACGGCATGCTTTGGCAGCTAGCGTTGCCGGAGTCCCGGGCGTTCACCGCCTATACGGGAGACGACACGGCCATCAATGGTGCGGCCAGGTACCTACCTGACAGCATCGCCCACCTATTCAAGTGCCGACCACCCCCACCCTCGGACATCATGCAGCCCGGAGACCGACGGCTGCATTGGTTGCCTATTGCGGTGGACGGTACATCGAGGCATCAGGCCTCGTACTTCCATTGCACGCTTGGTGGCACCGCCAGCCCCAACCAATCATCTAGTTGGTGGCTACTAGGGGGCAGTGAAAAGTGGCAGACCCTCTATGCGGCCTCCCAAGAAACTGATTTTGATGACGAGTTGCGCAAGGCCACAACCGTAAGTTTTAAGCATACGGGAGGGAACGATAGGCAGTCCCTTTTTTTTCTGTGTGCAGATGGTAAAGCACACGATTGTCACAGAATTTCTGCCGAAGCCTCATCTTTCTGCCCTCGTTGACCCTCAAAAAGCAAGCACAGGATGGTGCTCTTGGGTTATCACAAACCCAGTCCAGTGGTTGTCATTCGGGTTGACACTCAGCCAGCAGTGTAACACGTCAGGGGGTGTAGCATACCCCAAAAAAAAACAAACAGTGCCGCAGAAAATATCGCAAACAGGTCAGGGGGCATAGCATACCCCGAATAATGTACAAACAGTGCTGCAGAAAATTTCGCAAAGTGGGGGGGGGGGGGGCACATGTTGGTCAAACTGCCCATGCTTGGGGGGGGGGGGGGCAGGATAACATTCCTGGTGGTTAGAAAGGACAGGTGGTCCGGAGGCTAAAGGGTGAGCTACGCAGCCCCCCCCCCTGGAGCAGAGCTCCGGCTAGCGGAGCCCTGGGAGCTCTACCCCCCCACCGCCTCCACAAAGGAGGGGTCCATGGCCGCCGACGTGAGGCGGTGGGGGGGGTACTGCCGGCGCACTTCCTCCATTGCGGCAGTCACCTTGGGGGCGTCGGGGGCCACGCTGTCCACATCGACCTGCTTGCCACTGGCCATCACGCACGCCTCGGCCTGGGCATGCCACGCCTGTGCGCCGGCCAGGAGGGACCAGACACCGGCGGCACTGGCCCCCCCCTCGTCCCCCTGGCTGGGCCTCGGCACCCTCAGGCCTCTCCACTGCCTCTGCTGGCTGTGCCACTGGCTTTGCCTTGCGCAATGTCGCCAAGTCGCGCTCAAGAGTTTTTACCTTGGTGGCCAGCCGGTCACGCTATTTGGTGACGTCCGCCAACCGCGACTCGGAGTCCCGCCTGTCCTCGTTGGCCCTGGACAGACGGGCCTGAGGTCGCGCTTGGCGGCCTCCGCGCTAATCACGCGTGCCTCCCACGCCCCCGCCCGCTGCTGGTCCTCCCACTCCTGCACCACCGCCCTCTGCCCCCGCCCCGCCACCGGCTCCGCCTGCTCCGCCCGCATCGCCTGCTCCGCCAGGGTGGCCGTACGCGGGGCTTTCAGGGGGGGGGGGGGGGGGGCTCTGTGTCAACCTGGGGGCGCCCTTTCCGCTTGCAGGTGGGGGGTTTGTCCTCCTCGATGCCAATGACATCGGCCACCCCCATCTTCCGCTGCCTCCCCACATCGACGCGCATGGCAAGCCATGCCACGTCCGCCCACTCCGGCCTCCGCTGCTCCCAACCCGTGAGCACATTCAGAAAACAAACCCCAGCCGTGGTCACCGTCCCCTCCTCCCCGATCCGCGACATCCCTGTCTACACCCGCCAGTGCCCACTCACAAGCCGGTACGCAAACATGCCCACCAGCTCCTGCCCCGCAGGCAGGTTGGCCCCCCCACCTGACCACAATGGGGCAGGGGAAGGAGATGCGGAAGGTGCCCTGCACCCCTCGGGACTCCAAGACCATGTCCCACGCGGTACTAAGGTGCCGCTGCCGCCCATTGGGCCCGGACGGCACCTGCTGGGCCCGAGCCAGATACGGCTGCCTTGCGGCAAGAGTGACCCGGTCCAGGGGGGGTCAGTGTGGGCGTCGCCCAACTCGTCGCGGGACGGCATGGGCACCACCACCTTGCGCGTAGATGCCCCGTGGCGGTGCTGGCCTCGCTGCCTCCCGAACGTCCAGAGCGCCGCGACCCCTCACTGCGCACACTGCCGGCCTCGCTCAGCGGCTGTCCACCACCGGTACCTGCCAGCTGGTCGCCACCGGGACCTTCGGGGAGCTCGGCGTGCTCCTCGAGCAATCGGGGCCGGGGCTTGTACTTGCGCTTGGTGTGGTGCCGAACATCCGGCGACCAAGCGGTGAACGGGACCTGGTGATGTGGGGAAGTGTGCAAGGCACAAATTGAGAAAGGGGGAGTGCACACGACGCAATGCAAGAACAAGAGGAGCAAATCGGATGAAATTCACAGAAATTCGTACAAAATTTGTGCGAAATTCGTACGAATTTGGTACGAATTTTGTACGAATTTCACATTTCTGGAATATTCACACAAATTTATTCACGTGACATTCGTGCGAAATTCGTACGAATTTCGCACAAGTTACGTACGAATTTCACGTGAATTTCATCCAATTTGCCAATAAACAAAGCAAACACACAGACAAGCACACCTTGCACTCGCATGGGCAGGTGATGCTCCATGCCCCGGTCTTCGCGCACTTGGGCGACCACAATGCTCGGACCGTGTTCACCAGGTGCGACAACGTGGTCAGCTGCACCGGGGGGGGCAATGCCGGTCATGGCGAAGTGGATCTCCAACTCCGCATCAACATTGTCGCCCTTGCAGACCTCCAACTGGTGCAAGCTGCCCACGAAGAATGGCATGCACTGCTCGCCGACCTCGATGACGGCGAGGTCGGAGGCGGGGTCGACCGGGAGATGAAGGTGGGGTGGAAGGGGCAGGTGGGGGGGCCTGCCAGGACTGACTCCGGGGGGTCGGCGAACAGGGCCTGGGCAGCATCACCCCCCCGCAACCCCACCCTCCAAAACGCGCCCTTCCCCACCCACAACACCTGGTCCACGCTGGGGAACTCCCAGCTGAACAAATCCCCAGCAATGTCCAGGGCCTCCTTGGGGGCAGGTGGCGTCCAAGTGTGTGGTGTTGGCCTGGTGGTGTTTGTGTTGGGGGTCGGGGGTCCAAAAGTTAAAAAGAGCCCCCTGCGGCCCATCCTTGGAGCCGGGGAGGGCAGGCAATCCATGATGGCAGCTGGTGGCCACCATCTGCCGCATGTCCCCCCGATGCAGCTCAACGGTGTCCCAGCGCGCCTCCCCCGCCTCCCCCAGGGCTGTCCCGGCCTGCACCGCCACCTGGTAGTCCTCTGACAAGCACAGGAAGCTACTCAGGTGGCACCCCGAGACCTCCATGTTGTGGGGGGGGAGGACCTCGGGGTGGGTGGCGACGTTGTTGTGGGGGAGCTGCGGCCCACTCCCCACACTCGCCACAATGACGCTGCCCGGCGGCATAGGGTGGAGGTCCCCAACCCCAGGGACACTTTCGATGAGGTGGGGGTAGAACGTTTTGAAGAGAGGGCCCCCCACCCCAGAACCCAAGCTGCTCCTTCTTTGCCAACGCCGGGGGAGCCGAGGATCCTTGGCCTGCTGCTCACTCCGCGCGGCGTTGAAAAGGAGCTCAAAATTTTTTGCGACGACTTTTTCGTCACCGCTGCCCCACGCCTTCATCACCTTGTTCCACCCCACCTCACAATCCCGTGCCTCCACAAGCCCCCGAAGCACAATGTAGCCGTTCCTATCAACCACGTTGAGGGGCGGCTGAGAGGGGCCAACCCTGTCGGGGGCGGGGTCAGGGCTGCCCATCACCCCAAAAGGGGGGTCGGAAAGGGGTTCGGTGCGGAGGGGGGGTTCACTTGAAATGAAGGGGGGGGCGCATGAGGCACCACGGTACCATTGCAAAGAAGTTGTGCCATAGAAGGTGGGGTGGGTGACGTCGGGAACCTGCACCTGGGGGGGGGGAAGGTGGGATGGAAAGGGGCGATGCCCAAATCATCCCACCACCGGGGGTTGGCAAGGTGCCAAGAAAAGGGGGAAAAACAATGGTCTGCCGGTGAACCTGCAGCAAGATCCTGCAGGCACACCATATCGCAGTGAAGCGGTACCCAGAACCTATGGCCCATGGCCCGGAGGCCTGTGAGCCGTCACACCCGTTATGGCCCATGGCCCAGAGGCCTGCGAGCCGTCACACCCATGCGGAAGCCGTTTACACCGGCTATCCCTGTTCTCTAACCCGTGAAATCTGGAATCCGATTTCTAACCAATAAATCGATGTAGAATTACCGTGATTTTATTGTCTTGATCGATTTTCGGGCAGAAATCGGTGAAATACCCGATTTCTACCGCGATTTCTAATTGTCGTGAAATCGCCGCCTGATGTCGCCTGTTCTCGCGCCTTCGTCGCTTCTCCGTGGCGAGTTTTGTGATTGACTTTTCTCGAGTACCTGTGAGGTTCTAAGAGAACTTAAGGGCTGAATCTAGAGGGTATTTAATGTACTTTCATCTGGTGTGTTCACCAGAATTTTTCGCCGTTACGTTTTCGAGAAAATCAGCGCGCAAGGCTTTCCGTCGATCGTGCGAACTCATGCTTCTCAAGGACCAAGAGTTCGCACGGAACCCTACGTCTCCCCCCTATGTCTTTCATCCATGCCCCTTTCACGCGGGCATATCATCTTGCTTAGGGAAGCGGGCAATGGCGGTGTTTTAGGCAGCCTATGGGTCTCGCAAACCCAAGTCGTTTGCGTGCGCAAACGCTAACTTTGTGGCCTTGTGAGCATGAACGTTAATGACCGAACACAATGCTCACAAGACCAAAAGCCCGAGGCCATTTTCGTTTTACGAGCCAACTCAACGATGGCTCCACGCAATTCAATGCGTACCAAAACTCTATTTTCAAAAGGAGGCAAGTTTTGGTCGAAAATTAGGCCAAAATGGCCAAACTGTCGAGGCTCGTACTCGAAGCCTATGGGGAGTTGAGCCTCGAACCAAGGCAATATGTAAAGTAGAGACCACGAAGGACATCGTTGATGGCTTGGTTGATTTTTACAACCTTGTCTTCTATTTTATATAATTTCGCCTTGTGAGCACGCGTGCCACATTGCCTCTTTGCACACGCGCTCATATGCAAGCACTAATGACACGAGTGGGCGGAGACAATCTAACCATAGGGTGCATATTTGAAAGCACCTACTATGGGCCTACTCCAAAAGTGTTTACTCATATTTTTGCTCCTCAAGGTCCCAAGGATATGTTCATGCCAATATCGCCGATATATGCACTTTTTCCCATAAATAGTGTGCTTCAAGGATTGAGGTGTTAAAAATGCTTTCATTGTGCTTTGAACCTCAACCCTTGGTGCAAAAGGGAAGCAAAGCTTCCGTCTACATCCATGCAAAAGCCCGAGGCTCCTTTCTCTTGCGATACGGAGATACGATATTTGGAGGGACCGCTCTTGGGTGAATTTTGGCCGTTTTGCCCAAAATGGCCACAAACTCCTTCTCCCCCTGATTTCACCCCCGAGGTTGCGTGCGCCACTTGACCAAGGGTAAGGGCAATTCGGAGGGGGCACATAAGCCCACATCGAATGGGGTGTTTCCCCATGTGGCCTCTCCTCTTGATTTTGTCACACGTCACACGTCGCACGTTGCATTTGGCGCCCGCCAAATACCAGATTGGCGCGCCAACTTCGCAGTTGGCGCGCGCCAATTTCCATCTTAGCGTGCGCCAACTCATCGGTTGGCGCGCGCCGATTGACAAGTTGGCGCGCCAAGTGTCCAGTTAGTGCACGCCAAGTGCAGTTTTGGCGCGCGCCAAGTCCAGTTTGGGCACGCCAAGTAACTAGTTGGGGCACGCCAAGTCAAGTTTTTGCGCTTGGTTGGGTTTTATCGGAAACGTTCCTGTGTGGCTGGTTTTTGTGTTGTCTTGGTTGTCGCATCGGTGTCGTTGTGTGCATTGTTCAATGCTTGTTCAATGTGATGTTGTGTATTTGCAGGTCCCAATCCACTACGCCAAATTTCAACTGGAAGTGGACCTGTTTCTGAAGGTGACGTCCGCCGAGGCGACAGCGGTGGACGTCATTGATGGAGGGGGGACGAGGATCAGCCGCCTGTTCCACGCGCAGGTGATTCGGCAGGGGTCCGGACCGAATAGGGTGGTGGAGTGCCCGTTCTGGGCAGTGTTGCAGGCGAAGGCGGGGGTGCAACCATGGGTTGTCTCAGTTGTGCCATTTGGGCAGGTGCGCCCCCCCTCCACGCACAACCGGCTCCTCCTCTGGAGCATTGACGCTCTGGGACAGCTGCAGAGGTGGAAGCAGTATGAGTGGAGCGACGTGCGGGCCATTGCCCCTGCCCCCCACTTGAAGGAGGCAGTGCAGGCGTTTCTCCACCGCTTCCAGAAGCAGCTCCTGGGGAAAGGGACGAAGGGGGAGAAGGGGGGCAATGCCGGATCCAACAAGTCTAGGGACCCCTCCCTGCAGAGCAAGGGCCGCGCGGAGCAGCAGGCCAGAAGCTCCAGCGCGCCCTCGCCCCACGACCAGCCCCCAGGAGGCAGCACAGGGGGGGGGGGGGGCAGGGGAGAAGGCGGAGGTGTACCCTTCGTGAACGGCCGTTAAGTGGCCGTTTGAATAATTCCGTGAATTCCACGTGAATTTACCCAAACTTTTAGGGTTTTGGGGGAAAATGCCATATTCTTCGTTCATTCCGAGGGCTTTGAGGGGCCCAAATTCCTTCCCTAGCTTTGTTACGCGTCATCCAATGAAACTCCGGCCCCAAAAGCATCCATCATGTCCGAACCGTGCCCAAAACGAGAGGTGCCGGAACCCGGCAAGCCTATAGCCGATCCACAGCCGTGAATTCACGTGAATTCGTACGAATTTTGCAGCAATTTCGCACGAATTTCGTACGAATTTTGTACGAATTTCACGTGAATTCACGTGATTTTACACAAATGTTACCGGTGTGCACCCCCTGATTTGTCCTCACACCCCTAGTAGGCCCCCCAGCATGCACCCCGGTCACAGGCAACAATGGTCTGGGTTCGTAAGGTGATCTCATGTCCGTCTCTTGTGGCACCGGAACCGCCGCTGTAGAGTCTCAAGGTGCTGCATGTCGGTTAGAAGCCCTCTTGTTGTGCGGCTTGCATATGTTTGTACACTTATGGGCCCTTGCCCATGTTGAGCCCTTTTGGTCGCATCCCACCCATGCAACCAAAGGCTATCGTCAATGGTGTGGTTGTCCACAACCACCTGCACCCCTAGTCTCCCCCGGAGGAGGCTTAGGCCCCCGCTGTTGCGCAACATGCGCCCCAGCCTCCGGTGACTTCCCTCCATGGCAAAGCAGGAGAACTTTGACAAGATTCTCCGCTTCTTTGCGAAATAATACATGCGGTCGATCCAAAGATGCGCCCACAGAAGTTTGCCCCACTGGAGCTCATTCTGGGCAGCGCCCATGGCTATGCTATGGTTCCGGAGCCGCCCCAAGTCGGCGCCGGAGAACCATGCGGAACGCCACGCGTATACACACATGCTTGCAAAGTCCTCCCACCACTTTTTCCCCCTACTTGATGCTCCCTCACACTAGGCTGCTCTAGGCAAGCATCTATTATCTTCTCCCAACCCCTATTCCGCATGAAATGGATGGTAGCAGCACAGTCCATCCTCACCTTCCCCTTGCTGTTTGCCTTGTCATTATTTAATGAGGCACGGGTGTAAGTTCGTGCAGCAAGCCGTGCCTCATCTGGAACCGGTTGCAGCATGGTGCGTGCCACATTGGCCGGTGCCTTCCCTATCAATTGTACAACTAGGTCCTGTGTCCCGTTGATTGCACACAACAGGACACGCAGGACCCCATGGAGGCCATAATCAGGCACTCGCCTATCACTCGTAATGGTCCTATATATAGCATTTATGGCAACGGCCGGTTCCCAGTTGCCGTTTATCGCACTTGCCGTGCCAAAGGTAGCAAGGCACAGAGCACGGTTACGCATGCACGCCCAACACACAATGGAACCAGGGGATTCTGCCTTCCATTTTTGGCAGCCCGCCATGAGCACCTGTGCTTTACCATCTGCACACAGAAAAAAAAGGGACTGCCTATCGTTCCCTCCCGTATCCTTAAAACTTACGGTTGCGGCCTTGCGCAACTCATCATCAAAATCAATTTCTTGGGAGGCCGCGTAGAGGGTCTCCCACTTTTCACTGCCCCCTAGTAGCCACCAACTAGATGATTGGTTGGGGCTGGCGGTGCCACCAAGCGTGCAATGGACGTACGAAGCCTCATGCCTCGATGTACCGTCCACCGCAATAGGCAACCAATGCAGCCGTCGGTCCCCGGGCTGCATGATGTCCGAGGGTGGGGGTGGTCGACACTTGAATAGGTGGCCGATGCGGTCAGGTAGGTACCAGGCCGCACCATTGATGGCCGTGTCGTCTCCCGTATAGACGGTGAACGCCCGGGACTCCGGCAATGCTAGCTGCCGAAACATGCCGTACACCTGGTCCCATACCACACCGTACGTCATGCTCCCCACTAGGTACCGGGACTCCGTCCTAGAGAGGTGCAACGACCGGATCCTCCAGACGGCCATAATCAACCTCTCCTCCTTGGTGGGCTGAGGCTGGACGGTGGCTACAACTCTTCTTTCGGGGGTAAGCACTATTTGCCCCGTGTCGGGCAGGTACTTGACGGTGTAGGGTGCTGCAAGCTCCTTGGTAACCACCTCCTGGAGCTCTTGTAGGCGCCGCCGTCATGTACGATCCGCTAGCAGATGGAATGGTTCCTTGGGCCGCGGCATGGTGTGAGATACAAGACCTGTTGAATGGGGGAGGCAGTCATCGCAAGGTTTCTACCATCCCCCTCCCGCAGACAACCCTCTCTAGTGTGATTCGCATGCAATCTGAAGAAATTCACATAAATTCGCACGAAGTTCGTACGAATTTCGTGCGAATTTCGTGCGAATTTCACGTGAAGAGATTTGTGTGAATATTCTGAAAATGTGAAATTCACACGAAATTCCTACGTATTTCGTACGAATTTTGTGCGAATTTCACATTTTCAGAATATTCACACAAATCTATTCACGTGAAATTCGCACGAAATTCGCCCGAATTTCGTACGAATTTTGTGCCAACTTATGTGAATTTCTTCAAATTGCATGCGAATCACAGTAGAGAGTGTTGTCTGCGCGAGGGGGATGGTAGAAACCTTGCAATGACTGCCTCCCCCATTCAACAGGTCTTGTATCTCCCGCCATTCCGCGGCCCAAGGAGCCATTCCATCTGCTAGCGGATCGTACACGACGGCGGCGCCTACATGAGCTCCAGGAGGTTGTTACCAAGGAGCTTGCAGCACCCTACACCGTCAAGTACCTGGCCGACACGGGGCAAATAGTGCTTACCCCCGAAAGAAGAGTTGTAGCCACCGTCCAGCCTTTGCCCACCAAGGAGGAGAGGTTGATTATGGCCGTCTGGAGGATCCGGTCATTGCACCTCTCTGGGACGGAGTCCCGGTACCTATTGGGGAGCATGACGTACGGTGTGGTATGGGACCAGGTGTACGGCATGCTTCGGCAGCTAGCGTTGCCGGAGTCCCGGGCGTTCACCGCCTATACGGGAGACGACACGGCCATCAATGGTGCGGCCAGGTACCTACCTGACAGCATCGCCCACCTATTAAAGTGCCGACCACCCCCACCCTCGGACATCATGCAGCCCGGAGACCGACGGCTGCATTGGTTGCCTATTGCGGTGGACGGTACATCGAGGCATCAGGCCTCGTACGTCCATTGCACGCTTGGTGGCACCGCCAGCCCCAACCAATCATCTAGTTGGTGGCTACTAGGGGGCAGTGAAAAGTGGGAGACCCTCTATGCGGCCTCCCAAGAAACTGATTTTGATGACGAGTTGCGCAAGGCCACAACCGTAAGTTTTAAGCATACGGGAGGGAACGATAGGCAGTCCCTTTTTTTTCTGTGTGCAGATGGTAAAGCACACGATTGTCACAGAATTTCTGCCGAAGCCTCATCTTTCTGCCCTCGTTGACCCTCAAAAAGCAAGCACAGGATGGTGCTCTTGGGTTATCACAAACCCAGTCCAGTGATTGTCATTCGGGCTGACACTCAGCCAGCAGTGTAACACGTCAGGGGGCATAGCATACCCCAAAAAAAAAAACAAACAGTGCCGCAGAAAATATCGCAAACAGGTCAGGGGGCATAGCATACCCCGAATAATGTACAAACAGTGCTGCAGAAAATTTCGCAAACCGGGGGGGGGGGGGGGGGGTGGGGGGCACATGTTGGTCAAACTGCCCATGCTTGGGGGGGGGGGGCAGGATAACATTCCTGGTGGTTAGAAAGGACAGGTGGTCCGGAGGGTAAAGGGTGAGCTACGCAGCCCCCCCCCCCCTGGAGCAGAGCTCCGGCTAGCGGAGCCCTGGGAGCTCTACCCCCCCACCGCCTCCACAAAGGAGGGGTCCATGGCCGCCGACGTGAGGCGGTGGGGGGGGTACTGCCGGCGCACTTCCTCCATTGCGGCAGTCACCTTGGGGGCGTCGGGGGCCACGCTGTCCACATCGACCTGCTTGCCACTGGCCATCACGCACGCCTCGGCCTGGGCATGCCACGCCTGTGCGCCGGCCAGGAGGGACCGGACACCGGCGGCACTGGCCCCCCCCTTGTCCCCCTGGCTGGGCCTCGGCACCCTCAGGCCTCTCCACTGCCTCTGCTGGCTGTGCCACTGGCTTTGCCTTGCGCAATGTCGCCAAGTCGCGCTCAAGAGTTTTTACCTTGGTGGCCAGCCGGTCACGCTATTTGGTGACGTCCGCCAACCGCGACTCGGAGTCCCGCCTGTCCTCGTTGGCCCTGGACAGACGGGCCTCGAGGTCGCGCTTGGCGGCCTCCGCGCTAATCACGCGTGCCTCCCACGCCCCCGCCCGCTGCTGGTCCTCCCACTCCTGCACCACCGCCCTCTGCCCCCGCCCCGCCACCGGCTCCGCCTGCTCCGCCCGCATCGCCTGCTCCGCCAGGGTGGCCGTACGCGGGGCTTTCAGGGGGGGGGGGGGCTCTGTGTCAACCTGGGGGCGCCCTTTCCGCTTGCAGGTGGGGGGTTTGTCCTCCTCGATGCCAATGACATCGGCCACCCCCATCTTCCGCTGCCTCCCCACATCGACGCGCATGGCAAGCCATGCCACGTCCGCCCACTCCGGCCTCCGCTGCTCCCAACCCGTGAGCACATTCAGAAAACAAACCCCAGCCGTGGTCACCGTCCCCTCCTCCCCGATCCGCGACATCCCTGTCTACACCCGCCAGTGCCCACTCACAAGCCGGTACGCAAAAATGCCCACCAGCTCCTGCCCCCCAGGCAGGTTGGCCCCCCCCCCTGACCACAATGGGGCAGGGGAAGGAGATGCGGAAGGTGCCCTGCACCCCTCGGGACTCCAAGACCATGTCCCACGCGGTACTAAGGTGCCGCTGCCGCCCATTGGGCCCGGACGGCACCTGCTGGGCCCAAGCCGGATACGGCCGCCTTGCGGCAAGGGTGACCCGGTCCAGGGGGGGTCAGTGTGGGCGTCGCCCAACTCGTCGCGGGACTACATGGGCACCACCACCTTGCGCGTAGATGCCCCGTGGCGGTGCTGGCCTCGCTGCCTCCCGAACGTCCAGAGCGCCGCGACCCCTCACTGCGCACACTGCCGGCCTCGCTCAGCGGCTGTCCACCACCGGTACCTGCCGGCTGGTCGCCACCGGGGCCTTCGGGGAGCTCGGCGTGCTCCTCGAGCAATCGGGGCCGGGGCTTGTACTTGCGCTTGGTGTGGTGCCGAACATCCGGCGACCAAGCGATGAACGGGACCTGGTGATGTGGGGAAGTGTGCAAGGCACAAATTGAGAAAGGGGGAGTGCACACGACGCAATGCAAGAACAAGAGGAGCAAATCGGATGAAATTCACAGAAATTCGTACAAAATTTGTGCGAAATTCGTACGAATTTGGTACGAATTTTGTACGAATTTCGGATTTCTGGAATATTCACACAAATTTATTCACGTGAAATTCGTGCGAAATTCGTACGAATTTCGCACGAGTTACGTACGAATTTCACGTGAATTTCATCCAATTTGCCAATAAACAAAGCAAACACACAGACAAGCACACCTTGCACTCGCATGGGCAGGTGATGCTCCATGCCCCGGTCTTTGCGCACTTGGGCGACCACAATGCTCGGACCGTGTTCACCAGGTGCGACAACGTGGTCAGCTGCACCGGGGGGGGCAATGCCGGTCATGGCGAAGTGGATCTCTAACTCCGCATCAACATTGTCCCCCTTGCAGACCTCCAACTGGTGCACGCTGCCCACGAAGAATAGCATGCACTGCTCGCCGACCTCGATGACGGCGAGGTCGGAGGCGGGGTCGACCGGGAGATGAAGGTGGGGTGGAAGGGGCAGGTGGGGGGGCCTGCCAGGACTGACTCCGGGGGGTCGGCGAACAGGGCCTGGGCAGCATCCCCCCCCCGCAACCCCACCCTCCAAAACGCGCCCTTCCCCACCCACAACACCTGGTCCACGCTGGGGAACTCCCAGCTGAACAAATCCCCAGCAATGTCCAGGGCCTCCTTGGGGGCAGGTGGCGTCCAAGTGTGTGGTGTTGGCCTGGTGGTGTTTGTGTTGGGGGTCGGGGGTCCAAAAGTTAAAAAGAGCCCCCTGCGGCCCATCCTTGGAGCCGGGGAGGGCAGGCAATCCATGATGGCAGCTGGTGGCCACCATCTGCAGCATGTCCCCCCGATGCAGCTCAGCGGTGTCCCAGCGCGCCTCCCCCGCCTCCCCCAGGGCTGTCCCGGCCTGCACCGCCACCTGGTAGTCCTCTGACAAGCACAGGAAGCTACTCAGGTGGCACCCCGAGACCTCCATGTTGTGGGGGGGGAGGACCTCGGGGTGGGTGGCGACGTTGGTGTGGGGGAGCTGCGGCCCACTCCCCACACTCGCCACAATGACGCTGCCCGGCGGCATAGGGTGGAGGTCCCCAACCCCAGGGACACTTTCGATGAGGTGGGGGTAGAACGTTTTGAAGAGAGGGCCCCCCACCCCAGAACCCAAGCTGCTCTTTCTTTGCCAACGCCGGGGGAGCCCAGGATCCTTGGCCTGCTGCTCACTCCGCGCGGCGTTGAAAAGGAGCTCAAAATTTTTTGCGACGACTTTTTCGTCACCGCTGCCCCACGCCTTCATCACCTTGTTCCACCCCACCTCACAATCCCGTGCCTCCACAAGCCCCCGAAGCACAATGTAGCCGTTCCTATCAACCACGTTGAGGGGCGGCTGAGAGGGGCCAACCCTGTCGGGGGCGGGGTCAGGGCTGCCCATCACCCCAAAAGGGGGGTCGGAAAGGGGTTCGGTGCGGAGGGGGGGTTCACTTGAAATGAAGGGGGGGGCGCATGAGGCACCACTGTACCATTGCAAAGAAGTTGTGCTATAGGAGGTGGGGTGGGTGACGTCGGGAACGTGCACCTGGGGGGGGGGAAGGTGGGATGGAAAGGGGCGATGCCCAAATCATCCCACCACCGGGGGTTGGCAAGGTGCCAAGAAAAGGGGGAAAAACAATGGTCTGCCGGTGAACCTGCAGCAAGATCCTGCAGGCACACCATATCGCAGTGAAGCGGTACCCAGAACCTATGGCCCATGGCCCGGAGGCCTGTGAGCCGTCGCACCCGTTATGGCCCATGGCCCAGAGGCCTGTGAGCCGTCACACCCATGCGGAAGCCGTTTACACCGGCTATCCCTGTTCTCTAACCCGTGAAATCTGGAATCCGATTTCTAACCAATAAATCGATGTAGAATTACCGTGATTTTATTGTCTTGATCGATTTTCGGGCAGAAATCGGTGAAATACCCGATTTCTACCGCGATTTCTAATTGTCGTGAAATCGCCGCCTGATGTCGCCTGTTCTCGCGCCTTCGTCGCTTCTCCGTGGCGAGTTTTGTGATTGACTTTTCTCGAGTACCTGTGAGGTTCTAAGAGAACTTAAGGGCTGAATCTAGAGGGTATTTAATGTACTTTCATCTGGTGTGTTCACCAGAATTTTTCGCCGTTACGTTTTCGAGAAAATCAGCGCGCAAGGCTTTCCGTCGATCGTGCGAACTCATGCTTCTCAAGGACCAAGAGTTCGCACAGCCCCTACGTCTCCCCCCTATGTCTTTCATCCATGCCCCTTTCACGCGGGCATATCATCTTGCTTAGGGAAGCGGGCAATGGCGGTGTTTTAGGCAGCCTATGGGTCTCGCAAACCCAAGTCGTTTGCGTGCGCAAACGCTAACTTTGTGGCCTTGTGAGCATGAACGTTAATGACCGAACACAATGCTCACAAGACCAAAAGCCCGAGGCCATTTCCGTTTTACGAGCCAACTCAACGATGGCTCCACGCAATTCAATGCGTACCAAAACTCTATTTTCAAAAGAAGCAAGGTTTGGTCGAAAATTAGGCAAAAATGGCCAAACCCTCGAGGCTCGTACTCGAAGCCTATGGGGAGTTGAGCCTCGAACCAAGGCAATATGTAAAGTAGAGACCACGAAGGACATCGTTGATGGCTTGGTTGATTTTTACAACCTTGTCTTCTATTTTATATAATTTCGCCTTGTGAGCACGCGTGCCACATTGCCTCTTTGCACACGCGCTCATATGCAAGCACTAATGACACGAGTGGGCGGAGACAATCTAACCATAGGGTGCATATTTGAAAGCACCTACTATGGGCCTACTCCAAAAGTGTTTACTCATATTTTTGCTCCTCAAGGTCCCAAGGATATGTTCATGCCAATATCGCCGATATATGCACTTTTTCCCATAAATAGTGTGCTTCAAGGATTGAGGTGTTAAAAATGCTTTCATTGTGCTTTGAACCTCAACCCTTGGTGCAAAAGGGAAGCAAAGCTTCCGTCTACATCCATGCAAAAGCCCGAGGCTCCTTTCTCTTGCGATACGGAGATACGATATTTGGAGGGACCGCTCTTGGGTGAATTTTGGCCGTTTTGCCCAAAATGGCCACAAACTCCTTCTCCCCCTGATTTCACCCCCGAGGTTGCGTGCGCCACTTGACCAAGGGTAAGGGCAATTCGGAGAGGGCACATAAGCCCACATCGAATGGGGTGTTTCCCCATGTGGCCTCTCCTCTTGATGGGAGAGTTGTGAGTCACCCAATTTGGGGTATGTTGCCATTCTGCCCCATACGTGTGTCACTTTCCCTCCAATGGGAAAAATAGCTAGAGGCGACCATGAGGGATGGCAAGTAGCACATATTGGGACCTAAGTCGCATGTGTCTCTCGCATCTTTGGTTGAAAGAATCCTCGCCGTGGCCATGGAGATATGGAATCATGGGTGCGGGCCGTTTTGGCCAAATTTCGCTGTTTTTGCCATTGTATGCCATATTGGAATTACCACGTCTCCATGGGGCACGGAATATAGCCAGGAAAGAGTAGTGCATATTGTGGTATATGACCAAGGGTTGAACGCCCTTGAGTTTCGTATTTGCTCCTCTGGCTCATCTGGAGTTATTCAACCTTTGGTGCGATCCACGATCCCCACTTTTGCACCGCATGTTGCTTTCTGCCCCGTCCGTGTGGTCATCCCCTCGGTAAACAGTAAGCAGCCGGCGTGACAGCAAGCGATATCCCAGGGCATGGGACCAAAGGTAAAATCAAGGGTTGTGAATCAAGGCTTGGCGCGTCAATATCGCCAAGATTTCCTACCCTGGACGGTCGCCCGAGACGGCCGATTTTGCCATTTTGGCAATCATGACCCCACGTGACAAACCCGTGGTGCCCTGATGCCGGGACCTCAGAGGGAACCAGGTTGGGTGAGGGTTCCAAGGGAGTTCGTATGCGAAGCGCATAGGGTCAGTTGCCTCGTCCCTACCTCTGGCGGGTCCGGATCAGGGGTCAATTTTGGAGATTCTTGAGCTAATATCAGTTTGGGCTGAAGCAGCCCATTTTCAGCTACCAACTCCTAGGGGATAATGGCGGGGCCATATCTCTGGCTCAGAGTGGAGTTGGGACCCGCCGTTGGGAGAGCATGGGGAGCAACTGTCAGTCGGCCTTGGAGCCCCTTGGTTCCCAGGAACTCGCCTGTGGCTGGGCGGGACACCCCCCCTATTGGCAGGGTTTCAGGGTCCGGACTGAGCAGGGCATGGGTTGTGTTTGAGCCCCCGCCCCCACCAGCCACTGAGAGGGTCGGACCTGGGATTGGGATACGAGTTGGGATAGAGTGGCTATTGTCCTGTGATGCACTTACCCCAGTCCAGTCTTAACCCCATGTGTACATATCCTGATGTGTTGCTGTACATACTTTCGTTCCCTTGTTGCAGAGTGGCAAGGATCCTGAAACGCTTTGTCACATGACATGAGCGCATTGATGCCCTTGTGAGCGTAGTGCTTTGCCTGCCTGCTCACTTGCGCGTGTCCACCGCAGCGTCCCGTGGCCGGCCCCCCACGGGAACACGTCAAAAGCGTTTCACCGCCGCGGGGTTACCGAACCCTCGCGTGCCACTCGGGGCCACCAACCCCGAGCAGCGCGGCGCAGCTTGCAGCTCGCAGCGCAGCGCAGCGGCTCGCAGCGCAGCGCAGCGGCTCGCAGCGCCACCCAGCAACAGCGCCGAGTTCGTCACGGAGCCAGCAGCGCCGTCCAGAGCATCGCCCTGACCGCGCCGCGACCGTGAAGGAAGTGGACAGACCAGACCCATCGGACGACCAGCAAGGCCGCGTCAACCACTTCCACAACCACTGGCTGACCAGCACCAGCCGCACGCCCAGTCCAGTGCTGCAGCACCCGCCTCAACAACCACCACCAGTTCGTTGAGTTGAACGAGTGCATACCAAGGACCTCAAGACCAACTACGCCCCCGCTGCCATGGTGAATTGGCAGGAAGCGGGCAGGTTGTGGCCGCGGCCCCACCCCCATGCAGCGCGCCTGCTGCGTGGGCTGGCTTGGGACCAGCACTACCGCCACAGCCACCCCCAGTGCGAAGGCGGCATGCCCGGGAGCTTCGAGCTCCGCGAGGACATGGGGGAGGACCGCCTGCGGGCTGTGGAGGAGTGGCTGCGGGCGGAAGGGTACGAGTACCGCTTCCGCCGCAAGCGCTGGAGGACGTGGACCCGGCCGGACAGGCCCGGCGAAGGCCTGCGTCCCGACGGGATTGAGGAGGACGAGGAGCCCAACGTGTACCCGTCGGGCGCCTCGATCAATGTCTCCATGTGGGACATGATCGAGAAGAACTTCCCGGAACCGGGGAGCGAGCGCAGGCTGCAGGGCAGCAGCAGCGCGTCTCCGGGGAAGGAGAAGCGGTCCGCCGGGGACAAGAAGCGGGACCGGAGGTGGCGGGAGTACCAGGAGTCCCTGGCCGCCGAAGCCGCCCAAGGCGCCAAGGGCGGAACCCCAGCCCCCAGTCCCCAACGGGCCAATGGTGGTCATCACCCCGGCCACGCCACCCTCGGCGACTTCATCCAAGTCGCCAGGCAGACCAAGGCCAAGCCCAGTCAGCTGCTCATGAGGCCCCAGCAGGCCCCAGCAGGCCCCAGCAGCGACGTGGAGTCGGCCCACCGCGGGATGATGCCGGCCGACCAGGCCAGCTATAGCAGCGGCGTCGCTCCCGACAGGGACGTGGCGCGCGCCTGTGAGCGCGTCTGTGGGGTGCCCTGCAACCTTCGGGTTGTCCGGCAACGGGCCAGGCAGCACAGCGCTGCCGTGGAGGGCGCCTTCGGCATCGCCCAGGAGGAGGCTGCGGAGTAGGCGCATGGCATGGCCATCCACGCCCGGACCGTGGCGGCCATTGCGGCCGGACTCACGGCCGTAGCCGCCCATGGGGCAGCGACTGCCCAGGTCAACGGTGAGTTGGCGGCAGCCGATGAGGAAGCCCGCCTGACGCAGGAGGCCATTGCCTGCAGGGAGGCCGAGGTGAGGGCGCTGGAAGAGGCGCTTGCCCAAGAGAGGGCAAAGAAGGAGGCGGAGGAAAGGGCCCACGCCGAAGCGACGGCCAAGGCCCAGGCGGATGCCGCCAAGAAGGACGCCATCGAGGCCGCGCGACGGAAGGTCGCTGAGGAGAAGGCCAAGACGGAGGCGGAGCTGGCGGCGTTGGAAGCGCAGAAGGCGCGGCCGCAGTAGGCCCGGGAAGCCGAGGCGGCTCGTGCTCGGGAAGAAGCCGAAGTGCGGGCTGCCGCAGCCACCGCCGCCACAATGGAGGAGGCAGAGGCCAAACTCCGCCGCGAGACTCCCCCGGGAGGATCACGAGTGGAGATCCTTCGAAAACTTTTCGAAGGGGACGCCTCCTCCAGGATGACGCTGGACGAGGCCGACACGGGCAGCAGTGGGAGCAGTGGCCCCACCGCCCGTCGACGGAGGAAGGGCAAGGGGAAGACCCCCGAGAGGCCGCGGAGGCCAGCGGGTGGACACCCCCACGACAGTGACCCCTTCTTCACCGCCAGTGACGGGGATGAACGAGGCCGCCGACATCGCCAAGTGGTGGCTTGGACGGGCGGAGGAGGCGGAGACGTCCCCATGGAACCGGAAGGTGAGGATGAGGATCTCCCTCCTCCCTACCGGAGCTCGGAGCCTTCCGAGACCGAGACGCCCAGGTGGGGCGACATGGACGAGGATGACGACATGGACTTCGGCATCACGAAGAAGCGCCCATCCTCGGACCCACCGAGGCGACCCGGCGGAGACCCACCGGGACCTCCTGGCGGAGGACCATCAGGACCCCCTGGAGGCCGTCCACCAAGTGGACCCCCTGGAGGCGGACCACCGGACGGGGGAGGACCCCCTGGACCGGGCGGACCCGGCAGAGGCCCTCCTGGAGGACCCCCTGGGGACCCCGACGACCCACCAGGGAACGGCGACCCTGATACCACCTGGCGGTGGATTGTCTACCTCCGCAGGAGAGTCCAGTTGCTCGAGCTGGAGGTAGACACGGGCAAGGGCGAGATGGCTCGCATCTCCAGGGTCGCCGCGCGCGCGCAGAAGGAGCTGGACATCGCCAGGGCCCAGACCAAGTCGCTGACCAACGTCTTCAGCGGCCTGCAGCAGAGGCTGGACGCGCTGGAACCCCTGGGAGCGTCGGCAGCGACCACCCACCCCTGGAGTCTGGCTTGTCGGACGACGGCTGGGGACCCGGACCAGGTCCAGGCAGACCCCACGCCCCCGGCGGAGCCCCCAGGAGTCGCCCCAGCGCCAGTGCCCCCTCTCTCACCGCCCCCTCCAACCACAGCGCGGGCCGCCGCAACGAGCGCGTGCCGCCCGGCAGTGGCAGTGAGGATTGGCGTGATGAGTGGCTCAGCGCAGAGCACCGCAACCGCCGTGCTCCACCGCGGGCACCGGTACGCCCCCGACGTCCCGCACCAGCCCCGGAGCCAATCCCCATCGCTGGTGGACGTTATGGTGGACTCAGGGATGAGGTCCCCAGAGGAGACGTGGAATGGGATGTCGGTGAAGGTGAGGACCTGGATCTGGACCTGGAGGAGTTCGACATCAGCCCGCCGCGTGGTATACGACGGGAGGCCGCTGAACGCAGCTGCCGGCGCCGTGATGAGGATGCGTACATGGAAGAAGTACGGCGTGAACTTCTAGGTTCAGCGTACATGGGGGAACCGCGGCGTAGCCACAGGGATTCCATGGAGGAGATGGACGTGGCGGCCGTGGGAGTCCGTGGGCGAGGCCGATGGGAACCTCGGTCGACCTCGCGGCCGGCGTTCATGGTCTCTAAGGCCGCGGACGCCGCCGTGTGGGAAGACTTGAAGGACATCAAGCCCTCCATGTACGACGGCAACCCCCTCAACCTCGACCGCTTCTTGGAGAAGCTGGACGATTGGGGGCTGACCGTCACTGAAGACCTGCCTCCCGCGGATGCGGAGAGATATGTCTTCAGACGGTTCAGGTACCGCCTGCCGGAAGTGCTCGGCGAGCTATACTTCGTGGCGACCAAGGAGGGGAGAATCAAGACCCTCAAGGAAGCCAAGAAGTGGCTCAACGAGCAGGAGCGGGTGGACGCTCCGCAGGTGGCTGCCAAGCGCTGGAAGTCCATCAAGCTTGAGCATGATGGACGGGAGATCCGCCTACGAGATTGGCGAGAATTCCGAGGGAAATACACCCTCTTCCGCCGCAACGTGGAGGATTGGAACGAGGGTGACCAGCAGGCTCGCCTGCTCTCCATGCTGCCGGAAGCATGGATCAAGAGGGTCACCAAGGAGGAATCCAAGCGGGCCAAGTCCAACCACACGGTCAAGATGATGCTCCCCAAAGAGTATCATACGAACGTGGTGGCTTGGGCGAAGAAGAACGTGGCCCGGGATGTCAAACGGCACTCCCTGCGGAACGCTCTTCTCATCACCGTCTCGGGCGATCGCGAGAAGACCGCGATGTGGCGCCTTGACGAGTGTGAGTTGAGCGGCCAGACCATCCGTCTGCAGGCCATCCCGGCGCGGATGAGCTGCGACGAGATCCTGGAGTGGGTTGGCGAGGAAGTACTCAAGGAGTGCCGAAACCTCCACCACACCCGCGGGTTAAGGCCCGGCGACCGCGACGTCAACTACGTTGGCGAGGGACCTGGCGGGGAAGCTGCCATGGACCCAGCGGGAGCCGGCGGCGATGAGACTCTCGTCGACGATGACGACGACGATGAGCCCGCCGAGGTGGCCGTTTGTGCCTACGTGGCCAAGAACCTGAGCGCGGGGAGCAAACCGGGAAACTGGAAGCCCCTGCAGCAGGGTTGGAGGAAGCAGGAGAAGAGGGACCCTCGCCGCATTGCCGACCCTCCGCTGTCCTTTGGGGAGTTCATACGAGCTCACCCTCAGGGCTGTTTCGTGTGTTATGGGAGGAAGCGAGGCTTCAACCATGACCACTGAACATGCCCCGTCCACAAGGCCAACACGGAGGCTTACAAGAAGGCGCACGGGTCCAAGAAGCGTGCGCCCGCGGGTATCCGGGAAGCCAAGGTGGAGGTGGACAGGGACGAGCTCTCCAAGCTGGTGTCGCAGGGGACCGAGTTGGCCAAGGAGATCCAGGAGATCAAGAGGAACTGGGTCCCCAGGCCGGACAACAAGAACAAGGAGAACAACCAGAACAACCAGAACAAGGACAAGGACAAGAAGCCTACTCGCAGCGAAAGAAGGAAGAAGGGCATCAACGAGGTTGATGCGGAGGAGAACACCCCTTCTTCCACAACCGACGCCCCCTAGCGGAGCCCCTGCAGCCAAGGGCCCCAGCTAGGGGGGTCGCAGGATGGTGACGTGGGAAGCGCCGAACCATCCCAGTCGGGAGTCGATAAGCACAAGGGGACTGCCGCGGGCAGAAGGCCCGGTCCGGCGCCCAGTCGCGGAGGCGGGGTGAGGGCAAGTGAAGGCACGAACCCTTGCACCCGTCCGTCCTTCGCGACCAAGAATGTGTTTGATGTACTACAGGATCTATCCGAGAGTATCGGAGGATCACCCGGACCGCAGCTGGATGCTGCAGATGGGCAGCCTGAGCCCATTGTCCACGATCTGCACGAGTCGCTTGTTGAGCTTCTGGAACGGCCGGAGATCCTGAGTTTGCACGCCGTGCGCCGTGTCGGTCGCGAGCGGCAGTTGCATCTTAAGGTCCGTGCCCTATGCGGGGAAGTGGAAAAGGTTTTCAACGTGTTGGTCGACACGGGAGCTCAAGTCAGCTTGGTCAAGGCTGGCCTACTTCCACCAGAGTGTCTGACCGACAGTCGGAAACCTGTCAGGCTGAAGGTGGCAAACGGCCAGTACATGGTGGGAGGCACGAAGGAAGCGGCCATCGGGCTGCAGTTCGTGAACCATCGTGAGCTGAGCCGCCCAGACCTCGGCAAGGAAATCCTCCTGCACGGTCGCTTCTACGAGGCCGAGATGGACTGGGACATGATCGTTGGGTACGACTTCATGATGGAGACGGACTTCGGCGTTCTCCCGGCCCAGGCCTCCATGACCCTGTACCAGGACGACCAGCTCTCGTGGCTTTTGTCACCTGAGCACCATGTGGAATGCCAATGGATCCACCCTGAACGCAATCAGCTCGAAGTGGCCGCGCTGGACACTGAGCCAACTGGTCCTGCAAACCAGGAGTACGGCGTAAGGCCGGAAGTGGCGAGCCGAGTTGTCGCGGACTTGGGAGCTTCGGATCTGGCCCTGGATGCGTTCTCTTCAGGAACCTTCGCCCATCTTCGGGTATGTGAGAAGTACTGGAGCGCACAGGACTCCGCGTGGAAGAAGCACTGGGGTCCGCATCAGGGCTTGATGTGGATCCATTGCCCTCGATGGGACATTCCAAGAGCGATAGCGAAGATTCGCAAGGACCGCTCCAAGGCAGTGCTGGTTGTTCCTATGGGATGCACCGGGGAGGAGAGTACCCGACATTGGGTAGCCTCATTGACCAACATGACCTTAAACAAGGTCGTCCTACCGGCTGGAGAGAGTGTCTATCAGGACGCTAAGGGACAGCCCATGCCACCCCAGAGATGGCCAACGGAATTCCACTATGTGGATGGGGGCCTTGATCAGGCCGACACCACGGACTTCGTGTGTGTCAACCGTATCATAGCAGAGCCTTGGAGGCAATACTTTGCGGTTCCCCCTGTTGACATCGAAGAATCGGAATCCGAAGACCCCCTCACTGAAGAGGAGTGGGATTTGGTTCAGGGGTATATGGATCAGCCCTTTCACGACTGGGGAAACCAGCGTGAGGGCAAGGGCCAGGATAGAGCCTGGTGGAAAGTGGACTCGATCGTCTCTGGTTCCTATGACGGGAACACCTTCGTGCAGAGGGTGCTGGACCACCTATCCAGCCAGGACGAGCCAATCGGGGGTAACCCACCCACCTACGGCGATCTATTCCGAGGCAAGACCAGAGATGGCCCTTTGGGCTACCTGGGAAGACCACCTGAGCCGAAAGCGAGCGGGGTCGCTACCCCTCAAGTAAGCTCCGTGGTTCAAGTGCCCGGAAAAGCCAAGGCGGAGTCCGATGACTGCCCCAAGATCCAGGCGTTGAGGGCCAGGCTGAAGCAGAAGTATGGTGATACCTTCTTCAGCGGTAAGCCTGTGTTTCCCCCACCGGTGCGTGGACCGTATGGCGAGGCCAAGATACGACTGAAGCAGGACCCCCGTGTGTATCGGCACCGGGAGTTTGCCCTGAGGGGCGAGAGGAAAGAGGCCATGGAGAAGATCCTCCGTGACTTCATCCAGAGAGGCTGGCTCGAGCCGTGCCACTCCGAATGGGCCTCTCCGTGCTTCGTCGTCCCCAAGAAGGTTGCCGCTGAGTGGCGGCTCGTGGTCGACTACCGCGGCCTGAACGCCCAAACGCAGCACGACAGCTATACGCTGCCCCTCATTGAGGACATGCTGCAAAAGCAACACCGGCGGAGGATCTTCACGGTGATTGACCTGAAACATGGTTATCATCAGATGCCTCTCGCCGAGGAGTCCCGTGCCTGCACAGCCATGAGCACCCCACTTGGACCTCTCCAGTGGAAGGTGATGCCCATGGGCGTTACCAACGGCAATGCAGCTTTTCAGCGGATGCTGGAGAACCTGCTTGAGCCGGTGCGCGACTGTGCGGACCCCTTCGTGGACGACGTGATCATCGCGTCCGGGGACCCAAGTATGAGCTACGAGGAGCTCCTGGAGGCACACGAGAGGGACGTCACTCGAGTGCTGGACCTTCTGGTTCGGCACAAACTCACGGGCAGCAGTGACAAGGCCACCATTGCGGTAAGCGAGGTGGTCTTCGCTGGCCACGTGGTCGGGAACGGGCAGCGAAAGCCCATACCTGGCAAGGTGGCTGCGATTGAGCACTGGGAAAAGCCCAAGACGGTCTCTGAGCTACGGGCGTATCTGTGGTTCTGCAACTACTACTCGGGGTATATCAAAATGTATGCCGAGTATGCAGCCCCCATGACGACCATGCTCAAGGGCAACCGAGAGGAGACCAAGAGGGGGTCCAAGAAGGCTCTGGTCTGGACACCTGAGTCCGACCGTGCCTTTGAGGGGATGAAGCAGGCGCTGCTATCCGCAGTGGGTCTGCACCTCGTGGATCCCGACCGAGGGTTCGTCCTGCGCACCGACGCTTCCAACTACGCCATTGGCGCTGTGTTGGAGCAAGTGCTTGATGACGGGAGGCACGTGCCCGTGGCCTTCTGGAGACGAGTCCTGGCGGAAGGCCAGAGACGGACGGGGACGCCCCGTGAAAAGGAGGCGTATGCCATCGTCATGGCTCTCAGGAAATGGGCTGGGTACATAGCCCTCCATCCCGTCACCGTCTGCACCGACCATCAGAGTCTGCAGTCGTGGCACAAGGAGCACGTGGACAGCCCCTCAGGTCCCGCCTCCCGACGGGCAAGATGGCATGAGACCTTGGCCAAGTTCGACCTCACGGGTGTGTATATTCCTGGAAAGGTGAAAAAAGGATAACACCGTGGCGGACTGTCTCAGTAGGTGGGCCTATCCCGCCAGCAAGGGCATGCAGGATATCTCTGCCCATGGCGATGAGGCTGAGACTGCTGAAGCCAAGAGGATCATTGAAATGGAGCGCCTGATGGAGGAGGAGGGTGCTAAATGCTTCGTCGTCATGGCTGCGAATGCCCCCCTCGCGTCGAGGGTGAGCAGAGCGGTCAGAGTACTCGCCCCTGATGGAGCTGAGTCCGACAAGCACCTCTTCCCGGAATCTTGCCTCCAGGACGACTGGACCGACGACTACGCCAAGTCTGAGGCCTTTGCGGCCGAGTATAGGGCTGTGACCGACCCTGATGACGGCAGAAGTGGCCAAAGGGGCTGACTGAGGAAGATGGCAAGCTCTACCGGAATGGTAAGCTGCTAGTACCGGAGTCCCGGGTGCTTGAGCTTTGTGAAGCTTGGCACCACCACATGCTGCACCCAGGGGTCAAGAAGCAAGCCCTTGACATGCAGCGTCGGTTCGAGATCGACCACATCGTTCTCTACACCGCCATCAAGAAGGTCAGGAAGGGTTGCTCGGTCTGTCAGGCCTGCAATCCCGATAACCGGAACGTCAAGGGAGAACCCCAATGGACCCCGGTTCCGGATCAGCCCATGAAGAGCGTGTCCATGGACGTCTTCTCCATGCCTGAAGTGCACATTGGTAAGGAGACCTTTGACTGTGTGGTTCTCTGTGTGGACCGCCACAGCGGCTACGTTGTAGCCGTTCCGGCACGCAAAAAGGGGTTGCTTGCCGAGGAAGTGGCAGTCATGATGATTCGTCATTGGCTGACCGTCTTTGACATCCCCCGCACCATTTGCAGTGACCGAGGGCCCCAGTTTACTGGTGGCTGGTTCAAGGCTATGTGTTCCCTCATGGGAATACGTCATGCCAAGAGCGTCGCCTATCTCAGCCGGTCCAACGGCCGTGCTGAAGTGGCTGGACGGCAGCTGTTCGAGAAGCTGCGCAAGATGCACATCACCAATCCACGTCGGAACTGGTTTGAGGAGATGTGGCCTGCTCTGAAGGCCCATCATGACACCCCCACTCCGGGCGGTTTGTCCCCTCACCAGATTCTGTTCGGCAGGGACCCCCTGGGTAGGGGACTTCCCTTGTCTGGTGATTGCATGGCTATGGATGCCAAGGAATTCTTCGCGCGGCAAGAGCAAACGGCGCGGGACATCCGCCAGCAGCTTGAGAAGGAGCGTGCTGAGCGTCAGAAGTCTGCCCCGAGCTTGACAGCGCAGAAGTTCAGGGTGGGAGACCCGGTGTGGGTGATCAGACCCCGCCCTATGGGCACCCACCGCACCAAGACCTGGTTCACACCCGGCGAGGTGGTCCGCAGGATTGGTGAGGACACCTACCGCATCAACGTAGGTCACGGACAGTTCCGGGAGCGCCACGAAAGTCAACTCCGTGTGCGGGAACCCGACCTCCGTGGCCAGCATGTGTCCCTGAGCTACGCCGCACATGAGGCCGATTCGGACGACGACTATGCTGAGCAGGATGACTATACAGTCGAGAAGATCCTTGCTCAGCGTCCGAAAGCCTCGGCACCAGGAGGTCTGGAGTTCAAGGTTCGTTAGCGAGGCTATGGGCCGTCCCACGACACCTGGGAACCCGTCTCCTCGTTCGTGCCGCGGGTCAATACTCCCTTCATGGAGTACATCCGCAAGCACAAGACCAAGATCCACGTCTCGGACTTGGCAGCACTCACCCGGGCGATTGCAGCCAGGGGTGCCTGATCAGCGCCCCGAGCTCTCCCCTGATGCGTATTGAGCTCTTGTGAGGCCGACGGATCGTCCCTTACTTGCTTGCTCTCTTCCATCTTTCGGTGACAGAGTGGCCATATACCCCCCCCTGCTGAATCCAGAGGAGGATGGCCCCTCTCTTCAATTCTATTCGTCACTCCCCACCTGCTGAATCCTTGGGAAACCAGGTAGGGCGACTGACCTTCATTTTTCTGAGCTCTTGGGGCCTTGAAGCCCATACGACGTTGCGCAACGGATGCCGCTGTCATCGGCATTGCGATTTTTGGTGTGTGGTCTGGTCCCATTGCATTTGCGGGATCCAGACCAGTCGACGTGTGTCTCGAGACTATATATGGCCTGAACTCAGGCGTTTTCTTGCCTACCCTCCTGCATTGCCTTATCCTGACCGTGGCGTGGTCTGGCGCTCTGTCCAGAGTGTGTTTACACGCCTATTTACCCAGATTATTGCTTGTTTTTCTGCCCTTCAGGATATGTGCATCTGTATGTTAAGTGTCATCAGCCCATCGCTGAGGGATGGACTGTTTTTCACCACGAATCGGGATACAGAGGCGCCTTGAGTCGCCGTGTACATGTTCTTACAGCCTGGTCCAGCCTGGACCAGTACCGCATTACATATTCTTCTGTTTGAGTGCCTGTGATACCGTGTTGCCCTATTCGCTGTGATGTGTAGAGATCCTGATGGCGCCAGGCGGGAAGCCCAGTTGCCTGACTACACTCCCAGCGGTCCGCCACTGTCAGTCCCAGTGTGAGCCTATTGATTCGCAGACGCACTTGCAGTCGGATGGCGGCCTCCGGTGCCCCTGACCTCGGTCAGTCTGCCTGGGAAACTGGTGGTTTGAGGAGTCGACGCCTCCGCCCACACTGCATGAGGACTCCCTCATGTATGGCCTTCGTGGCAGTAGGGCGAGGGAAAAGAGGGCCTTGATGCCCGATCCCTTCAGGAGGAGATCCCTTAAGATCCCTTAAGGAGTTCGGCTGTGGCACTCTGGACTCGCGTCGTATGGATATTGACATGGTGCGCCCGAGGAAGGACCCGTGGGGACTCTCCCCAGTCGGCGGGCCTTGGGAAGCTTGGGGTAGCCTGATGGATCTTTGTGGTCGCTCTCGACCTGTGGGACCACTTCGGTCGTCGTGTGTCGCCTATGTTGGCCGTGTATGCCACTGCCACTGTGGTGGTGACCGTAGCAGCCGGCACCCGGTGCGCCTGGTATGGGTTAACGGGTCCTTTGGATGCCGAACAATCGCCGCCAGGACCCGGGACTTGATACTTGATACTATACATGTGCTACGAGCTTTTACAGCATCATACCTATCTTACTGTGGGATTTGGGCAGCCTACCCTGAATCAGCCTGATTTGAGGATGTGACACACCCCCCTTCAGGAAGTGGTCCTGGGTACCCGCTGCCATGCGTGGGTGTTATCGAGCCCCCCCCAGGGTTTGCTCTAAGGAGGGGGGTGAAGCGGTACCCAGAACCTATGGCCCATGGCCCGGAGGCCTGTGAGCCGTCACACCCGTTATGGCCCATGGCCCAGAGGCCTGCGAGCCGTCACACCTATGCGGAAGCCGTTGACACCGGCTATCCCTGTTCTCTAACCCGTGAAATCTGGAATCCGATTTCTAACCAATAAATCGATGTAGAATTACCGTGATTTTATTGTCTTGATCGATTTTCGGGCGGAAATCGGTGAAATACCCGATTTCTACCGCGATTTCTAATTGTCGTGAAATCGCCGCCTGATGTCGCCTGTTCTCGCGCCTTCGTCGCTTCTCCGTGGCGAGTTTTGTGATTGGCTTTTCTCGAGTACCTGTGAGGTTCTAAGAGAACTTAAGGGCTGAATCTAGAGGGTATTTAATGTACTTTCATCTGGTGTGTTCACCAGAATTTTTCGCCGTTACGTTTTCGAGAAAATCAGCGCGCAAGGCTTTCCGTCGATCGTGCGAACTCATGCTTCTCAAGGACCAGGAGTTCGCACGGAACCCTACGTCTCCCCCCTATGTCTTTCATCCATGCCCCTTTCACGCGGGCATATCATCTTGCTTAGGGAAGCGGGCAATGGCGGTGTTTTAGGCAGCCTATGGGTCTCGCAAACCCAAGTCGTTTGCGTGCGCAAACGCTAACTTTGTGGCCTTGTGAGCATGAACGTTAATGACCGAACACAATGCTCACAAGACCAAAAGCCCGAGGCCATTTTCGTTTTACGAGCCAACTCAACGATGGCTCCACGCAATTCAATGCGTACCAAAACTCTATTTTCAAGAGAGGGCAAGTTTTGGTCGAAATTTAGGCCAAAATGGCCAAACCCTCGAGGCTCGTACTCGAAGCCTATGGGGAGTTGAGCCTCGAACCAAGACAATATGTAAAGTATAGACCACGAAGGACATCGTTGATGGCTTGGTTGATTTTTACAACCTTGTCTTCTATTTTATATAATTTCGCCTTGTGAGCACGCGTGCCACATTGCCTCTTTGCACATGCGCTCATATGCAAGCAGTAATGACACGAGTGGGCGGAGACAATCTAACCATAGGGTGCATATTTGAAAGCACCTACTATGGGCCTACTCCAAAAGTGTTTACTCATATTTTTGCTCCTCAAGGTCCCAAGGATATGTTCATGCCAATATCGCCGATATATGCACTTTTTCCCATAAATAGTGTGCTTCAAGGATTGAGGTGTTAAAAATGCTTTCATTGTGCTTTGAACCTCAACCCTTGGTGCAAAAGGGAAGCAAAGCTTCGGTTTACATCCATGCAAACGCCCGAGGCTCCTTTCTCTTGCGATACGGAGATACGATATTTGGAGGGACCGCTCTTGGGTGAATTTTGGCCGTTTTGCCCAAAATGGCCACAAACTCCTTCTCCCCCTGATTTCACCCCCGAGGTTGCGTGCGCCACTTGACCAAGGGTAAGGGCAATTTGGAGAGGGCACATAAGCCCACATCAAATGGGGTGTTTCCCCATGTGGCCTCTCCTCTTGATGGGAGAGTTGTGAGTCACCCAATTTGGGGTATGTTGCCATTATGCCCCATACGTGTGTCACTTTCCCTCCAATGGGAAAAATGGCTAGAGGCGACCATGAGGGATGGCAAGTGGCACATATTGGGACCTAAGTCCCATGTATCTATAGCATCTTTGGTTGAAAGAATCCTCGCCGTGGCCATGGAGATATGGAATTATGAGTGCGGGCCGTTTTGGCCAAATTTCGCTGTTTTTGCCATTGTATGCCATATTGGAATTACCATCCCTCCATTAGGCACAGAATCTAGCCAGGGAGGAGTGGTGCATATTGTGGTATATGACCAAGGGTTGAACGCCCTTGAGTTTCGTATTTGCTCCTCCGGCTCATCCGGAGTTATTCAACTTTTGGTGCGATCCACGCTCCCCACTTTTGCACCGCATGTTGCTTTCTGCCCCGTCCGTGTGGTCATCCCCTCGGTGAACAGTAAGCAGCCGGCGTGACAGCAAGCGATATCCCAGGGCATGGGACCAAAGGGGATATCAAGGGTTGTGAATCAAGGCTTGGCGCGTCAATATCGCCAAGATTTCCTACCCTGGACGGTCGCCCGAGACGGCCAATTTTGCCATTTGGCAATCATGACCCCACGTGACGAACCCGTGGTGCCCTGATGCCGGGACCTCAGAGGGAACCAGGTTGGGTGAGGGTTCCAGGGAGTTCGTATGCGAAGCGCATAGGGTCAGTTGCCTCGTCCCTACCTCTGGCGGGTCCGGACCAGGGGTCAATTTTGGAGATTCTTGAGCTAATATCAGTTTCGGCTGAAGCAGCCCATTTTCAGCTACCAACTCCTAGGGGATAATGGCGGGGCCATATCTCTGACTCAGAGTGGAGTTGGGACCTGCTGTTAAGGGAGCATTAGGAGCCACTGTCGGTCGGCCTTGGAGCCTCTTGGTTCCCAGGAACTCGCCTGTGGCTGGGCGGGACACCCCCCCTATTGGCAGGGTTTCAGGGTCCGGACTGAGCAGGGCATGGGTTGTGTTTGAGCCCCCGCCCCCACCAGCCACTGGGAGGGTCGGACCTGGGATTGGGATACGAGTTGGGATAGAGTGTCTATTGTCCTGTAATGCCCTTACCCCAGTCCAGTCTTAACCCCATGTGTACATATCCTGATGTGTTGCTGTACATACTTTCGTTCCCTTGTTGCAGAGTGGCAAGGATCCTGAAACGCTTTGTCACATGACATGAGCGCATTGATGCCCTTGTGAGCGTAGTGCTTTGCCTGCCTGCTCACTTGCGCGTGTCCACCGCAGCGTCCCGTGGCCGGCCCCCCACGGGAACGCGTCAGCAGTGGGGGGGGGTATGGACGAGATTAGTAGTGGGGTACACCTAGACGTGGGCGTCCTTAGGCTTCCCTACAGGGTTAGTCCTCATGGAGTTGAGGAGCTGGTCAACAAAGGAGGGGAGAGGGGTTAGATGCATAAATTTAAGGGAGGGGATTTGGCTGCGCAGTTCCCTTCACAAGGTTGTGGCCCATCCCCTCCCCCTGAGGTAGGAGTTGCGGGCGGGGCTGCGCATGTCGATGTGGATGACCTCGGGGGAGGGGTCGAGGGATGCTGCCCAGCCCACGACATCATCCACCCCCAGTGCCCCCGACCCGTACGTCGCCTCCTCCAATTGATGGTGGGCGACGGGAAGGGCTTGGTAGTGGGCGAGGGTGTCGGCTGCGGGGTCGGGGCGCGAGGCCAGGCTGGCGAGCAGGGACATAGTCTGCTGGGACATGATTCAAAGAGAAGAATGCGAAGGCTTTGAGAGCTGTGACAAAGCGAAAGAGTGGAAAGCAGGGTAAATTCGTGCAAAATTCGTACGAAACTCGTGCGAATTTCACATTCTCGTGAATCTGTGAATCTACCGTGAATTTGTGCGTGAATCTGGGTGGGTGAATTTCACATTCACGCGAATCTCACCAAATGTGTTGAACCATGCGGGGACTTTAAACCTCCAAATTGCACATATTTGTTGGATCTTACTTTGGGCGAAGGTAGCACGACAAAAGCACACGATAGCACCAAGTTACGAGCAAAACGCAGCAACATTGGGTGAAATTCACGGTACCGTGAATCTCGGATTCAAACGGCCGGTTCTCGAAGGGTACAGATTCTCCACCTGGAAGCGGAGAACAAGCTGCTGCGCGAGCAGCTGAGGGCGGCGAAAGCCGTCAGCAAGACGGCGCAAGAGGCCTCACCGGCAAGCGCGCCGCGTGGGAGCGGCGGGAGAAGGGGTTGGAAAAGCAGAGGGCGGAGTTGCAGCAGCAGCTGTCCGCCACGGCGCAGGTGCGTGCAGTTGGGGGGAGGGGGGGGGCAGAGGGTGGCGCCGACCCCGACCATGTGCTGTACCTGCAGGCCGCGGCCGTTGAGTTGCACTCTGCACTCAGCGCCCAACGCCATGTGGCCATCAACATGGGGGTCAAAGAGGCCACCCTCAGGGAGCTGAAGGGCCTGCTGGACAACCACCCGGTTGCGCACCTGCTGGACCCCAAGCGCAGCCGGGCGGAAGAGGGCGAGGGGAGTTAGGGCATCAAGCGGTCGAGGAAATGAGCAGGCTTTGGCGCGCGCCAAGGGGTAAGTTGGCGCGCCAACTCCTGATTTGGCGTGCACCAACAGGCGAGTTGGCGCGCGCCAAATGAGAAGTTGGCGCGCCAACTCAGGACTTGGCGCGCGCCAAGTCCTGAGTTGGCGCGCGCCAACCGCGCGCCAACTGTGTGCTAACTGTGTGCCAACGTGCGCCAACCTTCCGTTGTATGATCCAACCCTCCTGCCACGTCCTCACGTGCCGCAGGTCTTTGTTTGTGCACCATGCAGCAGGCCTTTCAACAGCTGGCGCCCTCAAACTACCGCGACAGGCGCGCGCGGCTGGCGCGCCTTCGCGAAGCCGTGGGGGAGATCCTGGGGCCACATTGGCAAGTACAAGTGAAACCCGGCGGCCGCCGCATCCACCTCGTTTGCGGGGAGGGCAAACCCCCCACCCCCGATTTGGAGCTGTTGGCCGGGGCCATTCTGTGGGAGAGCCGCAAAGATGGCGACAGCTTCCGCAAACTGCAGTACAGCCGGGCCCACAGCCAATGGAAGTGCCCATGGGGAACCCTGATGCAGGTGCGAAAGGCATTGTCCGCCCCCCGTGTCACGGAGGTCCATTTTCAGACGGACGAGGACAATGACATTTTGGGGGCCGCATGCAATCTGTGGCAGAAACTGCAGGTATTTCTACCCTGCACCAAAGCGTTTCCCGGCGACCGCTCACGGTGACCTGTTACACACGGCCTGTTTTTTGGCACAGGTGATGTGGCACCGTGACGACCCCACGTTCCTGACGGACAACGTGTGGGTAGGCATCTCCTTCGACGGGACAAACCTCTGGCAGGCCTCCTTGGTGCATTTTGCCGTTGGAGACCTGCGGAGTCAAATGCCCTTGAGATCTTGGATCTTGCTGGGCGGATCCGAGAAGAAAGGTATCATTTCCCACTTGGCCTAGGTCTCTGACCTGAACGCGGACCTCATCCAGGTGGCGCAGCAGCAAATCCCCGATAAAGGGGGCTACCTGCGTAAGGTGATTCATTTTTTTATAGCAGACATGAAGGTGCAGGTCATTTTGGGGGGTTGCTCCTCGTTCACAGCCAAAAACCCCGCAGCCACTGTTTGTTGGGTGTCTCGGAAAAATCGGGCAACCATCCTGCACGAATGTGGTTGCGGGATGGGGGTGATTGTTGAGGCGTGGCTCTGGGCAGGGATGATATGCCTGATCGTGCGCCCCCTGCCAGCGGTCCCCTGATTATGGGCTGCATGGCGTGCACCGGCAACTGCACAATGGGCTTTCAACCCTCGTGAACAGCCTCCACCCGGTGCATCGGTGGAAGAGGGGAAAGGCCGTGAGGTGGGTGCAATGGTTCTTGGATCCGATTCGGATTCAGGCACGGACCGCCACCGGTGTTGCGTTGGAAGACGAGTGGGAGGATAAGAAGAAGGTGCCCCTCAAAATCGAGCAGACGGCGGCTGCAGAGTGGGTGAGGAGTGAGGGATGGGACACCATGTGTGACCATCTGGAGGGGGAGGGCCTCGTGCAGCATGTTGTTGACATGGGGGGGGTCCAGGTGTCCTGGACGGACGCCTTCCGGCAATGGGGAAAATCCCTGTTGGCAACAAGCGATGTCGTCTGGAAATCCGGACCGTTGCAGTAGCCCGACATGAAAATTCTGCGAACAGAATTGAAAAAAATAAGGGAGGCCCACAAGGCCTGTGAAATGAACGTCACCCTGTGGGCCCATCTGTGGATTGACCACCTGTTGGGATGGGCCCGCAGGTGGGGGCACATTGGCATTTTTGCCGCCTTCAAAGGAGAGGGGCGCCACAAGGCCGTGAAATGTGAAATTTCCAAGCGCAGCTTTCGAGGTGGAAGTAAAGGCGGCCGGGTGTCCAGACTGCGGGGGGCCAGAGTGCGGGTGAAGGGGGGCAAGGGGGATCGCACTCGGAAGGGGTGGGGGGAAGTGATCCGCTCAGATAATCTGGACTGGGGGGTGTAGAATAAAACATTTTCTGTTTGGGAGTCGTCGTGGACGAAGCAAAGGGGGTACAAAGAGAATAAGGGGGTCTTCGTCCAGGCCGAACAGAGGTCCAAAGGCATCTGACCTCTACATATGATTGCTATGCCTCCATGGCCCCCAAGTTTGAGCTACACCTCCACAATGTATACTACTTTCATCATCGGGAAGCACATCTGTTGCACATTGTTTTACACATTCTTTTGCACATTCCACAAAAGAAGAGGGAACAATGCTTTCTTCGTGCCAAGTGTGCAAGGGCAGGTGAGGGACGGAATTTCCAGTGACAACAATAGTGTGCAACTCTATAGTTGGATCGGTGGGGACACTTGGCGTGCGCCAACTCCGGAGTTGGTGCGCGCCAACTTGCGACTTGGCGCGCCAACTTGTGAATGTGCGCGAGCCAAGGCCCGGGAAGCCAACGTTTGGGACTTTTTTACCGTGTGGGAATGTTTTCAGCACGAGAGGGGCATGAAACCCGGGGTTTGTCAGGGTAAAAAGTTTCCATTTACACCAAAAAGGAGGAAAAAATCCCTAGGTAGCCAGTGTAACAGCATAATAGACACCCGCCATGGTTTGGCTGCATTCCGAAGCAATTTGGCAAATGTCTCTTGGCTTTGTAGTTACACCTGCCGTGGTAAAAGCCTCCTCCGTGACGATGGGGGGGTTGGGGATGTCGTGGGTGGCGAGAGGGTAGGAGTTGTGAAAGGAGGGGTGGGGGCAACCCATGCCAAGCCAGGTGAAGGGGGCGTTGGTGGTGTAGAGGGTGGGGTGGGTGATGTCAGGGATGTGGGTGCGCAGGTGACGGTTGGTGGAGAACTCTGTGGGAGCTACTGCATCCCACGCCTGCACCTTCACCGTCTGGTACCGCACGACGGCGTCCGTGGCTGTGCGGTGCGTCCAGCCACTTTTTTTTGACTGGATACACCAACAGCCACTGCTCCTCGGGGTCGAGACCCTGAGGCGGCATCTCCTGCAGCGCGAGGGCGTTGACGAACTCTTTTGACGCTGCAGCAGTGCACAGCTTCAGGGTCTTGTTGAGGCCCGCAAGGGTGACTTGCGACAGCTTCAACTCGACCGCGAGCGTCGTGGCGTACCGCCCCATCACAGCACAGCAGAACCCCCCTGATCAGGGCGAAGTTGACGCGGGTGGCGTCAATTTGCCAGACCAAGTAGGGATTGCCCAGCTGGTCCCACTTGCCGAAGAGAGCGGCCTCCAGGGTTTCGCGGAGGGGGGGGAGCTGGGGGAAGGATTCAGCGTCCGGGGGGGTGAGGGTGTAGGGGATGGGAAAATAGCCCGCGGAGAAGTGCTCGGAGCCGACGATGGCGACGTGGGCGTCGGGCACCACCTGCACCTCGGGGTTAGGTGCTGCAGCGGGGGCAGACGTGGGGTCAAGGACGACTGTCACCTTCTTCCCCTTGCCCTTCTTGGGTTGCTTTGCAGGCATCAGGAGAATAAAGTGGTGAGATGCCTAGAAGGCAACGGGAATGCATGAAGGATGTAAGGGGCACGGGGTGCAAACAAACAGGAAGAATGGGGCAGTTGGCGCGCGCCAAAAACGGAGTTGGCGCGCGCCAACTCAAGAGTGGGCGCGCCAAGTGCCAAGTTGGCGCGCCAACTTTGACTTGGCTTCCAAAAAGTTGGCTTCGACCCAAACAACCCACATGTTGTAACATAACAACAAAGCAACGCAACCATAAGCTGTAAAATATAGATAGTTCCTCACGTTTCATGCACAAGGCGTGGCAACAACACAGTGCACAAGTACAAGCAAGTTGAATGCTCTCGACATGGAGTTGACCAGGAGTTGGCGAATGTACAGTATCTGGGGTTGGCTTCGTAGTTACAGACGCAAGTTGAGCTGACAGGGATCCCCCAATGGGGACCCCTGTCTGTTGCATGTGGATGCAGGTGTGCAGGTGCGAGTGCAATTGGGAATAGCACGCACGCGATCTCATGTGACGAATAAGGCAGTGAAGAGTCTCTAATGCAAGAGAATGCAGAAGAATGTTGATAGATTTGATGTGTGGTGATGTTTTGTTGTATGTATGTTATCTCATTATTTTATAGAACGACGTTGAGCACATTATGTAGTGGATTATCAGAAAGTGCAATTTCGTGCTGCGCAACACAGGGAAAAGATAGACAGAACGTGAAGTCCTACATGCTCAACGTTCGATTCCTGTGGAGCGCCGTCTGTGGCGCATTGCGCATTTATGGAGAACCAGTTCCAGCCGTTTTTTGCGCTGCGTGTGCAACCAAACTTTGACAAGCCTCGCTGTGAAGAGCTGTCGCGTCAACTCATGGAGACAGGCTTCGTAAACCTGCGTGGAGTGGGAGTCCTCAGCGGAACTGGTCAGTCAGATTCACGCAAAGTGCTTGGAGCGCTGCAGTACTTAGCGGCACGACACGCCGGCATGTTTGGAGTTGAGGAAAATATTCTTAATTGATGACACAGGAGGTCTACGGCCCTTGCAAGGGTGGGAAGAAGACATGCTGCTCCCTCCCGCGTCTGTGAAGCGCGAAGGAAAATTTGTGCCTCTATTGTCTGAATGAGGACGATGTGTGAGCAATGGCGACAAGAAGTATTGCGAGCAGCTGCGGGAGCTCCAGCGGTACTCGCTGGGCAAAGAGTAGCGCGCGAGGCGTGAAGAAATTTTTCGAAATGGCGGTGAAGTTTGAGACCTCTTTGCGCCGTGGCATATTCAAAAAGTGGCCGCGGAGTATTTACGAGAACGGAACCAAGAAGTGAGCGGCGATGAGCTCGAGAAGGTGGACGGCACACGTCGCAGGACAAGAGGAACACGCGCAAGGCGTGAAAAGAAGCGCCGCACAGGATTTGATCAGTAAGGTAGTGTTTGTGTGTGGTTTTCTTTGTTCTACTGGGACGGGGGCTGCTGGGAGCGCCGCCGTCAGTAGCGTAGGAGCTTACCCATGTCACGACACGTGTCGCGGCACGGTTTCCAATGCCCGCCCCCCCTCCCCCCCCCTCCCCCCCCCCCCTCCGTGTCATGGTGGCACGGCCGGCACAGGCGACACAGGTGACATAAGTGCCGGACCCCCTCCTACACGAACCATTGCATGGCGTACTGTGGCATCGCCCCCCCCCCCCTCCATGTCATGGTGGCACAAGGGACATAGGTGACACAAGAGAGGTGCACAAGCAGGATAAAGCACAAGCACGCCTCCATAAAACACAAAACGCACACGCCTCCTCGAAACACAACACAACACAACGCAACACAGCAGCGGCCCCGTGTGACACGACACACCCTATGTGGCGGGCCAGTGGCACGGCACGGCCCAAGCCCCCCCCCCCCTCCGTGGCTGGGTAAGTTCCGTAGGTCAGTAACGTAGAGTTGGCGGGGGCTGCTGCACGCGCCGCCGCCCATGCAGGTTAGTGTTGTGCTAAGGTGGGGGCTGCTTTGAGCGCCGTTACCGTCTTTTGCTCTGTGTGCTCTGTGCTGTGACTATTCTTTAATTTGCTGCTTTCTTTAGTGCCTCAGTGCATTAGTTTCCCAATTAAACGAAGCTAGTGAAGCCGCCAATGCCAGTTATACTGTTATGTGTTTATGTGCTTCGTGGATGGCTGCCTCGTCGTTTCTGTTCCCCTCGCTTTTTTTTGTTGTTGTGGCGTTTTTTTTATGTAGCTCTTGTTGCAGCGAGCTGTTTTTTGTCGCTGCATTGTCTGCTTTGTGGCTATCGGTTTTCTTTGTTTCTTTTGATGTTGTGTAGGAACACTCGAGGGATTCATTGGGAGAATGACTTGTTGTTTGGGCAGTTGGGACTCCTTTTATTGGTGTGTCTGCTCTGTGCTTTGTGTTGTGCTGTTGTCTCGTTGTCCTTTTCGACTCGCTCGTGTTGTTTCGGTTCACTCGCGACTGCTTCGTTCGACATGTGTGTGTCATGTGCAAATCTGATCTGTCATCTGAAAATTGGACTTTGTCTCTACGTTCGTTATTGGCTTCGTGAGCTATCGTTTGTGTTCGACTATGCATATGGATATTCGCCTTTGTCTCGCTTTTCGTTTTCGTGCCATTGTGTGGCATTTTTGGACAATTTCACTTTCGTAGTACTGGTTTTGGCTGTGCTGCAACGCGTTGTGGCGTGTCAGTTGTCTCGCCGTTACTTGCTACGACGTGTGTTTTGCTCTGTTATTTTCGTCTTGTGTCACAGGCAAGCCAGAGAGCGCAGCTATTGGCGTTCGGGGGAGCTTAACATAAGTGTGGCAAGCCTCAGGCAAGAAGACTTGGTGCTGTGTACATTATTAAGTGGGTTTTTTTTTCAGCACTGAGTCAGACTTGAAAAATGTTTTTGCAAGACCACACTTTTGTTCTGCCCTGCCGCGTTGCCTGCTTATGACACAGTGTGTTTGTCTTTGGTGCTGGAATTTTGGAAATGTTTTGTGTTCAATGAATATGTTTTGTTTGGTTTTTCATTTTGTGTACTCGGCTGAGCATAGGGTTTGCAATGTTTTGCTGATAGGCCAGCTGGTGCATGCAGCCCAGCTCTGGCCTTGTGACACTTTTTTTGCATTGTTTCGTGGCTTTGTGGCCACATGGCAGCCCTTGAGAGGTTTTCTTTGAATTTTAGAGCAAAAGATATGTTTTTTTACATGTGACCCGGCACGACTCACAGGTTGTGGGGTGTACAGTGCCCAGGTGGGACAGCAGCAGATGCCTGATTGTAAATTACCTTAGGTAGACAGCACAGCAGTGTATGTGGTGTCGCGCGACAGGCGCCGATGGAAATGGGTCGTGATTTTGAAAGGGCATTTGGCGCCAGACAATAATCTAAATCTAAATGTGGTGAATCTGTTATTTTAAATGTTGTTTTAAATAAGAAATCCAAGTGCCAGGAGCAGAAACCTATAATTCGCCTGTGCTGCACTATCCTTGTCGCACCCTTGTTGCGCCCTTGTTGCGCCCTTTTCGCGCCCCTTGTTGCGCCCCTTGTTGCGCCTTAACACCCCTCATCGCGCCCTTATCGCGCGCCCTTGTCGCGCGATAATATCCTTATCGCACCCCTTGTTGCACCCCCTTGTCGCGCCCCCTTATGTGTTCTATTCATAGGTTTCCGTTGCACTTTTCCCTCCTCCCTTGTTCTCATACCTTCTCTTGTGTCCGTGGGGACTTGCCGGTGGTCATGGAGGCTTTGGGTGCAGCCAGAGTGTGCATTGGGGATTGGGTGGAACAACACAAACGTGTTTTGGGGACCCGAAGGGTGGTGAAGCGTTTCCGTGGACCCCTTGCAAAGCACCGCAATTTCTGCAAAAATGGAACATTTCGTGAGTCGATTTAAGTTGCTTAAACTGTTCTAAGGCGTTAGCCACAGGCCTTCCAAATCTACATAGATGCCTGTGAAAACACGGGAAAACAGTAAAATCTCGCGAATAATTACAAAATGGGGCACAACAACGGAAATTTAGTATAAAAAACTGCTATTTTGCCATAAAAAACGGCAATTCTCGCCGTTGTTACGTAGCCTTCGTCATCCCATTTTACGTCATCAATTGCGCTATTCAGCGCGCGTGCGAGCCACTGCGGGTAGCGGTCGGGAGGCCCTCCCGCTACCGCTTGACCCTCCTCCTTAAAGGTTTGTTTATCCCCCAAAGGGAGAAAAAAAAACCCAGAGGTAGCCTCTTCCTAGGTGTCCGGTGGGGAGCACCAATACTACCCTCAGGCAAAAACCTGCCTACTTTGCCACACTAGGAAAGGAAAAGGCCAAGGGTGACTTGCGCCGTTTGTTTTGAAAACCTGGTAAAAGTTTCCAGTTTCCCGAAACCCGCCATGCTTTCAAAAACAAAGCAACAGGACAGACACACACGTAAGGCACTATACATCACTAGTGACACTCATGTTGCTGCGTCAGTTCGTGCCTTACCCAGGCACCGTGCACTGTACTGAACAGGTGCGGGTGCGTGTGCCGGGGACTGAGGTCCCTGATATATACATGGGTCATATGTCCCATATATATACTCAGTTGTGGAGCCTGACAAGACTGGGCTCTCACCACGGCAAGTCTGACAAGACTGGACTTGCCCAAAGGCACAGGAGTTGGTGTGCCAAGACTGCACCCTCTCCAACAAACGGAATTTTGAATTATCACCGTCTCCAAAGACGGCTGCCACTGCCCGCTGTCTGCGTTCCACTGTCTTGGTAGGTCGCTCTGCCGGCGGTGGCTTTCTTTTTCAGCGTCCGGAAGTCCTCCACAACCTCCACCCTTTTTTTTGCTTCGCCCGTAGCGGACTTCGTCTTGGATGTCCTCTCCAGGCGGCGCACTCGCTCTTGCAGACTCTCGACCTCTGACTTCAGGGTCCGGTTCTCCGCTGCTGCATTCCTCGCCCACGCCGTCATCTCTGCGGCCCAAGCCTTCAACTCCACCGTCTCAGTTGGTAGGATCGCGAGCTCCGAGCCTAACTGACTGGGACTGGGGTTGCGTGGATTTCCGGTGATCTCTCCTCCACGTTGGGGTACTGGTCGGTACTCCGGCGCTTTCTGGGGCGCAGGTAGGCGCTTACTCGATGCTTGGCCACGGTCTGCTTGACCACGGCTTGGACCTTGTCTTCGGTGGAGCGCTGATGGGCGCTCCGGCGTTCTCCAGGATGCTGGTTGGCGCTCCCACGCTGCTCGACGATGGTCTGGCTTGCGGAAGAGTTCTCTTTCGACGGCTGGGTGGCCGTCAAGGTAATCCAGATTGCGGCTGGTACTGCTGCTCTTGGAATGGCCGGTGCTGCCGCCGTACTGGTTCCCACGACCATAAGGTTGATGGCTCGAAGGGCCATACCTTCGTTGCTGGAGCGCGGGACTGCGGGTCGATTTTGGCCTTGGACTGGGACTCCAGTCTGACGCGTAGCTGTAGCTGTCCAGGTTGTAGCCGCCATTTTGCGGTTTCCACGTCCTGACGCCGCTGCTGTCGCTGCTGCTCATCCAGGACGCTGGGGAGGCACTTGCTGCCTCTTCTCTGGCCGCGTGTTGCGGCTGAGGGCCACGTTGCGGTGATGACTGGCGCTGCGCTCAGCGCCTTCTGATTTGAGCGCCTGTTAGCGCTGCTCCTTGGCGTTGCTGGGCGCTGCGGCCGGCGGCTGTCCCTGTTCAGGGTGGTTAGAACAGTTTTGAAGTGTTTCCGTGGACCCCTTGCAAAGCACCGCAATTTCAGCAAGAATCGAACATTTCGCGGGTCCATTTAAGTTGCTTAAACTGTTCTAAGGCGTTAGCCACAGGCCTTCCAAATCTACATAGATGCCTGTGAAATCACGGGAAAACAGTGAAATCTCGCGAATAATTACGAAATGGGGCACAACAACGGAAATTTAGTATAAAAAACTGCTATTTTCACATAAAAGACGGCAATTCTCGCTGTTGTTCTGTAGCCTTCGTAACCCCATTTTACGTCATCAATTGCGCTATTCAGCGCGCGTGCGAGCCACTGCAGGTAGCGGTCGGGAGGCCCTCCCGCTACTGCTTCAGTGGTAGGACCGGGGTTGGTGTTGCAAGCTGCGACCATAAGGGCATCGGATGAGCAGCTAACGTTTGATGCAGCCACTATTTTTGCCCATATCCATGTGACACGACAAGCTTTTGGGGAGGTTAGTGGGTGGTGTCTCAGTGACATGATCTACCCCATTATGGATGCCAACCGCAACCTTTTGGGTTGTACCCCCGATTTGGTGAATGCCGACAGCGATGCACTGGTATCTGTTTTTCGAAGCAAGGTGAGCCAGAAGGTTGGAACACGGGTCACCACCTTCATCACCCGCCTTTTCCAGGACCTTGATGCAGATGGGAGAAGAAAAAACGGGTGCCAATTTTCTGCCCAAAGGGCAGAAAAGGAAGAGGTCCCCGTGATACATCACGAGGGACCTTTTGAGGTGAAGGACTCTGCCTCTGTTTTGCCGGTTTTTTCTCTTCCTTCAAATGGGTCCACGGCCTGGGCCGACCCATACTATGGTTTCACCACCCCGTTTTTTGATACTTCCGCCACTGTTGTTGCATGGCCATTGCATTGTGCAGATCCACTCATTGGTTCTGGTGACGAACCGATTGTGTGCCCTAAGTGGGAGGGATTCAATGAATCACTTCCAGACCTTGTTCGCTTGGAGCACTTTGTTTTGCGTGCCACTTTCAGTGCCTCATTGTACAGATTACAAAGTGAGGAGGCTGCCCTCGATCCGCTCCAAGGCACACAAATTTTTAACGAAAGGTTTCATTCTATTGGAGGGAAGATTGATTCCTATGATAGGGTGCAGTCTTTTGGAAAGCATCATAGCATCCCTATCAATGAATGGGGTGAGGATTATCATGACTTTCCACACCTTGAGCATGTCACGACAGATTTGCACCATGACATCATGACCCAAACAGGCCTGCCCTTGAATATTGAGATTGTTGCCTATGTTGCTGCACTTGGTTCTGCTCAACATTGGCATAGGGTGCACTGTGCAAGTGGCACACTACACGAGTTAGCAGCCCATGGCACCTCATTCACACCTACGTGATGGGACACCTCTCAGTGCTGCGGTTGAACTTGGTGACTACCGTGGTGGTGGGTTGTGGATGGAGTGTGGTGGCAAGCTGTGGGCACCCAAGTGTAAGACCACTAGAGAGGTGGTGCAAGTGGTGAACCACTTGGGTCGAGGGGTCCAAGGGGTTGTGTGCTTCGCGCGCAGAGGGTTGGTTTTCAACAGCGGGGCCCTACACAGGCCGTGGGATTCGGAAGGAGACAGGTGGTCCATTGTTTTGTACAATGGCGCAGATGTAACCAGAGCCTCATTACAGGAGCGTGAGGAACTTATAGCACGTGAGTTTGCACCTTGTGGACAGCCTTGTGGCGGGTGGCGCTGCGGATCACATGATTGCAACTAACTGCCAGTTGACCTCTTTCTTTGCCCTGTTTGCAATTGTCAATGATGCTAATGGGACCTTTTGTGTTCGCGCGATAAGGGGTGCAACAAGGTACCTTATCGTCCTTTTTGTGCGCGATAGGGTGCGCGATAAGGTACCTTATCGCGCAGCCTATCGCGCGATAAGGTGCGCGATAAGGTACCTTGTTGCACCCCCTTGTTGCGCGACAAGGTGCGCGATAAGGTACCTTGTTGCACCCACTTGTTGCACCACTGTTACTCCGAATTGCAGCATTTTCAAAATGAAAGTCAAGGCATCAACTGCCATCCAGAAGTGCTCTTCAACCCTCGAAGGCTTACGCATGCAGCCACTGAAGAAAGTCTCCCGGAAGCAACAACAGAAACGTTTGAAAATGGCTGAGCAGATTCTTAGGTCACTGTTACAAGACTGAGAAGTACAAGTTCGGATGACACATCAAGGAGTTGTACTTCTCCGTGGGGGGTGCGCCAGTGTGACGGATGGCAGTAATGCCACAGTGGAAGAGAAGGAGGCCTTAAGGGTTGTCACACTAGTCCGTGGAATGCGTTTAAGTATTAGGCGAATGTATAGGTTGCCATTGGCTTGTAGGAAAAAAGATTTGGACGCAGCACGACAACAGCACACACCCTATTGGTGTACCACTAGGGCTGTTGTGTCTGAGACAGGTGCACCTCGGGCCTCAACGAGCAACAAGCTTGCTGAGGTTGTCAACCACCATTTAGTTTGTCTCAAGCTGCCAAAACATTTAAGACCCATGGCCCGGACATCATTGTGGTGTTGTCAACTGATGCCACCCCTTTATGGAGAGCATCAGCAACTCGGTGTCACATTTCTGCCCACTATTGGCAACAACCAAGTGATGCAGGGGCTCCTAACCTATGGCCATTTTGTGGGCCATGTGGGGGGGTGATGACACACATTTCATGCTAGCCATGGACAAGGCACATGACCTCAATGGTCAGGTGCAGGATTTGTGTCACAATTGTGACATTGTGTGAGAAGGGGAAACACTAGTGTTCAAGTGTGTCATCACGGTGGATGGAAAAAATATGCATGCCGGGAACCCCTACTCATAGTCTAAGTGTTGGATTTGTGAGGAGGATAATGGCCTAGCATTTTTTGTAGGAGACATGAAGGGAAGGGTGAGGTGGGGTGCTTACCTCAGGTGCGTCCCAACCGGGGGGAGAGTAGGTGACTACGTGCATGCAACATGTAGAATCCTCTGCATCCTCGTGAAAAGGCCAAGGGGGGAGTTCCACCAAAGAGGGATCCATGTCGGGGTGCGTGGGCTAGACGGGGAGATGCACGGGATCAAAGAAGTTTGCAAGGGGCTCCCAGAGGCAGAGAGGATTGCACGAAGGCAGGCCAAAGAGGGAAGCTTTGACCTTACAAGTGCCAATGCCTTCATGGCCAACCCCAAATGGGCAGACAACATTGTCACCATTGCCAAGGAACGTATGGGGAATGTAGAGACCCCTGCTGGGCCTTTCGTATGGGTGGTCCTTCGTACCCTCTTGCACCAGTTTGCACATATCCATGGGATTTGGAGGCAAAAGGAATTTTTTTCAGATAGTGATGTTGCCATGTACACTAATGCGGTGGACCGCTTCCGCAAGGCATGGGGGCACTTAGGGTGGATTGTGAGCATGTGGGTCCATTGGACATGTGCTCACTCACCTTTTTTTGCACAGGCATATTCCTTTATCTACGGTTGCGTCATTCCGTGACCAGTCGGAATGCAACCCGTGTTTTGGTTCTCTCAAAACACTACTTTTCACGTGCAACTGCCTGTTCTTGGGCTTTAAAACTTGTGCAACCGCCTTATGCAACCGGTACCCTGTTTTGCAACCGCTTCATGCAACCCCTTGTGCAACCCATGGGTATTTTTGTGCAACCACCTTATGCAACCCCCATGCAACCTGTGAAGCCGTTTCGGACCCCCGTGGCCATCTTTGGGTCACTTGGGGTGTGTATCTATGTGCCGGCAAGCCGCCGATGGCTGATATCATACTCTCCCATACACCTGACCTAACCCGATGTGATAGTGTGATAGGTTTGGCCATTCCGGCTATGAGCGGCCATATTCAGTACTGAGGCGCCGCCAGCGGAGATCTATATATCAGAATATCAGGAGTCAACAGGGTTCTTTTATCATAATGTTTCCGTGATTTTTCAGCCTTTCGTTCTGATAGTCAATGTATCGGCGACTGTCAGTTGGCTCGCGATTTTGCGGTAACCGAATGGTTAACTGTTATTTACAGATATTTTGGCGGAAACCCCGATGAAGGGTCAGATTTCATCAGTAAAGGGTCCGTTGCTTCCGCAATTCTCATATTATAATCTCGCAAAATTATTCCAATTTTTTCAGACTTTCAGAATCGGATTTTTGACTTCCATATCGCCGCACTCGATATGACAAATCTCGAGTGGTCCAACATTTTTCCCCGATCACGAATCAACCTTCCTTTTGTTATGCCCTCCGTTTTGCTTGGAGATATAGGCAAAACAAAATTGATTCGTGAGGCCACTTTAAAAAGTTCATTTCTCCAGCTCACAGCAACGTATACCAATTTCGAGAATTGGGTTGGAACTGCCCTGGTGTCAACTTATTTTAGGAAGCATCAAACGCCTTTGGTGTGTACACATGCCCGGTATAGCAAGGGATAACGGTCAAGAGGGTAGAAAGTGATATATAACTCTTGGACCGTGCAACCGAATATTTTGTTGCGACCTTCGAGTGTACTGTATGAGGGTTGGGGTGGCCTAGATACTTTTCTTGGGTTCCTACGTATTTTTAACGTGAAGTTATGTCCATGGAGGGACATGGCATATCATGGTGGGAGCCACCTTTTGAGGGTATGTGTTATATGCATGGTACGTGCTTGGATATGCTCACGCCCATGTTATATATCTCCGTTTGTAGGAGGATGTATGGAGTCATACGTGGCAAGGGCCTCGCCCATCTCCGAATGGTGAACTCCATAGCGCTAGACTAAGTCTACCGCTCATATAGTGCATGTGGGAGGGCTTACGAAGCGACCCACAAGCGCCAATATCAATTTTCCGATTTTCGTGGTGCGTGTTGGGAGGAGGTCTGAAGGTGTCCCTATGCGTCCATGTGGGGATCCAAGTGGGGGGATTGTTTGCAAATGGTCCCAAGCAAGTGTGTTTTGAATCATAGGTTGATACCATGGGTGAGCGAAGTTATATACTATTGTAATTATGTTGAATTTGGCATTATTTGCATGTTTTTGACCTCATTTTATGCTCTTTTTTGTATTTTATGTGCTCAACTGGTCGGCTAACAGTAAAGTGCCTAGAGATCCGTGAACTATGGTATTATGCTCATATGTTGGCATATGCTTGGGTGTTGTACCTCACCATATGCCGAATCACATGGTCACTTTGGCCTGGCACACAAGGCCTCACAAAATTAGGTCTCAAATTCATGAGTTGACTTGTGAAGCATGTCATGTACATAACCGGAAGGGCTTCGGAGCCAATGATGAAATATACTTGGGCATGGACCTTTGGTCTATATCACCCTTGTATATTACTTTCCGGTTTGACACATGCATGGAGCATTTGGGTAATTGCCGTATGCATTTTTGAGTATATTATTGAATATTGAGCACCATGGTGTGTTTTGCCTGATTTTGCTAAGTTATGTGGTCATCTTCATGGGGCATTCCTCCAAGCCCATTCAACTCCAAGTCCAACCAAGGTTATGTCAGGGTAGGGCATGGTCCTGAGTGCCACTCTAGGCCATGACACGCCACCTCCCCAATTGGGCTAGGATTTATAGGCTTGGGAGTGAACACATATTTGGGGTTTGTGTAGTGACTTTTGACACATGGCATTCAGCCATCTTATTTGATTGGGTTCAAGGCATCGTGTTGGTGAGTCAAGGGAAGGTCTTGAGTCCAGGGAATGAGGGGTCTCTGGCTGTGGTTGTGTACATTTCCATCTTTCCCCAACTTTGCTTTATTTGTGTTCATATGCCAATTTCAGGGCTTTCCTGTTTGGTGCAAGTCTTGTACATGCCCGCCACCGTGAGACGACCGGTGTGCTGAACGGAAGCCCGCAGTCCGGATTTGGATTGGATTGGATTGTGAGTTGGGTTATTGCTGTACTTGTGGGATCTGGTTGCTGTTCAGGGTTGAAGGAGGATTTTACTTCCTATATTTTTGGATTTTAGACTCTGGATTTTGATAAATGCAATCGTTGATCAGGAGCAAGTCGGCAGGGGTTACAGGCGGAAGGGGCACAGCGGGGGCCGGTCCTCGTAGGGACCTTCTTTATGGTAGCAGAGGCGTACCTGCTGCCCCTACCTACCGCCGACCCGGGGACTTGGGCCCCTATGAGCCCTGCCTAAGTACGCCCCGGGTGCGTATTGTGGACTCGGTGGAGACCACGCCGGAGATTGGAGCCAGAGAAGAGCCGAGACGCTCAAGAGCATGGCGAACTCCGGAAGTTGAAGCCCGAAGAGAAGTACGACATTCGGGAAGAGGAGGACTTGACATGGAGGACCTGGTCTCCATGTGCGAGCTTTGCTGCCGCAAGGCATGCAACCTCCGCTCCGCCGCGGAGGACTCTGAGGAGGCCTGCCGTTCAGGCAGCAGTGGAGGACGGGCCCGGCGCTACCGGAAGCGCGGGTCACCCAAGCCCGCGGCATGGGACGCCGGGGCTATGGATACGGACCCCCGCCCGGTCAGGCTGTGGGAATCCAAGGGGCACTCCGATGACTATCGGACCTGCTTCCCCTCGGAGTCGGAGGAGATGTCCGCGCCGACCGCCAGGGTGCATACGGCCCCCGAGCCCGCCCTGAAGCACGACGCCGAAGGCTTGGAGAGGCCAGCCAGGGCCAGGACGGCACCTGTGCTCCAGCACACGGGACCAGAGATGGACGCCGTGGGCGATACGCCCATGGGCGATGAGTCCGAGGCGCCGGGAACCGCGGGATGCGCCGGATCAGGTGGAAAGCAAGCTGAGTGCCACTGCGAGCACGTGTCCTTCCTCATGGGCAAGGGCCCAAAGATGGGGATGGACGCCATTGTGCACCGCCTCGACAGCCTGGACAACGCGAAGGACGGCCTAGAGGAGGACGTCGCCGGGATCCTGGATGACCAGTCGGCCGCGGAGAAAGACATGGAGGAGCTGCGAGCGGAACAGGACCGGTACCGGGAGAACCTGGAGCTGCCCCTGGAGAAGCAGCAGCGAGTGGTGGACAGCCTCCTCCACCTGGTGGAGGACATGTCGGGACGCCTGAAAAGGCTAGAGGAGCAACAGCCCTTCTCCTCCGGCAAAGCCTGCAGCGGCAGAGCTGGTGGAGCGGGTTAAGACCCTCCGGAGCGCCATGGATAAACCCATGGGCGGTCCGGCAGAGGCACCCTACGCGCCTCCGCGTGTTGACCCGGGTGCGCTGCCGTTTGCTCCCATGTTCAGCGAATCCACAATGCTCGGGGAACACACGGCACGGGCTGGGTCCATGCGGGAAGGGCACATAACCACGGACCCGAGGAGCCTGACGGTACAGATGTCCCACGCCGCCCAGGATCTACCGATCACTACGACTGCCCATGCAGTTTATGCGGAAGAGGAGATCCAGAGCCAGACCATGCAGGGTCGAACCATGGGAAGCGCCGACGGACATGGTCGAGGTCATCCAGGCGGAAACCTGTGGGCGAAGGACCCCAATACGGGGATATGGAGGGCCGATGGAGCAAGTCCTTCCCGCATTCCAAACCCCATGGGTTCAGGCCCAACTGGACCGCACTCCATGGAGGAGAGGGATGTACGGGGAGTGTACTCACACCCCCCGGCCACAGGTGGTATCCGTCTCGGTGGAGTGGTGGCTGGGGACGTCGGAGACGCCATCAGGATTGACGACCTCTGGGGAATCAAAATCCCCTACTACGATGGCAACCCCTCCAACCTGGATGACTTCATCCTGGACTGGGAGGACTTCGCCGAGGAGGTCGTCGGCGAGATGCAGGGGGCCCCGCGGGACAAGTGGGTATGCCGGACATTCCCACACCGGCTGGCGCAGGACCTGAAGGAGGAGCTGCGGGATCAGATCCGGGAAGGACTGATCCGTACGGAGCAGGCCTGCCTCCAGTGGTTGGAGGATGAGGAGTGGGTGGACGCTCCGAACCAGAAGCTGGAGGACTTGTGGTCCATCCCGCTGCCGCTGGACCGCGGTGAGTTGCGAGTCCGGGAGTGGAACCGGTATGTGCGGAAGTACGGCAGATGCCTCAAGCTGGTGGAGGACTGGAACGAGGCTAGCGAGATCCCCCACTTGCTGAAGGACGTCCTCCCCGGCAACTGGAGAAGGAGAGTGGAGGACGAGGAGAAGAAGACAGCGAAGAAGCGCGTGGCGGTGAGGATCATGGCGGCGGAGGATACCCATGCGGGTATCATGGAGTTCTTCAGGAGGAACCTCGGCGAGCCCAACCGGATGTTGGGACTGAAGAACGCCGTGTACGTGGAGGTATTTGGAGACTCCATGGGGCAAAGGTTGCTGCGCCTCAACAACGTGGAATGGAGGCGCGGGGAGCCGCTGAGGATGCAGGTCATCTTCGCCCGCATGAGCCTGGACGAGATCGTGAAGTACATCACGGTGGAGTTGAAGCTCAATGCAAAGAACGAGGCCCACGTGCAGGATCGACATGGTCATGGACAACGAGGCCACCGGGAAGACCGCCATCATCGCGAGATCCAGGAGGACACGGCCACACGGAGGATGGTAGTGGAAGTGGCCAAGACCACTGGTCCCCGGAGGATCACGATGAGGCCTATTTCTTCGCGTTTGTGGCGCACAACGTGAGGGACCATGGGCAGGATCGGTCCAGATGGAGCCGGGTGGGACCCAAGAAGGGCAAACAGCCAAGGAGGATCGGGAACCCACCGCTCTCGTTCGGAAAGTACAGGTCTCAGCACGACGGGTGCCGGGTCTGTTATGGCAAGGGAAACAACCATGCACATGACCACCGTCAGTGCAAGGTGTATGAGGCGGACAAGAAGGCCTACTTCGCCGCTCACCCCGAGAAGAAGTCCAAGGAGCAGCGGATTTCCGATTGGAAGGCGAAGGGCGGGGACGGGGGAAAAGGCCAAGGCAAAGGCCGAGGAAAAGGCGGAGGAAGAGGCTATGGTGGTGGACCTGGCCAAGATCGACGAGTGAGGTCGATCGAGGAAGTTGCTGAGGACACGTTGAGGACGTTGGAGGAATTCAAAGCCCAGCAACGTGGTGGACAAAGTCCTGGCAGATCGCAGCCGGAAGGGGCTGCGGGAAGCCAAGTCTAGAGGAGCCCCCACAGGAGTGGGACCTCGGAGGTCTCTCCTCCGAAAATCAGTGGAATCTCTGAGGAATCCGAGGCACATCGGGTGCCGAAGAAGGCTCCAGAAGAGCCAAAACCACTGAGCTTTGCCACTCCGAACCCCTGGAGCGCCCTGCCAAGGGAAGTACATGTGGGTACGGGACATGGCAAGAAGGAAGGAGCGACCACGGAGAGCCCCGTGGATGGGCAGTACCAGCCCAAGATCTACACCATCCGTGACCATACCCTTGAAGTCGTGATGCACCCGGACGTGCTAGAGTTGCATGCCGTGAGAGTTGTCCATACGCCTCATGGTGACGAGCGGCAGTTGCACTTGAAAGTGCGAGTACGGTGTGGACGAGAGGAGAAGGTGGTGGATGTGTTGGTGGATACGGGTGCTCAGGTGAGCCTGGTCCGGAGAGGGTTGTTCAAGGAGGAATTCCTGCAGCCCAGCCGGAGACCGGTCCGCCTGAAGGTCGCCAACGGAGGTATCATGGGTGGGGGTACCCATGAGGCCACTATCAGTATGGAATTCTGGGAACATGAGCGCTTGAACCGCCCTGATCTGGCGAAGAGAAGCACTCTATCCGGGAACGTCTATGTGGCCGACATTACAGATTGGGATATGATCATGGGGTATGACGTCATGGTGGCAAACGCCATTGGAGCCCTTCCCCATCGTGCAAGGCTGGTCCAGGAGGATGATGAATGCCTCACATGGCTGTCCACGGAGTATGCATGCGGATCATCCCAATGAAATGCTGAGGAAGAGGATCGGATCGTCCAAGCGGTGCAAGCTGTGGGTGCCAAGTCCAGCGGAGACCGTGGAGTTCAGCTCACGGAGTATGGAATGGCGCCGCAGGTGTATGCCAGGATGATCCAGACGCTGGGAGCCGAAGCGCCCGAGACGGATGTCTTCGCTTCCCGGGATGCCCCACTTTTGCGGAAGTGTAGGAGGCATTGGCATCGAGGAGACTCAGCCTGGTACAGGCATTGGGGTTTGAAGGAGTGGGGGCCCATGTATTGGCATGGCTCCCTGGACAATACCAGACGTACGGTGGAGAAGATCGTCGCGGATAGGGCGAAGGGGATCCTGGTCATCACCGGCATAGGATCCACCCCATGTCCGCTGGAAGGTCTCAAGTCGACGCTGGACTCCATCACCCTGAACGAGATGTCATTCGGGCCAGAGGAGGAGTTGTTCATCGACGCCAAGGGTGTATCAATGCCCTACCCGGGTCAAGCGTGGGGTACCAAGGCTTTCCTGGTGGATGGGGCGCAAGCCCAGCCCACGGGTGATGAAACATTCATCCGTAGGGTGGAGGCGGTGCCCATGAAGGTCATGTTTGAGCCCAAGGAGGGGACGGATCAGCCAATTGATGGCATTGACATCCTGTCCGACGCGAGATCGACGACGTCGTCAACTACATGCGGATGGGGATGCACGACCGTGTGGCAGCCAAGAAGAGGCGGGCCATGGTCACATCTCCGCATTGGTGGGATGACAAGATGCTGGTCACCGGCAAGTACAAGAAGGATGAGTTCGTGGCGAGGGTCATGGATCACATCGCGGACCAATACGATGGTCCGGTTGGGTCGGACCCACCAACGTGGGGTTTTCCAAGAGTGGGAACCGATAGCGACGAGCACCAGCCCGAGGCCGCCATTTTTCGAAGATTATCGGTGGGAATCGCGACCCACGACGATGAAGACGGCATATCGGACGAGGAGAAGTCGGACTCGGACCCAGAAGAGGCCTATACCGCAGTGCGGTCGGTTGTATCGATACCGAAGCAAGCGGCTGAAGAGGCTCAGGAGAACCCGAAGGTCGCCGAGCTGAAGGAGAGGTTGATCAGTGCCTATCCGCGGCTATTCAGTGGCGTCGCCAACAAGAACCCTCCAGATCGTGGGAGGTTTGGCACAGCGAGGATCAAGCTGAAGCCGAACCCAAAGATCTATCGTCATCGGGAGTACCAACTTCAGGGCGATCGGGCCGAGGCCATGAAGAAGCTGTTGGCCGAGTTCATTGAGCGGGGATGGATCGAACCCTCCAACAGTGAATGGGCCAGCCAAGCCTTCATCGTGCTCAAGAAGGAGAAGCGCGAGTGGAGGTTGGTGGTTGATTACAGAGGTTTGAAAGAGCAGACCGTGCACTACTCGTACTCGCTTCCCCTGATCGACTCCATCATCCAAAAACAACAGAAAAAGCGGATTTTCACGGTGTTAGACCTGAAACACGGCTATCACCAGATGCCGCTACACCCGGACTCCAGGCCCTGCACAGCGATGTCGACGCCGCTGGGGCCCATGCAGTGGAAGGTGGTGCCAATGGGCGCCAAGAATGGCAACGCCGCTTTCCAGCGCATGAGGGAGGACCTACTCGGTCCTGTCCGGGACTGTGCCGACCCCTTCGTGGATGACATCATCATCGGATCCGGCACGGAGAACATGACTGAGGACGAGCTCATCGAAGCGCATGAGAAGGATCTGCGCCGAGTGCTCAGCGGGCTGGACAAGCACAACATGGTGTGCAAGCCCACCAAAGCCTCACTCTTCGTGAAGGAAGTGCAGTTCGCGGGTCACGTGGTTGGTCACGGGCAACGCCGTCCCATGCCTGGGAAACTGGCGTCCCTGCACCACTGGGAGAAGCCCCAGACCATCAGCGAACTCCGATCCTTCATGAGGTTCTGCAACTACTATTCGGGCTATGTCCGAATGTATGCAGAACTGTTGGGGCCGCTGCAAAAAATGCTGCAAGTGGGCAAGTTCGATGGCCGGAAGGGGAGCAAGAAGAAGCTTGCCTGGACCCCTGAGGCCGAAGATGCGTTCAGCCACCTGAAGGGGCGACTCCTGGGGCAGCTCGGACTATTCTTGGTGGACCCAGACAAGGGATTCGTGCTACGGACGGACGCCTCGGACTATGCTGTAGGGGCAGTCCTCGAGCAGATTCGGGACGACGGGTCACACGTACCCGTGGCGTTTTGGAGTCGGATCCTGGCCGAGGGCCAACGCCGCACCTGGACCGCGAGGGAGAAGGGAACGTACGCCATTGTATGTGCGCTCAGGAAGTGGTCTGGCCACATCGGACTGCAGCCGGTGGTGGTTTGCACGGACCACCAGTCCCTACAGAGCTGGCACAAGGAGCATGTCGACACCCCCTCAGGACCAGCGCCTAGGAGGGCCCGATGGCACGAGACGTTCGCCAAGTTCGACCTCAGCGTCGTGTACGTCCCGGGGAAGGACAACACTGTGGCAGATTGCCTCAGTCGCTGGGCCTACCCCGCGGGCAAGGCGTGGATGGACATATCCAGCCATGGCGACGCCGAGGAGACCGAGGAGGCCAAGCGCATCATCGAGATGGAGAAGGCCATGGAGCAAGAGGGGGTCAAGTGTTTTGTGGTGATGGCAAACTGTACAGACCTGGCCAAGTTCCGGGGCGTCCGAGTCAAGGCTATTCGAGAGGAAACCCTCGAGCAATGGATGGTGGCCCCTGTAGAGCTAGTCAGGTCGGTGCTCACAGAGGACTGGTCGGATGACTATGCGGCATCCGAGCACTGGAGCAAGTACTGGAATGCCGTGAGCGCCCCGTCGGACGACGAATGGCCCGAGGGCTTGACCGAGGATGGGGACAAGTTGTTCCTCAAGGACAAGCTGCTGGTGCCCGAGAACCGAGTGGAGGAGCTCATTGACCATTGGCACAACGCCCAGCTCATGCACCCTGGCCGAGACAAGATGCAGCAGGACCTGGAGTGGCGTTTCAAGTTCCATCCGGGGTACTACGCCATCCTGAATAGGTACTGCAGCGACTGTGCCGTGTGTCGTGCCACGAAGAGCCCGAACCACTCCACAGCGGGCAACCCGGTGTACACGGCTATATCGGAGGCCCCTATGCGGTCCGTGGCCATGGATGTATTCGCCATGCCTGAGGTCACCATGGAAGGAGAGACCTACGACTGTGTCATCCTGGCGGTGGATAGGCACAGTGGGTATATCGTGGCGGTCCCTGGCAAGAAGTCCAAGAAGAAGGACAGGAAGGACAAGCATGGAGTGGGGCTGCAGGCCAAGACCGTCGCTAATGCCATGATCAGGCATTGGCTGACGATTTTCGATGTCCCAGCTGTCATCTGCAGCGATCGGGGCAGTCAATTCGTGGGGACGTGGTTCAAGACGATGTGCAAGCACATGGGGACTCGGCACGCCAAGACCGTGGCATACCACAGCCGGTCGAATGGCCGGGCTGAGGTGGCCGGGAGGCAGATGTTCGAAACGTTCCGCCAGCTGCACATCGACGAAACGGGCTGGAATTGGTACAATTCGCTGTGGAGAGTACTCCAGGCGTACCATGACCTTCCGGGACCCACTGGACTGTCGCCCAATCGTATCCTGTTCGTACAGGATCGAGTGTCACGCACTGTCCCGTGGTTGAACCATGGCAAAGTGGCCCGGGATGCAAACGCTATGATGGCTGAGGCGGACGACAAGGCGGCCAAGGTGTGCAAGGCACTTCAGGACGAGCACGAGAAGAGGGCCAAGTACTTCAAGCAGGGGAAGGTCCAGAAGTATGTTCTCCAAGACACCGTGTGGGTGGAGCGGCACCACAAGGATGTCCTGTCCAGGCATCTGCAGGCATCTTGGTATGTGCCGGGGGTAATCGTGCGGAAGGTCGGGCAGGATGTGTATGCGGTTCGTGTGGGGGATAACAAGATCCTGGACCGCGACCATACCCAGCTTCGTCCCCGAGCACCAGACCCCAGCGGACGTCCCGTCACCTTCGAGTTCACGGCCGGCGATGTGGACTCGGACGACGAGGGTGAGGACGACGACTTCACCGCCGAGAGAATCCTGGCGGACAAGCCAGACCCGGGGACGCCTGGGGGGAGGCTTTATAAAGTCCGTTGGAAGGGATTCGCCGCATCCAGAGATTCGTGGGGGCCTCTGAGCAGTTTTGTGCCGAGGTACACCACGGTCTGGATGGACTATCTGAAGAAAAAGAACATTTCTTTGGATGTCAAGGACGTGTTGGTCCATTTGGTGGCTGCAGTAGCACCGTAATGGATCCCCCTTGGCATTTTGTTTGTTTCTGTGCTTGGGGGGACGGGTGAGGGCGTTCATCCGGGGATGTTTCGGCCTTGATTGGCCATATACCCCCTTCACTCGATCTCCACATATATATTTCATTGTGGTATACTTTTTTAGGTCGACCGACGACGTTTTTCTATCTTTGATCCCCTTGGTCCATGTTGTAGATCAAGATGAGACCGGATATGGCGTAGGGCACCTTTTTTGAGTGTCCTCACCCCTCTCTTGGGGCTTGGGGGACGCCTACGACGTGTGCGGGGCCTCCATGTGTCCTTGGAACATGGGGGATGGGGTTTGGAGCCCATTGGGGTCCTCCCGTCCTCTCTTTAATGACTTCCGAGCGGTAACAACGCTCTGAGAAGGGGGGTGAAGCCGTTTCGGAACCCCGTGGCCATCTTTGGGTCACTTGGGGTGTGTATCTATGTGGTGGCAAGCCGCCATTGGCTGATATGATACTCTCGCATACACCTGACCTAACCCGATGTGATAGTGTGATAGGTTTGGCCATTGCGGCTATGAGCGGCCATATTCAGTACTGAGGCGCCGCCAGCGGAGATCTATATATCAGAATATCAGGAATCAACAGGGTTCTTTTATCATAATGTTTCCGTGATTTTTCAGCCTTTCGTTCTGATAGTCAATGTATCGGCGATTGTCAGTTGGCTTGCGATTTTGCGGTAACCGAATGGTTAACTGTTATTCCCAGATATTTTGGCGGAAACCCCGATGAAGGGTCGGATTACATCAGTAAAGGGTTCGTTGCTTCCGCAATTTTCATATTATACACTCGCTAAATTAATCCAATTTTTTCAGACTTTCAGAATCAGATTTTCGACTTCGACATCGCCGCACTCGATATGACGAATCTCCAGTGGTCCAACATTTTTCCCCGATCACGAATCAACCTTTCATTTTGTTATGCCCTTCGTTTTGCTTGGAGATATAGGCAAAACAAAATTGATTCGTGAGGCCACTTTAAAAGATCATATCTCCGGCTCAGGGCGAGGTATACCAATTTCGAGAATCGGGTTGGAACCGCCTTGGTCTCAACTTAATTGAGAAAGCATCAAACGCCTTTGGTGTGTACACCTGCCGGGTATAGCAAGGGATAATGGTCAAGAGGGCAGAAAGTGATATATAACTCTTGGACCGTGCAATTGAATATTTTATTGCGACCTTCGAGTGTACCGCATGATGGTTGGGGTTGCATAGATACTTTCATTGGGTTCCTACGTATTTTTAACGTGAAGTTATGTCCATGGAGGGACATGGCATATCATGGTGGGAGCCACCTTTTGAGGGTATGTGTTATATGCATGGTATGTGCTCCGATATGCTCACGCCCATGTTATGCATCTCCGTTTGTAGGAAGATATATGGAGTCATACGTGGCAAGGGCCTCGCCCATCTCCCAATGGTGAACTCCATAGCGCTAGACTAAGTCTACCGCTCATATAGTGCATGTGGGAGGGCTTACGGAGCGACCCACAAGCGCCAATATCAATTTTCCCATTTTTGTGGTGCGTGTTGGGAGGAGGTCTGAAGGTGTCCCTATGCGTCCATGTGGGGATCCGAGTGGAGGGATTGTTTGCAAATGGTCCCAAGCAGGTGTGTTTGGAATCATAGGTTGATACCATGGGTGAGCGAAGTTATATACTATTGTAATTATCTTGAATTTGGCATTATTTACATGTTTTTGACCTCATTTTATGCTCATTTTTGTATTTTATGTGCTCGACTGGTCGGCTAACAGTAAAGTGCCTAGAGATCTGTGAACTACGGTATGTTGCTTGAATGTTGGCATATGCTTCGGTGTTGTACCTCACCATATGCCGGATCACATGGTCACTTTGGCGTGGCACACGAGGCCTCACAAAATTAGGTCTCAAATTCATGAGTTGCATTGTGAAGCATGTCATGTACATAACCGGAAGGGTTTCGGAGCCAATGATGGAATATTCTTGGGCATGGACCTTTGGTCTATATCACCCTTGTATATTACTTTCCGGTTTGACACATGCATGGAGCATTTGGGTAATTGCCGTATGCATTTTTGAGTATATTATTGAATATTGAGCACTATGGTGTGTTTTGCCTGATTGTGCTAAGTTATGTGGTCATCTTCATGGGGCAGTTCCCCAAGCCCATTCAACTCCAAGTCCAACCAAGGTTATGTCAGGGTAGGGCATGGTCCTGAGTGTCACTCTAGGCCATGACACGCCACCTCCCCAATTGGGCTAGGATTTATAGGCTTGGGAGTGAACACATATTTGGGGTTTGTGTAGTGACTTTTGACACATGGCATTCAGCCGTCTTATTTGATTCGGTTCAAGGCATCATGTTGGTGAGTCAAGGGAAGGTCTTGAGTCCAGGGAATGAGGGGTCTCTGGCTGTGGTTGTGTACATTTCTATCTTTCCCCAACTTGCTTTACTTGTGTTCATATGCCAATTTCAGGGCTTTCCTCTTCGGTGCAATTCTTGTACATGCCCGCCACCGTGAGACGACCGGTGTGCTGAACGGAAGCCCGCAGTCCGGATTTGGATTGGATTGGATTGTGAGTTGGGTTATTGCTGTACTTGTGGGATCTGGTTGCTGTTCAGGGTTGAAGGAGGATTTTACTTTCTATATTTTTGGATTTTGGACCCTGGATTTTGATAAATGCAATCGGTGATCAGGAGCAAGTCGGCAGGGGTTACAGGCGGAAGGGGCACAGCGAGGGCCAACCCCTGAGCAAAAATTATTGAATCGGGCAATGTTCTCTTAGGCCAACCCATGGTGTGTCAAGAAACAATTCTTCACATGCAGATGTACACCACAACCCTTGCAGACCCAGCAGGTTCGCTTCCCACACAATTTGCAGGTGCCGCGGGTAGGAGACTTCACTGGGCAATTGACCTCTTGAGGTGGGACATACATAGGGGGCATCACGGAATGCATGAATCCAAGCTGAAAATCCCACAAAGATGTGTTTTCGGGGATCAAATCAATGCTTTTGCATGCAACAAACCAATTAGAGATGGCGTATCTCACGACAAAAGCCCTGAGTGCCTTTGACCATGAGCGGAAATGACCTACTCCTCAATGCTGAAGCGCTAATTGATTAGGCGTATCAAAGCCCCCGGCGAGCTGACCATACGCCCCTATTTCACACGGTATTTCGGCACGCCCCGACCACCACCACCGATTCTGAAATGTACAGTTTGTCAGCAATGGCACCACACGCGGTGGTTTTGACCCAACTTTTGGGTTTTTGTATACTGCCATACTATAGTGTCCATGCCTGAGGGTGGCCGTTGAAACGTGACCGGGTCTTATCCCCTGTCCCATGGTTTGTACACCGAATTCATCGCGTTTCGTTAAAAACAGGAAAGGCGTGTCCTGTGAAGCACATGCTTTCGCGGTGGCATGGCTACCAAAGTATGAGTCCGCACAAACTGCAACTCCGGGTGGAGTTTTTGTGGTCAAGCGACCCACCACTTCGCTGGGTGTTAGTTGCCCTGTGACCCGGGGGTTAGCCCGCCTTACAACACCAGGCTTGGAGCAGTAGAGGAACATGTCAATCACGTACCTCCGGCAAGAGTCCGCTAAAACGTAAAGTTTTAGCCCGCTGGAGTGGGGCTTTCGTGGTACAAATTGGCGAAGCCGGGCACATCTTTTGCCTTTATGGGGGACGATTGTTGGGTCCCCCGCGTAGCAGGAGCCAGATCGCCAGGCGCGGTGCCACTGCGGATTGCACATGTGAAGTAGGTTGCAGATGTCTATGTTCAGCAACCTGCAAGAAAGACAAAAACCGTCGGAAAATTGTGCAACCGCCAGATGACACCGCTTTTTTTCTTTGCAACCCCCCGAAAGAACATTGTGCAACCGCTTTGTGACACCGCTTTTTTTAGTCTGCAACCACTAACATACTTGTGCAAAGTGTAATACTCGGCCATGTATGCATTTTGCACACAGGGCCCCATTTCGGTCCCAAATGTCGTCGACACGCCTAGGTCGAAGCATGCCTAATTCAAGGCTGAAACACAAATAATTGTCGAGCCGGGGTATGAGGTCGGGTCGGCCATGAAGTAGTAATTTGCGGCGTTGTAAAACTCGGATCAGCCGCACCATGTATTGTAGAAGAGACCAACAGTCGCGTATGGGGATGTTCAGGTGTCCCGGGGCTGGATCGTCACGGATGTGGGCCTTTGTCTCGGACAGTCGCAGGCTACGGCGAACAATGCTCCGCCTTGGCATTGTGATACACCTAAAAACGATGAAGGGGGAAAATTGTGCAACCGCCTTATGACACCGCTTTTTTACTTTTGCAAAGGCCCCCTGCACTTATGCAACCGCCAAATGACACCGCTTCTTTTGATCTGCAACCCCCCCTTTTGTTCACTGTTCTCAAATTTGGAGGCAAAGGCGAAACATATTGAAACTGCAAACTGCAACTGTGTGACTGTACATAAGAGACCGCAGTCAAAATCGAGTCAATGTCCTCGTAAAGGTGAATATACACCAAAACTCCATTGTCACCTGTCACCCGAAGTGAAATATATGGAAACGGTGATAACAGAAAGGCAGTGGTTAAACCACATCAGCATTGTCAATGTTCTTCCCCGAGCAGAAACGCATCTGTGGTGGACGCTTGTTCCACCTGTACCTGCGCTCAGTGCCCTGGCCCTCGCCCGGGCTTCAAAAAACAGTGCGGGCTGGTGCGAAGCACACAACTGCACTCAAAACACAGACATTGACTCCAAAAACCTTCAGCCTGCAAAGGTGACCCATTGCCACTGCTGCGGCTCGCCACCGGTGAGGCAGCGGCTTGGATCTCACCGGCAGTGAACCGTAACATCGGCATCTCGTCATCCAACCCAGCCGGCACTGCTGGTTGGTCCCCTTCGGCCGGCGGCGTTCCTCCGGCTTGCTCCGGGTCTGCCGCTCGTGGCGTCCCGCCTGTAATAGCGTCCACCGCGGCGCCACTTCCTCCAGTGCCCTCGGCGTTTGCCGCCTCGGCTTCCTCGGGCTCCACATCAGCCGTGTCCTGACAAAAACCATGAAAACAGCGTGCAACCGCCATGCAACGGGCTGTATCATGCGTGTAACCGCCTCATGACACCGCTTGAAAGCAACCGCCCATTTATGCAACGGCCTGATGACACCGCTTGAAAACAATCGCGGAAATATGCAACCGCCTCGTGACACCGTGTACCCCCGTGAACCGGCCGTTTGAATCTGAGATTCACAGTACCGTGAATTTCACCTATTTTTGCTATGTTTTACTTGTAACTTGGTGCCATGGTGTGCTTTTGTCGTGCTATCTTCGCCCAAAGTGAGATCCAACAAATGTGTGCAAATCAGAGGTTTGAAGTAGCCACATGGTTCAACACATTTCGGGAGATTTGCGTGGATGTGAAGTTCACGCACCCAAATTCACGCATAAATTCACGGGTTTTGGCACCTCTCGTTTTGGGCGCAGTTTGGGCATGGTGGATGCTTTTCGGGCGGGAACTTCGTTGGATGATGCTTAATGAAGCTGGGGGAAGAATGTTACCCCCTCGAATCCCTCAGAAGGATCCAATAATATGGCGTTTTCCCCCAAAAGCCTCAGATTTTGGGTAAATTCACGTGTAATTCACGCATTTATTCAAACAGCCACTTATCCCCTGTTCACGAAGGGTACGCGCTTGAAAGCAACGGCCTAAACCGTACAACCGCCTTGCAACCACCTTGCAACCACCTTGCAACCCCTTGCAACCCCTCTGCCACCTGCTGTCAAAAAGCATGTACCTGCGGTTCTGGGGTTGGGATGATGTCCTGCGACACTTGTGTTGACTCTGGGGGCGGCGGAGGCTCCACTGCCGGCTCTGCTGGCTCCGCAGCCGGCTCCGCAGCCGGCTTCGCAGCCAGCTCCGCAGCCTCCTCGGCCTTCTTCTCCTCGGTCTCCTCCTTGACGTGGCGCTTGCCCTTGAGCTTCACCTTCATCACGGGGGCGGGTGTCAGCTCGTAGTACTGCTCGGCTTCGGCCCATTGCTCCTTGCGCTGCTGCTCCTCCACCCATGCCCTGGACGCCAGCACGTACATGCCACGCCCCTCGGGCAGCTGCAGGCTGCGGCCAGGGACCAGCTCCATGGCCAGCGACGAGCAGCGCTGCACTCCCTTCACGAGATACTGACTGATCTCCTCATCCATCATGTGCGTTGGACCACCTCCGAACTTCGTACTTGCCACTGACGTGGCCCGGCGTGGGGGGTCAAAACCTTGCTTCTGCTGCATCTTCTGCAAATTCTCTACCGTCAGCCCTTGCGGCTTAACTCCAAGTGGTTTTGCTGCGTCCTCAGCCTCCAACGGTAACGGCTCTGCGTTCTCGCATCCCAGACACATCACCACGTTGTTCAACAAGTGGTCCACTACGAAAAATAACGAAAACCAATCAGCGGTTGCAGATGAAAAAAAGCGGTGTCATCGAGCGGTTGCATAATCACAGCGAGGGGTTGCAGATAAAAAAAAGCGGTGTCATAAGGCGGTTGCACACAAGTGCGTTACCACAGAGCGTAATTCACAGAAAAACAAAAATGAAATGCACACCAGCGCATTTGACGTGGTCAAAGTCATTCTCCTCATCACTCTCTGAGTTTTCGTGAAAGTGGCCAGTCCGACTCTTGATGATGCGCGTGGCCTCCGGGACGGACTTGCAGTAGGGCCCACGATACTTGACGTGCCTGATCAGGGTCTCGACGGGCACATTCCCCACCACTCCCGCGGCGCAGCCCAACTCCAACCTCAGATCGGCCCATACAGATTGCTCCATGGCGTCAATGCACTGCTTGTAGTGATGTGCCAATCGGCCCAGACTGATGCCCGCCTTCTTCTTGAGCATTTGCCACAAACCTGTCAAATGGGCATTGCCCTTCGGGGAGTCCTTGTACTTCTCCGCTCTTGTTGGTGCGGCTGAAATACGGTGGGAACCCCCACGTGGGGACTCGGTCCTGAAACCCACACTTGCTGTGGGGTGTAACACAAGAGAGCGGTGCATAGTAACCCCCCCTCAATGAGTTTGACTTTACCCCCCTCCCAAACATGTGTCCCGGTTTTTTTTCTCCACCATGGGTGGTCCCACACACTTCCCTATGTCCACTCTAGAGGTGTATAACTTTGTTTACCCGGAAATTTATGGTGTGTCGATTTCGCGAAACCCCCCGAAAACTCGGTAACCCCCTTACTGACACCCTTACTACCGCAGTAGCCCAACTCAGTAAGGGGGGTTACTGATTCCCTTAGTGACTCAGTAACCCCCTTACTCACGCAGTAACCCCCCCTTACTGACCCCTCTTACTGAGTCAGTAACCCCCTTACTGACCCCCCTTACTGTGTCTTAACCGTAGCAACACTAGGGCATGAAGAAATCAGGCAAGCATCAAATGTATCACTCAGCCCTTCGTCGTTTGCGTGCCCACAAAGCCTCCCCTTGTCCTCCCTTGGCCTTGCGCAATTGTACACCCACCGCGAGTGCATCCGTGTTGACCACATGGGCCATAGCACGCCTCGTCACTCGCGGCTTCTTCAAGCACCAACCTCTCATATTATTTTTCAACCGGACTTTGAAGGTCCGGTTGCGGTACTCAATGGGGATGCTAGAGAACAGGTACAAAGACCTATACATCCCCAAAATGTTGCCACTGTGACACACGACCCAATGGGCCCACGGTGTGGGCTTCCAACCCAAGGCACTCCAAGACTCGCCAAACTGACGGGCATGTGCCTGAGCTTTGGCAACTTGAGTGGGGGTGAGGTACTCCTTTTCCCTCCACAGACTATACATACTTGCGAAAGACCGCAACAATAGCTTAATGAGGACATGGGCACGCATTCCTCTCTCCCCGACCACCTCACACTCAAAGTGGCTACACAAGATCACAACCAACTTGTGTGGTGTTTGGTGATTCCTCCAGAACAAGGGACTGGAGGTCAGATTAAACTTTCCGTCCTTTGTTTGTTTCTGCTGCAAGCGTTCAGCAGGAGGGATTGCCTCTGCCTCAGCTTGTACATGCTGATGGAGTTCCTGTAACTCCTTCACAGTACCACGCTTGCTGTGGTCGGCTGCTACCCTATCCTCAACCATCCAACCCACCCGTGTCACAATGGCATTTAAAACACGGCAGGCACAATGATTATAATCACCAATGCGCCGCCTTGGTGGGACGGAGGTAAGAAAACAGCCCCAGCGGCACAGGGCCTCGGCAAAATCGGTGGAAACCATGCTTGCCACATTGCCACAACACCAACACTTGTCGCAAGGGTTACTGACTAACAGCAGCTTTCCATCCCCGGTGACAAACACCTCAAAAGTGTACCTTGTACCCCCCCACATTATATCCCGATCCTGCTCAAGGTCTTCAACCTCCCTGTCTAGGCCAGCAAGCCGGTCGACAGCACGGAGGCATCGTCCATCGTCAGGACCATCAAGGGCCCACCATGTGGCCCACAACCAGACTCCTTACATCGCTAGCTCGACTCGGGGTACCCCACACGTGGACGTAGACGTCGCATTCCGTGGCCGATGTGCGCCACAGGGGTGTGGCATCTGGGGCTACAATGACCTTGATCTTAGTGTCCGTAGGGGGAGGCATTTCGCACTGTTGTGCCAATGCAGCTTGTGTGCTCACCACATCCCATAGTGGGACAGCGGCAGCGGCTCTTTGGGACATGCCACTGCCAAAGACAGCCATCTGGTGGTCCGTGTAGGGGCGCATGTGGCGGCGGGCTTTATCCAAGTCGGCCCGCGTGCAAGTGCGTGGCAGCTTGTATAACTGCCGCACACTAGCTTGCATGTCGATCATCCGCTCAACAAGGGAAGCAGCCTCCTCCACGGGGGTATCAGAGTCATCACAGCCGTCATTTGGGATGCCCAAGGTTATCCCCGTGCCCTGCTATGGCAACGTTGGTGACGTTGGTGCCTAGCAGGGCGCTTGCCACGCGTGCTAGGCACGTCTTGCGTTGTGCCTTGGTCTTGGGGTCTTTGAGGGCTTCCAGTGGTGTAAGGGTGAGACGTTGTAGGTGCGCCTCAAACGTATCCACCGCCGCTTCAATTCTAAAAAGCTGTGCACAGGGAAAACGGCATCCTTGTTGCGTTGGTCTCTACTCATCAATTGGGGGCAGTAAGGGGGGTCAGTAAGGGGGTTACAGACTCAGTAAGGGGGTCAGTAAGGGGGGGGTTACTGAGTCAGCAAGGGGGTTACTGAGTAACTAAGGGGGGGTCATTAACCCCCTTACTGACTCAGTAACCCCCCCCCCTTACTGACTCAGTAAGGGGGTTACTGACCCCCCCTTACTGACTCAGTAACCTCCTTACTGACTCAGTAACCCCCCCCTTACTGACCTCCTTACTGAGTCAGTAACCCCCTTACTAACCCCCCCTACTGACCTAGAAAGTGGTGTACTGAGGCAACTGTTTTCCTAGGGGTTGATTGTGGTTTCACTCTTTTAGATGGTATGCCCATGCCATGGACACTAGCAAAGCGTTGCACAACACAAACGAACATTGTCTGCACCCTCAAGTCACAAGAGTTGGAGAGATTGTTGATATCGGTGGACCTCTCATGAAACACATCATCACTGCGCTGTCATTGCTCAGAAAAGGAATTGGACGTGCTTTTAGGCACCCGATCACGCACCATGAGCCCATTCACGCGCCCAATCACGCATCTAATGACCCATCCCTTCACGAGCCCTTTCACGCACCCATTGACACGCCCATTCACGTGTCTAATGACCCATTCGTTCGCGAGCCCATTCACGCACCCATTCACGCGCCCATTCACGCACCCATTCACGCGCCCATTCACGCGCCCATTCACGCGTCCAGCCACCCATCCATTCATGCGCTCAGTCGCACGCCCAACGACGCGTGCACCTGCGTTGCTTCACTACTTCTTCCCTTGTCCGATCACCTGCAGCAACTCATTCTTGTGCCTTGCTATCACCTGTGCCTCTGTCTCTGCCTTTTCTCGTGCCGAGCGTTCTTCGGCGGTCTTCTGCTTTTCGGCTTGGACCGCCTCTTGGAGCGTGCACACTTGCGCTTCCAACTCCACGATCCTACCTTTCTGCTGAGCGGTCACTTGCCGCATTGCGGCCACGTCCGCCTCTGCTTTGGACGCCTTACCCTTGGCGGCCTCCTTCACTATCCTCTTGAGGCAGTCAGGTAGTCCCACAAGCGCGCTCATTGCGTCTTGTGTATCCTCTGGGACTACCTCACTGACCGACTCGGAGACAGCACGCCAGACAACCGCACGGAGCTCCGACACCGTCAATCCGTCCCCAACTTGAGGAGCCCCCCCCCCCCTGCCCTCGACGTTCCTCTGCTGCCCCTGCCTCTTCCTCTTGTCCTTCCCTTGGGACGGGGGGGAGGAGGACTGGGACGAGGTCTTCGTGTTGCACCCGGAATGGGCAGTCACTCGGCGCCAGGGTGGTGTCCTGAGTGACAGGGCTAGCATCGAACGGCACAGCAGCATAATGTGCCGTCAGCAACTCGCCTCCACCAGGCATCAGGCATGTCAGCATTGTGACGAAGTGGCTTGGCAGTGCGTTGCTGGGCTGGGCTGCTGGCGCCTCATTCGCGGGCTCATCGCAAGCGGTGCACAACACACCCTTGTGTGTCCCACACAACAACGCTTGCTTGCACCCAAAAACACCGAGCACTCGACCCACCCACCTTCCGCCTGTGCGACACCACACCAAACACTTCCTTGCCCACCGCCTCCGCCTCACGCCGTGCCCATGGGGGGGGGACCACAGGGTCTGTGACATCGTAGTCAACCGGGACGGTTGACAGTCCGCAAAATGCAACCACGCGCGGGAGGGCATCCATGTCACCGGGCGCAGGGAGGTCCAAGGCCTTAGGAATACCCCCCCCCCCAATGGACTAACAAACTATGAATGATCCACAGGTCGTTGCGGCGAATTACCATCGGCACTTCATGCCACGGGTCGGGGGTAGATCTTGTGGACCCGTACACAAATGTGCTCTCGGTGCCATCAGGCACGTCCAAGTCCATGGTGACGGGAGAGAATGCCGACCATGCGAATTGACCGCTTGGCAAAAAATCAGGGGGAAAATCGCGGTGCGGAAACTGCGGGTCATGTGTATTGGCGATGATATAGGCCATCGCCGTCACCATGTGGCGGAGCTGGGTGGCTTCATCGACCTGGTGCCGCACATGTGCAGCCCAGCGCAAGAGCGCGGGTAAGGGGTGCTTGACACCCGGGAACTGGGTCCTCACCAAACCCGGCGGGGGGGGAGGCGGCACACCCTACACCACTTGCCGTGCGGCACCATCCTCAGGGCGCGCATACGTGGGCATGGTGCTATTAAAAATGTTCTTGCGCAGTTTTTGGTCCAAACCACCAAACTCACTGCGGAGGTCTGCTGTAAACGAGGCAACCCCACCTTGAGCAAACCAATGCTCGAACTCGAGCAACGTTTCCTTGACCTGGTTAACCATTGGGGCAGGGGGCAGAACAATGGCGGTGCGAGGGGCAGCGCTACCTAGCAAACATGGGCCGCTCTGGAGTGGTAGAGCTAAAATAGTCCCGGTGGTGTATTTCGTTGGTGTTGTTGCACCAGTATGGGTCTTCGAGCCAAGCTTGTGGCTGGCGGCTGTGAACAGAGTAAACCGGCACCCGCCCCTCACAATCTGTTGAGCGAACATAGCAAAGTTGCTGCACGCATTGTTGGGGGCACCATTGTCCCTCTTGAAAATCGCGAGGTTTCGGCTTCTGTACACTAATCTGAACTGCACCATGCATCGGTGCAACCCAAAGCTTTTGGGTTTTGTTCACTGTTGTGGTGATTTCCTTATCGAGCACTTTGGTAAGGTGGTCATACTCTGCGAAAGGGAGGCGGATCTGGAAACACGGCACGTGGGGGTGGCGAGCTGCCATGTCGAGGATAAAATCAGAAAGCACACACGGTGCCCTCTCGTCGAAGAGGGGGAAAGTCACCTTGACGGAACCAAAATCCGTATCCGCGGGAAACTCAACGAACTCACTCGCATGCTTAACAACCGCACCATGCTCGACAAACCCATCCCGCCCCCCCGTACCCGCGTGTCCGAACTAGGTTAATGACATGATTGACCCACGTTAGGAAGGGCGGGAAGGCAGCCAGTAGCCCAGCACAAGCCATGGCACTCCGGGGCCACAAAACGTCTAAAAGGAGAACAAAAGTGTGCAGGAAGGACACAGCGCAAAACTCAGTATGGGGGGTCAGTAAGGGGGTTACTGAGGCAGTAAGGGGGGGGTTACTGAGTCAGTAAGGGGGGGGTTACTGAGTCAGTAAGGGGGTTCCGGAGTCAGTAAGGGGGGTTCAGTAAGGGGGGTTACTGCTCAGTAAGGGGGTTACCGACCTAAGGTCAGTAACCCTTACTGACCCAAACGGGGGGGGTTACTGACTTGTTTCAACTTTGCCCACCGAGGGCATACGGGCGGAGAGACACATGTCCTCCCCTATTTTTGACATGGAGAACATAAATATGCGCCTAGGTCCTAGAAATATGGGCAGGTGTGGTAATGGCAGAGGTGTTCATTCTGGGGGGGTTACTATGCACCCCCTTACTGTGTTACACCCCATGCCTCCTTTCTGCCCCTCTCCTTGGTCTTCTCCTTCTTCGTTTTCTTTGGCGGTGGCTGCTGCGGCGTGTCACTGTCGTCCTCACTTCCATCGGAGTGTACCACTGCAGCGTCCTTGGCCTTCCTTGGTTCGGGCGCCACATCCGCTGCATCTGAGTCACTGTCCACGGGGCAAGCCACACTTCTTTGGGGTCGATCACTCTTGGGCGATGGCTCCTTCCGGCGATCAGTTTGCACCTGGGCCTGGGCAGCGGCGGCATGTGACTCAGCCTTTGACTTGACCTTGACCTTTGGCCACCCCTCTTTGTAAAAACCCCAAACGTTGATAATCTATGTAATATACAAAAAGGGAAATGTGGGAAATGTGCAAACGCTGGATGACACCGCCGGAATGCAACCGCTTCGAGTGTGCAACCGCCTCGTAGGATTGAAAAATTACGGTAATTTAAGGTTTTGAAATTACGGGCCGTAACTTACGCCGTAACTTACGCCGCAACTTACAAAAATTACGTAATTTATTGTCCGGACCAAGGTTTTACGCCAATAGCATGTAATTTTGCCAAAGATTGTACTTTTCCCGCTTTTGTAGGGGGGGTGAGGGGTGGGGGAGTTGTTGGGACTTTTGTGGGGCCCCCATGGGCGAGCCACAACCTTCCACCTTCCCAAGTGGAGTATCTAGAGGAGTATCCACGGGTAGGGCATCTTCGACCTCCTCAGGTTGAGTGTGTTTGTCCATCCAATGTTGAAGCATCCGGTTTTGGTTTGCAGCCTTGCGGTAGTCACAACCAGGGTGCTTGCATTGAACCGTTTTGGGTGTTTTCCCATCATCTTTGAACTCAACATTGGTGTATTCATCCCAAATAGCCCCTTTAGTCCTCATGTGTGTGAAAAGAGGCCTATGGAGAAGGGGGGCGAAAAATTCGGGCGGGGCGTAACTTACGTCCCGTAATTTATGATCACCGTAACTTACGTAATTTACGGCCGTAACTTACGTCGTAATTTACGTTTGTAACTTACGTTGCAATCCTACCGCCTCGTGACACCGCTTGAAAGCAACCTGCAACCGCTAGCTTTTTTTAGGCTGAAATGAAAATTGCATACAAAACAGTGCAAAGTGAACTGGAATGCAGCATACATTGGCAAAGGCATAGTCACAATTGTTGGAAGGGCCTGGTTGACCACTTTCCAATTCTTGATCTCGTACTCCCGAGGCATGAACTCTTGGTTGTCGCAGAACTGCACTTGCTTCTTCTGTTTGTTGACTCGGTGGACTCAACCAGCCACGTAAAAACCCTTGGGCTGCGACAGCTGCACAAGAGACACGAAGAGGAAAGACCTTGAATTTTCAGTGAACGTGAAAGTCAGAGTATACAGCATGTGACGATAGGGGAGAACCTGTAAAACAAAGGGGGAGTCCTTCTTCAGCGTGTTCTTGGATACCACTGCCGTGTAGTGGTCCTGCATGTGGTATGCCTTCGGTACAGGCAGTCCCAGATCATCATCGTCGGCGGACATGGGCGGAGGAGAAGAAAGCTAACATTGCAATAGGGGGACAACAAGAGTGTGCAACCCTCATGTGCAACCGGCACAGGATTTGCAACCTGCACGAACCGGAAATGATGGAATGCAGGCGCTTTATGACACCGTTTTTTTTAGTCTGCAACCTGCAAATTTTGGTCTTTGGGGGTCCCCATAGGTTGCAAGGGGGCGGGAAACACCTTCGGTAGGGGGTTGCAAAAATCAAAAAGTGATTTTTGGATGCAATTAGACAAAACTGAAGATTGCACGAGGTGGTTGAGGTCCAAAAACCTAGGGTCCCCAACTTTTCAAAAGTTTTTTTTTTTGGTGAAGGGGTTGCACATATGGGGCTGTAGATAAAGGAATATAGGAATATATATATTTTTTCAAGCATTTTCAGTGAAAAAAGGAATAGCCCTTTCAACAGGGACCTACACAACAGTTGTAAGGGATGGGCTCTCTTAAAGTCAAGGTTATTTAGGCTTTCCATGGGCCATGTTGTAAATATGAATAACCTGGACATGGGGTTGCTTGCACAGAAGGTACAGGACGCAGAGACAAAGCAGGAATCCTACTAGGACGTCACAGGTTGCGGTAGACAAGAGTTGTCACAAAGTGGTTGTCTTGTGCATCCATCATAGAGTGCAACAACGGGTGCAACAAGGGGTGCAACAAGGGGGGTTATCGCGCGATAAGGGGGTGCAACAAAGCGTGCAACAAGGGGGGGTTGTTGCGCCACAAGGGGTGCAACAAAGGTGCAACAAGGGGTCGTACCCATTTTTGAAAAAGATCAACAATGGAGTACACGGTTGGAAAGCACAGTCCCTATAGGTCATTTGGGCCCCCCCAAGACACATGACTCCTTAAAACCCCCCATGAGTACTACAAGACACCTTTTAGGTGTTTACAAGTTTGGGTGCAACAAGGTACCCTTTTCCATCAGGTCCGAGTGCACCACACCACATACCCACAGGGGTGGAGTGCTGTGTATGGGTTGTCGTTTACCATGGGAAAACCATATGAATGCATAAGCGCTGGTGCCAGGTCACCGGTGCTCTGGTAGTGCAGTTTGTTCTGACTTTGTATTGTAAACTCTTTTTCGGCATTGAGTGGCCGTTGGCGTTGTTGATGGCACTGGCACTGCACCCCTTGGTCATTTTTCGGCCATGTGCAACCCCGTGCAATGGTCCAGAGAGGGGAGTGCAGGTGTGCCGGTGCCAGTGCGATTGGGAATAGAGCGCAGCAATTCTATTTGTTTCGACAAAGGCCTGGGGTCCCCTCATTGTAGAGCTGAACAATGAAGGTCTCTTGCAACATGTCGTGGAAGGAGTCACACATGGGCGCAAAATTTTGATTCGTGGTGGGACTGTCTGCACAAAAGTGCAACCATTCCCAAAAAGGAGTGGCTGATAGGAGCCCAAGAGATTGACACCCTAAAAAATGTGCTACCCCAAATGGCAGTGCATCACAAAAGGTCCCAACTGGGGTAAATCATGTGGGTGCACCTTTGGGTTGACCACATGCTTGGGTATGCTAAGCAGTGGCATGCCCTTGGCGCCTTTGCTGCCTTCCAGGCAGAAGAAAGGCACAAGACTCTGAAATCAGAGATTCGGTTTAGGAGCTTCAAGGGGGGGACAAGGAAAGTAAAAAGGGGGGGTACGGGGACGGAGAGGTAGACTGGTGAGGAAGGTTTTCGTGATAGGGTGGAGGGAAGTTGTAAAAAATGATAATCTGGATTGGGGTTTGTTAAGAAGGGGGTGGGATGTATGGGTGCGTGCATGGACACAACAACCACACGTGAAGGAACACAAAACGTATTGGAAGGCCAACGCGCCTTAGCAGTCTGTATGGTGTTTTAGCTCTTGTGTATGATATTTGATTTGGGATTCCATTGAATTGCTTTGGGCAAGTATACTACGTCTTCAATGCACATTGCATTCAACATGGTGTTCTGGTGCGGTGATTTGCTTTGCAAGGGAGGAAGCGACCAAACTGAGCAACATTCGTCCTCGGAGAAGTGGTTATGGGCGTAGACTCCGGCGGCAGGGCTCCTTGGTTCGGACCCTGGCCTGGCCAACTCCAACAATAGCTCCAGCCCAGCACCATCCACCTCGTCGTCCAACAGCCTCCGGCACAGGGATGGTGCCTCCGAGAAGACCAGCCCAGCCCACGCTGGGACAGCCACAACAGACCAGCCCTCGGTAGGCCTTATTGCTAAAAAAACCAAGGGCAGCTGGTGATCACATTTCAATGCCTGTCTTCAGCGCCTGTGTTTGTTGGTTGCCCCACCAGGTAGGTCTTCGGCAAGCATCTCCTCATGGGCTCTTCGGCTGGATCCACCTCCTTTGTGGGCCCCTGGTCTTGCGGTTGCTCGTCTTACGATATTCCCTCTCCTCCTGGTCTTGTGTGTCCTCATCCTAAGGTGCGGACACAGTGCGTATGCAAGAGTTCGAACCCAAGGTTCCGAAACGCAGGGAACATGCACATACCTCTAGACCAATCCGCTGCCATACCACATAACACGTAGGCGGTGCGTACGGACTGCGTAGGCACAGCAGATCAACGCGCACGCGTCGGTAATCTAACGCGTACGTGTTGCTGTTTCGACGTGTACGTGTTAAGTTACTAACGCGTACGCGTCGAAACACCAACACGTACGCGCCACGCACCCAACGCGTACACGTTGCACTTCCAACACGCACGCGTCAGAGGACAATCTGAAAGCAAGGTTTTGGGAAATTCAGTATGGTTTTTGGGACACTCTGCGGAGGGAGAAGGCGACCTACGGTCGGCAATGTTTGCAGTGGCACCCAGTGGTATAGGGGAAGTGCAAAGAGGGGTTCGGTTGGGTAAGGTGATACCCCGCACATGAATCTTCCATGAAAAATGACCAATTTCCAACAAAGAAAAAACCAACGCGTACGTGTTGAGATTTCAACACGTACGCGTCTATGTGAACAGATCTTAGCAGTTACAACGCACGCGATCGATTTCTTGTGACAAATTTGGCAGTGAAGGGAATGCAAGAGAATGTAGATAGATGTGATGTGTTATGGTGTTTTGTTGTATGTATGTTATCTCATTATTTTTTAGCACGTTGAGCACATTATGTAGTGGATTATCAGGAAGTGCAATTTCGTGCTGCGCAACACAGAGAAAAGATAGACAGAACGTGAAGTCCTACAGTGTATGGAACGTAATACTTTACAAACCGTGTTAAACTGCAAATCAAACCGTATATACGATAACATATCGTAAAAAGTAAAAAGATAGAAATTTGACCTGTCGCTTCGTTCGCAGTTGTCTGCAGGATCCTTTTCCAATGAAAAATCACAGGGGGTGTTTTTGAGATCGTTTCTTCAATACCTCAGTATGGATCCAACTCATCGCTTCAATAACCACAGAATGCTCAATACGCGAAAATATCCTGACAAGGTCGAATTCCGCCCATGTATACTGCTGTTTCTTTCTTGGTTTGGGGGCACTCGAGGCACATCGGCGCACAAATGGCAACATTTCGTCATACTTATGATCTCAGTTCGGCAGAGTCATTTTACTACAAGTTTCCAAAAAACAGTGTGTGCCCTTCCAATCAGCCGGCCAATGCGTGGGAACGGGTGGCCGGCATAGGCCAAAGGTTCTCGATGTTTCACATTTCGTGGGGCCCTGGGTTCCTTACTTTTTTGCTTGATTAAAACCTAGCTGTTAGGTACAGGGTTGCAATTCTGTACACTGTCCACAGGGGTTGGGGCTGTGAAATATGGAGGACATTCACAACTGAGGCGTATCCGGCCTCTGCAAGAACAAACACCGAGTTGGAAATGGGCATGGTGTGCGAACACATGGGAAGGCAATTGCAACACCTTGCACAGCCTGTTAATTACCTTGCAAAGTGTGGCCCAGGGCTGGACCGCGGTAGACATGCTGTGCATGATGCCTCTGATTTGGGAGAGAAACTGTTTTGAGACGCATGCTAACGTTAGTACTTGTGACTTTGGTGCGAACAGTGCAACACGCGTCATCAGATGAAAGGGCAATGGGACATATCGTTTACGGGTACCTACTAGCATATTGGACGCACATGACAGAAACTCCACGGTGGCTGTATCCTGGCGTTTGCGTTTCAAACCTTGAACCAGCGTAGTCGTGATGTCAGAGGTTTGCTGTTTGATAGAAGCAGTGTGCTCATGTTTGCACACGAATGCATGGTATTTACCCTCAGCACTTTGCATGGCTTGTTTGATAAGGCGAAGGAAACCCTCAGAGATATTACCGTCACTAGAGCATGCTATACCCTGAGATTGTAGAAAATCATCCATGACTCCTCGTAGGATCACTGAGCGGGGTGTGGGATGTTGGCGGTTTCGAGGAAAATAATGTCGTGACAGCGAGCCAGTTAGCCACGACCAAAATTCAAGGCCTGCACTATACACTGTGTCACACCAAAGCAGTTCCTTATTTGGGATTGGTGAACGGAAGAAACTGTTGAAAATGTATGGTAAGAAGAGGTTTTGACACGCAGCCCACAGTACAGTGGCACCCTTATCAAAAGGTCCGAACACGATGTGTGGTGGGAGCTTCATGATCTGGGCCGATATATAAGCTTGGCGATAAGTGCGCAGTGTATCAGCCAGGTTGGCTTCATAAAACAGTTGGACAAACATCATGATACATGCAAAGATGATTTTACAACATTCCTGAGACAGGCCCGGAGTTTTCTCCAGTGTGTGCTGGAGCGATTGTAACGCAGAGACATTGACTGCCGGCATGGGTGGCAACAATGCATTTTTCAGACACTGGGAAAAAAACCTGGGATCAGCGGAAGAGTCATACTTTTGCATCCACCAGAATTCTCTTGTGAGGATGTGTCCATTGACCAATGGCACACCAGTCAGGGCATATATCTCAGTGCAACAGCAGGGTGCTGGCTCGTTCCCCTGCGTGCGCGCTACAGGGTATTGCCGGGCAATGGCTCAGTGCGCACTACAAAACTATGCTGCGCGCTATGGCTCGGGGTCCTGGGTTTGTAACCCCATGTCCTAATAAGCAGGGCAAAAACGCCTATTTTTCTAAAAATTCAGATGCTTCCGGCACCGCACGTGACGCTGTCAATGTCAGGAAAGATTGCCAGCATTTTGGGCCCCCACTATGGGTGGTCCTTGTGGAGGAACGAGGACCTTTTGGCGGACCTAGTTGAAATTTTTTGCTCAGGGTCTGCCGTCCAACGGTCTTTGTGGGCCAGGTTTGGAAAAAAGGGTCCCCGTGTCTGAAGCACAGAAGAAGCGTCGCAGGACCGAGGCTGCCAACGCCGTCACACACCTGTCGGTGGTGGACTTGGTCCTGCTCCTGAAGATTCCAAGAAGAAGGTATTATTGCGCGCGCTTTGCATGTGACATCGCGCGCACTTCCGCTCATAGCACGCGCTTTGTTGAGTTATGCGCGCGCTATTTCCTCCAGTTGCGCGCGCTATTTTCCTCAGGTACAAAGATTTGATTACTTGGACGAGAAGTAAGGTCCCCATACACCTTTTTTCTCTCCCGTCCTATGCTAGTTTTGCCACAGAATGGAACCAGCTTGCAAATAGGCAGCATTTACAGGTTGCCGTGCACACAGATGGGGTCAGAGTCTTTTCGCAGTGGCCCCTGCAGCACTTTTTTGACTATATATTTTCCTTTGATTCCATTGTTTCTAACCTCCAATACCCCAGGGAGTGCCAACGAGAGCTGTGGATCATTCTGAGGGGGGATCAGTTGCCTTGTGCGGAGGAATCGTGGTGCCACATGTCCATTTCCTTTGCCAACCATGGTCACTTGGCAAGGCCATTGTCCTACCACTGGACTGTCAACGTCGCCCTTTGTGGTAAGAAGTTCACCTCTGTGTTCTCTAATGTGTTGGCTAACAATCTTGCTTTTCTCCAGAGTGCCATTGACAGTGGTGTGGTTCCCATCCAGGGTGCATCCAGACGCTGCAGGACTTTCTGCGGTGGGGATAGCCCTTGGCTACGTCAGTTGCCGGGTGTCACTACACATTGGATGGCAGGTAGTCTGTTCACTTACATGACGTGGTGCAAGTCCACTGCAACATGGTTGCAACAGGATGCGGATAGAACCACCGAGCGAGATGAGCAGTTGCTAGGGCTTATTGCACCTGGGGCCAAGTGCAGGCCCATGGATATTTTTGGTGTTGTCGAGACCAGGTTGTTGAAGGTTCCTGTGAGGAGGCGTCACCTCATATCATGTGTTCTGCACCTTCTGATTTTTGTACGGAGGCAGGTCACTGCCTTGGTACGAGGATTGGCCAAGTCTGTGCGTCCCAGTACTAGGGTCTCTGTTCGGGCTATTCTTCACAGGTCGGGTTGTCACATAGCATTACAAGGGACGGCAGAGCCAGATGGGGAAGAGACCTGGTGTGTTCTAAAGGTCTGGCAGGACCTGGTCCCCCTCCTTGGGGGTGACATGAGGATGCACACAGCAGTGGTTGCCATGTACATACTATTGGGGGACATGTATGGCACAATGTTTGAAGAGGGAGCATTGCAGGCTCCAGAGGTTGCCCAAGCTTTCCAGAGGTGGGTTTGTCCAGGAAGAAGGTCACCTTATATTAGCTGGATGTTGCACGATGCTACAGTCACTATTCAGACCATACGGCCCTATGGCCTAGGAATGTTTTCAGGGGATCTTTTGGAAGAAAGCAACAGGGTGCTGAAGGACATTTGGTCCTCCTTTTGTGATAGAGGTGGGGGGGCAGGAAGCCTCGTGTTGCGCCGCATCAAGATGCTCAAGCAGCTTAATGAGCGTCTTTTCATGTACTTTGAAGTACCAAGGTGGAATGGGACCTCCAGAAGCAACCTGTGCAATGCAGAAAAATTGGCTGACGACGTTAGGGCATATTTTGCGAATGAAGAACTGTGGTGGCGCGCGCTATTTGTTTTTTAGCGCGCGCTACATGCTATGTAGTGCGCGCAATGTCCATCATCGCACGCGCTATGCTGTTTTCAAGCGCTGGAACCCTTGAAATCTACATATATAATTGGAAGTAGCGTGCTATGACGACGCACTTCAAATGTGCCTCCAATTGCAAATGCATTGACAGACACAGAGATTTGTTCCTTTTCTGTCCTTTTTTTTTGTGTTTTCGATTTTTTTGTTACTGCATTTTCTTCTTTGTATTACTGCTGGAACATGAGTACTTTAATGTAACCCTCTTGCCCATGCAGCCCGTGGGCTGGGGGTATCCGCCTCCTGCAGCACCGCCAACAACTGCTGCAGGGGCCACAGCAGCTGGTGCGACACCGCAACCACCGCCACATGCAGCTGTACAACCAGGACTGCAGCAGCCGTCCACGACGCCGTGGTTCATGCAGCCACAGGTTCTTGCCGTGCGCACTACTGCTTCCGTTGCGCGTGCTACGTTCTTGTTGTGCGTGCTACCTATCTCGCTGTGCGCACTACGCAAGTCCTCCTTGCGCGTGCGTTGTCTTGTTTTCAGCAGACGCTGTCCCAGACGCTGACGAAGTTCTCCCCAACTCAGCCTCTGTGGCCTGCGCCGCAGTCCCTGTTACGAGCTGCCTCACAGCAGCTGTCTCCCATTCTGTTCCTCGGTGGTTCGGCCACCTTTGGCCCCCCAGTGCGCGGCTGTCTTCCAGTGGGCCAAGTGCAGCAAGTGCTCTTCGGCCCACTGCCAGTGCAGCAGCAGCAGCAAATGCAGCAGCAGCAAGTGCAGGCTACGGCCCAGCAAGTCATCAGCAGCCCACAACAGCAGCAGCAGCAGCAGCAGCAGCAGAAAGTGTGGCCCAGGGCTGGACCGCGGTAGACATGCTGTGCATGATGCCTCTGATTTGGGAGAGAAACTGTTTTGAGACGCATGCTAACGTTAGTACTTGTGACTTTGGTGCGAACAGTGCAACACACGTCATCAGATGAAAGGGCAATGGGACATATCGTTTACGGGTACCTACTAGCATATTGGACGCACATGACAGAAACTCCACGGTGGCTGTATCCTGGCGTTTGTGTTTCAAACCTTGAACCAGCGTAGTCGTGATGTCAGAGGTTTGCTGTTTGATAGAAGCAGTGTGCTCATGTTTGCACACGAATGCATGGTATCTACCCTCAGCACTTTGCATGGCTTGTTTGATAAGGCGAAGGAAACCCTCAGAGATATTACCGTCACTAGAGCATGCTCTACCCTGAGATTGTAGGAAATCATCCATGACTCCTCGTAGGATCACTGAGCGGGGTGTGGGATGTTGGCGGTTTCGAGGAAAATAATGTCGTGACAGCGAGCCAGTTAGCCACGACCAAATTTCAAGGCCTGCACTATACACTGTGTCACACCAAAGCAGTTCCTTATATGGGATTGGTGAACGGAAGAAAGGGTTGAAAATGTATTGTAAGAAGAGGTTTTGACACGCAGCCCACAGTACAGTGGCACCCTTATCAAAAGGTCCGAACACGATGTGTGGTGGGAGCTTCATGATCTGGGCCGATATATAAGCTTGGCGATAAATGCGCAGTGTATCAGCCAGGTTGGCTTCATAAAACAGTTGGACAAACATCATGATACATGCAATAATGATTTTACAACATTCCTGAGACAGGCCCGGAGTTTTCTCCAGTGTGTGCTGGAGCGATTGTAACGCAGAGACATTGACTGCCGGCATGGGTGGCAACAATGCATTTTTCAGACACTGGGAAAAAACCCTGGGATCAGCGGAAGAGTCATACTTTTGCATCCACCAGAATTCTCTTGTGAGGATGTGTCCATTGACCAATGGCACACCAGTCAGGGCATATATCTCAGTGCAACAGCAGGGTGCTGGCTCGTTCCCCTGCGTGCGCGCTACAGGGTATTGCCGGGCAATGGCTCAGTGCGCACTACAAAACTATGCTGCGCGCTATGGCTCGGGGTCCTGGGTTTGTAACCCCATGTCCTAATAAGCAGGGCGAAAACGCCTATTTTTCTAAAAATTCAGATGCTTCCGGCACCGCACGTGACGCTGTCAATGTCAGGAAAGATTGCCAGCATTTTGGGCCCCCACTATGGGTGGTCCTTGTGGAGGAACGAGGACCTTTTGGCGGACCTAGTTGAGTTTATTTGCTCAGGGTCTGCCGTCCAACGGTCTTTGTGGGCCAGGTTTGGAAAAAAGGGTCCCCGTGTCTGAAGCACAGAAGAAGCGTCGCAGGACCGAGGCTGCCAACGCCGTCACACACCTGTCGGTGGTGGACTTGGTCCTGCTCCTGAAGATTCCAAGAAGAAGGTATTATTGCGCGCGCTTTGCATGTGACATCGCGCGCACTTCCGCTCATAGCACGCGCTTTGTTGAGTTATGCGCGCGCTATTTCCTCCAGTTGCGCGCGCTATTTTCCTCAGGTACAAAGATTTGATTACTTGGACGAGAAGTAAGGTCCCCATACACCTTTTTTCTCTCCCGTCCCCTGCTAGTTTTGCCACAGAATGGAACCAGCTTGCAGATAGGCAGCATTTACAGGTTGCCGTGCACACAGATGGGGTCAGAGTCTTTTCGCAGTGGCCCCTGCAGCACTTTTTTGACTATATATTTTCCTTTGATTCCATTGTTTCTAACCTCCAATACCCCAGGGAGTGCCAACGAGAGCTGTGGATCATTCTGAGGGGGGATCAGTTGCCTTGTGGGGAGGAATCGTGGTGCCACATGTCCATTTCCTTTGCCAACCATGGTCACTTGGCAAGGCCATTGTCCTACCACTGGACTGTCAACGTCGCCCTTTGTGGTAAGAAGTTCACCTCTGTGTTCTCTAATGTGTTGGCTAACAATCTTGCTTTTCTCCAGAGTGCCATTGACAGTGGTGTGGTTCCCATCCAGGGTGCATCCAGACGCTGCAGGACTTTCTGCGGTGGGGATAGCCCTTGGCTACGTCAGTTGTCGGGTGTCACTACACATTGGATGGCAGGTAGTCTGTTCACTTACATGACGTGGTGCAAGTCCACTGCAACATGGTTGCAACAGAATGCGGAGAGAACCACCGAGCGAGATGAGCAGTTGCTAGGGCTTATTGCACCTGGGGCCAAGTGCAGGCCCATGGATATATTTGGTGTTGTCGAGACCAGGTTGTTGAAGGTTCCTGTGAGGAGGCGTCACCTCATATCATGTGTTCTGCACCTTCTGATTTTTGTACGGAGGCAGGTCACTGCCTTGGTACGAGGATTGGCCAAGTCTGTGCGTCCCAGTACTAGGGTCTCTGTTCGGGCTATTCTTCACAGGTCGGGTTGTCACATAGCATTACAAGGGACGGCAGAGCCAGATGGGGGAGAGACCTGGTGTGTTCTAAAGGTCTGGCAGGACCTGGTCCCCCTCCTTGGGGGTGACATGAGGATGCACACAGCAGTGGTTGCCATGTACATACTATTGGGGGACATGTATGGCACAATGTTTGAAGAGGGAGCATTGCAGGCTCCAGAGGTTGCCCAAGCTTTCCAGAGGTGGGTTTGTCCAGGAAGAAGGTCACCTTATATTAGCTGGATGTTGCACGATGCTACAGTCACTATTCAGGCCATACGGCCCTATGGCCTAGGAATGTTTTCAGGGGATCTTTTGGAAGAAAGCAACAGGGTGCTGAAGGACATTTGGTCCTCTATTTGTGATAGAGGTGGGGGGGCAGGAAGCCTCGTGTTGCGCCGCATCAAGATGCTCAAGCAGCTTAATGAGCGTCTCTTCATGTACTTTGAAGTACCAAGGTGGAATGGGACCTCCAGAAGCAACCTGTGCAATGCACAAAAATTGGCTGACGACGTTAGGGCATATTTTGCGAATGAAGAACTGTGGTGGCGCGCGCTATTTGTTTTTTAGCGCGCGCTACATGCTATGTAGTGCGCGCAATGTCCATCATCGCACGCGCTATGCTGTTTTCAAGCGCTGGAACCCTTGAAATCTACATATATAATTGGAAGTAGCGTGCTATGACGACGCACTTCAAATGTGCCTCCAATTGCAAATGCATTGACAGACACAGAGATTTGTTCCTTTTCTGTCCGTTTTTTTTTGTGTTTTCGATTTTTTTGTTACTGCATTTTCTTTTTTGTATTACTGCTGGAACATGAGTACTTTAATGTAACCCTCTTGCCCATGCAGCCCGTGGGCTGGGGGTATCCGACTCCTGCAGCACCGCCAACAACTGCTGCAGGGGCCACAGCAGCTGGTGCGACACCGCAACCACCGCCACATGCAGCTGTACAACCAGGACTGCAGCAGCCGTCCACGACGCCGCGGTTCATGCAGCCACAGGTTCTTGCCGTGCGCACTACTGCTTCCGTTGCGCATGCTACGTTCTTGTTGTGCGTGCTACCTATCTCGCTGTGCGCACTACGCAAGTCCTCGTTGCGCGTGCGTTGTCTTGTTTTCAGCAGACGCTGTCCCAGACGCTGACGATGTTCTCCCCAACTCAGCCTCTGTGGCCTGCGCCGCAGTCCCTGTTACGAGCTGCCTCACAGCAGCTGTCTCCCATTCTGTTCCTCGGTGGTTCGGCCACCTTTGGCCCCCCAGTGCGCGGCTGTCTTCCAGTGGGCCAAGTGCAGCAAGTGCTCTTCGGCCCACTGCCAGTGCAGCAGCAGCAGCAAATGCAGCAGCAGCAAGTGCAGGCTACGGCCCAGCAAGTCATCAGCAGCCCACAACAGCAGCAGCAGCAGCAGCAGCAGCAGAAAGTCCAACCAAGACAGCAACAACCCCAAGTTGCAAGCACAGTTTCAGTCTCCCCCACCCGGGCCACGTACGGGCGTCGCCTTCAGCAGCGACTTCAAGAACCGAATCTGGCCCAACCAAAACAGCACCATCTGCGCCCAAGGGCCCCACTGGGCATGGCTGAAGGACGTGACACCGGCCTACCTCTTCGAGGTTGCCTTCTACAAGTTCTGGCGCCAAAGGGCCACGGCCATTGCCAAGATCCCAGACGGAGCCGTGAAACCCTGCTGGCATGACCAGAGGATTACTGGCCACTGGTGCAGTCTGGCGAACCTGTTGAACCCCTCCGTGCCAACCCAAGAAGGACAAGCTGCCTGTGGACACTGCAAGGTGAAGGAGTACGAGCTGCTGTTTTCGTGCTGGGCAAGTTACGGGTTGGGTCAAGCTCGGACCCACACGCATCCGGGTGCCACGGCAAAGACCGTCCACCACTTTTACTTCAACAAGGACCCACCGAGCTTTATCAACGCAACCGACGCGGGGGCAATGGCCTTCAAGAACGAGTGTGCCTCGGTGAGAAGTGCGGGTGCCAGTTTGCTGCGGCGGTCAGCGAAGAAAGGAGCCAGTGCCGCAAGGGCACTTGCAACCGGCGCCAAAATCAAAACCACCGCGGTCAAGGACGAGGAGCAGCCGCAGCAGCAGCAAGTGCAGCAACAGCAGCAGCTCCAACAGCAGGCAGCGGTGCAGCAGGCAACACTGCAGCTGCTCCAGCAGCAGCAGCGGGTTCAGATGGCCCAGCAACAGCAACAACAACAACAACAACAGGCACAGGCACAGGTACGCGCTATGTTTGCCATTGCACGCGCTTTCGACATTGTTGCGCGCGCTTAATTTGCCATAGCACGCACGATTTGATTGTTTGCGCGCGCTACGGCTGCACCTTCTGTCCCATTGTCACGTAGGTGGGCAGCTTCGAACAGCTCTTGTGCCTGGGATCCCGCAGAGGGCCGTTGATGATCAGCGTGCCCGCGGACATTCCCGGGCAGTCCAGCAGGCGGCCGACTGGCTTGATGGACGGAAAGAGCAAGGCCCCTCCCCGGTGCTGGCCAGGGCTAAGCGGCAGATGGAGGAGCTGGAGGTAGACTGGGCCAACGCCTTTGCCGTGCCGGAGACGGAATCCGTGACAGTCCCAATGCAGAAGAAGAACTGTACCGAAGAGCCAGCAGCCACCAGCCACCTACCACCAGCCATCTCCGCCTCCCACACCGCTAAGTCCCCACACCCGCCTGGCAAGGTCCTTGCCCAGAATACCGCCGACCAGCAGCTGATGGCACAGGCAGCACAGCGAGTCCAACGTTAAGCGGAAATAGCCAAGAAGAAAGAGGACGAAGCAAAGAAGAAGAAGAAGGAAGAGGAGGAAAAGAAGAAGAAGAAAGAGAAGGAAGAGGAGGAAATGAGGAGGAAGAAGGAGAAGGAAGAGGAAGAGAAGAGGAAGAAGAAGGAGAAGGAAGAGGAGGAGAATAGACGGAAGAAAGCAGAGGAGGAGAGAGCAGAAGGGGTAATGCAGCGCGCGCTATCGGTGTCATTGCACGTGCTATGCATTTCGTCGCGCGTGCTATGCCCTGTAGTGCGCGTGCTATGCCTCTGCGCTGCTACTCTTTCCAAGCAAGCAAGACGGCACCGCCGCAGGCACCCCAGCCGCAGCTAGCATCAAAGCCAGCACCGAAGCGGCCCGTCCCAGTCCCAGACCAGCCACAAGAACAAGGAGGTCCGTGCGGTTCCAGCCCACCGAGTACGGCTCCCAAGGTCAGGCAGCAGAGCAAAGCCGACGGGGACAAGCAGGCAAGAGATGAGCTCATGCAGCACGGAGATTGGTCCTACAAAGACGGCTACAGGCCTCGGTGGATCATCTACTGCACCACTGCGATCGCGCCGATGATTGTCGAAAGAGCCGAAATCAAGCCAGCAGGGGCCAGGAGGGCCCCTCAGGACCACGTGGCCGTCATCATCCCCAACGATCAGTGGAGCCCCAGCCAACAAGGGGAGGGGGAGGAGGAAGAGGACGACTGGTCGGAGTTCATGCCCAGCTGCCAGGTGTTCTCCGCCAAAAGCAAAGCGTATGAGGAGTTGGACAGGTGGCAGTCGTGGTCGGAGACATATCAGCCCGATGAGATTGTGGACCTCTGCCCCGACCCAAAGACCATGAGGATGTCCCCCTCCAACCACCAACTCCAAAGAAGAAGCAGGCCCAAGGACACCCACCAGCCGAGCCACCAGCCCCCCCACAAGAAGACGAGGAACCAGCCGAAGCTGCAGCACAAGCAGAAGCACCAGCACCAGCTGCACACGAAGAAGGTGCACCAGCCCCAGCAGCAGCTGCACAAGAAGACGACGCACCAGCCCCACCACAAGAAGAAGAGGCACCAGCGGCCGCGACACAAGAAGGAGAAGGAGGAGCCCTCAAAGAAGAAGAGGCACCAGAAGGAGCAACCTCAGAAGGTGACCCAAGCGCACAAGAAGAAGGGGACGCAGCCCCAGCTGCCGCTTAGGCAGAAGACCACAGACCCGAATGGGAGAAAGAGTGGGAGGCCAAAGTGGTGGTCGAAAGCATTAAAGAGATCACTGGATGACAGCGCGCGCTATACCTGGTATAGCGGCCGCCGTAAGGTCCATAGCGCGCGCTGTAAATATTTTGCGCGCGTTACACTGTTGGTGCCCATGAGGACCTGTACTGTTGCACACTTTTCAGACCTTTCAGAAAGTGTTTTTGCATGTGTCTTCGGTTGGCTGAGCAACAGGGAAACGTTTTTGAAAAGGGAGGGGTTTTTGGGAAACACAGGACACTGGAAAAGGCATGGTTTTGACACATTGTCCGGTTTGGAAAATTTTGAAAGACATGACAATATAGCGCGGTAGAGCGCGCGCAATAGGCGCGCTACAAAGTTCATATTTTTCGAAATTTGCGCGCACTATGGAAAAAACGCACCAATGCGCGCACGCAGGGTCAACATGATTGGCCCAGAGAGTGTCCGTAGAGCCTTAGATGTAAAAAGATCGCAACTGTCTCGTGACTTTGGGGAGTGAAGCCTGTGTGACCTTGGTGATTCGCCGTACATACTCCCCCTAGCTTGTAAGACCTGTTGATTTTTTTTTTACACGGCCGATCCCACGGATCAGCAGAAAAAAATAAAAATGATTCCCTTGCACCACGGAGTAGCGGATATTTTGAGGCAATTTTTCTGCTAAAATGGTTTTGCCTCCATCGCCTCCACCATGCCCTAAAAACTTCAAATGAAGCCAAACCCAAAATCGGCGTTGCGAAACAACTTTTATTATTCAAATTCAGAAAGCTGCATCTGGTTTTTGTATTAAAAACCGGAAACTTGCCCATTGAAGCCGTCGCCGCAAGTGCTAGAGGTGCTACAGGGCCGCGCCACTTTTGGTTGCGGCGGTCCAAGGCTGTCCGGTGGTGGGGAAGGTTGAAATGGGCCTAGCAGCCCTATTTGAATCGATAGTACTGGCCTCAGCGTCATTCTTAATCGATTTTCATCGTGCTTTGACATTTAAACCAGATTCCGAGGCCGAAATTTCTCGGTTTTGGGTCGAACTAATGTAAAGCTCGAAATCCGCCATAGATGCCAAAGATTTTTTTTACGAACGACATTTCATTGTAATGACACTGCCGCATCGGCAATTTTCTGACTTTTGATTTCGAGGATTTTTCCAAACTTTTGAAATGTTGTAAGCTGAAACTTTTAGGGTCATTCATTTTTGATAAAATCCAACCGTCTATCATCTTAGTTTCTGTTCGGGTGTGATTTTTTCGTGCCAATCTGGCACTAAAAAATCGCACCAGAGCAGAAGGTTAAATGATCAACAGGTGGTTTCTGTCAACAATTAGTGATCTGCAAAGTTTCAGCTTCTAGATGCTCAGGAATTTTGAGAAATCATCAAAACAACAGTCTCCGATGCAGCAGTGCCGGCGTGAGCGCAAAATGCGAAAACGGCAGAATCTGAAAAGCCCAGCCGACATACGGTGTAGAAATACGAAAACGGTGATTACGAATTTCGAGTTTTTCGGAGTTTTAACCTTTCGACTTGTTGTCCCCCTCTGTAATAGGAAAAAACATTTCGGGCCCTTCGGTGCCGTGTCCCATGGTTTCTATGTTTTCCTCCTACGAATACTCCAAACGTGGCATACGGCAAAGCATACATGACGAAAGCAAGAAGCATTGGTGTGGAACCCATTACCCATAACCGCCGGCAATGTTGCCATTGTGATTTGTGTCTCGAAATCTTAGGCATGTTCAAACTGACCGATCAAAGACGGAGGCAACGATGCACGGGGCTCTGAAGTGTCGTCCTCAGGCCAATATCCCTGCCACCTAACCAAACATCTTGCCTTCTGCTTGGCTATGAATTTTTCCGCTACATTACCTCATTCATGTCATCACTAGCAAGGTGAATCAGAATTGATATAGCAAAATGTTGAATTCAATCAAATTAATTTGAATTCAATTAAACGTTATTACCCCCTGTTTTCCCTACATAAAACCACTCCGAAAAGAAAAATCACCCTAGAAAAACCAACCATTCACAGGAAGGGGTGTCCGGGGGAAGCATCGCGCAACCGCAAGGACTGAGCGCTTCGCACGCCACACATAAAAATCGCCGCATCACGCAGCGCGGGCGGGGTGCCTCACACACCGCTAAGCGCCTCACGCGCACACCCTAGGGCTTGGGTGTTTGGAGCCTCACGCTCCATAGACAGTGGGGGGTTTACCGTAACTCTAATCGTCGCCCACGATGGGCAGCAGCCGCCGAAGGCAGGAAACAGAAAAATAGCACCCATCCAGAAATGTAGAAATTGAAACCCAGAAACACCTACCAACTCACCATGGAAGGTCGCACCCCTAAAAATTGAAATACAAAGTGGAAATCAAAAATGAAATAAGGGTCGTGTCTTTGCCCGAAGGAGGCAGGAAGACAACCAATCCAAAAATTCTTAAACGAAAAAAAAGACGAAGAAAAGAGACAAAAAATCCACACCAAAAAGAAACACCAAGCAGGCGTGCAACAAACAACACACCGAAAATGTGTTTGTCGTTGCTCACCATACTCATGTGTCGTGCCGTTGCTGCTGCTGTTTGCGTCCACCTGCAAGGCAGGGCAGAAGACGAAACGCAAAGCAGCAGTTCTAAAATACTAAGGTACGAAGCGAGGCGCGGCGCGTTGGAATTTGAAGCGCAACGACTCGCAACAAGAAAAAATATATACAACGCACTCGTAAATTTACCTACATCACTTCTCTGGTTGCTTCGACTTACGCACTGCACTGTTCACCCTTGTTCAGCGTCACCCTGACGTCGCATTGTGGCGCTCTCCTTGGCACCAGTCTCTTTTACCGCCGTCAACAAAGTTTCCACACGATTCCGCAAGACGGCATTTTCATCATCCCTGGCCGCCAAACGTCGTTCCAACAAAACTATCCTCGCGCTCTGTTCAGCGACCTTCGTTTCAGCGGCTTCGAAGCGTACTCGGTCATCCTGTTGACGCTGCTGCATACGCGCGGTAAGAATCCTTATTTTGCGATGAAGACCCTTGCAGGCCCTGTCAGCGCGCCTTCGCTCTGTACGCAGCTCCTCAGCGTGCTGGGCGCGCGCCGCCTCAAGTAACCGGGTGATCATCTCCTTGGCGTCCCTCAAGCCCTCACATGTTGCCAAGAACGCTGAACTGGGTAGATCGCTCTCACACAAGCCGTTGTCTCCATTGGATGACGGTGTCCTTGACGACGGCGCCCCTTGCACAGCAGACATACCAAAATTCTCCATGGCAATTTTTGAAGTTTTGCAGAACGGCATTGTAATGCTACTGATCCTCTGTTATTGATTTGCGATATTCTGCAATGGTTTTTCAAAATCACTCAAATCGTTGAACTCCTTGCATACTCTTAGTATCCCTCAACGAACACAACAGCGGACTGTCCCAAAACGTAATGTCATCCCGTTCTCTGTATAACAATAAAATTTACATATGCAGTGCAAAATACCTAGATTATTTCTGATTGTCTATTTCATATCGCTGTGCTTCCTGTTACGCATCTGCACGTACTCGCTGCGCATGCGCGACCCATTGCGTGAGCGATCTTTACACCGTGTCCTATTACACTTAGTGGACCTAGGGGGACCAGATCAAATATATCTAATATCCAAGATTGGATACTGATGCTTGAGTGTGCAGTAAGATAAAGGGACCAGTTAGACACGCACTGTCGCGGCGCACGATCGCCAGGCAAATAATGTTATCAGGTAATGACGATTTATAATCAAATAAACATTATTTCGAACATTATAAAAATAATCGAGATCCATCTGGCGATCCCGTAAATCGCCAGATAAGACCGCGCGAAATTGCGTAAAACAGCGCCGCAAAGTCACCTAAGCCCAAATGTCACCACGTAAAGGCAAAATGAATACTGCGCGGAATATACGATTCCAAGACCGATTTCTCTTTCTTTTTTTTCATTTTAGATAATGCGACTGGGATCCCGTACCGGTAGAGCTGCAGCTCACCGAAAAATGAGGAACGCCTGTGCAACGCCGCCAAAGGGCGTTCTAAGGCCGGTATGAGAGGTAAACGCAAGTCAAAAAGCGTCAACAGAATGGAACACGAGCCCTACGCATCCTATCCTCTGCCGGAGCACACCACAAACCTGGAAGAGGCTGTCGCTTGGGTTGCCGCTAAGCGGGGATCATTGAGGCAAGCCATGAGGACAAGTAGACCATCAGGAAGAACCTGCTCCGCTTCATGAACAGTGAGCCTGTGCTGATGGGACGGCCTGGGCCGCCGCCCAGAGTGCAAGACCTCCACATGAGAAAGTGGTTGGAGCAGCAGCTGCTGAGTTCCTTGACCCCATACATAGTGGACATTGTGGAGGAGTCACGGAGACATGCAGACGAGCAAGAATTCAAGCTGGGGTCAGGCAACAAGTGGTGGCGCCTATTCAAAGCACGCAACACGGATGTGGTCAGCCGTACCCCAAGCCTGGTGGAGAGTCAGCGTGCTGACAGTCGCTTGGACAAAGATCAGTGGCTAGACTTCTTTGCTGAAGCCTCCAAGGCCCTTGTAGAGGTGGACTCTGACGGCCGGTCCATCGTGAACATGGATGAGACCTCCTTACATCAGAACTTCACCACCAGGGCAGCGGCAGGCAAGCTGTACAGCATCAGGGGTCGGAGATCAGTGCCGTGGCGGCAGGGGTATCCGCGGAATGCTGTGACTGTCATTGCAGCAGTGGTTGCCAGTGGAGAGGCTCTACCGCCCACACTGTTGTTTGACACCAAGACTGTGAAGGGGAGTCATCTAAGGTACTACGACCGAGAGGTTATCCTCAAAGGCACGGGGACCGGGTGGTCCAGTAGTGAGATCTTTGTTGAGTGGGAGGAGCAAGTCCTGGTTCCCTGATTGAGTCCGCTCAGTAATCCCTACAACAAGATCGTGCTGTTCTTGGACGGTTCAAGGACACATCTTGGAGTGAGAGGTGTGACTGTGTGCAAGAAGGCCGGTGTTTCCGTTGTCCTCTTCCCAAGTCACGCTACACACATAATCCAACCTCTTGACCGTGCACTGTTTCGTGGTGTCAAGTGCCGGTACCGGCAGCTGCAGGACCACCTCATGAAGAGCAACCTTGGGAGGAGCCTGGGTGTGGCCAGATTCGTTTCCTTCGTTCAGGAGGCGTGGTATCAAACGTGCACCGGTGAGAAGGTCCGTACAGCGTTCCGCGTTACAAGGCTTGTACCGCACAGCGTGGAGACCTTCTTACGCCACGCCCCTGAGGAATGTCTGCGCCCTAAACAGGAGGAGGCAGATGCCAAGTCCTTAGAGCTGCTTGCGCAGTTGGCATCCCGTATGGTACCTGCAAGTGACATCTGTCCTGCATCTCAAGAGTCCTCCGCATCCTAAGACGCCCCAGTTACCACCAGAGAAATGGGATCCCAAGCAACCGCACGGACCATCACCATGGAAACAAAGGATGATGCAGCGACGCTGCGCCTTGGTGGATGGGTCACAAAGACCAGCTTTCTTGCAGCCGCGAAGGCTGCGCAGCAAGACTGTGATCAGCAAGAGGAAGCCAAAGCGCGACGCAAATCTTTCAAGCAAGCAAGACACAGAGGCACACACGCTCAGGCACGGCAAATGGAGCCCTTTGCTAAACTGGCACGCACATCTTCCGAAGCATCCGCTGCACCGCACACCAATAGCAGGCTGAGACGCCCCCACACGAACCCCTTCGCCGGAGGGTCACGAAATGAAAAGCGTGCCCGTCAGTGTGATGAACAGTCTGAGCGTGCTGCCAAGCGTCAAGTGACGGACAGGGACGCGTCCAGCGACTTCGAAACTAATGTCTCCGCATTCGCGTGCTACGTAACGCATGACTGTGGTCCCTCCATGGACATCGACACAGAATAAAACTGTGCTTCTAATGTCGTCTCCTTCCCTCATGCCACTGTGCCATGCATGGCATGGCTAGTAGATTGTGTACAGGAGTTGTAGAGTACATGACTTATAGAATATATATGTCATGCGACAAGGCAGAGATTACCACGTATAACAAAACGAAATTCTTTAATTTTGAAAATCAAGCATTGCATGGTTTTGAAAAGGAGAATTCCGCAACCTTGTGCAAGAAAAAGACATTGCATGGCTCTAAGAAAACAAACACCTTGCATGGTTCTACAAACCGGGAGACATCCTCATTTAGCAAGAAAAAAACCAGTACCAAGTTTCTAAAAAAAAATACACCTTACATGGTTTTCCAAAACAGAAGACCGCATCCTTTTGCCCGAGAAACAAACATTGCATGGCTTTACAAAAAAATAAACGTTGCATGGTTTTACAAAAAATGAAACGTTGTATGGTTTTACAAAACAGAAGACTGCAACCTGCTACATAAAAACAGATTACAAAGTTTTCAAAAAAAAAAGCCTCTGCATGGTTGTACAAAACAGGGGACATCAACCTTTTACAACAGAACGAAATAGTACATTGTTTGAAAAGGGAAATACACATTGCATGCTTTTACAAAACACAAGTCCTCAACTTTTGGTACGAAGAAACCACAACGCACGGTTTTTGGAGACATAACCCTCTGCATGGTTTTACAAAAAGAATAGCGAACAACCTTTTACGAGAAACAAAGACATTACACGGTTTGTAAAGGCAAACAGCGGACACAAGCCTTTTAGGGTTTTGAGTATTTTAGGGTGTGCCCTCTTTATCCCCGGGGGTGCCCTCTTTATCCCCAGAGGTTGTCTTATTCATCCCCACCCTTCCCTGATAATGCCCAGGGTGGGGCTGAACTGGTCACTGGGGATGAACCGGTCCCTTTACCTTAGTGCATGCAATTTGCGTGGCAGGCTGTTGGGGGACAGATTTAGGCACCAGTTGACCATATCACAAGAACTCCCCAAACCTTGACAGTGAAAGTTCGTGGTTATACCTCTCTTTTTTTGGTCGCAGTGTCTGTGTAATCTGCACATGCGGGGATGTTGTTCTGATTCGCAGACACCTACACCTACTCCTCATGTTGGTGCGCCGCCACCGTCACATCCACCAGGGTGTCCCAAAAATTTTTGCACACGACCCATCCAAATGGGTGCTCAAAGGGGAGGAGCAACTCACAAGGCACCTCCCCTCCCACCTCCTTGTTTGCCCATTTTGGTCAACCCCGTTCCTCCTTGTCCTTGGCGACCATAACAGTCACAACGTCAAAAATCACAAACAAAAAATGGCTCTCGTCGACCCCCTTTTTCTGCCCTCGAACATTGAACGGTGTGCCTGCCGCTTCCGAACATTCTTTTTGGCGTCTCAAGGAGAATGTATCGTAACCCGACGGCAATACAATTCCGCCGTGAAGGTATTGCCCTCCTCGTCGCCCCCAATCACCGCCGCGGGGGCCCATGTAGGGGGCAATGGGACCTCTTGTCGCGGACTCGCGAAGGAAGTAAGAAAAAGTGTATTTCCCTGCCAAAAGGTTAGCTTTAGTTGTTATAGAGAAGCCTAAAGGCATAACACATTTTTATCTTAGTATTGGCCTATCCAAAAAGGGGTGACAAGACATTTTGACCCATAACACCTAGCATTGATCTATGGATGTTGTGTGGACCCCTGGGCCCCCAACTGATTGATGCTACACACCATTTCCTGGACTGACTGCCTATACATTTTTCTATGTTTTCCCATGAATGCTTAGCTCTCCTAGTGGTCTACACCCTAGACGGCTGTGGCACCTCTTTTTGAGAGGTCCTGGGTTCAATTCCCAGTCAGCCTAGCTAAGTAGGAATATCCCATGTGACATGGCAGTACCTCAGCACCACAGGCCATGCCGCCTCATCACCTATGGGACCCAAAACCAAGAGTGCACATCTATAGATGGCACTATAAAAGAGGGGATGCCCATGTGGGCAGTGTTTCCATGTTTGTAGGATATTTTTGAACTATCTTCTCCTAAATATGTAGTTATTGTGAGTTTCCTTTATTGTAACACTATCTTCTTTGACTGCAGCCCTTCTTGTTGTGACTTTGATCCTGTGGTCCTTTGCCTTGCGACTGTGGGTAGTTATTTGGGTTGATTTCATCAAATCTTATTTGTTTGGAAAACCTGAACTACATCAAGAAGCAGCAGGAGCAGGCAGGGGCATCAACAAAACAATATCATCAAACCCATCAACAGTGAAAGCCTGTTTTAACTTTCTGGTAGCAGAGAATCTCAGTCTTTGCGTACCTGCAACCCCGTGCAGTACAACCAGTACGTCGAGACTGACTCAACTAAAGGGCGAAGAAATACAATATGGACACCAAGGACACTGACGAGACGACAGGGCCCTCAGTGGCACCAGGCAAGCCAGCTCCAGCGCCCAAACCTGCTGGTGAACCGGAACCTGAGGAGCCTGTACCTTCAGTGCCCTTAAGCGGGCTGTGGGATCATTCTCTGGAAGGCTTGAGAGCTGCCTTCAGTGGTCTATCCGTGCGAGGACCTGAAGACAAAGAGGAGGAGAAGGAGAAGCAAGCAGTGGACATGGGAGCCGAGGAGGTACACCCTGGAGATGGATACGATCTATCCGACGAGGCGCCCTTCGAGGACGCACCTGTGGAGAGCGCGCCGAGCGCCTCTGATTTCCCTGCAGTTTACTGCACCACACTCTCAGCCACACATCCAGCTACATCCTTACCCACAACCATTCCACCTATGGCTGAGGGTCTAGGCTTTACTGGAATGCCTTACCCCACCTATGGTGTGACTCCAGCCGCGGGTGTGCCACCTATGGCAACTACAGTCAGCGAACCAGTGGCATCCAGCTCCACCTCCACTTGTCTGCCTGAGCCTATGCCGCGCCGATATGAGGATGTCTATCACAGACCCGCGGCGGGCGTGTACATGACTGGGATACCTGGCTATGCGGCGCCCGAACCTGGCTATACTATGCCAGCACCTGGTTTCACTTCCTTGAGTGGCCTACGTGGCCCTGAGTCTCTTGATGGAAGGAGTAGAGGATCCGGAAGATCCTCCAACAGGTCCCTGACGCGGTCCGAGATAAAAGAGGCTCTCCGAGGAGCCATTTCTGAACTTGTTGGTGATCTCACTCAAGGGAGTCGGGCTAAACTGGAGCCCCTGATTCCTCCCCAAGCGTCACCTACCATCGTGGGAGTTTCACCTCATCGAGTACAAGCCAATCACCTGGTGGCGGGGCTGACAAACACCCTAGGAAGCCTGAGGAGCTGACCGATGCCGACCCCCGCTGTGATGCCAAGAAGCCCATTTATACCAAGAACGGCCCAGCCCACCTACAATCACGTGGAGAATTCCACGAGAGCCGAGGTGGAGCGGTTGGGGCTGACAGCCCTAAGGGCAATGGTCGACGCGGAGCTCTATGGTTCTAGTGACCTAGGCGGAGACCCCTCTGACGATGAGCCTCCGTCCATGACTTCTGCTTCGCCCTTGGAGGACGACAACCCTGAGGACCCTAAGAACCGGAGCGGGCGGAAGAAGAAGATGAAGAGGAAGACGAAGCGCCCTGAGGGACGCAGGTCCCAGGAGGCTAAGGCAATCGCCACCTCCAAAATTGTGGTGAACTTGCCGGAGTTCACAGGGAAGGATCTCAGCGAGTTCGCTGAGAACTTTGGCCAGTTCCTCAGAATGACCAGCCAAACCCGTGCTAGTGGGCGAGTCAAGTGCGATCTGCTCCTGCAGTGCTGCAAGACTAAGTACCTGGCGAAGCAGGTCAAGCAGATCGTGACGAAGTGCGCCACCTTTGCCCACTTGTTGTTTGCCTTGGAGAGGCAGTACCCGACCTACGAAACCGGGCTCTCCATCAGGGCCGAGATCCAGAACCTGGCCGTGCTGCCCAACAACCCCAAACCAGGCAGGATCTCCGAGCTATTTGCCGACCTGGACCACTGGTTGGGGCATCTGACGCCCGGTTCCTACCGCAGCATTGAGCGGCTCTTCTGGTTGGTGGCCAAGCTCCCTCGAGAGCTGTGGGATGAATGCCGGTTCACGGCAGAGTGCAAGGCAAGAGCCCTCAATTACGAGGATCTGTCGGTATACTACTTCTGGAGCTGGCGCTGGAAAAGGTAAGGGACTAGCACCTGCATATCGTCGTGGAGGAGGAGACTCTGGGAGCCATGGTCGTGGGTACCAAGGACACCGACCCGGACAGAGGACTACCGCCGAAAATGCTCGTATAATGAGCAATGTACAAGATCTCTTCTGGTGTGATGCCAGGGACGAGCAGGGTTCCCTGCTTGATGCCGCTGACTGCGATCAGCATGACTGCTTCGTGGTCCGGGGGGAGCAGCAGGAGACCAGCACCGGCGGCAAGGCGAAGCTGCCGGACCACTACAGGTGTACTATCACCTGTGCGTTCTGCGGGAGGAGGAAGCATTACGAGGATGAGTGCTACCATAAGCAACGCCTATCGGCGAAGCTTAAGAGCGAGAACGCCAGTGGCAAGGGCGGTGGTAGGGGCAATGCTAATGAGCACAATGGCCAAGGCAAGTCCAAGGGCAATGGCAAAGGCCAAGGTGTCAAAGGCAAAGGCGGATGAGGAGTCGGCGACCGCAAGCCTGACAAGGACAAGAATGTGAACCCGTCCAGAGGGCACCCCACTCCTACGCCAGGGGTGAACCCTGAGCCCTCTTGTGGGCGACCCAACACGGGACCTACGACCCGTTCCCAGACGCAAGGCCAACTAGAACAAGGGACCAAGCGTGCTAACGAAGATTGTTAAAAGTCCATGAATGAGCGACAATTTCTCAAAATATTGGTTTTATATGGAGCAATGATATTATTCTTTATTGGATTTTTGTTGGGACATTCGTAAAAATTTTATCCATGGAGCTTGATCCCTTCCGATATGCGTGAACGGCACTGAGTGGCCTAACTTTAATTCAAAAGAGGGTTTATCTATTGTATTATATTCCATGAGTTATTGTTTGTTATTCCATTGTTTCTTCTTTGAACACTATTTGTATTATAGCACAACATGGGTGTTGGCCTTTGCTTTATCTTCTTTTCTTTGGTTAGTCTCATTGAGGCTGAGATGATCAGTAATCTGCATTTTTCTGCAACAGATGGTCGTTTCACAGGAAAAAAAATGATTCTCAGACTCAGCATCCAATTCTGCATCTATATAGTGGTCATAAGACTATTTCATTTTTTGGCCATTTTTGCCCCGTGAGCGCGCCGCTTCCTCCATGGGCAGTTCCTACTGAGTTCTGAGGTCATCAGGGTAGTTCCCACTGAGTTCTGCAGTCATCAATTAATTATTTCCTGAGCTACGGAAATTTCCTGGAAGACATTTGAAGTGATTTTGTATCATTTTTTATCAGGGTTGGTACAATACAGTACGTGTAATGTATTGTATCGTTCCGATACAGTACTGTAATGTAATGTATTGTATCCCAAATTTTCCTGACAAAGTACTGTTTGTTCACAGAAGTTATGTTCCTAGAATTTGCAGCTATTCTGTTTTAGTGTACAACCTGCAATTGTTTGCAAAAAATTTTTTTTGTCTCAATTTCTTGTCTTTTTTCTGGATACCTTGTGTTCTATATTTGTTTAACCTGGTTGATGACATCATCGGTGATGTCAGGGATGATGTCATCAGTGACATCACTGATGATGTCATCATGCATGACGTCATCAGTGATGTGTCCCATCACACAGCACCAAAAACAAACATTTCACATCCACATCCTCAGGGTCAGGCCACCCAGATCCAGACTGCTGTCCACACTCGGTGAAACCAGATCAGGTGGTCAGGACCAGAGGTCGCAGTGGCATGGGCAGCAACATTGCTTGGCACAGAAGACATAACGATAGTGTTGACTGAATAGTATCCTGCAAACAGATATGGTACACATAGCCAATGAAATACCTGATATGCACATATGAGAAATCCACCCTATCATCCACTAATTGATATAACTACTAAACATCCAAGATTGCCTTATCTATCCCACATCCTATGTTCCTAACAAGGAAATGGAATATGATATACCCTATCCCACATATATCCCAAATGCAGGGCCAGAAAATGCTCTCATAGGGGTAAAATGCCAGGGTAGGGTTGTGACCTGCTTCACCCCCCCACTTAAAACGACTGCCACGGGCAGGAAGTACATGCCCAAGAGGAACGTAGCAGTCACAAACAGCAGCAAATCGCAGGTTAGCAGATTCCCTCCCATAGGAAATCGAAGCTACGCAGGCAATCTCGGAGCCGGCCGCACGGCCGCTGAAGTAGCTCCGATCGGTGGGAATCGAACCACCGCTGAAATCCAGAATCTCACAAACGGGATCCCGCAGGTCCCGCAATAAGTAGTAGGCAAAATCGCGAGCTGTTGCGCGCAGAGTCTGGTCCCCGCGTGTCGCATAAGGCATGTGGGGTCCAGCAGGTAAGGGCAGGTAGTTTTTCAAAGAATTAAAACTAAAGGGAAATTGAAATCACACTTTTAAACAAAACTGAAGGTAATGGTACATGCGAAGCGGTGCGACGCGAAGGTGCAAAAATTTCACTTTTTGAAAAAACTGCCAGGAGAATTGACGGGAGTGTCAAACAGCAAAGTAGGACTGTGCCTGCACAAGGCAGCACAAGGGATAAAAGAGATAGAGGCCAGGGAAACATTCACAAGGGACACAACAAAACTTGATGGCCTTCGGCCAGGGGACTGTTACCACGGGGGGCTAACAGTCCTGTCTCGCAGTGCAACGCGGGGCAACCGTGGTAACAGGCCTTACAGCCACCACACCCCTTTTTTCACACTTTGGAACAGTGAACAGCATGATCTTGTCATATTGTTGCCTTGCAATGCATCACCGTCTTGTGCCTGCCTTTGTCTTGTGCATGCTTAGGCCAACTAAAAAACATGGCCACGATGGCCCCACAGTGCGCGCGGTAGCTCAGCAAGAAGAGGAAAGAGGTCACGATGGCCTCAGGGTAAATGATCGACGATCATTTAGGCACAAACCAAAACACGGGTACGATGCCCACACCTTGCACCCACGTGCTTTGGATCGTTTATGAGGGCTTCATGTGCTTGATGTTCTTGATGTGCTTGCCCGTAACGCTTGTAGTAATGAGTGAGCTCTTGCTTGTAAGATGTAAACTTGCTTGATTACTCGCTTGTAAAAGACCGAGACAAGGCCTAGCCAAAGGCGCACTTGTCAAACAGACCAGACACCAAAGAACAGAAACAAAGGAGTCGGATCGTGAGTAGATCGGGGATCGTGAGACACCACGGCTGTGGCTGGTGTGTTGATGGGCACGGCTCAGCCAAGGGTGGTGCCCTGGTCCCTGTTTAATTGTAGCATACGTGTCACACGTGATGCACCACTTAGAGGGTAAAGGAGGAGGTACGGAGATGGGATGAGGATGTGAGTAGACACACTTAAATAGACAAACCACTTAACCATATAATAATAATCTGACCTCACTACTAACCCCTCACCCAGGAGCCATACTACGTATCTATATCATGTATACACATAATAGAGCGATGCACGCTAGCAAACACAAGACACACTTGTGCGCGCACACCCATTGGCAGGGCCCGGGGGCACACACTCGCCCGGAGGGCATCGCAGAGTGTGGGTCTCGCGGTGGCGGCCTTGGGGCACCTGATGGGGGCACTCCACACATATGTGCCCGTGGGGTGCGGATTTTTTGCCGCTGCATGTGACCCCCAAAAGTCGTGATGTTAGCGGGTTCAGCTTTGTCACGGTGGCATCACGAACGGGCTCCCAACCTCTCGCTATACTCTTGGTTGAAAGTAGAGTGCACATAGTGCCGTAAACTAAAATACGGCACGTGCAAGAGCTTCCACAAACTACTCACATACACACAACAAACAGTAAGCATATCCACAATAGAACACGTGTATAGATACGCCACCTTGTTGCTTGGTGTTCGTGTATGTCTTGGGGGCGTGTGTATAAACACTTAGGTTAGCTTGCGTGTTACCTTTGTCGGCTGGTGTGCCACCAGTGGGGCCGTAGCGCAGGGGGTCACCTCCAGGTTGCAAATTGGGGTGGTCGCCCGTACGGTCCCGCTAGTGTATCAGCCCACCCTACTCCCCGGGGGCACGATGACACGCCCCGAAGGAGTTATACTCCCCCAACCCCTCTACACCGTGTATGACGGTTCATGTTTACACCTCCGTGTGTAAACCTGGGCCGGTGTACAGGGCTACAAAACCCCAAGGGTAGGTGTCAACCTAGGTCTTGCTTGTTCGGGGGGCGGGTGATAACCAACGTAATAGGCAACCATATAATCCCGTAACTAAATTAATGGCATGCGCACACACACGCTACCATTGGCCACGGGCACACCCGGTTTTGCCGTGTCTCGGAAGGAGAGACTCGTGTGTGTTGTTGAAATCCGAGTCCATGCACGGGTCTCTAAAAAGAAAAATGCAACGCCCATATCCCAACCCGTTTGGTTGGGTGTTGGGATAGAGGACCCCCCGGGTGTGGTGGAAATCCAAGTCCACTCGTTGGGAACTCGAGAGAAAAAATTAATATACATATTCTCTCATAAACATATGCATGTGCACACTCGCCCTTTTCATCATATTGTTTGTTCCCTCTCGTTGCAGGCAGGAATTCCCCCGCGAAATTCATCAAGGACATGAAGAGCACACCCAGCCAGCATGCGGGCCCATGCAATGGCAATGGAGGGTACCCACTCCCAACCCGGGCACGCATAGCGACCGGGGACAAATACCCAGGCGGCGGAGACAGCCCAAATCCGCAACGCCACTCTTTGCCTTTGAAGACCCCACGCACTCATAGAGTGACGAGGCAAAGGCACCCATTGCAATTCATATTAGAATACTTGTATTGTAGAGGACGTCCCCTCCCTCTAGGCTCAAGTCCTCGCCGTATGTAGTGGCAATTTTGCACGCCACGAAATGTTTTCCACGTAATGTGAGCCAAACGAGTACTTCGTACCTTGTATACCTACCCTCGTGTGGACAAGGGCAAATCCGTGGAAAACGGTCACGCCCAACACAAAAAGGGAAAATGGGTTGTACCCGCCAACCCAACGGAGTTTTCAAGCCTTCGCCAGTTGGAGCAAATGATTTAGCTCGTTGGCTTGGGTCACGGGTCAGGGACGGTCGTGGGGTTGTGGTTTCGGTACGGGGCGGCACTCCGAAACCTTGCAAATACCACCATGCGCACAACCCGGTAGAGTCTTCGGGAAGTGCTTGCCACGTTGTTAGCACCCTTGACGGGGGGCGTCATCGTGGGCAGGACTTGTGGCAGTAGTCCTGGTTGTGATAGGAGTGCACCAGTAAGACCCAAGGATAGGGGTTTGAATGGCATTAAGACCCCCGAAAGAACACGTCGCACTTCCGCCCCAGGCTATATGCCACGCCACCCCACCCCAAGGACTCTCAAGCCTTCAGCGGTGAGAGAGGCAGACGGTGGGGTAAACCTGCGGTACCCACCGCCCTGCTCCAGTGGGGATTTTTGTAACCGAGGAGCGCGCGGTGCATGCACATCTTCTTTCCTGTCTCCCACCGCTTCTCGCTCTCTCCTCCCTTCCCGAAACAATAATATATCCATATTGGTTAGGGTTTTCTTTTCGTGGCACGCTCATGAGAGCGGTCCAGCAAGGTGGGCAAGGATGTCAACGGTTTAGGTGAGATTATGTTTCTGCAAGTAATCTCCCCAAACTTTGATGTAGGACGGTAAGAAGGTTTCAACGGGTTCCTCGGTATCCCAATTCTTGGTATAACCCTCCCACCGCACCTTGAAGAGAAGTCCCTTGCGGTTACTACTGACGCGTTCCCGTGAGGGGCCTGGCCACGGGATGCTGCGGTGGACACGCACAAGCAAGCAGGCAGGCAAAGCACTGCGCTCACAGGGGCATCATCACGCTCGTGTCATGTGACAAAGCGTTTCAGGATCCTTGCAACTCTGAAACAAGGGAACAAAAGTATGTACAGCAACACATCAGGATATGTAAACATGGGGTTAAGACTGGACTGGGGTAAGAGCATCACAGGACAATAGACACTCAGTCCCAACTCATATCCCAATCCCAGGTCCGACCCTCCCAGTGGCTGGCAGGGGCGGGGGCTCAAACACAACCCATGCCCTGCTTAGTCCGGACCCTGAAGCCCTGCCGATAGGGGAGGGTGTCCCGCCCAGCCACAGGTGAGTTCCTAGGAACCAAGGTACTCCAAGGCCAACTGACAGTGGCTCCCCATGCTCCCTCAACGGCGGGTCCCAACTCCTCTCTGAGCTGGAGATCAGGCCCCGCCATTATCCCCTAGGAGTTGGTAGCTGAAAATGGGCTGTTTCAGCCCAAACTGATATTACCTCCGAAAACTCCAAAATCGACCCCCCGTCCGGACCCGCCAGAGGCGGGGACGAGGCAAATGACCCTATGCCCTTCGCGTACCAACTCCCTGGAGCCCGCACTCAAACTGGTTCTCTCTGAGGTCCCGGCATCGGGGCACCATGGGTTCGTCAAGTGGGGTCATGATGCCAAAATCACCAAAATGTGCGTCATTCCCACGCGTGGCTTGCCCAGCCAGGGCAAGGCCAATGGCTCACAGGATAGGAGTCAGGACCTGGGACCCTCATCTGAGTGCACAACTTTGAATTGAGTCCGGGCTTCCTGTGGGCAGAGAGATATGGGGCCGCCAGTTGACCACACGGGGGGGGTGAAATTGAGGTCCCAAAAGGGGGTCATTTTTGCTGCTCAAAATGAGCCAGAATCTGGGGTACCCCCAATGGTATATCTCCACGCCGGCTTGGAGATCGGATCCGCCATTCCATATGCAATCCACCCGAAGTCTCACAAAGACTCCCATGACCTTGGCTCCCAAAGATCTCCATGGCACTCGGCGTGGTGACAATCCAAATTGGGTCCACAATTGCCAAAATGGCAAAATCATCCACACTCACTTTGGGCTAGCACCTTGACAAAGGTTGCTCCGCTTCGCCCACGTGGTGTGCGAACCATGGTGACCAATATCCATAACACCCATGTCATATATGGTCCGTTGTTCCATGCCTCCGGCGTGCACGAGGGGGCTGAACATGGTGCACGGCGGGCAGAAAATGTGGAAAATTGCTCAAAATGGCCAAAAATGCGCACACTCATGGGTGGGGCAAATGAGGCACATGCCCAACTTGGACCAGAGTGTGCCATAGGATTGGTATCAAGTCATATGCGCCCAACATATCTTTTAGGCGTCGCCGAAACCCCTCCGGTTTTGGGAATGGCAGGGTCGCCAAGTGAGCCCATGATTTGGGATCGTCCCAAATCGCCAATATGGCGGCCACGGTATGCCAAGCCCAAAGGGGAGTTGTTTGCCGGGTCCAAGATATGTTGGGCACCGAAGTGTGTACCCTCAAAACATACTTGGGTCAAGATGTCAATTGAGCGCAATGTTGAGATACACGGTCGCCACTTGACATCATGACGGGCAGAAAACAGCAAAATGGGCGAAAAGACACACAAAAGTGCCCTGAAAACTGCACAGATATATTATAATATCTTCGGCTTGTATTGAGTAATCGACCAATCCTTGTAAACACAATGACTCGACACCAATGACCTCCGATTCCACATATGTGCCCCACTTGGGACGCTTTGGAAGGCCGCGCGCGCTGCCTCCCAAGTGGGCACATGCAAACATGAAATATTGCAAAGAACGCACCTTGCTCGCAACGCATCGCTTCGGGAGCACTCCACAAGCGTCCCTTCACGAAGGTTAGGCTTGCGAGTGTTGGTTGGGAGTACAATGAAGGGCCTCGTGCGATATGGGGTCCATTAGCGAGTTAGTCTTGGAATGGTGCACCCGCCAAATGGGCACATGATATGACACCAAATGTGGCATACAACCCTACCATCGCCTTCTGCACCAAACCTAGTGGCCTAGAATCAAAGTGTGCCTATATTCTAGAGTAACCTTTGTCCCTTAACACGCATGCAAGTGCTTTGGTCGAAAATCGACCTCCCTTTGGAAAGCCAAATTCTAGCATGCACGCAAAATATATTGCCAATATATATATGGAGATCATATATGTACTATCCGGAGAAGACAAGTGATATGCCCCGGATGTAGAGGCAAGCAAAGAGGGAGAAAACGCCAACTCAACATACTTCTACACGTCCTTGGACGCCAAGTACGTGAGATTGCCCATTTCTTGGAAAACACTCAAAATAAATAACCCTTTGGGCCTATGGAGTTGGGATCCTTTGGCCTCATCCTATGACTACCGGGGGCAAAACCTCATACACAGTGCCTATGAGGCACGTTAATTCGTCCTTGGGCGCTTGAACGCTCCTAACCCTTGTTATTTCACTTGGGGGTTCAAAGCGCCTTCGGCCGGCCAGATTTTATGGGAAAAATCTGGGACGCGATGCGTTTTATCAAGGAAAAAATTGCGGATCACTCGAAGAGTGTTTCAGTCTTAACTTCCAAAAAGATCGTTTTACAGAATCATCTAATGCAGTGCACGGAACAGGCGACGTCAGGCGGCGATTTCACGACAATTAGAAATCGCGGTAGAAATCGGGTATTTCACCGATTTCTAACCGCAAATCGACCAAGACAGTAGAATTATGGTAATTCCACATCGATTTAATGGTTAGAAATCGGATTGCAGATTTCGCGGGTTAGAGAACAGAGATATCCCGCTGACGGCCGGTGTCAACGGCTTCCGCACGGGTGTGACGGCTCACAGGCCTCCGGGCCATGGACCATAACGGGTGTGACGGCTCACAGGCCTCCGGGCCATGGGCCATAGGTTCTGGGTCAATAACACCCAAGCATGGCAGCGGGTACCCAGGACCATCCCCTGAAGGGGGGGGGGGTGTCACATCCTCACTTCAGGCGGATTTGCGGGTTAGGCTGCCCAGTACAATCCCACAGTAAGACAGGTACGGTGCTGTAGCTGTTAGTAACTGCAAGTATAGTATCAAGTATCCAGTCCCGGGTCCTGGCGGCGATGGTGCGGCATCCAAAGGACCTGTTAACCCATACTAGGCGAGCCGGGTGCCGGCTGTGACGGTCACTACCACAGTGGCGGAGGTGGTCCCAGAGGTCGAAAGCGACCACAAAGATCCATCAGGCTACCCCAGGCTTCCCAAGGCCGCAGTCTGGGGGAGAGTCCCCACGGGTCCTCCCTTGCGCGCACCATGTCCATATCCACGACGCGAGTCCAGAGTGGTAAAGCCGCCCGAGCTCCTCCATAAGGGATCGGGCATCAAGGCCGTCTTTTCCCTCGCCCCATTACCATGAAAGCCATGCATGGGGGAGTCCCCATGCAGTCTGGGCGGAGGCGTCAACTCCTCAAACCACCAGTCTCCCAGGCAGACTGACCGAAGTCAGGACACCGGAGGTCGCCACCCGACTGCAAGTGCGTCTGCGAGTCGGTAGGCTCACACTGGGACTGACAGTGCCGGACCGCTGGGAGTGTAGTCAGGCACCTGGGCTTCCCGCCTGGCGCCATCGGGATCTCAGCACATCACAGCCACTAGGGCACACGGTATCACGGGCACTCAAACAGAAGAATCTGTAACAGGTACTGGTCCAGGCTGGACCTTATGTCAGAGCATGTACACGGCGACTCAGGGCGACTTTGTATTCCGATTCGCATCCCTTTGGGAGGAAAAAACAGTCCATATTTCGGTGATGGGCTGATAATACGCAACATACAGATGCACATATCCTGGGGGGCAGAAAAGTAAGCAATAAACGGGGTAAATAGGCGTGTAAACACACTCTGGATAGAGCGCCAAACCACGCCCTGGTCAGGATAAGGAATATGCAGGAGGGTGGACAGAAAGACGCCTCGGTTCGGGCCATATATAGTCTGCAGACACACGTAGACTGGTCTGGATCCCGCAAGTGCCATTAGACCAGACCACACACCAAAAAATCGCAATGCCGATGACAGCGGTATCCGTTGCGCAACGTCGTATGGGCTTCAAGGCCCCAAGAGCTCAGGAAATGTCAAGGTGAGGCGCCCTGCCTGGTTTCCCAAGGATTCAGCAGGCGGGGAGTGACGAATAGGAGTGGAAGAGAGGGGCCATCCTCCCCTGGATTCAGCAGGGGGGGGTATATGGCCACTCTGATGGCAGGTCACCGGAAGATGGAGGAGAGCAAGCAAGTTAGGGACGATCCGTCAACCTAACAAGCGCTCAAAATGCATCAGGGGAGAGCTCAGGGTGGTGATCAGGCGCCCCTGGCTGCAATCGCCCGGGTGAGTGCTGCCAAGTCCGAGACATGGATCTTGGTTTTGTGCTTGCGGATGTAGTCCATGAAGGGGGTATTAATCCGCGGCACGAACGAGGAGACGTTCCCAGGTGTCGTTGGACGGTCCAAAGCCTCGCCAACAAACCTTGAACTCCAGGCCTCCGGGTGCTGAGGCGTTTGGACGCTGGGCCAGGATCTTCTCGACGGTATAGTCGTCCTGCTCAGCATAGTCGTCGTCCGAATCAGCCTCATGTGCGGCATAGTCCAGGGACACATGTTGGCCACGGAGGTCGGGTTCCCGCACACGGAGTTGACTCTCGTGGCGCTCCCGGAACTGTCCGTGACCCACCTTGATGCGGTAGGTGTCCTCTCCAATCCTGCGGACCACCTCGCCGGGTGTGAACCAGGTTTTGGTGCGGTGGGTGCCCATAGGGCGGGGTCTGATCACCCAGACCGGGTATCCCACCCTGAACTTTGCGCTGTCGAGCTCGGGGCGGACTTCTGACGCTCAGCATGCTCCTTCTCGAGCTGCTGGCGGATGTCCCGCGCCGTTGCCTGTTGCCGCGCAAACAATTCGTTGGCGTCCATGGCCATACCATCACCAGACAAGGGAAGTCCCCGACCAAGGGGGTCCCTGCCGAACGAAATCTGGGGAGGGGACAAACCACGTGGAGTGGGGGTGTCATGATGGGCCTTCAGAGCGGGCCACATCTCCTCAAACCAGTTCCGACGTGGATTGGTGATGTGAATCTTGCGCAGCTTCTCGAACAGCTGCCTTCCAGCCACTTCAGCCCGGCCGTTGGACCGGCTGAGATAGGCGACGCTCTTGGCATGACGTATTCCCATGAGGGAACACATGGCCTTGAACCAGCCACCAGTAAACTGGGGCCCTCGGTCGCTGCAAATGGTGCGGGGGATGTCAAAGACGGTCAGCCAATGACGAATCATTATGACCGCCACTTCCTTGGCAAGCAACCCCTTTTTGCGTGCCGGAACGGCTACTACGTAGCCGCTGTGGCAATCCACACAAAGGACCACACAGTCAAAGGTCTCCTTGCCAATGTGAACTGCGGGCATGGAGAAGACGTCCATGGCCACGCTCTCCATGGGCTGGTCAGGCACTGGAGTCCATTGGCCTTCACCCATGACGTTCCGATTGTCAGGATTGCAGGCCTGACAGACCGAGCAACCCTTTCTGACCTTCTTGATAGCGCTGTAGAGACTGATCTGGTCGATTTCGAACCGGCGCTGCATGTCCAGGGCTTGCTTTTTGACCCATGGGTGCATCATGTGGTGGTGCCAAGCCTCACATAGCTCGAGCATTCGGGACTCTGGGACCAGCAGCTTACCATTCCGGTAGAGCTTGCCATCCTCCTCAGTCAGCCCCTTTGGCCACTTCTGCCCGTCATCAGGGTCCGTCACAGCCCTATACTCGGCCTCAAAGGCCTCAGTATTAGCGTAGTCGTCGGTCCAGTCGTCCTGGAGGCAAGATTCAGGGAAGAGGCGCTTGTCGGACTGCGCTCCCTCAGGGGCGAGTACTCTGACCGCTCTGCCCATCCTCGTTCCGAGGGGGGCATCAGCAGCCATGACGACGAAGCATTTAACACCCTCCTCCTCCATCAGGCGCTCCATTTCTATGATCCTCTTGGCCTCAGCGGTCTCAGCCTCATCGCCATGGGCGGAGACATCCGTCATGCCCTTGCTGGCGGGATAGGCCCACCTACTGAGACAGTCCGCCACGGTGTTGTCCTTACCAGGAACATACACAACCGTGAGGTCGACTTTGGCCAAAGTCTCATGCCATCTTGCCCGTCGGGAGGCGGGACCAGAGGGGGTGTCCACGTGCTCTTTGTGCCACGACTGCAGACTCTGATGGTCGGTGCAGACGGTGACGGGATAGAGGGCTATGTACCCAGCCCATTTCCTTTTCTCGGGGCAACGACGTCCGTCTCTGGCCTTCTGCCAGGACTCAGCTCCAGAAGGCCACTGGCACGTGCCTCCCATCGTCAAGCACTTGTTCCAACACAGCGCCAACTTCGTAGTCGGAAGCGTCGGTGCGCAGGACGAACCCTCGGTCAGGATCCACGAGGTGCAGACCCACTGCGGATAGCAGCGCCTGCTTCATCCCCTCAAAGGCACAGTCCGACTCAGCATTCCAGACCAGAGCCTTCTTGGCCCCCTTCTTGGTCTCCTCTCGGTTGCCCTTGAGCATGGTCGTCATGGGGGCTGCATACTCGGCATACATCTTGATATACCCCGAGCAGTAATTCCAGAACCCCGAGTACGCCCGTAGCTCAGAGACCGTTTTGGGCTTTTCCCAGTGCTCGATGGCAGCCACCTTGCCAGGTATGGGCTTCCGCCGCCCGTTCCCAACTACGTGGCCAGCGAAGACCACCTCGCTTACCGCAACGGTGGCCTTGTCACTGCTGCCCGTGAGTTTGTGCCGAACCAGAAGGTCCAGCACTCCAGTGACGTCCCTCTCATGTGCCTCCAGGAGCTCCTCAGAGCTCCTACTGGGGTCCCCGGACGCGATGATCACGTCGTCCACGAAGGGGTCCGCACAGTCGCGCACCGGCTCAAGCAGGTTCTCCAGCATCCGCTGAAAAGCCGCATTGCCGTTGGTAATGCCTATGGGCATCACCTTCCACTGGAGAGGTCCAAGTGGGGTGCTCATGGCTGTGCAGGCACGGGACTCCTCGGCGAGAGGCATCTGATGATAACCATGTTTCAGGTCAATCACCGTGAAGATCCTCCGCTGGTGTTGTTTTTGCAGCATGTCCTCAATGAGGGGCAGCGTATAGCTGTCATGCTGCGTTTGGGCGTTTGGGCCGCGGTAGTCGACCACGAGCCGCCACTCACCGGCCAACTTCTTGGGGACGACGAAGCATGGGGAGGCCCACTCGGAGTGGCACGGCTCAAGCCAGCCTCTCTCGATGAAATCACGGAGGATCTTCTCCATGGCCTCCTTCCTCTCGCCCCTCAGGGCGAACTCCCGGTGTCGATACACACGGGGGTCCTGCTTCAGTCGTATCTTGGCCTCGCCATACGGTCCACGCACCGGTGGGGGAAACACAGGTTTTCCGCTGAAGAAGGTATCCCCATACTTCTGCTTCAGCCTGGCCCTCATTGCCTGGATCATGGGGCAATCATCGGACTCCGCCTTGGCTTTTCTGGGCACCTGGACCACTGAGCTTACTTGAGGGGTAGCGACCCCACTCCGTTTCGGCTCAGGTGGTCTTCCCAGGTGGCCCAAAGGGCCATCTCTGGTCTTGCCTCGGAACAGGTCGCCGTAGGTGGGTGGGTTGCCGCCAATTGGCTCGCTCTGGCTGGACATGTGGTCCAGCACCCTCTTTACGAAGGTATTCCCATCATAGGAACCGGAGACGATGGAATCCACTTCCCACCAGGCTTTGTCCTGGCCCTTGCCCTCACGCTGGTTTCCCCAGTCGTGAAAGGGCTGATCCATATACCCCTGAACCAGATCCAACTCCTCTTCAGTGATGTGGTCCTCCGATTCTCCAATGTCAACAGAGGCACCTAACATAGGGCAGTGGGAGGCACAGGACGTCCCCTTGGTAAGACCTTCTTCCTGCACCGTCAAAGGAGGCATCCCGAGCTCCCGAAGATACCTACCTACCTACCTCCAATGTCAACAGGGGAAACCGCAAAGCATTGCCGCCATGGCTTCGCTATGATGCGGTTGACACATACGAAGTCCGTGGTGTCGGCCTGTTCAAGGCCCTCATCCACATAGTGGAATTCCGTTGGCCATCTCTGGGGTGGCATGGGCTGTCCCTGAGCGTCCTGATAGACACTCTCTCCAGCCGGTAGGACGACCTTGTTTAAGGTCATGTTGGTCAATGGGACCACCCAATCTCGGGTGCTTTCCTCCTCGGTGCATCCCATAGGAACAACCAGCACTGCCTTGGAGCGGTCCTTGCGAATCTTCGCTACCGCCCTTGGAATGTCCCATCGGGGGCAATGGATCCACATCAAACCCTGATGCGGACCCCAGTGTTCTTCCATGCGGAGTCCTGGGCGCCCCAGTACTTCTCACAAACCCGAAGATGGGCGGAGGTTCCTGAAGAGAACGCATCCAGGGCCAGATCCGAAGTTCCCAGGTCCGCAACCACTCGGCTCGCCACTTCCGGCATTACGCCGTACTCCTGGTTTGCTGGCCCAGTTGGCTCAGTGCCCAGCGCGGCTACTTCGAGCTGATTGCGTTCCGGGTGGATCCATTGGGATTCCTCATGGTGCTCAGGTGATGAAAGCCACGAGAGCTGGTCGTCCTGGTACAGGGTCATGGAGGCCTGGGCCGGGAGAACGCCGGAGTCCGTCTCCATCATGAAGTTGTACCCAACGATCATGTCCCAGTCCATCCCGGCCTCGTAGAAGCGACCTTGCAGGAGGATTTCCTTGCCAAGGTCCGGGCGGCTCAGCTCGCGGTGGTTCACGAACTGCAGCCCAATGGCCGCTTCCTTCGTGCCTCCCACCGTGTACTGGCCGTTCGCCACCTTCAGCCTGACAGGCTTCCGACTGTCGGTCAAGCACTCTGGCGGAAGTAAGCCAGCCTTGACCAAGCTGACCTGAGCTCCCGTGTCGACCAACACGTCAAAGACCTTCTCCACTTCGCCGCATAAGGCACGGACCTTAAGGTGCAACTGCCGCTCACGCCCAACACGGCGCACGGCGTGCAAGCTCAGGATCTCTGGCTGTTCCAGAAGCTCAACAAGCGACTGGTGCAGGTCGTCGACAATGGGCTCAGGCTGCCCATCTGCAGCATCCAGCTGCGGTCCGGGTGATCCTCTGATACTCTCGGATAGATCTTGAAGCACATCAAATACATTCTTGGTCGCGAAAGATGGACGGGTGCAAGGGTTGGTGCCTTCACTTGCCCTCACCCCGCAACCGCGACTGTCTTTCGTTTTGGGTGCCGGACCGGGCCTTCCGCCCGCAGCAATCCCTTTGTGCTCACTGTTTCCCGACTGGGATGGTGTGGCGCTTCCGACGACACCATCCTGCGACCGCCCTAGCTGGGGCCCTTGGCTGCAAGGGCTCCGCTAAGGGGCGTCGGTTGTGGTAGTAGGGGTACTCTCCTCCGCATCAACCTCGTTGACACCCTTCTTCTTTCCCCCTTTCTTACCCTTCTTGTCCTTGTCCTTGTTCTTGTCGTTCTCTTTGTTCTTCTTGTTCTTGTCGTCCGACCTGGGGACCCAGTTCCTCTTGTTCTCCTGGATCTCCTTGCCCAACTCGGTCCCCACCGACATCAGCTTGGACAGCTCGTCCTTGTTGACCTCCACTTTGGTCTCCCGGATACCCGCGGGTGCACGCTTCTTCGACCCGTGCACCTTCTTGTAGGCCTCCGTGTCGGCCTTGTGGATGGGGCATGTCTGGTGGTCATGGTTGAACCCTTTGGTCCTCCCATAACCCACGAAACAGCCCTGTGGGTGAGCTCGTATGAACTCCGCAAAGGACAGCGGAGGGTCTCCAATGCGGCGGGATCCTTCTTCTCCTTGTTCTTCCAACCCTTCCGCAGGGGCTTCCAGCTTCCCAGGTTGCTCCCCGTGTTGAGGTTGTTGGCCACGAAGGCACAAACGGCTACCTCGGCAGGCTCATCGTCGTCGTCATCATCGTCGAGAGCCTCATCGCCATTCGCTCCCGCTTGGTCCATGGCAGCTTCTTCGCCAGACCCCTCGCCAACGTAGTTGACGTCGCGGTCACCGGGCCTCAACCCGCGGGTGTGGTGGAGGTTCCGGTACTCCTTGAGTACCTCCTCGCCAACCCATTCCAGGATCTCTTCGCAACTCATCCGCGCCGGAATGGCCTGCAGACGGATGGTCTGGCTGCTCACGTCACACTCATCAAGGCGCCACATCGCGGTCTTCTCGCGATCGCCCGTGACGGTGATGAGGAGGGCGTTCCGCAGGGAGTGCCGTTTGACATCCCGGGCGACGTTCTTCCTTGTCCAAGCCACCACGTTCGTATGATACTCCTTGGGGAGCATCATCTTGACCGTGTGGTTGGACTTGGCCCTCTTGGCTTCCTCCTTGGTGACTCTCTTGATCCATGCTTCCGGCAGCATGGAGAGCAGGCGAGCCTGCTCGTTACCCTCATTCCAGTCCTCCACGTTGCGGCGGAAGAGGGTGTATTGCCCCCGGAAGTCTCGCCAATCCCGTAGGCGGATCTCCCGACCGTCATGCTGAAGCTTGATGCCCCTCCACCGCTTGGCAGCAACCTGCGGAGCGTCCACCCACTCCTGCTCGTTGAGGCACTTCTTGGCTTCCTTGAGGGTCTTGATTTTCCCCTCCTTGGTCGCCATGAAGTATAGCTCTTGGAGCACCTCCGGCAGGCGGTACCTGAACCGTTTGAAGACATATCTCTCCGCATCTGTGGGATCCATGTCTTCAGTGACGGTCATCCCCCAATCGTCCAGCTTCTCCAAGAAGCAGTCGAGGTTGAGGGGGTTGCCATCGTACGTGGGGGGCTTGATGTCCTTCAGGTCTTCCCACACGACGGCATCCGCGGCCTTAGAGACCATGAACGCCGGCCGCGAGGTCGACTGAGGTTCCCATCAGCGTCCTCCACGGACTCCCACGGCCGCCACTTCCATCTCCTCCACGGTATCCGTGTGGCTACGCTGTGGTTCCTCCATGTACGCTGAACCTGGATCCTCACGCCGTACTTCTTCCATGTATGCCTCCTCATCACGGCGCCGGCAGCTGCGTTCAGCGGCCTGCCGTCCTACACCACGCGGCGGGGTAATGCCGAACTGCACCAGGTCTTCCTCGCCTCCGCCGACATCCCACTCCACGTCCCCTCCAGGGACCTCACCCCTGAGTCCACCATAACGCCCGCCAGCCATTGGGATTGGCTCCTGGGCTGGTGCGGGGCGTTGGGGGCGTACCGAGGCTCAGTGTGGAGCACGGCGGTTCTGGTACTCCACACTGAGCCACTCATCACGCCACTCCTCACTGCCACTCCCGGGCGGCACGCGCTCGTTACGGCGGCCCGCGCTGTGGTGAGAGGGGGCGCTGAGAGAGGGGGCACTGGCGCTGGGGCGACTCCTAGGGGCTCTGCCGGGAGCGTGGGCTCTCCCTGGACCTGGTCCAGGTCCCCAGCCGTCGTCCGACGAGCCAGACTCCAGGGGTGGGTGGTCGCTGCGGACGCTCCCACGGCCTTCCAGCTCGTCCAACCTCTGCTGCAGGCCGTTGATGACCTTGTTCAGCAGCCTGGTCTCGCCCCTGGCAATGTCCAGCTCCCTCTGGGCGGCGGTGGCGACCTTGGCGATCTTGACCATCTCCGTCTTGGCGATGTCCAGCTCCTTCTGTGCGCCCGCGGCAACCCTGGCGATGCGGATCATCTCGCCCTTGCCCGCGTCCACCTCGCGCTCGAGGGACTGGACCCTCCTGCGGAGGTGGACAATCCACCGCCAGGTGGCATCCGGGTCACCGTTGCCTGGTGGGTCGTCGGGGTCCCCAGGGGGTCCTCCAGGAGGGCCTCAGCCGGGTCCGCCCGGTCCAGGGGGTCCTCCCCCTCCCGGAGGTCCGCCTCCGGGGGGTCCACCTGGTGGGCGTCCTCCAGGGGGTCCTAAACACCCTCCGCCAGGGGGTCCCGGTGGGTCTCCACCGGGTCGCCTAAGTGGGTCCGAGGATGGGGGCTCCTCCGTGTAACCGAAGTCCATGTCTTCCTCGTCGTCCAGGTCGCCCCACCTAGGCGTCTCGGTCTCGCACCAGCCGGATCCCGAGCTCCGGTAGGGAGGAGGGAGATCCTCACTCTCACCCTCCGGCTCCATGGGGACGTCTCCGCCTCCTCCGCCAGCCACTCCTCGGCGATGTCGGCGGTTTCGTCCATCCCTGTCGCTGGCGGTGAAGAAGGAATCGGGGTCGTGGGGGTGTCCGCCCGCTGGCATCCGTGACCTTTCGGGGGTCTTCCCCTTACCCCTCCTTCGTCAGTAGGCGGTGGGGCCACTGCTCCCACTGCTGCCCGTGTCGACCTCCTCCAGATCCAGTGTCATCTTGGAGGAGGCGTCCCCTTCGAAGAGCTTTCGAAGGGTCTCCACTCGGGATCCTCCCTGAGGAGTCTCGAGCTGGAGCTTGGCCTCCGCCTCCTCCATTGTGGCGGCCGTGGCTGCGGCAGCTCGCCTTTCAGCCTCCTCCCGGGCACGGGCAGCCTCGGCTTCCCGAGCCTGCTGCAGCCGAGCCTTCTCCCCCTCCAAGGCTGCCAGCTCCGCCTCCGTCTTGGCCCTCCCCTCAGCGACCTTCCGTCGCGCGGCCTCGATGGCGTCCTTCCTGGTGGCGTCTGCTTGGGCCTTGGCCGTCGCCTCGGCGTGGGCCCTTTCCTCTGCCTCCTTCTTTGCCCTCTCTTGGGCAAGCGGGTCTTCCAGCGCTTTCACCTCGGCCTCCTTGCAGGCAATGGCCTCCTGGGCCAGGCGAGCTTCCTCGGCGGCTGCCGCGACCTCACCCCTGACCCGGGCAGTCGCTGCCTTCTGGGCGGCTGCGGCCGTGAGTCCAGCCGCAATGGCCGCCACGGTCGAGGCGTGGAAGGCCATGCCTCTGCCCCAATTCACAGCCACCTCCTGGGCGATGCCGACGGCGCCCTCGACGGCAGCGTTCTGCTGCGTGGCCCGTTGCGGGGCAACCCGAAGGTTGCAGGGCACCCCACAGGCGCGCTCGCAGGCGCGCGCCACGTCCCTTTGGTCGGGAGCGACGCTGCTGCTGGAGCTGGCCTGGTCGGCCGGCATTCTCCCACGTTGGGCCGAGTCCACGTCGCTGTTGGGGCCCGACTTCCTCAGGTGCAGCTGACGGGGCTTGGCCTTGGCCTGCCTGGCGACTTTGAGGAAGTCGCCAAGGGTGGTGTGACCGGGGTGGTGACCGCCACTGGCCCGTTGGGGGCTGGGGGCTGGGGTTCCGCCCTTGGCAGCTTGTGCGGCTTCGGCGGCCAGGGATTCCTGGTACTCCGGCCATTTCTTGTCCCGCTTCCTGTCCCCGGCGGACCGCTTCTCCTTCCCAGGAGACGCGCTGCTGCTGCTGCCCTGCAGCCTGCGCTCGTTCTCCCGCTCCGGGAACTTCTTCTCGATCATGTCCCACATGGAGACGTTGATCGTGGCGCCTGACGGGTACTCGTTGGGGTTCTCATCCTCCTCAATCCTGTCGGGGCGCAGCCCTTCGCCGGGTCTCTCCGGCCGGGTCCAGACCCTCCAGCGCTTCGTGCGGAAGCGGTAGGCATACCCTTCCACCCGCAGCCAGTCTTCCACTGCCTGCAGGCGGTCGGGGCCCATATCCTCGCGGACCTCGAAGCTCCCGGGCATGCCGCCTTCGCACTGGGGATTGCTGTGGCGGTGGTGCTGCCCCCACACCAACCCACGAAGTAGGCGCACCGCATGGGGGTGGGGCAGCAGCCACGTCTTGCCCGCCTCCTGCCAATTCACCATCGTTCCTCTCGATGGACTAGTCCTGGGGTAGCTGTCGAGGCGGTTGATGTAGCTGGGATAGTGGCCGGTGCTGGTCGGCCGAAGGAACTCGCTGATGTCGGAGTTCCGGTCCCTACACCTCCTTCACAGACTCGGCGCTGTTGCTGGGCGGCGCTGCGAAGCCCTTGGTACTCGGGGTTCAGGTGGCCCCGAGTCGCACGCGAGGGATCGGTAACCCCTGCGGCGATGAAACGCTTTTGACGCGTTCCCGTCGGGGGCCTGGCCACGGGACGCTGCGGTGGACACGCACAGGCAAGCAGGCAGGCAAAGCACTGCGCTCACAGGGGCATCATCACGCTCGTGTCATGTGACAAAGCGTTTCAGGATCCTTGCCACTCTGAAACAAGGGAACAAATGTATGTACAGCAACACATCAAGATATATACACATGGGGTGGAGACTGGACTGGTGTAAGGGCATCACAGGACAATAGACACTCAGTCCCAACTCATATCCCAATCCCAGGTCCGACCCTCCCAGTGGCTGGCAGGGGCGAGGGCTCAAACACAACCCACGCCCTGCTCAGTCCGGACCCTGAAACCCTGCCTATAGGGGAGGATGTCCCGCACAGCCACAGGCAAGTTCCTGGAAACCAAGGGACTCCACGGCCAACCGACAGTGGGTGGCAATGCTCCCCTAACGGCAGGTCCCAACTCCTCTCTGAGCAGGAGATGAGGCCCCGCCATTATCCCCTAGGAGTTTGTAGCTGAAAATGGGCCGTTTCAGCCTAAACTGATATTAGCTCCCAAAACTCCAAAATTGACCCCTCCTCCGGACCCGCCAGAGGTAGGGACGAGGCAACCGACCATATGCCCTTCGCGTACGAACTTTCTGGAGCCCTCACCCCACCTGGTTTCATCTGAGGTCCCGGCATCAGGGCACCACGGGTTCGTCAAGTGGGGTCATGATGCCAAAATCACCAAAATTGGCGTCATTCCCACACGTGGCTCGCCCAGCCAGGGCAAGGCGAATGGTCCACAGGATAGGAGGCAGGACCTGCGACCTCTATCTGAGTGCACAACTTTAAATTTAGTCTGAGCTTCTTGTGGGCAAAGAGATATGGGGCCGCCAATTGACCACACGGGGGGGTGAAATTCGGGTCCCAAAAGGGGGTCATTTTGGCTGCTCAAAATGAGCCAAAATCCGGGGTACTCCCAATGGTATATCTACACGCCGGCTTGGAGATCAGATCCCCCATTCCACATGCAATCCACCCGGAGTCCTACAAAGACTCCGATGCCTTTGGCTCTCGAAGATCTCCATGCCACTCGGCGTACTGACAATCCAAATTGGGTCCACAATTGCCAAAATGGCAAAATCATCCACACTCACTTTCGGCTAGCACCTCGACGAAGGTTGCTCCGCTTTGCTCACGTGGTGTGCAAACCATGGTGACCTATATCCATAACACCCATGGCATATATGGTCCATTGGTCCATGCGTCCGGCGTGCACGAGGGGGCTGAACATGGTGCACGGCGGGCAGAAAATGTGGAAAATTGCTCAAAATGGCCAAAAATGCGCACACTCATGGGTGGGGCAAATGAGGCACATGCCCAACTTGGACCAGAGTGTGCCAGAGGATTGGTATCAATTCATATGCGTCCAACATATCTTTTGGGCGTCGCTGAAACCCCTCCGGTTTTGGGAATGGCAGGGTCGCCAAGTGAGCCCATGATTTGGGATCGTCCCAAATTGCCAATATGGCGGCCACCGTCTGCCAAGCCCAAGGGGAGTTGTTCGCCGGGTCCAAGATATGTTGGGCACCGAAGTATGTACCCTCATAACATACTTGGGTCATGATGTCAATTGAGCGCAATGTTGAGATACACGGTCGCCACTTGAAATCATGACGGGCAAAAAACAGCAAAATTGGCAAAAAGACACGCAGAAGTGCTCTGAAAACTGCACAAATATATTATAATACATTTGGCTTGGATTGACTAATCAACCAATTCTTCTAAACACAACGACTCGACACCAATTACCTCCGATTCCACATATGTGCTTCACTTGGGACGCTTTGGAAGGCCGCGCGCGCTGCCTCCCAAGTGGGCACATGCAAAGATGGAATATTGCAAAAAACACACGTTGCTCGCAACGCATTGCTTCAGGAGCGCTCCACAAGCGTCCCTTCACGAAGGTTAGGCATGCGAGTGTTGGTTGGGAGTACAATGAAGGACTTCGTGCGATATGGGGTCCATTGGCGGGTTGGTCTTGGAATGGTGCACCCGCCAAATGGGCACGTGATATGACACCAAAAATGGCATACAACCCTACCCTCGCCTTCTACACCCAACGTAGTGGCCTACAATCAAAGTGTGCCTATATTCTAGAGTAACCTTGGTCCATTAACACGCATGCAAGTGCTTTGGTCGAAAATCGACCTCCCTTTGGAAAGCCGAATTTTAGCATGCACGCAAAATATATTGCCAATATATATATGGAGATCATATATGTACTATCCGGGGAAGACAAGTGATGTGCCCCGGATGTAGAGGCAAGCAAAGACGGAGAAAACGCCAACTCAACATACTTCTACACGTACTTGGACGCCAAGTACGTGAGATTGTCCATTTCTTGGAAAACACTCAAAATAAATAACCCTTTGGGCCTATGGAGTTGGGATCCTTTGGCCTCATCCTGTGACTATCGGGGGCAAAGCCCCATACACAGTGCCTATGAGGCACGTCAATTCGTCCTTGGGCGCTTGAACGCTCGTAACCCTTCTTAGTTCACTTGGGGGTTCAAAGCGCCTTCGGCCGGCCAGATTTTATGGGAAAAATCTAGGACGCGATGCGTTTTATCAAGGAAAAAATTGCGGATCAGGCGAAGAGTGTTTCAGTCTTAACTTCCAAAAAGATCGTTTTAGAGAATCATCTAATGCAGTGCACGGAACGGGCGACGTCAGGCGGCGATTTCACGACAATTAGAAATCGCGGTAGAAATCGGGTATTTCACCGATTTCTAACCGCAAATTGACCGAGACAGTAAAATTTTGGTAATTCCAAATCGATTTAATGGTTAGAAATCGGATTCCAGATTTTGCGGGTTAGAGAACAGGGATATACCGCTGACGGCCGGTGTCAACGGCATGCGCACGGGTGTGACGGCTCACAGGCCTCCGGGCCATGGGCCATAACGGGTGTGACGGCTCACAGGCCTCCGGGCCATGGGCCATAGGTTCTGGGTACCGCTTCAGTACGGTGACTTAATATTTTCTTGACATTATAGGTGTCCTCGTCAAACTGGGAGGGCACTCTAGCAACCTCCTCCGTGTAATGTAGAGGCACGGGGGAGCGAGGGGAGTTGACTGTTTTCATTAAACAATCAACGTGGACGTCAGCTAACCTCCGTTGGTCCACTTGAATAACATAGAGGTCGTGCGCCTTCTTGGCCACAACCTCATAGGGCCCATCCCAATAGGGACAAGTCTTATCGCCAAGATTTTTGCGTTGGCGACGGACCCATACGCGGTCCCCTTTTGAGAAATTGGGGGACATCCTCCTACTCTCATTATATTTATGAGCCATTGTCTCTTGCACTTGAATCATAGCCCTCCATGCAAGAGCAATAAGCTCCTCACGCCGTTGGAAGTAGTGAGCAGCGTCTTGGGACACCCCCTTAGGCTCAGCAAGAGGAGGCCCCTTAGTACGGTTGTGTTTACCAAACACAATCTCGTTAGGTGTATAACCTGAAGGACCTGTATTCTCATGCCATGCTCGTACAACGGCGGGCAAAACCTCTACCCAATTTTTGCCTTTCCTCAAGGTAAGGGCTTTAGCAACGGCACGCCTTAGCTGCTTGCCAGTATGTTAGGCTTTGCCATTACCTTGGTGCCTACCCGCGAGACACATAGTTGAGCGGGCACCAATCTTAGAACAAAGGTTTTGGAAATATTGGCTCACAAATTGTGGCCCACGGTCAGAGCATATTTCACGAGGGGCTCCGAACCCATCCACCCAGCGCTCGGTTACCAAATGGGCCGCTCTTCTCACCGTTAGCCCTTCATCCTTGTCTTCATGACGGGGTTGGGGAATAGGGATCGCGATGAGGTAGCTGGAAAGCCGGCATACACATAGGAGCATTCGGTCATACACCTCTCGATCATGGGAGGTGGAAGGGTAGTGAAATACATCAAGCGCTATGGAATCCATGGGCTCCATAGGTATAGGCATAGGGGTCATGTACCCTTGTTTGCGCTTGTTGTCATGCGTGTGAATGGCACATGAGGGACACGTTTGACATTGCAGTTCCACTGCTTTGTACAACTCCTCACCTTCCACGCCATTGTCAATTTCCTTCCAGTGTTTTTCCACACTGGAGGTAGTTAAGTGAAGTGCATCATGGTATTCGGCTACCAAACGATGCACTAGCGGCGTAGGAACACACCACCGTCCATTACGGACGAGCATGTTATCCGGCAACCTCACTCCATCTTGGAAGCTCCCATTCAAGGCATCTTGCCACATTTTTTTGTAGCGTTGACAATTTGGGTCGCGTTTACCCCAATTTATCTCAAAAACGTTGGGAGCATCCTCCCCATGTATAGGAGTTGCCTTCTTGTGGGACTTCCAAGATTTTCTTATCTTGACAATCCGCTCCAGTCTCCGAAGCTTTCTCTTTTGCTTCGTCCCCCCCCCCACTGGAGGCGAGGCCAGAGGGGGTGGATCACAAGCGGGCGGCCCGTGAGCCCGAGGCGCCGCTTTAGACCTAGTCACAACGGGCGCCACAGCCGCCCTAAATACAAGGGGGTGGGCGAGAAGCTGCTCCTTCCCGACCGCCATCATGTCCCGCACATCCCAAGCTGCTTGGGCCGTCCCATGTATGGACACATCACCAAACGCCGGGTTAGCAGGGTAAGCCCAACGGGACAAGAAATCACCCACGGGGTTCACTGGCCCCGGAGTGTAAAGAACATGGTGGTCGAATTAGAAATCAACTCATGCCAACGTGCTTGGCGTGGAGAGGGACCCCCTATGGTTTTGAGGTCCTCCGTAGCCCAATTTTCAAGGATACGGTGGTCCGTACGGACCTCCACGCGCTTGTTCCCCACCCAACCATGCCATTTCCAAAGCGCCGCCACTATGGCGTAGCATTCTTTCTCCCGAGGGCTCCAATTCAATTGGCTGCCTGACAATTTGCGGGAGAAAAAGGCAAGGGGGAGTAGGGCACCATCGGGACCTTCCTGCTGTAGGGCCGCCCCGACTGCCCAATTACTAGCCTCCGGGGTGAGGACAAAGTCCTTATCCCAATCGGCTAGTTGGAGGGGACCAATATCCGTAATAGCACGCTTCAGCTTCAAAAGGGCCTCGTTAGCCGAAGCATTCCATGTTAGGCCCTTCTTTTTGCCATTCTTATGCTTAGGCAAATTCTTCAACATCTGCATCAAAGGAGTAGCTATGGAGGCGTATTTTTGGACATAGCCTGAATAATAGTTGGCGAGCCCCAAGAACCCCCGGAGCTCCTGAACATTATTCGGTTTGTCCCAACGCTCAAGCGCCAACATTTTCCCTGGCGCCGGCCGACGTGTGCCATTTTCCAACACATGGCCACAAAACTCAACCGAACGAACAAAGAAATCAGTTTTGCTAACCAAATCAACCAACTCCTCTTTTCGTAGCCTATCCAACACGGCACGCACGTCGCGGTCGTGGTTAGCCAAAAGCTCCTCCTCCGTCGCACTGGAGGGACCAATAATAATATCATCAATATATACGTCCGCACAATCCAAACTCCGCAAAACATCGTCCATGACCCGTTGAAAAATAGCGGGCCCATTCTTAATACCCATAGGCATAACACGCCATTGGTATCGCTTACCCGCCGAATTCATGGCGCTCTTAGCCCGGGACTCAGGGTGAAGGGGAATTTGATGAAACCATTTACTCAAGTCCACAATAGTGAAAATCTTGCGTTTGGATTGATTTTTCCAGCATGTTTTCTTTGAGGGGGAGGGGCTGTGCGTTGGGCAAGGTAGCCTCATTAAGTTGGCGGTAGTCCACCACGAGGCGGCATTTTCCTTTCTCTTTCTTGGGCACAACGAAACCGTTGGACGCCCATTCGGAGGCAGGGCACGGCTCAATCCAGCCACGAGCCAAAGGGTCCTCCACCATTTCTTGCTCCGCCGCGGCACGCTCCCCGACCAACCGTATAGGTTTCACAGACTTGGGTTTGGCGTTCGGGTATGGGTCAAGTTTAGCAAACCCCAACCGCTCCGTACCACGGACCTTAGGGTGTTCCTGGCCTGGATTGAGACGAACCTCCCCACTAAAAACATCCCGCTCATAGTCGGCGAGGATGCGCCTCCTCATCAGCTCCACCTCGGGAGACACAATAGGCTTTTGCGTGGTGACAACGCCACCCACACCAGAAGCCGCCAACAATCGTGTGGCGCCTTTAGTTTTTCGGTAACGCTTAACGGTAGTGGCCCCCCCACCCAATAACTCTCGTTCAATTTTCGCAATGCGTGAACGCGCGCTTTATTGTGCCTCCAAATCTTCGGGGGTAGGATCAAGAGTAACGGGTGCGAGGAGTTTTTTATGGGTCGCCTGATACGTGAGGGTGCGCACCGAAATCAAATGGTTAGGCACCCTTTCATCCTCCGACTCTTCCTCCGAGGTCATGCCCAGCTCGCCATCCGTTTTGGGGTTAGAGACGGCAGGTGCCAAAACGGAGGCCACATGACATTTAGTGGCCGCCAAATTTTCCTCCGCAATACCACCGTCCACGTATAGCGCCACCGTGGACCAACCCCGTTGAGGAAGGGGCGTGACGCGGTCATTTTGATAGAGACAGGCTTTATTCTCTGGCCCAGGAAGGGGGTACCCTTGCAATTGTAATTTCCATAAGGGGTTTCCACCACTCCCTATGTGTCCACTTTGGCCCTACGACGATGGCTCGTAGTTTTTCTTGCAGAATTTTCCGAACACAATCGGAAAACCGATGATAGGGGGGGCACATCCAACACAAGTTGGAGGGGTCCGCGGGAGTGGAAAAGAAATCTTCAAGCGGCGAAACCCAACGAGTAGCCTGGGCCATACTCGGGACCCTATTGAAGGCGTCTACGTCGGGGTTTTTGCCAAATTTTTTTTTGCCATGTGCGGCCCAATATGGCGTGCGGCCATAGTCAGACTGGGTCCACATGGACCCATCCCGCCGTGTCGGTAGAACATCACGGGCAAGGGCTTCGGGAGCAAATTCAACGAGCTCCAAAGCACAAGCCTGATCTTCTACTGGGGCCATGGAGGAAGCGGTCAAGGCATAGGATATGTGCTTCTCGGCCTCAACACGGTTAGGCGGTTCGCCACCAGGGGGCGTAACCACAATGGCCGGGGCAGGGTGCGCAGGAGTGACCGCCCCAATGACTGGAACGGTTAGGCCCCACACGGACTGACGTGACATCTTACCATGAATTGGTTTCACCAAAAATGGTTTGCCGGTTCGTGGAGCCTCACGGAAGTCCTCAATCCAAAGCCGAGGTTGCACTGGATGGTGAGAGTAGAAACATTTGAAACGGGCAAAATGGCTCACACAATGTTCATAACCCCATCAGTGCCCCTAAAACAATATCCGAAGGTAAATTCGGGACAAGGTACGGGGACACGCCACACTACAATCCACAACCCCGTAAATTGAATTTTGACGTCTATTTGCTCGTCCTCCCCCGGCAAAGGCGTCTCATTATCGGCTTGGAGTAGGCGCCTCCGTTGGGGGGATTCATATTTTTCGGAGAGTTGGTCTCCAAAAACATTGGGGTTGGCCAAAGCCACCGCTTGGCACCCAAAATCCACCAAAATACAGAGGGCTTTGAATTCTCCATTGGGCAAAACAACATGAACACAAAGTTCGGTTTGAATCTCACTAGTCACTATATGCCCCTTCATGACTCTCGATGGAACAAGAGCCACGGTAGTGTCAAAGGGGTGCCCGAGGGTTTCCCCCTTCGAAGGGGGCGCCTCTGAACACTCCTACCAGCGTCCGCGCCCGTTCGGCGCTCCCTTTCCTCCTTTATCGCCCCTGCCGCCGCCACCCTTATAACCACCACCACCCTTATCACCACCGCCACCCTTATCGCCACCCTTAGGCTTACCACCTTTAGACTTACCCGCAATGTTCCAATGAGTGTCATTGCACGGAGAATTAGGCTTACACGTCCAAAGGGTGGTATTGGTGGCACCCCAATCAGTCCAAGACATGTCCATCTCCGTTTGTTTACGTGTTTTCCAATGTTTGGAACACGGAACCCAAAAGGTAGGAGGCGGTTTAGCCCCGGGTCGACGGGTTTCTTCGCCGGAGGTTTAGGGTGACCCACGGCGTTGAAGGAGGTGTCAGCGGGTTCGGAGTTGTTAGGGTCCGCCGTAGCTTCCGCATTAACCGCATTCACCGCGGTTTTATTGTGAGGAGGGCGATGAGTCTACGTCACCGTCGTCTTGTCACCTTATTTGAGGCGTTCGAGAGCTTCCCTCTCCGATACGCTTTTATGAACAAGGGCGTAGATTTCCGCAGGCTTCAAACAAGGCCTACGTTGCTCCACTTTCATAGTGTAGCCGCGTGTGTTAGGTGTGTTGTTGAGTTTCAAGATACACTCCTGGAGAGCCGGGTCTTTGCAGTCAACTATCACCCCTGGCCCCGAATAGGAAACAATCTCAGCAACCGTAGTTTCCTGAGTTCTTTTTCGAATGGGTTGAAGCGGTACCCTGGGGCCTCGCGGAGCGTGAGGCCTTCGACCCTTGAGACTCACGGGACACTGCGCTGAACTTGTTTCTTCGATCTCTGCCTTGCACTGATTCCCCTTTCTTGATCCACTGTTTTGTCTGCCATTTTGCTATCACAGCTTGTCTTGGCCTTGCTTTGCTTTGACGTGAGAAAAACAAGATGCTGCTTGGCCTTGCTTTGCTTCGACGTGAGAAATACAAGATGCTGATCCCTTGGTGTTTCTGCATACTTTGCCGTCGCACTCTTGGTCCTGCTTTGCTTTCACGTGAGAAAAGCTGAACACCTTGCGAGCTTATTGAACCACAGGCTGATTTTGATAATAAAATATCCTGCTGCTCGTTGCGTGCAAACACACAAAACCCTTTGATCGTCCAAGCCTTGCTGGCATCCAATGGCAAACGCAGCGCACCAAATCCACAGGAGGTCTAACCTGTATCGAGGGTTCCTTTCAGTGAATCCATCATAGGCTGAGACCTTCCAATTTTCAGCTTCCACCATGCTGAGCGCCATAGGCCAGTAGCCGTAGGCCCTCAACCAGGGCGCTCTTGCCACAATGCTAAGCGCCGCCGGTGTATTTCACTACCTTTGGCCCTCAACGAGGGCGTTGCTTGCGTCCACGATGCCCTGGCATGCTGCCCCAGGGCGAGGGATGCGGCGTTCAGGCCAGTGTCGGCCTACAAATAATTCTGAGAACCTTGGACGGTCCTGCCATCTGACACAAACCTGAACGTCAACGACAAACAGACTCCGTAACAAACAGAGTTAACATACACGACGCAAATCGCATATATTATGCTACAGAATTTAACTATATAAAAAAAAATGCCAAATAAAAACACGTAACGGCAGCTATTGGCTGCCTTCAGTCACTCTCCTGACGCAAAATTGCGTCATTTGCGTGGACTTTGCGCTTTGCGCCAGAAGCCTTCGCGACGCTAAGCTCTGCTACAAAAATGCAAACGCGGGGATCGTTACGGATTCCGCTTCACGCCCCTCCTAAGAGCGTAGCCAGGTTGTCGGCCACGAAGACGGGCTTCTCCAGCGTTACTTGGCGACTGTCGCTGAGACCTCGAAGGTTGAACGAAGGCCTGCATCGACGTTGTCCCCTCCGACGCATCATGGCCTCCGTGCAGCACAGATGCTGGTCTTGTGCACCTTTCTTCACCACACGCTGTAACTGTGGACCATGGTCTGGAGCACCCATACTGTGTACACGCTGGCACGGAAGGTGTACCCCTCGAAGGATTCGGGAATCTTCATTTTTGTTGTCCACTCCACACGCGGCTGCTCGCAACACATGATTAGATGCGTCTAAGGCGGCTAGACGCTCCTTCAGAATTATTTTGAAGCGGTACCGTGGGGCCTCGCGGAGCGTGAGGCCTTCGACCCTTGAGACTCACGGGACACTGCGCTGAACTTGTTTCTTTGATCTCTGCCTTGCACTGATTCCTCTTTCTTGATCCACTGTTTGGCCTGCCATTTTGCTATCACAGCTTGTCTTGGCCTTGCTTTGCTTTGAGGTGAGAAAAACAAGATGCTGCTTGGACTTGCTTTGCTTTGACGTGAGAAAAACAAGATGCTGATCCCTTGGTGTTTCTGCATACTTTGCCGCCGACCTCTTGGTCCTGCTTTGCTTTCACGTGAGAAAAGCTGAACACCTTGCGAGCTTTCTGAACCACAGGCTAATTTTAATAATAAAATATCCTGCTGCTCGTTGCGTGCAAACACACAAAACCCTTTGATCGTGCAAGCCTTGCTGGCATCCAATGGCAAACGCAGCGCACCAAATCCACAGGAGGTCTAACCTGTATCGAGGGTATCTTTCAGTGAATCCATCATAGGCTGAGACCTTCCAATTTTCAGCTTCCACCATGCTGAGCGCCATAGGCCAGTAGCCGTAGGCCCTCAACGAGGGCGCTCTTGCCACGATGCTAAGCGCCGCCGGTGTATTTCACTACCTTTGGCCCTCAACGAGGGCGTTGCTTGCGTCCACGATGCCCTGGCATGCTGCCCCAGGGCAAGGGATGCGGCGTTCAGGCCAGTGTCGGCCTACAAATAATTCTGAGAACCTTGGGCGGTCCTCCCATATGACACAAACCTGAACGTCAACGACAAACAGATTCCGTAACAAACAGAGTTAACATACACGACGCAAATCGCATCTATTATGCTACAGAATTTAACTATATAAAAAAAAATGCCAAATAAAAACACGTAACCTCAGCTATTGGCTGCCTCGAGTCACTCTCCTGACGCAAAATTGCGTCATTTGCGTGGACTTGGCGCTATGCGCCAGAAGCCTTCGCGACGCTAAGCTCTGCTACAAAAATGCAAACGCGGGGATCGTTACCGATCCCGCTTCAGGGGCGCGACCCAGCGAAGGGTCAAGGCCACTAAAATCCACCACATAGCTGTCTGGGCTATTCTTAGCCTCTTGCTTGACGACCTTCTCCTTGATCCACGGGAGCTTGCTTAGGAGCTGCTCCCGGATCACGTGGGGACGAATCTCATTGCTCAGAGGCAACAAACGTTGCCAACGAGCATAAATATTTTCAAGATCGATGAGGGTCACTTGCCCTTTAACCACCCTGGGGGTGAGGGCTCGCCACCTTTCAGCAGCCCTTGAGGGGTCATACTCGTGGAAACGTTGTTCGAAAAAGTCCCACAACTCTTTGAGGGTGGGGGCCGTGTGTGTGTGGTGGGTGGCCTCGGCAACCCGGGCGTTGATGATCGCCTTTAGCCATGGGGGCAAGGTACTCAAAATCATTTTTGCCTCGTTGGCCTTTCGGTTCATGGGATCACACCCCCCCAACCATTGTTGAAGCTTCTCCACCCACTCGTCGTAGCACTCTAGCTGCCCATTAAATTGCGGTTTAGGCATATCACTATCCTCCACCGCTTTGGTGTAACTATTTTGCACCATAGGCATTTGGTACGGGTGGTAAGCAGGGGGAGCCATGGTTTGGGGTGCACCTCCACTTGTACTTGGTGCAACCTTCACTGGAGAGACTATACACGTATCCGTAGGATGAGAGGGTGTGTACGAAGGCTTCCCAGGGGAGGTGAAAACATTTTTCGTGAGGGGATTGATGTTTCCCAACGAAGAGGTGTTCTCCTCTTCATTGGCCCACGGGGCCGTAGGCTCCGTGGGGTGTTCTTCCCCCTTAGGTGTCGCCCTCCACTCGGGAACAGCAGGTTCCTTCTGCTTTTCGGCGATTCCCCTCCACGATGTAGGTTCTTGGGGGTGGGGCTGTTCGTGGTGTTCTTCCCCCCCCCTCGGCCTACCCGAATCCGGACAAGCGTTCGGATGGTAGATGCAATCGTGGGATGGGTGGACAGAGAAAGGAAGGACACACACACCACGAGATGAACGTGATGGCGCGCCCATGGGCGCCGTAGGCGCCGCCGGTGTAGGATCAGGAAGGGGTGGAGGCGCCAATGGCGGGAGTAGGACCACCGTAACGGGTTCCGCAGGCGTTGAGTACCAGTGGTCCCACGCATCGATCCTAGATGCAACGGCAGCGTAACGTGTAGCGAGCGACTCTACTGCGCTAAAGCACTTAGCCGTGTTGCCGTTGGACATCTTAAGATGATCTGCCACGCTAGCCTCCACCACTTTAGAATCCTGGCGGTAGCCCTGAACCGCCGCGTCAAATTTAGCCAATGTAGACAAGATTTGGGTCATCCGGTCCCCGTAGGACTGACTGATGCCCACAGTAGAGGCTACTGCCTGAGAAAGTTCCTGATGGGATCGCTGCAACTCTAGATTCTGAGTTCGCAGGTCCTTCACCTGTGCCATCAGAGATTGGATGCACCTTTCGTAGTGCACTACACACCGGGGACAGCCACAGGTGTGATGTAGGTCTTCCTCCCCCCGTGTAGGAGTGGGGCCCCAAGAATGTCGAAAGGATGGACCCCCCCCTCCACGAGGAGGAGATGACCCACCACCGCCCCCCCCAGCAGCCCCCCCTGCCACGAAGGGACCAGAGGGCCCCCCCGCAGGGCGGGACGGGGGTGTGGGGTGCGCAGCAACAGGTGCTGGCGCCCCCCCCACTAGAGGGATGCCCCCCCCCCGAACCCCCACAATTTAATGGCCAAACCAGGTGCGGGATTCCTTGCACGTGCTCGATGTAAGCCACCTGGCGGTGGCGGGGTGACGGCGGAGGGGGAACGGGACAAACAGTATTCAGCCGCGGCGGTGGGTGTGGGAACGCATCCACCACAATATACTGCGGTGACTCATGAACCACCATAGGTGATTGGGTTCTCGGATGGGAAGCAAAAAGAGGCTCCGATCTTGTTGCAACCTCTGGATCCCCCTTCCAAATTGGGCAGTTGCGGATCCTCCGTAGGAGATGTATTTGTGGGGGGAGAGACCAAGTTTATTGGGAGGGTTGCTGAACCTCCCTCCCCCGGATTCCCTCCCCCCCAGCACAGATTGTTGACCTTCGGCATTGCCGGAGAATCATCCACTAGGGATGGACGATCTTTCGTGCCACTCATAGGCACTGGAGATGTAGTACCGGTCCCGTCCCCCGTAGGCTCCGAACATTCCACAACAAGACACGGGCGGTTTTTGACGCCGCTCATAGGCACCGGGGACTCTTCCACAGCAATGAACTGAGGGGCCAGAGAGTCCTCCATCGTGATTTAGTGGGGGGCCGGGGATTCTTCCACAAGCATGGGGCCATCCCTGGTCCCTGACATAGGTTCAGGAGGTGCAGGCGACAAGGCGACGGAAATAGGGGAATGATGGAGTTCATGACGTTCCAACACTCCAATCTCCTCCTCCTCATCGTCGTTCGCCTGCTCCACCGCCAGGGGGAACCGCTGGTCACACTCATCCTCCTCGATTTGCGTGGGGAATTCCTCGATGATCGTAGGATTTAGCCTGGATCCTCTCGTGGGATTGGCATACGCTCCCAAGGCAGGAGATTCCTCCACCAGGGAGGGAAACGGCCGCGATCCACTCATTGGAGTGGGCGACGATTCCACCACAGTGGAATTCTGCCTAGTCCCCGACAGGGCTTGCTGGATCAGGGCCACGGCCTCTCAAGCCAGACCCGGATGGCCATGGGGATCAGGCGTGAGCGCGAGGACTCGACGGTCTTCAGCGTCGAGTTGGTCAACAATGGGGCTGATGGGCCCTGCCGCAAACAGGTTCTTTCTGACCTGAGGCTCTGGCAACCCCCCTAGCGACGGAGGAGTCGGCAGCGCGTGAGGGCGCAGCGTTCGTACGCTCGATCACCCCAGTAGATTGGTCGATTACTGCCCGATTCCTGGCGCTAGTAACGGGTCCCGAGCCCATAATAGGCGATTGTGGTCCTCTCATCGCTCCCTGAGGGTGGCCGTCTATTTCCCCCCCAAACCATCCCAGGTACACCAGCTGGACTTTGCGGATCGGGGGCCCCGATGGGTACATTCGGGGATTTTGGAAACTTAGGATTTGTAGCCACTTGGGGGTCGGCCCGTTTTTGCGGCCCCTGCCCGGTCGATGGGGTCAGGGCCAAGGAGGTCCTGAGAGTGGGGACCTGGACACCCTCAGCTATCCCTCCCGGGGAAGAGATTTTAATTTCAATTTGGTCCACGATGTCCTGGACCGATCGCTTTCCGCGATGCCAAACGCCCAACAGAGACGAAAAAAATTTGCCTCTGCTACCATGAAACCAGACTGCGTGGTCAGGAGCAGAGGTCGCAGTGGCATGGGCAGCAACATTGCTTGGCACAGAAGACATAACGATAGTGTTGACTGAATAGTATCCTGCAAACAGATATGGTACACATAGCCAATGGAATACCTGATATGTACATATGAGAAATCCACCCTATCATCCACTAATTGATATAACTACTAAACATCCAAGATTGCCTTATCTATCCCACATCCTATGTTCCTAACAAGGAAATGGAATATGATATACCCTATCCAACATATATCCCATATATAGGGCCATATAATGCTCCCTTAGGGGTAAAATGCCAGGGTAGAGTTGTGACCTGCTTCATCGGTGGCTTAGCAAACTCACCTGTAGGTGGCATGCCACCAGGGGAGGTCCGGTCCGGTTTTCTACACACCCCTCAGATATTATTCTCCTCCTGAATTTTTGCAGATTTTAAAAATGGCACCACGTGGCACTGGCCTGCTTGAGCAGCATTTCACACTTAACCTTGCTACAAAAACCAGTAAAACTGGGCAGGACTACAACTGCAAATATTGTGGTTATTTGGGCAAGGGCTGGCAAGGACCTGCAAGAGCTCCTGCCCATTTGTCTGGGGGAAAGGGACATGGTGTTGCTGCCTGCCCCAATGTGCCCAAGGATGTCAAAGAGAAACTGTTGAGGGAGGCTGAGGAAAAGCTGAAGCAAAAAGAACATCAACGAAACAAAAAGAGGATTTTCCTGAGCCAACAAAATCCTGATGCCGCTGCAGAACCAGCTCCAAAGAAGCAGGCAATCTGATTGGGCGCCGTGGCTCAGTTTTTGTGAAGGCAGACTACCCTGGCAAACAAGTGAAAAATGCAGACCACATCGCACAGGGCATTAATGATGCTTTGCAGGTGGTTCGTCAGTTGCAGCTGCCCTGCCCCACCTCATCAGTGGTGGCAAATAATGCAGCTGTGATGCAGGCTGCCCTGAACGTGTTGGATCAGTCTGAGAAATTTGAGGTTGATCATTTTTTGACAAAGATTGCATGTACCATTCATGGCTACAATCTGCTGTTCAAGGATCTCTGTGCACTCCCCACTGTTGAAGATGTCATCACCAAGTGCCGGACAGTTCTCAGTTTTTTCCGAAACAGATTCAGAGCCTCTGGGATTCTGAAGGAGGAGCAGAAGAAACACAAGGAAAAAGATGCACAGCAGGATATGACGGAGCCTCCACTGCCTGGCGACACACGTTTCGCAACCAATTACCCATGTCTTAAGTTCATGGTGAAGAACAAGGGGCCACTTCAGAGTTGGGTTGTCTCACCGGACTGGTCCAACACCAAGTGGTCGTACGCCACCAGTGACAGCACCAAAGCCGAAGTCATCGCTGAGATCATCCTTTCCACAACCTTCTGGAAGCTGTTGTCGATTTGTCCAACATTGCTGCAGCCACTGGCGCGTATGATCAGGAAAGCTGACACAGAAGGGTCCACTTATAATAGTCTGGTGTACTACGAGATGCTTTTGTTCCAACAGCACATTGCTGAGCATCAGGGACTTCCCAAACCTGAACACAAACAGGCACAGAGTCTTGTACTCGAAAGGTGGAAGTTCTTGCACCACCCTGTGCATTGAGCCAGCTATGTGCTTAATCCTGCTTTGATGACTCGTGAGGAAGACCCACTGAAGGACAGTGAGATCTGAATGAGTGATCTGAAGTCACTGTCCACTGTCGCAGAGTGCAGACTGAAGTATTGAGTGGTCCTGATGCATACATGCATGCATACGAGCAAACACAAGGCCCAACAGGACCCATTGTTTGTTTGTTCATTATACAGCCCCATCAAGTGATTCATTATTTATTGATCCCTGTTCTGCACGTCTTGGAGTCTTTGTCTGGTTTTATTTTCCACTGAAATCTTTGAGTACCTGAAATGGAGCAGGAGCAAACACCAAAGCGAGTGCAACCAGAGGATACAGAGACTATTCAAATAGAGGAAGGAGATGCAAAGCGGGAATTTGACAGTGGTAGCAGAGGTATGGATGCTACTGTGCGCGAGTTCTAGCAACGTCGACGAACAACAAGCGTCACTGGGGTCTTTCGTTCACGGAGCACAAGAATACGATGGGCCGAATCAAGAAAGGCAACCTTTATCTCAATCATATGAAAGTTATCAACCCATGGGAAAACAAGAACTGGATTCTATTGGTGATCCTTATGCTTTGTCATTGGCTGGCTTGGTTGAACGCGAGCGTGCTTTACGCGTCGAAGGAGAGAACATGCAGAATTTCTTTTATTTACAAGACACGCTGGTTTCTAACAAGACCGCAGCTTCAATTTGAAAGAGCGACGCGCGCAGACACTTGACCAGTTCGATTTCAGGTATGAGTTCGCCGAGTTTCCCGTCAGGATCTACTATGACACCTGTTCCTCCCAGTCCGCCGACAATTAGTCTGGAACCTACGTCGACGCCGAAGGATCACATTTCAGGAGAGGAACACAGAGTACCTGTTTGGACGTCGAGTTCCCAAGTTGGGCATGATTTCTCCGAAGGTTCTTACGAATTACCTGAGACGAAATTTGCAAAGCAGCTGAAAGATGAAATTGGCGAGCTGACGGAGGAAGAGCACGAAGAAATGAGCGGCTGGCTGGAAGACTATTTATTGACGGATCTGAAGGAGAAAATGAAGCACAAAGCTACCGAAGTACGAGAGAAGCGTACGCGTAAGACACTTAAGGGAAAATCCAAACTTGAATTTCACAAGAGTCTCTCCGAGGATTCTGAGGAAGAAATCCTGGAGACAGCTGACCCACTTCTTCGAAAGGTGCTCCAGCGCATTGATCAGATGAAAGACAAGATCTCCAAGACGTCCGAAGACGTTCTGCGCATGCCTACCTCCTGTCGTTTGCCACCGACTACGAAAAGTCCCTTTGTTACGAGAGAATTATCGGCTTTTGCCACGCTCACAGAAGTATTTGGAGGTGTGAACAAATATGAGTGGTCGGATGACAGTGAAGGTGATAAGACTAACACGCTGAAAATGGAAATGCCACCATTCGATGGGCGCAACGTTGAGAAGTATGCAGAACAATTTGGAAGATACCTGGTGCTCACTGGCAAGACAAAAGCCAAAGATCGGGAGAAAGCTAACCGCATCGTTCAGGGCATTAAGGATCCTGAACTTCAGGAAAGAGTCTCCAAGTTGCTCAAATCGGCCACAAGCTTTGAAGACCTTCTGGAAAAACTCCAAGACCTCTATCCTACGCTTGAGACGGACCTCTCAATTCTGGGTGAAATTTCGAAGGTGTCCCATGTACCCTACGACCCGAAGCCGAAGCAAGTTGTCAAATTGTTGGAAACACTGGAAAGGCTGTTCAATAAGTTGAACCCGGGAGTTATGACGGAGGAGCGCAAGCTTGTGCAACTTTCCTTGAAAGTAAATGATGAGCTTTTCATTGAATGGACGGATGACGATAAGCTTTCTGCAAGGATGCACTCTTATGGTTCATAGAAGGATCTCATGAAGGAGCGCGCACAACTTTCTGTCGGTTTTAAGCATCTTGCCGCTTCTCGTGGCTCTACGTCTGGGCGCACTGCTTCGAGTCGATACCAGGAAAAGCAGACAGAAAAGGAAAAGGACACCTCTTTCTCTGGAGGACCATCGTCTGGAATTTCAGCTCCCTAGGCGGACATTTCCGAGCTCCTCTCCCAATGCCACTCGATGATCGCAGAGCTAAGAGTCTCTGAGAGAGAAGGCAAGGGTGACAAAGGGGGAAAAGGTTCTGGCAGAGGAAAAGGTCGTGGAAGAGGAAAAGGCCAAGGAGGCAGAGTTGGCAAAGTACAGATGGACCCCAATGCGCTGATCGCAGAATTCAAGGCCCGCATACAGTGTAAACACTGTGGCAAAACGAACCATTATAGCGATCACTGCTTTCAGATCCAAAGAAAACAGAAAGAGGATCGACTCAAGACCTTCCTGATCCAATCCGGTCTCAGTGAGGAGGCAGCCCAAAAAGCGGTGGAAGACGCCAAAAAGAAATGGAAGGACCAGAAGCAAAAGGGACCAAAAACTGACCCAAGAAAGAAAGATGTACAGTAAGAAAAAGTCACTACCATGTCTTTCTGGGAGGGCTTGATCCAGGCCAAGCCCCCCCTTAAAACCCTTTTGTTGATGCCAAGGCTAACCTAGGTATTTTTATCACTCTTTTGAAGCTTAAAGTACACTTTCTCAAAGTAACTAGGGTTATAACCCTAGCCCCCCATGAAGTTCAGGCCTATCACTCAACTGACCCGAGGTATCTTCCTTCATGGAGGATATACCAAAATATAATAGGCATTTCATGCCTAAGGCCTTGGAGGTTAAACCTAGTGGTCTCCCTCCCCAAGACCCCTTTACTCCATTGTTTCTACCACTTATTGTGGTTCTACGTTTTAATTGTTTCTGAATTCAGTTGCTTGGCCAAGTCATAATCTGTGTCTGGCCTAACTCCTTTGCCCCATATTCCTAACCAACTCCATTTCATCCAAAAAAGTGCACATGTAGTGCTTGAGGCTAATTGGGAGGCAAGAGTCATGCCAGTTTTCATATAAAAATCATTTGTTTTATCCTTTTGTGATTGAATCTTTGTATTTATACCTGCTTTGTCTATCTGCAGCCCTTCTGTCTTACACTGGATTTCAAAACTATTCATTGATTCGATCCACATCCTGTTCTTGCTCTACTTGCTGCTTTGGTCTGGGTTTTCAACTTTAAAACCTGCAGGATTTCACCAAAATATCTAGGGCACTAGCCAAGGACATCTCTCCGGTAGCAGAGGCAAACCCCGAGTACCTTTCAAACCAACTCTGAGGATAAGCACAGGAAAAGCACATTGAAAAGCACATTGAACATGTCCACTCAACTGTCCTCCAGACCCTGGCCGATCAGAAGTGTACAAGTCCAACTTGGCAGTGTAGCCCACCCAAAGAGTGAACCGCCACTCAGAGCTGCATCTGGGTCTCGGGAAGATCCAGAGCACAGAAGCCCAAATCGAGATCCGCCCAGAATAATCCCTTTAACCATGGAGGCCTTAGCGGCCCATGGTAAGGACAGCCTGCAACGGCTCCGCAGGCGAGTCGAAGCCTCCATCACTTGGTCGGCCTGTCCGGCCTCTTCTTCTACGGTTTTTGGAGGTCCTGAAGAACAAGAGGACCTACGAAGGAGGATGGACGCGTTTATGCTCCACGAGGAGTACCACAAGTCCACCATAGGGGAAGATGGAGAAGTATCTCTTGATGCCCTCGGGTCTCCACCTCAAACAGAGATGGGGTCTTTCCTTTATTCGGGGCCATCTACAGATATAGCGGAGACAGTATCACTACTGAGACAACCGAGAGTACACGAGCACCCGAGAGCATGGCATCCAGACCTGCCGACAACTTCAAGGGCGCCTGAAAAGAGTCTGGATCCTCTCCAGACAGAGCCCACCTACGGGGCTCTGGATCGCACGGCCGAACGTTTGGCCCAACTTCTATCCGGATCTGAAGACCCGGATGTGACAACTCTGTCAGAAGCTGTCAAGGCAAAATTGGGTATCACCGAACCCTTACCCAAGCCAGCACTACTCTTACCTTCACCCGGTATGAGCACGTTGGCTGATGATCTCAAAAGATCAAGGGTGTCCACGTTGCCACCTAAGGTCACTTGCTCCAGCCCTTTTCATCCTTGCGCTAGGACAGTCCTTATTGCTGAATTACAGGACTTGCCTGTGACAGAGACTGAGAAAAGAGGGCTGTGAGCCCTGGCACCCCTCGCCGGCGTAGCTCTCCCGCCTTCAGGCCTAACCCCAAAGGCTGGGAAGAGTGGCAGACCTATTGCACAGGCGAACATTCAGCTGGAGTTGCCTGAGTTTGACCTGAAAAATCAACCCGAATGGGCAGAAGAATTTGCCGAGTTTCTTTTGCTAACTGGCCAATCCCATGTGGATGTGGCCGCTAAACCCTCACTGCTGAACTGCTCATGCAAAAGAAAATTTTTGCAAAAACAGGTGAAACAGATTGTGAAAACCTGTTCAACATGGGCTGAGGTACTCCAAAGACTGGAGAAAACATTCCCAGTTTATGAGACTGACCTCAGTGTGCGCACACGGATAGAGCAGCTACCTATACTCCCTGAGTTTCCTTCCGCTGCGCGAGTCTCTGAATACTTGTGCGACCTAGAGTATCTGTTTTCACGGATGAACGTCGGCTCCTATGGAGCCACTGAGCCCCACCTGTGGCTCATGAGTAGGATCCCTACACGTACGTGGGATGACTGCCGTAATACCTCTGAGTGGAAGAGCCGGACCCACTCGTACAACGACCTGGTGGATCTGCTGATCGAGCTAGCTCTTGAGAGGGAGAATGACTCCCACATGGATGGATTCCTCAAGAAGCACTTGGGTCGAGGTGGTACCCCTACCCCCGAGCGTGGCGAAGGGAAAGAGCCGAAGAATCCCACTAACGCCAACCAAGGAGCTGGTAAAGGAATGGGTAACCTACGTGCTATGAATGAGGTTAAACCTGATGCAGGTACACCCCCTCTGTTCTACTGTAAACCTGTCAATGACAAGGGGGGACCTTGTCATGCCCCTGACTGCGACCACTGCAGTACTTGTATGCTGCAGATGAAACGACAGCAGCACTCCAAAGATGGGAGAACTGTGACCCATCACGACCACTTCAGGTGTACCATCACCTATGGTTATTGTGGCAAACGTTGTCACCACAAGGACGAATGTCACATAAAAAAACGAGAGAGTGACAAACTCAAACGGCAGGACACTGAACGCCAGAAGAACCAAACACCCACCAGAACTCCCCAGAATGGGGATAAGAGTGGTAAAGGAGGTAGCACGGGGGGTGGCAAAGATGGACCCCCTAACCCCCAGAGGCACTCATCAGCGCCCGCTGCTACTCCCCCTCCTGCCGAGGGTGATCCCAAGAAGTGCCCACAGGGGGATAACGCCTGCCCTGAGGGAAATAACTCCAAGAAGAGGCGACTGGCCTGGATGACCAAGTTCCTCATGGCCTCAGGGGTGGAGGTCAAATTCCCTGCTGAGGATTAGGGGGGCGGCTCCGAAGAGGAGAACGTGGTTTTCTGGATCCTCGTGATAATCGGGGATCAGGTTTTTCCAGCGGTGCTTGACACCGGTGCAACACTTTCTATAGTGGCCCGGCGCCTGCTAAAAACTTTCCAGAAAACTAAGACGGTGGCCATAAGAGTAGGGGATGGGCGTACCATCCATTCCTTGGGGGGGGGTCAATGTGACTATATGCCTGGGCGACGAAACTGTGACCCAACACTGCAGAGTCTTGAACACCGACGCCTTTGACATCGTTATTGGTACGGACTTCCTACGAAGAAACCCCCAGGTAAAAGTGCTGTCTCTCCAGCGCCCCTATTCTCTGCACTGCGACTTTGGCAGTGGGCTCTTCTCCGTACCTTTGAAGCTGTCAAGACGAAAAGAGTCTGGGCTGCGCTACGCATCCAAGATTAACTATCGTACTGAAAACTACCAATTGGCCCGTCACGTTCTTGAAAATTGACTGGCTGCCCTTCAGGTAAACCTGGATGAGATCCAGGTGGAATTGTTCGCGAGCCAACAACAGCACATCATGCAGTTGTACTGCTCGAAACGTTTGAACAACGCTTTCCGTTTCTTCTGGAAAGCAATGGGCCTAGCGTATGCTAACCCTCCCTTCTCCCTGCTCGCGAAGGTTCTAACTAAAATCGCTTATGAGGGAGGAAGGGTTGTCATGTGCACCCCTGACTGGAACTGCTCTGGTGAACACGCTTACTGGCGCCGTATGCTTGATCAAATGACCGTGGGAAGAATGCAACTCCCCGACAGTCCCATCTACGTGCCTGAGGACTCAGACACAGCTATGCGAGCCCCTGAGTGGGCCAGTTTATTATCCGTTGTCGATGGATCTTTCAATCCTGTACCCCTGTGTGACCTCGATCAGGTTCCACTGAAAGAGGTCATGGCCGGAAATTGTGGCCTGACTCTTTCTCATATCAAAAACCAATCTCCTGACCACCTATCTGCCACACTTACAGGGTGTGAATCTCTGGATGGCTATCTGGAACCTGCAGCTGTAAAGGAGGATGCTGACGACTAACTGTCTGAGATCGCCAGCACTATACCTCCTGTGGATCCCAGCTGTGTTGAACTAAAACACAGTGCCTTCTTAGCCCAGCTGTTGCTGGAGGAGGTAGATCCAGAGTCAACCTCAGAACCCACTTCCCCTGTTGGGAAACCAGTGCTACACGTGCAGCCTATGCACTCAGGTGAGCCCGTGGCCTCGACTCCTGATGCTCTAACGCGCCACTGTCTGCCACTGTCTGAGCATGACACTCAGGAACTCCGACGGCTGTTGTACCCGAAGGCCAAAGGTATTGAGCGTCAAGAGCGGCTGCAATACCTCAAACGGACCTGGAAATCCTCCCTCTGGTCTGAGGAGGACGACGATTCCTACACGCTGCCTGACCCTGAGATACCCCTAGTGTATTCTTTGCACTATGGGCAGCAATGTCCCCCTGAGTGAAACGATGGTTCTGTACCTGCCGAAACTGCTGATCTGAAGAAAAACAAAGAACATGGAAAGAGCAAACTCCATGCTGAGCAGGATTTCCTGCAGAAAATCGAGAGTCTTCACCTTGACCCCCGACTGAAGAAACTGCTGCTAACCTATGAGGAGGTGTTCGGCGCCTTGCTGCCCCCCCTGTCTTGTAAAAAAACTGGTCCAGATGGAATTGAAACTGAAACCTGAATTTGAAAAGACGCGAGTGAGGCGTCGTCCCTACCCCGCTCCACAGGAACAGGTTGAAGAGATCGAGCGCCAGATCCAGGAATGTATTGATGCTGGGCTCGTGGAAGAATATAAGAAAGGGGACTACCCCCATCACTGCAGTCCCTGTTTCCTGGTTGCTAAACCAGGATCGACTGCCCTACGACTGGTTGTTGACTATGGTGAGGTCAACAAGAAAACCCAGAACCACTCAGGGAGTTGTCCTAACATGAAAAAAACCCTGGAGCGTATTGCCAAATGCAGGTACAAGACCACAATGGACAAACGCAGTGGTTTCTGGCACGTAGACCCAACCGCCGCAGCACAGGAACTGCTGGCTTTTATAACCCCTATGGGTCGTGTGTTTAAGTGGAGGGTCATGCCTTTCCGGGTGGCTAATGCCCCAGCGCTCTTTCAGGAGCTAACGAACAAAATTTTGTACATATTGAGTCGCAGACCTCTAGAAAGTTTTATAGTGATTTCAACACTGTGTTTGTGCCTCTCCTGCTGCTTGCTGCTGGTGTAGGGTTTCCTGCTGCTTGTTTTTGAAGATGAAAATGTTTTAGTTGCTGAAATACAATCAATCCAGGATAGCCCAAGCCAGAGATAAGCAAGTAGAGGAGAATCAGGATCAAAGCATGAAGGGCTGCAGTGTAAACAGTGAAAGATGAAAGAGTATTCACAGAAACTGCAACTCAGGTCAAATCGGATTGCATATTCACAAAGATAGCTGAAATGTTTTGGAAAGAAGTTGAAAAACTGCCCCATGGTCACTCAGTCTCCATAGTGCCATCTCAGGAGATGTGCACTCTTTGTTTTGGGTCCCATATGTGCTGAGGTGGCAGGGCATGTGGCGGTGAGGTTCCCGCCATGTCACATGGGATCTTCCTACTTAGCTAGGCTGACCAGGAATTGAACCCAGGACCTCTGAAAAAGAGGTACCCAGCCCCCTAGGGTGCATACCACTAGGACAGCTGAGAATTCATGACAAAGCATAGATAAATTCATAGGCTCTGTCCTGGCTATGTCAGTTCTCAGTCGACTCAGGAAGAGATGAATGAGGCTCACATTGATAGGGGATTAAGGGGTCCACACCATATCCTGATGGGGTGTTTGGTTCCATAGGTCAAAAATTGTTATCACCACTTTTGGTTGGACCAATACTAAGATAGAAATGCCTGTGTGCTTGAAACACTTCTAATACAATTACAGTATGCCTCAAAGCATTGGAAAAGCACTTTTTCTTACTCCCCCCTTGTGCTGTGGTGGCCACCACTGTCGCACTCTCAGGAAAAAGGGATTTTTTCTTGGCCTTTCCTTGGTTTCCACATCTACGTTATAATACCTATGGTTTCCCTCACACAGAAAAATGGACGCTCACCATGGCTGGCGCCTTTTTGCTGCTTTGTTCGTGCAAGCTCAGCGCTCATGGCGCTGCCGGGGTTCCTGTGGCTTGGTTGGGTTAGTTTGGGAGCATGCCAAAACATGTGCATGTGCATCCCTCCCTCCAAGACGCAGCGCAACATAAACCCAACGCAGAACACAATATACACACTCGCATAGGTTCTCGTAAACCTGCTGGCGACCTGTGACCTGTCTTAGGGCGAAGGGAGTTGTTAAAAAAATTAAATTGCCCCTGGATGGGGGCTTGGGTTCTGCTCAGTCTGTCCAGGCTGCTGCGTTTTGGCCCGAACACGGCCTACTCAGCGAGGCTGCGCGTGGGTATCTGTACAGACAGGAATGGGAGAATTATGGACGAATCTACGCAAACGCGAAGCGACAACACCTAAATCCGTCAAATGACGGCCTAGAATTTTTCTAAGACAACACACCTGAGCAGAATCCAATTGTGCATCAGAAGCACATTTTTATAAAAATTATAGTCATCTCTCGATTTTTTAAATCAAGAAATTCCTACGCATAAAAAGGCGGCGCGCAGGAGCGGCTCCTAGCAAAGCGCCCGAAAATGCAGAAATAATGAGATTATAAACGTATGTCTCACGTAGACTGGAAAATGACGAGACACACATTAATAAAAAAACATACAGATTCCACCCACACTGATAGAAGAATCAAAAATCCAAGAATTCAAAAAACAACAAAAAGACTTCAATGAATCAGATATAAACCACAGGTGTGCTCGTCTCGTATGCAGCATGCACATTTCTCGTCTCGTGTCTCCGTAAACGAGTCTTGTAGCTGCGCTAACAAACGATAGAGGGCTAGATTAGGCAGATTGCAGATGATTAGAGGTCAGATCAGGGTGATTAGACATACACACAAGTGCATAGCGACGTTTTTCGCTTGCGCCTCGTTTCACGTTCCCACTTGCTCTCTCCCTCCAGCGGTAGGTAAGATGAGTAAGCCCAGGAGGGGCCACCCCTGGTGGAGTCCGTGATTGGGGTTCAGATGGGCAGGTTTGCCAAAGACAACTCGTCCACTCGTGCATGCTCGTGCATTCACACACGCATTAAAGGGTAGGCCACGCGAAATACGCACGGTAAACCTTGTTTAGGTTACCCGGGGGCTCCTCAGTACTTTGTTTAGGAGAACCTGAGGAGTCTCTTAACGCTTGCTTGCTTGACAGGGCGTGTTTGCGGACAGTGTATTATAGGTCACACTGAGAAGCGTATAATACGTGGAGTGTGGCTTGGTTCCTCCACCGCGAACACCCCTTCATTGTCCTTTGCTTTACAGGTGGGCAGGTAGGGTGATTGGTGCAGTAGCATACCATTTTTTTCTTGCCCTGCCAAACAAGGGCGCTGATCACACAAACAATTGACTGCACCGCTGCCAGGAGTGGCGAGGGCAGTTCTACTCTATCGACATCCACGCTGTGCACGCAACAAGAGCACCCCTTCCCTCCAAGCCCTAACAGGGGAAACGCGTTGTGGCGTCCCCTGTTAGGCCACAGTTGCTTAGCAGCGCTGTGTTCTCTTGTCTTCTTCACAGGGGGGTCATTAGGACCCACGACGTGATCTTCAACCACACCCAGTAGCGTGTGCGTGTAGGAGTGGTAGTCCTGAGTGGGGGCTTGAGCCAGTTGCAGAAGTGCTCGCCCACCAGGATGGTGCCACTGTAGGTAGGGTGTCTAGTGTAGTGGTGTTTCCTGTCCCGCGTGCTTTTCCTCGTGGGCAGGGGAGTGCGTTAGCTTTTGGCCTTTAGCAAAAATGGGGGTTTTGAATGCCCTTAGCCCACTTGGCCACCCCTCCCCTCTAGTAGGTAGGGCTTTTGCCGTCGTCCCCCAAGGATAGGCGCCAGCACAGAAATTCGGCGCCATAGGAGTGGTACCAGTACCTGACTAGGACCTTCCGTCCGACATCAGCGAAGCCCGGTCTCCGGAAGCCACGCCCGGGAGAGAAGTGAGACACACACAGACATACGTAGCACACTTAGGGGTAAGGTTCAGTCTTTAGCTTTAGTCTTGGAGGCAAGCGTCTCAGCGAGCCTCAGCAACTCACCAAGGTTGTTCTGGGACAAGTAGTCGCCCAGAACTGAGTTTAGGCGTACCTCAGGTAGAACAAAGGCAGAGAAGGGCTCTCAGGTGGCCTCTTCGACTTCAAACCCTTCCGAGAGGGTGAGGAAGCGCCAACCCTGGCGATAGCGGTGGCGTAGGACAGACTTCACCAGGTAGAAGCCCTCCTGAGCCATCTCCTCGGCGTTCATGTCGGGGAGTTCCCCTTCAACTTACATAGGGATGGCAGCCCCTTGCAGGTCTAGGGCGGCGATTTCCTCGTTATTCAGCTCCCACTCCTCCCCACAGAGGTCTTCAGGATCATAGTAGCGCTTCAGGTGTTGAGCACCGCACACCAGGGTCCCCCCTAGACGGAGAGAACACCGCACGGTGATACGGTGTCCATCCACTGATAGAATCTTGTACGGCCCGAAGTATGGGTCATCGCTGGTAGAGCGTGGCCAGGCGGGTAGTCGCTGTGGTGCACCAGCACCCAGTCCCCCTCTTCGTAGGTAGCCGGTACTCGGTGCTTGTTCTTCTTGTTCCACTGACGCTCCCTCACTCTCTGGAGCATAGCCTTGGCCTTGTCCACCTTCGTTTGTTGCTCTTGGACCCATTCACCCACAGAAGAATGGGTGTCCTCTGGATAGGGGGCATGTAGGAACCATGCCGGGCGCCCTAGGAATAGCTCATGGGGGGAGTAGCCAGTAGCTGAACCCCCTTGGGACTTCATCATCAAGGATATGACGGGGGGTAGTCTCACCCAGTCTCTGGTGCGTTCAGTTTTGCACCATATCCGTACATTCCCCTTCAGGACACGGATTTGTCCCTCACATAGGGGGTTGCTCGTGTGCGAGTAGGAAATCCCTGTAGACACCTGGACATTGAGGGATCTCAGGACCCTCTTGTACCAACCGGTATCTGAGCGTACTCGTACGTCCTCATCGGAGTTGATCTCCTTGCGCGCCCCATAGACAAAAAACCACTCCTCCAGGAGTATCTTGATAGTCTCCTCCCCGGTAATGACCTTGGTACATGGGAACGAGGGCGAAGTCATAGCCCCCGAACTTCGGCATCTCCGTGTAGTCGACGTATAGAACACTGTTAGCACAATGAGGGATGGGCAGGGTTGAGTAGAGACCTCTGTCCCTGATATCCCCTGGTTTGCAGGACCTGCACGGGCACTTGTCCACGATAGGCTTGAGGGCTTTCTGCAGTTGGTCGTCAGTCCACGTAGTGTGGAACCACTGCTTGAAGAGCCTCAGGGTACGGTCAGCACCCACATGACCGCTGGACTCATGGGTCCACTTCAGCAGCGCTGGTACTCTGTCACTAGGCACCACAATGTGGTCCTCGTGCCAGAGGTAGCTCTTTTCCCTCTTCCACTGATCTTGTTTGACCAGGAGGGGTGTAAGGCGTTTCTCCAGGCGCTTGTAGATATCCCCAAACTCCTTCAGGTACTCCGATTGTTGGAGTCCATCCAGGGGGCGTATCATCGTCATGTTGAGGTCCAAGTGGACGTCCATACGGTTGAACGCCTCCTTAGCCAGCGCTTCAGACCGGGCACCAATCAGGGCGTCGAAGTTGTTGCGGCTGATGTAGTCTGCACACTCGTTCTTCACTCCCTGGATATGGTGTACCGTCAGCCGTAGTTGACTGAGGTAGGTCCACCAGCGCCGTAGCTTGGCCTTCTCCGGTGGAGGGCTCTTCTGGAAACTGCGGACCGGTTCTTGGTCGCACAGCCAGACCACAGGGTTACTCCCCAACAGTCGTGCTTGTGAGGATAGCACCAGCATACCCGCGAGCAATTCCTGCTCATAGATGGAGTAGTTCCCCCTGGCCTGGTTCCACATCCAGTTCCAGTGGCCCAGAGGTACTAGGACCCACTTGTTGTCAAAGTAGCTCTGCTTGAGGATTCCATCTCGGTTGAGACCTTCCGTCCCCCATTAAGAAATGGCCGAGTCGAACTCCTCCTTCTCCAGTGCTTGCCATTTGAACAACGTTCCACCACCGCCCACATTGCTGGCATCGGTCACCAGGATAATATCCCCCTGTTCCCTAGGCACGCCCAAGCACTTAGCGTTGGCCACCTTGTCTTTGAGCTCGTCAAGCGCTTGTTGCTCTTGTGGGCCCCAGCGCCAAGTAGTACTCTTCTTGATCAAGTCCGTCAGAATGGCGCTGGTGTAGGTGAAGTTTTTGATATGGCGGCGATAGAAGTTGCACACCCCAATGAAACTGCGTACATCATGAAGCCCTTTCTTGGGGTCTTCGTGTCGTACCTTAGCATCCATCAGTTGTTTGGCCTTAGAGGCCGCTTGGGTCCACCACCCATAGCCAACGTCAAACCCCAGGTACTGCATGGTCTCCTGCATGAACTCACACTTCTCCAGCTTGAGTCGTGTGTGGTTCTCCTGGCAGACCGCAAAGAACTCACCCAAGAGGATTAGGTGGTCCTCCTGGGTATTGGTCCCGAGGCATACATCGTCGATGTGAGCTTCCATCTGGGCCCCACGGGATATAAGCTCTTGCACCTTAGGTCTCCTCCGTAGGATGGACAAGATCTTGTTCATCAGCTCTTGGAATAGAGCGGGTGCGTTGGCGTCGCCAATTGGCCTGACCTTCCACTTGAACACCCTCCCCTGAGGGGTGATGAAGGCCACTAGCTCCTGAGCGTTGGGCGTCAGGTCCACTTGCCAGAATCCGCTCCTCTTGTCCATCTTGGTCTTGTAGCGACAGGAGGCTACCTTCTCCAGGGTAGACTCCATATTGAGAATGGACCGTGAGTGGTTCAACGTTTTCTTGTTCAGCTCTCCGTAGTCGACTACCAGCCGTTTGGCTGTAGACCCAGGTTTAGCCACCAGGAAACAGGGGCTGCAGTGTAGGGGGTAGTCCCCGTCCTTGTACTCCAGGACTAGGCCAGCGTCGATACATTCTTTCATCTGTCGCTCAATCTCGTCGGCCTGCTCTTTAGGAGCTGGATAGAGTCTCCTCCGGATCTTGTCACCCACGAACTCGGGTTTCAGCTTGAGGTCCATCCGTACCAGCTTGTCACATGAGGCTGGAGGGTGTAGTTCCCCGAACACCTCCAGATAGGTCCTTATAAGCTTCTGCACCCGCGGGTCCAATAGCTTGATCTTGTCCTCCATGTCCTCGTCAGAGTGTAAGTCGCTTGCCCCCTGCGTAATAGACGTCGGGAGTTGATCTTCCACCGACTCTTCGCCCTTGGTAGTGTCCTTCAATTCTTGGTAGGCATACAGAAGGTCTTGTTCAACCATCTCCAGTGGACGATGGCAACATAGGCACGCTCGAGGGGGTTCACATACACATTCCTCCGAGAGGTCGTCCTCCTCTGGGGTCCTCACATGGGCGCCCCACACGCTCTTCATGAGCTTGAGATCTACCTCCCTTTGCCAGGTGGTGATCTTCTGTTCGGGGTCCCCCCCTCAATTGGGATAGATCTCCCATACGTCCTTGCTTCAGTGGCCATGAGCTGCGGGTAGGCTTAGCGTAGCATAGCTTTTTCGCCACCAACTTCCTCTTGGAGTCCACATACTCCCTTAGCCTGGATCGAGGGTCCAGCTCTTCGTCCACGGGGTCTTCCACCCTCATGGAGAGTAGGTGTTTCAGTGGGGCGACGTACTCGGCGTTCTCCACTTCCTCCACACAGGTCTGCACGAAGAAGGCGTCGTGCTCAGTTTCGTCATCTGAGTGGATAGAGCTTGGTAGCTCAGATAGTCCACACTCAGAGACTCCATCAGGAACAGGTACATGACAGGGAGAGTCGGGGGCGTTGGTGTCAGTCACGACGTACTCATCTCCTCCGGGTATAGTCTCAATAACATCTTGAGGTCGTAGTCGATCCTTCAAGTCACCCAAGGCGAGTCCATTGCTTTCTCGTTGTATAGCCCGGACCAGAGTCGGGTCCAGATCTTCCCAGGGGATGGAGGTAAGACCTCCGTCCACCACGCTGAGCATACCCCTCCATCCGGGTTTCCCACTAGGCGTCTTACGCCCCAGAGGCACGTAGATGGCCTCATCAGGTAACTGAACGGAGCTGATAGTCAGCCTGTCCAGAAAGTTACGCCAGTACTCGTTGCCCCCATGGGCTCCCCAATCGGGGGAACACAGCACCATACCGGAACGTTCCAAGGCCACTTTGGTCAGGACCTTCCCCAGTTCACTGAACCTGGGGTTCCCGTAGGCCATCCCGAAAGAGGGCCAGTAAAATTTGTAGCTGCAGTTCTTCCCCTTGCTGCAGTAAAGGTCCAGTACATGCTGCTTGTCGCTGGCGAACAACTCCACACTCAGGTCTTCTCTAGAGTAACCCAACTCCTTCAGACCTTGGTCTAAGACTTCCCCCAATAGTTGATAGTCCTCAGTTTTGGAGGCCGCCATCATGTTCGAGGGCTCCTCCTTCGATCGCCTCAGGTAACTCGAGGTATGTTCCGACTGCTCCAGTGGCACAGACTCTCTGCCACTGCCGTGGTCCACGTAGAGGAGGTAGGGCGCTTGCAGCGTCAGGGATTGTATCTGGGAGTGCTGCACGAAGAAGTCAGTCCCCAATACAAAGTCGAAGGCCTCAATGTCCATCACATAGAACCGATGGGCGATGGTCCGGGAGCCCATAGGTACCTCCACTTCACAGTCCCCGCAGCTGTGCACCACATGTCCATCCCCCATTCCTATAGCCGCGGTGGTCATGGTGTTCTACAGGCTCCCACAAGGTAAAATTTTCTTGGCCACTATAGATATGGTGGCCCAAGTATCCAATACCCCCAGGTATTCGCGTCCCCCTAGTCGGATACGTAACCAAAACACCAGGTCTTGGGTGCCACTGGAGCGTATCCGTCAGAACTCTGCGGGACAGGTCACCTCGAACCCCTTGTTCCGCAGCTTGCGGGCCATCCTCATGAAACGGCTTCTCTTCTTAGCGTTGCCGTCATCACCACCTTCGTGCTCCCGCTTGGCCCCTTGTTCCTTCTGGGCCTGCGTCTGTCAGCGTGTGGTAGGACCAGACTGCCCTCCAGAGGGCTCGGAGTTCCCCCCTGGATTAGGGTTGGGGTTCCCTTCGTTCTTGTCGGTGTTCTTGTTGTCCTTGTCGGGCTGGCGGTTAGCGCCTCCTCCTCGTCCACCTTGACTCTTGTCTTGCCCTTGTCCACGTCCTTTCGACTTGCCCTTGCCGGAGTCGTTGCCTTTGCCTTTGCCTCCACCTTTGCCTGAGCCTTTGCCAGGATCTTCACCCTTAAGCTTCGCCGATAGGCTTTGCTTATGGTAGCACTCATCCTCGTAGTGCTTCCTCTTCCCACAGAAGGCACACGTGATGGTGCACCTGTAGAGATCCGGCAGCTTCGCTTTGGCGCCGGTGTTCTTCTCCTGCTGCTTCGCCTGGACTACGAAGCAGTCTCGCTACTCGCAGTCAAGGGCATGCTGCAGGTGGCCCTGCTCGTCTCTGGCATCACACCAGAAGAGCTCCTTGATTTTCTCCATGATACGGGCGTGGGCGTGTTTGGGGGTAGTCCCCTGCCCAGGCCTGGATCCTTGGTACCCTTTGCCATGGTCTCCAGAGCCTCCTCCTCCAGGACGGTAGTTGTTCAAGTGCTGGTCGCTTTCTTTCTCCAGCGCCAGCTCCAGGAGTAGCACGCATAGATCCTCGTAGCAGAGGGATCTAGCCTTGCGCTCGGCCGTCAAACGGCACTCGTCCCACAGCTCTCGAGGGAGCTTAGCCACCAAACAGAAGAGCAGGTCGTCGCTGCTGTAGGAACCGGGCGTCAATCGTCCAGCCCAGTGAGCCAGGTCAGCCAACAGCTCAGAGACCCTGCCAGGTTTCGGGTTGTTGGGCAGCACGGGCAGGTTCTGAATCTCGGCCCTGATGGAGGGGTCGGTTTCAAAGGTTGGGTACTGCCTCTCCAACACATCGGCAAAGGTGGCAGAAATAGTCACGATCTGTCTGACCTGCTTCTCTGGGTACTTGGTCTTGCAGCACTGCCGGAGCAGATCGCACTTCACTCGTCCACTAGTGTGGGTTTGGCCGGTCAATCGGAGAAACCGGCCAAAATTCTCAGCGAACTCGCTGAGGTCCTTGCCTGTGGACTCTGGCAGGTTCACCACGATCTTGGAGGTGGCAATAGCCTTAGCCTCCTGAGACCTGCGTCCCTCAGGGCGTCGGGTCTTCCTCTTCTTCCTCTTCTTCCGCCCACTCGGGTTCTCGGGGTCCTCCGGGTCGTCGTTCTCCGAGGGCGAAGCAGAAGTCATAGACGGCGGCTCATCATCGGAGGGGTCTCCGCCTAGATCACTAGAGCCATAAGGCTCCACGTCCACCATTGCCCTCAAGGCTGTCAGCCCGAGCCAGTCCAGCTCGGCTCTTGTAGAATTCGTCACGTGGCTGTAGGGCGGCTGGGCCGTTCTCGGTACGAAAAGGGCTTGTCGGTATTGCTGCAGGGGTCGGCATCGGTCGGCTCCTCAGGCTCCCCAGGGTGTTTGTCAGTCCTGCCACCAGGTGGTTAGCCTTTACTTGATGTAGTGACACTCCCACCGTGGTAGGTGACGCTTGGGGCGGTATCATCAGGGACTCCAGTTTCTCTCGAATCTCCTGAGTGAGCTCGCCCACAATTTTGGAGGTGGCTCCTCAGAGCACCTCGTTGATCTCCGACCGCGTCAGGGACCTGTTGGAAGATCTCTCCGATCCTCTACTCCTGCCTCCAAGAGACTCAGGTCCTCTCCTCAACCCACTCAGGGTTGCATACCCAGGAACATCCACATAGGTTCCCGTAGCGGGTAGAGGATTGTGATAGTCAGCCGCATACCATCGCGGCGCAGAACTGGAAGCCACCGGCTCACTGGCAGTAGTCGCCTCAGGAAACGCAGTGGTAGGTGGGCCCAAACCATAGGCAGGGTAGGTAGGCATACCAGTAAAGCCTGTGCCTTCTGCCATAGGCGGGTTGGTTATTGGTGTGGATGTTGCAGCAGCTGGGTCTGGATTTGGAAGTGTGGTGGTTATAGGAGAGGGTGATGCGTGGAGGCCAGAAGCGCTTGGTGCGCCTTCGAAGCTAGGCTCATTCGTCAGGTCTTGCCCTTGGTCTTCTCCTTCGTCTGCTATGCCTTCTCCAGCATCCATCTCGCTCTCTCTCTTCCTCTTCACAGAATGAGTGACCACCTCCTCGACTGAGAGGGCCTGGAAGGCCGACTGCAGTCCTTCCAAGGAGTCCTCCGCCACGTCCACTGGCCCATGTAAGGGCTTCGAAGGTACAGCGCTAGGTCCAGGTCCAGGTCCACCAGGTGCTGGCCTTGCTGGTGCCTCAGGCGCTGACTTCACGTCGGTGTCCTCTTTCTTTGTGTCCATCTTTGTTCGCCCTTCTGCTTATATGTGACTGATCTCGGCGCACTGGTTGTACGGCACGGGGTTGGTGCCGGTACGCAGAGACAGTGTGCCTCTTGCTACCAGAAAGTTTTATAGTGATTTCAACACTGTGTTTGTGCCTCTCCTGCTGCTTGCTGCTGGTGTAGGGTTTCCTGCTGCTTGTTTTTGAATATGAAAATGTTTTAGTTGCTGAAATACAATCAATCCAGGATAGCCCAAGCCAGAGATAAGCAAGTAGAAGAGAATCAGGATCAAAGCATGAAGGGCTGCAGTGTAAACAGTGAAAGATGAAAGAGTATTCACAGAAACTGCAACTCAGGTCAAATCGGATTGCATATTCACAAAGATAGCTGAAATGTTTTGGTAAAGAGTTGGAAAACTGCCCCATGGTCACTCAGTCTCCATTGTGCCATCTCAGGAGATGTGCACGCTTTGCTTTGGGTCCCATATGTGCTGAGGTGGCAGGGCATGTGGCGATGAGGTCACTGCCATGTCACATGGGATCTTCCTACTTAGCTAGGCTGACCGGGAATTGAACCCAGGACCTCTCAAAAAGAGGTACCCAGCCCCCTAGGGTGCATACCACTAGGACAGCTAATAATTCATGAGAAAGCATAGATAAATTCATAGGCTCTGTCCTGGCTATGTCAGTTCTCAGTCGACTCAGGAAAATATGAATAGCCTTACATTGATAGGGGATTAAGGGGTCCACTCCATATCCTGATTGGGTGTTTGGTTCCATAGGTCAAAATGTGTTATCACCACTTTTGGTTGGACCCATACTAAGATAGAAACGCCTGTGTGCTTGAAACACCTCTAATACAACTAGAGTATGCCTCAAAGCATTGGAAAAGAACTTTTTCTTACTCCTCTAGTACAGGAGTTGATTTCTCGGGGTGCAGAAATGGAGGCCCACATCGATGACGTGAGTTTGGGCACTAATACCCAAGAGGACCATGTCCTTTTCCTCCGTGAATTTTTCATTGTTTGTCAAAAAAAATCATCTCCGAATCAAACTCGAAAAATGTGAGTTTATGAAAGAGGTGATGGAGTATTTGGGTTTCGTGGTGGGGTACAAGTGGTTGAAACCAGCCGCGTCTAAGATGCAGCCCTTGCAGGACATGCAGATTCGCGATGACCTTAGGAAGGGTCTAAACGACGTGAGGAGTTTTGTGGGCGCCTGTAACTTCTATAGGCGTCACATCCACAATTTTACCTACACCTCTGCCCCCCTCACTGAACTAATCAGGAAAGCTACTCCCTGGAGGTGGAGCTCCAGAGAGGACGAGTGTTTCCAGGAATTGAAGAAGAAAATTGCCACCTCCAACTGCCCTGGGGGTACCCCGCCCTAAGGGCGAGATAGTCCTGATCACTGATGCCAGTGATGTAGGGGGGGCTGGAAGGATCTACCAATGGCAGGAGCTTAACCCAGCTGAACTAACCCACTGCCATTATCATACTAGTGGACTGAACCGTGATGGCTCCTTGAAAAATGATTACCCTACCATTGAGTGGCAGCTGGTGCCGCTAGGACACTGGAATTGGAAATGGAACCAAGCGCGTTCCAATTACAGCACCTATGACCAGGAACTCCTGGCCGGTATGTTGGTGGTTTCGTCACAATCCTGACTCCTTGGATCTACCCCTATTGTCTGGCTCTGTGACCAGGAACCTGTGAAGTCTTTCCAGAAGGGCCCACCACCGGAGAAAGCAAAACTGAAGCGGTGGTGGACTTACCTGAGCCAGTTCAGGCTGACAGTTCATCATATCCCTGGTATAAAAAATGAACTGTCTGACTATATATCGCGCAATAACTTCGATGCGCTTATACGTGAGAGCTCTGAAGCCCTCGACAAGCAGGCATTTCAACGTATGGATCTCCAGCGTGACCAGTCCATGCGCACTGCTGGAATCCTGGAGGGTTGGAGCCTAACCCACTATCAGTCAGAGTATAAAGAAATTCTCCAGACCCTCAGCACTGATCTCGAACCCCGTGTCATTGACGGGCACCAGTGGTATAAAAACAATCAATACCTCTTCTACGAGGATCCTATTGTTGTACCTGAGGCCCGACTTGATGGGTGCCTACAGTGGTCCCATCTCAGCTCAGTCACACTGGCAGTAATCGCTCAGTGGACTCCTTCTGCGAGTGTTTCTACTGTAGTCTAACCCTGACTGAACTGAGGTCCCGTATGCAGACCATTGTGGATGCTTGTGGCTGTCATGCCAGCAAGCAGAGCGACAGTAGGGATAGGGGACTGATTTTCAGCTTACCCATACCCTATTGTGCTAACTCTCTCCTCTATGTGGATTTCATCCACGGTCTACCTCGCTTCGGCGGCTATGATACTTGTCTAGTGGTCACCTGCGGCCTGTCTCGCTTCACCGCCGTGTTCCCTTGCAGTAAGAAAATCACAGGTGGGCAGACTGTGAAAATGTTGGTCGAACAATGGTTCGAACCTTATTGGGGACCCAAGCAGGTGCACTCTGATGAGGATGTACACATCCGCAGTGACACTGGGTGGTACAAACGAGTGCTCAATGCCCTCAACGTGGAGGTAACCACAGGTGTGCCCTATACCCACACGTCTAACCCTCTTTGTGAGAGACAGAACCGTGTGGTGGAGCAAAACCTGAGAATCCTGATGAAACAGGAGCGTAGCAAAGACTGGGTACGCCTGGTGCCCTGGGCAGTGCTGACCATGAACTCACAGCGGAGCTCTTCTACGGGTTTCGCCCCCCATGAGCTGTTCCATGGAGGACGACCGGCTTGGTTCTTCATAAACCCCTTTCCTGAGGACTTCAAGAGCCCTGTTGGAGATTGGCTGGAACACAAGCAGTCTATGGCTAACCAGGCTGGGACTAACCTGAGAAACATACGCGACCGTGAACTGAGTCGGCGGAACCGCCTACGGCGACCTGCCAGCTTCAAGGTTGGTGACCTTGTTTTGGTTCACCACTCACGCCTACCCTCCTGGCTACGTAAATGCCTACAGGACCCTTATTTTGGACCCTATCGTATCATCAGGATAGATGGATCCAGGATCCATGTCAGGTGCAGTCCACGTCTAGGTCGTGAACTGCTGTGTGCACCTAAACAGTTGAGGCACTATCACTCCCCTGACAATTTGTCCTGGGATGAGTGGCGCCTCAGCGACAGTGAGGTCGAGCGTATCGACCTAGAGAACACTGCCAGCCCAGAGGAGGCAGACGAACTCGAAGAGATGACTGCCGATGAGATGGCAGTCGATGGTTACTACGTGGTTGCAGGTATTGCTCGCCACGAGTATAAACAGGGCTGGAAATTCCTAACCCTATTGGATGGCTATGGGTTATCTGAGGCGACCTGGGAACCTATGTCAGCCTTCATACAACCAGATGGGAGTATCAACCCCATCTTCCGCTCCTACCTCGTTGAGAACAACAAGGGGCAGCTACTAACCCGTGCTGAGACTCTGTCCTAGCGTGAAAAGAAAAACTAATTTCACTGTGTCAGTGTACTGACTTTGATCTAACCTTACAGGGGCAGTGAGCACTCTTGTGCAGATGTGCCTGTGTATGTGTGTGAGAGCAGTTTTCACAGTTGCCCCGCATTGCATCGCAGGACAGGACTGTTAGCTCCCCGTGACAACCACTCCCTGGCCGAAGGCCATTGGTTTTCACGGATCACTGCTTACGGAGCACTACACTGACCCTGTCTGTGCCCTGCAGTCCCATGCCTATGGTTTCCAGCATGGACCAGGTGGCCGCTTATCAGGTCTGCAGCCAACCAGCGAGTGTATGCCTTGTTGACCATGTGTTGCACGGGAACTGCCCTAATGTAATGACCTTGGGGAGCCAATGAGGAATGGTGGCTTACTACTCCAGGGGGGAATGACAAGTAAGGTGTTATGAACCAAGGTGTGTCTTCCCTCCTTGGGGAAAATACTGAGCCAACAGTTAGGACCCCTGACTGGTCCAGACCCATGGGGTTCTACCCTTCTTTACAGGGTTTACCATACCCCTAAGTGTGCTACGTAGGTCTGTGTGTATCTCACTTCTTTCCCCAGCGTGGCTCCCGGAGACCAGGTTTCGCTGACGTCGGACCGAAGGTCCTAATCAGGTACTATTACCACCCCTATGGCACCCAGTCTCTGCGCTGGCGCCTCTCCTTGGGGGAAGACGGCAAAAGCCCTACCTACTAGAGGGGAGGGGTGGTCAAGTGTGCTAAGAGCATACAAAACGCCCATTTTTGCTATAAGCCAGAAGCTAACGCACTCCCCTGCCCACGTGGAAAAGCACGCGGGACAGGAGACACCACTACACTACACTCACTAACACCAGCACCGGCTTTCGAAGGCAGGGCGAGCACTCATCACTTGGGTTCAGCTCCTGCCAGGCCTGCTGACCCTAACACCTACACACACTACTTGGAGTTGCTGTCAAAGATGTCACGGGTCGTAATGACCCTCCTGTGAGAGAGCAAGAGAACATTGCGCTACTCAGCAACTGTGGCCTAACAGGGACGCCACTACGCGTCTCCCTGTTAGGGCTTGGAGAGAAGGAGTGCTCCTTATGCGTGCACAGCGTATATGTCAATGAGGTCGGACTGCACTTGCCACTCTCTGCTGAGTTGCAGTTTGTTGTTTGTGTCATCTGCACAGCATATTTTAGCGCTGCACCAAGGGAGTGCACCAATCACCCTTACCTTACCACCTGTAAAGCAAAGGCAGATGGCCTGGGTTTGCGGCTGAGAAACCAAGACTACCTCCGGTTATTACACGCTTCTCAGGTAGCCCTATAATACACTGTCCTCAAGCCCAGGTGCAAGCAAGCAAGCTTAAGGAACTCCACCCGTTCTCTTATAGAACGTAGGGTGGAGTCCCTCGGTAACCGAAACAAGAGTTTCCCTGTGGCCTACCCTTTAATGCGCCATATGCATGGGCAGGTATGCACAGTTTTTACCGTTGCACTTGTTCTCTCCTAATCTTACCCAACATAACCAATCACAGCGTGACTCAACCAGGAGGTGAGCTCCTTCTGGTCTTACCTATCTTACTCACCACGCATCATGTGAATACCGAAGATGACTCGAGCGCAAAACAACCTTAAGCGCTTGAACAAACCTACGGCGAATCATAAACAACCCTAATCGGTTAATGCACTGTGTGTCATGCATGCTTTCCTTGTCTTGTTTCCTGCAGAAAAAAGAGAGAGAGTGGCACACTGCACAGCGCAAAGCAAACTTATTTTAGCGCTACGGCAACACGAACACAAGCAAGCACTTTCTTCTCTTACCTGTGAAGAGAGGATAAGGGTGGACTGAGGCACAGGGAAAGCGACACAGCCTGTGAATGCCTGAATTAGGCACGCGCATCGCAAGCACAGCGCGGATCCTAACCCTACGTGCGCGCTGCGCGCTCCATTCGCTTTGCATACCTTTCATTTCTGTTTTGACTTGTGCACAGCAAGGAGGTGAGGGCCCGAACCCAAAACAAACACAGCGATGACTACCCTAACGTCTTATCGAAGCAACCAGCATGAACGCAATGCATGCGTGTGAAATGACACTGGCATACCTGAGAGGTGGGTTGTCCACGTGCTCTGTGGTGTGGGTTCGTTTTCAATACTTTTCCTCAAAGTCTATAAAACTTTTAATGCAACTGTGCAAAAATTTCTTTCAGAACTTTAAAACCTACGGCTCATACCTTCTTTTTCTGGTGCCGTTTACGCTTGCGCAACCCTTCTTCTGGAGTCCGCTGCTGATGCGCTTGTCTGCGACTTTCGGTTTTAGTCTACAAATGACGATTTCTCGCGTAGTTTCGTCAATTTTGAGCGATTTGACTTCTTAAATCGCTACACCTTTCGCTAAACCACAGGATTCACTCCCTGTTGGTTCCATTTTCAATTTTTTTCAGCTCCTGGAGATTTGTGTCCTCCATTGGGACTATTGCTCCGCCCTGGCCCTTGGTCAGGACGTTTACTGAATTGCTGTTTATACAGCGGTAGCCGTCCGCATTAGAGCGCTCGACTGTACCCTAGTGGGCAAGCATGTGTGCCCTAGGGAGGGAGTCCTGGGTTCAAACCCCACTACCCCCAAAATTTGCACCAAACGGTTTCGTCGCAAGCTGGCAACCTTTGAGGAATGCCCGATCGAAGGGACATCATACACGGTACATTACACTGTTTTTCAAGGGTACCTACAGTGTGATAGGCGTCTATGAACTGATGGGAATGTTTTTGGTAGGTCTGATCCGTGTTCTGAGGTAATTTAGGGAATATTTGAGCCTTTTTCCTTCGTCCTACTAGCTTGATCAACTAGTACTCCAGGGGGGATTAAGGAAAAGTCACTACCATGTCTTTGTTGGAGGGCTTGATCCAGGCCAAGCCCCCCCTTAAAACGCCTTTGTTGATGCCAAGACTAACTTAGGTAATTTTATGACTCTTTTGAAGCTGAAAGTACACTTTCTCAAAGTAACTAGGGTTATAACCCTAGCCCCCCATGAAGTTCACCCCTACCACTCAACTGAGCGGAGGTATCTTCCTTCATGGAGGATATACCGAAATAAAACAGGTATTTCATGCCTAAGGCCTTGGAGGTTAAGCCTAGTGGTCTCCCATCCCAAGACCCCTATACTCAATTGTTTCTACCACTTATTGTGGTTCTACGTTTTCACTGTTTCTGAATTCAGTTGCTTGGCCAAGTCATAATCTGTGTCTGGCCTAACTCCTTTGCCCCATATTCCTAACCAACTCCATTTCATCGAGAAAAGTGCACTTGTAGTGCTTGAGGCTAATTGGGAGGCAAGGGTCATGCCAGTTTTCATATAACAATCATTTGTTTTATCCTTTTGCGATTGATCCTTTGTATTTATACCTGCTTTGTCTATCTGCAGCCCTTCTGTGTTACACTGGATTCCAAAACTATTCATTGATTCCATCCACATCCTGTTCCTGCTCTACTTGCTGCTTTGGTCTGGGTTTTCAACTTCAAAACCTGCTGGATTTCACCAAAATATCCAGGGCACTAATCAAGGACAACCTTCTCGCATCTGACCACTCCGCAGCAAGTGCTGGTGCTGGCGCCCCCTCAGCAGAGACCAAACCGATGCAGGAGGACACTGAGAGTCTAGCCAAGAAGAGGAAGAGAGATCTGGCATTTTCAGAGGTTGTGAAAATCGTGGACGTGCTTCGAACCGCTGTCAAGGACGGTCTGACATTGTGACTACCCCCGGTTGTGGAGGAGGAGATGTGTGACGCTGTTTTGGATACTGGTGCAATCGATTCCATTGTGGCTTAATGATTGGTGTCAGATCCGAATCGCAGGGGCTACTGTGCAGTGAACGTGGGAGATTGGCAGTACACGTACAGTGAAGGAGCGAAATCCGTGGACGTGTGCATGGGCAATTTCAGTCTTCCTCATGTTTGTATCGTCATTGAGACTTCATCTTTTCAGGTATGCCTGGGCATTAATTTCATCCGTCAAAACGGCAATACAATTCTGAGTTTGATTTTTACTCCATCGAGACTCATTGTCAAGAATCCAGAGACTGATCAATTATGCTTGGTATCGTTATATGAGAAGACCTGTCAGAAGGAAGGAGGAAATCGGTTGCCACCTGCTCAGTCATCTTTGCAAATTTCCCGGTGAGAAGCCTACAGCTTGTTACCTTCGCTGAGGGAGCAAGTCCTCATCGACCTTGGTGATTTGAGACCCACCGTGGACTTGTACACCAACCCCAAAAATAATACTGAACCGTTGCATTGCACTCCTCTCAATTTATGTTATGCCTACAATTGGCACGACGTTCAGTTATGCTGCGCCAACCCACCATGGTCACACGTCGAGAAGATGGTCACCAAGGCCGTGCTTGACCGAGCGCAAGTCGTGGTTATTTGTCCTGATTGGGGCCAAACCGGGGAAGCGGCCGCATGGCGACCAGTTTTGGACCGCATGACGAAGGTTCGTGTTCCTATCCCAGATGTATCCCTCTATCTCCCAGATGGGGCGACCAGCCCATTACCAGCCCCACGCTGGGGAAGCATTGCATCCCTCATCGATGGCAATGATTGTGATATTTCGCTGGATGAACTGATTCCCAAAGTGGTCAAGTTTCTCCATCGAGTGAACCGTGGTTTAACCCGGTTCGGTTTACTGAAACGATACGGGCACGATACACCTGCAACAACACCGAAGGACGAGTCTGAAGTCCCAGAAATTCACCCTCCAACGGAATCAGATGAAGAACAGGACTCTGGGGCTCGAGATGCTGAAGTTGACAAGTTCGACATTCAGTGGGAGGAGGTCAGTGAAGAACCTGCAAAAGTGCAATGGGATGAAGTCAGTGAAGACGGCTATCTGGCGGACCTCAAAATCGCGCAGCCTCTGAGGTAAGACCCATTCCCAAGCATTCACGAAGATTATTCGGACCAAATCGAGGATTTACTGAACGAAGTTGATCTGGAAGATTCATTTCTGGGAGGTGTACAAAATTTTACCATGTCGTGTCTGGCCCTACATGCTATGCAAGAGTATGGCGTGACCATGCAAGTCGAGGAGGACAAGGCAAGAATTGCCGACCCACGCGGATTGCCGGTCTCGAAGGACGACTTACGCTCCTTGAAGGAGGACATTGAGCTTCGAATCTTCCAGATATCTGAGGAACAACAAAGGCTACAGCTCAAGGCCAGATGGAAGAGCCATTACAACGAATTCACAGGCAGGAGTGTTGACGGAGATGAAACAGATTTGTACCATCAATATCTGTTTGACGACCTCTTTATCATGGATGGCAATGACGTTTATCTGGATGTCTCGGCCCTACTCAGTGAGTGTTACTCTGTATCCAGGGAAGAGTATGGGAAATCAAATTTGGCAGCCGCACTCGATTCTGAGGAGAAGATCAAAAATTTACCTACCAAAATTCAAGAAGTCCTACGTGGAAGGAAGGTGGCTTTTGGACCGTTGATGGCACATGGTTCATGTGAGAAGTTGGTTACCATGGATTTGGAATTGATGGATGAGCACCAGAATACCACAGTAAGTTCAAAGCCATTCCCAGCTAGCAAGGCCGAAAGTGAGGAGATAATGTGTAAAATCACCGAATGCATTGCAGCCAACCTGGCGGAAAAATATGAGCAAGCAAAGTATCCAAAACACTGCTCCCCATGCTTCTTGGTAGACAAACCAGGGAGCAACGCAAAAAGACTGGTCGTCCATTACGGGAAGTTGAACAAACTCACGAAAAAACATTCCGGGAGTCTACCAAGTTTGGAACAGGCGCTAGAAAGAGCTGCTCGTTGCTGTTTCAAATCGAAATTGGATAAGCGCAGTGGTTTCTGGCAAGTGGAGTTAACAAAAGGAGCACAGAATCTATCAGCATTTATTGCTCCTAATGGTCAAGTGTTCAAATGGAAGGTGATGCGGTTTGGGTTGACGAATGCTCCGGCAACTTTCCAGGAGCTCATGAACCAGGTCGTGGCCCGTTTGAAGCTGAAATCTACGGTGCAGGCATTACTGAAAAAGGGGGCAGTCATTGAGGTCTATATTGATGATGTCCTATTGGGGACCGATGAAGCTGATGATCATTTACGTTTGGTGGAGGAGTTTTTACGTACTTGTGAGGAATGCAATACCCGCCTTAATTTGCAAAAATGTGAACTCATGCAGGAAGAAATTGAATATTTGGGTTTCCAAGTTGGATGGAGATGGTGGCGACCTGTGAAGGAAAAAGTTGCCCCAATTTTGAAGGCTTCTATTTGTGATGACAAGACCCGTGGCGTCAAGGACATCAGAGCTCTCCTGGGATCCTGTAATGTTTACAGGAGGCACATCCCCACTTTCACGTATAGCAGTCACCTTCTCACGGACTTGACCAAGAAAACTGTACCTTGGAAGTGGACACCAGAGCATGAAGCTCAGTTTCAGGAGATCAAGGAAAAACTCAGTTCACTGAGGCTGTTGGGCACACCTGCACCTGACGGTGAGTTTGTGGTCATCACTGATGCTTCTCCTGTGGGAGGCGGAGGTACGCTTCTGCAGTGGAAGCGAATTTCAGGACTAGCTGCAAGGAGAATAGCGGATGAACTGAAGACAGTCGGAGTCAATCGTGACGGTTCACTCAAGCAAAACTATGATTAGCAGGAATTCCATCTCCTACCCATTGGCCACTGGAACTGGAAATGGTCCTCAACAAGAGCAAACTACAGCACGTATGAACGTGAATTACTCTCTGAAATTTTGCTTATCTCTGGACAAAGCCGACTGTTTGGCAGCAATTCCGTGGTGTGGTTATGTCATCAGGAGTCCACGGAGACGTTTCTCAAGGGGGCCCCTCCTGAAAGCCGAAAGCTCAGACGTTGGTGGACGTTCCTTGCAGAGCTGAAGCTCAACATCTAGAGGGTACCGGGTCTGAAAAATGAGCTATGTGATTGGCCCTCACATGAAAATTTCGATGAAAAAGTTTCTGCAAGCTCTGAAGCTCTCTCTCGAGAAGCTTTCCAGAATTGGATGTCCATTTGGATCTCACTATGAGCAAAGCTGAACTACTCAGCTCTCTACGGAAGTCTGACTATGTGGAGGACTATGGAGATATTTTGAAAGCCCTAGGGGATGGATCCTATGCACTGGTGGACAAGGAGCTGTGGTCGCTATCCTCAAGTGGTATTTTAAGGAAGGAAGTACAAACATGCATACCCAAGAAGGCGCTGGCGCAGCCCTACAGTGGACCCACGATGTTGTCGGTCATCCTGGACCGAATTCCCGGCTCTGGGCTTTCGCAAAGATGTTCCACACTCGCGTACCTGACACATAGTTGACACATAAAATTGAGGACATGCACAGGACATGCAAGGAGTGTTTCGCGAGCAAGCAGAAAGGACCCAGCGACCGAGGCCTACTTGGTGTGCTGCCACTGCCACATATGGTCAATGCACTGTTGTATGCGGACTTCATTGACAGACCCAAGTGTCATAACTACGACTATGCCTTGATGATTGTGGACGCTCTGAGTGTTTTCTGCCAAGTTGTACCATGCAACAAGACTATTGATGGACAAGGCGTGCTGAAGCGCATCAAACACCATTGGATTCGTTTCTATGGCCCACCTGTTCGCATCCACAGTGACAAGGATGTTCGCTTCAAGGGAGACTATGGCTGGTATCGCAACGTATTTGCTGCAATGGGGGTGGAAGTATCGTTCTCACAACGTTACCGCCAACATTTGAACGGACTATGCGAGCGTGTGAATGATCAGTACCAGGAAGAGCTGAGCATTTTGAGGCAGAGTATAGAAACCAGCAATTGAGTCCAGTTGAACGACTACTAGGTGTGATGTATGAACCACAAGCGGAGAGGAAAATCTGGCTATTCACGAGGAGACGTGTTCCATGGAAGGCCCACTCTACCTTTGGACCTACCCTTTCCACACGAAGGCAACTTTCAAGTGCAGGGCTGGGTCAAGGAACAGAACAAGATTGCTCAAGTTGTTCAAGCCCACTTGAGGAAGGGACGAGCGAGTCGGTTTGAACGCGTCAAAAGAAGGAGGAAACATGCAGTTTTCAATGTCGGCGACTACGTGCTTCTGAGCAGAAGGAGGTTCAAGCAATTGGAGGTACCTAAGGGAGCCACGAAGGATGTTATGTGGTATAGTCCCCACCTGGTTCCCTACATTATCGTCTTAAGGTCAAAGCCGTTCTACTCAACTCAACCCCATTCAATCTGTCAATTGAACAGAATTGAATAAAATTGAACATTGACAAAATTGAACACAGAGCGCGCTGACATTTTGCGCTCGCGCGCTCAGTCAAAAAGACGCAAATAAACGTCGTGTAGAGCCACAGACAGCTTTAAAGCTCATAAAAGTTGCGGATTTCACAGTGTCTGGTGAGAAAATATAATCCTGTTGATGTAGGTTAATTGTGTGTTGCCCGAATTGCTGTGCGCACTATTGACCGTGGTGCGCGCTACTCATGTTCAATTTTTATTGACGCGTTCCCGTGGGGGGCCGGCCACGGGACGCTGCGGTGACAAGCACAGGTGAGCAGGCAGGCAAAGCACTACGCTCACAAGGGCATCAATACGCTCGTGTCATGTGACAAAGCGTTTCAGGATCCTTGCCACTCTGCAACAAGGGAACGAAAGTATGTACAGCAACACATCAGGATATGTACACATGGGGTTAAGACTGGACTGGGGTAGGGGCATCACAGGACAATAGACACTCAGTCCTAACTCGTATCCCAATCCCAGGTCCGACCCTCTCAGTGGCTGGTGGGGGCGGGGCCTCAAACACAACCCATGCCCTGCTCAGTCCGGACCCTGAAACCCTGCCAATAGGGGAGGTGTCCCGCCCAGCCAGGAGCGAGTTCCTGGGTGACAAGGCGCTCCAAGGCCAACCGACAGTGGCTACTCATGCTCCTCTAACAGCAGGTCCCAACTCATCTCTGAGCCAGAGATATGGCCCCCCCATTGTCCCTCAGGAGTTGGTAGCTGAAGATGGGCTGTGATTGACAAAAATGACAGTGGCTGTGATTTGCCTCAATTTGCATTCTCAGTCTCCATTTTATTTTGCTCATTGAACCGCCTGCCTTACGCGGTGGGGCATGCGCGCGCATATACACGCTGTCATGTTGCGTCTTGATTTTTTGGTTGTGTCGATTTTGAGTATTGGTTACATTGATTAACAGGTGGAATGAGAGAACGAAATTCGTTATCTGTTGCATACGATTTCAGTTGCTTACATAGCTGGAGAATTTGTGTTTGTCACAGAGCACGCTTTCTACTGATTTCACGTGTTTCAGAATCGTACCTGATGAGTTCTCTTCCGTGATTTGCCTGTTGCTTTGCTTATCTACGTCAAACTCGCCCTCACAAGGAAAGGCCGAGTGTACCTCATTGATTGCACCTACTTGACAATTACTTTGCGACTACTTTGCGACACCTTTGATAATTTTGGTTGGTTTGGATTATTCTAAGTCTTGAACGCTATATCTTATCGTGGTTCCAGAGATTCACGTGATTACCGCTCCTATGGAGATGATTCCTACCGCCGGCGTGAGTATGATCGAGATTATGATCGTGACAGAGACCATGACCGCCGCCATGGACCTAACCGTGATAGAGATTATGGATATGATGAACGCTTCCGAACTCCTCCACGCTCCTACCATTATTCTCGAAAGGATAATACCCGTGGTCGATCCCAAACTGCCCGTCTTCATGCCCAACCTTACAAGAGAGATTGACCTTGTGGGTCGTTATCGTTTTGTTGCTCCCCGGTGACCACCTTGGGGCATCTACGTTTGCTAGTGAGATATGAATTTGTCAAATGTTGTTCACGAGTCGCTCTCTTCACATCTTTCCGCATTTTCCGGACATTGCCAAGAATTGTCTGAACATTTGGGTGCTAGCATGAAGAAATTGAACGAACTCTCCAAACAGATACAAAATCCTGTGTTTGTTGACCCGTGTCCTTGGCATGAGAGTACCTACCTCACTGCTCGAAACCTATTTCCTCCCCAATTGTTTGTCCCCGCCTCTGACAAGACCCCGCCTTCATACGCTAGTGTGGTGGCAAAATGTTGCGCTAATCTCCATTGTAGACGGCTTTTTTCTTTGTACTGCCGTGCGAAGAAGATCCATGATTCCCGCCTTATGACCGAGGTGTTTTGCAACAATTTTTTGATGTTGTTCGAGTCCTATGGACGACAATGGCATGGGGCATCCATACAAAGTGGGCCTCCGTCGGCACTAGCCATTACGGTCGCTGACACATTCCGTATCCCTTTGCGGATCGCCACCTCCGCTGCCTTCTCCCCTTTCTACAACTTCTCTTCCCCTTACTATGGTGATGAGGTTTGGTGTTCTTTTGATGGTTCACCCCTGTGTGGCCCTGTACAAGGTGGGGTGTTGTGGGTTGACACCCATCACGCTTGGATGTTTAAGGCATGTCAACGAATCATGGACGCGGTGTTGAGCAATGCGCGCCCTCTCCGTTTTGTTGTTTTAGTTACCGACGCCACTAGGAGATGCATGGATTTACTTCTCTGTGGCCACCAAAATCATCCATCCGTCATTGCACCGTTGTTCCATATCACGGACGCCCGTGTGCCTACGTACAATGCAGATGCTATTACCACCAAATTGTGTGCACATATTCACGGCTTCCTCTTACAGAGTCGTTGTGCGTTCGATACAGACCCTGTTGACAACCATGACGTTGTGAGGATGCTTGGTCAGACACTTAAGCTCAAGTACAAAACCAAATTATGTCATACCCCCCTTCACCTCCAACCTTCGTCAAAAAAGGTCCTGTCGACAATTTGGAAATCCGCTTGGGAGGATGAGTGTATTACCCGCAAACGTGCCCTTGATGCGTCCCCCCGCGATTGGGGTGAAATTTTTGAGTCCTTTGACCGAAATAACCAATTATTGCCCCTGTGTAGTGCGAAGTGGATCCGACACATTTTTCGGTTTTGTAACCCCCGTGGTTGCTGTGCCAGAGTATCTGTCTTTGAACCTGTTATTGGTTGTTATATGGTTTTTTCCATGGAAACGGCCGAAGTGTACATTGGTATGGTGGGTCAAACTGCAGTCCGTTTGTTTGGTGTTCGGTGGAACAGTAATGGGTCTGCCTCCATCGGGCGACCCATTAGTGGTCGTGGTAGGGAGCATATCCTGGCTATGCTGAAGTGTGCCTCAGGTAAGTCCAACGCTCATGCAATGTATAGATATATGTCCCGGATTGGAACACACCGCTGGGGTATATGTCCACTGGAACTATGCTCTTTTTTTAGGGTATTCTCCCGTGAACAGTGGTGGCAACGCCATGCTATAAAATTACTAAATAGCCGCCTACCCGTGTTTTCTTCCAAAGACTGGGCCAAGTTGGGCCGAGGCAAATTATACCCGCCCACTGTGTTGAGTATGACTGATTCCACTACAGTGGAGAAGGAGGTGTCGTGTTTACGATCCTCCCTATCCTTGGAGCAACAATTTTCAATCCTCCAAGAATCGCAGGGTACGGTTGAACACCGTCTATGGGAACGTCTTTTCAGAAAGGTCAAGGCCCGGACACGGCGCGAGTGTGGCATCGTGCTGAGACGCTTCCTGCTGTTAAAAATCAACAATACTTCAGCAGCATTTGCTGATTTTGTTCAGCAACGGATGCGCCAGCATTTGCTCGATTCAAAGTGTTTTACCCCCCTGAAATCCTTCTATGCGGATCGTATCAAGGTGGTTCGGTGTAAAACGAAAAAGGTGGCTGACTGGGTTCGGAACTCGCAGTTCCGTTTCACTCCTGGATTACTGCAGCGTTGCCTGGAACAGGGTTGCGCCTGTGTGGAGTCACCTTTGTGTTGCCCTCCTCCCATCAGCCATATTGTATCCCGATCCACATGTGAGCACTTACAACTGATTCTGGGTGATTCAGCTGGATTGTTACGGCAGAATGCCCAAAATTCTACAGTTGCCCCCTTGTTGTCATGCGTCCATGGTTTGTCTACCTCCGTGTATTCCACTATGCGACAATTGCCAGGAGTTCCTGAACACGAGGCTATGTCTGCATCTCGCTCAATGGCTGAGGCAGCTTTTCATGCCTATGATGATGAGATAACATCGGTTGACCCTCGAGTGAATCCTGAGCACCTGCAGACACTACGTCAGCAGGACCATAACTTCCGTTTTTTACTTGCTGATAAAAATCCGGGGTTGCTGTTTGTTGTATGCACTGTCCACTGGGCCCAGTTGTTCCAGGCACACATATTACAAAATGTGAAGTACCAAGTCTTGCATGCTTTTGGCGCTGTCTTTTTAGCACGAAACCTCCTGCGTAATACTATCATTGAGCGGATGTATTCTTCTGGACTTATCCAAACGTGGCGCCCGATTCTCGGTGCCCGATGGAAACCCCCCAGTAAACATTCAAAGGCACCCAGTGCAAAAATCCTGATCAAGTCTAAATCTCAGGAAGCCGACGGCATCCTGAAGATTAGAATTGTCATTTCCGATTTCAGTCATCCGGCTTCAAAAATTGGCAAACTTGCATCACGAGCACTCCCCCCTCTGTGTTGACTCGTGGGTGACATGGACATCAATTTTGAAATTTTCTCTATGTATGACGCAAAAGGTTTATTTGTCTCTGCTTTGTCAGCCGCTGATAAGGATTCTGTCCCATGGGCTGGCTTGGAGCTTGATATGGTTGATATGTATTCAGAGATCCCGAAGGATCGAGTGCTCCACAGTGTGATGTACTGTGTGTCTGTGCTTAGAAATAACCGTAAGAGTAGGAATCCCATCACCTGGTTTGCCATTTCTACTATCTGTAAATCCCTCGACCGGTTGGGCACAGGAACCTCCAGAGATTTCATGAACCTCAGTATTGAAATGATTACCTCGTTTGTTAATTTCGAACTGTGGGCTAATGCCGACTTCACTGCAGGTGGTTATGTGCTCAGTCAGCTTATTGGTTTACCAATGGGTGGACCCATCAGTGCCCAACTTGCTGTGCTGTATCTTATGAGCGCAGAAATGCGTGCTACAAGATCGGCGTTGTCTGTTCACAAATTCATCCATGGGAGGTACCGAGACAATTTTTACATATTTGGCCCGAAATCTGTGTTATTTGACCTCCAGCAGACCATGAAAGTCCAACTGGAATCTACTTATGCAATGCCCATGACAGTCGAACAGTTTGGAACGAAGGTCCAGGTTCTTGAGGTGATTGTGGACTTTGACAGTCAATCCAGGGGCCTGCGACTGAATTCCAGAGCGCTGGACGTCCACACTGGTGCGGTGTCAGGAGTGGTCCGATGGCCTGACCGTTGGTCGACCAACACGACTGTTTGGCGTTCCCTGGTGCCAGGCCTATGTGTGAAATGTGGATATTGGTCGTGGTCCCATGGTGATATTTATGAAAACAATGTCCTGATCGTGGCTGAGTTAGGTTATAAGGATGTCCCTCGGAGACACTGGCGAACCCGAGTCCTGAACTTCTGCAAGGAATATCAGATCCCGGTTGGCCCTTCTGATTTGATGGTGATGTACGAATATGGTAACTTCTTAAGGTGGGGATAACTTTTCCTGTCTCTTATATTTTGACACGCATGGGCCACTGTCGGGGGGTGGGTGGGTCAATGACAGTGGCTGTGATTTGCCTCAATTTGCATTCTCAGTCTCCATTTTATTTTGCTCATTGAACCGCCTGCCTTACGCGGTGGGGCATGCGCGCGCATATACACGCTGTCATGTTGCGTCTTGATTTTTTGGTTGTGTCGATTTTGAGTATTGGTTACATTGATTAACAGGTGGAATGAGAGAACGAAATTCGTTATCTGTTGCATACGATTTCAGTTGCTTACATAGCTGGAGAATTTGTGTTTGTCACAGAGCAAGCTTTCTACTGATTTCACGTGTTTCAGAATCGTACCTGATGAGTTCTCTTCCGTGATTTGCCTGTTGCTTTGCTTATCTTCACCCCAAACTGAAATTAGCTCCAAAATCTCCAAAATTGACCCCTCGTCCGAGCCTGCCAGAGGTAGGGACGAGGCAATTAACCTTTGCCCTTCGAGTACGAACTCCCTGGAGCCCTCACCCAACCTGGTTCCCTCTGAGGTCCCGACATCAGGGCAACACGGATTCGTCAAGTGGGGTCATGATGCCAGAATCACCAAAATTGGCGTCATTCCCACGCGTGGCTCGCCCGGCCAGGGCAAGGCCAATGGCTCACAGGTTAGGAGGCAGGACCTAGGACTTCTATCTGAGTGTACAACTTGAATTTGGGTCCGTGCTCCCTGTGGGCATAGAGAAGTGGGGCCGCCAATTGACCACACGGAAGGGGGAAATTGGGGTCCCAAAATGGGGTCATTTTGGCTGCTTGAAATGAGCCAAAATTCGGTGTGCTCCCAATAGTATATCTCCACGCCGGCTTGGAGATCAGATTTGCCATTCCATACGCGATCCACCAGGAGTCCAACAGAGACTCCCATTACCTTGGCTCCCGAAGATCTCAATGCCACTCGGCGTGGTGACGATACCAATTGGGTCCACAAATGCCAAAATGGCAAAGTTGCCCACACTCACTTTGGGCTAGCGCCTTAACGAAGGTTGCTCCGCTTCGCCCACGTGGTGTGTGAACCATGGGGACCAACATACATAACATCCATGTCATATATGGTCCATTGGTCCATGCGTCCGGCGTGCACGGGTGGGCTCAACATAGTGCACGGCGGGCAGAAAAAGTGGAAAGTTGCTCACAATGGCCAAAAATGCGCACACCCATGGTTGGAGCAAATGAGGCACATGCCCGACTCGGATTGGAGTGTGCCATAGGATTGGTATCAAGTCATGTGTGTCCAACATATCTTTTGGGCGTCGCCCAACTCCTCCGGTCTTAGGAATGGCAGGGTCGCCAAGTGAGCCCATGATTTGGGATAGTCCCAAATTGCCAACATGGCGGCCACGGTACGCCAAGCCCAAGAGGAGTTATTCGCTGGGTCCAAGATATTGTGGGCACCGAAGTATGTACCCCCATATCATACTTGGGTCATGATGTCAATTGAGCGCAACGTTGAAATACACGGTCGCCACTTGACATCATGACGGGCCAAAAACGGCAAAATTGGCACAAAGACACACAAAAGTGCCTTGAAAGGCGCACAATTATATAATAATATCTTCGGCTTGGATCGTGCAATCAACTAATCCTTCTTAACACAATGACTTGACACCAATGACCTTCGATTCCACGTATGTGCTCCACTTGGGGCGCTTTGAAAGGTTACGAGCGCTACTTCCCAAGTGGGCACATGAAAATATGGAAAATTGCAAAGCACACACCTTGCTCCCAACGCATCGCTTCGGGATCGCCACACAAGCTTCCCTTCAAGAAGGTTAGGCTTGCAATTGATTGTAGGGAGTATGGATAAGGGGCTTGCACAATATGAGGTCCATTGGCGGGCTTGGCTTGGAGCGATGGACCCGCCAAATGGGCACACAACACAACACAAGGCACATACTCCATATTGCCCAAAAAGGTAGCTCCCCCCACGATATGTCATGCCCCTCCAAGGGCATAACTTTGTGTCAATCGCTCATAGGAACTCAAGGAGAGTTCCTATGTAACACCAACACTCGCGCGCTACACTCGAAAGTTATCTTAACGCACGCAATATCATGGCCATAGAGTTACAAGGCAGACTCTACTCTCTTGACCATGAACCATTACACTAGCGCGCACGTGTGGAGACGCAAGGCATATGATGCTTCCTAAATTACGTCAGGAGTATTGTGAATACATCCCAAGTTTCCTTATTGTCATTCCTCGCAAGCAACAAGAGATATGACCTTCACAAGTGGCCTCACGAATCAACTTTGTTTTGCCCATATCTTTAAGACAAATGGAGGGCAGGATAAAAGGAAAGTTGATTCGTGCATAGGGAAGCACATAGGTCCACTCGAAAGAGGTCAAATCAAGTGCGGGGATGTCGAAGTCGAAAATCCGATTTCGACATCCTGAAAAATTCGGATTAAGGTTGCGAGTGTAGAATGTGAAAATTGCGGATGCATCAACGCAATTCCTAAAGACTTTAGGGCCTTCGTCACGGATAGCGTTAAAATTTCCATTATAAACAGTTAAACTGGCGGTTACGGTAAAGTCGCGATCCAACCGCCAGCAGTCAAAACAGTGAATATCAGAACGGAAGCGTAAAAATTGACGGAAACAAATTGAAAATGAAACCCTGTTGATTCCTGATATTCTGAGATATAAATTTCCGCTGGCGGTGCATCGGTTGCCGATGCGGGGCTTTACGGCACGGAACACGCTCCCGCCGGGCTCGCACCGGGCGTCAACGGGCGCCTTCCGTACATGGGGTTAGTGGACCGGAGACCGGTCTTCCCTTCCGTACTTGGGGTTAGTGGACCGGAGACCGGTTGTATGCCGTAACCTAGCCATGGGGTTCTGGGTACCGCTTCACCCCCCTCCTTAGAGCAAACCCTGGGGGGGGCTCGAGAACACCGAAGCATGGCAGCGGGTACCCAGGACCACATCCTGAAGGGGGGGTGTCACATCCTCACTTCAGGCTGATTCGCAGGTTAGGCTCCAAACTCCACAGTAAGACAGGTATAGTGCTGTGCTGGCTCAGCTAGCACTACACAATCCCCATATATGGGCCAACTCCTTAAAACCGGTTTGTTTTCTCTGTTTTCTGCTCTTCTGGTGCCCTTTGCTACCTTTCATTGAAACGGGCACCCTCAAAATATACACAAAAATGGTATTATACATGAAAAATGAAATTTTTGACCTCAAATACCCCCTCCATGGGGTTTGAACCCACACTCTACCAACCTTAGAGTTGTGTTTTTCCTCTAAGCTACGACCTGTCGTCGACGATCGCAGAGAAAACCGTAGTATAATAAAAAATTTGGAAAATCAGTACTCCTTACATGCTCCAACCACTATTAACCTCCCATGCTCTTAAAACCGGTCACGCGCTCACTGAGTTGTTCAACTAGTGATTTGCTGTACCCAGAGCTTTAATTTCTGATGCAATCCAAAATGTTTTAAGGATATAAAATTTTAACAAAATGACAGAAGGAAATGAGACACTGGATTTTCACGAGTTCGTGCTGAAATTGCCGGATTCGGCGTGGAACCTGAGTTCTGAGTCGTTGGAACATGCAGCACAGTTGGCAAAGGAAGGCGCAATGAGTGGTCTCAGTCCTTGGCAGGCAGCGTCACTGTATTCCAAACTTACAGGAAAGAAAACACTGGCCACTGTCAAAGACACGATGGCCTTGGTTCGTGATGCCTTACTCACCTTAAAGGGCGACGACATTGGCAGAACAGGAACGTCGTCGCATCGCGAAGACGTCTTCTTGGCATGCGAAACTTTGAGCGGTCCCAAGGACCACGCTGGCCCCGCGTCGGACAAGGAGTCCACGTTCGTGTGGCGCGATGAGGTTCTGTCGCTTCCTTCACGCTTGTCTGCACTCCTGGAAGAGCGAAAGGTTTTGCAAGACGAGTTTCGCAGAAAAAAGATGTTGAAGCACCTGCCAGTGTTCGACGAGTTCCATAGGGCAGCTGTTAATAACGCGCCAACGCACAAACATCCAGCGGACGCGGAGAAGCGTCGTTGGGAACAACAGGTAAAAGACGCCATGCGAGTCCTGGGAGTAGTCTTAGCACGCGAAGATGACACAACGGTAGCTCCGGAAGCACCTGTTTCATTGGTACTATGTGAACATTCGTTTGCAATGTTGGGTGCGTTGGACTACAGCATCCAAAGCTCCCGGCGAGTGGCAGTAGATAAACGGTTTGAACAACCTGCGATTGCACCAGAGTTACTCTCGAAGGATGACATGTCACTACTTCAGTCGCGCAACAAATTACAAAAAGACCTGAGAGGCACGCGTTTCTCCCCTTACTCGCATCGTAGTTCTTTCCGTTCGTTTTCAACACGAGGTCGTTTTGATCCACGGAGATCTGGCAAAGGAGGCAAAGGCAAAGGTAAGGGTTTCACCCAAAGATTTGTGCCACGTAACGACAAGTTAGATGAACGACCACAGCAGTAGCTTGACTGTAGAGGATTTATTGGCACCAGCCGTGTGCGTGCCACCGCCGATCCATCCCCACATGCCACTCTATTTGCGCTGTCGTGCACAATTGCATGAATGGGAAACGTTGAAGGACACATACGCGGCGTCAGTGATTCGCAATGGGCTGCAGCTTGATTGGGTTGACGGTTTTGATCCGGATCGGCCAACGGACGACTTCCGTCCTCGTTCTTCCCACGCAGAGGTAACCGACCCTGAATTGGTAAAACACGTGTTGGATGCAGTGCAACAGGGTTGCATGGAACGCGTCGAGCGAAAAGACATTAAGTGTTGTGCAAGTATGTTCGCAGTGGACAAAGCGTCAGACGAGGCACATCCTGAGGGAGGCCGTCGACCTATCACCAATTCGAAGAACGTGAACCAGTTTGTACAGACCACCTATTTTCGTTTGGTCACTCTGTGGGGCATTTTACCGTTCTTGAGACCCGGTCAGTATGCTTGCAAAATTGACCTGAAAAGTGCTTTTTTTCACATTGGTATCCATCCCCGGGATCGACCTTATTTGGGGGTCTACGTCGACGGTGAATTTTACAGGTGGTGCGTTTTGCCGTTTGGATTAAACGTTGCACCACGGGAATGGCAACGCCTCATGCAACCAATTTTAAATGCCGTGCGCGAACGCGGAGCACTCGTTTGGGTCTACTTGGACGATTGGCTCATCATTGGCAATACTTACCGTGAATGTCTGGAACACACACGTTTTTTGGTACAACTTTTGCATCGGTTGGGTATATTGGTCAATGTCCCAAAATCATGTTTGGAGCCGTCTCAAGAAATTATAATGCTTGGTTTTATGCTAAACTTCAGGGAAGGATTCGTCGCGGTACCTCCAAAGCGCCTACAAGCAATTTTTCGGGACGTGAACAGACTGGCACACAGTCACACACCATCAGTGAGGCGATGCGCCTCCGTTCTTGGAAGAATCCGTTCTTTGTTGTTCGCCATGCCCCATATCCGACTCCTCAGCGACGCCCTGGCGGTGCACGTGGCGGTGGCAGTCCAGGCTGGCTGGGAGGCAGACGTGGCGCTCCCGGAGCGCGTGTCACGTCAGTTGATGGATCTGGCGGACGAGTTGCACCAGTGGAAGGGACGCACCTTCGTAGTTTCCATGGGTCACGTCAGGGACATGTACTCGGACGCGTCAGATCTGGCGTGGGGCGGAGTCTTTCAAGGGAATGCCCAAGCAGCGTTCGGTTGGTTCCTGAATCGAGAGGAACACATAAACGTCAAAGAGTTCAGGGGAGCCCTACTGACGATTCAAGCGTATGCGCTGAGGGACACCACGCTGCGATTTTTCACCGACTCAATGGTCCTTTACTGGTATCTCCGCAAGTGGGGAGGTCGCAAGCCGCGGTTCAACGCATTGATTCTCCAACTGTGGAATTTTACACAAGCCAATCGCATCGAGATTCAACCGTTTTACGTGCACACCTCGGTGAATCCGGCGGACATTTGGTCTCGGCTTCGTTGGACACCGTCGGAGGCTACCTTCCCGTCGGACGTGTTGACTTGGATCCTGGAGGAGTTCAAAAGTTGGATTCAGCCGGAAATCGATTGGATGTCAAGGAGTTCCAATGCGGTGTGCAGCAAGTTCGTCAGTCCGTATCCTCAGCCGGGGGCTTACGCCATCGATGTCTTCTCCCAGAATCTAACTTTACTTTCACCGGGGTGGGTCTTCCCGCCGTTCAAGCACATACCTCAGTTGGTCAACAAAGTGTTGGAGTCACCAGGGGTGAAGGTTCTCATCGCTCTGCCGTACAGGCCGCGCGAGGTTTGGTGGAACCTATTGATGAAACACGTGAAGTTCGCAGTGAACACGTCGGAGTTCCGTTTGCAAATGCCAGACGGCACGGAGACACAACCACGTTTCGTGTTGACCTTGGCGTATGTTTGCGTGAATACTATCAATTGCGAGGAGCTACCAACGAAGAGGCGACGCTTATCATCAATGAAATCGGGAAGGACACCTTGAAACGTTACAATTCTGCGTGGCACATGTTTGGTACGTTCTTGTTACAAGACACGGCGCTTGCTCCACTGTTAAAGGTGGAGCGCTTTGGTCAAATCCCACTGATGACGGTGGCGGTGCAACTTTTAAAGTTTTCACGCACGCATTTTTTAAGTGCTGGGCGTATGGCGTATTCAGCAGTGTGTTTCTTCCCGTGCTTTTCGCAACTACGTTTCGAGGGTATGCTACGCAACTTGAAACGTGACTGGTTCGTCAGTGTTCCTCATTATCATCGTTTCTATGAATTACGGCGTCTTATACAAGTCATGCATCAGCAACCTGTGGAGACGGAAGCTCAGCTGCGCTTGCAAGCCATTTTGTCCTTGAGATTCTTTGCCTTGTTCCGAGGCGTTGATCTGGCGCGATCAGGTAGGGATATCCAACGCGCTGCTCAGCCTTGGTTCATTTCTGCTAAGCGCAAAGGGAGGAGATACTATGCACGTTATCCTATTCACAATGTTACGCCACCGTCAATTGATCCGCAGCGCTGCTTAGCGCGTTATTTGGAGGCTACTGGTGATTACGAGGGTTCTGAGATTTTTGTGTCCCTACGAAAGCCACGGAAGCCTTTATCATCTGATACCATCAACGGTCTCACTACTCGCTGGTTAAGGAAACACCTACTGGAATTGGGGGAACTGGAGACGGATTCGTTTTCCGTGCATTCTACACGAGGAGCAGCAGCAACTGCACTAATCTATCTTGGCGTGGATCCGCATGTGGTAGCAGCATTGGGTGATTGGTCCTGTTACGATACATTCAGGAAGTTTTACCACAGGACCAGAGCTCTGTTGCGCATCGCGCAAGTTCTGGTCCCTCCTGATCTGGCGACTGGAGAAGCGGCGCGCGCTTCGCGCCTGGCGATTAATTAATTCTTATAAAGGGTTCAGTTCACGGGAGCTCAGTTCTTCCGTTCTGTTGCCCATATATGGGGATTGTGTAGTGCTAGCTGAGCCAGCTCGGATTTACCCGAATAGGTGAGGAGGAAAGAAGAGATGGCGAAGCAATAGCACTACACAAGACACATATATGCCCACCCTGTCCCTCCCTTAAGTTCTTCGCTCACCGTGAAAAGCAGTTGACACTTGGGTCGTCGGTTGCCACGGTTTTAAGAGCATGGGAGGTTAATAGTGGTTGGAGCATGTAAGGAGTACTGATTTTCCAAATTTTTTATTATACTACGGTTTTCTCTGAGATCGTCGACGACAGGTCGTAGCTTAGAGGAAAAACACAACTCTAAGGTTGGTAGAGTGTGGGTTCAAACCCCATGGAGGGGGTATTTGAGGTCAAAAATTTCATTTTTCATGTATAATACCATTTTTGTGTATATTTTGAGGGTGCCCGTTTCAATGAAAGGTAGCAAAGGGCACCAAAAGAGCAGAAAACAGAGAAAACAAACCGGTTTTAAGGAGTTGGCCCATATATGTGTCTTGTGTAGTGCTATTGCTTCGCCATCTCTTCTTTCCTCCTCACCTATTCGGGTAAATCCGAAGGGTCTTGTAACTTCAAGTATAGTATCAAGTATCAAGTCCCGGGTCCTGGCGGCGATTGTTCGGCATCCAAAGGACCCGTTAACCCATACCAGGCGCACCGGGTGCCGGCTGCTACGGTCACCACCACAGTGGCAGTGGCATACACAGCCAACACAGGCGACACACGACGACCGAGGTGGTCCCACGGGTCGAGAGCGACCACAAAGATCCATCAGGCTACCCCAAGCTTCCCAAGGCCCGCCGACTGGGGAGAGTCCCCACAGGTCCTTCCTCGGGCGCACCATGTCCATATCCATACGACGCGAGTCCAGAGTGCCACAGCCGAACGAGCTCCTCCTTAAGGGATCGGGCATCAAGGCCGTCTTTTCCCTCGGCCTATTACCACGAAGGCCATACATGAGGGAGTCCTCATGCAGTGTGGGCAGAGGCGTCGACTCCTCAAACCACCAGTCTCCCAGGCAGACTGACCAAGGTCAGGAGCACCGGAGGCCGCCATCCGACTGCAAGTGCATCTGCGAATCGGTAGGCTCTCACTGGGACTGACAGTGGCGGACCGCTGGGAGTGTAGTCAGGCAACTGGGCTTCCCGCCTGGCGCCATCAGGATCTCCACACATCACAGCGAATGGGGCACACGGTATCACGGGCACTCAAACAGAAGAATATGTACTGAGGTACTGGTCCAGGCTGGACCATATGTAAGAACATGTAAACCGCGACTCAGGGCGCCCCTGTAATCCGATTCGCATTCCCACAAGGGGGAAAAGACAGTCCATCCGTTGGTGATGGGCTGACAATCGCAACATACAATGCACATATCCTGTGGAACAGAAAGACAAGCAATAAGCGTGGTAAATAGGCGTGTAAACACACTCTTGACAGAGCGCCAAACCACGCCACGGTCAGGATAAGGCGTATGCAGGAGGGTGGACAGGAAAACGCCTGAGTTCAGGCCATATATAGTCTCGAGACACACGTCGACTGGTCTGGATTCCGCAAGTGCCATGGAACCAGACCACACACCAAAAATTCGCAATGCCGATGACAGCGGCATCCGTTGCGCAACGTCGTATGGGCTTCAAGGCCCCAAGAGCTCAGAAATATGAAGGTCAGTCGCCCTACCTGGTTTCCCAAGGATTCAGCAGGGGGGGAGTGACGAATAGAAGAAGAGAGGTGCCATCCTCCTCTGGATTCAGCAGGGGGGGGTATATGGCCACTCCGATGGCAGGTCACTGAAAGATGGAAGAGAGCAAGCAAGTAAGGGACGATCCGTCGACCTCACAAGTGCTGAAAACACATCAGGGGAGAGCTCAGGGCGCTGATCAGGCACCCCTGGCTGCAATTGCCCGGGTGAGTGCTGCCAAGTCCGAGACATGGAACTTGGTCTTGTGCTTGCGGATGTACTCCATGAAGGGAGTATTGACCCGCGGCACGAACGAGGAGACGGGTTCCCAGGTGTCGTGGGACGGCCCATAGCCTCGCCAACGAACCTTGAACTCCAGGCCCCCTGGTGCCGAGGCTCTCGGACGCTGAGCAAGGATCTTCTCGACTGTATAGTCGTCCTGCTCAGCATAGTCGTCGTCCGAATCAGCCTCATGTGCGGCATAGTTCAGGGACACATGTTGGCCACGGAGTTCGGGCTCCCGCACACGGAGTTGACTCTCGTGGCGCTCCCGGAACTGTCCGTGACCCACCTTGATGCGGTAGGTGTCCTCACCAATCCTGCGGACCACCTCGCCGGGTGTGAACCAGCTCTTGGTGCGATGGGTGCCCATGGGGCGGGGTCTGATCACCCACACCGGGTCCCCCACCCTGAACTTTTGTGCTGCCGAGCTCGGGGCGGACTTCTGACGCTCAGCATGCTCCTTCTCGAGCTGCTGGCGGATGTCCCGCGCCGTTTGCTCCTGCCGCGCGAAGAATTCCTTGGCATCCATAGCCATGCCATCACCAGACAAGGGAAGTCCCCTACCCAGGGGGTCCCTGCCGAACAGAATCTGGTGAGGGGACAAACCGCCCGGAGTGGGGGTGTCATGATGGGCCTTCAGAGCAGGCCACATCTCCTCAAACCAGTTCCGACGTGGATTGGTGATGTGGATCTTGCGCAGCTTCTCGAACAGCTGCCGTCCAGCCACTTCAGCACGGCCGTTAGACCGGCTGAGATAGGCGACGCTCTTGGCGTGACGTATTCCCATGAGGGAACACATAGCCTTGAACCAGCCACCAGTAAACTGGGGTCCTCGGTCACTGCAAATGGTGCTGGGGATGTCAAAGACGGTCAGCCAATGACGAATCATCATGACTGCCACTTCCTTGGCAAGCAACCCCTTTTTGCGTGCCGGAACGGCTACTACGTAGCCGCTGTGGCGGTCCACACAGAGAACCACACAGTCAAAGGTCTCCTTGCCAATGTGCACTTCGGGCATGGAGAAGACGTCCATGGCCACGCTCTCCATGGGCTGGTCAGGAACCGGGGTCCATTGGGCTTCCCCCTTGACGTTCCAGTTATCGGGATTGCAGGCCTGACAGACCGAGCAACCCTTCCTGACCTTCTTGATGGCGGTGTAGAGAACGATATGGTCGATCTCGAACCGACGCTGCATGTCAAGAGCTTGCTTCTTGACCCCTGGGTGCAGCATGTGGTGGTGCCAAGCTTCACACAGCTCGAGCACCCGGGACTCTGGTACTAGCAGCTTACCATTCCGGTAGAGCTTGCCATCTTCCTCAGTCAGCCCCTTTGGCCACTTCTGCCCATCATCAGGGTCGGTCACAGCCCTATACTCGGCCGCAAAGGCCTCAGACTTGGCGTAGTCGTCGGTCCAGTTGTCCTGGAGGCAAGACTCCGGGAAGAGGTGCTTGTCGGACTCAGCTCCATCAGGGGCGAGTACTCTGACCGCTCTGTTCACCCTCGACGCGAGGGGGGCATCTGCAGCCATGACGACGAAGCATTTAGCACCCTCCTCCTCCATCAGGCGCTCCATTTCGATGATCCTCTTGGCTTCAGCGGTCTCAGCCTCATCGCCATGGGCAGAGATATCCGTCATGCCCTTGCTGGCGGGATAGGCCCACCTACTGAGACAGTCCGCCACAGTGTTGTCCTTGCCAGGAATATACACAACCGTGAGGTCGAACTTGGCCAAGGTCTCATGCCATCTTGCCCGTCGGGAGGCGGGACCTGAGGGGGTGTCCACGTGCTCCTTGTGCCACGACTGCAGACTCTGATGGTCGGTGCAGACGGTGACGGGATGGAGGGCTATGGACCCAGCCCATTTCCTGAGAGCCATGACGATGGCATACGCCTCCTTTTCACGGGGCGTCCACGTCCGTCTCTGGCCTTCCGCCAGGACTCGGCTCCAGAAGGCCACGGGAACGTGCCTCCCGTCGTCAAGCACTTGCTCCAACACAGCGCCAATGGCGTAGTCGGAAGCGTCGGTGCGCAGGACGAACCCTCGGTCGGGATCCACGAGGTGCAGACCCACTGCGGATAGCAGCGCCTGCTTCATCCCCTCAAAGGCACGGTCGGACTCAGCTGTCCAGACCAGAGCCTTCTTGGACCCCTTCTTGGTCTCCTCTCGGTTGCCCTTGACCATGGTCGTCATGGGGGCTGCATACTCGGCATACATTTTGATATACCCCGAGTAGTAGTTGCAGAACCCCAGATACGCCCGTAGCTCAGAGACCGTCTTGGGCGTTTTCCAGTGCTCAGTCGCAGCCACCTTGCCAGGTATGGGCTTCCGCTGCCCGTTCCCAACTACGTGGCCAGCGAAGACCACCTTGTCACTGCTGCCCGAGAGTTCCTGCCGAACCAGAAGGTCCAGCACTCGAGTGACGTCCCTCTCGTGTGCCTCCAGGAGCTCCTCGTAGCTCATACTGGGGTCCCCAGGACGCGATGATCACATCGTCCACGAAGGGGTCCGCACAGTCGCGCACCGGCTCAAGCAGGTTCTCCAGCATCCGCTGAAAAGCCGCATTGCCGTTGGTAACGCCTATGGGCATCACCTTCCACTGGAGAGGTCCAAGTGGGGTGCTCATGGCTGTGCAGGCACGGGACTCCTCGGCGAGAGGCATCTGATGATAACCGTGTTTCAGGTCAATCACCGTGAAGATCCTCCGCCGGTGTTGCTTTTGCAGCATGTCCTCAATGAGGGGCAGCGTATAGCTGTCGTGCTGCGTTTGGGCGTTCAGGCCGCGGTAGTCGACCACGAGCCGCCATTCACCGGCCACCTTCTTGGGGACGACGAAGCACGGAGAGGCCCATTCGGAGTGGCACGGCTCGAGCCAGCCTCTCTGGATGAAGTCACGGAGGATCTTCTCCGTGGCCTCTTTCCTCTCGCCCCTCAGGGCAAACTCCCGGTGCCGATACACACGGGGGTCCTGCTTCAGTCGTATCTTGGCCTCGCCATACGGTCCACGCACCGGTGGGGGGAACACAGGTTTTCCGCTGAAGAAGGTCTCGCCATACTTCTGCTTCAGCCTGGCCCTCGACGCCTGGGTCTTGGGGCAGTCATCGGACTCCGCCTTGGCTTTTCCGGGCACTTGAACCACGGAGCTTACTTGAGGGGTAGCGACCCCGCTCGGTTTCGGCTCAGGTGGTCTTCCCAGGTGGCCCAAAGGGCCATCTCTGGTCTTGCCTCGGACTAGATCGCCGTAGGTGGGTGGGTTACCGCCGGGCGGCTCGTCCTGGCAGAACATATGATCCAGCACCCTCTGAACGAAGGTGTTCCCGTCATAGGAACCGGAGACAATGGAGTCCACTTCCCACCAGGCTCTGTCCTGGCCCTTGCCCTCACGCTGGTTTCCCCAGTCGTGAAAGGGCTGATCCATATACCCCTGAACCAGATCCCACTCCTCTTCAGTGAGGGGGTCTTCCGATTCCGATTCTTCGATGTCAACAGGGGGAACCGCAAAGCATTGCCGCCATGGCTCTGCTATGATGCGGTTGACACACACGAAGTCCGTGGCGTCGGCCTGATCAAGGCCCCCATCCACATAGTGGAATTCCGTTGGCCATCTCTGGGCTGGCATGGGCTGTCCCTTAGCGTCCTGATAGACACTCTCTCCAGCCAGTAGGACGACCTTGTTTAAGGTCATGTTGGTCAATGAGGCTACCCAATGTCGGGTACTTTCCTCCTCGGTGCATCCCATAGGAACCACCAGCACTGCCTTGGAGCGGTCCTTGCGAATCTTCGCTATCGCTCTTGGAATGTCCCAACGGGGGCAATAGATCCACATCAATCCCTGATGCGGACCCCAGTGCTTCTTCCACGCGGAGTCCTGTGCGCTCCAGTACTTCTCACACACCCGCAGATGGGCGGAGGTTCCTGAAGAGAACGCATCCAGGGCCAGATCTGAAGCTCCCAAGTCAGCGACAACCCGGCTCGCCACTTCCGGCCTTACGCCGTACTCCTGGTTTGCAGGACCAGTTGGCTCAGTGTCCAGCGCGGTCACTTTGAGGTGATTGCGTTCGGGGTGGATCCATTGGCCTTCCACATGGTGCTCAGGTGACGAAAGCCACGAGAGTTGGTCGTCCTGGTACAGGGTCATGGAGGCCTGGGCCGGGAGGACGCCGGAGTCCGTGTCCATCATGAAGTTGTACCCGACGATCATGTCCCAGTCCATCTCGGCCTCCTAGAAGCGACCGTGCAGGAGGATTTCCTTGCCGAGGTCTGGGCGGCTCAGCTCACGATGGTTCACGAACTGCAGCCCAATGGCCGCTTCCTTCGTGCCTCCCACCATGTACTGGCCGTTCGCCACCTTCAGCCTGACAGGTTTCCGACTGTCGGTCAGACACTCTGGTGGAAGTAGGCCAGCCTTGACCAAGCTGACTTGAGCTCCCGTGTCGACCAACACGTCGAAAACCTTTTCCACTTCCCCGCATAAGGCACGGACCTTAAGATGCAACTGCCGCTCGCGACCGACACGGCGCACGGCGTGCAAACTCAGGATCTCCGGCCGTTCCAGAAGCTCAACAAGCGACTGGTGCAGGTCGTGGACAATGGGCTCAGGCTGCCCATCTGCAGCATCCAGCTGCGGTCCGGGTGATCCTCCGATACTCTCGGATGGATCCTGTAGTACATCAAACACATTCTTGGTCGCGAAGGACGGACGGGTGCAAGGGTTCGTGCCTTCACTTGCCCTCACCCCGCCTCCGCGACTGGGTGCCGGACCGGGCCTTCCGCCCGCGGCAGTCCCTTTGTGCTTATCGACTCCCGACTCGGATGGTTCCGTGCTTCCCACGTCACCATCCTGCGACCGCCCTAGCTGGGGCCCTTTGCTGCAGGGGCTCCGCTAGGGGGCGTCGGTTGTGGAGGAAGGGGTGTTCTCCTCCGCATCAACCTCGTTGACGCCCTTCTTCCTTCCCCCTTTCTTACCCTTGTTCTTGTCCTTGTCCTTGTTCTGGTCATTCTGGTTGTTCTCCTTGTTCTTGTTGTCCGACCTGGGGACCCAGTTCCGCTTGATCTCCTGGATCTCCTTGGCCAACTCGGTCCCCTGCGACACCACCTTGGAGAGCTCGTCCCTGTCCACCTCCACCTTGGCTTCCCGGATACCCGCGGGCGCACGCTTCTTCGACCCGTGCACCTTCTTGTAAGCCTCCGTGTCGGCCTTGTGGACGGGGCATGTTCAATGGTCATGGTTGAAGCCTCGCTTCCTCCCATAACACACGAAACAGCCCTGAGGGTGAGCTCGTATGAACTCCCCAAAGGACAACGGAGGGTCGCCAATGCGGCGAGGGTCCCTCTTCTCCTGCTTCCTCCAACCCTGCTGCAGGGGCTTCCAGTTTCCCGGCTTGCTCCCCGCGCTCAGGTTCTTGGCCACGAAGGCACACACGGCCACTTCGGCAGGCTCATCGTCGTGGTCATCGTCGACGAGAGTCTCATCGCCGCCGGCTCCCGCTGGGTCCATGGCAGCTTCCCCGCCAGGTCCCTCGCCAACGTGGTTGACGTCGCGGTCGCCGGGCCTCAACCGGCGGGTGTGGTGGAGGTTCCGGTACTCCTTGAGCACCTCCTCTCCAACCCACTCCAGGATCTCGTCGCAGCTGATCCGCGCCGGGATGGCCTGCAGACGGATGGTCTGGCCGCTCAACTCACACTCGTCAAGGCGCCACATCGCGGTCTTCTCGGGATCGCCCGAGACGGTGATGAGGAGAGCTTTCCGCAGGGAGTGCCGTTTGACATCCTGGGCCACGTTGTTCCTCGTCCAAGCCACCACGTTCGTATGATACTCTTTGGGGAGCATCATCTTGACCATGTGGTTGGACTTGGCCCGCTTGGATTCCTCCTTGGTGACCCTCTTGATCCATGCTTCCGGCAGCATGGAGAGCAGGCGAGCCTGCTCGTCACCCTCGTTCCAGTCCTGCACGTTGCGGCGGAAGAGGGTGTATTTCCCTCGGAAGTCTCGCCAATCTCGTAGGCGGATCTCCCGTCCATCATGCTCAAGCTTGATGGACTTCCAGCGCTTGGCAGCCACCTGCGGAGCGTCCACCCGCTCCTGCTCGTTGAGCCACTTCTTGGCTTCCTTGAGGGTCTTGATTCTCCCCTCCTTGGTCGCCACGAAGTATAGCTCTCGGAGCACTTCCGGCAGGCGGTACCTGAACCGTCTGAAGACATATCTCTCCGCATCCGCGGGAGGCAGGTCTTCAGTGACGGTCAGCCCCCGATCGTCCAGCTTCTCCAAGAAGCGGTCGAGGTTGAGGGGGTTGCCGTCGTACATGGGGGGCTTGATGTCCCTCAAGTCTTCCCACACGGCGGCATCCGCGGCCTTAGAGACCATGAACGCCGGCCGCGAGGTCGACCGAAGTTCCCATCGGCCTCTCCCACGGACTCCCACGGCCGCCACGTCCATCTCCTCCATGGAATCCCTGTGGCTACGCCGCGGTTCCTCCATGTACGCTGAAGCCAGATGTTCACGCCGTACTCCTTCCATGTACGCATCCTCATCACGGCGCCGGCGGCTGAGTTCAGCGGCCTCCCGTCGTACACCACGCGGCGGGCTGATGTCGAACTCCTCCAGGTCTAGATCCAGGTCCTCACCTCCGCCGACGTCCCACTCCACGTCTCCTCCGGGGACCTCATCCCTGAGTCCACCATAACGTCCTCCAGCCATTGGGATTGGCACCGGGGCTGGTGCTGGGCGTCGGGGGCGTACAGGCGTCCGCGGTGGAGCACGGCGGTTGTGGTAGTCCGAGCTGAGCCACTCATCACGCCAATCCTCACTGCCACTGCCGGGCGGCACGCGCTCGTTGAGGCGGCTCGCGCTGTGGTGAGAGGGGGCGGTGAGGGAGGGGGCACTGGCGCTGGGGCGACTCCTGGGGGCTCCGCCGGGGGCGTGGGGTCTGCCTGGACCTGGTCCGGGTCCCCAGCCGTCGTCCGACGAGCCAGACTCCAGGGGTGGGTGGTCGCTGCCGACGCTCCCACGGGCTTTCAGCGCGTCCAGCCTCTGCTGCAGGCCGCTGATGACCGTGTTCAGCTGCCTGGTCTCGGCCCTGGCGATGTCCAGCTCTCTCTGCGCGCGCGCGGCGACCTCGGAGATGCGAGTCATCTCGCCCTTGCCCGTGTCTACCTCGCGCTCGAGGAACTGGACCCTCCTGCGGAGGTAGACAATCCACCGCCAGGTGGTATCCGGGACGCCGTTCCCTGGTGGGTCGTCGGGGTCCCCAGGGGGTCCTCCAGGAGGGCCTCTGCCGGGTCCACCCGGTCCAGGGGGTCCTCCCCCGCCCGGTGGTCCGCCTCCAGGGGGTCCACTTGGTGGGCATCCTCCAGGGGGTCCTGATGGTCCTCCGCCAGGGGGTCCTGGTGGGTCTCCGCCGGGTCGCCTCGGTGGGTCCGAGGATGGGCGCTTCTTCGTGATGCCGAAGTCCATGTCGTCATCCTCGTCCATGTCGCCCCACCTGGGCGTCTCGGTCTCGGAAGACTCCGAGCTCCGGTAGGGAGGAGGGAGATCCTCATCCTCACCTTCCGGCTCCATGGGGACGTCTCCGCCTCCTCCGCCTGTCCAAGCCACCACTTGGCGATGTCGGCGGCCTCGTTCATCCCCGTCGCTGGCGGTGAAGAAGGGGTCACTGTCGTGGGGGTGTCCACCCGCTGGCCTCCGCGGCCTCTCGGGGGTCTTCCCCTTGCCCTTCCTCCGTCGATGGGCAGTAGGGCCACTGCTCCCACTGCTGCCCGTGTCGGCCTCGTCCAGCGTCATCTTGGAGGAGGCGTCCCCTTCGAAAAGCTTTCGAAGGGTCTCCACTCGCGATCCCCCCGGGGGAGTCTCGCGGCGGAGTTTGGCCTCTGTTTCCTCCATTGCGGCGGCGGTGGCTGCGGCAGCTCGCCTTTCGGCCTCCTCCCGGGCACGAGCCGCCTCGGCTTCCCGGGTCTGCTGTAGCCGCGCTTTCTCCGCTTCCAACGCCGCCAGCTCCGCCTCCGTCTTGGCCCTGTCCTCAGCGACCTTCCGTCGCGCAGCCTCGATGGCGTCCTTCTTGGCGGCGTCCGCCTGGGCCTTAGCCGTCGCTTCGGCGTGGGCTCTTTCCTCCGCCTCCTTCTTTGCCCTCTCTTGGGCAAGCGCCTCTTCCAGCGCCCTCACCTCGGCCTCCTTGCAGGCAATGGCCTCCTGCGTCAGGCGGGCTTCCTCGTCGGCTGCCGCCAACTCACCGTTGACCTGGGCAGTCGCTGCCCCATGGGCGGCTACGGCCGTGAGTCCGGCCGCAATGGCCGCCACGGTCTGGGCGTGGATGGCCATGCCATGCGCCCACTCCGCAGCCTCCTCCTGGGCGATGCCGACGGCGCCCTCCACGGCAGCGCTGTGCTGCCTGGCCCGTTGCCGGGCAACCCGAAGGTTGCAGGGCACCCCACAGGCGCGCTCACAGGCGCGCGCCACGTCCCTGTCGGGAGCGACGCTGCTGCTGGAGCTGGCCTGGTCGGCCGGCATCCTCCCGCGGTGGGCCGACTCCACGTCGCTGCTGGGGCCTGCTGGGGCCTGCTGGGGCCTCAGGAGCAGCGGACAGGGCTTGGCCTTGGTGTGTTTGGCGACTTGGATGAAGTCACCGAGGGTGGCGTGGCCGGGGTGATGACCACCATTGGCCCGTTGGGGACTGGGGGCTGGGGTTCCGCCCTTGGCGCCTTGGGCCGCTTCGGCGGCCAGGGACTCCTGGTACTCCCGCCACTTCCGGTCCCGCTTCCTGTCCCCGGCGGACCGCTTCTCCTTCCCCTGAGACGCGCAGCTGCTGCCCTGCAGCCTGCGCTCGCTCCCCGGTTCCGGGAAGTTCTTTTCAATCATGTCCCACATGGAGACATTGATCGTGGCACCCGACGGGTACGCGTTGGAGTCCTCGTCCTCCTCAATCCCGTCGGGGCGCAGCCCTTCGCCGGGCCTGTCCGGCCGGGTCCAGGTCCTCCAGCGCCTCTGCTGGAAGCAGAAGGCGAACCCTTCCGCCCGCAGCCAGTCCTCCACGGCCTGCCGGCGGTCGGGGGCGATGTCCGTGCGGAGCTCGAAGCTCCCGGGCATGCCGCCTTGGCACTGGGGGTGGCTGTGGCGGTAGTGCTGGTCCCAAACCAACCCACGCAGTAGGTGCGCTGCATGGGGGTGGGGCCGCGGCCACGTCCTACCCGCTTCTTGCCAGTTTACCATGGCAGCGGGGGGCGTACTTGGTCTTGAGGTACTTGGTGTGCACTCGTTCCACTCAACGAACTGGTGGTGGTTGTTGAGGCGGGTGCTGCAGCACTGGGCTGGGAGTGCGGCTGGTGCTGGTCAGCCGGTGGTTGTGGAGGTGGTTGACGCGGCCTTGCTGGTCGGCCGATGGGACTCGCTGACGCAGGAGTCCTGGTCAGTCCACCTCCTTCACGGTCGCGGCGCGGTCAGGGCGATGCTCTGGACGGCGCTGCTGGCTCTGTGACGAACTCGGCGCTGTCGCTGGGTGGCGCTGCGAGCCGCTGCGCTGCGCTGCGAGCCGCTGCGCTGCGCTGCGAGCTGCGAGCTGCGCCGCGCTGCTCGGGGTTGGTGGCCCCGAGTGGCACGCGAGGGCTGGGTAACCCCGCGGCGGTGAAACGCTTTTAACGCGTTCCCGTGGGGGGCCGGCAACGGGACGCTGCGGTGACACGCACAGGTGAGCAGGCAGGCAAAGCACTACGCTCACAAGGGCATCAATACGCTCGTGTCATGTGACAAAGCGTTTCAGGATCCTTGCCACTCTGCAACAAGGGAACGAAAGTATGTACAGCAACACATCAGGATATGTACACATGGGGTTAAGACTGGACTGGGGTAAGGGCATCACAGGACAATAGACACTCAGTCCTAACTCGTATCCCAATCCCAGGTCCGACCCTCTCAGTGGCTGGTGGGGGCGGGGCCTCAAACACAACCCATGCCCTGCTCAGTCCGGACCCTGAAACCCTGCCAATAGGGGCATTGTCCCGCCCAGCCAGGAGCGAGTTCCTGGAATCCAAGAATCTCCAAGGCCAACCAACAGTGGCTCCCCATGCTACAGGTCCCAACCCCCTTCTGAGCCAGAGATATGGCCCCGCCATTATCCCTCAGGAGTTGGTAGCTGAAAATGGGCTGTTTCAGCCCAAACTGAAATTAGCTCCCAAATCTCCAAAATTGACCCCTCGTCGGGACCCGCCAGAGGTAGGGACGAGGCAACTGACCCTATGCCCTTCGAGTATGAACTCCCTGGAGCCCTCACCCAACCTGGTTCCCCCTGAGGTCTCGGCATCAGGGCAACACGGATTCGTCAAGTGGGGTCATGATGCCAAAATCACCAAAATTGGCGTCATTTCCACGCGTGGTTCGCCCAGCCAGGGCAAGGCCAACGATCCACAGGTTAGGAGGCGGGACCTAGGACTTATATCTGAGTGTACAACTTGAATTTGGGTCCGTGCTCCCTGTGGGCATAGAGAAGTGGGGCCGCCAATTGACCACACGGAAGGGGTAAATTGGGGTCCCAAAATGGGGTCATTTTGGCTGCTTGAAATGAGCCAAAATTCGGTGTGCTCCCAATAGTATCCCTCCACGCCGGCTTGGAGATCGGATCCGCCATTCCATACGCGATCCACCGGGAGTCCAACAGAGACTCCCATGCCCTTGGCACTCAAAGATCTCAATGCCACCTGGCTTGGTGACGATCCCAATTGGGTCCACAAATGCCAAAATGGCAAAATTGCCCACACTCACTTTGGGCTAGCGCCTTAACGAAGGTTGCTCCGCTTCGCCCACGTGGTGTGTGAACCATGGGGACCAACATACATAACACCCATGTCATATATGGTCCATTGCCCCATGCGTCCGGCGTGCACGGGTGGGCTCAACATAGTGCACGGCGGGCAGAAAACAGTGGAAAGTTGCTCAAAATGGCCAAAAATGCGCACACTCATGGTTGGGGCAAATGAGGCACATGCCCGACTTGGACCGGAGTGTGCCATAGGATTGGTATCAAGTCATGTGTGTCCAACATATCTTTTGGGCGTCGCCCAACTCCTCCGGTTTTGGGAATGGCAGGGTCGCCAAGTGAGCCCATGATTTAGGATAGTCCCAAATCGCCAACATGGCGGCCACAGTACGCCAAGCCCAAGAGGAGTTATTCGCCGGGTCGAAAAATATGTTGGGCACCGAAGTATGTACCCTCATATCATACTTGGGTCATGATGTCAATTGAGCGCAACGTTGAAATACACGGTCGCCACTTGACATCATGACGGGCCAAAAACGGCAAAATTGGCACAAAGACACACAAAAGTGCCTTGAAAGGCGCACAATTATATTATAATATCTTCGGCTTGGATCGTGCAATCAGCTAATCCTTCTAAACACAATGACTTGACACCAATGACCTTCGATTCCACGTATGTGCTCCACTTGGGGCGCTTTGAAAGGTTACGAGCGCTACTTCCCAAGTGGGCACATGAAAATATGGAAAATTGCAAAACACACACCTTGCTCCCAACGCATCGCTTCGGGATCGCCACACAAGCTTCCCTTCACGAAGGTTAGGCTCGCAATTGATCGTAGGGAGCATGGAGAAGGGGCTTGCACAATATGAGGTCCATTGGCGGGCTTGGTTTGGAGCGATGGACCCGCCAAATGGGCACGCAACACAACACAAGGCACATACTCCATATTGCCCAAAAAGGTAGCTCCCCCCACGATATGTCATGCCCCTCCAAGGGCATAACTTTGTGTCAATCGCTCATAGGAACTCAGGGAGAGTTCCTATGTAACACCAACACTCGCGCGCTACACTCGAAAGTTATCTTAACGCACGCAATATCATGGCCATAGAGTTACAACGCAAACTCTACCCTCTTGACCATGATCCATTACACTAGCGCGCACGTGTGGAGACGCAAGGCATATGATGCTTCCTAAATTACGTCGGGAGTATTGTGAATACATCCCACGTTTCCTTATTGTCATTCCTCGCAAGCAACAAGGGATATGACCTTCACAAGTGGCCTCACGAATCAACTTTGTTTTGCCCATATCTTTAAGAAAAATGGAGGGCAGGATAAAAGGAAAGTTGATTCGTGCATAAGGAAGCACGTAGGTCCACTCGAAAGAGGTCAAATCAAGTGCGGGGATGTCGAAGTCGAAAATCCGATTTCGACAGCCTGAAAAATTCGGATTAAGGTTGCGAGTGTAGAATGTGAAAATTGCGGATGCATCAACGCAATTCCTGAAGACTTTAGAGCCTTCGTCACGGATAGCGTTAAAATTTCCATTATAAACAGTTAAACTGGCGGTTACGGTAAAGTCGCGATCCAACCGCCAGCAGTCAAAACAGTGAATATCAGAACGGAAGCGTAAAAATTGACGGAAACAATATGAAAATAAAACCCTGTTGATTCCTGATATTCTGATATATAAATTTCCGCTGGCGGTGCATCGGTTGCCGATGCGGGGCTTTACGGCACGGAACACGCTCCCGGCGGGCTCGCACCGGGCGTCAACGGGCGCCTTCCGTACATGGGGTTAGTGGACCGGAGACGGGTCTTCCCTTCCGTACTTGGGGTTAGTGGACCGGAGACCGGTTGTATGCCGTAACCTAGCCATGGGGTTCTGGGTACCGCTTCATTATGTGTAGATAATGGCCTCTCGCAACATCTATGACCCTCATGGACTCCATGATTTCCTAGTAAATGGAACACGTGCAACTTCCATCTTTGATGATGACGTTGTTGACGTGCTTGCAAAATGTTTCATACAAACACCACGTTACTGCAACCTTCTGGAGAAGGTGTGTGATACGGCCCATGGTGGTAATATCGTTCAACGTTGTACACAAGAAGCGTTGACCGACGATGGTACGCTTATTTGCACACCTATACGTGCGGTAGAGCTCATTGTGGATTTAAATGATGCCAGGTACGAGGTATCCTATCCTACAAGAGTTCAGAAGTGACTTCGGTCACAAATGTACCGTAAAGCTCCGTGTACAATGGTCTCCACGCTTACCTTCGTTGAAGTCCGCCAACGATAAGTGGAGGGAATTGTGTAGTGAAATGCGGCTAGAGCCTCCAAAACGTACTACACAAGACTGAGCTATTGGGATATCATGGAGTATCCTAGAGGTAGTCAAATTTATACAACGACATAAGGTGTTACATAGTGCATGGGATACTTCCATGCCTTTGACCCTTATTGTCCGTGGGGACGCATTCCCCGTTGCGGGCACTCAATGGTCCCAATTATGCATCCGGAGTCCCGGAGGGTGCAATGCAAGGCGGATGCCAAGGTGTAGGACAGGTGTATTCATCAATACATGGTCTTCACACTTTTTTATGATAGTGTTCATTCCATCGTATTGTGCGTGTTGATCCTCTTGTTGTTCAATGGAATTTTCAACTCCATCAATTGTGAGAAAAATGCATAAAATAGGGTATGCAAGGGTCGCAAGGGTTTAAAAATCAGTGATAGGTGTTTGGCATACATTTTGCGAAATGGTTGTCATGGTTTTGGAAATATGAAACCACATGAGGTGCAACTAAATGGGAATTAGACATGGTGGAAAGTAGTTGTTTAATTGAAATCTATGGTAGTCAATTCAGTAGACTTGATTGTGTTGTGTAGAATGGTTTTGACCTTAAAACGATAATCTAGAGTACTGGAGTCAGCAGCGGCGGTATTACAGCGCGTTGCAGTCCAACGTTGGGCGGCGAAATACCTGTGGTCTTTGAGTTCGTGAAGCGCTTCCCATTTGAACTGGTGGATGACTATGGCAAAGACACGATCCAAAAAAGAGACACAGACATGCTGAATGACAACGAGCGAGCAGCGTTGGCTGATGAACAGGACATTGTGGCGAATGAGCAGGATATACCATTCTACAATCAGACTCAGATGGAGAGGATTGAAGCTAATCATTTCGAACAGATCCTGAGAGGACAATATAGGCAAGGCTGGCGCTTTTTGACGAAGTGGGAAGGCTATAGCACGAGGGAGAGTACTTGGGAATCAGTTCGGTCATTCGTGCATGATGATGAAAATCTGAATCATGTGTTTGTGGATTACTGTCTGGCACACGCACCTCCATTTGACACAGCGCTAAGGCAGGCTCGGCGGATCAGCAGCACACTGAAGAAGAAGTGCAGCGCGGAGGAATGCAACGAAGAGACTGCCACGGACAACAAGGAACTAGGAGAGGTCAGTACGAAGAAGGTCTCACAGCAGCACGGAGGCAAAGGGCGACGTACAGATGAGCCTACAGTTGTTGGTATGGCAGAAGACTGGTTACCTTGAGTTATTACCAAGAGCCTGAGGAGGAAAGAGTACCTTGAAGTCTGTTGTCATGCTTCTTACGCTTCCACTGGCGGACCAAGGGGAAAACCTGCCGAACTTCACTTCATTCTGCAGAACAATCATTGAAGTTCAGAATATATCCGGAAGAGTTCAGTTTAAGGCATGGAAAAGCCCACACCTTATTTGGACTCCATTGTTCCTCGTGGGAATTTCGCAGGGACTGCTGGGTTTCTGCGCTCTGAGACGCTTGCACCGCCAGCAAGGTCAGCAGGACAATTTTGGGAACCAGAAAGAAAGGAGTCGGAAGAAGTTTCAAGGTCAAATATTGAACAGTTTTAAAAGGCGGATATGACTGGCATAACAGCAAGTACTGGAGTTACGACAAGTTCTGGAGCGAGTTGAGTTGGAGGGAGCCAAGTATCAAGGAACCTGGGGTTATTGAAGTTCCCAAAATCTTTTGGTTAGTTCATGGTTGGAAAGTACTTTGAATATTACTTGGTCCTGGTTTTACTTCGCAGCACCTATGGTCAGCTTGAAGCCACGTTTAAGTAACTACAAGTTGAGTTTTGGGGTTTCGGAGGGAGTTATTCCCAGGGCACCAACTTGACTGGAACCAGTGGTCCACATGTTGAGGCAAACACGTAAAGAAACGCGTTTGAAGTCTGGACGCGCCATTGTACACGTGCAGCGAGGAGCTGAGTCCTCATGCCCTGCCATTTGTATTATGACAGGCTGATTCATGTGGTTGGATTGGGGCATCCTGGCACATCTATTATGTGGGATCTGGAGCTCAAGTTCATATGCTGGAGTTTCATGGCTGCAAGTGCAGGCCCCCAGCGACGCCTACCACCAACTGACAGCTGAGGTACTGGCCTGATATCTAGGGTGCCTACTGCACTGAATTTATGGCTCAATTACTGTCTTCATCTGCCCAGATTGATTGGATTTGGTGGCATTTATTGGGTGAAGTGTCTGGATCAGAGTTGGATTTCTGACTACTGCGACCAGGATAATCTTTCACGACTACAAGAGTGTACAAGGACGACACTGGAGTATTTAAAGACCGTTTGAAGGACTCATCTGGGTCTACATTTGGTCATTTATGGTTGGTTCTACTCCAATTTGTTAGTAAGATTGGACCCCATTGACGCCGGATTGAGTTGAAATCTGTTGGTTACGTGGAACATGGGAGTCATTCTTGGACAATGCCTTCACACACAGCGTGTATTCAGGCTGGGAGGGGTGTTGAAAGTCCATCAATGAGCAACAATTTCTCAAAATGTTGCTTTTATATGGAGCAATGATATTATTCTTTATTCGAGTTTGGTTGGGACATTGGTAAAAATTTTATCCATGGAGCTTGATCACTTCCAATATGGGTGAAAGACAGTGAGTGGCCTAACTTTAATTCAAAAGAGGGTTTATCTATTGTATTATATTCCATGAGTTATTGTTTGTTATTCCATTGTTTCTTCGTTGAACACTATTTGTATTATAGCACAACATGCGTGTTGGCCTTTGCTTTATCTATTTGTTTGGCTAGTCTCATTGAGGCTGAGCTGTTCAATAATCTGCATTTTTATCCAACAGATTGTCGTTTCACAGGAGAGGAATATGATTTTCAGACTCAGCATAAAATTCCGCATCTATATAGTGGTCATAAGACTATTTCATTTTTTTGGCCATTTTTGCCCCGTGAGCGCGCCGCTGCCTGTATGGGCAGTTCCTATTGAGTTCCGAGGTCATCAGGGTAGTTCCTACTGAGTTCTGCAGACATGAATTAATTATTTCCTGAGCTACAGAAAATTCCTGGAAGACATTTGAAGTGATTTTCTATCATTTTTTATCATGTTAAAACCATTTTTCTTTCGTCTGTTTGACTATCTCTGCAGGAAGCCTGATTTCTGAGATATACCACTTTTGCCCTGATCTGAAGTCACTTTCCACTGTCGCAGAGTGCAGACTGAAGTACTGAGTGGTTCTGATGCATACATGCATGCATACGAGCAAACACAAGGCCTAACATCACCCATCGTTTGTTTGTTCATTGTACAGCCCCATCAAGTTCTTCATTATTTATTGATCCCAGTTCTGCTCGTCTTGGAGTCTTGGTCTTGTTTTATTTTCCACTGAAATCTTTGAGTACCTGAAACGGAGCAGGAGCAAACACCAAAGCAAGTGCAACCAGAGGATATACAGACTATTCAAATAGAGGAACGAGATGCAAAGCGGGAATTAAACAAAGATGCAGACCAGTCCGATGTTCGCAAGCGCCCCCGCCTCATGCGCATGGCGCGTAAACTGCAGAAGAAGGGGTTCAAAGTGACCTGCCCCGCGGAGTTGTGACATGCACGCTCCGGGGGGCCTACAGACCTGGTGTTCTGGGTACGTATCCATCTTTGGGGACGTGAATACCTGGGGGTACTGGATACTGGGGCCACTATATCTATTGTGGCCAAGAATATTTTACCTTGTGGGGACCTGAAGAACATCCTGCCTACCGCAGCCATCCGCATGGGAGATGGGCATGTGGTGCACAGTTTTTGGGACTGTGGAGTCGAAGTGCCAATGGGTTCCAGAAGCATTGCCCATCGGTTCTACTTGATGCACACCGAGGCCTTCGACTTTGTACCCGGTACCGACTTCTTTGTCGAGCACAACCAGATTCTATCCCTCACCCTGCAAGCGCCCTACGTCCTGCAAATGGACCATGGTGACGGCTGGGAATCTGTACCTATGGAGCAGTCTGAGCACACGTCTAGCTACCTGAGGGTATGCAAGAGGGAGCCCTCAACCATGATGGTCAATTCCAAAACTGAGGACTATCAGCTCCTTGGTGATGTCCTAGACCAAGGTCTGAGGGAGTTGGGATACTCCCGGGAAGACCTGAATGTGGAGCTATTCGCCAGCGACACGCAACATGTCCTGGACCTCTACTGCAGCAAGGGGAAATATTGCTGCTATAAATTTTATTGGCCCTCTTTGGGGATGGGCTACCCGAACCCAAGATTCAGCGAATTGGGGAATGTCTTGACCAAGGTGGCCCTGGAACGTTCCCGTATTGTCTTGTGCTCTCCCGATTGGGGAGCCCATGGGAGAAATAAGTACTGGCATACTGTATTGGACAAGCTGACGCTCACCTCCATCCAGCTGCCGGATGACGCCATCTACGTAACTCTGGGCCGCAAGACACCCATGATATGGCTTCGAACAGCAGCAGCGCAGCGAGCACGCGAGTCGCAGTCGCAATAGCATTGCAGCCTGTGAATACTTAAGAAGCACCGAATTCCAGTTGTGTGAATGAAGTGCTGTATGATACTTCGATCTCTGGACAGGTTTCTTGTCTTCGAATTTGTGAAGTGTCTATGTATTGGTGCCCCGTCTAAAGATCCTGCGAGGTTTGTCGATTTGGGATTTTGGATTTTCGAGAAACAAGAGGAACAGGACTACAAGAGAGATCCTAAGAAACAAACCACAACATGTGGTAGCCAGCTGGGTGGCAGGGAGATCAATATTCGAGATCAATCTCCGACGCCGTCAACTTGATTTGGATTTCGATTTACAATGGAGCGGCCTTTCGACGACGCAGCTATGCTGCACTTTATCACAGACTGTCTGTTTCGAACTGAATCACCCTTGCATCACGAGTTTTTGATTTCGTTAGAAATGTTCATCGCAGAGCGCATCGCAAGTCCAGAAAGTGAGTGGTTTCCATGCATTTGTCGTGATCTTCACAGCTTGTCGCAGAAGCTTGCAGATATTCAATCCAAGGTCATCGAATTGGAACAGCACATCGATGCGTTGCAGACAACAGCAGCAAGTGCTACTGTGGCAACTGATCACCGAGTCGACACTTTGCAGTCCTCGATGGAGAATGCAACTCAAGCTGCTGTAAGCGAACTTTGACGCGTAGAGCATGAATTGTCCGAAGGTTATGTCTTTCTCAAGGAATTTGCACGAGTTTGGAGTCAACAACCTTTGAATCACTTCCATTTTCCACAACAACAACCACAGCTACAACCACAACCACAACCACAGCTGTTTCCTTCGAGCCAAGAAGAAAGTGAGTTTCCTCGACATGGGGACTATGTCAAGGAGTTCCGCACTTGCGTTATGAAGTCAAAGGTTAACACCAGTGACCTCCAGATGAATTACCTCGTCAACTCTCGATTTGTTGAACGTTTGTCAAATGACGCCGTTCGTCGGCAGTACATCGTTGAGGTCCGTTCCAGATGGCGTTCTGGTAGACCATTTGGTTTCGATACCTTGGTAGAGACCATCGCAGAAGCCTACATGGCGGCCGGATATCAGCTCAAAGAGATACAGATCTCATCGAGAACGACATCTGATACCATGGGTCCTGTGGTCTCAAGACCCCTGGCTATGATGGTTCCACCAACTTCGACTTCAACGTTTCCTTCCAACCCTATGCCAACGCCGCACGTCAACCCCATGCCGACTCCAGCTGCAGCTCCCATGGCTTTGACTGTGCCAGAGCCGATGAACCTCGATGCAATTGCCAAGCTCAGAGAAGAACTACATGCCTACATTGGTGAACGTCGCAATGAACCGTTCGGACGCCAAGATGGTCGAGAAAGTAGGCTCTGCTACAATTGTGGGGAACAAGGCCACTTGGCCCGCGACTGTCCAAAGCATCGACCGCCATCCCGAGGACGAGAGCGTCGGGAATCAAGGTCGAACACCCCGCGAAGAGATCAGAGCCGAGACAGTAAGGGACGGTTTCGATCCCGCTCCAAAAGCAGAGAAAGCGCCACAACGGCCTAGGAGACATTTGCGAAGACCTGGTGGTAGACGTCCTCGAGAAGAGCTGAACACCACCATCAGCACCAATAAACCCGAAAAGAATTCGACACTTGGGAGTGTCAACGTTGAAGGAACCGAACCTGAGCATGCGTCTCTGTTCACGGTTCGAGGGCGCATTTGCGCATGTCGTGATGACTTCTTTGACTCCAGCGTAGAATTGTTGGTCAACTGTGGAGCGACCAGTGACTTCATGTCAATGCAGACTGCAAAAAGGGCGCGACTGAGAAACCCTGGACACGTCTTAACAGCCGGAGGTGTCCAGGTCAAAGTACGGTACTACACGAGAGCCTATGTTCGAGTTGGGGAACTTGTATTTCGACATCACTTCAAGGTCTCGGAAATTCTGCCCGATGTGGTACTTGGACTACCATGGCTTCGAAGCTATAATCGGACTGTCAACTGGAAGGAACGGTACGCAGACATCCAACATGGTTGAAATTCGTACCGGTTGTCTTTTGATGAATCAAGACTTTCCACCCAGCTGCAGTTTCAAGCCGCTTCGAAGCTGGACCTTCTTTCGATACTTTCATCCAGTGCCTCGGAAGCGAGTCCGGTTGGAAATCCTACCCCACATGCCAAGGAACGCCCCGACCTACACTCGTGGACATACGTCAAGCACGGTGCTGACATGTGCAATGAGTCCGAAACAGAAGATGGTATCACCGATGAGGAGTGCAGCGATATGGAGATTGAGTACATTTCATTGCCGAAACTCAAAAGAGAGATCCGTTGAGCTGACCTCACGGGCAATCAAGTATTTCTGTGCTGCATGCCTCGACCCGCAGTGCCGGTCGATCAAATGTACAAGATGCAAGCCAGTGATGACAATGACGGGCTTGACCCCGTTCGACGCAAACAGCCGATACGACTACACAACCGGGCGGACCTCTGCGACCGGGAGAAGGCAGAGTATGGAGACCTACCTCCGCATCGACCTGGTAGATATCATCAAATACGCCTCGATTCGGAAGACAATCCACCGTGGGTGCACCCTTACAAAATGGACCCGAGTCGACTACATGAACTTCGACGACAATTGGACAAGGTGCATCGATCTGGTCGGATCAGACCATCCTCGAGTCCATACGGAGCGGCTTGCCTGCTGGTGAAGAAAGCTAATGGTAAATGGCGTATGTGCGTCGATTACCGTGCGATGAATACGCGAACTGTTCGGGATCGGTATCCCTTACCATCGATCCAATCCATCTTGAGCACACTGGGGGGTTCCGCCGTATTTTTGAAGATCGAGCTTGTTAGTGGGTTCCACCAGATCCAAATCCATGACCAAGATATCGACAAAACTGCCTTTAACACACAATTTGGCGCCTTCGAGTGGGTTGTTACGCCCTTTGGACTCTGTAATGCGGAATCGACGTTTCAACGCGTTCTGAAGGATGTCCTTCGAGACCACTTGGGGATTTTTGTATGGGTGTACATCAAAGACATCCTCGCCTTCTCGAAGGATGCGGACGAACGCCAACGACATCTCTGATTGGTACATGAACTACTCCGTCAACACCAGCTGTTTCCCCGCATCGATAAATCCACGTTCTTCAAGAGTCCAGTACCCTTCTGTGGATACATCATCCACAGCGATGGAGTACACATGGACCCCAAAAGATGAAACTCATTCGAGAATGGCCTCCGCCAACTACCGTTCATGAAGTTCGACAATTCATCGGGTTGTGTGGATTTTACCAGCAGTTTGTCGAAGGGTTCCAAGCTGTCGGACCTCCTCTGACCACAATGTTTAACGCAGACTTCGAGTGAGACCGGACAGCCGTACATCAAGCTTCTTTCGACAAGCTGAAGCAATCAATGATCCATGCGACACATCTGAGTGCTATCGACCCCGGACAACTGTATCACTTGTACACGGATGCTTCCAAAGACTGTGTGGGTGCTACGCTAGCGCAGCGATGTGCGCATGGGAAGTACAAAGGATATCTTCGACCTATTGCTTTCATGTCGCGGAAAATGCAACCTGCCAAAACTCGATACCTGATTCGAGAACAGGAGCTGTTGGCCATCGTGCTAGCCTTGAAACAGTGGTTTCATCTACTTTGAGGACCACAGCCGGTGCACGTGCACACTGACCACGAAAGTCTTCGTTATCTCAAGATATGCCCTCGACCGCTGACACCACAAGAAGCACGTTGGTCTCAGTTCCCTGAAGAATACAACCTCACGTTGTGGTATGTACTGGGCCTCGAGAATCCAGCAGCGGACTCCTGTTCCCGCCTGACTTCACGACAATTGATGGACATCGGAAATGCCACACGTACACGGGCCTTTGTAATACCCTTGGTGGAGAATTGGGCTTCACCGGAAGTAGAACCTGTCGATGAGTTCCTGCATGTACTCGAGGACTCGTTCTCGCACGATGAGGTGTGACCCCAGCCGTACGACCACCTGTACGTCTCGCGTCGAAGCGGATGCTCCGTGGGGAAGAAACCTGATGCTGACAAACATGCAGAACCAGCCCTCCAATTCGACACCGAACCCGCCGTCGAGCCGGAGGACCTGGAGCCACTACCGTCAAACGCAACAGCCGTCGAGCCGGAGGACCTGGAGCCAGTGCTATCAGAAGAGATTCTGGCTGAGGACTCACACCAACCAGAGGTACATCTCGATGATGCTGGCAAAGAGCCAGACATACCTGCGGACCCCGACGACCTTCCCGATGTAAGCATGGACCGACCTCTTCGAGTCACTTTTGGCAAAGAACTTCAATATGCTCCGACCCTGGCAGAACTGATCCGACATCGAGGTCACCTCCCCTTCTACAACTTCGCCTCCGGCTGCATCCGCACCCGCAAGTACACAGTCCGCACTGGAGCAGGCCTCACCCCCTTGCTGGAGCCAGGCAGCGGGGTACCCAGGGAGGAGCAGAAGGCCCCTTCCTGTACCTCCTCGTGACACTCCCCCTGGCCCTCACAATCGAACAGGATTACCCGGCCTACGCTGTAATAGATCTCTAGTTGTATCCGAATGAATGCCTCTTTGGTGTTTTAGATTATACTAGAAACCAGCAGAGCAACGAGGCGGTGCACACCAGATGATGATCGATCAATCCGTCCAAATCATGTAAGAACAAGGCCGTGCGGATCAGTGCAGTAATACTGCAATCAGGGCCAACAAAATCAGTCTTATTGATTTCTAATTTATTTTAGCACAGTTGGCGTCGCTCGCAATGCTCGCGATCTCTGCGACAGTCCTATTCAGTTACACTCCCCTTCTAAGACAGGAGAGGGACGAAACTGTCTGATGAGGCAAACTGCTCCATGGACCCACACCGGCTTTCTTTTGTTGGAAGGGACCCGGCACAGAGCAAACACCTGCATACACACTGACTGTCACTGGGGGGCACAGACGACAGGCCCAGCGACCTGAAATGCCCTACAGTACACCCTGGGGGTGGCTCACAATGTTTTACACTGGAGCTCCAACCAACATGCATCATGCACTGCATCCCTTGTCGCTGTCTGTGCTGTCCGGCTTATCCACACGGTGCCAAACACAAAAGCCAGTTTCAGAAATCTGCACTGACGCACTGGACCTGAGCTGTTGAAGCTGCACTGACACCCGGGCCTGCACCTGCGCTGGCAGTGCCCACGAGCAACCAATAAAAGACTGAAGGGCTCGACTGCCAGCAAAACAAAACAAAAATCCAAAAACAAATCCTGAAGCCGTACCTGAATTTCTGTGCAAAGCATGGCCATTCAATCATGTTATCCTGATCCCAATTCTCGCAGTACTCCTTCGGTTCAATGGAATCGAATCTGCCAGTTGGCAAAAAAAAAATTGAGAAAGTGCACCAGTGAGGCTTCACGTAAATTTGTGCACTGAGATGCGTACATGTTATTCACCTCACTGTAAATACATGGTCAAAACGCACGCAAGTCAAAGGGACAGAGTCAGAAGTAGGTGAGGTTTGTGCCACTGGTCCCCATGCCACAGGCAATGGTCTTAGTTGCCTGGTGATACACATGCCAGGCATATTGGCAGAACAAACAAAGAGGAGGCAGACAAACAAGAGGGGGGACACTCTGACTGGCTGACTGGATGACAGGCTGGCACACCAGTGCTCCAGACTGCCACTGCACTGCAGCAGAACATCTGCAGGACCAGCCTGTGAACTCAGATGCCTGTGATGTATGACTGTCTGTCTGGAACGCCTGCAGGACTTGTCTGCAACACACAGGCGTCTGCATGACCTGTCCATTATGTACAGACATGTGCAGGCCTCTGCAGACGTCTACAGGCCCTGTCTGTATGTCTGTATCTGTTTTCTGACGTCCCTGTGATCTACAGGCCCAGTGATCTATAATCTGACGTCCCTGTGATCTACAGGCCCTTTGATCTGTTGCCTGTGATGAGATAGGGGGAGTGGGGCATGTACGTTCCTGTCGAAGGCCGCCATTTACAAAAAAAAGGAACCCCAGAGGCCTATTGGGGAACTAACCCAGGCATGGGTCTGCAGGTCTCCCTACAAAAAAATAGAGACGTAAACACTTTCAGAAGCCTGCGAAAAAATAGCTAAACTGACTAGGCTGGTCTTCGAAATGACAGAGAAACATGCATAAATCACACTCCCCATCTAAGACAGCTAATCTGGAGCTGTCCTGAATCACTGTCATGCACTGGGGGGGGGGGGGGGGGCAGGACTGTCAATTCTGCACTGGGGGGGGGGGGCAGGACTGTCAATTCCCCACCTAGGGGGGGGGCAGGAACTGTCAATTTTGCACTGAGGGGGGGGGAGGCAGGAACTGTCATATCGGTCATCCCTGTCGTGTCTGTCATATCTGCACTGACACCTGCACCCTCACCTGCTCCCAGGCAACCCCAATCCTGCTGTATACAGCCCCTTGAAGCCTGAATGGCAGTTTTCAGGCAATCCCATGCCTGTACACACTGCCAGCACCTGCCCTGAGCCTTAATTAGCAACCCTGCATCTCCCACTTCTCTCTGATCACTGATCTTTTGATATCTGGATATCCTGATGTACCATCTCCGGATCCCGTGACCTCTGGATTGCCTGATTTCCGTTCTCTGGATTTCTTGATCTCTGGATTGCCGGATTTCCGTTCTCTGGATTTCTTGATCTCCAGATTGCCTGATCGCTGGAAATTCATGTCTTGCCTGCAGAGAGAAAGGAGGAACACTGGCGACGCCATGACAGAAAAGAGGAATGCACAGATGCCATAACATGCGACACATCCCGGATACCCACATCCAACCCGTGCCGGCGGCAGTATTTCAGGCAGTCCTCGTTAATATCATGTAAAAACTCACTGGCGTCATGCCACTCCGGCTTGGGGTATCCCTTGTATTTAACCAACCATTTTGAAACTTTTGGACGTGTTCGTTTATCCCGATGCCGATTCGCAAACTCCTGATGCTTTAAAATTTTTTCAATGATGAACGTTTCAGAATCAACCAAGGTCTCCTTATCTGCATAATAATGCAGGGGTGGGGCACCATGTTTAAGGGGGGGTAGGTATGGCTTCAAGCGCTTATCCTCCAACTCCTGTTCTCCGTACGGCCCAGCAACTCTATACTGGCCATCAGAGATCTGCTGCAAAATTTCAGCCGGACCAAGCCACAATCTGTCCAGCTTACTTCCAGAGCCCGGCTGGCGGTTCACTGGTATCCACACACGTTCTGCAGGCTGGAACACTCTTGTAGGGTGAGCCTTTTTGAAAGCTGCAGTCAATTTTGCATGTATCTGTGTGAGCTTGGTGCGGACATAATTCCGCTTGGACTCCACCAGTCTAAAAAACTGCAGCGCATTCTCAGACCCATGGTCAGCAACCAACGGGGGATGCTCTCCAAAGCCAGCGGGATCTCGCCCAAACAACAGCTTATGCGGGCCATAACCTGAGATAGCCCAGGCAAGTCGTTGGCTGACCAGATGGCAAGGGGTAACAAATCCAACCAAGTGTGCTTATGTTTTACCTTCTGTGCCGAAACTTGTTCCAAAAATTTACGTAAAGAATCTATCACAATCTGAACGGCACACTCAGCACGTCCATTACTACGGGCACGATATACAGGGGAACGGTATTCCTCGATACCAGACAATTTACAGAAAGTACTGAAAAAGGAAGCATCAATGATTTTATCATTGTCGCTAAAATTTTTCTTTTGGTAATGCCATTGAAGCCCTCCTCCATCTCGGGCGTCCAATCAATGGCAGCCTGTATAGGGGTGAGGCGTATGCGTTTACGCTTCTTGGGGGGTAGGCCACTACAATCAGAGTTGGTGGAAACATTATCCTCATACAAATACTTACCCTTCAAGGCATCCATAAGTGGTGCCGCATACTTAGCATAGTTTGCAATGTACATACTATACCGATTGGCTAAACCAAGAAAGCCCTTCAAGGCCTTAGCGGTCTTAATGGTATTCTTATCCCATACCCTCAACGCCTCAGTTTTGGCTGGACTAGGGAAACACTGACCCTCACGCAATACATGTCCTACATATTGCACCTGGCCCATCAATAATCTACACTTTTCAGGTTTGACAGTCAAATCAGCCGACGCCAACGCTTGCATCAGCTCACGTAAACACAAATAATGAAAGTATAACTGATCCGATAGAGAGGGACTCTCAGGAGAATGATAAAAAAATTCTGACTGCATATCAGGGTTGGGAGAACCATCAGGAGGGACCGGGGGCGTGGAAAAACAAGGCTGCAAAAATGCTGACTGATCATCCAGAGCATGGCTATCAAACAACTTGCCCTTGCCACGCGCAGAAGGATCATACTTGCAACTGTGACCAGTGCTGGTCAATACATCATCAATGTATGGGTCACTGAAGGGGCAATTACGGACCACCCACTGAACTAGACGCTGAAACACTTGTGGCCCGACTTTAACCCCCATCGGTAGAACCTTCCACTCATACACACCGAAAGGGGTAATGGAGGCCGTCCGATGCCAACACTCCTCTTCCAGGTGCATTTGATTGAAGCCATATTCCAAGTCAATCAGGGAAAAAATAAAATTTCCCTGTTGTTTGGCTATCTGTTCCTCAATTACAGGCAAAGGAAAATTTTGTCCCTTCAATTGCGTATTTAAATACCCGTATTCAATCACCAGACGCCACTTGCCATTCGGCTTGGGCACTAAAAACGCCCTACTGACCCATTCAGTTTTCCCTTTGCACTCCTGGATCCATCCCCGCTCCTCGAACCCTTTGACCTTCTCGGCCAGCACCAGTTTCCTGACTCCCACCGTACATATATCTTTGCAGCTATGGGGGACAGGGTTGTCAATAAGATTCAACCTAACCTTCGCAAAATCACCCCTTCTGCTGTTATCAATCTCATCATAATTTTTACGCGTAAAAACACTGCGATGAAACTCTGATATGAGCGCCTCCCGTAAATGTGTACACTCAGGGAATTGCTCATCAGCCTGCACAACGGAATATACACTGCATGTGAAATTATCTCCAGCCACCTGGGTACCACGCTCTACGGTGTCCGGCGGCGAAGAATAATAATCAGCAGAATCAGCGCCACTGTGAATAACACTCACATGGGCGTCAGAAAGACCAGAAAGGTCCATCCAGTACAACTGATCTATCTCAGAGAGGGGTTTTTGGGGGCACTGTCGGCGACCCTTACGCAACTGTCGGGCACCTCGACGCCTATCATGACGCAGTAGCCCTGAATCAAGTAAAACATAATCAGGATGAGGTAAATCAGTTGTGACTGAATCAACCTGGACATCGCAAACAGAATCAGAACCCAGTTCAGATTGGGGTGGGGTCTCAGCGTCAGACTGATGACACTCTGATCGCTTTTGATCACCCTGAGGGTGGTTATATGCATCATAATATACTACACGGATATCGGTACAAGTGGGTAAAAATTTACCATTCAAATCCTCGTACAACAGGGATCCGGCTGGTACATCCAGCCAGTCTACTACAACCTGACCCAACAGCCACCACCAACTGGCCTGTTTGGTGGTGGGCACAAAAGCAATGCCTCCATTCCCCTCAAAAACTGTTTTCTGCACCACACGCGGCCACAGATGATGTGGGGGGTGAACCCATTAACTCTCAAGCCCCCAGTTCTCATGTAACCCATCATTGCATTCCTTCCGAAAATTTCGAAAACCATTCACTGCAAAAGCATCACAGGTTATAGGCATTTGAAGCTTTTCCATCCATGAAGACAGAGATTCTACGATTGAACGACGAATATTATACTTACGACTACCCCACACACGCTGAACATTGCAACTGGGTCCACGTAATCTAGCCTGGTGCCTTTCCATCGAAGAAAGAACACATGAATACATACAAGCTGGTGGTCGCACAGGCCACTGCCGAATCAATTCAGGAAAATTTACTTCAGCAAGACTCCGATGTGGAACGGTATCCACATTCACCGACCTTATCTCCCTATGGGGTGAGAACTGCAGGTTCCTGGGATATCCTCATCCAGCCATAACGTAATCTTGGGCCCAATTCCCCTGGTGACTCGAATCAGTATCCATCTCATCACTCATACATTGGTCCTCCGACGTGTCCAAAAAATCGTCATTCAACACTGCATCAATAAGCTTGTCGGGCAAGAAATCCTGAGTGACTCCTGAAGGTGGACACGTAATCGTCCTAACAGAGGGGCGCAAGACTGCCCCTGAAGGAGGGTCGCAAAAGACCCTAGAGTACAGTAAACTCCCTTGATGACAATGCATCCAGATTAGATATAACAACAGGACGATATCCTGACAAAATTGGGGCGCTGAACTGCCCCGCTTGGAGGGCACAATACTGCCCTGTAAAAGAGGCTTTCCAGCCTGAGCATCAAAAAAATGTAACAAAGAGGGACCAAGACTGCCCTGTAAAGTAGGCTTGACAGCCTCACCTAACAGCACACTAAAAATAATACTGTACAACACAGTGGTTGAAAGTACAGAACACACATTACTATGTACACCATGTGTGTGTGCGTGTGTGTCATTAGCTTCACTTTTTTCTACTGCAGGCGCAATGGGGCGCACACCAGTGCTTGCAAAGCCGTGGTCTCCCCGGACAGACGGTGGCAGCTCAGCAACTTCCTTGGCTGGAAGTGCATTGGGGACAGGCGGAACGATCAGTTGGGCGAGACGGTCACCGGCAGAAACTGACTGAGATTCATCACCGGTATTCTCAAGCAGGACTTGCAAATTTCCTCGATAGTCCGCATCAATGACACCGGCACGCACATGTAACTTTTTTCTGACAGCAAACCCACTGCGGGACGCAATCTGTGCATATGCGTCTACAGGAATAGCTACAGCAATATCCAGTGGCACCGGAATCTGAGATTTGGCTGGCACCACAAAATCGCGTGGCGATCTCAAGTCAAAACCGGCGGCATGTTCTGTGCCACGTTCAGGCATGCAAGCAGTAGATGACAGCCGCTTCACCATTATAAAGTCGACAGGCACCAGAATTTCACTCAGCCTGTCACCTGTCAGCAAATTGATAGCCCCAACAGGAAGCGGCTGGAGCCAATCATCTGCTGAGGCTGTCCCCACAGTTTTCCAAGGCGTCTCATTGGGTAGATGCCTAGAATTAAAGGGGTTAGGGTCACACCATAACACAGGACGAATTCGTTCTGTCAACCTGATCTCCGATGTTCTGTCACCCTTGGATTCTGATTCATTGTTGAAACCTAAGATGGCAGTCACGTGGTGACAGGATTGGCCTGAAGCAGGGGGAAGGAGAGGAAAACACAGCAAACACCAAGCTGCAGAAACGACAGGATTCCTGAAATGTACTGAATGTTGCTTGGAAGGGTGACCAGAGCGTCGCATTATGGGCGACATAGGAAAGCCCAGGACCACCTGCTGCAATGTGGCCTTCTGGGCAATAGCACATACACAATGTGCCTCAATGAATTGACATTTGACACAGCGTTTCTTGTGACCTCCTCGGAAACACCAACAATCTTCTACTGGTACTAACAGTTCGACAGATGGTATAAAAGCCAGGGCGTATTGTGAAAAGAATGGGAATCCCAAAAGAACGCGATTGCCAATATCCGCCAAATATATAAAAACATTGTGACAGCGGAATAAAACTGGACCGCGTTTACCCATAATAGGAATGTCCATGGTGACTATGACTCCCTTGTCACCACCGGGAATGGGGGTACGCCGTGCACCCACCAGCCGCACTGCACGTGGTGCTTTTTCAACCACACTCTGGGGAAACAACTGTCTGCCGCCAACCGCCATAATTTGACACCCAATATCACTCAAAGTGGTGACCTGCAAAGGGGGGAGAGAAAAAGATTTCCCAAAATGTATTGCAGCATCCACCAATGATTCCCATTTGTCATTGGGTCCCTTCACACTCAAAGGCTTAATGGGATATCTATCCCTGGTCGGCAATGCACTGGCTGAAAACGTCGCAGACTGTTTAACAGAAAAAATGGGAACACTCAGGTCTGCGTGTGCAGACCGCAAAAAAACCCACTGTGTGGCTTGGCTGGTGGCTTGTTGGGGGGGGGGCTCGGCCAACAGGGCTTCATCGGATCCCTGAGATCCGTTTGCTGGCCCCCCTCCGTCCTACTCAGAATCCTCCTGTGGCACCTGTATTTCGATTTCTTCAACCTCAAGAATCTTCTTAGGCGCCATGGGCTTATTCACATACCGTTTCCCTGTAACCTTCTCAATGTCCTTTGTCAAGGACCTCGAGGTGGGGCACTCAGAGGCCATGTGCCCGCGCCCCTGACAATTATAGCAGATGACGTCAGCGGTGAGGGTTTTATCATATTGGCGCGCAGAGTCAGCACGAGATCTGTTGCGCTCACTGCCACGGCGCCCAGATTGGCCATCACTCCTAATACCACTCCTACTCCTATCACGATGACAATCACGATCACGGTCCCGACCACGATCACGGTTACGGTCCCGGTCCCTGCTGCGACTACTGTCACGGTCACTGCTGCGACTACGATCACGGTCCCTGCTATAACTACGGTCCCGATCGCGACTTTAGCTCTTTCCATCGCCAGAACGGCCACAATCCCGATCTTGATCACGGCTTAGGTCCCGATCTCGACTCCGGCTTCTATCACGGTCCCGAGGCGATTTACCATAGCGATCCCGAGACGAGGTACGATCACGCGAATAGCTGCGCCTCCGGTCCCGTGAGCCATATGTGCGATCCCTATCACTACGACTACGATGTCGATCGCGGTCGCCATCACAGGAGTATCGGCGCTCCCGGCTACGACCTCGGTCACCCATGTATTCACCCCGGCCCCTACCATAACTACGCTCGCGCTCACGTCCCGAAACCTGATGAACACCAGCAGAACTTGAGTGTAACAAATACCGTTCTGCCCAGGTGCTCTGTCGATGGGCAAGGAGAGAGGGCATAACAAATGCATACACTTCCATGTATGTAAATTCCTTGCCATACACTGCCATATGCTTGAAAAGCTCGTTCTTGATTAAAGCCCAATGGTGTGTTTCCCCATGGACCCGTGCAATTCCCTTGCAGTACTCACATATGATGCGGGTGATGTCAGAATGGGCATCCCATTGTGTCACGCCACCCCGCACCTGACGTCCATGTCCAATAAAGCATGTAAAACATTTATACCACTCTTCAGGTCCCACATCCCCTTCCAACTGCAGCGCCTCCCAAACACGCTTAGCAACATAGGGGTTGGAGACACACATCCCAAAGGCAGACACAATGTGCCACAACTGTTGAAAGGTGAGCTTTTCCCGACGCAATTGCTCGCCCGAGAACTTCTGTTGATCCACTGGTTGTGTAGACACCAAAATGCGTTTTTGCATGTCTGCACTAAACCTGAACCCGCAAATATCGTACCAGTCACGGTACAACACCAACCAGTCGAAAAATGGTTGTTTCTCCGGGTCATACAAGGGAATGCGATATTGCTTTTACAGGGTAGGGATGACAGCCGGGTCAATCCAGCTGTCAGGCTTTGAACTAAAAACACCATGACTTCCATCAACTTGATACTGTTGTCCCTGGGGCACACTCTGAGGAGTGAACTCCACACTAACCTGACGAACCTCGGAAAAAGCCAAATCGCCATCGGGCACACCGCTCAGAACTCTGTCCCGTTTCTCCGTGTTCGTTAGTGCCCGAGAAGGAATGCTTTTACCTTCTTCATCCAATAGCCATGCTGTTTGTGAAGGAGGTTGTTGGGGAGTTGGTGGCGAGGGAGGAGGCGGGGATGGTGCTGGTGGTGGTAGGAATGGGTGTGGCGTGGACCACGTATTTGAAGCTTCATTGTGATGTGAATTTGTGGCATACGGGGTATGCACAAACGACTCGTGGGCACTTGGTGCACAGGAAAAAGGTACCTGTGTTTGCTCTTGACTTGGAGCGCCATTGTTGTTGCGATGGTCACCATCACTATTGCCTTGCGTAGTCGAATTGCCTACACCACGCAAAGATATCTGAGTTTGCAGTTCCTCAATCTTAGCAAGCAACTTGGACTCACGAGCGTCAAAGGCGTCTCGCAATCGAAATTCCAAACTTTTCTCACGCTCAAGAGCTTGCCCTTGAAATCGTTCTGTGATGCCACCGAACTTATCCTCCAGCTCCTGCACTGCACTCAACAAGTCAACCGGCACCGGGCCTTGTTCAATTTGGCCCGCTAACTTCAATTGATGCACCGGTCCTCAGGCGCTCTAATTTTTGTGGCAAACATAGGCACATCAAATGAATGCGGTGGCGGGTTTGGTGGCGGATTTGGCGGTGATGCACTTGAAGAAGCCTCGTGCAAAACACCAACATGCAAACAAATTTTTTTCTCCACATCTTCGAATTTTTTTTCAATCGCATCCACACGGCGAGCGTTGTCACCGGCTTCCAATGTGGCAAACTGAGAAAGGGAACCTCATATTTGGTCTCCGTTTGCAAACGCAAATCACCAATGGTGTTCTCATATGCACGTGTGACATTGGCAGTATTGTCACAAAGAGATGTTGCAACATCGGTTTTAAGTGCAACCATGCTCTCATTATGAGGAGTCTCAAGCCCATCAATGACATCATCAATGCCGTTAACACGATTATCAAGGTCCTCACACCGCGAATGCATCTTGTCTACTTTGGAAATCAAACCATCAATATTTCCCGTGTGATGAGAGGGAACACCACTCTCCATTTTCTGCACCCGCGCATCTAAGTCACCTTGAACCTTGATGGAATTGGAGATCGCACTCTGCAACTCGGGGATTACCCGTGCAAGAGGAGAATAGGAGCTCTCAAATTGTCCCAGTTGAGTTTCGAGATACGTGTATTTTTTTCACATGCATCCAATCGAGCCTTACACGAGTGTAAATCGTGAGACATTGCATCAAGTCGTTGCAAAAAAATGGAAACTTGACTCTCATAATGAGCAACGCGAGAATCATCATGGGGCGGATCGCCGCCGAATTGTGGTGAAGCAATTAATGTAGGAACCTCTTGTTGCAGTTCACTCAACCGAAGTTGCACGCCACCGAAATCGAGTGTGGCACGCTCACGCCATTGTTGAAACGCCTTCACCGTGACAAAAGGCTCTCGAAGACGTGACTCTACGGAATTTTTTTGCCTAACAACTTTTTCAAATTGTTCCAAGTGAACCAAAGTGGAAGACATGCGAAGCACTTGGCCAACTTTGTCACGACAATCATCAAGGCCACTATCAAAGCGTGCAATGTGTGCGTCTTAATGATTCAACTTAGCTTGAATTGCGCTTGTACTTTCGTTCACATAAGACACAACCTCTTGTTGCATTTTGGGAGCATAATGGTTTTCGATTGTGTCTACGGTTCCTTGCAGCAATTGAACACGAAAGGATCGCATCTCTTCCCTTATGTCATTAAAATGGATTGTATTTCCCTATGAACCGAACCATGAACGGAGTCAGTTTCGGTACAAAGGTTCTCCGAAGCATCGCGAATGACTCCCAAGGATTCCATCCATGTGGATTGAGACAAATAAACAGTAGGAAGGACCGAAAATTCATAATCATACCGAGAGAAGCGTTGGTCGTCTTCCCATCGGCGCATATGCGCTTGATTCGCCAACTCGGTCACGACTTGTTTTGCTTCCTCAAATGTCGCCTTGGCATAGTCGAACTCACCACGTGTCACTAGAGTTGAGAACAATTCGGTGAAACTCAAACCTTCTCGGAAGTCTTATTTGCAATTCGAACACCATGAGAAATGTCGCCCATGCAAACAATGAGTTGTTCAACCCGCTCTTCTGTCGTTGTGACATGTGGCGCATTGCGTTCAACAATTTCAAGTCGGTTCAAAATTTCCCCAAGGGCTGAAGTGACACGCCAATATCGTTCCCCATTTCTGGCTCGAAGCTGTTTGTGGGCTTGACCAAATTCACTTCGAATATCATTGTTCATTTGTCCATATATGGCAACAACTTGTTGAAATTGAACATCAACACGATGCTCCAATTGTAGAATGGATAGTTGCCACGAGGGAGCCGACCAGGAAGAAGGCATAGGCTCAAATTGAGCCGGTGGACTCGTGAGTGACGTTTTTGTGGGACCAAAACGCAAGCGATGAGATTTCAAAGGCGTCCCATATTGTGGCATTGTGGAGAAAAATGGTTTGAGAGACTCGTTCATGTCATTCAAGTCAGCCTCGTCATTCTCATCGAGCATATCATCCATGTCATTCAAGGCTTTCATGTCATTCAAAGGAACTCCACCCACAGGATCATTAACAAGCATACTACCATGTAATAGATCTCTAGTTGTATCCAAATCCATGCCTCTTTGATGTTTTAGATTATACTAGAAACCAGCAGAGCAACAAGGCGGTGCACACCAGATGATGATCGATCAATCTGTCCAAATCATGTAAGAACAAGGCCCTGCAGAACAGTGCAGCAATACTGCAATCAGGGCCACCAAAATCAGTGTTCTTGATTTCTAATTTTTTTTCGCACAGTCGCCGTCGCTCGCAATGCTCGCGATCTCTGCGACGTTCCTATTCAGTTACAACGCACCCTACCCCCTTCTCTCCCCCCTGGTGGGCGTTTGCGGACGACACCAACCTCACGGTCGCACACACCCCACACGAACCCCACACCCCAGACCCCGGACCAACAGTCACCCAGCAGGCCAACTACTTACTGGATGTGACCATCTCCTACCTCTCCCGCAACAACCTCATCTACGTACCTGTGGCTCCGGGACGCGGAGACGCACGCGCAGCCCCCCGGCACGCACCTCCTCCTCACCCTGGAGGGAGAGGCCGCCGTCGAAAACGTCCACACAGCAGAAGGAGAGGACTACGTGACGGCGAACGCAGACACCGCAGTATGGCTACACGCTCACGAGCACACCACACCCCCCACCGTAGTACCGGGGTCACACCCCTGGCACGTGGTCATCGTGCGACTGCCCACAGGAGCAGACACAGGAAGCGCCCAACAGGGATGGGCGGACAGGTGGGCACACGTGTGCACCACCCTACACGAAGGGCTGCACAGACCCTCCCTCACCAGTCACACCCTCGAGCCGGCCCCCACCACGGCCGAATCCCACACCGGGGCGGCCCCCCCCGCCGGAGTCTGGGCCTACACGCGCACCCTCCACCGCGAGGCAGCGGAAGCCCTCAAGACCGCCATCTCCAACCACCAGGGCCTCGTGCACACCCCCCACGATAACACACAAAAGGGCTACACCCTATGGTGGCACCACCCCGCACCAGAAGGGGGCTTGCAACCACCGGCAGACCAGCCTGGCATCGGCCCAGACCTCACGGCGATCGCCCGCGCCGTCACCGCCATGGCCCAGCAAGTTGGGGCGCCACCCCAGTGGGCACCGTCCATCATCAAGGAAACGGCGGCACGCCACAACCCAGCTTTCGCACACTTCCGGGGACGCCCCATTCATCCCACCCTACCGGACCTCGACCTCCCCGCCCACGATGCGTTGAAACCAGACCGGGTGGTCAGGAGCAGAGGTCGCAGTGGCATGGGCAGCAACATTGCTTGGCATAGAAGACATAACGATAGTGTTGACTGAATAGTATCCTGCAAACAAATATGGTACACATAGCCAATGAAATACCTGATATGCACATATGAGAAATCCACCCTATCATCCACTAATTGATATAACTACTAAACATCCAAGAATGCCTTATCCATCCCACATCCTATGTTCCTAACAAGGAAATGGAATATGATATACCCTATCCCACATATATCCCATATATAGGGCCAAATAATGCTCCCTTAGGGGTAAAATGCCAGGGTAGGGTTGTGACCTGCTTCACCCCCCCACTTAAAACGACTGCCACGGGCAGGAAGTACACGCCCAAGAGGAACGTAGCAGTCACAAACAGCAGCAAATCCAGGGTTAGCAGATTCCCTCTCAATGGGAATCGAACCTACGCAGGCGGTTTCGGAGCCGGCCGCACGGCCGCTGTAGTAGCTCCGATCGGTGGGAATCGAACCACCGCTGAAATCCAGAAATTGACAAACGGGATCCCGCAGGTCCCGCAATAAGTAGTAGGCGAAATCGCGAGCTGTTGCGCGTAGAGTCTGGTCCCTGCGTGTCGCATGAGGCATGTGGGGTTCAGCAGGTAAGGGCAGGTAGTTTTTCAAAGAATTAAAACTAAAGGCAAAGTGAAATCACACTTTTAAACAAAACTGAAGGTAATGGTACATGCGAAGCGGTGCGACGCGAAAGTGCAAAAATTTCACATGTTGAAAAAGAAAAACTGCCAGGAGTATTGACGGGAATGTCCAACAGTAACATAGGACTGTGCCTGCACAAGGGAGCACGTGGGGAAACAACGATAGAGGGCAGGGATGCATGTCTGACTTGTGCTCGCCACTGCCTTGTGCATGCCTAGGTCACTTAACAAACACGGCCACGATGGCCCACCGTGCGCGCGGTAGCTCACTAACTAGAGGAAAGAGGCCACGATGGCCTCAGGGTAAAAGAACCGCTGTAAACACTAGGCACAAAGAGAAACACGGGTACGATGCCCACACTTTCCACCTTCGTGCTTTAGACAATTTATGAGGGCTTGTATGGTGTTGATGCCGCTTGATGTGCTTGACCTAACGCTTGTAGTAATGAGTGAGCTCTTGCTTGTAAGATGTAAACTTGCTTGATTACTTGCTTGTAAAAGACCGAGACAAGGCCTAGCCAAAGGCCCACTTGTCAAACTGACCCGACACACAGCAAAAATGAAACGAAGGCCGGTGTGCCTTGTGTGTGGATTGCCGGAAACCAGCCACGGCTGTGGCTAAATGCTACGGGCACGGCTCAGCCAAGGGCCGTGTCCGTGTGGATGCTTTAGCATGTGTGTCACACGTGATGCACCACGTAGAGGGTAAAGGAGGAGGTACGGAGATGGGATGAGGGTGTGAGTAGACACACTTAAATAGACAAACCTCATAACCATGTAATAATAACCTGACCTCACTGCTAACCCCTCACCTAGGAGCCATACTACGTATATATATCATATATACACATAACAGAGCGATGCACACCGACAAACACAAGACAAACTTGTGCGCGCACACCCATTGGCAGGGCCCGGGGGCACACACTCGCCCGGAGGGCATCACAGAGTGTGGGTCTCGCGGTGGCAGCCTTGGGGCACGTGATGGTGGCACTCCACACATACGGCACGTGCAAGAGCTTCCACAAACTACTCACGTACACACAACAAACAGTAAGCATATCCACAATAGAACACGTGTATAGATACGCCACCTTGTTGCTTGGTGTTCGTGTGTGTCTTGGGGACGTGCGTATAAACACTTAGGTTAGCTTGCGTGTTACCTTTGTCGGTGGGTGTGCCACCGGCGGGCCGTAGCGCAGGGGGTCACCTCCAGGTTGCAAATTGGGGAGGTCGCCCGTATGGTCCCGCTGGTGTATCAGCCCACCCTGCTCCCCGGGGGCACGATGACACTCCCCGAAGGAGTTTTACTCCCCCAACCCCTCTACACCGTGTATGACGGATTCATGTTTACACCTCCGTGTGTAAACTTGGGCCGGTGTACACGGTTACAAAACCCCAAAGGTAGGTGTCAACCTAGGTCTTGCTTGTTCGGGGGGCGGGTGATAACCAACGTAATAGGCAACCATATAATCCCGTAATTAAATTAATGGCATGCGCACACACACACGCTACCATTGGCCACGGGCACACCCGGTTTTGGTGTGTCTCGGACAGAGAGACTCGTGTGTGTTGTGGAAATCCAAGTCCACGCACGGGTCTCTATAAAGAAAAATGCCACGCCCATATCCCAACCCGTTTGGTTGGGTGTTGGGATAGAGGACCCCTCGGGTGTTGTGGAAATCCAAGTCCACTCGTGGGGAACTCTAGAGAAAACATTAATATACATATTCTCTCATAAACATATGCATGTGCACACTCGCCCTTTTAATCATATTGTTTGTTCCCTCTCGTTGCAGGCAGGAATTCCCCCGCGAAATTCATCAAGGACATGAAGAGCACACCCAGCCAGCATGCGGCCCCATGCAATGGCAGTGGAGGGTACCCACTCCCAACCCGGGCACGCATAGCGACCGGGGACGAATACCCAGGCGGCGGAGACGGCCCAAATCCGCAACGCCACTCTCTGCCTTTGAAGACCCCACCCACTCATAGAGTGACGGGGCAAAGGCACCCATTGCAATTCATATTAGAATACTTGTATTGTAGAGGACGACCCCTCCCTCTAGGCTTAAGTCCTCGCCGTATGTAGTGGCAATTTTGCACGCCACGAAATTTTTTCCACGTAATGTGAGCCACACGAGTACTTCGTACCTTGTATACCTACCCTCGTGTGGACAAGGGCAAATCGGTGGAAAACCATCACGCCCAACACAAAAAGAGAAAATGGGTTGTACCCGCCAACCCAACGAAGTTTTCAAGCCTTCGCCAATTTGAGCAAATGATTTAGCTGGTTGGCTTGGGTCACGGGTCAGGGACGGTCGTGGGGTCGTGGTTTCGGTACGGGGCGGCACTCCGAAACCTTGCAAACACCACCATGCGCACAACCCGGCAGAGTCTTCGGGAAGTGCTTGCCACGTTGTTAGTGACGCGTTCCCGTGGGGGGCCGGCCACGGGACGCTGCGGTGACACGCACAGGTGAGCAGGCAGGCAAGGCACTACGCTCACAAGGGCATCAATACGCCTGTGTCATGTGACAAAGCGTTTCAGAATCCTTGCCACTCTGCAAAGAGGGAACGAAAGTATGTACAGCAACACATCAGGATATGTACACATGGGGTTAAGACTGGACTGGGGTAAGGACATCACAGGACCATAGACACTCAGTCCCAACTCATATCCCAATCCCAGGTCCGACCCTCACAGTGGCTGATGGGGGCGGGGGCTCAAACACAACCCATGCCCTGCTCAGTCCGGACCCTGAAACCCTGCCAATGGGGGAGGTGTCCCGCCTAGCCACAGGCGAGTTCCTGGGAACCAAGGAGCTCCTAGGCCAACCGACAGTGGCTCCCTATGCTCCCTTAACGGCAGGTCCCAACTCCTCTCTGAGCCAGAGATATGGCCCCGCCATTATCACCCAGGAGTTGGTAGCTGAAAATGGGCTGTTTCAGCCCAAACTGAAATTAACTCCAAAATTCCCAAAATTGACCCCTGGTCCGGACCCGTCAGAGGTAGGGACGAGGCAACTGACCCTATGCCCTTCGAGTACAAACTCCCTGGAGCCCTCACCCAACCTGGTTCCCTCTGAGGTCCCGGCATCAGGGCAACACGGATGAGTCAGGTGGGGCCATGATGCCAAAGTCACCAAAATTGGCGTCATTCCCACGCGTGGCTCGCCCGGCCAAGGTAAGGCCAATGGCTCACAGGGTAGGAGGCAGGACCTAGGACTTATGTCTGAGTGTACAACTTGGATTTAGGTCCGGGCTCCCTATGGGCTTAGAGAAATGGGGCCGCCAATTGACCACACGGAAGGGGGAAATTGGGGTCCCAAAATTGGGTCATTTTGGCTGCTTGAAATGAGCCAAAATTCGGTGTGCTCCCAATAGTATATCTCCACGCCGGCTTGGAGATCGGATCTGTTACTCCATACGCGATCCACCGGGAGTCCAACAGAGACTCCCATGCCCTTGGCTCTCAAAGATCTCCATGCCACTCGGCGTGGTGACGATCCCAATTGGGTTCACAAATGTCAAAATTGCAAAATTGCCCGCACTCACTTTGGGCTAGCGCCATAACGAAGGTGGCTCCGCTTCGCCCACGTGGTGTGTGGACCATGGGGACCAATGTCCCTATCACCCATGTCATATATGGTCCATTGGTCCAAGCGTCCGGCGTGCACGAAGGTTAGAACATGGTGCACGGCGGGCAGCAAAAGTGGAAAATTGCACAAAATGGCCAAAAGTGCGCACACTCATGGTTAGGGCAAATGAGGCACATGCCCGACTCGGACCGGAGTGTGCCATAGGATTGGTATCAAGTCATGTTGGTCCAACATATCTTTTGGGCGTCGCCCAACTCCTCCGATATTGGGAATGGCAGGGTCGCCAAGTGAGCCCATGATTTGGGATAGTCCCAAATCGCCAACATGGCGGCCACGGTATGCCAAGCCTAAGAGGAGTTATTCGCCGGGTCCAAGATATGTTGGGCACCGAAGTATGTACCCTCATGTCATACTTGGGTCATGATGTCAATTGAGCGCAACGTTGAGATACACGGTCGCCACTTGACATCATGACGGGCCAAAAATGGCAAAATTGGCACAAGCACACACAAAAGTGCCTTGAAAGGTGCATAATTATATTATAATATCTTCGGCTTGGATCGTGCAATCACTTAATCCTTCTACACACAATGACTTGACACCAATGACCTTCGATCCCACATATGTGCTCCACTTGGGGCGCCTTGAAAGGTTACGAGCGCTACTTCCCAAGTGGGCACATGAAAATATGGAAAATTGCAAAACACACACCTTGCTCCCAACGCATCGCTTTGGGATCGCCACACAAGCTTCCCTTCACGAAGGTTAGGCTTGCAATTGATCGTGGGGAGTATGGAGAAGGGGCTTGCACAATATGAGGTCCATTGGCGGGCTTGTCTTGGAGCAATGGACCCGCCAAATGGGCACGCAACACAACACATGGCACATACCACATATTGCCCAAAAAGGCAGCTCCCACCACGATATGTCATGCCCCTCCAAAGGCATAACTTTGTGTCAATCGCTCATAGGAACTCAAGGAGAGTTCCTATGCAACACCAACACTTGCGCGCTACACTCGAAAGTTATCTTAACGCACGCAATGTCATGACCAAAGAGTTATAACGCAAACTCTACCCTCTTGACCATGATCCATTACACTAGCGCGCACGTGTGGAAACGCAAGGCATATGATGCTTCCTAAAATACGTCGGGAGTATTGTGAATACATCCCACGTTTCCTTATTGTCATTCCTCGCAAACAACACGATATATGACCTTCACAAGTGGCCTCACGAATCAACTTTGTTTTGCCCATATCTTTGAGACAAATGGGGGGCAAGAGAAAAGGAAAGTTGATTCGTGCATAGGGAAGCACGTAGGTCCACTCGAAGGAGGTCAAATCAAGTGCGGGGATGTCGAAGTCGAAAATCCGATTTCGACATCCTGAAAAATTCTGATTAAGGTTGCGAGTATTAATTATGAAAATTGCGGAAGCATCCATGCAGTTCCTGGCGACTTTGGAGCCTTCGTGACGGATTGCGTTAAAATTTCCATTATAAACAGTTAAACTGGCGGTTACGGTAAAGTCGCGAACCAACCGCCAGCAGTCAAAACAGTGAGTATCAGAACGGAAGCGTAAAAATTGACGGAAACAATATGAAAATAAAACCCTGTTGATTCCTGATATTCTGATACACAAATCTCCGCTGGCGGTGCATCGGTTGCCGATGCGGGGCGGCACGGCACGGAACACGCCGTACATGGGGTTAGTGGACCGGAGACCGGTTGTATGCCGTAACCTGGCCATGGGGTTGTGGGTACCGCTTCACCCCCCTCCTTAGAGCAAACCCTGGGGGGGCTCGATAACGGTCATGCATGGCAGCGGGTACCCAGGACCATCCTCTGAAGGGGGGGGGGTGTCACATCCTCACTTCAGTAAGTCACAGTAAGATAGGTACGATGCCGTATAAGCTCGTAGCACATGTATAGTATCAAGTATCAAGTATCAAGTCCCGGGTCCTGGCGGCGATTGTTCGGCATCCAAAGGACCCGTTAACCCATACCAGGCGCACCGGGTGCCGGCTGCTACGGTCACCACCACAGTGGCAGTGGCATACACGGCCAACATAGGCGACACACGACGACCGAGGTGGTCCCACAAGTCGAGAGCGACCACAAAGATCCATCAGGCTACCCCAAGCTTCCCAAGGCCCGCCGACTGGGGAGAGTCCCCACGGGTCCTTCCTCGGGCGCACCATGTCCATATCCATACGACGCGAGTCCAGAGTGCCATAGTCGAACTCCTTAAGAACCCCAAATCTTAAGGGAACTCCTCCTGAAGGGATCGGGCATCAAGGCCGTCTTTTCCCTCGCCCTACTGCCACGAAGGCCATACATGAGGGAGTCCTCATGCAGTGTGGGCGGAGGCGTCGACTCCTCAAACCACCAGTTTCCCAGGCAGACTGACCGAGGTCAGGAGCACCGGAGGCCGCCATCCGAATGCAAGTGCGTCTGCGAATCGGTAGGCTCAGACTGGGACTGACAGTGGCGGACCGCTGGGAGTGTAGTCGGGCAACTGGGCTTCCCGCCTGGCGCCATCAGGATCTCCACACACACAGCGAATAGGGCAACACGGTATCACGAGCACTCAAACAGTAGAATCTGTAATCAAGTACTGGTCCAGGCTGGACCAGGCTGTATGAACATGTACACGGCGACTCAAGGCGCCTCTGTATCCCGATTCGTGGTGAAAAACAGTCCATCCCTCAGCGATGGGCTGACGACACTTAACATACAAATGCACATATCCTGGAGGGCAGAAAAGCAAAACAAGCCAGGTAAATAGGCGTGTAAACACACTCTGGACAGAGTGCCAAACCACGCCACGGTCAGGATAAGGCAAATGCAGGAGGGTGGACGGGAAAACGCCTGAGTTCAGGCCATATATAGTCTGCAGACACACGTCGACTGGTCTGGATCCCGCAAATGCCATGGGACCAGACCACACACCAGAAATCGCAATGCCGATGACAGCGGCATCCGTTGCGCAACGTCGTATGGGCTTCAAGGCCCCAAGAGCTCAGAATTATGAAGGTCAATCGCCCTACCTGGTTTCCCAAGGATTCAGCAGGGGGGGGAGTGACGAGTAAAAGAAGAGAGGGGCCATCCTCCTCTGGACTCAGCAGGGGGGGGTATATGGCCCCTCTGTCACCAAAAGATGGAAGAGAGCAAGCAAGTAAGGGACGATTCGTCGGCCTCACAAGCGCTCAAAACGCATCAGGGGAGAGCTCAGGGCGCTGATCAGGCACCTTTGGCTGCAATCGCCCGGGTGAGTGCTGCCAAGTCCGAAACGTGGATCTTGGTCTTGTGCTTGCGGATGTACTCCATGAAGGGAGTATTGACCCGCGGCACAAACGAGGAGACGGGTTCCCAGGTGTCGTGGGACGGCCCATAGCCTCGCCAACGAACCTTGAACTCCAGACCTCCGGGTGCCGAGGCCTTCGGACGCTGAGCCAGGATCTTCTCGACGGTATAGTCATCCTGCTCAGCATAGTCATCGTCCGAATCAGCCTCATGTGCGGCGTAGCTCAGGGACACATGTTGGCCACGGAGGTCGGGTTCCCGCACACGGAGTTGACTCTCGTGGCGCTCCCGGAACTGTCCGTGACCCACCTTGATGCGGTAGGTGTCCTCACCAATCCTGCGGACCACCTCGCCGGGTGTGAACCAGGTCTTGGTGCGGTGGGTGCCCATGGGGCGGGGTCTGATCACCCACACCGGGTCTCCCACCCTGAACTTCTGCGCTGTCGAGCTCGGGGCGGACTTCTGACGCTCAGCATGCTCCTTCTCAAGCTGCTGGCGGATGTCCCGCGCCGTTTGCTCTTGCCGCGCGAAGAACTCCTTGGCATCCATAGCCATGCCATCACCAGACAAGGGAAGTCCCCTACCCAGGGGGTCCCTGCCAAACAGAATCTGGTGAGGGGACAAACCGCCCGGCGTGGGGGTGTCATGATGGGCCTTCAGAGCAGGCCACATCTCCTCAAACCAGTTCCGCCGTGGATTGGTGATGTGGATCTTGCGCAGCTTCTCGAACAGCTGCCGTCCAGCCACTTCAGCACGGCCGTTAGACCGGCTGAGATAGGCGACGCTCTTGGCATGTCGTATCCCCATGAGGGAACACATAGCCTTAAACCAGCCACCAGTAAACTGGGGCCCTCGGTCACTGCAAATGGTGCGGGGGATGTCAAAGACGGTCAGCCAATGACGAATCATCATGACTGCCACTTCCTTGGCAAGCAACCCCTTTTTGCGTGCCGGAACGGCTACAACGTAGCCGCTGTGGCGGTCCACACAGAGAACCACACAGTCAAAGGTCTCCTTGCCAATGTGCACTTCGGGCATGGAGAAGACGTCCATGGCCACGCTCTCCATGGGCTGGTCAGGAACCGGGGTCCATTGGGGTTCCCCCTTGACGTTCCGGTTATCGGGATTGCAGGCCTGACAGACCGAGCAACCCTTCCTGACCTTCTTGATGGCGGTGTAGAGAACGATATGGTCGATCTCGAACCGACGCTGCATGTCAAGGGCTTGCTTCTTGACCCCTGGGTGCAGCATGTGGTGGTGCCAAGCTTCACAAAGCTCGAGCACCCGGGACTCCGGGACTAGCAGCTTACCATTCCGGTAGAGCTTGCCATCTTCCTCGGTCAGCCCCTTTGGCCACTTCTGCCCGTCGTCAGGGTCGGTCACAGCCCTATACTCGGCCGCAAAGGCCTCAGACTTGGCGTAGTCGTCGGTCCAGTCGTCCTGGAGGCAAGACTCTGGGAAGAGGTGCTTGTCGGACTCAGTTCCCACAGGGGGTGCCGGACCGGGCCTTCCGCCCGCGGCACCCACAGGGGCGAGCACACTGACCGTTCTGCTCACCCTCGAAGCGAGGGGGGCATCTGCAGCCATGACGACGAAGCATTTAGCACCCTCCTCCTCCATCAGGCGCTCCATTTCAATGATCCTCTTGGCTTCAGCGGTCTCAGCCCCATCGCCATGGGCAGAGATATCCTGCATGCCCTTGCCGGCGGGATAGGCCCACCTACTGAGACAGTCCGCCACGGTGTTATCCTTTCCAGGAATGTACACAACCGTGAGGTCGAACTTGGCCAAGGTCTCATGCCATCTTGCCCGTCGGGAGGCGGGACCTGAGGGGGTGTCCACGTGCTCCTTGTGCCACGACTGCAGACTCTGATGGTCGGTGCAGACGGTGACGGGATGGAGGGCTATGTACCCAGCCCATTTCCTGAGAGCCATGACGATGGCATACGCCTCCTTTTCACGGGGCGTCCACGTCCGTCTCTGGCCTTCCGCCAGGACTCGGCTCCAGAAGGCCACGGGCACGTGCCTCCCGTCGTCAAGCACTTGCTCCAACACAGCGCCAATGGCGTAGTCGGAAGCGTCGGTGCGCAGGACGGACCCTCGGTCGGGATCCACGAGGTGCAGACCCACTGCGGATAGCAGCGCCTGCTTCATCCCCTCAAAGGCACGGTCGGACTCTTCAGTCCAGACTAGAGCCTTCTTGGACCCCTTCTTGGTCTCCTCTCGGTTGCCCTTGAGCATGGTCGTCATGGGGGCTGCATACTCGGCATACATTTTGATATACCCCGAGTAGTAGTTGCAGAACCCCAGATACGCCCGTAGGTCAGAGACCGTCTTGGGCTTTTCCCAGTGCTCAATCGCAGCCACCTTGCCAGGTATGGGCTTTCGCTGCCCGTTCCCGACTACGTGGCCAGCGAAGACCACCTCGCTTACCGCAATGGTGGCCTTGTCACTGCTGCCCGTGAGCTTGTGCCGAACCAGAAGGTCCAGCACTCGAGTGACATCCCTCTCGTGTGCCTCCAGGAGCTCCTCGTAGCTCATGCTGGGGTCCCCGGACGCGATGATCACGTCGTCCACGAAGGGGTCCGCACAGTCGCGCACCGGCTCAAGCAGGTTCTCCAGCATCCGCTGAAAAGCCGCATTGCCGTTGGTAACGCCCATAGGCATCACCTTCCACTGGAGAGGTCCAAGTGGGGTGCTCATGGCTGTGCAGTCACTGGACTCCTCGGCGAGAGGCATCTGATGATAACCATTTTTCAGGTCAATCACCGTGAAGATCCTCCGCCGGTGTTGTTTTTGCAGCATATCCTCAATGAGGGGCAGCGTATAGCTGTCGTGCTGCGTTTGGGCGTTCAGGCCGCGGTAGTCGACCACGAGCCGCCACTCACCGGCAACCTTCTTGGGGACGACGAAGCAGGGAGAGGCCCACTCGGAGTGGCACGGCTCTAGCCAGCCTCTCTGGATGAAGTCACAGAGGATTTTCTCCATGGCCTCCTTCCTCTCGCCCCTCAGGGCAAACTCCCGGTGCCGATACACACGGGGGTCCTGCTTCAGTCGTATCTTGGCCTCGCCATACGGTCCACGCACCGGTGGGGGGAACACAGGTTTTCCGCTGAAGAAGGTCTCACCATACTTCTGCTTCAGCCTGGCCCTCAATGCCTGGATCTTGGGGCAGTCATCGGACTCCGCCTTGGCTTTTCCGGGCACTTGAACCACGGAGCTTACTTGAGGGGTAGCTACTCCGCTCGCTTTCGGCTCGGGTGGTCTTCCCAGGTGGCCCAAAGGGCCATCTCTGGTCTTGCCTCGGAACAGATCGCCGTAGGTGGGTGGGTTACCGCCAGGCGGCTCGTCTTGGCTGGACATGTGATCCAGCACCCTCTGTACGAAGGTATTCCCGTCATAGGAACCGGAGACGATTGAGTCCACTTCCCACCAGGCTTTGTCCTGGCCCTGGCTCTCACGCTGGTTTCCCCAGTCGTGAAAGGGCTGATCCATATACCCCTGAACCAGATCCCATTCCTCTTCAGTGAGGGGGTCTTCCGATTCCGATTCTTCGATGTCAACAGGGGGAACCGCAAAGCATTGCCGCCAGGGCTCTGCTATGATGCGGTTGACACACACGAAGTCCGTGGTATCGGCCTGATCAAGGCCCCCATCCACATAGTGGAATTCCGTTGGCCATCTCTGGGGTGGCATGGGCTGTCCCTTAGCGTCCTGATAGACACTCTCTCCAGCCGGTAGGACGACCTTGTTTAAGGTCATGTTGGTCAATGAGGCTACCCAATGTCGGGTACTCTCCTCCTCGGTGCATCCCATAGGAACAACCAGCACTGCCTTGGAGCGGTCCTTGCGAATCTTCGCTATCGCTCTTGGAATGTCCCAACGGGGGCAATGGATCCACATCAGTCCCTGATGCGGACCCCAGTGCTTCTTCCACGCGGAGTCCTGGGCGCTCCAGTACTTCTCACACACCCGCAGATGGGCGGAGGTTCCTGAAGAGAACGCATCCAGGGCCAGATCCGACGCTCCCAGGTCCGCGACCACTCGGTTCGCCACTTCCGGCCTAACGCCGTACTCCTGGTTTGCTGGCCCCGTGGGCACAGTGTCCAGCGCGGCCACTTCGAGCTGATTGCGTTCGGGGTGGATCCATTGGCATTCCACATGGTGCTCAGGTGACGAAAGCCACGAGAGCTGGTCGTCCTGGTACAGGGTCATGGAAGCCTGGGCCGGGAGGACGCCGGAGTCCGTCTCCATCATGAAGTCGTACCCGACGATCATGTCCCAGTCCATCTCGGCCTGGTAGAAGCTACCGTGCAGGAGGATTTCCTTGCCGAGGTCTGGGCGGCTCAGTTCACGATGGTTCACGAACTGCAGCCCAATGGCCGCTTCCTTCGTGCCTCCCACCATGTACTGGCCGTTCGCCACCTTCAGCCTGACAGGTTTCCGACTGTCGGTCAGACACTCTGGTGGAAGTAGGCCAGCCTTGACCAAGCTGACCTGCGCTCCCGTGTCGACCAACACGTCGAAAACCTTTTCCACTTCCCCGCATAAGGCACGGACCTTAAGATGCAACTGCCGCTCGCGACCGACACGGCGCACGGCGTGCAAACTCAGGATCTCCGGCCGTTCCAGAAGCTCCACAAGCGACTGGTGCAGGTCGTGGACAATGGGCTCAGGCTGCCCATCTGCAGCATCCAGCTGCGGTCCGGGTGATCCTCCCATACTCTCGGATAGATCCTGTAGTACATCAAACACATTCTTGGTCGCGAAGGACGGACGGGTGCAAGGGTTCGTGCCTTCACTTGCCCTCACCCCGCCTCCGCGACTGGGCGCCGGACCGGGCCTTCCGCCCGCGGCAGTCCCCTTGTGCTTATCGCCTCCCGACTGGGATGGTTCGGCGCTTCCCACGTCACCATCCTGCGACCGCCCTAGCTGGGGCCCTTGGCTGCAGGGGCTCCGCTAGGGGGCGTCGGTTGTGGAAGAGGGGGTGTTCTCCTCGGCCTCAACGTCGTTGACGCCCTTCTTTCTTCCCCCTTTACCTCCTCCTTTACCCTTCTTGTCCTTGTCCTTGTTCTGGTCATTCTGGTTGCTCTCCTTGTTCTTGTTGTCCGACCTGGGGACCCAGTTCCGCTTGATCTCCTGGATCTCCTTGGCCAACTCGGTCCCCACCGACGACATCAGCTTGGCCAGCTCGTCCTTGTCGACCTCTATTTTGGCTTCCCGGATACCCGCGGGCGCACGCTTCTTCGACCCGTGCGCCTTCTTGTAAGCCTACGTGTCGGCCTTATGGACAGGGCATGTTCAGTGGTCATGGTTGAAGCCTTTCTTCCTCCCATAACACACGAGACAGCCCTGAGGGTGAGCTCGTATGAACTCCCCAAAGGACAGCGGAGGGTCGCCAATGCGGCGAGGGTCCCTCTTCTCCTGCTTCCTCCAACCCTGCTGCAGGGGCTTCCAGTTTCCCGGCTTGCTCCCCGCGCTCAGGTTCTTGGCCACGAAGGCACACACGGCCACTTCGGCGGGCTCATCGTCGTCGTCATCGTCGACGAGAGTCTCATCGCCGCCGGCTCCCGCTGGGTCCATGGCATCTTCCCCGCCAGGTCCCTCGCCAACGTAGTTGACGTCGCGGTCGCCGGGCCTCAACCCGCGGGTGTGGTGGAGGTTTCGGTACTCCTTGAGTACTTCCTCGCCAACCCACTCCAGGATCTCGTCGCAGCTCATCCGCGCCGGGATGGGCTGCAGACGGATGGTCTGGCCGCTCAACTCACAATCGTCAAGGCGCCACATCGCGGTCTTCTCGCGATCGCCCGAGACGGTGATGAGAAGAGCGTTCCGCAGGGAGTGCCGTTTGACATCCCGGGCCACGTTCTTCTTCGCCCAAGCCAGAATCCTTGCCACTCTGCAAAGAGGGAACGAAAGTATGTACAGCAACACATCAGGATATGTACACATGGGGTTAAGACTGGACTGGGGTAAGGACATCACAGGACCATAGACACTCAGTCCCAACTCATATCCCAATCCCAGGTCCGACCCTCACAGTGGCTGATGGGGGCGGGGGCTCAAACACAACCCATGCCCTGCTCAGTCCGGACCCTGAAACCCTGCCAATGGGGGAGGTGTCCCGCCTAGCCACAGGCGAGTTCCTCGGGACCAAGGGGCTCCAAGTCCAACCAACAGTTGCTCCCTATGCTCCCTTAACGGCAGGTCCCAACTCCTCTCTAAGCCAGAGATATGGCCCCGCCATTATCACCCAGGAGTTGGTAGCTGAAAATGGGCTGTTTCAGCCCAAACTGAAATTAACTCCAAAATTCCCAAAATTGACCCCTCGTCCGGACCCGTCAGAGGTAGGGACGAGGCAACTGACCCTATGCCCTTCGAGTACAAACTCCCTGGAGCCCCCACCCAACCTGGTTCCCTCTGAGGTCCCGGCATCAGGGCAACACGGATGAGTCAGGTGGGGCCATGATGCCAAAATCACCAAAATTGGCGTCATTCCCACGCGTGGCTCGCCCGGCCAAGGTAAGGCCAATGGCTCACAGGGTAGGAGGCAGGACCTAGGACTTCTGTCTGAGTGTACAACTTGGATTTAGGTCCGGGCTCCCTATGGGCTTAGAGAAATGGGGCCGCCAATTGACCACACGGAAGGGGGAAATTGGGGTCCCAAAATTGGGTCATTTTGGCTGCTTGAAATGAGCCAAAATTCGGTGTGCTCCCAATAGTATATCTCCACGCCGGCTTGGAGATCGGATCTGTTACTCCATACGCGATCCACCGGGAGTCCAACAGAGACTCCCATGCCCTTGGCTCTCAAAGATCTCCATGCCACTCGGCGTGGTGACGATCCCAATTGGGTTCACAAATGTCAAAATTGCAAAATTGCCCGCACTCACTTTGGGCTAGCGCCATAACGAAGGTGGCTCCGCTTCGCCCACGTGGTGTGTGGACCATGGGGACCAATGTCCCTATCACCCATGTCATATATGGTCCATTGGTCCAAGCGTCCGGCGTGCACGAAGGTTAGAACATGGTGCACGGCGGGCAGCAAAAGTGGAAAATTGCACAAAATGGCCAAAAGTGCGCACACTCATGGTTAGGGCAAATGAGGCACATGCCCGACTCGGACCGGAGTGTGCCATAGGATTGGTATCAAGTCATGTTGGTCCAACATATCTTTTGGGCGTCGCCCAACTCCTCCGATATTGGGAATGGCAGGGTCGCCAAGTGAGCCCATGATTTGGGATAGTCCCAAATCGCCAACATGGCGGCCACGGTATGCCAAGCCTAAGAGGAGTTATTCGCCGGGTCCAAGATATGTTGGGCACCGAAGTATGTACCCTCATGTCATACTTGGGTCATGATGTCAATTGAGCGCAACGTTGAGATACACGGTCGCCACTTGACATCATGACGGGCCAAAAATGGCAAAATTGGCACAAGCACACACAAAAGTGCCTTGAAAGGTGCATAATTATATTATAATATCTTCGGCTTGGATCGTGCGATCACTTAATCCTTCTACACACAATGACTTGACACCAATGACCTTCGATCCCACATATGTGCTCCACTTGGGGCGCCTTGAAAGGTTACGAGCGCTACTTCCCAAGTGGGCACATGAAAATATGGAAAATTGCAAAACACACACCTTGCTCCCAACGCATCGCTTTGGGATCGCCACACAAGCTTCCCTTCACAAAGGTTAGGCTCGCAATTGATCGTGGGGAGTATGGAGAAGGGGCTTGCACAATATGAGGTCCATTGGCGGGCTTGTCTTGGAGCAATGGACCCGCCAAATGGGCACGCAACACAACACATGGCACATACCACATATTGCCCAAAAAGGCAGCTCCCACCACGATATGTCATGCCCCTCCAAAGGCATAACTTTGTGTCAATCGCTCATAGGAACTCAAGGAGAGTTCCTATGCAACACCAACACTTGCGCGCTACACTCGAAAGTTATCTTAACGCACGCAATGTCATGACCAAAGAGTTATAACGCAAACTCTACCCTCTTGACCATGATCCATTACACTAGCGCGCACGTGTGGAAACGCAAGGCATATGATGCTTCCTAAAATACGTCGGGAGTATTGTGAATACATCCCACGTTTCCATATTGTCATTCCTCGCAAACAACACGATATATGACCTTCACAAGTGGCCTCACGAATCAACTTTGCTTTGCCCATATCTTTGAGACAAATGGGGGGCAAGAGAAAAGGAAAGTTGATTCGTGCATAGGGAAGCACGTAGGTCCACTCGAAGGAGGTCAAATCAAGTGCGGGGATGTCGAAGTCGAAAATCCGATTTCGACATCCTGAAAAATTCGGATTAAGGTTGCGAGTATTAATTATGAAAATTGCGGAAGCATCCATGCAGTTCCTGGCGACTTTGGAGCCTTCGTGACGGATTGCGTTAAAATTTCGATTAGAAACAGTTAAACTGGCGGTTACGGTAAAGTCGCGAACCAACCGCCAGCAGTCAAAACAGTGAGTATCAGAACGGAAGCGTAAAAATTGACGGAAACAATATGAAAATAAAACCCTGTTGATTCCTGATATTCTGATACACAAATCTCCGCTGGCGGTGCATCGGTTGCCGATGCGGGGCGGCACGGCACGGAACACGCCGTACATGGGGTTAGTGGACCGGAGACCGGTTGTATGCCGTAACCTGGCCATGGGGTTCTGGGTACCGCTTCATTAGCACCCTTGACAGGGGGCGTCATCGTGGGCAGGACTGACGGCAGTAGTCCTGGTGGTGGTAGGAGTGCTCCAGTAAGACCCAAGGATAGGGGTTTGAATGGCATTAAGACCCCCGAAAGAACACGTCCCACTTCCGCCCCAGGCTATATGCCACGCCACCCCACCCCAAGGACTCTCAAGCCTTTAGCGGTGAGAGAGGTAGACGGTGGGGTAAACCTGCGGTACCCACCGCCCTGCTCCGGTGGGGATTTTTGTAACCGAGGAGCGCGCCGTGCATGCACATCTTCTTTTCTGTCTCCCACCGCTTCTAGCTCTCTCCTCCCTTCCCCAAACAATAATATATCCATATTGGTTAGGGTTTTCTTTTCGTGGCACGCTCATGAGAGCGGTCCACCAAGGTGGGCAAGGATGTCAACGGTTTGGGTGAGATTCTGTTTCTGCAAGTAATCTCTCCAAACTTTGTTGTAGGATGGTAAGAAGGTTTCAACGGGTTCCTCGGTATCCCAATCCTTGGTATAACCCTCCCACCGCACCTTGAAGAGAAGTCTCTTGCGGTAAGTACGGTGACTTAATATTTTCTTGACATTATAGGTGTCCTCCTCAAACTGGGAGGGCACCCTAGCAACCTCCTCCGTGTAATTTAGAGGCACGGGGGAGCGAGGGGAGTTGACCGTTTTCATTAAACAATCAACGTGGACGTCAACTAACCTCCGTTGGTCCACTTGAATAACATAGAGGTCGTGCGCCTTCTTGGCCACAACCTCATAGGGCCCATCCCAATAGGGACAAGTCTTATCGCCAAGATTTTTGCGTTGGCGACGGACCCATACGCGGTCCCCTTTTGAGAAATTGGGGGACATCCTCCTACTCTTATTATACTTACGAGCCATTGTCTCTTGCACTTGAATCATAGCCCTCCGTGCAAGAGCAATAAGCTCCTCGCGCCGTTGGAAGTAGTGAGCGGCGTCTTGGGCCACCCCCTTAGGCTCAGCAAGAGGAGGCCCCTTAGTACGGTTGTGTTTACCAAACACAATCTCGTTAGGTGTATAACCTGAAGGACCTGTAGTCTCATGCCACGCTCGTACAACGGCGGGCAAAACCTCTACCCAATTAGTTTTCTTCTTCTTCAAGGTAATGGCTTTAGCAACGGCACGCCTTAGCTGCTTGCCAGTATTTTCGGCCTTGCCATTACCTTGGTGCCTACCCGCGAGACACATAGTCGAGCGGGCACCAATCTTAGAACAAAGGGTTTGGAAATATTGGCTCACAAATTTTGGCCCACGGTCGGAGCATATTTCACGAGGGGCTCCGAACCTATCCACCCAGCGCCCCATTACCAAATGGGCCGCTCTTCTCCCCGTTAGCCCTTCATCCTTGTCTTCATGACGGGGTTTAGGAATAGGGATCGCGGTGAGGTAGCCGGAAAGCCGGCATACACATAGGAGCATTCGGTCATACACCTCTCCATCGTGGGAGGTGGAAGGGTAGTGAAACACATCAAGCGCTATGGAGTCCATGGGCTCCATAGGTATAGGCATAGGGGTCATGTACCCTTGCTTGCGCTTGGTGTCATGCGTGTGAATGGCGCATGAGGGACACGTTTGACATTGCAGTTCCACTGCTTTGTACAACCCCTCACCTTCCACGCCATGGTTATTTTCCTTCCAGTGTTTTTCCACACTGGAGGTAGTTAAGTGAAATGCATCATGGTATTCGGCTACCAAACGATGCACTAGCGGCGTAGGAACACACCACCGTCCATTACGGACGAGCTTGTTATCCACCAACCTCACTCCATCTTGGAAGCTCCCATTCAAGGCATCTTGCCACATTTGTTTGTAGCGTTGACAATTTGGGTAGTGTTTAGCCCAATTTATCTCAAAAACATTGGGAGCATCCTCCCCATGTATAGGAGTTGCTTTCTTGTGGGACTTCCAAGACTTTTTTATCTTGACAATTCGCTCCAGTCTCCGAAGCTTTCTCTTTTGCTTCGTCCCCCCCCCCACTGGAGGCGAAGCCAGAGGGGGTGGATCACACGCGGGTGCCCCTTGAGCCCGAGGCGCCGCTTTAGACCTAGTAACAACGGGCGCCACAACCGCCCTAAATACAAGGGGGCGGGCGAGAAGTTCCTCCTTCTCGGCCGCCATCATGTCCCGCACATCCCCGGCCGCTTGGGCCGTCCCATGTATGGACACATCACCCAACGCCGGGTTAGCAGGGTAAGCCCAACGGGACAAGAAATCACCCACGGGGTTCACTGGCCCCGGAGTGTAAACCACATGGAGGTCGAATTTAGAGAACAATTCATGCCAACGCGCTTGGCGTGGAGAGGGACCCCCCACGTTTTTGAGGTCCTCCGTAGCCCAATTTTCAAGGCTACGGTGGTCCGTACGGACCTCCACGCGCTTGTTCCCCACCCAACCATGCCATTTTAAAAGCGACGCCACTATGGTGTAGCATTCTTTCTCCCGAGGGCTCCAATTCAACTGGCTGCCTGACAATTTGCGGGAGAAAAAGGCAAGGGGGCGTAGGGCACCATCGGGACCTTCCTGTTGTAGGGCCGCCCCCACCGCCCAATTACTAGCGTCCGGGGTGAGGACAAAGTCCTTATCCCAATCGGCTAGTTGGAGGGGAACAATATCCGTAATAGCACGCTTGAGCTTCAAAAAGGCCTCGTTAGCCGAAGCATTCCATGTTAGGCCTATCTATTTGCCATTCTTATGCTTAGGCAAATCCTTCAACATATTAATCAAAGGGGTAGCTATGGAGGCGTAGTTTTGGACATAGCCCGAATAATAGTTGGCGAGCCCCAAGAACCCCCGGAGCTCCCGAACATTATCCGGTTTGTCCCAACGCTCAAGCGCCAACATTTTCCCTGGCGCCGGCCGACGTGTGCCATTTTCCAACACATGGCCACAAAACTCAACCGAACGAACAAAGAAATCGGTTTTGCTAACCGAAGCAACCAACTCCTCTTTTCGTAGCCTATCCAACACGGCACGCACGTCGCGGTCGTGGTTAGCCAATAGCTCCTCCTCCGTCTCACCGGAGGAACCAATAATAATATCATCAATATATACGTCCGCACAATCCAAACCCTGCAAAACATGGTCCATGACCCGTTGAAAAATAGCGGGCCCATTCTTGATACCCATAGGCATAACACGCCATTGGTATCGCTTACCCGCCAAATTGATGGCGGTCTTAGCCCGGGATTCAGGGTGAAGGGGAATTTGATGAAACCCTTTACTCAAGTCGACAATAGTGAAAATCTTGTGTTTGGATTGATTTTCCAACATGTTTTCTATGAGGGGGAGGGGGTGTGCGTCGGGCAAGGTAGCCTCATTAAGTTGGCGGTAGTCCACCACGAGGCGTCATTTTCCCTTCTCTTTCTTGGGCACAACGAAACCGTTGGACGCCCATTCGGAGGCAGGGCACGGCTCAATCCAGCCACGAGCCAAAAAGTCCTCCACTATTTCTTGCTCCGCCGCGGCACGCTCCCCCACCAACCGTATAGGTTTTACGGACTTGGGTTTGGCGTTCGGGTATAGGTCAAGTTTAGCAAACCCCAACCGCTCCGTACCACGGACCTTAGGGTGTTCCTGGTCCGGACGGAGACGAACCTCCCCACTAAAAACATCCCGCTCATAGTCCGCGAGGATGCGCCTCCTCATGAGCTCCACCTCAGGAGACACAATAGGCTCTTGGGTGGTGACAACGCCACCCACACGAGAAGCCGCCAACAATCGTGTGGCGCCTTCACGTTTTCGGTAACGCTTAACGGTAGTGGCCCTCCCACCCAATAACTCTCGTTGATTTTTCGCAATGCGTGAACGCACGCATTCTTGTGCCTCCAAATCTTCGGGGGTAGGATCAAGAGTAACGGGTGCGAGGAGTTTTTTATGGGTCGCCTGATACGTGAGGGTGCGCACCGAAGCCAAATGGTTAGGCACCCTTTCATCCTCCGACTCTTCCTCCGAGGTCATGCCCGGCTCGCCATCCGTGTTGGGGTTAGAGACGGCCGGTGCCAAAACGGAGGCCACATGACATTTAGTGGCCGCCAAATTTTCCTCCGCAATACCACCGTCCACGTATAGCGCCACCGTGGACCAACCCCGTTGAGGAAGGGGCGTGAGGTGGTCATTCTGATAGAGACAGGCTTTAGTCTCTGGCCCAGGAAGGTGGTACCCTTGCAAAGTAATTTCCATAAGGGGTTTCCACCACTCCCTATGTGTCCACTTCGGCCCTACGACGATGGCTCGTAGTTTTTCTTGCCGAATTTTCCGAACACAATCGGAAAACCGATGATAGGGAGGGCACATCCAATACAATTTGGAGGGGTCCGCGGGAGTGGAAAAGAAATCTTCAAGCGGCGAAACCCAACGGGTAGCCTGAGCCATACCCGGGACCCTATTGAAGGCGTCCACGTCGGGGTTTTTGCCAAATTGTTTTTTGACACGTGCGGCCCAATATGGCGTGAGGCCATAGTCAGACTGGGTCCACATGGACCCATCACGCCGTGTAGGTAGAACATCACGGGCAAGGGCTTCGGGAGCAAATTCAACGAGCTCCAAAGCACAAGCCCGGTCCTGTACGGGGGCCACGGAGGAAGCGGTCAAGGCATAGGATATGTGTTTCTCGGCCTCAACACGGTTAGGCTGTTCGCCACCAGGGGGCGTAACCACAATGGCCGGGGCAGGGTGCGTAGGAGCGACCGCCCCAATGACTGGAACGGTTAGGCCCCACACGGACTGACGTGACACCTTACCATGAATGGGTTTCACCAAAAATGGTTTGCCGGTTTGTGGAGCCTCACGGAAGTCCTCAATCCAAAAACGGGGGTGCACTGGATGGTGAGAGTACAAACAATTGAAACGGGCAAAATGGCTCACACAATGTTCGTAACCCCATGGGTGCCCCAAGACCATATCCCAAGGTAAATTCGGGACAAGGTACGGGCACACGCCATACTGGGCAACACGAGGAAGTGAAACACTACCATCCACAACCCCCGTAAATTGAATTTTGACGTCTATTTGCTCGTCCCCCCCTGGCAAAGGCGTCTCATTATCTGCTTGGAGTAGGCGCCTCCGTTGGGGGTATTCATATTTTTCGGAGAGTTGGTCTCCAAAAACATTGGGGTTGGCCAAAGCGACCGCTTCGCACCCAAAATCCACCAAAACACGGAGGGCCTTGCGTTCTCCATTGGGCAAAACAACCTGAACGGAAAGTTCGGTTTGAATCTCACTAGTCACTATATGCCCCTTCATGACTCTCGATGGAACGAGAGCCACGGTAGTGTCACAGGGGTGCCCGAGTTTTTCTTCTTTCGAAGGGGGCGCCTCTGGGCAATCCTACCAACGTCCGCGCCCGTTCGGCGCTCCCTTGCCTCCTTTATCGCCCTTGCCGCCGCCACCCTTATAACCACCACCACCCTTATCACCACCGCCACCCTTATCGCCACCCTTAGGCTTACCACCTTTAGACTTACCCGCAATGTTCCAATGAGTGTCATTGCACGGAGAATTAGGCTTACACGTCCAAAGGGTGGTATTGGTGGCACCCCAATCAATCCAAGACATGTCCATATCCGTTTGTTTACGTGTTTTCCAATGTTTGGAACACGGAACCCAAAAGGTAGGTGGCGGTTTAGCCCCGGGGTCGACGGGTTTCTTCGCCGGAGGTTTAGAGTGACCCACGGCGTTGACGGAGGTGTCAGCGGGTTCGGAGGTGTCAGGGTCCGCCGTAGCCTCCGCATTAACCGCATGCACCGCGGTTTTATTGTGAGAAGGGCGATGAGTGTACGTCACCGTCGTCTTGTCTCCTTTATTGAGGCGTTCGAGAGCTTCCCTCTCCGACACGCTTTTATGGGCAGGGGCGTAGATTTCCGCAGGCTTCAGACGAGGCCTACGTTGCTCCACTTTCATAGTGTAGCCGCGTGTGTGAGGTGTGTTGTTGAGCTTCAAGATCCACTCCTGGAGAGCCGGGTCTTTGCAGTCAACTATCACCCCGGCCCCGAATAGGAAACAATCTCAGGAATCGTAGTGCAAGCTTGAGCGCTATATTTCCTGAGTTCTTTTTCGAATGGGGCGCGACCCGGCGAAGGGTCAAGGCCACTAAAATCCACCACATAGCTGTCTGGGCTATTCTTAGCCTCTTGCTTGACAACCTTCTCCTTGATCCACGGGAGCTTGCTTAGGAGCTGCTCCCGGATCACGTGGGGACGAGTCTCATTGCTCAGAGGCAACAAACGTTGCCAACGAGCATAGAAATCTTCAAGGTCGATGAGGGTCACTTGCCCTTTAACCACCCTGGGGGTGAGGGCTCGCCACCTTTCATCAGCCCTTGAGGGGTCATACTCGTGGAAACGTTGTTCCAAAAAGTCCTACAACTCTTTGAGGGTGGGGGCCGTGCGTGTGTGGTGGGTGGCCTCGGCAACCCGGGCGTTGATGATCGCCTTTAGCCATGGGGGCAAGGTACTCAAAATCATTTTTGCCTCGTTGGCTTTTCGGTACATGGAATCACACCCCCCCAAACCATTGTTGAAGCTTCTCCACCCACTCGTCGTAGCACTCTAGCTGCCCATTAAATTGCGGTTTAGGCATATCACTATCCTCCACCGCTTTGGTGTAACTATTTTGCACCATAGGCATTTGGTACGGGTGGTAAGCAGGGGGAGCCATGGTTGGGGGTGCACCTCCACTTGCATTTGGTGCAACCCTCACTGGAGAGACGGTACACGTATCCGTAGGATGAGAGGGCGTGTACGAAGGTTTCCCAGGGGAAGTGAAAACATTTTTCGTGAGGGGATTAATGTTCCCCAACGAAGAGGTGTTCTCCTCTTCATTGGCCCACGGGGCCGTAGGCTCCGTGGGGTGTTCTTCGCCCTTAGGCGTCGCCCTCCACTCGGGAACAGCACGTTCCTTCTGCTTTTCGGCGATTCCCCTCCACGATGTAGGTTCCTTGGGGGTGGGGGTGTTCGTGGTGTTCTTCCCCCCCCCTCGGCCACCCCGAATCCGGACAAGCGTTCGGATGGTAGATGCAATCGTGGGATGGGTGGACGGAGAAAGGAAGGACACACCCACCACCGGATGAACCGGATGGCGCGCCCATGGGCGCCGTAGGCGCCGCCGGTGTAGGATCAGGAACGGGCGGAGGCGCCGATGGCGGGGGTACGACCACCGTAACGGGTTCCGCAGGCGTGGAGTACCAGTGGTCCCACGCATCGATCCTAGATGCAACGGCGGCGTAACGTGTAGCGAGCGACTCCACTGCGCTAAAGCACTTAGCCGTGTTGCCGTTGGACATCTTAAGATGATCCGACACACTAGCCTCCACCGCCTTAGAATCCCGTTGGTAGCCCTGAACCACCGCGTCAAACTTAGCCAATGTAGACAAAATTTGGGTCATCCGGTCCCCGTAGGACTTACTGATGCCCACGGTAGAGGCTACTGCCTGAGAAAGTTCTTGATGGGATCGCTGCAACTCCAGATTCTGATTTCGCAGGTCCCTCACCTGTGCCATCAGAGATTGGATGCACGTTTCGTAGTGCACTACACACCGGGGACAGCCACAGGTGTGCTGTAGGTCTTCCTCCCCCCGTGTAGGAGTGGGGCCCCCAGAATGTCGAAAAGATGGACCCCCCCCTCCACGAGGAGGAGATGACCCACCACCGCCCCCCCCAGCAGCCCCCCCTGCCACGGAGGGACCAGAGGGCCCCCCCGCAGGGCGAGACGGGGGTGCGGGGCGCGCGGCCACAGGTGCTGGCGCCCCCCCACTAGAGGGATGTCCCCTCCCCGAACCCCCACCACTAGATGGCCGAACCAGGTGCGGGATTCCTTGCACGTGCTCGATGTAAGCCACCTGGCGGTGGCGGGGTGACGGCGGAGGGGGAACATGACCAACAGCATTCGGTCGCGGCGGTGGGGGTGGGGAATCGTCCACCACAATATACTGTGGTGACTCATGAACCACCATAGGTGATCGAGTTCTCGGATGGGAAGCAAAAACAGGCTCTGATCCCGTTGCAACCTCTGGATCCCCCCCCCAATTGGGCAGTTGGGGGTCCTCCGTAGGAGATGTATTTGTCGGCGGAGAGACCAAATTTATTGGGAGGGTTGCTGAACCTCCCTCCACCTGATTCCCTCCCCCCCAGCACAGATTGTTGACCTTCGGCATTGCCGGAGAATCATCCACTAGGGATGGACGATCTTTCGTGCCACTCATAGGCACTGGAGATGTAGTACCGGCCCGGTCCTCCGTATGCTCCGGAGATTCCACGACAAGACACGGGCGGTTTTTGACGCCGCTCATAGGCACCGGGGACTCTTCCACAGCAATGAACTGAGGGGCCGGAGAGTCCTCCACCGTGATGTAGTGGGGGGCCGGGGATTCTTCCACAAGCATGGGGCGATCCCTGGTCCCTGACATAGGTTCAGGAGGTGCAGGCGACGAGGCAACGGAAATAGGGGAATGATGGAGTTCATGACGTTCCAACACTCCAATCTCCTCCTCCTCATCGTCGTTCCACTGCTCCACCGCCAGGGGGAATCACTGGTCACACTCATCCTCCTCGATTTGCGTGGGGGATTCCTCGATGATCGTAGGATTTAGCCTGGATCCGCTCGGGGGATTGGGATACGCTCCCAAGGCAGGAGATTCCTCCACCAGGGAGGGAAACCGCCGCGATCCACTCATTGGAGTGGGCGACGATTCCACCACAGTGGGGTTCTGCCTAGTCCCCCACAGGGCTTGCTGGATCAGGGCCACGGCCTCTCGAGCCGGACCCAGATGGCCATGGGGATCAGGCGTCAGCGCGAGGACTCGACGGTTTTCAGCGTCGAGTTGGTCAACAATGGGGCTGATGGGCCCTGCCGCAAACAGGTTTTTTCTGACCTGAGGCTCTGGCAACCCCCCTAGCGACGGAGGAGTGCCAGAGTCGACCACGATAGGCCCCAATGGCGAAGCCATCGTACCCCAGTCGGCAGCGCGTGAGGGCGCAGCGTTCGTACGCTCGATCACCCCAGTAGACTGGTCGATTACTGCCCGATTCTCGGCGCTAGTAACGGTTCCCGAGCCCATAATAGGCGATTGTGGTCCTCTTATCGCTCCCTGAGGGTGGCCGTCTATTTCTCCCCCAACCATCCCAGGTACACCAGCTGGATTTCGAGGATGGGGGGCCCCGATGGGAACATTCGGGGATTTCGGAAACTTAGGATTTGTAACCACTTGGGGCTTGGCCCGTTTTTGCGGCCCCTGCCCGGTCGATGGGGTCAGGGCCGAGGAGGTCCTGAGAGTGGGGACCTGGACACCCTCAGCTATCCCTCCCGGGGAAGAGATTTTGACTTGAATTTGGTCCATGATGTCTTGGACCGATCGCTTTCCGCGATGCCAAACGCCCAACAGAGACGAAAAATTTTCGCCTCTGCTACCATGAAACCAGACCGGGTGGTCAGGAGCAGAGGTCGCAGTGGCATGGGCAGCAACATTGCTTGGCATAGAAGACATAACGATAGTGTTGACTGAATAGTATCCTGCAAACAGATATGGTACACATAGCCAATGAAATACCTGATATGCACATATGAGAAATCCACCCTATCATCCACTAATTGATATAACTACTAAACATCCAAGAATGCCTTATCCATCCCACATCCTATGTTCCTAACAAGGAAATGGAATATGATATACCCTATCCCACATATATCCCATATATAGGGCCAAATAATGCTCCCTTAGGCATAAAATGCCAGGGTAGGGTTGTGACCTGCTTCACCGTGGGCAGTCCACATCCTCGTGCCCCACGACACCGCGCCCAAAACAGGGGACGCGACAGCACGCATCACCAAACAACTCCCCAATACCGCACTCCACTACGACATACCAACGCCCAACGTCATCGTCACCCACAACACGGGTCGCGACCACTACTACCTCCAGGCCACGCATGAGCGCTCCCCCATCACCGTATACACCTTCACCACCTACCCTGGCCTCCAGCCACCGCAACACCACCCGCGCCCGGCATGGAAGCATCCCCTACACGTCGCCCCGACCCCACGCAAAAGGCCCACCCACCACGCGCCCCCTCCCGCCGACAGCACCGCCCTCCACACCGCCCGCAGACGGGCCGCTGCACACCACCAAAGCCACCTGCTCCCACGCATTAACGCTGGACCCGGCACCATCACCGAGGCCACCCACAAAAGCACCTTGAACCTACTGGCTCGCAAGCTACGCCCCAAAATGGCACTGGAGGACACGCTCTGGATATACTATGGCGAAGGCTGCACGGCACGGGTGGCGGACCTCCGCAACATCATCCCCCGCCACATCCAGCGAGCGGTAGGGCCCTTCTCCGTGTACGCGGTACCACACCCCATAACAGCCCCATGCACCCACTGCAACCCTCGGTGCGCGCTACCATGCGCAGGCGCTCTGCAGCAACCCCTGCCCACCCCTACCTACAGGGGGGGCATATACCTCGGCACGGTACCCGGGGACCCACACCCCTACCTCCTGCCCGCAGCGGACCGCCACCACGCCATACCACTACACCTTGTCGAGAACCTGGCGGTGGGACCATCTGCCTTCCAGAAGCGCCCCCCTCACACCCCATCTGACGGACGCCCGCCAGATGAGCCGACACACGCCACACCTGGACCCAAACGCGCCATTGCACTCCTCACCCTAAAGGCGGAAGCCGCCATACCCGAGACCTGGAGGGGGAAAACCACCTCATGGTGGAAGGGCTGACGGAACACGTCCTGATCGCAGCCATGTACGCCACGGCGTCCGCATCCCGCCTCTGGGAAGACCGCCCCTCCCCACCTCTTGCCCAAGCAGCGCAGGATGCCCCCGACACGGGCCCCACCGCCGAGGACATCCACCAAATCCTCAACATGCGAGCACCCCCGAAGACCCACCCTGCGGTCCGCCCCATCAAGCTCGTCAGCTGGGACGCCATGGACGCCCCCCCGACCACCACGGAGGTCCACATCCTCAAACACCGGGACACCTGGTGGACGGTGGAATGGGACGACCACGGCAAGGTCAGACGGGCAACAGCACACGCCCCCGACGGCGAAGTCCCGCCCCCACCACGCGGAGGAGACCGCTTGCGACTCGCCGCACGCATCCCCCACGCCCCAGAGGCAGCCTGGGAAGCGCTGCACTACGCCCTCTACTGGGCGCAGGGGGCGCCAGAAGGCCCCCTCCCCCCTGGAACGCACCCCAGCGTGGACACGCCACGCCACCCGCTACACGGCCCACATGCGCCGCCACGGGGCAGGCACCGGGCACCGGCTCCTCACCTGGCCCACGGACCCGCCCGACGCCCTGCAGGAGGCCGAGGAAGTCCTTGGCCTCATGACCAAGCAAGTGTTCCAGCTGACGGACCCCGTCCCCACGTCCAAGCCCGACGTCCCAGCCGCCCGCGAACATCCCGTGTTTGCACCGGGCCACGCACCCGTACAGCGGCCCCAGGGCGCACCTCCCCAACGGGGACAACCCGCTGCCCGGCGCCGCCAAGGTGCGCAGAAGCGCAAGGCCCCCATACAGGCCAAACCCGCGCCAAAGCCAAGGGCCAAGCCGAAGAGCTGGACCAAAGAGGAAGCCGCTGCCCTGTATCCCGAATACGCCATCAACACCCGGGTGCAGCTGCCCTTCGAGTACCCCACTGCCGCGGGCCCCTCCAAGTGGATATGGGCCGCAGGGGAGGTCAAGCACCGGTACCTCGTCACCGGGGACCACCAGGGGTTCAAGATCCACGTCAAGTGGGACCCGGCCACCCCCAACGACAAGAAGCTGGGGCGCACCATCGAACTCTGGCGAGACCAAGCCGGTCGTGAGATGGTCCTCATGCAGCTGTGCACCCCCGACACGGAGCACCTCACCGGCACCGAGTACACGGGCGAAGTCCACAATGCATGGGCCCTACCCCAGCCCCAGAAGCGGAACCGCAGGGCACCCGCAGCTGAGGGCGTCATCGACCTCCTCAACGCCTGACGGGGCCAGGGCCGGACACGGCCCGCCCCCCCAACTACCGGTCCCCAGAAACCGGCGCCTGCGGAAGCCCACGCCCGCATCATCATCCTCAACGAGCCCGCGGTCACCTACGACCCCACCAAGGCCGCCGCACTGCAAGCCATGCCCGGGCCGCACCCCCAAGGCGCGGACCTCCTGGGGTTCCTGGAGCAAGCCCTCCGCAGAGCGGACCAACCCGAACCAGCACCGATCCTGGACCCGGAGGGGAACAAATATCACGCCCACTGGGAACAGGGGGTACCCCTCTACCACAAGACGTCGGTCACGGTACATGCCCACCCCGACCTCGGAGTGGATGGTCGCCTCGGGGCGTACGAGTGCGTCGGGCCCGGATGGTAGCTAAACGTGCTACTCACGCACGTCCCGCTCGGGGAGGAGACCAAGGACTTCCTGGACGCCCTGAGCCTGGCGTACCGCGGACTCTCCCTCCTGGCACCCACCATCATCATAGGCGACCTAAACGCCGCCCCCACTGACGACGACCGCACCGGCCCACCCACAGCCACCGACACAGCTGTCCGGGACGCCATGCACCAACTGGGCCTCACCGACCTCACGGCAGGACTCACCGGCACACCCTCCCATTACCCCCACCAGGCCGGCACCCACCCATCCCGCATCGACACGTGCTACGGGGACCCAACCACGGTGCGCGTCCACGAAGCAGCCTACGGGGACCTCCCGCCCACAGGCACGGGCCACCGGCCCCTCTACATCGACCTCATCATCCCCAACCTACCCCGACCCGCAGCCACCCTGCCAGACGACACCCTCCCACTTACACTGCAGTTCCCGGCCGAGGACGACCACGGCGCCTGGCACAGGTATAACAGGGCCCTACAGGCCATCCTGCGCCGCCCGGGTGCACTGACACTCACCACCGCCATGCGCCGGGCGGCACAAGCATGCGGCATGGAGCGTGACACCAACCACACAGGAGCACCACCAGACCTCACCCTCCAGCAACTCGTCCATGACATCTGGACCAAGAAAGGGGAACTCGCCACCCTGCTACGCCCCAGCACACCGGAGGCACGAGACCAGGACGCCCACCTCCATGCGCTCCTCACCACCCGCCGCCACCAACTCCAGGAATGGCACGCCCACCGCATAGCGGCCGCAGCCCAAAAACGCGAAAGATACGGCAGAAACGACACGCCGTACAAGTCCCTACGGTACGTCAGCCGCATCCTGGAGGACGCGGGGCGCCGTACCATCCACGCGGTACGCACCCCCGAAGGAGGCCTCACCAATGACCCCGACGACGTCCTCCAGGCAGTCCTGGACAGCTTCCAGGCACAACACGGGGACACCCTCCCCGAGCTCGACCCCCACACCAGAAACACCATCCGCGAGCATGTGCCCAGGGTCTTCAACCGGGAACAGCGGCGCGCCATCGAACACGACCCCTTCAGCATCTCAGAACTGCAACGCGCCCTAGACCGCCTGAAGAAGGGGGTCGTGCCCGGCGTCAACGGTTTGCCGGCCGAAGCGTACCAACGTCTCACCCTGCCCATCAAACGCCGCCTGGCAGCCCGCCTGTGGGACATCGTCACGGGCGCCACGCCCATCCCCCCTGAGTGGGCCAACCTGGTCCACCCCCTCTACAAAAAGGGGGACTGGGCGCAGCCAGGGAACTGGCGGCCCATAGTCTGCGCCACGACCGAGGTCAAGCTGGTGTGGACGCTCATCCTAGGCCGCATCGCGCCAGCGGTCTTCGCCCACGTGCCCGCCAGCATGTGGGGAGCCATGGCCGGCAGGTCCCGCCACGAGGCCATCTTCCTCCAGGACACCGCACTGGACATGAACCCCTACGAGATGATCATCGCCTCCCTCGATGTCCAAGGCGCGTTCCCCCACGCCCCACACCGGCTCCTCACGGAGCTATGGGATGCCATGGGCCTCCCATTCCTATCCTTCATGACCGGTTACATCCAGACCCGACTCTACGCCGTCATCACGGCCGCGGGCCTCACCGCCTGGACCGGCACGGACAGCGGGGTCCACCAGGGAGGCGCCGAAGGCCCCTTCCTCTACCTCCTCGTCACCCTGCCACTGGCATTCGAACTAGCACGGGTATACCCGGGGTACGCCCCATACCCGCTACGGTCCCCCCTCATCAACTTTGCAGATGACAACCTCCTCACTACGGCCACCCGCCACCGCGACCCTGAGAACGCAGGGCTACCAACGACCACCGAGCAAGCGTCCGCCATTCTCCAACTCACCACAGCCTACCTGGACGCCCACCAGCTCCTAGTGCACCCCCGCAAATCGGTCGGGCTGGCCGACGCCAAGACCCCCACCCCCCACATCCGGAAAGGCGAACCCCTACACCTGGAAGACACCACAGTCCACCTGGGAGTCACACAGGCCACGCGGCACCACCACATCACACTCCCAAGCAAGCTAGAAGAGCGCCTCGCCCGGCTACCCCAAATTGCCAGGGGGGACCTCCTGTCTACGCAGGGCCTGGCGTACTTCATGGAAGCAGTGCTCAACGCGGCCATCGGGTACCAAGCCCTGCACCTCCCGCGCCCCCAAGACGCACTACGCCACGCTCGACAGCAAGTGACGAAGCCATGGGCGCAACACGGAGGCTGGCCCACGTCTTTCCCCAAGGAGGCCATGATGGCCCACTGGCGCTACTACAGAGACAATACGGGCGCCCTGGTCGACATGGCCTATGCCAAACACGCAGCACACCTCCTACACAGGGTAACACACAACCACCAACCAGAAGTTCGCGAGGCGGCAGCCATACGCATAAAAGAAGCGCAAATGGCCCGCAACACCTGCCCCCGGTGGGTACTGGCGCAACACGGCGTCTCCACCCCCGTGGGCACTGGCATCTGGGCCCGGCTACAACTCCTCCTACCGCATCACACACACGCCATCCTGACAAACCACCACTGCGATCAACAGGGGCCACTCGTGGCCACACACACCGACATCCACCGACGCCCGGCAGGCGAGGTGGACACCCTGCGCCTCGTAGGGGCCACCATCACCATAGTGTATATCACCCCAACACAGATGAAGATCATGGCCCAATGCGACGCCCACCACGCCCCGTTCCTTTCCGACCCACAATGGCCGGCACGCCACGTCTTCCAAGCGTACCTCCGCGCATGTGCTACGAAGGCAGGGCGCGACATGCCGGGGCCCAAGGACATCGACACGGCGTACACAGCCTTCCAGCGCCAGCACCCCCGGCCCCGCCCGAGGGAGCACGAGATCCCCAACGACGGCGGCACGACGCAGGGGGAGCCCACCCCGTCAGCCGAAGGCTGGACACCACCCACCATCCTGCTACTAGCACCAAACGGCCACAAACATGCTACCCGCACTGTCCAGCGACACCATGCCCCCTGGTCCATCCCAAAACACAATGCACCGGAGACCGATGTACCACCAGTCAGACACAGTGACCAGGGCATACCACGCACGTGCTGGCACTGCGGCCCGGCAGCCCTCGACACTCCGTGGCCCCTGCTGCACCTCATCTCCACCCACTACCGCACCCCCACCACCGCCGCCACCGCCGACCAGCAGGCATGGCTCTCCCCCTGGTTTCACACGGTACCCCCAGACCACCCGGCGCACGTAGCCTGGACCCGAACACCCACGGCGACATGGACGTTCACCAACGAGCGGGCAGACCCGGACAGTGTAGCCATGGAGTACGACCGCTGCGACCCACACCGCGCAGGACCTCAGGAGGCACCCATGCGCCCCCTACAGCACAAATGCCCCACCCTCCGCGGCGACAAAGACGACAAGGAGCGGCGACAGACCATCACGTGCCAGAAGTTCCACCCCAATACGGGATACCTCTTCCACCTGATGTACGCGTATATCACCCAGGGACGCTCAGACAGGGGCCTCCTTCGCCTCACCCCACGAGCCCAGGCCATCATCACCCAGGGAATAGGCGTCTATGCAGCGCCGCTAATACAACCCACGCAAATCACCGCCAGAACCACCCAGGGGAACCCCATCTACGTCTATCACCCCACAGCAATCGCCCGCCTACCCATACCCAGCGACACCGACATCATCTACTTCACTGACGCATCCGGCACCCATCAACGCACCCCCACGGTCGGTTGCGCCTCCGTGCGCATCACCCGGCACGCGGACGGCCTCCATGTGGAACACCACACCGGGACCACCATCTTTGGGGCGTCCTCCCACGGCGAACTGCGCACCATGGCAGACGCCGTCACCGCCACACCGCCACCCACGACGGTCCGGCCCCGCAACATCTGGGTAGTCGTGGACGCCACGGTCGACATCCACCTCACCAGGCGCCTTGCGGACCTGCCCCTCCACAAAGCACTCGAGTCCGGCCTCACCACACAAGCGTGGGGACTATGGATGGCCTTCAAGGGCATGCACCCCCAGGACGCCCTACACATCGTCAAGCAGGAGTCACACCGCTACGCATACGGCAATGGACGCGCAGACACGCAGGCCAAACACCAGAACACCAACCACACCCCAGGGCTCGAACGCGTGCGACTGGACACCCCACACCACAGCCACCTGCAGCACCTGCCCCCGATACCCCTGGCCACACAGCCCCCCCAATGGATGCCCGAGGACACGCCGTACACGGATCGAGACAAGCAGTACCACTACCCCACACCCATCCAGCAACTGGCCACCACACTGGGCCACCCAGCGAACACCGAACTCCTCCGACGCCTCGAAGACTCCGTCCACACCCCCCTCTACTACTCCGCCCTGCGCCCGGATAGCCTCCCAGCACACCTACAAAAGCCCCGACTCCAACTCGCCCTCGAACAACTTCCCCTCCTCACCCGATACAACCGATGGTATACGCGCCGCTCAATCCACGTCCCCGCAGGGCACACCAAGTGCATCTGCAGCCACGCGGAAGAAGAAACATGGGACCACTTCAAGGCGTGCCCCCTGTACAGAGGAGTGGACACCCTCACAGACTGGAACCCAACACACACCATCGACCAGCACGCCGGATAGCTGGCGCAGTCCCCGGCGACCCAGCAACTCACCACCGTCCTCAAGCAGACGGAGGTGCTCGAGGCAGTCCGAAGGGGACTCGTCCCCACTGCCGTCTACACCTTGCTACGCACCCACGCGGAGGACCCCCAGGCCACGGCGGCGCACATGCAGCGGACGGCCGTTGCCAAGGCGGCGGAGCAGCTCACATACCGCACCCACAAATACCTGCAGCATGCGGCAACCCTGCCCCCAACAGACCAAGCCCAGCTCCTCAAACTCCTGTTCTACCAACCATGAGAACCTACCCCTTGACATACCAACACGGAACCCCCACCACGTCTACACACCGTCCACCGAGCACAGCACTGGCACAGCACACACGGGCGCCACAGGTACCGCACACGCTCCCACCAGCATGCGCGCGCCACCAGCCCCCATCCCCCCACGCCGCCGTCCGTCCACAGGTACCACCAACCACCAGCCACCGCATGTCCCCTCTGCGTTCGCCAGCGGCTACCACAGACAGCCCTGCCGTGCAACCCAGACCACTGGGTCTGCCTGGGAGCCGCGCACCACCTCACCCACTGCCCCCAATGCGGGGACCTCAACCCCCGCCACCGCGAACGGCCCGCGGCACCAGCAGCACCCCCCCCCCGCCAGCCAACCCAGCTCCTTCGGGTTCCTCACCGACACCCTCCGGGACCAACTGCGAGGGTACTACGTGGCGGACGCGGCGGACCAGGCATGGACCATAGCCGTGGCCACGGGCAACACACCCCTGCCCCCCCACAGCCCACCCCTACACCACAGCGGAGGCGGCTTGAACGTGGCGGCCCGCCACATCCTCCTCGCCCTGTACCTCCACCACCGAGACCTACAACTCCCAGACCCACAACTCCCGGCCCCCCAAGCAGCAGCCCTGACGCCGGAAGCGTGGGCCGACACGGCACCAGAGGAGATAGCAGCCTACCTCCGAATCACTTGCCGCCGGTTCAAACACGCCCTCGGCCGACGGCAAGGAACACCTTACCCACTCAGCGCACTCCTCTACCCGGCACACCACCCCCACCCCGCACAACAGAAGCCCCCGGAGGGCTGGGCGTCTTTTCGGGACGCCCACCTGGCCGCCCCCGACGAGGCCACCGCCACGCGGATGGGCCTCACGGACCAGGAAGCCTACGTCAGAGGCCTCAAGACGAGCCTCCAAGAGGCACACCGCTGGCACGCCTGCTCCCCGTCGCCCCCACGGGGACAGGGGGGTTCACCCGCCCCTGACACCCACCAGGCCAAGAAGACCAAGACAGGTCAGGGGGCCCGCCAACGCACCCACCAGCAGGGCGCGACGCCCCGACCAGGGCCCGGGTCCAGCCACACCGCACCGCCCCACGCCCAGACCCCCGGGGCACACCAACAACACCGCCACCGCCAGCGCCCACCACCACCACCGTACCGCAGCACCCAAACCCTGCAGCCCAGTCAGCCACCACCGCCCACACACGTCCACACCATGCCAGGACCACCGTACGCGCAGAGCCAGGGGACATGGCGCCACCAACACCACCACCACGCCCCCGTCCCTCCCAACCCCTACCCCCTAATGCCCCCATGCTACAGCGACCCCCACCAGCTACATCCCCACCACGCCCAAGCACAACCAGGCCCCGCGAACCACCCACCCCACATAGCGCACATCACCGCACCACACCATCACGTATTCCACCACCACCAGCCCCTGCCACCACACCCACCAACGCCGGGGTACCACACACAACCGGCACACCCTCAACACCACCACCACGCGGTCCAGCACCACCCGCCGCCTCCGCTGCACGGGCCCACGACATACGAGCCACGGTACACCCCCATCGACCCGCGAGGAGCCGCGCACGCACACCAGCAACACCAGGGCCTAGTAGGAGCGCCCCATCACCACCAACAGCCCCCCCACCCACACCCCATGCCAGCGAGCACCATCCACCAGCAGCCACCCATCACATACGGACCACAGCCCCACCCGGGGGCTCATGCGGTCGCCTCCCACCCGCACCCCGGCACCACAACCAGTCAAGAACCGCAAGGGCCACACGGGGCACACACACAACACCCACACGACCCACAGGGACGCCCGGACCCCCAGCCAGCACAACACGCACCCCCGCCCCCCCCACCCCACCACCACCAGCAGCAGCCCCCCCACCCACACCCCATACCAACGAGCACCATCCACCAGCAGCCACCCATTACATACGGACCACAGCCCCACCCGGACGCCCATGCGGCCGCCTCCCACCCACACCGCGGCACCACAACCAGTCAAGAACCGCAAGGGCCGCACGGCGCACACACACAACACCCACACGACCCACAGGGACGCCCAGACCCCCAGCCAGCACAACACCCACCCCCGCCCCCCCCACCACCAACAGCGCCACCCCCCCACCACCCCCCCCCGCCCCTTCCCCGAGACCAGGCCACGGACACAACACGCGGCAGCCAGCACCAGCCAATTGACGTCGATACCCCCGCCGACACACGCCACCGCGAATCCCCCCTCCCGCGACCGCCACAAGAGACCCCATCACCGGACCCCACGCGCGACAAGGACGACCACCCCCCCCAACCCACACCACCCCCCCCATCACACCCCGCACCACCAGTCGCCGCACCGGCCGAACCCTACGCCCTACACAACCCCGCAGCGGAACGGCAGCACCTCCGGGGACTCGGGGAACAGGACGTCGTGCTGTACCTCCGCACCTCCGGCACCAGCACCCCCATCCGGGCGGCCACCCTGGTCCAGGCGGCCACCCTGGGGGAAGGCGTCAGAGACTTCCTCTTCGACGCCTTCCTCCACGTCGCCCGACACGAGCGCCCCCCACGCGCCACCCCAGACGGCGAGAGCCCGCCCCCCACGGGGAGCCGGATCTGGGTGCCCCCCATCGACTGGGGGCGACACCTGGTCGGACACCCCGTGCCGGAGCGGGACAGCACCCGGGGCCGCACCCGCTACCGCGAGCCCAACATGGCCCACCCCCCACCGGACGCCACCCCCGGCAGCACCAAAGAGTGGGAGCGGGAAACATGGGTAGCCCGGATGGCCTCCCTAAGCAACTTCCGGCACAACGTCCCGGGGGACATCCCCACCCCCGACGAGCAGCAGTCAGCCCCCTCCACGTACATGACCCTCATGTACAATCTGCACTACACCCTCTCCACCACCACCTACGACGCACCCACACACCACTGGGTGGTACATGGCACCGACTCCCTCCTCCCCGCCGACTACACCCCCCCCCCAAACAACCCAGGCCCGGACACGTACGCCAGGAAGGACGACCCGGACGACCCCCACATCTGGGGCACGTTGGAACCCGAATCCCTGGACACGCTGCTCTCCATCCGCAGCGGCTGCCAGGGCCTTGGTAGGGCAATGTATTGCCTCGCCAAGTGGACCCAACGGACCTGGGGGATCCCCACGGACCGATGGGTGTGGGTGGTCACGCTGCGCCCCCAGCAGAGGGAAGCCCCCCGAAACCGCAAGGGACCCACCCCCCCACGCCCCACCACCCCACAACTATGCCCGTACATGGTGGCAGCCCGCCTCATGGCGCTGCTATGGCCGGGCCCCCACACCCCCACCCAAAACTACCCCCACCTCACAGAGGAGGACATGCCCGGCATCCAGCGATGCTTCTTCCGGACCCTCGACTACCTCCAGCAAACACACCCCCACGTCCTGGAGCAGATATGGCCACCCCCCGGGTAACCCAAGTGCCCGCGCAGCCGGGACAACGCCGCCACGCCAGCACCAGCACGCACGGATCACCAGGGAAAACGCGCGCACACGCCCGATGCCCGAACCTGCACCCTCGTTCTCGCTACTTACAGGACCCAGCATCATACGCCCGCCCCCGAGGCCCGGGACCCTCCGCCAACTCCCGCGGCCCTCTCCTCCGCCTCCGACTCCACAACCTCCACCACCACGACCACCTCATCCACCACCACCACCACGTCCTCATCCAGCACTCCACCCCCCAGGCCGCGGGGGACACCTCTCAAACGGGCCTCCAAACCCGCCCCCACCGCGAGCAGCCCCGCCGCCGCCAAAGCCCACGCCCCGGCGAAGCCCACGCCCACAACCCAGCCGCAGCCCAAGACCGCCGCCAAACGGCGACCCGCAGCCAAGCCCAAACCCAAGCCCAAACCCGGCGCCACGACGACAGCGCGAGCCCGGCCCCCCGAGGATGTCCTCTAGGACATCCGGCCCCAGCCGTCCCAGGCCCGAAGGCAGCAGCGCCCAGCGCGGCGCCCCCCCACCGTCACCGACGCCACTGCCACCACCTTCATGGCGGAGCGCGCTGCGGCCGAAGCGCGACGCGCCTCGTCCCACCACATCCCAAAGCCCGCACCCCAGGCCCACGGACCGCTCCCGACCAAGTCAGAACAACGCCAGGGTCCACCAGCAGCGCCCCCGCCCCCCTACCGGCCCCCGATGACAGCCCACATGCAACGCATGCCCCACTACCGCCGCCGCCGCGAATCCCCGCCCAACCTTGAGGCGGAGACCGTACGGGTCCACATCCGCGTGCACCCTCACTCCCCACGCACCCCCACGGAACACGACTACGAGGAATCCCCCAGGCCCGCCACCGCCGCCGGTCCCAACGACCCCGTCACACCCACCCACGCCCACTCCTCCGCCAAAGACCGCAGGCCCGCCCAGGAACAGTGGTGGCAGCGCTGGACCCACACGCAGCTGTGGGAGCTGCGGAAGTGGGCCCGGGGAGAGCCCTCCCTCGAGGGCCTGGTCCATCGGCCCCGCAAGGGGTCGGTGGAGAACTGCCGCCTCCGGCCGGCGGGGGGGTGGATGCCGCAGGCCGCATGGGAAGCCATGCTGGCCAATGCGCTCCACCCCCTGGGAGTCCACCCCCGCAACCTCCCCGCGCCCCAGGACCACCCGTACGTCCTCAGGCGCCTGCGGGAGACCCTCCAGGAAACGCGGCGAGACGGCATCCGCCTGTGGGACATCACCCAAAGCCCAGCGCCGCACGCACACACCCCCTCACCACCCCACAAGCGTCGGCGCACCGACACCGGCGACACCCACAGCACCCCAGGAGCCCTGCGCGCCACACAACACGACGCGCCTGACCCCCCGGCCAGCGGCGCCGCCATCTAACCCCGTTACCCAGCACACCACCGCCACGGGGCGCCACACCAGGCCCCGCCCAGAAGTCACCAAACGAACCGGACGCCGAAGGAAGCCAACGCACACGACAACGAGCACCACTACGCCCAAAGGCGCCGAACCCGGGCCCGATACCGTGAGCTCCTCTCCACCCTCAGCACGACACAAACGTCACTGACGTCACTCCTCCGCCGTGCCCCCTCCCACGCCACCGCCCCGCCCCCCCCCCCCCTCCCGCCGCACGTCCCCACGCCGCCCAGCACCCAGCCCCACACACTGCGCCACAGCATCGCCCTAGTCCGGCTCCTCCACCATCGCGCCACTTGGCACCTCACAGTAGACCGCCGTCCTGTGGTTCCGCTCCCCCCAACACCGCTCCCGGGGCCGCATCCGGCCCACGTCGTGTTCGCCCCCACGTCGCGGGCCGCGGACATCCTCCCGCTCCTCACCGCCACCCCTCCCGGGCATCGCATACTGCTTGCCGCCAACTCCTCGGTCCTCAGTGAGGTCCCCATCGGGCACGCCGACGCCCTGCACGTGCGCCCGCTGCTGCCCAACCTGCACGCTGCGTACGCCCCCGGCACGCCCGTTGACCCCTCCGTGTGGGACTCCCAGTGAGGCCACCGGCCAACAGCCAGCCCGCACGCACCACCCCGCACTCGCCTCGGGCACACGACCCCGTGGACGCCGCTACCCACACGCCCGGCCCCGCGCAACCGCCTAACGGAGCCAGAACTCAAGAACAAATCAAACCCGAGCCACACCCCGAAACCGCTAACCCTTGACTCCTAACCAAACCCGCCGAGGGAAGAACGTAACCACAGCCCACACCCACAGCCCACAAAGCCGCCTAACCAGCCAGCTCCAGAAGCAAAGAGACACCTCACCAAACCCACCCTGACCCAAGCCTAACCGAGCCGAAGCCCCAACACAAATCAAACCCGAGCCACATCCCAAAACCGTCAACCCTTGACTCCAAACCAGGCCCGCTGAGGGAAATACGTAGACACAACCCACAGCCACAGCCCACACAGCCGCCTAACCAGCCAGCACCAGAAGCAAAGAGACACCTAACCAAACCCACCCTGACCCATACCCGTGTACATCAGGACACGCGAGCCGCACCCCTGGGGCGCGACCGCCACCACAGCACCAACGACACACGCCAGAGGACACAACGCTATAGCACCGCCGCACCAGCTGCCCATGCCTGTGCCTGCAGTGTACGCGCGCCCCTGCTTTCCTCTTTTTTGTTTTTTCTTTTTCTTTTTTCCCAAAAAAAAAAAAAGACAGGAAAAAAAAAGGAAAAAAAAACAAGAAAAAAAAAACGAAAATTAGGGGGGGAAGAAGAGGGACACAACCACCCATGGCACACATGCACCGCACACAGCACGCACACCGGTGAACAGGAGCCCAGTGGCCCAGGACACCGCACATGCAACACAACACACCGAGCGAGCACACCGCTGAACAGGAGCCAGCTGGCCCAGGACACCGCAGACGCACCACAGCAAACCGCGCGGGCACACCGGTGAACAGGAGCCCAACGGCCCAGGACACTGCACACACGTAGGGCGGCCGAGGAACAGGAAAGAACCAATACCCCATGGGTCGGACGCACTGGGGCGACCCAGCCGACCCACCGGGCCAGTGGCAGGAGCGGTACTGCAAGGCCACTGGTCCGAGCCCGGCCAGGCTGCATCAGGGACCATGGCAAATGTCACCCGGAGCCATGGAAGCAACCGGTGACAGGCGAGCCGGTACACAGTCCAGGAGGGGGTCGCCTGCCAAGCAGAGTGGCCCCGCAACTCAAGCCACAAGGGTGAGGCGGTCGTACCGTAGACAAGCGGGAGCAATACCCCTTGTGGTGAGAGATACTCCACACGGCTGGGCAGCCCCCCAGAGCTGCCGTCCAAAGGAGGGGGCATGTGGCCCTACCCATGGACACATGTGGGGACACCCTCCCACCTGGGACACATGGACCGGGTGGCCGCGACAATGCCTTCCCAAGCACATGCAGGAGCGGCTCAAGAGGCACCTGACATAGGGCAGTGGGAGGGACAGGACGTCCCCTTGGTAAGACCTTCTTCCTGCAATGTCAAAGGAGGCATCCCGAGCTCCCAAAGATACCTACCTACCTACCTCACCACGTGTCACTAGAGTTGAGAACAATTCGGTGAAACTCAAACCTTCTCGGAAGTCTTATTTGCAATTCGAACACCATGAGAAATGTCGCCCATGCAAACAATGATTTGTTCAACCCGCTCTTCTATCGTTGTGACATGTGGCGCATTGCGTTCAACAATTTCAAGTCGGTTCAAAACTTCCCCAAGGGCTGAAGTGACACGCCAATATCGTTCACCATTTCTGGCTCGAAGCTGTTTGTGGGCTTGACCAAATTCACTTCGAATATCATTGTTCATTTGTCCATATATGGCAACAACTTGTTGAAATTGAACATCAACACGATGCTCCAATTGTAGAATGGATAGTTGCCACGAGGGAGCCGACCAGGAAGAAGGCATAGGCTCAAATTGAGCCGGTGGACTCGTGAGTGACGTTTTTGTGTGACCAAAACGCAAGCGATGAGATTTCAAAGGCGTCCCATATTGTGGCATTGTGGAGAAAAATGGTTTGAGAGACTCGTTCATGTCATTCAAGTCAGCCTCCTCATTCTCATCGAGCATATCATCCATGTCATTCAAGGCTTTCATGTCATTCAAAGGAACTCCACCCACAGGATCATTAACAAGCATACTACCATGTAATAGATCTCTAGTTGTATCCAAATCCATGCCTCTTTGATGTTTTAGATTATACTAGAAACCAGCAGAGCAACAAGGCAGTGCACACCAGATGATGATCGATCAATCTGTCCAAATCATGTAAGAACAAGGCCCTGCAGAACAGTGCAGCAATACTGCAATCAGGGCCAACAAAATCAGTGTTATTGATTTCTAATTTTTTTTCGCACAGTCGCCGTCGCTCGCAATGCTCGCGATCTCTGCGACAGTCCTATTCAGTTACAACGCACCCTACCCCCTTCTCTCCCCCCTGGTGGGCGTTTGCGGACGACACCAACCTCACGGTCGCACACACCCCACACGAACCCCACACCCCAGACCCCGGACCAACAGTCACCCAGCAGGCCAACAACTTACTGGATGTGACCATCTCCTACCTCTCCCGCAACAACCTCATCGTCCACCCCACAAAGTCGGTGGCCATGATCAAGGGGTCTGCCACACCCCCCATCCTGGGGCCACAAGGACCCCCCATGTAAGTCGTGACAACCACCACCCACCTGGGGGTAATCCGGGCCAACAACCCTGAGGACGCCACCCTCCCTCCCAAATTGCAGTCACACCTAGCCCATCTTCCCAGATATGCGTCCCCGACCACCAAGGCCCTCTCCCTATCCCACCAGAGCCTGGCGTACTACCTCACCGGGGTCTTGAACGCCTCCATAGGCTTCCAGGCACTGCACCTGACACACCCCAACACCACCCTCCAGCAGGCCACGCGCGCCGTCACGAAGACATGGGCAGCACACGGAGCTGGCCCACCTCGATACCCACCCGGGCCATCCGGGCGGCATGGCCCCACTATGAGGACGCCATAGGGGACGAGGTGAAAGCGGCCTACACCAGACACACCGCCCTCCTCCTTCACCGCATGACCCACAACCACTCGCCGGAGGTCCGCGAGGTGGCCATAATCCGCCTCCAAGCCGCAGAACGGGCCCGCAACACATGCCCACGCTGGATACTCCACCGGACGGGCATGCCCACCAACATGAACACGCACCTGTGGAACCACCTGCAGCTTCTCCTCCCTTCCCCACACCACACCATACTCACCAACCACACGTGCCCGGAGGAAGGGCCTCTGGCGGTCCTCTGCGGGGTCCTCCACCATCACCCAAAGGGCACCTTCAGCACCATAGACCTCGTCGGGGCCTCCATCACCGTAGTGTACCTCACTCTCCCCAAATGCGGGTCCTTCACCACAGCAGAGCACACCACACCCCCTTCCTACAACTTCCCGAATGGCCTCAATACCGCCTCTTCCACCAGTACCTCACGCAGACGGCACAAGCAGTGGGCCACACTCTGCCTGGAAGCAAAGACATGCGAGCAGCCTAAAGAGACTTCAAAAAGCAGCACCCCCGACCCATCCCAGCGACACCACCCTACGCATCCACCGGCTCAAAACACGAACCCATCCCCCCGGTGGCGGGCCCAGTCCAACCGCTAACCCTACTACTGGCCCCGATTAAAGCCAAACCCACGCAGACCACACTCATCCACCACGGGGCAAAATGGCGCATACGGAAGCACCACATGACCGCCCGAGACCTACCGAAGGTCCCCCATGACTCTCAGAGCACGCCACGCACATGTTGGGCATGTGACCCCGAAGCACCCACCACGCCATGGCCCGTATTGCACCTCATAGCACGCCACCACACCCACCCCACAACACATCTACCACCACAAGCCTACGCATGGGTAGCCCCATGGTTCCACTGCACCGACGCGAACCTCACGGTAGCGTGGAACCCCAACCACACACCCCAATGGCTCTTCACCACAACACCCAGCTGGCCCCGCCCCGACCCGGCAGGGGTCGCCATCCGTTACAGCATGTACGAACCAGGCAGAACGGGCAAGCACAAGCACCCCTACTATCCGCTCGACCATTCCTGCCACACATGGGAGACCCGAACACAGACCCTCACATGCCAGGACCTCAACCCGGACACAGCCTACATCCTCCACTACATCTACTCCTACCTCACACAAGGACAGCCGGAACAGGAACTCATAGCCATGTGCCCCCAAGCGAAACACATCATCTCCACAGGAATAGGGGTGTACACCACCCCCATCCTGCAGCCCACAACCACGGTGGCCCTCCTCACCACGGGGCTCGCCATATACGCCTACCTGCCCATGAACCCATGCCGACTCCGACAACCATCACCCGCGGACCGGCTCTTCTTCACCGACGCCTCAGGCGAATCCGCCCTCACGCCCATCACCGGGGGGGCCACCCTGCAGCTAACCCACACCGGGGGACACTACCACATGGACCACCACACGGTCCACACCACCTACGGGGCCTCCTCCCAAGGGGAGCTGGGGGCCATGGCCGACGCCATCGCCAAAATCGCGGCCCACCTACCCGCCCACCTCCCGCACATCGTCCGCGTCTGGTTCGTGGTAGACGCCACTGTCGACACACACCTACTCGTCCGCATAGCAACAAAACCACTCCATAAAGCCACCGCGATAAGCCTCGGCACCCAGGCACTGCTGATCTGGAAAGCCCTTCACAGCCTTGCCCCCTACGTCCAACTCACAGAAGGTCGCGTAGTTCAGGGGTCATGCACATGACGCCTGAGCTGGAGGTGCTCGGTTCGATTCCCGGTGGGGGCGGAACGCAGTGTCCTAGGCGCTAGGGTGTCTGTGACCCCGCGAGCCGGAAGGGATGCTGCGAGGGGCAGGTAGGGATCACCGATACGCTGGAGTTCGGAGCGCGCCCGAGCACTTTACCTTTACCTTACCTTTACTTACGTCCAACTCCACATCGTGAAAAAGGAATCCCACAGGCACCAATACGGAATTGGTAAGGTCGACAACCAGGCAGTACACAAGCGCACAACGCACCTGCCAACCCTCCAGGTCCCCAACCTCGGCCGAAACCACACACACCTCCAACACATACCCCCCAAAACGGGAGCCCCATCAGACCCCGGATTGGGTACCAGAGGACGCCCCCTATACCTCCCACGATAGAGCATATGATTACGCCAACCCCATCCAAAGTCTCGCCCGCGTGCTCGGCGACACAGACAGCCGGGCACACATCCAGGAGCTCCAGGATAAACTGCGAATCCCCCTCTACCACTCGGCACTGCGCCCAGCAAACGTCCCAGCCCACCTCGAAAAGCGACGCATCCAGCTCCTCAGGGAGCAACTACCATTCCTCACCAGGGTCGCCAGATGGCTCGCCCGCAACCACATCCACGTCCCAGAAGAACACACCCATTGCCCGTGCGACCACACCACCCCAGAGGACTGGGAACACTTCAAGAAATGCCCACGCCATACAGGCAGGGACACGCTAGTGGGCTGGTCCCCGGCAGAAACCGTACGACAACACGAAGGCTGGCCAACCCACAGCCACGCACACCAGGCCACTGAACACCTCTTCAGGGATCCCCTGGTCAGTGAAGCCACCATGAGAGGGGCGGTGACGCAAGGCCTACACCGACACCTCGCCAAACACACGGAAAGCTGAATGGAGGCAGCAGCGCACCTCCAGCTAAAAGCATTCCGCAGAGCAGCAGCTCAAATGGTACACCGCAAACACCTCCTGTTGACACACACGGAAAAACTCACCAACCCCACCACCAGGGAACGCATGCAACGTCTCATCCGTTACCATGCCGTGCATGACCCAGACGTCCACTAACCCACTCCGCGCCCCACACACGTTCATCTCCATCCGCAGGCCTCCAAGATACGCGAAAGCACCCGAGAGCCCACATCTCACCCACGAAGCCATCAGGCACCGCCCAGCCCGGCCGAGCTCGACGAGGGTCACCCATACGTCGACGTGGACGCGCAGGACACCGGCAACCCACCCAGCCCACCCCCCCCGGACCCGGAGCACCCCCCTCTCACACCGACCACCATCCGCGACCCCGACCTCCTCCGAGCAACCCTCCAAGGCAGGGCCCTGAGCACTCCCCTGGGCTGGTACCACCTACAAGAGAGCTGGACCCAGCTCACCGTCAAAGCCCTCTGGGACCTGACCAACCCAGGCAACGGCCTCCACAAGACCATCGTAGACCTCGTACTCTGGCGAGCCCGCCAACACGCCCAAGGCCAGCACGTCTGGATTGCCCCCATCAAGTGGGGCCGGGCCCTGACACACGACACCGACACCAACGTCACACGTCGAGGGACCATACGCCTACGACGAGCCCCAGCGGAGAGGGACCACCCAGCAGACCCGAACCACCCGGAGCAATGGGAACAGGCCACCGCACCAACCCGCGACACCGCCCTCCGGGCCCCCGGCCTCCGCACCCCAGAAGACGACCTCCCTCCCCCACCTACAGACAGTGACCACCCCCCGCCGGAGGTCTGTTGTACAGTCCTCGAGCGCGGGCACTACTACGTAGTGGCCGCTACAGCTACATCCCCCAGCCCGCAATGGCTCGTCAAAGGGACAGACACCATGCTCGCCCTAGGGACCGCCTCACCAGGGGCAGTAGGGGACCCCACCACCCCGCACAGGGTCCTCAGGGGCGTCCTTCAGCCGGGGGACAAACCCCCAGCCCGCGCCCTGGCCCAAATCACCTCAGGGCAGGCGGGCTACCACCTGGGACTGGCCATGCTCTGCCCATCCCCAATGGATCCAGCGCCGCTGGCCATCCACGGGGACCCTGCCCTGGATTTGGGCCATCCCCACCGCCCACACACAAATCGAAGCAGGCCCAGACACGCGGAAGGACCCCCCCCCCTCAGACCACAGCACTCCCTCACCTGCAAGTACCACGCCATCCACAGGATCATCCGCCGCGTGGGTCTTAGCCCAGAGCCAGCATACCCTCTTCCCACCACTGACCAAGACGTGCACCAAATTCGCAAGCTCTTCTGCAAAATCCTTGCCGCGGCCGGTGAAGACGACAAGCTTCTCCTCCAAACCACCCGGCTTACAACTGACCACACAAGCGCGCCGCTGCGAGCAGACACATGCACCGACACAACACACCCCCCCGCGCAATCGCCGCCCATGCCCCTCCCACGTCGCTGCCCATCCGGAGACCCACACACGCCCGGCATCGCGCGCAACCCCGGGCCCCGCGATACGGGCCTCCCCCACCCGCCCAAACAACAGCACAAGCCCGCCACGAACCCACCCATCGGACACACCTCACCACCCCCCACACTTGACAACCCGCACACACCCACCGAGGAGAGCCCCACGCCCCACGGCACGCCCACCCCGCCCAGTGGCCCGCACATTCCCCCAGCGCACACCCCAGAAAAACCAGGCCCAGCCCCCCCGGCCCCCAAATGCAGCCCACGCGAACTGTTCCCCCCCGCGGACGCCAACCCACACAACCTCACACATTGCAGAACCCCAGCCCAGCCAGCCCAGAAGGAGAAGACCGCAGCCCCGCGCCTCCCTCCCCCACTCCTGCCGACCAGATCGGCCCGCCGGGCTGCCAGGTCACGGCCAGGCCCCCCCAGCCACCCAACCCCAACCTACAGCCCGACGACATGCCCTCCATCCTCCCCGCCGTGGCCGCAGCAGAAGCCACCGCCCACAAACCCGCGACCGCCCGCATCACAGCGCAACCCCCGTCCCCCACAACCACCACTTCCTCCTCGTCCTCAGCCTCATCGACGTCCTCCACCTCATCCTCCGACCCCCCCCATCCCCGCCGACCTCATCGACAAGGCCACGGCAGAAACAAAAGCTGCGGCCGCACGCCACGCTACCCGGAACCCCCCGACCCCTACACAGGCGACGCAGGCACCCCGGCAGCACAACGGGAAACCCCCCCACCTGGCACCGGCGCCCTCACGTTTCGAGGTCCTCCTCAACCTCGAACCGGACCCCAACCCAAAACCCGACCGCAAACCCACGCCGGCGCCCAAACGAGCGCACCACCGGCAACAGCACCACCACCAACACCACCCCACGCAGCCAACAACACCACAAACACAACGACGCCAATCCAAGCAACACCGCCCTAACCCAAAACCTAACCCAAACCAGGACCCCCCACCAACCACAACCCACGCCCTCCTACCACCAGCGGCCGCCGCCACCACAGAGGCGGCCACCGAGCACGACCCTGTCCAAACCCTCGTCAACATCCCCATCTCCAAGCACCCCGTCATCCACCCCCCAGAAACCACTACCGCCGCCGGCCAGACCAACCCAGGGACGTGGGACCCCTCGACCACAATCACCGTTAAGCCCGGCTCCCGACCCGCCCACGCTGCCCACCAAACAGTACGGCCCCAGGGACTGCGCACGACGCCCGACCCCCGTGCCGCACCAGGGGGACCAGAATATCCACAAGGGGTCCTAGGGCCATACCCGCTGCACCATCCCTACAACTACCAGCGCCACCACCACCAGCGGCCCCACCACCACCACCACCAACACCACCCCCACCACTACCACTGCCCACCACCCTACCCCACCGGGCAACAACCCCCCGTGCACGAGCAGCACCAGCGTATGGGACGGCAGCCACCGGGCACTCCACCCCCATACCCCACCTACTACCAGGGTCCAGCCCCCCCGTACCAGCCACCGTATCCCCCCGGACACCACGTCCACGCCAAAGGGGCCCCACGCGCCCAATCCCACCAGGGACAGTCACCCCAGCCGCTGCCGCCACCGCACCCCTACGTGGCGGATCAATGGAAGGGCGGGGGACTCGCCCCCCCAGGTACCAGGCGGCGCCATGTGAGGGCCCCCAGGACCCGCCGACACCTCCTGACTGGCCCGACCCGAGCGACGAAGCCCAGTCCCGCAAACGGCGGCGCTCCCGCTGTCCCCCCTCACGGCGCACCCTCGCCGGCGCTCACGCTCCCCACACCGCCACCGCGCCTCAAACACCCACTTGCGCCGCTCCCGCTCCCCAAGGCGCCACCACGACCACCCCGGGCCCCGCTCTCGCCGCTCCCGCTCGGCCAGGCACCACCACGCGCGCCACCCCCGCCCCATGTCCACCTCCCCCTCCTCCGACGAGCCCCACCAGGTTTCCCGTTCCCCCCTCAGCCCGTACGCGACCCCCACCCCGAGCCCCCGCCACCACCGCTCCTGCTCTCCGAGGCGCCGCCAAGCACCCCACCGCCGCCCCATGTCCACCACCCCATCCCCCCACGGGCCCCACCGGACTTTCCGTTTCCCCCGTCGCCCGTACCCGTCCTCCAACGCCCAGCCCCGCCACCGCCGTCCACACTCTTCCAGGGGCTGCCAGGCCCGCCACCGCCGTATGTCCAAGTCCTCCTCCCGCCACTCCAGGACCTCGGGCTCGGACCCCTCCGCCTCCCATGCCCCCGCCCACCCCGCCTGGTGGTCTGCCTCCGCCTTGCAGGAGCTCCGCCGCTGGGTGAAGTGGGCCGGGGGAGCGGGAAGGCGAGAAGGGGTGCACATGGTGCACACCTTCCAGGAGATCCGCACCTGCAGCCCCGCCAACCCCAACAAGGCCCCCGGAGGCCATCATGCCGCAGGCGGCATGGGAGGCCCTCCTCTGGGACGCGGTCCAGGGCCTCCGCCCCCTACACCCCCCAAACCCTCCGCCAATGGCTCCAGGCCACCAACCTCCAGGACTGGGCCATTGGCGCCCCCCCCCCACCCCACCACCACCACGCCAGGAAGGGAGAGGGCACAGGCAAGGGGAGGGCAAGGGACAGAAGGGGACACTTCAGCAAGGGGGCACGGAAGGGCCCAAGGTGACAGGCAGGCGCCCATAGGGACAGGGCACCGGGAGCGACACAACGTGGGGACAGGAAACCACCCAAGGGCCAGGAAGGGGAAGGAACAGGGACCGAAGCGCAGAGAAAGAGGACACAAAGGCGGGCACCAGGACCCACACGCAGGAAGGGCATACCACGACGGAGGGACCAGCGCCGCGCCTCCCCCAGCGGACGCCGCACGACCCCCGGGGGCGCACGCCCCCAAAACACGCCGCCGAAGCACGAGTCAGACGCCGTACGGATCACAACGGCACACTCCCACCAGCCAGCGGAACCCACACAGGGGATGGAGGGCACACCTACACTGGGAGAACAGGCTACACCCACAGAGGCGGCCGCTGGGAACACCGCCGCGCAGCCCACCACCACGCCCTCACCTCCAGGCGACGACCCCGGTCATCACAAGGGCCACCTCACAAGCACCGGAAGAGGACGAAGGCACGGCGAAAGCACCCAGGACTAGGGGCCGGGACTCTGAGAGCACACAGGACCACGGCACAGGCCCCCAGGGAGGGCAGCCCCACGGACACCTACCCGACCCACCAGCCCGAGCGGCACACCCAGACCCCCACAGCACGGACCCAGCGAGCCACCCACACCTAACTGCACCCCCCAGCCACCAGGCACCCACACTCTGACCCGCACTCCGCACCAGGACACGGGCCAGACTGACCTCCACCGATCCACCACGGAACAACAAGAGGCAGCACGGCACACCGCACCGCAGCGCGCCACAGTGCAACGCACCACGACAAGGCACCACAAAGCACAACACGCCACAGCACGACGCGACGCGACGCGGCACAGAGCGGCACACCACGGCGCGGCACTGCGCAATACGGCGCGGCCCAGCAGGGCGCACCGCAACACAGCGCGGACCGACGCGACGCAGCACGGCGAAACACGGCACAATGCAGCACGGCGCACCACAGCACACCACAACACCAAGGCAAGGGACGCTAACCGGGGGTCTAACCAAAACAAGCCACCGCACGCCCCGGAAGGAGCCGCACCAGCCCGCCACACACCTGCAAGGGGCCAGCACACGCACAGCAACAACGGTGGCGGTCTACCCACACAAGCAGCCGCCAGAAAGTTAAAACCGGCACAGCGGAGGCGAAAGGACACGCTAATCCAGGGCCACACAAAGCCGCCTGGCGCAACCGCCCAGCCGGCAGAGCCACAACCTAACCTGGCAGGAAGGGGCGCCGAGCCCAACGTGTACATAACCCAACCGACCCATGGCACCGGGGCACGGCCTGGCAAAACGCAACCACCAACAGCAACCCGGAAGACCACACTGAATGCCAACCAGTGCCTGTGCCAGCCCAGGGAAGGCAGAGGGAGGAACAGGCAGACCCCCCCCAAAAAGAACAACAGGGGGGGGGGGCGCGAGAACGGCCCACAGCCACCAAACAGCCCACCAACACCACAAAAGGCGGCCAAACCCCCCACCCCGACGGCACCGAAGACAGGACCCCCCAAAGGGGCACCAGGGGACCACCCAGCAAAAACCGGCAACACCCAGCCGGTCGCAGCGGCCCACCAGGAGATCAACACCCAAAACACGCAGACACACACCATGCTGGGACGGAAAAAAAAATCAACGCGGCCTGGAAGAGAAGGGATAGGGGGACAGAGACCACGAGACCCAAGACCGGGACAACCAGCGACCGACACCACAAAGCCAAGGCAAGACACATCACGACGCCCCCCCCCCCCGAAAACAAAACCAAAGGGGAGGGGGGGGGGCAAACCCCACCAACGGCAACACCCGCACACCCCCGCGCCACAGGCGGCCCCCCAGGAAGGGCGGGGGCAAGCGGGGCACACACAGGACCGCATACACACTCCAACGACCCAACACAGAGGGGCAGGGCACAGCCGAAATCCGAGCCCAGCACGCACGCCCACACAGCACACCCCAGCCAGGAAAGGCGGGGTACAAGCGGGGAGCGCACACAAACACACACACGCGCCAACACCCCAGCCAGGAGTGGCGGGGCGCGGCAGCAACCGAGGCCAAACCAAACACCCCCGCACCGCACCCCAAAGCAGGAGGTGCAGGAGACCACGCGGGACGGGCACACAAGCAGACACCCACCCCAACACCTCCCCAAGGAGAGGCGGGGCGCAGCTGAAACCTGGACCCCAGCACGCACGCCAACACCGCACACCAGAACCAGGAACGGCAGGGTGCAGGCGGAGCGCGCACACAGCCACGCACGTCCCAAAATCCTAATCAAGAAAGCTGGGGTGCAGGCCGAAACGCAAGCCCAACCGCAAACACCGCAAACCCCAGCTGGGAAAAGAGGGGCGAAACCACAAACCATACTGAAACACACACACCCAAGACCCCAGCCAGGGCTGGTGGGGTTACCGAAACCCAAACCCAAGAACGACCCGGCCCCAAGCACAAATGCCACACAACAGTAGGAAACCCAGTGTCCGGAGCCCGGGCACTGAGGCAGCCCGTGCCATGCAGGTGATCAGGCCAAACGAGATCCGGAGCCCGGGGGTAAGGCTGCGTCCTAAGGCCTGCGCTGCTTTGGAACTCGAGGCGGAGCGTGGGACACCCAAGCACCTCGGAACCCCAGTACCAAGAAAATGCATTCATGCCTTCGGAACAGGATACGCCAGGAAGTCCGGTGAACCTCTAGGGTTCCGCCCAAAGAAGGGGATGTGCGCAAGCACGGGAGCACACCCTCCCGGCGATACAAGCACGTCACGCTGGCGGCGAACGGCCCTCCCGGTGTTGCCCAGGGCCGCTTTGTTGGGGGCCAACAGTCAGTTCTAGCGGGATGTAAGTCGCCTCCCCTCTTCAAGTGCCGACCCTCCTCCTGTTCGTCACAGCGGCAACGCCAGCGGGAACCATGGGGCACCTCTCCACGACCGAGTGCACCCACCTACCTACCTACCTGGCCTTGAAACAGTGGTTTCATCTACTTCGAGGACCACAGCAGGTGCACGTGCACACTGACCACGAAGATCTTCGTTATCTCAAGATATGCCCTCGACCCCTGACACCACGAGAAGCACGTTGGTCTCAGTTCCTCAAAGAATACAACCTCACGTTGTGGTATGTACCAGGCCTTGAGAATCCAGCAGCGGACTCCTGTTCCCGCCTGACTTCACGACAATTGATGGACATCGAAAATGCCACACTTACACGGGCCTTTGTAATACCCTTGGTCGGGAATTGGGGTTCACCGGAAGGAGAACCTGTCGATGAGTTCCTGCATGTACTCGGGAACTCGTTATCGCACGATGAGGTGTGGCCCCAGCCGTACGACCACCTGCACGTCTCGCTTCGAAGCGGACGCTCCGTGGGGAAGGAACCTGATGCTGACGAACATGCGGGACCAGCCCTCCAATTCGACACCGAACCCGCCGTCGAGCCGGAGGACCAGGAGCCACTACCATCAAACGCAACAGCCGTCCGGCCGGAGGGGCCTGGAGCCAGTGCTGTCAGACGAGATTCTGGCTGAGGACTCATTCCAACCAGAGGTACATCTCGATGATTCTGGCAACGAGCCAGACATACCTGCCGACACCGACGACCTTCCCAATGTAAGCATGGACCGCCCTCTTCGAGTCACTTTTGGCAAAGAACTTCGATATGCTCCGACCCCTGCAAAATGATCCGACGTCGAGGTCGTCGAAACAACACACTACAATCAGTTCCCTTGCCTAAGATTGGGCCGAAAACGCCGTACCTGTCGAGTCTTAAAGGTACACACCGCCGAGTGCATGGAGACTATCAGTGCAAGGACTTGACTTCGACAGCAGTGTGGGCAGCAGCCTATCGAGAAGACCCACGTACGAGGCACATCTACGAAGTCGCGGTTCGAAGCCCTGCGGCAGGACACGAACTCCGCGATGCCAAGTTGTCCTTCGATGATGGCAAATTCTTCCATTTGTCGACGATGGGCAAGCGTGTGCTTGTCCCTCGAACGCTCGTGACCTCGATTGTGGCTATGTATCATGAGTCGGAGTTCTATGGCCATTCGGGTGTACTTCGAACCATGGCACTGATCAAGCGCGACTTCGTTTGTTCCCAAATCCGACATTACGTCGAGCGGTACATCTTAAGTTGCGATGTGTGTCAACCAGCAGAGTCAAGGCGAGTCGACACCGCCAGAGTGCCCAGACCATTACCGGTGCCCGACACCAAATGGCATAGTGTATCCATCGATTGGGTTTCAGGATTGCTGCCGACCACTAGGGGCCATGACACCATCATGACTGTGGTCGACCGATTCCCCAAACTTGAATGTTCATCCCTTGCCGCAAAGATATGACAGCCGACGATCTTATCTAAGTGTTCCTGCGTGAAGTAATTCGACCGAAAGGATGCCCCCGACAAATTGTTTCCGATCGAGACAAGCTGTTCGAGTCCCATGCGTGGAAGGAGTTGGCTCTACGTTTCAAGATCGAGATGCAGCAAACAGTAGCCAACCGTCCTCGAGGCAATGGCCTAGCGGAGCGCAGCAACCAGTCCATCCTCCAGCGCTTGCGTACACACGGCATCCTTGGTAACAACGAGTGGGATGTCGACCTTCTGTTCGCCGAGATTCAGTTTAACAACCTGACGTCCAATAGCCTTCGGCCATCCCCATTCGAGATAGATGAGGGATGAACACCCCATTTTCCATTGGACTTTCCCCGAATGACTTCTCATGCACATGAGCCATCGACCGTGAATGATTACATGCAACGAGCTGAGCGTACCTTCGATTCTGTGCGGTCAATGCTTGCCGAGGAACGTTTACGCCAGATGCATGTAGTCCTACAAACGGACCGACACGTTCGAGTGCCTGAAGTGGGTGAACGATGGGGGGTGTTGGTGCCGGAATATCGACATAAAGGGAAACTTGATGTTGTCTGGTGCGGCCCTTACAAAGTTCTCGAGGTACTGAACAAGGGTGAGAACGTTAAACTGGATATCCCTGCCCCCTTCGATGGGTTGCGAGTTCAATCGAGACAGCATAAAGCCCTAGATCCATCGAGAGGGACAGCCAGTGTGGGAATTCCCGATGCCACCTGTCAAAACCGGGGACTCCCCTCGACTTGTCAAGATCCTGGCTAGACGTCGAGTGGGATCTAAGAAGCGCCGCACGTTCCTGTACCGTTGTGAATGGGATGACGACACATGGTCTTGGGAGTCGAGTAAAGGTCTAGTGGAGGATCCTGTGTACCTTTAGTTCCTTCGACTCCACCCTCAGTACGCTAACTTCTCTCTTCCTGCAGTGTGGTTTTTCGAAAAATTCATGCGGGGTTGCGGGTCCACCACCGGAGCCTCCGCCTACGGTGCTACTTCCCAGACGCCCCGAACTTCCTCTCAACCTCCACCTCCTCGAGCATCACAGTCGAATGCCATCGATGTTGAAGAGATTAACGACACTACCGGTGAAAATGACAATGGTGCCGAAGCCCCAGCGACGTTGACTTCAGCTCGCCGCTGTCGATCGGTAGCGTCAGCGCCAACTCGACGGAGTCAACCGCTGGATCCGTTCGCCGCGCCGAACTACAGTCAATCGGCATACGCTGGGAGGTCAAAAAGAAAAGGAGGCCCCTCATCGAAAGGAGGCAAGGGAAGTGTGTCCTCTCGCGCGGGATTTGCAGGAGTAGCACCGAGTGGGCGAGTCGTCATGTCAAGAGCCACCACAGGCTTGGAAGTGCTCGAGCGAGCCCTGGCCGGCTGGCCTGTCCTGGAATCGACCAAGGGAGGGGGGCTCCCACCCCGCATGCACCCGAAACTTTGCAAGCTGTACGGGCCCCCGCCCCCGGGCGATGCAGAATACTTTTGAGGACAGTACTCGAGCCTCGAAGAGTCTGATACCCACTCCCATTCTTCGAATGAATGGGTTCATGAGGAATGGTTCGATTCTGATGAGGATCTCGCTTGCTATACCGGATACGACGACTGATCCCCTTCCTTTGTTCAGCGTCCAGATGAGACGACAGTTCTTGGACATCAAGGCCGAACACCTGGACATTGAGGCCATCCAGGAACGGACCGTCGTGGGATGGAGAGCCGAATACGGGAGAGCCGAATACCTCCAACTATAACAACAGCGACGACGCTGCCCCCAACGACTGGGTCGACCAATCTTGGGAGTCGAATGCCCCGAGAACGCAAGCTACCACTCGAACGAGCCAGTCCGACTCCTACTACTACAATGACGGCGATGAAGACTATGGAGATCTACCCGATGCCTGGTCCGACGACGAGGATTATGCGTACGCCACACACAGTTGGTCGACGCCACCGCCCAGTTACGATACTGTGCCGGAACCAGAATCGCTGTGACAGCCATATAACATGACGCAATACAACCATAAAATCGAGACCATCAATCAACTCCGATACTTGGGCACGTTCGTAATGAAGCCACCCTATCAATTTGGGACGCACGAGGACGATCCACTTGCGACAAAGTACATCAAGCTCGAACCATCGGTGCTCACTATTGCGTCGAGTGCCATGGTTGGTCAACGAGCGAACCACGTATTCCTGAGCGAACGCCTTGCTTCAATTGTGACGAACACGAATGCCGCTATCTCTGAATTGAGCAAAACCATCAACATCGACAGTTGGGTTCGAACCGCGCCGTTTCCCTACGATAGGATGCGAAGCGCGCCTGACACATCTTTCGATGAGCATAAGAAAGCCAGTGGCAAGCCGAGCTATCAGTGGTATACAAACATCCAAGTGGCTTGCCAGAACCTTCGAAAAGACCCTCGTCAACGGGCGGCGCTACAACGAAGAGCTCGACTGGGGATTCTCAAACAACCTCTCCGAACATGACCTGCCGAATCAAATTGCTCAACTCAACCGCATGCATCGAGAGATCTAAGGAATCTACGACCTGATGCACGTTGGCAATGCAATCGACCCAATCTTCAGGTACCGCTGCCTCTGGACCGAGGACACGATGAAAGGAGTAGCACCCGTTGCCGTCTCGATCCTTGAAGTTGTTCGAGACCTCCAGAAGGTTTGCCAGACGGACGACTGGCTGTTCGAAGATCGAGCCCCCTTTCTCGCGTATAAAGTCGATTCGCTTCTTCGCCGACACCAACTGCGAGGCCTACACGCGCGACCTTGAACAAGCTGATAGCGCCTAGACATACGCGTCGACATATAGGATCTGCCAACATTGTGCACCCGCATCTGAGGTAAAATTTTGACAGAAGTGAATACCTTGTCTTTTTAACAGAATACAGTTTTGACAAGGGGACAGATGCATTGCGTGCCATTTTAAGAAATATGTGTTTTGTGGCGCTCTGTAGCTCTTCAATTCTGACAACTATGTCTCCCAAAGCCACCACGACTGCTTCTTGGACTCACAGGATCCACACCAGGCTCCGGGTCCCCAACCTAAGCAGCACACCCAACCAAGTCCCTTCATCGCCACCCCGCGACCCTCATCAGTTGCATCCTCATGGTGCAAATAGGAGATGGAAGGCGCGCGTCAGGCAGATAGGCAAAGAAGTGAAATTGCCTCCAGAAGCGTACGAGGCCGACACGGATACTGCAACGAGGTATTCGTTGAGCAACCCGGATGGTATGGGGTTGCAAACATTTTGGTGTATGGTTCTTGAGTTGCGTGTTTTGTTATGCTATCTATTCTTTGTGTTGCACAAGAAGACCAGATCGCCTTAGAGGGGCCACAGCCTTGGTGGGTCACATAGCATGCCACGCTGCCCAAACAACAGCCACAACCACAGCCCCAACCACGCCCCCGACCGCAAGCTCTCCCACACCCCTAACCAAAAGAAGACAAAGAAGAAGCCCAGCAATGGCAAAAGGTTATCAAAATCGAATTTATTGCCAACATTGCCACATTGGAATATGCATGCCATTCTCCTGCTAACTTAGCCCCCCCCTTTGGTTCATTGTTTAGAGGACTCAAAGACTCCAAGTCCAAGCCTACCTCAAAGTTCACCGGGCACACCAATACACTTCCCGCAACCACGAGACGAGGCGGAAGGTGATATGCATCTCTATGCACTATTGCACCATAGCAACATAGCACAAAAAGACGTGTGACATGGTTCGCACCGTTCTTTGTCTTCGCTGTCAACTTTTTCATAGCAACGATGGAGTAGGGAAGGAGGGAATGAAAGAAGCACTACGGCCACCAGTTGCCGGCAGTCACGATGGAGCTATCCGCCGAGGTTGCACCCAAGGCCTGGGCGAAGGGTGCGCCACCAAGCGGGCCGGGTATCTCCCTGTTGGCATCACTTTTTTGTTAGCCTCTTTTTTCGTCAATTGGAAGGTAAGGAAGTCAGTTGTTGTACCACGATCTAGTTGTTGTACCACTACATGAAAGTGGGAAAGAAGGTAGTTTTTCCTTTACAAACTTAGGATACGTGTGTTCAATAGTTGACAATAGATTGTCTGAGGCTCTTTTCGTCTTCATATTCCATAGTTACCCATACTATCCTTGGTAGGCCCCCGGTGGGAGTGAAAGTGGAGGAGACAAAGTTTGTTGTCCACTGCGGGGCGACAGATCGAGTGCCTTTGAGGGTATATGAGCACGTAGATACACAAAAAACATAAAATTAGGTATGCCAAACCAGTATTGTGTTTCAATTAAAAGATTCTGTCGTTAAAAATCAGCGTGCGCTAGTTCCGGAGGGAGTCGGCGTTTCTTTTAACTCCCTCCGGAACCTTTGCGAGGCCAATGTTAGCTGGACGGCTCGGTGTTTATAAGGTTTTGACTCTTCAGACCTATCAAGAACAATGTAGTTCAACCCTCTAGCCATCCAAAATGCTTCTGTCGGCAGAGAAACCGTTTGATTTCTGGCATGTAAAGGTGACGCTCCCTCCCGCGCCAAAGATTCAAGGTTTTCTCAGGTGGCAGAAAGTATTTGAAGAATTCAAGGGTCAAATGTGGTGTTAAATCATACCTTTCAAAGTTTGCAATACTACCAGGGTTGAGATAAGCGATCGTTTAGCGACTGAACGATCGTTTCTTTGTTACGCTTAGGGAAGTTTATTAACAAACGACGTTTTAACAAATGACAGCCCGCGGGACCCTGTCGCGTCCCGACGCTCACGCTTCAGACACAAATGGCCAAGGATGAACAATGCAAATGTGAGGTACTTTATAGAATTTGCAATGATTTGAATTTGAATTTCGCTTCGTTAACATTGGTGGTTGAACTTTTCTGCCTGTTCTGCGTTTCCAGGGCGACAGAAGAAGCAAGTGAAGAAGAAGGGGAACAAGAACAGGAGGGAAGAATATGAAGAGAGAAGGAACAGAAAAAGGAGCGGCAGAGGCGAAGGAGATCAAAGAGACGTTAAGAAGAAGACAGAAGAAGATTGAGAAGCTGCAGAAGGGAAGAAGACTGGGGAGTGAAGACGAAGAAGGTGAAGAAGAAGCACAAGAGGAAGAAGGTGCTGTGAGTGTCACTTGAGTGTTCCCGCATGCTGTGAGTGTCATTTGAGTGTTCGCGCGTGCTGTGAGTGTTATTTGAGTGTCGGCGCGTGCTGTGAGTGTCATTTGAGTGTCAGCGCGTGCTGTGAGTGTCATTTGAGTGTCGGCGTGTGCTGTGAGTGTCATTTGAGTGTCGGCGCGTGCTGTTAGTGTCATTTGAGTGTTTGCGCGGGCTGTGGGTGTTATTTGAGTGTCGGCCCGTGCTGTGAGTGTCGTTTGAGTGTTCGTTGCGCTCCCTTCTGTTGTCTCGACAGTTGCGAGTGAGACTTCGTTGTCGTTTATATCATCCTTTATGGTGGACTGAGTCAGTTTGCTGCTGCATCTCAGTGATGTCATTTGATTCTGAAAATTTCACTTCTGCACAGAGGCTTCAAGTGACGCCAGGGACCTGTTATGTGTCCTGCAGCACCTGTACAGAGACATACGCTTGCTTTTTTTTTGCTGGTTGCTCACTCATTGCCATTTTTGGCCATTTGCTGGTCAGCCTGGGGATAGGTGCCTTTGTGAGGCTGGAATTCCTGGGGCCTTGATCTCGAACGCAATGGTTTTCAAAAATATCTGAATCATTCTTTTTTCAAAGGAAACACAATGGTTTTCCAAAACGTCTGAATCATTTTTTTGTCAAAAAATCATTGAGAGTCTACTTTTTTCAGAAAAGCACTACGATGGGGCACAATAGAAGCAAGTAAACCGTTAGAAGCAAACCGAAACAACATGAACAAGGAAAAAAATTAACAAACGATGTTCCTTTATTTTCATCGTTCGTTCTTTCGTTCGTTCGTTTGTTAATTTTCCCAAAAAAATTAAAAAGCAACGTTTGTTAATCGCAACCCTGACTACTACTACGTTCATCAATGCAACAAAACATGGATACACTAAGGTGGTACACAAAATAGTCCACCCCCAAATACCAACGCCTACATGACGTCCCGTATTTTGTAAATTTCTCAGCTCCAAGGAAACATTTTCCAACAAGTAAGATTTTATTTCAAACTTCAACTTTTGTACTTCCCATTGCAAATTTACTACCAAAAAGCTCAAATGCTAGCTAATCGCTTAAAAGCATGCAAAATGGTACACCTATTGGCTTCCTTACCTTACATTTGTTTGTCTTCTTGGTTCCCTCTTTTTTTGTAAATTGTACATTTCGTTGTCTTCTTATTTGGCACAAAAGTGTGTCCAAGAGGTCTTTTCTAAGATGAAGGAGTGTCGGAGGCGCAAAGAGCGTGAGAAACAGGAAAAAAAATGAAAGCAAGTATATGCCTTACCCATCCCCTTTGCCGTGCCATGACAATGGCCCATTACGGGTCCGTCCATGCACAGGTGTGGGTTCAGGTGTCGTTTGTGTTAAATAGCACGACCTTGGAGGGGGGTCTGGGAGCACGCCTCTTGTTCTTACATCCTCAACAATGACCCTTTACAGGCAGATATATGTATAGGTGTTGGCTTGGGTGTCATTTGAGTTAGATAAGACGACCTTGCAGTAGGGTTTCTTGTCCTTGAGGTCTCAGAAACTGCCCACTACGGGCCGATATATGTATGGGTGTGGGTCTAGGTGTCGTTTGGGTTACATGAAACAACCTTGGGGTGCGGTTCAAGAATGCGCCCTTTGTCTTGGACGTCTCAGCAAAGGCCCATTATGGGCCCATATATGTATGGCAGTGGATTTGCGCGTGGTTTGGGTTACATGACACAACCTTGGTGTGCGATGTGGGAATGAGCCCCTTGTCTTTGTCACCCCTTACAGCATGTTTCCCTTTTGGGGGTTGGTCAGCAACATGGCGGGTGAGGATGTGTTAGACCCTAAAGACCGTAAGCTCATCGGCTTCAGTGTAAGCGGGACCTTTGACGCCAACGTCAAAATCTTGCAAACCATTGTTCCCCGCCCCAAAGCACAGTCGGGAGCGACAACTATATCCTGCACCGGGTCGGGGGTCGTGGCTCCTGGGAAAGTTAAAACAGGCTTTCACTGTTGATTACTTTGATGATATTGTTTTGTTGATGCCCCTGCTTGCTCCTGCTGCTTCTTGATGTAGTTCAGGTTTTCCAAACAAATAAGCTTTGATGAAATCAACCTAAATAAGTACCCACAGTTGCAAGGCAAAGGACCACAGGATCAAATCCACAAGTTGAAGGGCTGCAGTCAAAGAAGATAGTGAAGCGGTACCCAGAACCTGTGGCCCATGGCCCGGAGGCCCGAAAGCCGTCACACCCGCACGGACGCCATCAACACCGTGCGTCAGCGGGATAGCCCTTTTCTCTGATCCGCGAGATCCGGAATCCGAGCCTTAACCATGAAAGTGATGTAGAATTACCATCATTTTACCTTCGTGATCGATTTTTGGTTAGAAATCGGTGAAACACCCAATTTCTAGTGCGATTTCTAATTGCCGTGAAATTGCCGCTTGTTGTCGCCTGTTCTCGCGCTTGTGTCGCTTCTCCGTGGCGAGTTTTGCGATGAATTTTTCTCCTGTACCTTTGAGGTTCTAACGGAAGTTAAGGGCTGGATCTAGAGGGTTTTTAATGTACTTTCATCTGGTGTGTTCACCAGAATTTTTCGCCGTTGCGTCTTCGAGAAAATCAACGCGCAAGGTCTTCCGTTGATCGCGCGAACTCATGGTTCTCAAGGACCATGGGTTCGGACTGAACTCCACATCTCTGCCCTACGTCTTTCATCGATGCCCCATTCACGTGGGCATATCACTTTGTATAGGGAAGCGGGCAATAGGGATGTTTTAGGCAGCATACGGGTGTTGTAAACCCAAGTTATTTGCGTGCGCAAACGCTAACTTCGTGTGCTTGTGAGCATGCACGTAAAGCGTCGAACACCATGCACACAAGGCCAAAAGCCCTAGGCCATTTTCGTTTTTTGAGCCAACTCAACGATGGCTCCACGCAATTCACTGCGTACCAAAACTCATTTGTTGAAAAAGGGCAAATTTTGGTCGAAAATTAGGCCCAAATGGCCAGTTCCCCGAGGCTCGTACTCGGAGTCTTTGGCGAATTGAGCCTTGAATCAAGACAATATGTAAAGTGGAGACCAAGAAGAACATCGTAGATGGCTTGGTTGATTTTTACAGCTTTGTCTTCCATTGCTTATAACTTCGCCTTGTGAGCACGCGTGCCAAACTGCCTCTTTGCACACGCGCTCATAGGCAAACACTAATGACATGGGTGGGCGAGGACAATCCAATCATAGTGGGCATATTTGAAAGCACTTACTATGGGCCTACTCCAAAAATGTTTACTCATATTTTTGCTCTTCAATGACCCATAGATATATGCTTCCCAATATCGCCGATATATGCCCTTTTTCCCATATATAGTGTGCTTCAAGGATTGAGGTGTTAAAAATGTTTCTCTAACGCTTTGAACCCCAACCCCTGTCGCAAAAGGGAAGCAAAGCTTCGGTTTGCATCCATGCAAAAACCCGAGGCCTATCTCTCTTGTGATACGGAGATACGATGTTTCGAGTGTCCACTTTTGGGTGAATTTAGGCCGTTTTGCCCAGAATGGCCACAAACCCGATCTCCCCCTTAATGTTCGGCCCAAGGTTGCGTGTGCCACTTGACCAAGGGCAAGGGCGATTCGGAGAGGGATGATACACCCGCATCGAATGGGGTGTGTCTCCATGTGGCCTCTCCTCATGAGGGGAGAATTGTGAGTTGCCCAATTTGGGATATGTTGCCATTCTTCCCCAGTTGCGTGTCATTTTCTCTCTAAGGGGGAAAACAGCTAGAGGCGACTACGAGGGTTGGCAAGTGGCATATATTGGGACCTACATCCCATGTGTCTATAGCATCTTTGGTTGGAAGGAGCCTCGCCGTGGCCATGCAGATATGGAGTCATGAGTGCGGGCCATTTTGGCCAAATCTCGCTTTTTTTGCCATTGTATACCATATTGGAACTGCCATATCTCCATGGGGCAAGGGACCTAGCTAGGAAGGAGGGGCAATTATTGTAGCATATGACCAAGGGTGGAATACCGTCCAGTTTCGTATTTGCTCTTTTGAACGGTGAACAGGAGCCAAGTGGCCCAGGACACCGCACACGCAAAACAACACACGGAGCGGGCACACCGGTGAACAGGAGCCAAGTGGCCCAGGACACCGCACACGCAACAAAACACACCGAGCGGGCACACCGGTGAACAGGAGCCAAGTGGCCCAGGACACTGCACACGCAAAGCAACACACTGAGCGGGCGCACCGGTGAACAGGAGCCAAATGGCCCGGGACACTGCACACGCAACACATTACACCAAGCGGGCGCACCGGTGAACGGGAGCCAAGTGCCCCAGGACACCGCACACGCAAAGTAACACACCGAGCGGGCGCACCGGTGAACAAGAGCCAAGTGGCCCGGGACACCGCACACGCAACACAACACACCAAGGGGGCGCACCGGTGAGCGGGAGCCAACTGGCCCAGGACACCGCGCACGCAACAAAACACACCGAGCAAGCACACCGGTGAAAAGGAGCCAAGTGGCCAAGGACTCCGCACACACCACAACACACCGAGCGAGCACACTGGTGAACAGGAGCCAAGTGGCCCAGGACACCGCACACGCAAAACAACACACCGAGCGGGCACACCGGTGAACAGGAGCCAAGTGGCCCAGGACACCGCACACGCAACACAACAAACCGAGCGGGCACACCGGTGAACAGGAGCCAAGTGGCCCAGGACACCGCACACGCAAAGCAACACACCGAGCGAGGCGCACCGGTGAACAGGAGCCAAGTGGCCCGGGACACCGCTCACGCAACACAACAGGCCAAGCGGGCGCACCGGTGAAAGGGGGCCAAGTGGCCCAGGACACCGCACACAAAACACAACACACCGAGCAAGCACACCGGTGAACAGGAGCCAAGTGGCCCAGGACACCGCAGACACAACACAACAAACCGCGCGGGCACACCGGTGAACAGGAGCCAAGCGGCCCAGGACACTGCACGCACGTAGGACGGCCAAGGGACAGGAAAGAACCAACACCCCATGGGTGGGACGCACTGGGGCGACCCAGCCGACCCACCGGGCCAGTGGCAGGAGCGGTACTGCAAGGCCACTGGTCCGAGCCCGGCCAGGCTGCATCGGGGACCATGGCAAACGTCACCCGGAGCCATGGAAGCAACCGGTGACAGGCGAGCCGGTACACAGTCCAGGAGGGGGTCACCTGCCAAGCAGAGTGGCCCCGCAACTCAAGCCACAAGGGTGAGGCGGTCGTACCATAGACTAGCAGGAGCAATACCCCTTGTGGTGAGAGATACTCCACACGGCTGGGCAGCCCCCAGAGCTGCCGCCCAAAGGAGGGGGCATGTGGCCCTACCCATGGACACATGTGGGGACACCCTCCCACCTTGGACACATGGACCGGGTGGCCGCGACAATGCCTTCCCAAGCACATGCGGGAGCGGCTCAAGAGGCACCTGACATAGGGCAGTCGGAGGGACAGTATGTCCCCTTGGTAAGACCTTCTTCCTGCAATGGCAAAGGAGGCATCCCGAGCCCCCGAAGATACCTACCTACCTACCTCCATGGGGCAAGGGACCTAGCTAATGAAAAGGGGTGATTATTGTAGCATATGACCAAGGGTTCAATACCGTCGAGCTTCGTATTTGCTCTTCTGGCTCATCCGGAGTTATTCAACTTTTGGTGCGATCCATGATCCCCCCCTTTGCACCGCATGCTGCTTTCTGCCCCATCCGTGTGGTCTTCCCCTCGGTGAACAGTAAGCAGCCAGTGTGACAGCAAGCCAAATCCCAAGGCATGGGACCAGAGGGGATATCAAGGGCCGTCAATCAAGGGTTGGCGCGACAAGATCGTCAAGGCTTCCTACCCAGGACGGTCGCCCGAGGCGGCCGATGTTGCCATCTTGGCATTTGTGGACCCAGTTTGGATCAACACCAGGCCGAGGTCCATGGAGCTCCTTGAGAGTCAAGTACATGTGAGTCTCCGTTGGACTCCCAGTAAATCGCATATAAAACAGCAGACCCGATGCCCAAGCCGGCGTGGAGAAATACCATAGGGGATACCCTTGATTTTGGCTCATTTTGAGCAGCCAAAGTGACCCCCTTTTTGGACCCCAATTTCAGCCCCTGTGTGGTCCGTGCGGCCCCATTTCTCTATGCCCATGCGGAGCCCGGACTCAATTAGAAGTCGTGCACTTTGATAAAGGTCCTAGGTCCTGCCTACTATCCTCCGAGCCATTGGCCTTGCCCTGGCCGGGCGAGCCACCCGTGCGAATGACTCCAATTTTGGTGATTTTGGCATCAGGACCCCACTTAACAAGCCCGTGGTGCCCTGATGCCGGGGGCTCAGAGGGAACCAGGTTTGGTGAGGGCTCCAGGGAGTTCGTACATGAAGGGCATAGAGTCAGTTGTCTCGTCCCCAACTCTGGCTGGTCCGAACGAGGGGTGAATTTTAGAGTTTTTTGGGCTACTATCAGTTTGGGCTGAAACAGCCCATTTTCAGCTACCAACTCCTAGGGGATAGAAGCGGGGCCCTATCTCCAGCTCAGAGGGAAGTTCCGACCTGCCGTTAAGGGAGCATAGGAAGCGACTGTTGGTCAGCCTGGGGGTCACTTGGTTCCCAGACACTTCGCTGTGGCTGGGCGGGAGACCCTCCCCTTTTGGCAGGGTTTCAGGGTCCGGATTGAGCAGGGTATGGGTTGTGTTTGGGCCCCTGCCCCTGCCAGCCACTGTAAGGGTCGGACCTGGGATTGGGATATGAGTTGGGACTGAGTGCCTATTGTTCTATGATGCCTTTACCCCAGTCCAGTCTCAACCCCATGTGTACATATTCTGATGTGTTGCTGTACATACTTTCGTTCCCTTGTTTCAGAGTGGCAAGGATCCTGAAGCGCTTTGTCACATGACATGAGCATGAGGATGCCCCTGTGAGCGCAGTGCGTTGCCTGCCTGCTTGCTTGTGCGTGTCTGCCGCAGCGTCCTGTGGCCAGACCCCCAACGGGAACGCGTCAAAAGCGTTTGACCGCCGCGGGGTTACCCGTCCCTCGCCTGCCACTCGGGGCCGCCTGAAACCCGAGTACCACGGGCTTCGCAGCGCCGCCCGGAGCATCGCCCTGGGCATCAGCAGCAGCGCGGAGTCCGTGAAGGAAGAGTAGCGACCAGAACTCCGACGTCAGCGAGTTCCTTCGGCCGACCAGTACCGGCCGCACCCCCAGCTGCATCACCCACCTCCACAACCACCATCGGGCGTCTGGGTCCCAGCCGCGTAGAGAGAGTGGACCGCAGCAACCGCTTCAACAGCCACCCCCAGGACTAGTCGATCGAGGGGAACGAGCGCCCATGGTGAACTTGCAAGAGGCGGGCAAGACATGGCCGCAGCCCCACCCCCATGCCTTGTACCTGCTGCGTTGGTTGGTGTGGGGTCAACGCTACAGCCACAGCACCCACCAGTGCGAAGGCGGCATGCCCGGGACCTTCGAGCCCCGCGAGGATATGGGCCCCGACGGCCTGCAGGCAGTGGAAGACTGGCTGCGGGTAGAAGGATACGCCTACGGCTTCCGCCACAAGCGCTGGAGGGTCTGGACCCGTCCGGACAGGCCAGGCTAAGGGCTGCCCCCTGACGAGACGGAGGATGACGAGAATCCCAGGGAGTGCCCGTCGGGCGCTACAATCAACGTCTCCATATGGGACATGATCGAAAAGAAGTTCCGCGAACCGGGGGAAGAGCGTACGCTGCAGGGCAGCAGCAGTTCGTCTCCCGGGAAGGAGAAGCGATCCGCCGGGGACAGGAAGCAGGACAAGAAGTGGCGGAAGTACCAGGAATCCCTGGCTGCCGAAGCCGCCCAAGCCGCCGAGAACAAAACCAAGGGCGGAACCCCAGCCCCCAGCCCCAAACGGGCCGCTGGCGGTCACGACCCCGGCCACACCACCCTTGGCGACTTCCTTGAGGTCGCCAAGAAAGCCAAGGCCAAGCCCCGTCAGCTGCACCTGAGGAAGTCAGGCCCCAGCAGCGACATGGAATTCGCCCACCAGGGAAGGAGGCCGGCCGACGAGGCCAGCTCCAGCAGCAGCATTGCCCCCGACCAAATGGACGTGGCCCGAGCCTGTGAGCGTGCCTGCGGGGTGCCCTGCAACCTTCGGGTTGCCCGGCAACGGGCCACGCAGCAGAACGCTGCCCTGGAGGGCGCCGTCGGCATCGCCCAGCAGGAAGCTGCAGAGTGGGGCAGAGGCATGGCCTTCCATGCCTCCGCCGTGGCGGCCATTGCGGTCGGAGTCACGGCTGCAGCCGCACAGGAAGCAGCGGCTGCTCGGGTCAGGAGCGCGGTGGAGGCAGCTGCACAGGAAGCGGCGGCTGCCCAGGAAGCCCGCCTGGCCCAGGAGGCCATTGCCCGTAAGGGGGCCGAGGTGAAAGCGTTGGAAGAGACGCTTGCCCAAGAGAGGGCAAGGAAGGAGGCAGAGGAAAGGGCCCACGCCAAAGCGACGGCCAAGGCCCAAGCGGACGCCGCCAGGAAGTACGCCATCGAGGCCGCGCGACGGAAGGTCGCCGAGGAGAGGGCCAAGACGGAGGCGGAGCTGGCAGCGTTAGAAGCTGGGAAGGCTCGGCTGCAGCGGGCTCGGGAAGCCGAGGCTGCACGTGCCCGGGAAGAGGCCAAAGGGCGAGCTGCTGCAGCCACGGCGGCCGCAATGGAGGAAGCGGAAGCCAAGCTTCAGCGCGAGGCTCCCCCGGGAGGATCCAGAGTGGAGACCCTTCGAAAGCTCTACGAAGGAGACGCCTCCTCCAAGATGAAGCTGGACCTGGAGGAGGATGACACTGGCAGCAGTGGGGACAGTGGCCCCTACCGCCTACCGACAAAGGAGGGGTAAGGAGAAGACCCCCGAGAGGGCACGGAGGCCCGCGGGCGGAAATTCCCACGACTCCGACCCCTTCTTCACCGCCAGCGATGGGGACGGACGAGACCGCCGACATCGCCGGGGAATGGCTGGCGGAGGAGGCGGAGACGTCCCCATGGAGCCGGAGGGTGAGGGTGAGGATCTCCCTCCTCCCTACCGGAGCTCGGAGTCCACCGCGTGCGAGACCGAGACGGCCAGCCGGGGCGACATGGACGAGGAGGATGACATCAACCTCGGCTACACGGAGGAGCCCCCATCCTCGGACCCACCGAGGCGACCCGGCGGAGGCCCACCAGGACCCCCTGGTGGAGGCCCGCCCTGACCCCCGAGTCGAGGACCCCCTGGAGGACGTCTGCCAGGTGGACCCCCTGGAGGCGGACCCCCTGGCGGGGAAGGATCCCCTGGACCGGGTGGGCCTAGCGGAGGCCCTCCTGGTGCACCCCCTGGGGACCCCGATGACCCACCAGGGCATGGAGTCTCGGAGGCCACCTGGTGGTGGATCGTCTACCTCCGCAAGAGGGTTCAGACCCTCAAGCGCGAGGTAGAAACAGGCAAAGGCGAGATGAGCTGCATCGCCAGGGTCGCCGCGGGCGCACAGAAGGAGCTGGATATCCCCAGAACAGAGATGGTCAAGATCGCCAAGGTCGCCACCGCCGCCCAGAAGGAGCTGGACATCGCCAGGGGAGAGACCAAGCTGCTGAACAAGGTCATCAACGGCCTGCAGCAGAGGTTGGACGGGCTTGAAGCCCGTGGGAGCGTCAGCAGCGACCACCCAGCCCTGGAGTCCGGCTCGTCGGACGACAGCTGGGGACCTGGACCGGGTCTGGGCAGACCTCACGCTCTCGGCGGAGCCCCCAGGAGTCGCCCCAGCGCCAGTGCCCCCTCTCTCAGCGCCCACTCTCATCACAGCGCAGGCCGCCTTTGGGAGCGCGTGCCGGCTGGCAGTGGCAGTGAGGAGTGGCGCCACGAGTGGCTCAGTGCGGAGTACCACAACCGCCGTGCTCCGCTGCGGACACCGGTACGCCCCCGACGCCCCGCACCAGTCCCAGAGCCAATCCCAACGGGTGGGGGGCGATATGGTGGAGTCAGAGACGAGGTTTCAGGGGCGGACGTGGAGTGGGATGTCGGCGGAGGTGAGGAGGACCTGGAGGAATTCAGCATTACCCCGCCGCGTGGTGTACAACGGGAGGCCGCTGAACGCAGCCGCAGGCGCCATAATGAGGATGAGTACATGGACAGAGTACGGCGTGAACATCTAGGTTCAGCGTACATGGAGGAACCACGGCATGGCCACATGGATACCGCGGAGGAAATGGAAGTGCCGGCTGTGGGAGTCCGTGGGTAACGCCGATGGGAACCTTGGCCGACCTCGCGGCCGGCGTTCATGGTCTCGAAGGCCGCGGATGCTTCCGTGTGGGAGGACCTGAAGGACATCAGGCCCCTCACGTAAGATGGTAACCCCCTCAACCTCGACCGCTTCCTGGAGAAGCTGGACGATTGGGGGATGACCGTCACTGAAGACATGGATCCCGCAGACGCGGAGAAATATGTCTTCAAACGGTTCAGGTGGCGCCTGCCGGAGGTGCTCCAAGAGCTATACTTCGTGCCGACCAAGGAGGGGAAAATCAAGACCCTCAAGGAAGCCAAGAAGTGGCTCAACGAGCAGGAGCGGGTGGACGCTACGCAGCTGGCTGCCAAGCGGTGGAGGGCCATCAAGCTTCAGCATGATGGTCGGGAGATCCGCCTACGGGATCGGCGAGACTTCCGGGGGCAATACACCCTCTTCCGCCGCAACGTGGAGGACTGGAATGAGGGTGACGAGCAGGCCCGCCTGCTCTCCATGCTGCCAGAAGCATGGATCAAGAGAGTCACCAAGGAGGAAGCCAAGAGAGCCAGGTCCAACCACATGTTCAAGATGATGCTCCCCAAAGAGTATCACACGAACGTGTTGCCTTGGACAAGGAAACATGTGGCGCGGGATGTCAAGCGGCACTAGCTGTAGAAAGCCCTCCTCATCAGGGTCACGGGCGATCGCAAGAAGACCGCGATGTTGCGCATTGACGAGTGTGACGTGGGCGGCCAGACCCTCCGTCTGCAGGCCATCCCGGCGCGGATGACCTGCGAAGACGTCTTGGAGTGGGTCGGAGAGGAAGTGCTCAAAGAGTACAGGAATCTCCACCACACCCGCGGGTTGAAGGCCGTTGACCGTGACGTCAACTATGTTGGCGAAGGGTCTGGCGGGGAATCTGCCATTGACCCAGCGGGAACCGAAGGCGGTGAGGCCCTCGACGATGATGACCACGACGATGAGCATGCCGAGACAGCTGTTTGTGCCTTCGTAGCCAAGAACCTGAACGCGGGGAGCAACCAGGGAGGCTGGAAGCCCCTGCAGAAGGGTTGGGAGAAGAAGAAGAAGAAGGAGCCACGCCGCATGAGGACCCTCTGCTGTCCTGTGGGGAGTTCATACGAGCTCACCCTCAGGGCTGTTTCGTGTGTTATGGGAGGAACAAAGGGTTCAACCATGACCACCGGACATGTCCCATCCACAAGGCCGATACGGAGGCCTACAAGAAGGGGCACGGGTCGAAGAAGCGTGCACCCGCGGGTGTCCGGGAGACCAAGGTGGAGGTCACCAACGACGAGCTCTCCAAGCTGATGTCGGTGGGGACCGAGTTGGCGAAGGAGATCCAGGAGATCAAGAGGTCCTGGGTCCCCAAGTCGGACGACAAGAACAAGGATAAGGACAAGAGGGGTAAGAAGGGCGGAAGGAAGGAGAGTGTCGACAAGGTTGATGCGGAGGAGAGTACCCCTACTGCCGCAAGCGACGCCCCTTAGCGGTGCCCCTGCAGCAAAGGGCCCCAGCTAGGGCGGTCGCAGGATGGTGTTGCGGGAAGCGCCACACCATCCCATTCGGGAGACAATGAGCACAAAGGAATTGCCGCGGGCGGAAGGCCCAGTCCGGCACCCAAGACGAAATACAGTCGCAGTGGCAGGGTAGGGGCAAGTGAAGGCACGAACCCTTGCACCCGTCCACTCTTCGCGATCAAGAACGTGTTTGATGTGCTTCAAGATCTTTTCGAGAGTATCGGAGGGTCACCCGGACCGCAGCTGGATGCTGCAGATGGGCAGCCTGAGCTCATTGTCCACGACCTGCACCAGTCGCTTATCGAGCTTCTGGAACGGCCAGAGATCCTGAGTTTGCAAGCCGTGCGCCGTGTTGGGCGTGAGCGGCAGTTGCACCTTAAGGTCCGTGCCCTGTGCGGGGAAGTGGAGAAGGTCTTCGACGTGTTGGTCAACACGGGAGCCGAGGTCAGCCTGGTCAAGGCTGGCCTATTTCCGCCAGAGTGATTGACCGACAGTCGGAGGCCTGTCAGGCTGAAGGTGGCGAACGGCCAGTACATGGTGGGAGGCACGAGGGAAGCAGCCATTGGGCTGCAGTTTGTGAACCACCGTGAGCTGAGCCGCCCGGACCTCAGCAAGGAAATCCTTTTCAAGGTCGCTTCTACGAGGCCCAGATGTACTGGGACATGATCGTTGGGTACGACTGCATGATGGAGACGGACTCCGGCGTTCTCCCGGCCCAGGCCTCCATGACCCTGTACCAGGACAACCAGCTGTCGTGACTTTCGTCACCTGAGCACCATGTGGAGTGCCAATGGATCCACCCAGAACGCAATCAGCTCGAAGTAGCCGCGCTGGGGACTGAGCCAGCTGGGCCAGCAAACCAGGAGTACGGCGTAAGGCCGGAAGTGGCAAGCCGAGTAGTTGCGGACCTGGGAGCTTCGGATCTGGCCCTGGATGTGTTCCCTTCAGGAACCTCCGCCCATCTTCGGGTTTGTGGGAAGTACTGGAGCGCCCAGGACTCCGCGTGGAAGAAGCACTGGGGTCCGCATCAGGGTTTGATGTGGATCCATTGCCCCCGATGGGACATTCCAAGGGCGGTAGCGAAGATTCGCAAGGACCGCTCCTAGGCAGTGCTGGTTGTTCCTATGGAATGCATCGAGGAGGAAAGCACCCGAGATTGGGAGGTCTCACTGACCAACATGACCTTAAACAAGGTCGCCCTACCGGCTGGAGAGAGTGTCTATCAGGACGCTAAGGGACAGCCCATGCCACCCCAGAGATGGCCAACGGAATTCCACTATGTGGATGGGGGCCTTGAGCAGGCCGACTACACGGACTTCGTGTGTGTCAACCGCATCATAGCGGAGCCCTGGCGGCAATGCTTTGCGGTTTCCCCTGTTGACATCGGAGAATCGGAGGACCTCCTCACTGAAGAGGAGCTGGACCTGGTTCAGGGGTATATGGATCAGCCCTTTCACGACTGCAGAAGCCAGCGTGAGGGCAAGGGCTACGACAAAGCCTGGTGGGAAGTGGACTCCATCGTCTCTGGTTCCTATAATGGGGATACCTTCGTAAGGAGGGTGCTGGACCACATCTCCAGCCAGGACGAGCCAATCGGCGGGAACCCACCCACCTACGGTGACTGGTTCCGAGGCAAGACCAGAGATGGCCCTTTGGGCCACCTGGGGAGACCACCTGAGCCGAAACCATGCGGTGGTACCCCGCAAGTAAGCTCAGTGGTTCAGGTGCCCGGAAAGGCCAAGGAAGAGTCCAATGAGTGCCCCAAGATCCAGGCATTGAGGGCCAGGCTGAAGCAGAAGTATGGCGATACCTTCTTCAGCGGAAAGCCTGTGTTTCCCCCACCGGTGCGTGGACCGTATGGTGAGGCCAAGGTACGGCTGAAGCCGAACCCCCGTGTGTACCGACACCGGGAGTTCGCCCTGAGGGGCGAGAGGAAGGAGGCCATGGAGAAAATCCTCCGTGGATTCATCGAGAGGGGCTGGCTTGAGCCGTGCCACTCCGAGTGGGCCTCCCCTTGCTTCGTCGTTCTCAAGAAGGTGGTCGGAGAGTGGCGGCTTGTGGTCGACTACCGCGGCCTAAACGCCCAAACGCAGCATGACAGCTATACGCTGCCCCTCATTGAGGACATGCTGCAAAAGGAACACCTGCGGAGGATCTTCACGGTGATTGACCTGAAACATGGTTATCATCAGATGCCTCTCGCCGAGGAGTCCCGTGCCTGCACAGCAATGAGCACCCCACTTGGACCCCTGCAGTGGAAGGTGATGCCCATGGGCGTTACCAACGGCAATGCGGCTTTTCAGCTGATGCAGGAGAACCTGCTTGAGCCAGTGCGTGACTGTGCGGACCCCTTTGTGGACGATGTGATCATCGCGTCCGGGGACGCCAGTATGAGCTATGATGAGCTCCTGGAGGCACAAGAGAGGGATGTCACCAGAGTGCTGGACCTCCTGGTTCGGCACAAACTCACGGGCAGCAGTGACAAGGCCACCATTGCGGTAAGCGAGGTGGTCTTTGCTGGCCACGTGGTAGGGAACGGGCAGCGGAGGCCCATACCTGGCAAGGTGGCTGCGATTGAGCACTGGGAGAAGCCCAAGACAGTCTCTGAGCTACAGGCATACTTGGGGTTCTGCAACTACTACTCGGGGTACATCAAGATGTATGCCGAGTATGCGGCCGCCATGACAACCATGCTTAAGGGCAACCGAGAGGAGACCAAGAAGGGGTCCAAGAAGGCTCTGGTCTGGAATGATGAGTCCGACCGTGCCTTTGAGGGGATGAAGCAGGCGCTGCTATCCGCAGTGGGTCTGCACCTCGTGGACCCTGACCGAGGGTTCGATCTGCGCACCGACGCTTCCGACTACGCCGTGAACGCTGTGTTGGAACAAGTGCTTGACGATGGGACGCACGTGCCTGTGGTCTTCTGGAGCCGAGTCCTGGCGGAAGGCCAGAGACGGACATGGACGCCCCGAGAGAAGGAGGCGTATGCCATCGTTATGGCTCTCAGGACATGGGCTGGGTACATAGCCCTCAATCGGGTCACTGTCTGCACCGACCATCAGAGTCTGCAGTCTTGGCACAAAGAGCATGTGGACACCCCCTCTGGTCCGGTTTCCTGACGGGCAAGATGGCATGAGACCTTGGCCAAAGTCGACCTCACGGTTGTGTGTGTTCCTGGCAAGGACAACACTGTGGCGGACTGTCTCAGCAGGTGGGCCTACACCGCCAGCAAGGGCATGACGGATGTCTCCGCCCATGGCGATGAGGCCGAGACCGCGAAGGCCAAGAGGATCATAGAAATGGAGCGCCTGATGGAGGAGGAGGGTGTTAAATGCTTCGTCGTCATGGCTGCTGATGCCCCCCTCGGAAGGAGGATGGGCAGAGCGGTCAGAGTACTCGCCCCTGAGGGAGCTGAGTCCGACAAGCACTTCTTCCCTGAATCGTGCCTCCAGGACGATTGGACCGACAACTATGCCCAGTCCGAGGCCTTTGCGGCCGGGTATAGGGCTGTGACCGACCCTGATGACGGGCAGAAGTGGCCAAAGGGGCTGACTGAGGAGGATGGCAAGCTTTACCGGAATGGTAAGGTGCTCGTCCTGGAGTCCCAAGTGCTGGACCTCTGTGAGGCTTGGCACCACCACATGATGCACCCAGGGGTCAGGAAAGCAAGCCCTGGATATGCACCACCGGTTCGAGATTGACCGGATCGGTCTCTCCAACGCCATCAAGAAGGTCAGGAAGGGTTGCTCGGTCTGTCAGGCCTGCAACCCCGACAACCGGAACGTCACGGGGGAAGCCCAATGGACTCCAGTACCTGACCAGCCCATGGAGAGCGTGGCCATGGACGTCTTCTCCATGCCCGAAGTTCACATTGGCAAAGAGACCTTCGACTGTGTGGTCCTGTGTGTGGACCGCCACAGCGCCTACGTAGCGGCCATTCCGGCACGCAAGAAGGGGTTGCTAGCCAAGGAGGTGGCAGTCATGATGATTCGTCATTGGCTGACCGTCTTTGGCATCGCCCGTACCATTTGCAGTGACCGAGGACCCCAGTTTACTGGCAGCTGGTTCAAGGCCATGTGTTCCCTCATGGGAATACGTCATGCCAAGAGCGTCGCCTACCTCAGCCGGTCCAACGGCCGGGCTGAAATTGCTGGAAGGCAGCTGTTCAAGAAGCTGCGCAAGATTCACCTCGCAAACCCGCGTCGAAACTGGTTTGAGGAGATGTGGCCGGCCCTTAAGACCCATCATGACACCCCCACTCTGGGTGTGTTGTCCCCTCACCAGATTTTGTTCGGCAGGGACCCCCTGGGTCGGGGACTTCCCTTGTCGGGTGATGGTACGGCCATGGACGCCAAGGAATTCTTTGCGCGGCAGGAGGCAACGGCGCGGGACATCCGCCAGCAGCTCGAGAAGGAGCATGCCGTGCATCAGAAGTCCACCCCGAGCTCGACAGTGCAAAGGTTCAGGGTGGGGTACCCGGTGTGGGTGATCAGACCCCGCCCCTTGGGCACCCACCGCACCAAAACCTGGTTCAAAGCCAGAGAGGTAGTGCGCAGGACTGGTGAGGACACCTACCGCATCAAGGTGGGTCACGGACAGTTCCTGGAGCGCCACGAGAGTCAACTTCGTGTGCTGGAACCCGACCTCCGTGGACAACATGAGTCCCTCGACTACACCGCACATGAGGCTGATTCGGACGACGACTACGCTGAGCAAGACGACTATACCGTCGAGAAGATCCTGGCGCAGCGTCCGAACGCCTCAGCACCCGGGGGCCTGGAGTTCAAGGTTCGTTGGCGAGGCTATGGGCCGTCCCACGACACCTGGGAACCCGTCTCCCTGTTCGTGCCGCGGATTAACACCCCCTTCATGGACTAAATCCGCAAGAACAAGACCAAGCTCCACGTCTCGGACTTCGTGGCACTCACCCGGGCGATTGCAGCAAGGGGCGCCTGATCATCGCCCTGAGCTCTCCCCTGATGAGCATCGCTGGTCTTTCCAGTGCGACTTCGGACTCCACGCTCCATGACATTGCAAAGCATATCATTGCCGTCTGAAGGAGCGCAGCAAACATTGTCCGTAAGCATTTTCCTGCTGACATTCCCCTGACGGGCGCGGGCATGCTTGGACGGCCATACCCACCCTGCTGAATACGTTGCAAACCAGGGCAGATGGCCCCCCTTCACTATCCCAGATGGAGGCCTTGCGGCCCATACGACGTTGCGCAACGGGCGCCGCTGTCATCGGCGTTGCAAATCGGGGTGTGTGGTCTGGTTTCATGGCACTTGCGGGGTCCAGACCAGTCTATGTGTGTCTGCAGACTATATATGGCCTGGACTCAGGCGTTTTTCTGTCAACCCCTCCTGCATATGCCTTATCCTTACCGGGGCGTGGTTTGGCGCTCCGTCCGGAGCGTGTTTACACGCCTATTGACCTGATTTTTGCTCACCTTTCCGCCCTCCAGGATATATGCATTTGCATGTTGGGTGTTGATGACCCATCACTGAGGAATGGACAGTTTTGCCCCCAAGGGGATACGAATCGGAATACGAAGGCGCCCTGAGTCGCCGTGTACATGCTTCTACATAAGGTCCAGCCTGGACCAGTACCTAAGTACAGATTGTCATGTTTGAGTGCCCGTGATACCGTGTGCCCTAGTGGCTGTGATGTGCAGAGCTCCTGATGGCGCCAGGCGGGAAGCCCAGTTGCCTGACTACACTTCCAGCGGTCCGCCACTGTCAGTCCCAGTGTGAGCCTACCGACTCGCAGACGCACTTGCAGTCGGGTGGCGCCCTCCGGTGTCCTGGCCTCGGTCAGTCTGCCTGGGAAACTGGTGGTTTGAGGAGTCGACGCCTCCGCGCAGACTGCATGGGGACTCCCCCGTGCATGGCCTTTGTGGTAATGGGGCAAGGGAAAGGACGGCCTTGATGCCCGATCCCTTATTGAGGAGCTCGTGCGGCTTTACCACTCTGGACTCGCGTCCTGGATATGGACATGTTGCGCCCAAGGGAGGACCCGTGGGAACTCTCCCCCAGCCTGCGGCCTTGGGAAGCCTGGGGTAGCCTGATGGATCTTTGTGGTCGCTTTCGACCCGTGGGACCACCTCAGTCGCCGTGTGACGCCTATGTTGGCCGTGTATGCCACTACCACTGTGGTGGTGACCGTTGCAGCCGGCACTCGGTGCGCCTGGTATGGGTTAACGGGTCCTTTGGATGCCGAACAATCGCCGCCAGGACCCGAGATTTGATACTCAATACTACACTTGCAGTTACAGGCACCTACAGCACCATACCTGTTTTACCTTGGGATTGTTGTGGGCAACCTAACCCGAAAACCAGCCTGAGTGTGGACTGTGACCCCCCCCCCCCCCCTCAGGGGATGGTCCTGGGTATCCGCTGCCATGCTTGGTGATATCGAGCCCCCCCCCAGGGTTTGCTCTAAGGAGGGGGTGAAGCGGTACCCAGAACGCGTGGCCCATGGCCCGGAGGCCCCAAAGCCGTCACACCCGCACGAACGCCATCACCACTGTCTGTCAGCGGGATACCCCTTTTCTCTGATCCGCGAGATCCGGAATCCGAGCCTTAACCATGAAATCGATGTAGAATTACCATAATTTTTCCTTCGTGATGGATTTTACGTTAGAAATCGGTGAAATACCCGATTTCTAACGCGATTTCTAACTGCCGTGAAATCGCCGCTTGTTCTCGCCTGTTCCCACGTTTGCGTCGCTTCTCCGTGGCGATTTTTGCGATGGATTTTTCTCCTGTACCTTTGAGGTTCTAACGGAAGTTAAGGGCTGGATGTAGAGGGTTTTCAATGTACTTTCATCTGGTGTGGTCACCAGAATTTTTCGCCGTTGCGTCTTCGAGAAAGTCAACGCGCAAGGTTTTCCGTTGATCGCAGGAACTCATGGTTCTCAAGGATCATGAGTTCGGACGAAACTCCACATCTCCCCCCTATGTTTTTCATCGATGCCCCATTCACGTGGGCATATCACTTTGTATAGGGAAGCGGGCAATAGGGATGTTTTAGGCAGCATATGGGTGTTGTAAACCCAAGTTATTTGCGTGCGCAAACGCTAACTTCGTGTGCTTGTGAGCATGCACGTAAAGCGCCGAACACAATGCACACAAGGCCAAAAGCCCTAGGACATTTTCGTTTTTTGAGCCAACTCAACGATGGCTCCACGCAATTCAATGCGTACCAAAACTCATTTTTTGAAAAAGGGCAAATTTTGGTGGAAAATTAGGCCCAAATGGCCAGTTCCCCGAGGCTCGTACTCGAAGCCTATGGGGAGTTGAGCCTTGAACCAAGGCCATATGTAAGGTAGAGACCACGAACAACATCGTGGATGGCTTGGTTGACTTTTGCAGACTTGTCTTCTATTTTACATAACGTCGCCTTGTGAGCACACGTGCCAAACTGCCTCTTTGCACATGCGCTCATAGGCAAACGCTCATGACATGGGTGGGCGAGGACAATCCAACCATAGTGGGCATATTTGAAAGCACTTACTATGGGCCTACTCCAAAAATGTTTACTCATATTTTTGCTCTTCAAAGACCCATAGATATATGCTTCCCAATATCGCCGATATATGCACTTTTTCCCATATATAGTGTGCTTCAAGGATTGAGGTGTTAAAAATGTTTCTCTAACGCTTTGAACCCCAACCCTTGTCGCAAAGGGGAAGCAAAGCTTCGGTTTGCATCCATGCAAAAGCCCGAGGCCTTTCTCTCTTGTGATACGGAGATACCATTTTTCGAGTGACCACTTTAGGCTGAATTTTGGCCGTTTTGCCCAGAATGGTAACAAACCCCATCTCCCCCTTAATTTTCGGCCCAAGGTTGCGTGAGCCACTTGACCAAGGGCAAGGGCGATTCGGAGAGGGAACATACACCCGCATCGAATGGGGTCTGTCTCCATGTGGCCTCTCCTCATGAGGGGAGAATTGTGAGTTGCCCAATTTGGGGTATGTTGCCATTCTGCCCCATTTGCGTGTCATTTTCCCTCTAAGGGGGAAAATGGCTAGAGGCGACTACGAGGGTTGGCAAGTGGCGTATATTGGGACCTGAGTCCCATGTGTCTATAGCATCTTTGGTAGGAAGGATCCTCGCCGTGGTCATGGAGATATGGAGTCATGAGTGCGGGCCATTTTGGCCAAATCTTGCTGTTTTTGCCATTGTATGCCATATTGGAACTGCCATATCTCCATGGGGCAAGAGATCTAGCTAGGAAGGAGTGGCAATTATTGTAGCATATGACCAAGGGTGGAATACCGTCCAGTTTCGTATTTGCTCTTCTGGCTCATCCGGAGTTATTCAACTTTTGGTGCGATCCATGATCCCCCCCTTTGCACCGCATGCTGCTTTCTGCCCCATCCGTGTGGTCATCCCCTCGGTGAACAGTAAGCAGCCAGTGTGACAGCAAGCCAAATCCCAAGGCATGGGACCAAAGGGGATATCAAGGGCCGTGAATCAAGGCTTGGTGCGACAAGATTGCCAAGGCTTCCTACCCAGGACAGTCGCCCGAGGCGGCCGATCTAACCATCTTGGCATTTGTGGACCCAGTTTGGATCAACACCACGCCGAGGCCCATGGAGATCCTTGAGAGTCACGTACATGTCAGTCTTCGTTCGACTCCCAGTGAATCGCATATGGAACGGCGGATGCGATCCCCAGGCCGGCTTGGAGATATACCATTGGGGATACCCTCAATTTTGGGTCATTTTGAGCAGCCAAAATGACCCCCTTTTGGGACCCAAATTTCAGCCCCTGTGTGGTCCATTGGCGGCCCCATATCTTTATGCCCATGCGGAGCCCGGACTCAATTTCAGGTTGTGCACTTGGATATAGATACTAGGTCCTGCCTCCTATCCTGTGAACTATTGGCCTTGCCCTGGCCAGGCGAGCCACCCGTGGGAATAATTCCAGTTTTGGTGATTTTGGCATCAGGACCCCACTTGGTGAGCCCGTGGTGCCCCGATGCCGGGGGCTCAGAGGGAGCCAGATTGGGTGAGAGCTCCAGGGAGTTCCTACTTGAAGGCCATAGAGTCAGTTGTCTCGTCCCTACCTCTGGCTTGTCCGAACGAGGGGTGAATTCTAGAGCTTTTCGGGCTACTATCAGTTTGGGCTGAAACAGCCCATTTTCAGCTACCAACTCCTAGGGGATAGGAGCGGAGCCATATCTCCGCTCACAGGGGAGTTCGGACCTGCCGTTAAGGGAGCATAGGAAGCGACTGTTGATTGGCCTGGGAGTCCCTTGGTTTCCAGGAACTCGCCTTTGGCTGGGCGGGACACCCTCCCCTATTGGCAGGGTTTCAGGGTCCGGATTGAGCAGGGTATGGGTTGTGTTTGGGCCCCTGCCTCTGCCAGCCACTGAGAGGGTCAGACCTGGGATTGGGATATGAGTTTGGACTGAGTGTCTATTGTTCTATGATGCCTTTACCCCAGTCCAGTCTCAACCCCATGTGTACATATTCTGATGTGTTGCTGTACATACTTTCGTTTTCTTGTTTCAGAGTGGCAAGGATCCTGAAGCGCTTTGTCACATGACATGAGCATGAGGATGCCCCTGTGAGCGCAGTGCCTTGCCTGCCTGCTTGCTTGTGCGTGTCTGCCGCAGCGTCCCGTGGCCAGGCCCCCCACGGGAACGCGTCAGAACAAAGGAAACACACAATAACTACATATTTAGGAGAGGACAGTTCGAAAATATCCTACAAACATGGAAAAACTGCCCACATGGGCATCCCCTCTTTTATACTGCCATCTAGAGATCTGCACTCTTTGTTTTGCGTCCCATAGGTGATGAGGTGGCATGGCTTGTGGCGCTGAGGTCACTGCCATGTCACATGGGATATTCGTACTTAGCTAGGCTGACTGGGAATTGAACCCAGAACCTCTCAAAAAGAGGTGCCACAGGCCCCTAGGGTGTAGACCACTAGGAGAGCTAAGCATTCATGGGAAGGCATAGAAAAATGTATAGGCTCTGCATCAATGTCAGCGCCTCAGTCGGTCCAGGAAATGGTGTATGGGATCAATCAGTTGGGGGGTCAGGGGTCCACAAAACATCCATAGCTCAATGCCAGGTTTTATAGGTCAAAGTGTCTTGTCCCCCCTTTTTGGATAGGCCAATACTAAGATAAAAATGTGTTATGCCTTTAGGCCTCTCTATAACAATTAGAGCTAACCTTTTGGCAGGGAAATACACTTTTTCTTACTCCCCCCTTGTGCTGTGGTGGCCACCACTATCGCATTTTAAAGGAAAAAGGGAATTATTCCTGGCCTCCCCATGGCTTCAACATTTATTTAAAACTTCCTATAACATCCCTAACATTGGAAAGAAGGCGCTGCATCAGGGCAGTCGCCAGGTTCTGCTGTGTCATAAAAGGCACCTACAGCTCCCTCTGCGCTCATTGGCGCCGCTGGGGCAGCTGTGGCTTGGTAGGGGGTTAGAAGGGGCATGCCAGTTCATGTGTGCACAACCCTCTCCCTCCAAATGGCAAAACGCAGTGCAATACGCAAAACCCAACGCGGGATATGATCAGGGCACGCTGTCTGCTGTCAGACCTCATCTGTCCTTAGTGCGTTGAAAATTAATTTACACTCATGGGGGTTAGGGGTTCAGGACAGTGGTCCAGGAGTCAGGTTTTCGGCCTGAACACAGCCTACTCCACTGTTTGCGCACCAGGATATCTGCAGAGAAAAGACGAAGGGGTGAGGGACTGACAAACACGCAACGATCGACGCAAACACCAAAATCCATCAAAAGACGGCCTAGAATTTTTCTGATGGCACACACCTGTCCGGAATCTCCATGTGCATTAAATGCACATTTTTACGCAATTTTATTTCATCACAGGAATTTTCAAATCCGTGGATTTACACGCAGAGAAAAGCGGCGCGCCGGAGCGCATCCTAATTGGGCGCCGGAAAAGACAAAAATAATAAGATTATAACGGTATGTGATGTAATAAACGTAGGAATTCCACGTTTGCGTCTAGGAGCAATAAAGAAGAATGAATCCAAGAAACTCAAAATGACTTCAAAGAACAAAGTATAAAGATACAGGTCTTGTTCGCTTCGTATGCAGCATGCACATTGCTTGTCCCGTGTTATCGTGAACGTGCAGCGTAGCAACGCAAACATAGCGTAGAGGGACAGATTAGAAGATTGCAAGATGATTAGAGGTGAGATCGGGTGATCAGAACATACACACGCGTGCATAAACGCTTGCTTCGCTTGAGTGCCGTTTCTTCTCTCCCTTGCTTCGCTTTCCAGCGGTAGGAAAGGTAAGTAACCCCACGAGGGGCCACCCGCTGGTGGAGTTCGTGGTTGAGGTGTGGGTTGGTAGGAAAAAAGTGATTGTAACGAAAGATTGGAAACTTCGTGCATACCCGTACATTCACATGACGCGTTAAAGGGTAGGCCACACGTGTTGCGCACGGTAAAACCCTTGTTTAGGTTACCCAGGGGCTCCACCCTACGGTCTTTAAGAGAACGGCTGGAGTTCTTTAAGCTTGCTTGCTTGTACTTGGGTTCGGGAACAGCGTATTATAAGGCAGCCCGAGAAGCGTAAAATACGTGATGGCTGTCTTGGTTCCTCAGTCTTGAACCCAAGTCATTTGCCTCTGCCTTACAGGTGGGCAGGTCACGGTGAATTGGTGCAATCGGTTGCCGTGTTAAAACATACGGCGCTGATCACACAACCAACAAACTGCGCCTCAGCCAGGAGTGGCGAGGGCAGTCCGACATCTGCAACATCCACGCTGTGCACGCACCCTGAGCACTCCTTCCCTCTAAGCCCTGTCAGGTAAACGCGTTGTGGTGTCCCTGTTAGGCCACAGTCACTTAGTAGCGCTGTGTTCTCTTGTCCCTTTCACAGGTAGGCCACTAAGGCCTGTGACATGCTCAGCATCAACCCCAAGTGGCGTGTGAGTGTACATGTGGCAAGCGCGGGTGAGGGCTTGGGCCTCCGAGCCCGCTCATCCTTCAATGGCTGGTGCCACTGTAGTGAGTGTAGGACCTGGAGTGTGTGTGTCACTGTCCCGCCTGTTTCCTGAAATTTTGTCAGGGTTTCCGTGGGCAGTGGCAGCGGTAGTCTAGGTTTTGGCCACGTAGCACACAGCCGTTTTCATGCCTCTTGGCTTTTGGCCACCCTGATGCGCTCGTGGCAATTCATAGCGAAGGTGTGCGGGTAACCAGAGCTGTGAAAATCAATCGCCGCATTTTTTTCAAATTCCTGACTGTCACTGACTCACGCATTGTCTTCTGCATCATCGCCTGAATATTTCAAACCCCAAAGAGCTGACTGCCGAGAGGATTCGCAGCGGTTCGCCCACGAAATCGTGTTTTTTGGATTTCATTACCTATTCCCATGGAGCGCAACAACCGCGATCGCACTGGTGGAGTCAAGTCAGACACGGTACGTGACAGAGTGCAACGAAGTGAAGATACTCATAAAACTACCGCCGAAGCACCATCCAAAAAGAGAAACCAGCAAATTTCCCGACGTAGACTTTCTCTGCCGGCTCCTTTGGTAGACCCACCCGACCACTCGAACCGCTCGCCAACTAAGGCTAAGGGTGCTAACGACTCGCGAAGCCCTTCTCTCTCTCCACCCGCATCCTCTAGTTCGCCGGAAAAAAGCCCCTCCCCTCACAACACGCCCAAATTGAAAAGAGGAAAAGACACCGCTCCTCCACAATCACCAACACGAACACAAAAAAGCACCCCACTTTTTTCCTCTCCATCACTACCAAAACCCAACGATGTACACTCCACATCCGCCTCATCGTCTTTCTCCCCACTGCCCCACCCCCCCACTCCCCGCTTCTCCAATCCAAACGAGATCCAACCCTCAAACAAATCACGCCTATGCAATGAACTCGAAAACAACAACCTCCCCGACGTCTTTGACTTTCAACAAGCCTCCAACAATGTCTACTCCAACAAACAAATGGCATATCCCCCACAAGAAATCGGAAACCTCTTCAACGAACTCGATGGTTTTGAAGTAGCCATCTTCCAAACGGATTGGGAAAACCCCTTCGGCAACATGTACAAACCATACTACAAGACGGACACGGCTAACAAGAAAAACGCACTCCAAAACGCCAAATATGTCACCGCCGCCGATGGATTCTCTCAACAAAACATTAGAAGTGTCTTGCAAGCCGCCTTACAGCATGCTAAGTACTTAAAAGGGGGTTTGTTTTTATGTTGCAGGTTTGGGGATTTTTGGACGTCATAAAATCCTATGTGCTCCACCACAAAAACCTTCATCGCCACGCCCATCCTCTCCGAAATATACGACAACGGTGCCCAAAATAACACATACGCCCAATGCCTCACTCTCTTCAATACCTTACACCACCAAGCGCAACAAAATCACTACTACCGTGGATACCTCATCGTAAACCAACCCGACCCTCTCACCATACCATCCAACTTTAACATATGGGACTACCGCTCCTTCGTTCTCAAATTCCACCGTTACCTTACCGACGTCGACATCCGACACACCTATACTCCTCGGCTCCCTGACACAACCGCCCCAGTCACCACACTCAAAGAAGCCACCTTCCCCCAAGCCCAAGGTTTCATGGTCCTCACCCTAGACACCACCAAAATTTTCTCTTTCAACCCACCTCCATCACTCCCACTGGTCGACACAAGCATTCAATCTTGCTCCCATAACCACGACTCTCACGACCTCCTCCAAGGACTCTCCATAGCCGACAACACCGACCCACTCAGCAAAACACTCGAAACAGTAGACTTCGTCCGTGTTGACATCCAAAAGAAAAACCTTGACAATGGAACCCCCGAGGACGCCTATAACTTTTTCAACAAACACTTGGTAGGCCGACACGGCGACACCACCACAGTAGCAACCAAGGACGCTGACTACGGAAGACAGTGCTTCCGCAGACAACCATGCCCCCTAGGCCGAGACTCAGATAAAGACAAGAACAACGAGTACTGGCGCTACGACATCACCTGCCACCCCCACGAAATCGACGAACTCTCCAAACAACTCCTTAAAGGACACAGCAAAGAAGCATCTCCACCTCCGCTCTTCACCATCCCCATGTCCTGTTCTACCAATGTGAAATCTCTCCTCATTCTCCAACGCAAAGGCCTCCCCACGCTCCATCCTTTAGGATTTTACGACGAGTTAATCAACACTCCAACTCTCAACGACTACCTCCTCTACATCATCATGCGCACCAAATTCTCCGCCATCATTAACATCGACCTAACGAAAATCCCGTCCAACTCTAACTCGAAAAACGCACAAGTGAAGTGGCTCAACGACACACTTTGGCAAAACGGATTTCTCCTTCTCTACCCAAATGGTGCATACACTCCCAACTCACGAACAGCCCCCACGACTAAAAACGAAGACATCATTCAACTCATGAATGAATCTTCCATCCTCATCACCGCTCCACCGTCCATCACATTCAGGGACATCACTCCAGCGGCAGCAATCTTTGGTCAAATTTCCGACATCAAGAACCACAACACCAACAGCGCCAATCTCCACCAACCCAAATGCTTCGAAGCTCTTTACTCCCACAAACACTCCGCCATCATCGCCCACGATCAAACAATCGGAGCAATACACTTCACCCAAGGCACCAAACTCAACCTTCAACTCAAAAACCACCTCATCACCGAACACCGCACCACCAACCCTGGCCTTGCCAATCACTCAGAATTCCACATCATCACAGCCTTAAGACGCCACCTCGCGTCCCACTCAGAACGCAATAACAAATAGAATTCTCACCAACCCCGGAAAAAATACCTCAAACCAAATTCTTAACTCGTTTCCCTAGCATCCTGAAGCCTACAACCATACTTACATGCCACAACACACACACATCCACTTTTCTCTCTTTTCTCCACGACAAATTCCTCTCGGGTGTGTCCCCCCATCTTCCGGCGAACTTCATCCCCCAAAATTCTCATTGGTTTCCCCCCCATCCGACTCATTTTTTATCGTTACGCATTTTCACTGACTTCTCGTCTTGTTTGCATGGATTGCTATCTTCCTTTGCCCATCCATCTCATCCACTACACCCACTCCGATACCCAGAGTGCTTCTCCTCATGTTTTCGTTTGTGCCGTCGCCAAGCTATGGACTTCCGTAAGCTCGCTCCGCAACAAATTCAACAAATATAACGAGTTTCAAGAACACCATCACTGTCTTACCTTACTTCCTTCATTTGCCAAGACCTACTTCCACAAAGCCGCAGCGCCGAACCAGTCCACAAATTACGGGAGATTGAACGATGGCCCTTCATCGAATCGCGTTTGGAATGGTTGGTATGTGGACGTTGGATATGCTATGCACCGTGGCACCGCTTCGTTGAGTCGCGCCTCACTTTACGGGGAATCGGATACAAGAGCCGCCATTACTTCCGATGAAAGCTCCCACATTCCTAAGGTCTGGTGTTTGGACATTGGATCTATCGTACACCGGAGCACCGCCTCGTCGCCTCACGCCTCGCTTTACAGAATCCTGATCAACGGACCTAATATTATTAACGATGAGTGTTCTTACCGTGCTAAGAGTCATGTTCCTCCTCGCCGTCCCCTTCCTTCCCCTTTCATAATTGGTCGGTCCCTCTACTCGAGTCAATGGCATGTCAACTTGGCGATCAAGAGCAAGGGAGTGCACGTGCGATCGCGGCCCACCCGGGTGTACCACCGACTTTTATTTCATCTATTGCCTTCGATTCGACTCGGCCGACTTCACCATGGGGGTGCACGTGCGTCTGCGGGTTCCAGTATCTCCACGTACAAGTCTAGTGTCATTTGCTACCGAGGCTTTTGTGACTGCTGGTCCGCACCGCTTCCTCCCAATTTCCCCACAGCTTTTCCCCTACCACCGACACAGCACAGACTTCACCACCACACCGCTCGACACACAGCACTACCACCACCTCACTGTACTCTCCTCACTTTCATCCCACCATTATACATCTACTTCGCATTCTACCTCACTCACTCCCATCCCGTCTCAACTACCCAGGCACACCCCTCCAAATGACTAACATTGATAACTCCCAAACAACTACAACAATGCATTACACTCACTTCACCCCACATCCACCCATCATCCATTTACCCCAACACAACGGAAACGTAAACCACACCCACCCTTTGCTTTCCAAAACTAAGCTCAAGCTCACCTCCGGCAACACAGCCAAAAACTTAGAAAACATTGAAGCAATTATCCTTTCACATTTCCACCAAGACACTGACATACTCTGCCTTCAGGAACTCCCCAACACACCTCAACTTGATTCCTCTCTCAACCTCACCATGTACTGCAACGTGGCCTCCGACCACACTAACGGCGTAGCCATTATCCTTCCCAATTGCCTCAGCACCTTCTCTAAGCTCGTTAAACACCCCAACATCCACGGTACCCTCATCGCCGTCGAAATCAGCCTACCCGGATTCCCCCCTTTTTACATCCTCAATGTCTACAAGTCCCACATCACCTCCACCCAACAACGATTAGCCGACACTCTTTCCAAACTCCAATTGGACAACCCGTATCACATCCTCACCGGTGACTTTAACACACACCTCCAACCATTCCGTGACACTGACAACGTCCGACACCCAAAAAAATGGCCTTGGCTCGAGCACCAGATTCACCCCCCTAACTCATCGACTATCCCCAACCTCTCTGATCTCTTCCGTTCTCACAAGCCACACTCCAGGCAATGGACAAGACCTAAAAATCTGCGTCTGCCTGACTCTCAATCACGCATCCACTTGATCTTGGCTTCGACCCCCTTCATCACTCTCTTCCTGCCCCACAGCACCCACATCAATCACCCCTTTAACGTAACCGATCACCGACCTGTCTCCACCTACATCTCCATCCCCACCAACCCCATTGACATCTACAATATCCCTAACACAAGCGTTTTCTACCGTGCACTAAATGCATCCCAACTCTCCACCTTCCATAAGCACCTGAGTTCCCTTGACTCCTGGATGCATAACCAACTCCCCCATATGGATTCCGCCCCCACGAACGAACTTGCTCTTCTTGCCGAACACACTTTCACCTCCTTAGTCAACGCTTACAAACTAACTACCCGACAAGGCCACCCCCATAAGCCTACCTCTACTGAAAAAAAGTTCACCTCCGCTGTACTCGCCTCTAACAACTCCACCATTAACACTGCCACCACGAAAAAATTACAGAACCTCAGTAATAACTGGAGACAAAAAAAGCAAAGACAATTACAAAAACGTCTCCATCACTCACTCATTGCTGGTAAAAACATCAAGCACGCTCTCCGTAATTCACTCGGCACTAACTCCAACTCTCCCATCTCTTTTTACAACCCCACGGCTCCCTTACTTCACACCCTCATGACCTGTGCCGCATCATGGGTCAAACGTTAGAGCAGTCCGGAGGCCCGAGGGACTTCCACCCTGACCCCCAGTTCATTGACTCACTTATGAAGCACTCACCCAAAATACCCCACTACTGCCATTCTCCCACTTTCACCCGCACCTACTTTGACACCATCTTGGCACAGGCCATCCCCACCAAGGCCTCTGGCTTTGACCAGACTAACTTCTACCTCTTCCACATTACCCCCCCCAACATCAAGACTTTCCTCTTCCTTCTTTGCCGTTGCTTTGTCACTCACCCAGTACCCAAAAACTGGCTTGCCGCCCGCATACACCTCCTCTACAAAAAGGCGACCCCCACGACCCCATCAATTACCGTCCCATCGCCCTCCTTAACACCGTATACAAAATACTCGCCTCCTACGCCACCACTTGTCTCACCTACTATTCCACCCACTACCACATACTTATCAACTCTCAATACGGTGGCATCCCCCACCACCGGACCACCGACCACATCTACTCCATGATCTCCAATCTCTCTATTCACCCCAACCTCTACCACCTCTACCTTGACCTCAACAAAGCCTTCAACTCCGTCCCCCACGAAGTCCTATGGCGAATACTTCACAACTAGAACTTCCCTAAACAACTCATCACCCTTATTCAACTCCTTTACTCTTGGCCGGCTGATTACCCCGCCGTCAATAACTTTACTCTTTTCGCCGCTATGACCCTCCGCGGCCTACGTCAAGGGTGCCCTATGTCCCCAAACCTTTTCAATCTCTTCATTGACCCCATCCTTCGCTCTCTCAAACAACTCCTCCCCAAAAATGTCTTCCATGAGCTCTTCTCCTTCATCGACGACATCGCCCTTCAAACTACCTCCCCAACGGTAGTCCATACTACACTCAAGTTCCTCTTCACTGTGGGTCCCAAATACGGTCTCTCCTTCAACGCCTTGAAATCAGAACTTCATGCACTTAACTACACTCCTCACGTAACCATCAGGATTACTCCATCTCTTCACTTCAGCACCTGTGACACCAACGGCAACCCACGGCTCTTCTACAAATACCTTGGTAATTACTGTTTCAAAAAACAACAAAACCAAAACATGCTCGCCCTCCTCACCAACACCATCACCTCATTCTTCAACAACCTCGCTCCCCTTCCACTCACACATACCGAAATCATTATTATTTCGAACATACAACTAATCCCCACCCTCACTTACCGCCTTATCTACAACTCCCTTCCCCTTCCCGACATCCACACTTTAGACACAAAAATGTGGACTCACATAGCCACCCAAGGAAAGCTATCCCTCCGTACCCCAAACAAAACAAAATATTCCTCCCGACACACACTAGGCCCCGACATCACCAAACGTTCCGATAGAATTCACACCCAAACAATCAACCACACCATTCGATACCTCCGCAACGAAGGCCCCCAACTCACCAATACCCTTTTTCTCAAAGCTCTCAATGATGACACCCAAGAAGCCAACTTAATTCAAACCATCACCTCCGCCTCCAGCTACTATCTCAATCTCACTTGCCACAACATCCCCAACTGCAACCCCACCGATCTCCATAAGGTCCCACCCCTCACCACCATCCAGGTTGCCTTCGATTGTTACACTACTGAATCCCCCCCTCACATTACCTCCTTTCGCCGCAACACCACCCAAAACACCTCCATAAAAAAATGGGTCACCGGCACCATCCAATACCACCAAAACAATCGCACCTCCGTGCACTTTGGCGATTCCTCCATGCTCCTCCGACCACACCTCCAATTTAGGTTTCCCACACACCCCCCCCTACAATTCGCTCACCTCATCACTTTCCCCACCGTCCCGCTCAACCTTAAGCCTCACGCAACATTCCCCTACCCTCACATATACCACCACTCCACCAGCCACTACCTTCTCTACACCACTCATAAACACATCCCCAAACCCAACCCAAAACAACTTGATTTTTGGGGTTGTCACGGCCTTCTTGAGGCAACCACCTCACACCCTCAAGCCACCATTTGCTACTCCGACGGCTCGGACGACCCCAACAACAACAGCCCCTCCGGCTCGGCTATAGTCCTTGTCCCCAACTCCCACAACAACACCATCCTAGCCGCCACGTCGCCCATCAAAGGCTCTTACCCCGGCAAAATCTACGCCATCATCATCTCCCTCCTTTACCCCGACATTCACCTCTTTCCTCAACCGCTTATCTACGCCATCGACAATCTCACCACTTGCTCCAACCTAAATTTTCTCCAATCCTCGTCCACCTTTCCTTTCAACACTAACAATAACGCCTTTTGCTATTGGTACCTCTTGCTTTGGCACCTACTGAAGAACATCAATTTCACCATCATCTTCACTTGGATTAAGGGACATGCCAACTTCGAGGGCAATGATATGGCCGACACCGTATCCAAGTGGATCTCCTCTCATATCCACCTTTCAGCCAACCACCTCACCCCCACTGAGCTCCCCTCCATCCTTCACCACAACACTCCATTACCCGGCAAAATCTCCACCAAGTACACAAAACACCTACTCCGTGTTCATGCCCACAACAATATCCACCTCTCGCTCAGTACTATCTTCTTTCTGACTTCTTCTTGGTTCTCCCGTCTCAACTTTAAAGGGGTAAATGGCCTTTTCAGTTGTAAAGGCTATGCAGCGCACTACAATTTAAAAGACTACACTTGCCCCCTTTGCCTTACCAACCACCCACTCGACCCCGGGTCTTTCACCGCCCTTTGCCCCTCTCCAAAAGCAGCCCACCTACGCCAACTCCTCGACAACACTTGGTCCGCCCCCACCCGAGTCATCATCAACAAATGGTACCACTTCGCTCCAAGAGGCGAAAAATGAAACTACATCCGCACCTTAATCCCCCATTCCCTTAGTAACACTCTACGTACAGCTCCTCCTAACACTTCCTACGCCACAAACAAAAAGAATCTCTTAAGTGAACTTAAAGCTCGCACCAAGCCCTTAAGCACCGCCTTACTCTCCATCTGCCAATGGCTCCATGACAACCCCATTCCTAACTTCGACGCCCTCGTTCCCATTTCCCATAGGAACCCTTGGGCCATCCCTCTCTCCGAATTCAGCACCTCCGCCACTCACCCTGTTAAACTTTCTTACTCTGCCTTCCGCAATCAGCCTCCCGTCAACAAAGAGCCTCACTCTCACCGCCATACCCACATCAAACCTAAACCTAAAAAAAATACTCTCATTCACCTCACATCCACTCCTCGACACCCCTCTTCAACCACAAATTATTTCAGTAACACATTCAATATCAGCCCACCCCCCCGATCATCCCAGGCACGTCCACCCTCAACAATCTGATTCTCTGCCTCGCTACTTCTCCCCCTCAATATACCGCCAGACATCAATCTTCGTCTCCACTTACTAATCACCCTGCCCCCCCAGGCCTCGTCTCCCCAAACACTCACCACCTACACCTTACCTTCGTCCTCTCCATAGCCACTAGACCAACACCACGACTCTACAGCCACACACCAGACCACGCCCTGAGGACTTCACACCAGCCACCTATCGGCTGACGCCCACCTCTTCCTGACGAGTCCACCGCCCATCACCTCACCCCCCCCACCCGGACACCAGCCACCCATCTCTGAGTCTCTTCCAGCCTTCCTGACAGAAAGGTTTATAGTGATTTCAACACTGTGTTTGTGCCTCTCCTGCTGCTTGCTGCTGGTGTAGGGTTTCCTGCTGCTTGTTTTTGAAGGTGAAAAGCTTTTGTTTGCTGAAATACAATCAATCCAGGATAGCCCAAGCCAGAGATATGCAAGTAGAAGAGAATCAGGATCAAAGCATGAAGGGCTGCAGTGTAAACAGTGAAAGATGAAAGGATATTTACAGAAACTGCAACTCAGGTCAAATCGGATTGCATATTCACAAAGATAGCTGAAATGTTTTGGAAAAGAGTTGGAAAACTGCCCCATGGTCACTCTATCTCCATAGTGCCATCTCAGAAGATGTGCACTCTTTGTTTTGGGTCCCATATGTGCTGAGGTGGCAGGGCATGTGGCGATGAGGTCACTGCCATGTCACATGGGATCTTCCTACTTAGCTAGGCTGACCAGGAATTGAACCCAGGACCTCTCAAAAAGAGGTGCCCAGCCCCCTAGGGTGCATACCACTAGGACAGCTAGGAAGTCATGAGAAAACATAGATAAATTCATAGGCTCTGCCCTGGATATGTCAGTTCTCAGTCAACTCAGGGAAAGATGATTTGCCTCACATTGAAAGGGGATTAAGGGGTCCGGTCCATATCCTGATTGGGTGTTTGGTTCCATAGGTCAAAATGTGTTATCACCACTTTTGGTGGGGCCAATACTAAGATAGAAATGCCTGGATGCTCAGTGCATCTCTAATACAACTAGAGTATGCCTCAAAGCATTGGAAAAGCACTTTTTCTTACTCCCCCCTTGTGCTGTGGTGGCCACCACTGTCGTATTTTCAGGAAAAAGGGATTTGATCTTGGCCTTTCCTTGGTTTCCCCATCTACTTTAAAATACCTATAGTTTCCCTCACACAGAAAAATGGGCGCTCACCATGGCTGGCGCTCTTTTGCTGCTCTGTTTGTAACATATCCTACAGAAGGCTCAGCGCTCATGGCGCTGCCGGGGCTCCTGTGGCTTGGTTGGGTTAGTTTGGGAGCATGCCAAAACATGTGCATGTGCATCCCTCCCTCCAAGACGCAGCGCGACACAAACCCAACGCAAGACACAATATACACACTCGCATGGGTTCTCGTAAACCTGCTGGCGACCTGTGACCTGTCTTAGGGCGAAGGGAGTCGTTAAAAAAAATTAAATTGCCCCTTGGTGGGGTCTTGGGTTCTGCTCAGTCTCCTGGCGGCTGCTTTTCGGCCCGAACACGGCCTACTCAGCGACGCTTTCGCGAGGATATCTGCAGAGACAGGAATGGGAGAATTATGGATGAATCCACGCAAACGCGAAGCGACAACACCTAAATCCGTCAAATGACGGCCTAGAATTTTTCTAAGACAACACACCTGAGCAGAATCCAATTGTGCATCAGAAGCACATTTTTATAAGAATTATAGTCATCTCTAGATTTTTTAAATCAAGAAATTCCTACGCATAAAAAGGCGGCGCGCAGGAGCGGCTCCTAGCGAAGCGCCGGAAAATGCAGAAATAATGGAATTATAAACGTATGTCTCACGTAACTCGGAAAATGATGAGACACACATTAATAAATAAACATACAGATTCCACCCACACTAATAGAGGAATCAAAAATCCAAGAATTCGAAAATCAACGGAAAGACTTCAATGAATCAGGTATAAACCACAGGTGTGCTCGTCTCGTATGCAGCATACACATTGCTCGTCTCGTGTCTCCGTGAACGAGTCTTGTAGCAGCGCTAACAACGATAGAACGCGATAGAGGGATTGATTAGAACGATTGCAGATGATTAGAGGTCAGATCAGGGTAATTAGACATACACACAAGTGCATAGCGACGTTTTTCGCTTGCGCCTCGTTTTTCTCCTCACCTTGCTTCACTCTCCAGCGGTAGGTAAGGTCGGTAAGCCCAGGTGAAGCCACCCCCTGGTGGAGTCCGTGATTGGGGTTCAGATGGGCAGGTTTGCCCAAGACACTCGTGCATGCTCGTGCATTCACACACGCATTAAAGGGTAGGCCACGCGAAGTGCGCACGGTAAACCTTGTTTAGGTTACCCAGGGGCTCCTCGGCACGTTCTTTAAGAGAACCTGAGGAGTCTCTTAACGCTTGCTTGCTTGACAGTGCGTGTTTGCGGACAGTGTATTATAGGTCACACTGAGAAGCGTATAATACGTGGAGTGTGGCTTGGTTCTTCCGCCGCAAACACCCCTTCATTTGCCTTTGCTTTACAGGTGGGCAGGTAGGGTGATTGTTGCAGCAGCATACCATTTTTTTCCTGCCCTGCTAAACAAGGACGCAGATCACACAAACAATTGACTGCACCTCCGCCAGGAGTGGCGAGGGCAGTTCGACTCCATCGACATCCACGCAGTGCACGCAACAAGAGCACCTCTTCCCTCCAAGCCCTAGCAGGGGAAACGCGTTGTGGCGTCCCCTGTTAGGCCACAGCTGCTTAGCAGCGCTGTGTTCTCTTGTCTTCTTCACAGGAGGGTCGTTAGGACCCACGACATGTTCTTCAACCACACCCAGTAGAGTGTGCGTGTAGGAGTGGTAGTCCTGAGTCGGGGCTTGAGCCAGATGCAGAAGTGCTCGCCCACCAGGATGGTGCCACTGTAGGGTGTGTAGGACCTGTACCCTAGGGGCCCGTTCTGACATAAACGTCAAAGTTGAGTACCCAAAACCAAAAAGAATTGTATTTTTGCCAAGCGCAATTTTGGTGCAATTTTGGTTTTTATTGGTGTTTGAGAATCTACATTTTTTTACCCTTTTCACCGGTGATAGGTTGAGGACACTATGAAGACACATTTTCCTACCTCCCGTCATTGCCGTCTTAAAGATTCCACACCACCCAGCACCATGGCAATCCCATCCCAACAGCATCCCAGCAGCACTGGGCCTCAACATTGGGACAACTGAGTGCAACTTTGGTGTAAATAACCTCAACTTTGGTGCAACATTGGCAACCTTGAGTGCAACTTTGGCTCAGCAATGCTGAGCATTGCAACTTTGATGCAACCTTGGCTCAACTTTGGTTTTCTGCAAAGGAGCACACGATAGGTTTATAATTGGAAAATAAGAACCTTAACTCCAACGGAGCCCGGTTATGGAGATTCAAAGGCAACGGACCTCTCTCTGCGGAGTGGGGAGGGGTTTGAGTCTTCCTCGGATGGTGTTGAGTCACACCATTGGCAATCCCACCCAAGCCATTCCTCCCTCACCGCAGTAAGGGAAGTGTAGAGTGGTGACACAGTGGGATCAATTTCTAGCTTACAAGCCTCCCAAGATCCCTTCCATTGGGAGGGTGTGTAAATCCATACTTTTGTCCCCTTCTCTCCGGTCACCACGCCGACCACCGGTTGTACACACCCAGGCCCCTCGCGTCCCCATTCGTCGCGCCCGTTCGCACCGCACTCCAAGCTTGTCTTCCACAAGACCCATCGGACTTTGCTTTTGGGTGGCCATCCGTGAGTCTCTCTTGCGAGCCCCCTTTCGATGTCGCCGATTTCACGCCGTTCTGGCACCGTCGTCTCCCGGCGGCCGGGTACCTAAGGACATGTGGCAATGTGTTAAAACAACAAAAAAAAAAGACCGTTCCCAAAGGCAAAACACAAATCGCATGGAAATATTTACATGTGCGAGTCGTTCGGTGTTCCACAACCAATCACACGTGGTGTACCTCGTGACCACCTTCTATTTCAACTATCTCATCCAACGGCTCTTCGTTACCATCGTCCGCCGGTGCCTTTTGCGTGGGCACTTCTTGTTGGGTGGGGTTGCTCTATGGTGAGGAGAGTGAGGTGATGAGAGTGCGGGCCATGTTGCATCGATGTTGAGTCGAAGTTGAGGCATGTGGATGTGCCATGCATCGTAAACATTGCAAATTCATCAAAATTGAACGAAAGTTGCACTACATCGTATCGTTGCCCATACCTTCTTGCTCTTCTCCTTGTGTGCGGTGCGTTCCTCCGTGCGGTGCTTTCGGTCTTGGCGCTCTTGCTTTTTTTTCTTCTCGGCTTCTTTTGCGCGCTTTTGCTCCTCCGCTCTTCTCTTCTCCTTGTCCCGCTCTTTTTCATCCCTCTTTTCTTGCCTTGCCTTCTCGTTGGCCTTGTCTTGGGCCATCATGTCCGCAATCATCTTCTTCGTCTCCTCCACACGGGCGTCCTCTTCCGCGGGGCGTCGGGCCCTTGTGTCCACCCCATGGGACCGGGCCTTCTCCTTTTCTTTCTCGGGGTGGCTTGGCTTTTCCTTATGCCGGGCTTGGATCCATGCCACGGACTCCTTGGTGGGCTTCGTGCGCACAAGGCACAAAGCACCACAGGCAGCTCGACAGAGCAACGCAGCACCAAACCCAAGCGCACCAGGCCACAATGCTCAACACGGCCACGAGCGATCAGGCCCAGCACCGCAGCAAAACACGGCACACAGGGCACAGCACACAGCCAAAAGAAACAGCACAGGGCATCGCACACAGGCAAACGAAACAGCACAGCAAACAACAACACAGCAACAACCACCAAAACCAGCGGTACCTGATAGAGCATATAGCAAAGTTGCAACAAAGTTGCAATCAGCCACATTAGGGGGTAGCAGAACCACCACAAAGTTTACCAAGTTGTAATGCAACTTTGATGCAAGTTAGAGATTCTCAACAGGAATGCAACTTTGGGTGAAATGCAATTTTGGTTGCAATTTTGGAATTGCGTGCTCTGGTGCACGGCACACCTTTTTTTTGGAATTGGAAGGTCCAAAACCAGTTCCACCACACGTTGAGGATAAATTTGGAAGGGGCGCCGCCTACGCGGGGCATGGAGCAGTGTAGCAGCGGGGATAACTCGGTTCACCACACGTTTAAGTAGGTTTTTGGCCCGGGGACTACTTCCCAAAAAAACCACAAGTTCCTTGGTAAGAGCCCGGTCTTCCAATCTGGAATAGTAGATTTTGAGGCATTTTGGGGCCCGGCTAGGCATTACAATCCTGGAAAGCACAAAAATGCAACAAGTGGCTGCCATTTGAAAACAACTCTTTTCCACCTCATACAATTTTGAATGGTTAGCTAAATTGAGGATGCTTTTCACTAAGATGAGCTCAACATTGGTTTTTGCACTTTATGTCAAAATGGGCCCCTAGGGTAGTGCGTGTGTCACTGTCCCACCCGTTTCCTGCAATTTTAGCAGGGTTGGTGGGCTGTGGTAGTGGTTAGGTCAGTGTTTTGGCTACTTAGCAAAACAGCGTTTTCATGCCTTCATAGCTTTTGGCCACCCCTCCCTGTAGTAGACAGATAGGTAGGGAAAACAATACCTGGATTAGTACGCTGGGTATTCCCCAAAGGTTTTGCGCCAGCACAGAAATTGGGCGCTTAGGGGAGGGGAGACCCGGGGCGTACCCCGTGGCATCAATAAGCCAACCCTCCAGGTTTAGCAAGCGTGCAGACTTGGGTATAATTAGGACACCACTTCTGCGGCTTGCTCTGAGGACCCTAGGAATAGCACACTCACACATACGCTTAGGCAGGTAAGGGTAAGGTTCAGTCCCTAGCTTTAGTCTTGGAGGCAAGCGTCTCAGCGAGCCTCAGCAACTCACCAAAGTTGTTCTGGGACAAGTAGTCAACCAGAACTGAGTTTAGGCGTCCCTCAGGTAGAACAAACGCAGAGAAGGGCTCCCAGGTGGCGTCTTCGACTCCAAACCCTTCCCAGAGGGTGAGGAAGCGCCAACCCTGGCAATGGCGGTAGCGTAGGACAGACTTCACCGGGTAGAAGTCCTCCTTAGCCATCTCCTCGGCGTTCATGTCGGGGAGTTCACCTTCAACTTCCATAGGGCTGGCAGCCCCTTGTAGGTCCAGAGCGGCATTTTCCTCGTCGTTCAGCTCCCACTCCTCCCCACAAAGGTCTTCAGGATCATAGTAGCGCTTCAGGTGTTGAGCAGCGCACACAAGGGTCCCCCCTAGATGGGGAGAACACTGCACGGTGATACGGTGTCCATCCACTGATAGAATCTTGTACGGCCCGAAGTATGGGTCATCGCTGGTAGAGCGTGGCCAGGCGGGTAGTCGACTGTGGTGCACCAGCACCCAGTCCCCCTCTCGGTAGGTGGCCGGTACTCGGTGCTTGTTCTTCTTGTTCCACTGACGCTCCCTCACTCTCTGGAGCATAGCCTTGGCCTTGTCCACCTTCGCTTGTTGCTCTTGGACCCATTCATCCACAGAAGAATGGGTGTCCTCTGGATAGGGGGCATGTAGGAACCATGCCGGGCGCCCTAGGAATAGCTCATGGGGCGAGTAGCCAGTAGCTGAACTCTCTTGGGAGTTCATCATCAAGGATATGACGGGGAGTAGTGTCACCCAGTCTCTGGTGCGTTCATTTTTGCACCATATCCTTACATTCTCCTTGAGGACACGGATCTGTCGCTCACATAGGGGGTTACTCGTGTGAGAGTAGGGAATCCCCGTAGACACCTGGACATTGAGGGATCTCAGGACCCTCTTGTACCAGCCAGTATCTGAGCGTACTCGTACGTCCTCATCGGAGTTGATCTCTTTGGGCGCCCCATAGACACAAAACCACTCCTCCAGGAGTATCTTGATAGTCTCCTCTCCGGTAATGTGCTTGGTACATGGGAACACCCTGGTAAACCTGGTCAACCCACAGGTTACCACGAGGGCCAAGTCATAGCCCCCGAACTTCAGCATCTCCGTGTAGTCCACGTATAGAACACTGTTAGCACAGTGAGGGATGGGCAGGGTCGAGTAGAGACCTCTGTCCCTGATATCCCCTGGTTTGCAGGACCTGAACGGGCACTTGTCCACGATAGGCTGGAGGGTTTTCCGCAGTTGGTCGTCAGTCCACGTAGTGTGGAACCACTGCTTGAACAGCCTCAGGCTACAGTCAGCACCCACATGACCGCTGGACTCATGGGTCCATTTCAGCAGCGCTGGGACTCTGTCACTAGGCACCACGATGCGGTCCTCGTGCCAGAGGTAGCTCTTGTCCCTCTTCCACTGATCTTGGTTGACCAGGAGGGGTTCAAGGCGTTTCTCCAGGCGCTTGTAGATATCCCCAAACTCCTTCAGGTACTCCGATTGTTGGAGTCCATCCAGGGGGCGTATCATTGTCATGTTGAGGTCCAAGTGGAGGTCCATACGGCTGAACGCCTCCTTAGCCAGCGCTTCAGACCGGGCACCAATCAGGGCGTCGAAGTTGTTGCGGCTGATGTAGTCTGCACACTCGTTCTTCACTCCCTGGATATGGTGTGCCGTCAGCAGTAGTTGACTGAGGTAGGTCCACCAGCGCCGTAGCTTGGCCTTCTCAGGTGGGGGGCCCTTCTGGAAACTGCGGAGCCGTTCTTGGTCGCACGGCCAGACCACAGGGTTACTCCCCAACAGTCGTGCTTGTGAGGATAGCACCAGCATACCCGCGAGCAATTCCTGCTCATAGGTGGAGTGTTCCCCCTGGCCTGGTTCCACTTCCAGTTCCAGTGGCCCAGAGGTACTAGGACCCACTTGTTGTCGGGGAAGCTGTGCTTGAGGGTTCCATCTCGGTTGAGACCTTCCGTCCCCCATTGGGAAATGGCCGAGTCGAACTCCTCCTTCTCTACTGCTTGCCATTGGAACAACGTTCCACCACCGCCCACATTGCTGGCGTCGGTCACCAGGATAATCTCCCCTTGTGCCTTAGGCACGCCCAAGCACTTGGCGTTGGCCACCTTGTCTTTGAGTTCGTCAAACGCTTGTTGCTCTTGTGGGCCCCAGCGCCAAGTAGTACTCTTCTTGATCAAGTCCGTCAGAATGGCGCTGGTGTAGGTGAAGTTTTTGATATGGCGGCAATAGAAGTTGCACGCCCCAATGAAACTGCGTACATCATGAAGTCCTTTCTTGGGGTCTTCGTGTCGTACCTTAGCATCCATCAGGGGTTTGGCCTTAGAGGCCGCTGGGGTCCACCACCCAAAGCCAACGTCAAAACCCAGGTACTGCATGGTCTCCTGCATGAACTCACACTTCTCCAGCTTGAGTCGTGTGTGGTTCTCCTGGCAGACCGCAAAGAACTCACCCAAGATGATTAGGTGATCCTCCTGGGTATTGGTCCCGAGGCATACATCGTCGATGTGAGCCTCCATCTGGGCACCACGGGATATAAGCTCCTGCACCTTAGGTCTCCTTCGTAGGATGGACAAGATCTTGTTCATCAGCTCTTGGAATAGAGCGGGTGCGTTGGCGACACCAAACGGCATGACCTTCCCCTTGAACACCCTCCCCTGAGGGGTGATGAAGGCCAGTAGTTCCTGTGCGTTGGGCCTCAGGTCCACTTGCCAGAATCCGCTCCTCTTGTCCATCTTGGTCTTGTAGCGGCAGGAGGCTATCTTCTCCAGGGTAGACTCCGTATTGGGAATGGACCCTGAGTGGTTCAACGTTTTCTTGTTCAGCTCTCCGTAGTCCACTACCAGCCGTTTGGCTGTAGACCCAGGTTTAGCCACCAGGAAACAGGGGCTGCAGTGTAGGGGGTAGTCCCCGTCCTTGTATTCCAGGACTAGGCCAGCGTCGATACACTCTTGTATCTGTCGCTCGATCTCGTCAGCCTGCTCTTTAGGAGCTGGATAGGGTCTCCTCCGGATCTTGTGACCCACGAACTCGGGTTTCAGCTTGAGGTCCATCTGTACCAGCTTGTCGCATGAGGCTGGAGGGGGTAGTTCTCCGAACACCTCCAGACAGGTCCTTATAAGCTTCTGCTCCCGCGGGTCGAATAGCTTGATCTTGTCCTCCATGTCCTCGTCAGAGTGTAAGTTGCTGGCCCCCTGCGTAATAGACGTCGGGAGGTGATCCTCCACCGACTCTTCGCCCTTGGTGGTGTCCTTCAACCCTTGGCAGGCATATAGAAGGTCTTGTTCAACCATCTCCGTTGGACGATGGCAACCTAGGCACGCTTGAGGGGGTTCACATACACATTCCTCCGAGAGGTCGTCCTCCTCTAGGGTCCTCACATGGGCGCCCCACACGCTCTTCATGAGCTTAAGATCTACCTCCCTTTGCCAGATGGTGATCTTCTGTTCGAGGTCCTCCTTCAATTGGGATAGATATCCCATACGTCCTTGCTTCAGTGGCCATGAGCTGCGGGTAGGCTTCGCGTAGCACAGCTTTTTCGCCACCAACTTCCTCTTGGAATCCACATACTCCCTTAGCCTGGATCGAGGGTCCAGCCCTTCGTCCACGGGGTCTTCCACCCTCATGGAGAGTAGGGGTTTCAGTGGGGCGACGTACTCGGCTTTCTCCACTTCCTCCACACAGGTCTGCACGAAGAAGGCGTCGTGCTCAGTTTCGTCATCTGAGTGGATAGAGCTAGGTAGCTCAGATAGTCCACACTCAGAGACTCCATCAGGAACAGGTACATGGCAGGGAGAGTTGGGGGCGTTGGTGTCAGTCACGACGTACTCTTCTCCTCCGGGTATAGTCTCAACAGCATCTTGAGGTCATAGGCAATCCTTCAGGTCACCCAAGGCGAGTCCATCGCTTTTTCGTTGTATAGCCTGGACCAGAGTCGGGTCCAGATCCTCCCAGGGAATGGAGGTAAGACCTCCGTCCACCACGCTGAGCATACTCCCCCATCCGGGTTTCCCAATAGGCGTCATGCGTCCCAGAGGCACGTAGATGGCCTCATCAGGCAAACGAACAGATCTGATAGTCAGCCTGTCCAGGAGGTTTCGCCAGTACTCGTTGCCCCCATGGGCTCCCCAATCGGGGGAACACAGGACCATACGGGAACGTTCCAAGGCCACGTTGGTCAGGACCTTTCCCAGTTCACTGAAGCTGGGGTTCCCGTAGGCCATCCCGAAAGAGGGCCAGTAAAATTTGTAGCTGCAGTTCTTCCCCTTGCTGCAGTAAAGGTCCAGTACATGCTGCTTGTCGCTGGCGAACAGCTCCACACTCAGGTCTTCTCTAGAGTAACCCAACTCCTTCAGACCTTGGTCTAGGACTTCCCCCAATAGTTGATAGTCCTCAGTTTTGGAGGCCGCCATCATGTTCGAGGGCTCCTCCTTCGATAGCCTCAGGTAACTCGGGGTATGTTCCGACTGCTCCAGTGGCACAGACTCTCTGCCACTGCCGTGGTCCACGTAGAGGAGGTAGGGCGCTTGCAGCGTCAGGGATTGTATCTGGGAGTGCTGTACAAAGAAGTCAGTCCCCAGTACAAAGTCGAAGGCCTCAGTGTCCATCACATAGAACCGATGGGCGATAGTCCGGGAGCCCATAGGTACCTCCACTTCACAGTCCCCGCAGCTGTGCACCACATGACCATCCCCCATGCGTATAGCCGCGGTGGTCATGGTGTTCTTCAGGCTCCCACAAGGTAAAATTTTCTTGGCCACTATAGATATTGTGGCGCCAGTATCCAATACCCCCAGGTATTCGCGTCCCCCTAGTCGGATACGTACCCAAAACACCAGGTCTTGGGTGCCACCGGAGCGTCCCCGTCAGAACTCCGCGGGACAGGTCACCTCGAACCCCTTGTTCCGCAGTTTGCGGGCCATCCTCATGAAACGGCTCCTCTTCTTAGCGTTGCCGTCATCACCACCTTCATGCTCACGCTTGGCTCCTTGTTCTTGCTGGGCCTGCGTTTGTGAGCGTGTGGTAGGACCAGACTGCCCTCCAGAGGGCTCGGAGTTCCCCCCTGGATTAGGGTTGGGGTTGCCTCCGTTCTTGTCCTTGTTCTTGTTGTCCTTTTTTTGGTGCATGGGGGTTGCCCCCCGGCGAGCATAACACAAAAGCGGCCTAACCACGGGCAAGTGAGCGTTCATGGCGAGCCGAAGTTCATCGAAGGACAGCAGCCATATGTACAGTAACTCAGGGGGTGTGACCCTGCTCCCAAATGCACCAAAGGCCTGGTTACTGTGGGCTGTGGCTTCGCCGTTGGCCCTGTGGTTGGTGTTATGACGCGAGACGAATCGAAAATAAAAGGGACTCTATATATATTTATATATATATATAGAAATCAGAAACAAACAAGTAACTCCGGCCAAAGGTCATCTGGGGTACCATAAAGGACCTCCTGTCAAGTGGAAACCACTGACTTCTCCATACGTCTGGGGAAAGTCCGGAAAGAATCTGAAATTCACTGAAATGTCCTCACACCTCCAAAATCATCATGGAGTCACCCACTATATAGGATTCCGTACTCCAAAGTCCTGAATGGTGTATGAAAAGGAGCTGGAAGAGAGCATCAAAAATGCGCTGACACAAACGTGGTCCCATCTCGTCGATCTGTCAAAAGGTATCAAGAAGTTAGGGGGGGGGGGTGCAGATCGCAGGTGGTGAAGATGAGGAGGACGGTGAAGAAAAATACAAAAGAAGAAAAAGAGGGGGGGAGAAACTCGTCACCCGGAGACCAAAGCGGGGCAGAAACCCCCCAGTCGCTTGCGGAGCTTAGTTTCTTTTCGCGATGGCTTTTTTAGGGTAACGTGTTTCTATGTGCGTAGTTACGGTAAATTAAGTAGTTGGGATTTGGTTTTTTTGTTTTTGCTGTGAACGTGTCTGTGTTTGTGGGGATGTTTATTTGCGACTGTTGTGTTTGTCCTTTTTGGGTAGGTCAACAAGGTGGGGTTGTGAGACGAAGTGCTGTAGATGGAGTAATGGTTGTTCCATGGGTTGTCTGCGGAATCTGGTTGGAGTAAGTGCAGATCGTTAATTGGGTTTTGTCTGAGCCAGGTTTGTGTCTCTTGTAGTGCTGTTTTGAGTCGTTTTCTTCTGTATTTAAAGGCTGTTTTTAGGTTTTGTAGAAGTTGGAAGTAGGGAGTGTCGGGTGGGATCTCTCTTAGTGCATTACTGGGTGAGTTGGGAATGAGCGTGCGGATGTAATTTCTTCTTTCTCCTTTTGTTGCATGTAGCCACCAGTCGATGACTGTTTGTTTGAAGGGTTGTTGCCAGACCTCAAAAAAGAGGTCACGAACAGGTTTCGCTGTGCCGCATTCGGTCACCGTTGTTATGGGGTCGAGGGGGTGATGAGTGTGGCATTTGGGGCAATGATATGTGTTAAGTTTGTAATGGGGAAGAAAACCAGTGCAACAGTACAGTCCGTTTGTCCATTTGAAAGGTAGTCTGGAAAACCACGATGTGTGGGCGTAGAAGTCGGTGCTAGAAGGTAGGTGTATGTTGTTGTGTTTATGGTTTGGAAGTATGTGTTTGACAGTTTTGCGTGTAATGCGTCCTGGCAGTGGTGTATGTTTGTGGTATATGAAGTGAGAAGTGTCAGGGTTGTGGTGTTCTGGGTGTTGGTGGAGGTTGAGTGATACCCATTTAGAAATTTTGTCAGAGTGCTCATTGCCATCGAAGTCAGCGTGTCCTTTGATCCAGGTGAAAATTATGTGAAGATGGGTGTTGTGAAGAAATTCCCAAATATAGTTGTATGAAAGAGCGAAGCAATTAGCGTTAGAAGCGAAGGGTTTAGTTTTTAATTGTTGTATTTGGTGGAGTGTGGAGCAAACCGACAAGTTGTCAATGGCAAAAATGATTGGTTGGGAGAGAGTGTCGATGTGTTGGAGGTAGGTAAACAGTATAATGGCATATATTTCTGCCGGGTAAGATCCTTTTATCGGCGATGTGTTGCAGATGGTTGTTGGCGGTGTAGTGTTGAAGGTGATGGCGGCGCCCGATGGCGTGTCCACTGTGGGGTCATCTGACCCGTCGGTGTAGGCAATCGTAGCGTTAGGGTAGGCGTCGAGTGCGTCTAAAAGATCGTGGCATCCCCAGTAGTGCAGGTGTTGAGGGTTTGGGGGAGAGAGATTGTTTTTCAGGGTAAATTGAATGAAATTTTGAGTGGTGGTGGTGCCCGTGAAAGAAAAAGGGAAGTTGGTCGTGTCGGGTAGTGAGAGAGGCTTGGTAGACTTGGAAATATCTTGGGATGTGGGGAGAGTAAGGAAGCGAAACTGGTGGTTGGGGGTGAGGATTGTAGACATGTCAGGGAAACTAACTGTGGTTTTCTGAGACATGGGGTGGTCGACTGTACCTTGGAACCATAGGGTCGTTTTTGTGGTGTGGGTGGTGTTTTTCGTGGTGGAATATGTTGGTGGGTCGCTGTTGGATTGGTAGTAAATAAAGGTGACTTCGATTGTTGTGTGTGTAGGGATTTGAGAAGGGAGACATGGGTTGACTGTGAGTATGTTGTGAGTGTGGAAACCTAAAAAACTAGCAGAGTGAGCAGTCATGAGTTGCATGGTGTTGGGGTTAGTGGACTTGTAGCGCAAGGTGTACTGGACTCTTTCGTTGGTCTGGGAAGGTCCGTCGTCGTGTGTGTAGCGCAGTATATGGTTGATGGCTTGGATGTGGGTTACGATAGAAATTTTTGTGATGTTTAGACCTCGTGTGTGTGGGGGGAAGTATTTTGTTTTATTGGGGGTGCGAAAGGATAGTTTGCCTAATTTGGAGATATGACTGCAAATTGTGGTGTCCAGTTTGTCGAGGTCCTGTTGCGGAAGTGAGTTGTAGATTAATCGGTACGTGAGGGTAGGTATCAGTTGTATGTTGGATAGTTTTATGATTTCGTTGTGTGTGAGAGGGAGGGTGGATATGTTGGCGAAAAAGGCGTGAATGGTGTTGAGTAGAAGTTGGAGCATGCTGGGGTTTTGTTGTTTGTTGAAAAAGTAGGTGCCCAGGTATTTATAAAAGACCCTGGGGTTGCCGTCGTCGGTAAAAGTACTGAAATGTTGGGTAGGACTAATACAAATGGTGATGTGGGTGGCGTTATTGAGGGGGTGGAGTTCGGACTTTGTAGTGTTAAAAGAAAGGCCGTATCGAGGCCCTTGGAGAAAGAGGAAGTGAAGCACTTTGTGTAGAGTGGCATGGGAGGTTGTTTGGAGGGCGATGTCGTCGATGAAGGAGAAAAGGTTGTTGAATTCGTGTTTAGGTAGGAGAGATTGTATGTGGTTAATGATGGGGTCGACAAAGAGGTTAAAGAGTATGGGGGACATGGGGCATCCTTGTCTAAGTCCCCTTATGCAGTGGGCTGCAAAGAGGGCGAAGCCGTTGACGACGGGGAAGTCGTGGGGGCAGGCGTACAGGTTTTGGATGAGGTTGATGATGGAGTGAGGTATGTTGTAGTTGGAGAGTATTTGCCATAAGGCTCGGTGAGGAACGGAGTTAAATGCTTTATTTAAGTCAAGGTACAAGTGATACATGTCGGGGTGCAGTGATAGGTTGGCAATCATAGTGTATATGTGGTCTGTGGCTCTGTGGTTAGGAAGTCCGCCGTATTGTGTGTTGTTGGTGAGGTGGTACGTTGTGGCGTAGTATGTGAGGGTGTGTGCACCGTAAGAAGCTATGATTTTGTAAAGTGTGTTAAGGAGTGCTATTGGTCTGTAATCTGTAGGATTATGGGGGTCGCCTTTTTTGTAAAGTAGAAAAATTTTTTGCTTTAAGCCAGTGAAAAGAAATGTGGTCGGCGATAAGGAGGGAACACAGGCTGTAAATGTATTTTTGGATATCCGGGGGGCAGATGGAGAAAAGGTAAAGAGAGGTGTCATCGAAACCAGGTGCGGTGTGTGGTTTAGCGTTCGACAAAAGAAGGTTGAAGAAGTTCCTGGTAAAGTGCGGTTGTGGAGCGTCGTTGGGTATTTTTGGGGAGTTAGCCATGAGTGTGTCGATGAAGGCTGGGTCTGTGTCGAAATCTGGGGGGCCTCCCAGGGAAGAGAGGGCGTGTCCCATGGATTTGCACATTTCGTAATGGTCGGTGGTGAGCTGACCAGTTTGGTCATAGAGAGAGATGGGGGTGGTGTTTCTGGGGTTGAGAATGTTGTTGATTGTCTTTTTTATGTGTTTGTGAGAAATGAGGGAGTGGTGGAGTTTCTTGTGCGCTTGTGCTTGTTTCTTTGAGGTCCAGTCATTGAGTAGTGTTTGGAGTGTTTTAGTTTTGTGTGCACTGGAGGCAGTAGAAGGTAAGTTATTTACAGCTTCAAGGAACGGTTTCTCCACGCTGGTTGGTTTGTGTTCGTGTGCTTGATGAGTGACTTTTTTGTAAGTGGTGACTAGTTGGGTGAAAAGGAAGTCAGTCAGGGGAATAAGTTGTTCAATGGGCTGTTGGAAGAGAGTGTCGTGATGCTTGGAGAGCCAGTCGTTAAGAGGTTTACTGAGGAACGTAAAGTGTGACTTTTCCTCTTTGCTTAGGGGGCGGTAGTGAATGGAATTGTGTGGGATGTTGTATATGTTAATCGGGTTGGTGGGGATGGCTATGGAAGTGGATACGGGTCGGTGGTCGGACATGGCGTTGTGAATGTCAATGAAGGTGTTGAAAGGTTTGAAAATGGTGTTGGAAGAATGAGAGGAGAGAATCAAGTCGATGCTTGTGTGAGACGGGAGCCTTTTGTTTGCAGGTCGCGTCCACTGTTTTGTCTCTGGGTGGTCCTTACGATACAGGTCAATGAGGGTTGGTGTGGTGGTGGGATTGGTGGGGTGTACCTGGTTGTGGAGCCAAGGCCAGTATTTATTGTGTTTGATATTAGCCGTGTCTAGAGAAGGTTGGAGATATGTGTTGAAGTCGCCAAGCATGATGTGGCACGGCTGGTCTTGTTGGAGGGCGGAGATTGTTTTCTCTAGCCTGTGTCGGAGATGTGCGTGATGTGATTTGTACATGTTAATGATACGGAGTGTGTGGTAGCCTGGTATAGTAAGGTCGATGGCAATAAGGCATCCATTGACCTTGTCGTGTTTGATTTGCGTGACGAAGGGTGATAGGGAAGAGTGAATGATGATCGCTGTGCCGTTGGATTTGTCAGAAGATATGTTTGTGAAAGTGTGTAGGTTTGGAAGTGAATGTAAGGAGGGGGCGGTAGGTATTTCCTGTAAACAAAGTATGTCGGTTCCTTGTTGTTGGTGTCGTAGTATAATGGCGTCTAGGTTGTCAATGTTTTTTGCAGTGTTATGAGTAGTGAGTGTTAAACGTGTTTTAGAGTGGATTAAGTTGTCTGTTGGTGTGGTAGGTTTAGGTGCTTTGCAAATGTTGGTATCCTAAATTGGTGGTTGGGGGACTCCCGGTGGGAGGGGGATATCAATTGACGGCGTCATGATGATGAGAGAGATGGGACCACGTGTCTAACACTGACCACTTCCGAGACATTCCTTGATCTTGACGAGTCCTCGAGTCTAACGTGAGGCCACCGAAGGGGTCAAAAAGGAAGCACTTGCAAAAAGATAAACCCTTCATCCGGTCATGACGGAGATCAGTCAGGCCACGTAATTGCGACTTAGAGGGCAGAGTGACACTGGGCGTGCAACTGAGTACCCGTTGGTGGCTTGGATGAATCAAAATCTTGACACACCGAAGGTGAGTGAACGAAATCCACACGGCATGCGGGAAGCATTGTGAGGAGAGTGTACGTTCCGGTGTGTTCGCATTGTTTTCGATGCGTGGCACAATACCTTGCGAGGTGATGCCTTGCGAGTGGTTAGATGTAATCGCATCCCTGAGTAGTGACATTGTGAAGACATTGAGAACTGGATGAAAGAAAGAGTGTGGGTGGGTGGGGAGTCATTGGGGCTTGGCCACGATCAATCGCTCATTGATGGAGCGCAGTTGTTTCTCGGAGCCAAATTCTTTGGCGGCCAAGAGTGTGGCTTCCCATTTAGAAGTGGCATAGTCTTTCACAATTGAATCAATGATGTTTTGTTTTTTCAAGAGGTTGGGCGAGCCGGATGTAAAAGTGATGCCTTGAACTTTTTCTTGGTGTGCTAGGATACTGGATCCCAGGTTTTGGAAGAGCGCTTCAAAATATTGGTGTGATTTGGCACTTGGGTTGGATTCCAGCGGTTGGATGGAGGTGAAGGTACCAAAAAGTGAAGTTGCTTTGTTGATGTCTCTAAAACTTATGGAGCGTGGAGCACAGATGACCACCGATTTGGCGTCGGTTGGTGTGTAGGAGGGTTTAGCCCGCTGGCTTAGTGGAGCGTCGGACAAAACTGCAAATGTGTTATCGTGATTGAAAAAAGTGAGGCCGGCTTTCTTGCATTGTTCGTTCATGCATTTGAGTTTTGAAACTCGTGTTTCAGTGTTACTTGGAATGGAGTGGACATCCAGATGCACCAATACCGAGTATTTGGTGCGTAGAATTGCAAATTTCAGGATAGAATTCATTTTTTCAAGAGAGGCCACTCGATTAAGAAGCTCCGTGGGTTCGAGCTTGGCCCCGTTTTTCGCGGAGGTTTTTGAGGCGGAGATCATGAAAGTATTTTCATGGGCGGGGAGGTTGTAGGGGAAAGCCATAATGAGTGGATTCCTGTCTAGTGGGTAATGGGATTGAACGGTTTTGGCAATTTGGGAGGAGAGGGCTGAGTTGGTTTCGATGTCCAAACGAGCATGGGTGCTTCCAATGGGCGAGCCCCTTTTTTTTATCTCACCCCGGTAGTGTGCGCAATTGGTGGAAGTAATTGATGAGGCATCTTGGAGGTCGGGTTTGATTAATTTGTTGAAAAATTGGAAAGCATCTTCCTCGGTGAGGACTTCGAGGTCTGGCGGAATGTCAATTCTGACATAATCGGTGATTGGTGGTGTGTGACGGGCTTCTTGTTGCGGAGAGACAAAAGCCTCGGCTTGTGCAAGGTCATGGCCCGGCGAAATAGGAGAAAATTACGGCGGTGTGTATTGGAACTCGGAAAGGTTATCCAAAGTAATCATAATATATCCCTCCAGGTGTGGGGCGGAGCAAATGTCAAAAGGTTTTTGATCATTCTTGAGGACCATATTCAACGGAACAAAGTTTTGGGAGATTTTTTGGTCAACCATAAACCTCCTTGCTTTGGCATAGGCTTGAGAGTAATCCCAAGTCCCGGTCGTGGCTTCACACACTCTCGGGTCCGACACCAAAAGAATTAGCGTACCCCTTACATGTATTTTAGCACGCGCAAGCGACGCTAAAGCATTGAGCAACATGGACACGTGTGCGGATGTGTTGTGCGAGGCGTCCTTGTTGAAGTCGTAATTTGTGGTGGGAGTGAAGATGAAAGTTCTTGTTTGGGACTCGTAGAGGTTGGCCATGATGTTGAGGGTCGTGATATTTTGGGGAGTGACCAATTTTGCGTTTTTGATGGCTCGTGCATGGTCTTCCGTTGGATACGGGGCGGAATACTCGTACTTCTCGTTGAAATAGTGTTGGTAGTTGGTGCCCCCAATATGTATTTCATGAGGTTGTTTGTGAAATTGGGCGATGATGTCCTCAGTTGGTAACATGGTAATGTAGCCGGAATATACACGGTTGTCTTGAGATTGGAATTGATAGACTTCCGGAATTTTTTCATCTTGAAGGTCTTGGTGAAGTTGGGATGGAGAGTTGCCATTGGGGTCGTTCACAACAACGTTGGTGGTTTGGTGGGTTTCCAAGTCTTCCATAGGGACGAAAGTGAAACTCTTGTTGCGCTTTTCTGAAAGTGTGGCATAATCCACCGTTGGCTTTTCATTGTAATGAAGTTGGGTGTTGATGACGATGTCATCGTTGACAGCCTCTTTCGTTTCACGGTTTGGTTGCGGGGTGGTTTTTTGAATCCATTTTGTCTTGTGGCGCTTGGATTTGCCGTTTGGGCTTGAACTCGCATTCTGGCTTGGAATTGCGTCTGGAGTGTTTTTCTCAGCGTTTGTTTTCTGATTTGACTTGGGAGTTTGGGGTTGTTGATCATTCTCTTTTCCTTTTTCATCTCTTCTGCTTTCCCGAAGAGCCGTGTTGTGTCTGTGATCCCTCAGCTGTTGGTCGCTTTCCTGGAATTGCGCCACGCGATTTGCGACAGACTTGCTCGGATCTGCGGCTTTTGGCACGGTGCGATCTTTGCCCATGATGGATTTTTTGAGCAGCTGTTGTTGGAATTATGATCAGCGTGTGCGCCAGGAAATTGCGGATCGTGTGATACCTAATATGTGGGCAGAAATCAGTGATATCGGAAAAATTCAGGAAAAGATTTTATTGTAGTCTGTTAACCTGAAATTAGGAATTTCCCACGGAGGACCCTGCCTTTCTGTTTGTTCTTGTTGTCCTTGTCTGGCTGGCGGTTAGCGCCTCTTCCTCGTCCACCTTGACCCTTGTCTTGCCCTTGTCCACGTCCTTTCGACTTGCCCTTGCCGGAGTCGTTGCCTCTGCCTTTGCCTCCACCTTTGCCTGAGCCTTAGCCAGGATCTTCACCCTTAAGCTTCGCCGATAGGCGTTGCTTATGGTAGCACTCATCCCCGTAGTGCTTCCGCTTCCCGCAGAAGGCACACGTGATGGTGCACCTGTAATGATCCGGCAGCTTCGCTTTGGCGCCGGTGTTCTTCTCCTGCTGCTTCCCCTGAACTACGAAGCACTCTCGCTGCTCGCAGTCAGGGGCGTGCTGCAGGTGACCCTGCTCGTCTCTGGCATCACACAAGAAGAGCTCCTTAATGTTCTCCATGATACGGGCGTGGGCGTGTTTGGGGGTAGTCCCCTGCCCAGGTCGGGACCCTTGGTACCCTGTGCCATGGCCTCCAGAACCTCCACCACCAGGACGGTAGTTGTTCAAGTGCTGGTCGCTTTCCTTCTCCAGCGCCAGCTCCAGGAGTAGCACGCATAGATCCTCGTAGCGGAGGGATCTAGCCTTGCGCTCCGCCGTCGAACGGCACTCGTCCCACAGCTCTCGAGGGAGCTTGGCCACCAACCAGAACAGCAGGTTGTCGCTGCTGTAGGAACCGGGCGTCAGTCGTCCAGCCCAGTGATCCAGGTCAGCCAACAGCTCAGAGACCCTGCCAGGTTTGGGGTTGTTGGGCAGCACGGGCAGGTTCTGGATCTTGGCCCTGATGGAGAGTTCGGTTTCGTAGGTCGGGTACTGCCTCTCCAAGGCAACCAACACATCGGCAAAGGTGGCGGAAGTAGTCACGATCGGCCTGACCTGCTTCTCCAGGTACTTGGTCTTGCAGCACTGCAGGAGCAGATCGCACTTGACGCGTCCACTAGCGTGGGTTTGGCCGGTCAATCGGAGAAACCGGCCAAAATTCTCAGCGAACTGGCTGAGGTCCTTGCCTGTGAACTCAGGCAGGTTCACCACGATCTTGGAGGTGGCAATAGCCTTCGCCTCCTGAGACCTGCGTCCCTCAGGGCGTCGGGTCTTCTTCTTCTTCTTCTTCTTCTTTCCCCTTGGGTTCTCGGGGTCCTCCGGGTCATCGTCCTCCGAGGGCGAAGCAGAAGTCATAGACGGCGGCTCATCATCAGAGGGGTCCCCGCCTAGATCACTAGAGCCATAAGGCTCCACGTCCACCATTGCCCTCAAGGCTGTCAGCCGCAGCCGGTCCAGCTCGGCCCTCGTAGAGTTCGTCACGTGGCTGTAGGGCGGCTGGGCCGTTCTCGGTACGAAAGGACTTCTCGGTATCGCTGCAGGGGTCGGCATCGGTCGGCTCCTCAGGCTCCCCAGGGTGTTTGTCAGCCCTGCCGCCAGGTGGTTGGCCTGTACTCGATGGGGTGACATTCCCACCGTGGTAGGTGACGCTTGGGGCGGTATCATCAGGGGCTCCAGTTTCTCTCGGATCTCTTGAGTGAGGTCGCCAACGATTTTAGAAGTGGCTCCTCCGAGCACCTCGTTGATCTCCGACCGCGTCAGCGACCTGTTGGAGGATCTCCCCGATCCTCTACTCCTGCCTCCCAGAGACTCAGGTCCTCTCCCCAACCCACTCAAGGTTGCATACCCAGGTGCATACCCAGGAACATCCACATAGGTTCCCGTAGCGGGTAGAGGATGGTGATAGTCAGCCGCATACCATCGCGCCGCAGAACTGGAAGCCACCGGCTCACTGGCAGTAGTTGCCTCAGGAAACGCAGTGGTAGCTGGGCCCAAACCATATGCAATAGGCAGGCATGCCAGTAAAGCCTGTGCCCTCTGCCATAGGCGGGTTGGTTATTGGAGTGGATGTTGCAGCGGCTGGGTCTGGAATTGGGAGTGTGGTGGTTATAGGAGAGGGTGATGCGTGGAGGCCAGAATCGCTTGGTGCGCCTTCGAAGGTAGCGTCATTCGTCAGGTCTTGCCCTTGGTCCTCTCCTTCGTCTGCTTCGTCTCCAGCATCCTTCTCGCTCTCTCTCTTCCTCTTCACAGGCTGAGTGACCACCTCCTCCACTGAGAGGGCCCTGAAGGCCGACTGGAGTCCATCCAACGAGTCCTCAGCCACGTCCACTGGCCCGTGTAAGGGTTCCGAAGGTACAGCGCTAGGTCCAGGTCCAGGTTCACCAGGTGCTGGCCTTGCTGGTGCCTGAGGCGCTGTCTTCACGTCGGCGTCCTCTTTCCTTGTATCCATCTTCGTTTGCCCTTCTGCTCATATGTGACTGCTCGGGGCACTGGATGTACGGCTAGGAGTTGCTGCCGGTACGCAGAGACAGTCTGCCTCTTGCTACCAGAAGGTTTTATAGTGATTTCAACACAGTGTTTATCTCCAACAAGTACACAAAACACCTACTCCGTGTTCATGCCCACAACAATATCCACCTCTCGCTCAGTACTATCTTCTTTCTGACTTCTTCTTGGTTCTCCCGTCTCAACTTTAAATGGGTAAATGGCCTTTTCAGTTGTAAAGGCTATGCAGCGCACTACAATTTAAAAGACTACACTTGCCCCCTTTGCCTTACCAACCACCCACTCGACCCCGGGTCTTTCACCGCCCTTTGCCCCTCTCCAAAAGCAGCCCACCTACGCCAACTCCTCGACAACACTTGGTCCGCCCCCACCCGAGTCATCATCAACAAATGGTACCACTTCGCTCCAAGAGGCGAAAAACGAAACTACATCCGCACCTTAATCCCCAATTCCCTTAGTAACACTCTGCGTACACCTCCTCCTAACACTTCCTACGCCACAAACAAAAAGAATCTCTTAAGTGAACTTAAAGCTCGCACCAAGCCCTTAAGCACCGCCTTACTCTCCATCTGCCAATGGCTCCAGGACAACCCCATTCCTAACTTCGACGCCCTCGTTCCCATTTCCCATAGGAACCCTTGGGCCATCCCTCTCTCCGAATTCAGCACCTCCGCCACTCACCCTGTTAAACTTTCTTACTCTGCCTTCCGCAATCAGCCTCCCATCAACAGAGAGCCTCACTCTCACCGCCATACCCGCATCAAACCTAAACCTAAAACAAATACTCTCATTCACCTCACATCCACTGCTCCACACCCTTCTTCAACCACAAATTATTTCAGTAACACATTCAATATCAGCCCACCCCCCCGATCATCCCAGGCACGTCCACCCTCAACAATCTGATTCTCTGCCTCGCTACTTCTCCCCCTCACTATACCGCCAGACATCAATCTTCGTCTCCACTTACTAATCACCCTGCCCCCCCAGCCTCGTCTCCCCAAACACTCACCACCTACACCTTACCTTCGTCCTCTCCATAGCCACTAGACCAACACAGCGACTCTACAGCCACACACTAGACCACGCCCTGAGGACTTCACACCAGCCACCTATCGGCTGACGCCCACCTCTTCCTGACGAGTCCACCGCCCATCACCTCACCCCCCCCACCCGGACACCAGCCACCCATCTCTGAGTCTCTTCCAGCCTTCCTGACAGAAAAGTTTATAGTGATTTCAACACTGTGTTTGTGCCTCTCCTGCTGCTTGCTGCTGGTGTAGGGTTTCCTGCTGCTTGTTTTTGAAGATGAAAAGCTTTTGTTTGCTGAAATACAATCAATCCAGGATAGCCCAAGCCAGAGATATGCAAGTAGAATAGAATCAGGATCAAAGCATGAAGGGCTGCAGTGTAAACAGTGAAAGATGAAAGGATATTCACAGAAACTGCAACTCAGGTCAAATCGGATTGCATATTCACAAAGATAGCTGAAATGTTTTGGGAAAGAGTTGGAAAACTGCCCCGTGGTTACTCTATCTCCATAGTGCCATCTCAGGAGATGTGCACTCTTTGTTTTGGGTCCCATATGTGCTGAGGTGGCAGGGCATGTGGCGATGAGGTCACTGCCATGTCACATGGGATCTTCCTACTTAGCTAGGCTGACCGGGAATTGAACCCAGGACCTCTCAAAAAGAGGTGCCCAGCCCCCTAGGGTGCATACCACTAGGACAGCTAAGAATTCATGAGAAAATATAGATAAATTCATAGGCTCTGCCCTGGATATGTCAGTTCTCAGTCAACTCAGGGAAAGATGATTTGCCTCACATTGTAAGGGGATTAAGGGGTCCACTCCATATCCTGATTGGGTGTTTGGTTCCATAGGTCAAAATGTGTTATCACCACTTTTGGTGGGGCCAATACTAAGAAAGAAATGCCTGGATGCTCAGTGCATCTCTAATACAACTAGAGTATGCCTCAAAGCATTGGAAAAGCACTTTTTCTTACTCTGACTCACCGTTCTTTCCACAGGCCCCAGACCAATGCCCCCCTGTCGTCTCTCTCAGATACCCACCGTTCTCAGCTCCCTGCCTCCAGGCTGCCTGTCTTCAATCACTTGGCTCCAGACACATCTCTCTCACTCCCCTCGGTCCCTCCCAACACACTTCCTGCCTCCTCTCTCACGCCATTTCTACATCACATCTCCCCCTCCCCCGCCCCCCACTTTTCCCCCTTCCTCCCAGTCCCCCCCCCACAGTGCTCTGCGGACCTGCTTACTCCAGAGATCTGTTTGTTCACCAGACATTTCTTTTAAGCAGCTCTGTCTGGTGTTTTTTTTCCCTTATGCTCGTTTATATTTTTTTTCTTTTTTTTTATTCGCACGCACCAGTGTTCTTGTGGTGCTCCAGCAATTTTGCCTGATCACTCCGACTGAATCAGTCCGTCATATATCACTGCTGTACTACTTCTGTTAAGTTCTCTGTTTTCGCCTGTGAGTGCATCAGTGCACCTATCCCTTTGCACATTGCTTGCATGGGCATTCAATTGTGCACCCTGACCCTCCCCAGGCCTATGGTGCAACAGTGCAGTGCTATCAGCACCCTGGATGTGGGATTCTGTGTACAATAGCTCGGTCTTTGGTGAACTTCGGCTCGCCATGAAAGCTCTGCCCGTGGTCAGGCCGCTTTGGTGCAATGCTTTTGGCGGGGGACCGCCATGCCTTAAAAAAAAGAGCTTTTGGCCACCCCTCCCCTGTAGTAGGCAGGCAGGTAGGAAAAAGCAATACCTTGACGTTATTGCCGGGTATTCCCCCAAGGTTTTTTGGTGCCAGCACAGAAATTGGGCACCTAGGGGCGGAGAGACCCAGGGCGTACCCCATGGCACCCGTAAGACATCCGCCGGGTTCAGCAAGGGTGCAGACTTGGGTATGGCTAGGACACCACCTCTGCAGCTTGCTCAGAGGTCCTTAGGATCCGCACACTCACACACACGTAGGCAGGTATAGGTAGGGTTCAGTCCCTAGGTTTCTTCTGAGAGGCAAGCATCTCAGCGAGCCTCAGCAACTCTCCTAGGTTGTTCTGAAACAAGTAGTCTACCAGAACACAAACCAGGCGTACCTCAGGGAGAACAAAGGCAGAGAACGGTTCCCAGGTAGCTTCTTCAATTCCAAACCCTTCCCAGAGGGTGAGGAAACGCCACCCTTGGTGATAGCGGTGTCGAATGACCGACTTCACGAGGTAGAAGCCTCCCTTAGCCATCTCCTCGGCATTCATGTCGGGGAGTTCTCCTTCTACTTCCATTGGGCTGGCAGCGCCCTGTAGGTCGAGAGCGGCGGTCTCCTCATTGTTTAGTTCTCATTCTTCCCCACAGAGGTCCTATGGGTCGTAGTAGCGCTTGAGCTGTTGAGCAGCGCACACCAGGGTCCCCCCTAGTCGGGGAGAACACCGCACGGTGATACGCCGACCATCCACAGATAGGATCTTGCAGGGACCAAAGTAGGGGTCATTGCAGGTGGAGCGTGGCCAGGCGGGTAGCCGACTGTGGTGCACCAGCACCCAGTCTCCCTCTTGGTAGGAGGCTGGCACCCTGTGCTTGTTCTTCTTGTTCCACTGGCTCTCCCTCACTCTCTGGAGCATTGGCTTGGCCTTGTCCACCTTGTCTTGTTGCTCCTTCACCCACTTACCCACAGTGGAGTAGGAATCCTCAGGATAGGGAGCGTATAGGAACCACGCCGGGCTTCCCATGAACAGCTCATGGGGCGTATAGCCAGTTGCCGAACTCTCTTGGGAGTTCATCATCAAGGATATGACGGGTAGTAGTCTCACCCAGTCTTTGGTGCGCTCAGTCTTGCACCATATCCTTACGTTCTGTTTGAGAACACGAATTTGTCGCTCACATAGGGAGTTACTCGTATGAGTATAGGGAATCCGCGCTGACAACTGGACATTGAGGGACCTCAGGACTCTCTTGTACCAGCCAGTGTCGGAGCCTACTCGGACATCTTTGTCTGAGTTAATCTCTTTGGGTGCCCCATGGACACACAACCACTCCTCCAAGAGTATCTTGATGGTCTCCTCGCTGGTGATGTGTTTAGTACATGGGAACACCCTGGTAAACCTGGTCAGCCCACAGGTTACCACTAGGGCAAAATCATGGCGTCTCTGTGTAGTCCACATAGAGAACCCTGTTGGCGCAGTGGGGGATAGGGAGAGTCGAATAGAGACCTCTATCTCTGATATCCCCAGGTTTACAGGACCGACACGGGCACTTGTCCACGATAGGCTGGAGGGTTCTCCGCAGCTGGTCATCCGTCCACATAGAGTGGAACCACTGCTTGAAAAGCCTCAGGGTACGGTTGGCCCCCACATGACCACTGGACGCATGGGTCCACTTGAGGAGCGCCGGGATTCTGTCGCTAGGCACGACTATCCGGTCCTCATGCCAGAGGAAGGTCTTGTCCCGTTTCCACTGTTCCTGGTTGACCAAGACGGGTTCCAGACGCTTCTCCAGGGGTTTGTAGACATCCCCAAACTCCTTCAGGTACTCCACTGGTTGGAGTCCATCTAGAGGTCTGGTCATGGTCATGTTCAAGTCGAGGTGTACATCCATACGGCTGAACGCCTCCTTGGCTAGCTCCTCAGACCCGGCACCAATCATGTCATCGAAGTTGTTGCGGCTCATGTAGTCCGCACACTCGTTCTTGACGCCCTGGATATGATGTAATGAGAGCCGTAGCTGGCCCAGGTAGGTCCATCAGCGTCGGAGCTTAGCGTTCTTAGGGGGTGGTTTCTTCTGGAAGGTGCCGACCGGTTCTTGGTCGCACAGCCAAACCACTGGGTTACTCCGCAAAAGTCGGGAGTGAGAGGATAGCACCAGCATACCCGCGAGCAGTTCCTGCTCCTAGGTAGAGTAGCTACCCCGGGCCTGGTTCCATTTCCAGTTCCAATGACCCAGGAGACCAGGACCCATTTGTCGTCAGGGTAGCTGTGCTTGAGAGTACTGTCTCGGTTGAGTCCATCAGTACCCCATTGGGAAATGGCCGAGTTGAACTCCTCCTTCTCTAGTGCTTGCCACTGGAACAACATTCCACCTCCGCCCACATTGCTTGCGTCGGTCACCACGATAATCTCCCCTTGCGCTCTAGGCACACCCAGGCACTTAGCGTTGGCCACTTTGCCTTGGAGCTCGTCAAACGCTTGTTGTTCTTGAGGTCCCCTGCGCCAGGTAGTACTCTTCTTGATCAGGTCCGTCAGGATGGCGCTGGTGTAGGTGAAATTCTTGATGTGGCGGCCGTAGAAGTTGCAAACCCCAATGAAACTGCGTACATCATGGAGTCCTTTCTTGGGGTCTTCATGTCATACCTTAGCATCCATCAGGGGTTTGGCCTTAGAGGCCCCTGGGGTCCACCACCAATAGCCAATGTCGAACCCAAGGTACTGCATAGTCTCCTGCATGAACTCACACTTCTGCAGCTTGAGTCTGGTGTGGTTCTCCTGGCAGGCAAAGAACTCGCCCAAGAGGATTAGGTGGTCCTCTTGCATATTCGTGCCCAGGCATACATCATCAACGTGTCCTTCCATCTGGGCGCCCCGGGATATGAGTTCTTGCACCACAGGTCTCCGACGTATGATGGATAGGATCTTGTTCATCAGCTCTTGGAAAAGAGCGGGTCGTTGGCCACGCCAAAGGGCATGACCTTCCACTTGAACAACCTCCCCTGAGGGCTGATGAAGGCAAGGAGTTCCATGGCATTGGGCGTCAGGTCCACTTGCCAGAATCCGCTTCGCTTGTCCATCTTCGTCTTGTAGCGGCAGGAGGCTATCTTTTCGAGGGTTGACTCCATATTAGAAATGGACCCTGAGTGGTTCAACGTCTTCTTGTTCAGCTCTCCATAGTCCACTACCAGCCGTTTCGCTGTAGACCCATGCTTAGCCACCAGGAAACAGGGGCTGCAGTGTTGGGGGTAGTTCCCATCCTTGTACTCCAGGACCAGGCCAGCGTCGATACACTCTTGTATCTGTCGCTCTATCTCATCGGCCTGCTCTTTAGGAGCCGGGTAGGGTCTCCTTCTTATCTTTTGACCCACGAACTCGGGCTTCAGCTTGAGGTCGATTTGTACCAGCTTGTCACAGGAAGCTGGAGGAGGTAGTTCTCCGAATACCTCCAGGTAGGTCCTCATCAGCTTCTGTACTCTAGGGTCCAAGAGTTTGATCTTGTCCTCCATGTCCTCGTCAGAGTGTAGATTGCTTGCCCCTTGGTGTATAGAAGCAAGGAGGTGATCCTCAACCGGCTAAGCGTCCTTGGTCGTATCCTTCAGTCCTTGGTAGGCGTAGAGAAGGTCTCGTTCCACAGTCTCAGGTGGTCGGTGACAACATAGGCACACTCGAGGGAGTTCGCATACGCAAGCCTCTGAGAGTTCATCCTCTTCTGGGGTCCTCACATGGGCACCCCATACGCTCTTCATGACCTTCAAGTCTACCTCTCGTTGCCAGGTGGTAATCTTCTGTTCTAGGTCCTCCTTCAGTTGGGAGATATGTCCCATGCACCCTTGCTTCAACGGCCATGAGTGGCGTGTAGGCCTAGCGTAGCATAGCTTTTTCGCCAGCAATCTCTTCTTGGAGTCCACGTACTCTCTCAGGCTGGATCGGGGTCCAACCTCTCGTCCAAGGGCTCCTCTGTGCTCATGGAGAGCAGGGGTTTCAGTGGGGCAGCGTACTCGGCGTTCTCCACTTCCTCCACGCACGTCTGCACTAAGAAGGCGTCATTCTCAGTCTCGTCATCAGAGTGTATCGAGCCCGGTAGGTCGGATAGCCCACAGTCTGAGACTACATCAGGATTAGATGCACGGCACGGGGAGTTGGGGGCAACAGTGTCAGACACGACGTACTCGTTTGCCCCAGGAGTAGTCTCCACGGCATCTTGAGGTCGTAGTTGATTTTTCAGGACGTCCAAGGTGAAGCCGCTGCTCTCACGTTGAATTTCTTGGACGATAACAGAGTCCAAATCCTCAGAGGGCACTCCACCACGCTTAGCATACTACCCCATCCAGGTTTCCTGATGGGTGTTGTGGTTTGTTTCTTGGGATCTCTGTTGTACAAGTGTTCCTCTTGTTTCTCGAAAATCCAAAATCCCAAATCAACAAACCTCACAAGATCTTTAGACGGGGAACCAATACATAGACACTTCACAAATTCGAAGACAAAAAACCCTGTCTAGAGATCGAAGTATCATACAGCACTTCATTCACACAACTGGCATTCAATGCTTTTTAAGTATTTAGAGGCTGCAGTGCGACTGCGACTGCAACTCGCGCTCGCTACGTTGCTGCTATTCGAAGCCATAACACTACACCCCCCTTGAGACCTCGAAGAGGTCTCATTCTTCTGGGTGGGCGTCACATGGTCGAACCCGAAGGGCGGGCCTAGAAAAAAAAATTTTGGACATCGACATGTGCTGGCTACTGAAGCATAATAGTGGTCGAAACCCGTACACTGAGTTACAGTTCATGGTATACCTGTCGTCAGTGCCTCATTCATTAGGCCGTGTTCGACTCTGCCACCGCTGTGTCTTGGCGGAAGCTGCAGAAGACAACTTTGCCAGGCACACTGCACGGGCGCTACCCACAGCAAGGCTGTGGGCACGTCCAAATACCATAACATTGGGCACAGCTATCGAAGCTGGGTGCCCAGCAGTCAAACAACCAACAGGCCTATACATCTGTCAACTCGACAGGACATATTAAGGCAGTCGACACCATGAACGGCGGTCAGACTGTCGAATCAGCCATCATTTGGCATCCAAACTGTCCAATCAGCCATTACTTGGCGTTCGGACTGTTGCCTTAGCAGTCCGTGCCCCACTCGAATGTGGATGAGCGGTCCACTTGGAGTCGACATACTTCGTGCACTTCCTTCAGCGTCTCGACGCCAAACATGAACTTGAAGGTGTCATGACCCGTGTAGTGTCGACAAGTGTCACTTTCGAGGGCACGCTTCTGAATCAGGACACCAGATCGATGATTGAGCAATCCAAGGTTGGGATCACCAGGTCCACCGTCGACGGGACACTTGTACTGGATTACGAAGACATGTTCATGGGCAAGCGCTTGAAATTGTCCCGGTCCCAATGTTTGTGCCTTGGTCGCATAGAAAACCCAAAGATTCGACGGCTTCCAAACGTCGTCGTTCCACGAACCTGTTCGATTTGTGACTTCGAAAGAGAATGCGTCATGTCGACCGGTGGACCATCGATAGGCTTGCTTCGAACCAGTACCAGCGGCCATGCTGTGGTAGAACAGACCAGTTCGCGTATCGACTTGCCACCACGGTGTGTCAGCAATCGAAACTCTTTGAACAACGATGATGGCACTCACGTCATCGACTCCAGGGCCGAGGACATATTGGTCAATGACCTCAAGCATGTCAGTTCGAGAACGTTTTTCTTGGAGTCGGCCGAGGTGTTGATGCAGATACTGGCCATCGGCGAGAACACTCTGCACAGCGAATCAAACCGCTTCTGCAGTCACAAGGCTCGAAGCCGTGTCGACAATGACCGCTTCGAGGACGTGGTCTCAGCAACTGACGTTGCATCGATGGGCAGCCTTGAAGTCATCATGGATCGGCGTGACGTACGTGAAGAACGGGATGTCGAAGTGGTGCTGGTAGATGTTCGAATCTGCCGGCAAAAACCGGTAGTTGACAGGGTCCGGGTGGAACGGGTCACTCGCAGGCGAGTTGTTGGACTCCATCTCCTCCCGTTCATCGGCGTAGACATCCCTTCGGAACTTGACCGCTCGACGCCAACGTTCTCCATCTTCGTATCCGCCTTGGAAGGGGGACATGAGGTATTTCAGGGTACCTATGCGTCGAACCAAATTGGCGGCATCCACGAAAGGAAAGAGGTTGACGCACTCCTCACTGGTCGAGTGAAGGCGAGCAACTTGATTCGGGCCCTGCGACATAGAGATGTCAGGATAGCGTCAGGATGGCGTCACGATAGCGTCAGGATGACGTCAGGCAGGCGTCAGGATGGTGTCAGGATGGCATCAAGATGGCGTCAGGATAGCGTCAGGATGCGTCAGAATCGCCGTCAGAATGCCGTTAGGATGATGGGTAGTTTGGCATCAGGATGGCGTCAGGTTGCGTCAGGATGCGTCAGGATGGCGTCAGGAAAACGCCCGAATAGCATCAGGATGGCGTCAGGGAGCGTCAGGATGGCACCGGGATGACGTCAAACGACGCGGGGCCCGAATCAACTCGTCTGATTTCCTTATCGAATTCGTGGTATCCGAGTCGTCCAGGTCCAGTCTGGTAAATCGTCGCCAGCTGGACATCGTTGATGGGGGCACCTGGTGCGACGGCGTTGTACGCATAGGGTCCGGTCAATTCTCCGAGTCGATAGTACTCGTGGAGTTGGACTACAAGGTGCTGTGTTCGATGTGGAGCGCTCCCATATTGTTTGTACCCAAGTCGAGAGGTACCTCGCTAGGATTTGGGGCCAAGGCAGAATTATCTTTTTATTCAGGTGCTTCAATGGTCGTGCGTGTCGGGAGAATGGACCTCTTTTTTGGAATATTTTTCAAGACCTTTCTGGTCGTTTGAGAATGCGTTTTTTACACCATTATAAAAGTGCAATGATTCTACGATGTGTCATATATTTGTTTTCGCGTTGGAATTACGAGATCTCCGAATTTTGAACATCTTGACCTCTTTCGTTCTATGCAGCATGTCTTTGTGCCTCAAAATACTCCTTCTATGGGGTCTGTGCCTAGTCTGCATCGATCCGCCTTCTCTTCAAGGCCCAATATGGCTTTTTGTGGTGCAAAGTAGTGCTTTTTTGGTTACTTTGGTTGTTGAAGTTTGATCATTTGTCACGATCTCAAATTGAGCTTCGACATGAGTGTTGCTCTTAGTCAACTTGTGCTTTGGAGAGGCACATTTCGAGGTTAGAACTACCATCTCACGTTGCGATTCCAAATTCAGAGTTAGATTCTTGCCCACCTCCCAATTCCCACTTCCCGACATCCACTGGTTTGCCCCAAACTTAAGGTAAAGGGACCGGTTCATCCCCGGTGACCAGTTGAGCCCCACCCTGGGGATTATCAGGGCAGGGTGGGGATGAATAAGACACCCCCTGGGGATAAAAAGGGCACCCCCGGGGATAAAGAGGACACACCCTAAAATACTACAAACCATAAAAAGCTTGTGGCACATGTTTTCCTTTACAAACCCTGTAATGTTTTTCTTTCTCGTAAAAGGTTGTTCTCTTTTCTTTTTGTGAAACCATGCAGAGAGTTACGTCGCTCAAAACCCCGTGATGTGTTTTCTCCGTACCAAAAGTGTTTGACTAATGGTTTGTAAAAACATGCAACGTTTATTGGTTTTCTTACAACCGTGTACTATTGATGTGCCCTGTTTTGTACAACCATGCAGAGGCTTTTTATTTTTGAAAACTTTGTAATCTATTTGTAAGTACCAGGTTGCACTCTCCTATTTCATACCACTGTACAACTTTTAATTTTTTGTAAAACCATGCAACGTTTATTTCTTTGTAAAACCAATCAATGTTTGTTTTTTCGGGCAAAAGGTTGCACTGTTCTGTTTTGGAAAACCATGCAAGGTTTATTTTTTTTCCAAAACCTTGGACTGTTTTTTTTCTTGCTAAAGGTGGATGTCTCCCATTATGTAGAACCATGCAAGGTGTTTGTTTTTTTAAAACCGTGCAATGTTTTTTTGTTGCAAAAGGTATTTTCGTTTGTAAAACCATGCTTTTCAAAATTAAGGAGTGGTTTTTTTTTTTGGGAAAACGTGGTAATCTCCTGCTTTGTATACCTGTGCACTGTCTCCCTAGCACACTTGCACAGAGCAACACGGTGACAGTTTCTGAATGCTCCCGTACACCTGTTGTAAAGGTACTTGAAGCACTGAGACAGCTTATGGACATAAGCGTGTACCTGGCTGAAAGTGTATGGCTTTGCACTTTTGATGACCGCGCCTAAAAGCACAATCATTCTAAGTCTGCCAGTGTGTCCCATGACATACCCGGGGGTAGCCGGAGTCACGGGTGTGCAGAGTCACCACCCCGATTTTGAACTGGTTTTTTCGTGTTCAAAACTTCTCATCGTTTTAATTTGTAATGTCTGCGGTCCCCATGGCATCAAGCAATTGCCAGCAAGTGGCAAGCACGTGGGATGGGAGAGCATCAACCCTGCAGAAAGGAGGCTTCTCTTCACAATCTGTTGAAGCGTGTACCCTGCACCATATGCACCACAGATTGTAACGCGCACGCTTCCCACTGTACTCTGCTCCCAGCACGCTGTTCGGAGCAGGATGTGCACTGCACACAGCACTCAACCCGATGCAGACCACACCTTGCGCACTGCACCAACTGCCCTGTGCAGTGTGCACACTTCATACTGTCCATACACAGAGCACGACACGGTGTATGCAAGGAAAGTGGCTGGCGCGGTGGTTCCAGAGGGGATAGGAAGAAATTGTTTCAGGAGCAACAACGGCCCATGTTGACCTCGGTGGAGATATGGCAGGCACATCCTGTTGAAGGCAGATTACATTAGTGCGTGCGTGCATTGTGCACGATGCGGGCGTGCAGCGTGCACAATGCATGCGTGCAGTGTGCACAGTACGTGCGTGCAGCGTGTACAATGCGTGCGTGCAGTGTGTACGATGCGTGCGTGCAGTGTGCACAGCGGGTGCGTGCGATTTGCTGGCTGGGATACGACCGGTGCGCACTGGCAGAGGGGTTGCATGAGAAACGGTGGCAAAACAGCAGTGGCTCTCGGGCACCGAACCGAATGTTTCCTTCTGGTTTCTGAAAGGCACTCCAGGCATCATGAGTTTGTCGTTCCGATTTGTATGGGCACTGTATGATGGAGGCACCTGAGAATCCAAGGCACTTGGCCTCCATGAAGAAGTCGTAATCAAACTGCTCGAGCTGCATTTTCTGCATGGCCACTGCATGTGTGTGCATCATGAAAAAGCGCTGCAGGAACCAATTGTCAATCTTCGTGATGTCGTGGATCTCCGTAATGGTCATTCCCATCTGAAGCGAGGGAATTCAGACACTTGGAATTGTGACTGGATCCCACTTGGAATCAAATGACTGCCCCTGTTGCAGACTTGTCGCAGCACATAGGTGGAAGACAGAGATGTCCCTCCGGAGAAGTAATTGTGGGCTCCGTTGCACCCAAGCCTCCAGCAAGTCACTTGCCGAGTGCCGTCAGTCCCAATGTCAAACGCCCTCCTTTGTCTTTGACTGCTGACTGCTGTCAACTATTTGCCAACCGTAGTCAATTAATAGTAAAAAAAACCAGTGTCGGAAGGGCGACCTCATGGAGAATAACAGCACTTTGAGACAAGCAACGTGCGAAATTAACAGCGGACAAACATGTACGACCAGGGGTGCAGAGGTTTGTGGGCTCAACCCATGTGTGAAACACCAAAGTCACGCATCAAACCGTTGCTCGTGCCTGATCTGTCCTGTACGAATCCGCTGACCGGCCAGGCTCGACACGATGGACTAAATTTGCATCGCGTTCTGAACCTGGTTCTGCACCAACAGTCCACTGCAAGAAGAACTGAAAGCGTCGCTTTTGCTCCCTGTTTTCTCTGTGTGTTTGCGCTGGTAGTGCAGGTGGGTCCCAACCGCATTATCTAAAATGAAAAAAAACAAAGGGAAATCAATCTCGGAATCGTATATTTCGCGCAGTATTCATTTTGCTTTTACGTGGTGACATTTGGGCTTACGTAACTTTGCGGCGCTAATTTACGCAATTTCCCGCGGTAGTATCTGGCGATTTACGGGATCGCCAGATGGATCTCGATTATTTTTATAATGTTCAAAAGAATATTTCTTTGATTATAAATCGTCATCTCCTGATAACATTATTTGCCTGGCGATCCTGCGCCGCGACAGTGGGTGTCTAACTGGTCCCTTTACCTTAGTTGGTATGTGATTGTGCGTGCAATGGGCATTCACAGATGGGCATGTGGACCTCCCGCTTGCCACGGTGCAAATCTTGATACGGGATATGATTTTCGGCGTATCGGCAATGCTTAATTTAGGTGCCGGCAACTCCAATTTAGGAAGCGCTTCACGTCACTACCCAACCACCTGTGACATTATAGTTAATCGAGTACGCGGGCGAGAATGCCATTAGTATTATACCTGTTCTCATAGCCTTGAGTGTGACCTACATCCCTATGCGTTTTCACTTGCATGATATGCGGATTTTAAGAATTCGTCGATTTGTGTCTGTCAGTGTGCCGAGGGGTATGATGCAGAGTTATATCTGCAGAATTTGTGCCAGTTACATGTTTGTATGTGTACCATTCACGTTGTAGTGTGCTTTTGGGCCATGGGATGTCACTGCCTCCATTGCCTCCATTCGAGTACTGTTCCTACTACTGCGTCAAGTGCGACAACAGACTCCGAGTGTGCCGAATTCAATAAACTGGAGAAAGCCAAGGGTACAAAGCGCATCCGAAAGGCCAAGAAACTCTGTGAGGCACACGGATGTGGTCTTGCCTCATGGCAGAGAACATGGGACAGCTCCATGTTCGTCAGCTCCATGTTAGGAATAATGTACAGGGTCTGCTTGGTACTAGGCCACAGGATCCATGATTCCAGGGCACATGCAACAATCCTGCCTTGCAGGTGGCGTGCAGTGCTGCTACCTGTTGCTCGACTACACAATGCTGTGAAATGTGCACTGAAATGCCACATAATCAGCCCGTCGCTACCCGTTTTGTTTTTGCATTTGCATCATGTGCCACTGATTTCATTTGCTTGTGTGTCCCATGCCATGTGTGACCTGTGCTCCCTTTCCCTCCGACACCTGCTTTGCTTCCCATAGGTGAGTTGAGCCAATCAGTGGGCCTTCCTGAACCAAAGGAAGGTAGGAGGGAGTGATTTGGGGGGTTGGGAGTGATGGCGGAACAAAGGGGAACACTGGGGGGGGAGCATACCAACAGTGGTGGAGAGCCCAGTAAGGAGGCCAGTTTCAGGAGGGACCAAGAGGCCCTATTGCCCAATAAAAAATTATTTCCTGGCCACCAAACGCACACTTAGGGAAGCACCAAGGTTTTTCGGAACCACCATGGGTTTCCCTAGGAGGAGAACCAAGTGCTTCTCTAAGCACATGACGTCACTCCCAACACAAGGGTGGTGGGGTAGTGCACATTTTTTCCTCGTTTCTCTTGCAGGTCAACATGCAAGGTGCAACGATTTCCATTACGGTACAAGACACTGCCCCAACACCCCAGCATAATTAATTATTATGGCCCAGTTCTGTGACGATTTGTCACCTCGCTGCACCTGCGGCTTTCCGCTGAGATTTGGGTTCTTGAGGCAAGACTTTTTGAAGTTTTTATGGCAAGTATGAATGGGTTTTTTGCATCAATGTAAATAATTTTTTACATTCTTTGTCATCGACAGGTCAAAAGTCCACCACGAGGCTCGCACATTCGCAAGCTAGGGGGGGTACTCAGTGTAAGGCGCTGAGATGGTTTTCACACACCGCAGTTGCTCCATGAGGGTTTCAAAAATATGCCGTCCCTGGCTACGGTTGCTGAGGGGGAGGCACAAAACAAGTGCAGGGGGCAGAGCGTGGCCCGTATCCCGTTGAATGTGAGCACGAATCTCCCGTGACATCTGGATGGCAATGCCGTGTTTCAGGTACTTGTGTGTGTCCAGGGGCAGATTTCGTTTTTGGTCCAATGTGAGGTTGCAATGTAGACCTCGGGCATACCTGTCAGCTGCTTGACGAAGCGATCCGGGAGGCTGGGGTGAAGACCGTCGATGGAGTTTCATGGTATTTTTGATCTTGTACAACCACCGCCATTTTTCATTTCCCGGGGTTGGATTTTTTCAGTTTAGAAGGTTTGTTAGACTAAGAACATGCATCAACTTCGTTTCAGTTCGGCGAGACGAGGCCATAGTGCATCGTTGTAGGAGGCTGACAATCACATTCCCTAGTTCTACAGAGTCAAGCCACGCATACAATGGGAGGTGGTAGTGCTTGGAATGTTTTCCAAGTAGTCCCCAGTCTCTGGCAAAAAGGATGTGTTCACGGAAACGGTCGAAGATGCACTTTGCTCCCAGCACTGGTTCTTCCAGCAGGAAATGAAGGAGTTCTGCGATACCTCCAGCAGCGATGATCTGTGATTAGCCATCGCCATTTCTCACCGTGAGATGAATCCTGACCCACCAGGTGGGTCATTGACATGACCTGCTGGGATTTCTATTTCCGAGATTGATTTCCCGTTTGTTGTGTCATGTATATGTAAGAAGAGTGCAAGTGTTAGGACAAGACAAGAGAAACCGACCCCTGAATGAAGGTAAGATCGTAGGCAAAATCATGAACTCATAGCATATGGGGACACGAAATTGCTCGCTTACATTCACAGGTTATATGGCCGTCTTTTGAGAACATTGCTCGTCTTGTGCTCTCATCAGTTGTAGCACCCCCACTTGACCCCCCCGGTGCTCCAAATTTTGGTCCGCAAATAGCCCCCCACCTACCTCGTACAACCATTTTAGACCCATAGAGACCCGAATGGTCCCGGGGGGGCTGTTTTAGGGCCCTTTTCCTCGAAAGAAAAAAGTGCCCTTTGGTTGCGCGTTTTCGGACCCTGAGGGGGGGCGTTGAAGCATGTGATTTTTATTCCTGAACGGTATGGATGCGTTTTTCATATCAATCTTATCAGAATGTCTATAATTTTCATCGTGGTATATTTAAGTTCCGCAGTATGCTTGATTTCCGGATGCCGGGTGATGTTTGTCTTATATTGTGTCCTCTTTGTAGAGTTAGTGAAAGATTTAACCATACTGGCGCAAAATTTGGGTCCTAAGGATCGCATAGCAACTTTCAGGGGGCTGTTTTGAGCCGTTAAGCCAAAGCTGCGAGGGGGTGATTTGAGTCCACGAAAAGCAATGTTTCCAGCCTGCACGGGGCCATCCTGCACAAGCTGACTACTTAGCCATTCCGGAGTGCGTGCACGCGACGGCTCATTCGGACCACCACGCGTTCCACCTTCTATTCGATAAACAACAAGGTTTGTGAGTTTTGTAAAGCAAATAGAATGCTCTAGGGACTGCACGGGCTTGACATGAAAGGTGGGGGGATAAAATCTCTAAACGGCGCCCCGTTATCATCGTAAAAATTAGCAAATTTGGCTTCATCAACCGAATGTTTTTTCGTGCCCTCATCATAGCGTAAACATTCATAAATGTTCAAATCCCGGCATTTTGATTCATTTGTGCCCTCGCTTCATTTAAGTGCGTGTCACGAGGCATGAGAATGGCTAAGCCATCTTGGACGGATTTAACGATGCCATGACGGGTCAGGGCATCTTCAAGAAACCTTGATTTCAATGCAACACCACGATGTGCAAACCCCTTTGTGCAATGGATTAAGAACCCGACCTTTCAAGTTAGACGACATGTTTTCAATTACATGCAACTTAGAACCACGACCTTCAATGATGTTGTTCGGTGGGATCACTCCTATAGACTTAGACACATGTTAGAATGGTAAAATCTCAAACAAACCCACTTCTCGCTGGTATAACATGAAATAAACATCCAAAATGAGGACTCGTTGGAGTTCATGATATGCATGGGATATTTTTCAGAATGAGTCTTCTAACAAAAGCCAAAGGATGACGCCACAAGACAATTTTTCAGCTAAAGTTCAACAACTTGTCTAGAAGGTCGGAATCCCAAAGATCGGCGCGCCTTCCAAAGGATGAAATGTTGACGTTGCTAGCGCTTCCTCCTTCTATCTTTTTGTCTTCTCCATTTCACTTTGCTCCCCTTTTTTTTCCCTTCACCACCTCATTTCCTTTCTTTCTGCCGCTTTGGCATTTGCGCTTGAGGTTTTTGGTCGAGGCTGTTGTTGACGCAATTGATGCACTAGAACTCCTCATTCTTTATTTTTCATTGGCGGCGGCGGTTCCATTCGTGGTACCTTTCTTCGAACCATCTCCACTTTTTGTTTTCACATTTGGCAACAATAGATTCATCGCGTTCATGAGAATTTCCACTCGTTCGTTCGTTGCCTTTTGATCTTCAAGTGCTGTCCGTTGCATTTCATTTGTTCAAGAGGAGTGGCCCTTCAAAGCACTTTCCACTTGTTCTCCCGCCATTTTTTTTGCCTCCGTCTTCTTCTGAACCAACTTTCTTGCTCGCCATGCGTTTTAATCCATGTATTTGCGACCAAACACCATGGCGGTGCTTTGTTGCCTGCCACCCCATGTATTCTCTTCTACAGCGTCATCAAGGAAAGTATTTCCACCATCATCCATCGTCACATCGTCAAAAGGGAGAGAGAACATTTGTTGTGAAATACCTTGGTAGTATTCATCATACTCCTTTTTGAGATCGTAGAGTGTCTCCTGCGGCTTCTTCTTGGGGCTGTCAATGTCCTTGTTGATAAATTCAATTTGCCGGTCACACTCTACCGCAAGTGTTTGGGGTGTGAGACCACAGCTAGGGGTAGAAATGCCAGCAGACAAAACCCTCAATGTTTTGGTGGCCTAGAATGAGGTTCATGGTGCCCGGTATGATCCTGCCTTAGGGAAGTTTGCTCCGCTACAGTGGTTGTGCGCGTGCGTGTGTGTGTTGGTCGTAGCTGCGGTTGCAGCTAACGTCGTGGTTGTGGTTGCGAGTGTGGTTGTAGTTGTCTGTAGATATGGCTAAACTTGGGGTCGGGACAACAGCCACGGCCACGGTGTTGTGTTATGTTGTGTTATGTTGTGTTGTGTTGTGTCATTCCTTGTTTTGTCTTGAGCTTTTTCCTTGTGTCATTTTGTGTAGTGTTTTTCTTTTTTATTTCGTTGTGTTGTGTTGTGTTGTGTGGTTGTGTTGTGTTGGGTTGGGTTGGGTTGGGTTGGGTTGGGTTGGGTTGGGTTGGATTGGGTTGGGTTGGTCGGGTTGGGCAACCCAACCCAACCCAACACAGCACAACGCAACACAACACAACACAACGCAACACAACACAACACAACACAACACAACACAACACAACACAACACAACCCAACACAACACAACACAACACACTACAACACAACACAACACAACACAATGCAACACAACACAACACAACACAACACAACACAACACAACACAACACAACACAAAATCTTCGCCTTCTTGTGTTGCCATGGGGTGGACAAAGGGGGCGGGGGGCGGTGTTGGGGCCATGGCGCCAGCGGCACCGAAGTTTTTTTGTGCATGCTTCCCTTTCATCAAACCATCCATGTTTTGAGCGCCAGATTAGCAAGACGAGGCGCTCAACAAATGTTGTTTGTTGCAAAGTGAAAGATCACCACAACCACTGTGGACACACGTGCCCATGTGTAGCCCCTGCTTCACGACATCCACCAGCAGCTTCCCCAAACCCGCCCGAGACACACATCCCTCCTGGAGGTATGCATGTGGTAGTAGTGGGTCGCGCATAGGCCCCACCACCTTGGGAACCCCCCCTCCCACGGCCAACCTGGGGGGATGTCGCATGAGGACCGGTTGTAGTCGCCCCCCCGTGAGGCATGTCTCACTGTGTGCTGCACATCCTCGATTATCCCTGGTGAGGGAAGCATGGTTTTAGGCAAGCATGGTTTTGGCCTTTGAGGTTGTGAGGGGATTGCCACATGTCGCCGAGTTAGGGGTGAACTTTGAAAGTGGAACTATTGACGTGACATGGACATTGGATCTGGAAAAGTGCTGGTCAATCATATCAAATGCAGTGCAGCTGTCGACCCAAATTTAACTTTAACGACGGCCAGGCTACCGAAAGCAGCCCCCCCCCCCCCGCCCCGTCCAGCCCCCACCTCCCTCCCCTCACCACTGCCCTCTTGCCCTGCGGGCCTGAAGAAAGTTAAGCCGGCCCAACTCCAACGGCTTTGAACAACCAGGGCCCACCTTGTCCCCCCCCCTCGCCCGTGTACTACCTCCACAGCCCGACCGCGCGCGGGCAAGCAGCAGTCGATGGACGCTCGCGGGCAAGCAGCAGTCGATGGAGGTAGCGGCGAGCGCCCGGGCCGTACCGAAGGGCGCGCATCCGGGGCGGCAACGGCGTGGCCGACGCGCCTCCCACCCAGCCCGCCACCGCGCGGGCTGCCACAGCGTGGGGCGCCGCCCGGGACGGCAATTGTGTGGCGGGTACGGAGGACTGCCCCAGACACGACCTGCCCTCCCCCCCCCTACTAGCGCCCCCAGGCAGCCGCAGCCAGGGGAAGGGCCAGAGCCCACCGCTACGGTGCTACTGCGCCGAGGCAATGGCACATACCCCAAGCTGCCCTGCAACCCCCCCCCCCCCAGCCTGCCCCACTGCAACCCCCCCGGAAGGGGCGGCATGGCCCCGCTGGTCAGCGGTTCGAGGCCACGCCGCCTTAGCGCAGCAACTACTCCTGTCTTGATCGTTTACACTGCCCTGGGTCCTCTTCAGTGGGCAAAGCGAAGCACCAAATCAAATATGGCTTGCGCCCATAGGACAAATTCCGTGAAAACGTGAGCAGCAGGAATGTGCCCGCAAATCACTGGTGTTTTGTCTACTTTCGGTATCCAGGACACTGTGTCTGCAGCCCGGCAAGCGGGGCCACTGTGCACAAGCAAACGGCAAAATCGGTATGCACAGAGCAAAATTCAGGAAGACATCCTGATGGTACCCAGCCCTTACATGTGTGAACATATAATTCCATAGCACAGCAAATTACGCATCCGGTGTATAGTGTTCCAACCCCCATTTGTGTAGGTGTGTGCGCAGGAGGGGTTTCCACCATACGTTCGGGTAGCCTTTACTTGCTAGGTCATGTGTGATCAGGCATATGTTGGCTGTGGCATCTTCACGTGAGTCCCGGTAGTAACCTGAGTTTTTTGCAAGCGTGGGTACAAGTGATCGGAGTGTAGCGCGTGCCTTGGCTGCGTGTGCATCAGGGTAGCGCATCAGGAATCGGTGTGCTGAGGTGTGCTTAAGGCTTTTGTCAGCTAGTCGCAGGCGGATGTGTGGTGGGTGCTGTGTGGGGTCTTGTGGCTCCAGCATCATGTCGCCCTAGAGGGTTATCCATTGGTCGCCCCCTCCCTCCCACTGCAGGTCCAGGTTATACAGTGCTTCGAAGCTCGTCTGCAGTAAATCGCGGGGTGTGTGTGTAAACATGAGGCCATTGATATTGTCTCTGAAGCGCCCGGGTTTCGTTGGGAGTAGGCATGGGTGGGTCGCTGGGGCTCCTACAGGGGCAAAGGGTGGGTACACAGGATAAAATCGGTGTTCACTCAGCATGCATTTGCCGCTGGCTAACTGGGAGGAGCATGGGCCACCAATCGCCAAGCCACGTTTTTGCCTAAGCACTTGGTTTGTAAAAACAAATGCATCATTATAGAATATATCAAAATAAACGTAGCGCAGGACGTCATCAACAGGGATATTGTGGAACAGGTCAGGACTGCCAGAGCCAATTCTGTCAAGCTTCCTGTCTATCCCGTTAATAGCAAAACGGAGCGTGCCACGTCTGGGTCTGCCAGTTGGGCCTGGGGCTCGGGACACCAGGTGGGCAATTTCACATATGGAGTCCCAGACATCCTGTCTATCTAGAGATGGAAACATAGCCTTGATATCTAATTCAAACAGAGCAACAGTGTGGGGAAGGGAACCCTGGTGCCACAAAGCAGAAAGGTCAGCGTTACACTGGCGCACCCAGGGCAGTAGGTCCTTGCAATGTGGCATTTCTAGGGTGTGCAGGACCCGTGTACCCTCAGTGATTAGGAGTTGCAGGCAACGGCTGATCTGGCGTCCTCGTGCACGCATCGGGTGTATGTAATGTGAAAACACCAGACGTGTTTTCCAGTCTATATCACGGAGGGGGGAGAGCATCCTAGGTGCTGACGCCCAATGCCCAGGCACCCGGTTAACAGCCATGTGCAGACCGAGGCTGAGCCAAAGGCGACGGGAGTGCCAGTATATATATAGGGCATCCCATGGCTCAAAGCGAAGGCATCCACGCAGTGCCCGATATGCCCAGCCGAGCATATATGTGTTTACGGTGCACAGCGTCCACAGTGCCGCAGCACTAGGAAAAAATGGCCAGATGTGGTGTTGCCACACTGTGACAGGGATAAGGTCCATGCAGAAAGGCTGGGGTGTGCATTTCCATCGGATTAACTCATCAAGCTTTTTCTTCGGCACATTACGGACAGTAGGCGGTCCTTTTCGTGGTCCTGAGCTTCACGAGGTCCGGCGCAGCCCGTTCAAAGGGCAACGCAGGAGTAGTGCAACCGTGGCCGGCGAGATTTGAGGTTGGCGCACGGGAACACACCCCTGGAATGGGTGGCGTGGCCCTGCTGGTCAGCGGTTCGAGGCCACGCCGCCCTTGCGCACCGCGACAAAGGCACCGGCAAGGAGAGTGCGCGGGTTCGAATACCCGCCATGTCTATGATGTGCTGCCCCGTTTCCCCCCGTCCGGTTGGACACCCCCAAGTAAATAACATCCTTGGAGTATGGGTCAGGGTTAAGGCCCCCCCAGCCACCACCCCGGCGTCCATAGTCTAAGCAGAGAGGGCGTCCGGGAGGGGTAACAGCCCACAATCCCCCAACGGCAGCCCCAATGGTGAACGCACCACCAGAGGGGGCATTTCTGCGGGGTAACATTGTGCATAGCTAATGCCGCAATAAATAGTGCTTACTGCCGTAATTAATGCTTAAAAGGTTAGGGGCCTCCCCCACCCTTCGTACACGCTAGAATACCCCATGTTGTTCTAGCCTAGAACCGACTAGAGCGGCTAGAACGAAAAAAAGAGGGGGATACCCCCCCCCCCCCGCGCAGGGGGGGGGGGTGAGGTGTCTAACGTGGACCCCCCTGTCCATACTCGGGGGCCCATACTTTTTTTTTCACAATTTCACTGTTTTCACCTGATTTTGGAGTCCAAAAAATTTTCGTTCTAGCGGCGTTCTAGCGACGTTCTAGCGAGCGTCGCTAGAACGCCCCTAGAACGGTTTGCTAGGACGCCGCTAGAACGATATATATGAATGCTCCGCCACTCCTCAAAGAGAATGTACCCTTCGTGAACCGGCCGTTTGAATCCGAGATTCACGGTACCGTGAATTTCACCCAATTTTGCCGTGTTTTGCTCGTAACTTGGTGCTATCGTGTGCTTTTGTCGTGCTACCTTCGCCCAAAGTAAGATGCAACAAATAGGTGCAATTTAGAGGTTTAAAGTCCCCGCATGGTTTAACAGATTTGGTGAGATTCGCGTGAATGTGAGATTCACGCACCTAAATTCACGCAGAAATTCACGCTAGATTCACAGATTCACAGAATGTGAAATTCGTACGAAATTCGTACGAATTTCGTACGAATTTACCCTCATTTCCACTGTTTCGCTTTCTCACAGCTCTCAAAGCCTTTCTTCGCATTCTCTTTTGACGATGTCCCAGCAGACTATGTCGCAGCTCGCCAGCCTGGCCTCTCGCCCCGACCCCGCAGCCGACACCCTCGCCCACTACCAAGCCCTCCCCGTTGCCCACCACCAATTGCAGGAGGCAACGTACGAGTCGGAGGCATTGGGGGTGGATGACATCGTGGGCTGGGCAGCCTCCCTCGACCCCTCCCCCGATGTCATCCACATCGACATGCGCAGCCCCACCCGCAACAGCTACCTCGGGGGGAGGGGATGGGCCACAACCCTGTGGAGGGACTTGCGCCACCAACTCCCCACCCTCAAATTTCTCCATCCAACCCCTCTCCCCTCCAGTGTTGACCAGCTCCTCAACTCGATGAGGAATAACCCTGTGGGGAAGCCTAAGGACGCCCACGTCCAGGTGTACCCCACCACTAACCTTGTCCACACCCCCCCCACTGCGATATGGTGTGCCTGCACGATCTTGCTGCAGGTGCACCAGCAGACCACTCTTTTTTCCCCTTTTCTTGGCATCTTGCCAACCCCCGGTGGTGGGATGATTTGGGCGTCGCCCCTTTCCATCCCACCATCCCCCCCCAGGTGCACGTCCCCGACGTCACCCACCCCACCTTCTATAGCACAACTTCTTTGCAATGGTACCGTGGTGCCTCATGCGCCCCCCCCCTTCATTTCGAGTGAACCCCCCCTCCGCACTGTTTGACCGATATGTGGGGTACTCCCCCCCCACTGTGCGAAATTTTCTGCAGCACTGTTTGTACATTAATTGGGGTACGGTGTGCCCCCTGACCTGTTTGCGATTTTTTTCTGCGGAACTGTTTGTATTTTATTTGGGGTATGCTATGCCCCTTGACGTGTTACACTGCTGGCTGAGTGACAGCCGGAATGACAGCCACCGGACTGGGTGTGTGATAGCCCATGAGCACCATCCTGAGCTTGCTTTGTGAGGGTCAACGAGGGCACAAAGATGAGGCTTTGGCAGAAATTCTGTGACAGTCATGTGAAATTCGCACGAAATTCGTACGAATTTCGTACGAATTTCACATTTTCAGAATATTCACACATTTCTATTCACGTGAATTTCGTACGAATTGCGTACGAATTTCGTGCGAATCTATGTGAATTTCTTTTCATTGCATGCGAATCACAGTGGAGAGAGTCCCCCACCCCCCGGTTAGCCCGGTTAGACCTTACTGCACCCCATAGGTCATTTGGAAGGTCACTTGGCGGGCCGGAGCCGGGTCACTTGGTGGTGGGTTAGCCCGATTAGCCCGGTTAGCTCGATTAGCCCCCCTGCCCCCCTAGGCCGCCATTCGCGAGTCGCGACACGCAGGTTACCCTTCCTGCGTGGTGGGGGGTTGCTGGGGCTCATCCTTGCTCCTGGCACCCCCCTTCTCACTCCCCGTGTCCCCTTCCTTCTCACCCCCCTTGTCACCCCCCACCTCACCCCCCTTGTCACCCCCCTCCCCATTGTCACCACCCTCGTCCCCCTCGTCATCCCCGTCGTCCCCCTCGTCCCCGGCCTCCAAGGCCTCCCGGAGGTGGGCCTCCGCTTCCTCCCGGGTGCGGAAGAGAAGCTCTCCCGGCACCCGGAAGGTGCCCCCCTCTGTCTCCCGCTTTCTCTTCTTCCCCTCCTTCCCTTTCTTCCCCTCCTCCCCCTCCCCATTGGACCCGTGGACACCACCCACCACTCCCCCGGGTCCAACTTCTCATCACAATCCCCCAACACCGTCACGTGGCTCACGGTCCCCCCATTGCCCCCCGCCGCCCAAGGGACATACCGGGTGTCCCCCACACCCGGCACATTCCCATAGGGGTCCCAGCCCCTTTCTTGCAAGGGGGGGGCTTGGGGTTGGGGGGGGGGGGTGGCTTTGCCCTTGCCCTTGGCCTTGGGCTTGGCCTTGGCCTGGGGTTGCCCTGCTGCCCTTGGGGGGGGGGGGGTGCGCCTCTTCGTCGCTACTCTCGAAGTGGCGGGGTTTTTTCTTGGGGGACTTGGGGGGGGGTTGGGGGGCCCAGGGGGGGTTGTCTTCCCCCCGCTGCTGGTGCCGCCGCCGCTGCTGCTGCTGTCATCCTACCCCCGGTCCTGCAACCTCTGCCAACCCTTGCGCTGCGGGTCCATGCCCCCCGCACTCCTGCCCGCTTCCCACCTACCCAAACCCTCCAGCACCGAGAGGGCCAAATTAGGGTCCGTCCCCATCATCCGGCTCAACTCGGTGACCCCCACGAGGCGCGTCCGCCCTCCGCCATCGCGCCACTCCACGCGCACCCCGCGGGGGTCGGCTCCACAGGTTTGCACGCTGACTACCTGAAGACACAAACAAAATGCAGCTGCCTTCTAGCGGCGTTCTAGAAAACTGTTCTAGCGGCGTTCTAGCGACGTTCTAGCGGCGGCGGCACGGCGGTGCTTAGATCAACGCTAGAATGGTTCGCTAGATCAACGCTAGAGCGCAATCAACATACCGTGCCTTGGCGGTCCAGGGCGGAGGAGATGGCCCCCAGGGCCTTGGCGAAGGCGTCCCGGGGGTTGGGGGGGTGCGGGTGCGGGGGGCCCCCAGCGGGGGTTGCGGCGGGCTTGGGCTTGGACTTAGGCCGGGAGGCGATGCCGTGCACCAACCCGGCATACACCCCCCGGTTCGCCGCCTCGGGCTGGACACCCCCGAAGTCCAGCAGCGCCGACCAGGTGGGCTTCCAGACCCAGGTCTTCCCCACCCACTCAACCCCCCCCAAGCCCAGCCCCTGACAAGTGGGCGACGAATCGCCACTGGGTGCCCCCCCCCTTTTTCCGCTCGGGGGTGAAGATGTTGGTTTGCACCATCTCAAACATCTTCACCCCCATTTCGGGGGGGTCCCCAACCTCCCCCCATCGCTTCCCCGGCCCCGGCAACTCACGTTGCCACCCCCACGACCCGTTGACCACCCCCAGGCACAGGGGCTTGTCTAGGTGGGCAACCCCCCCCTCGTCCATCCATACCCACCGCCCCTCCCCCAACAGCCAGTGGTGCACCCGCACCAACAAAAACCGCAGAGTCCATACCGGACTCTCCGGGGCGACAAGGAGGGGGGTGTCCAGGTTTGGGGGGTGGGGGCCAGCGAGGACAGCCGGGTCCCATGGCAGGTCCTGGACGGCCCCCACATCCCTCGACCCCATCATCCCCCTAGGCCACTGGCTCAACCCACCCCCCCCCCTCCGCCGGCGCCGCCACCACCACCTTCGCCTCCTCCTCCTCCTTCACGATCTCCTCCTCCATCTCCTCCGCCTCCACGTCCAACTCCACCACCTCGTCCATGCACCTCCTCCTCCTTCACCCTCGCCACCACTGCCGCCAACTGCCTCTCGCTCCGCCGCACCGCGCGATCGAACCACTCGATCGCCTCCCCCTTCTCCGCCACCTTCACCTTCCCCTTGCGGAGGTTGGCCTCTCCGCATCCCCCCCCTCCCGGAGGCTTGCCAATTTGGTCTCCCATTGGGAGACTTTGGTCTCAGCCCTTCCATTGGCCGCCTTGGAGGCTGCGAGGGAAGCCGAGAGCCCTTTGAGCTTCCCCCCGCGCCTCATCCACCTCCGAGTCCTCCTCCGAGGGGACCGCTGCCGACTCCTGCTTTCGGGCGACCAACGGGGGAGGGGGTGGCTCGGGGAAGCTGACCCATAAACGCTTCAACCTGCACGCCTCTCCGACAGGAGAACTTGCGGGTCTTGATGGGGTGCAGGGGTGACCGACCTAGCCTTCCGATGGACAAACTGCCCCAACAAGCCATTGTCAAGTGCAAAATGCACAAGACGACCCATGCACGTGGCAATTTCAAAATGCGCTGCGCACTGCAGACGGCGGCTTGCAAGGAAGGGGTCCCAAGGTGGAAGGCCGTGTAGTTGGCCTCATCACCCTCCATGGTCCGCGGGTTAGCACTACCCTCCCAGGTCTTCGTTTGGGCATTCCACATCCCCTCATCGAACATGGAGCCCACTTCGCGGCATGTGGACACCCCGATCACCCGTCGCGTCCACGGTTGATCCCCGCCGAGGATCACCTTTGCCTCCTCCTGGGAGGCCCCCCATTGGACCAGCCCCGTGTCGATGATATCTTGAATCACCTAAACACGAGACACGGGGGTTGGTTAATTTCATTCTATTCTAGTCCCATCTAGCGTCTAGCGAGCGGTGTTTGAGGCCGACTAGATCGAAACTAGAACGAGTGAAAGGCACTAGGTGAGAGGAGTACCTCCCAATTGCTCTTCCACAACGTCCCAAGGGTGTCCATGGCCTTGTCATCGCAATTCGCCATGCTCAACACCCAAAGGCCCGCCGGGGAGCGGGCCAAGCGCTCGAAGTTGGCCAAGGAGATGGTGAGTTGGGTCCGAATACCCCCGGCCACGGGGTAGGCATCTCCTCGGACGATGAACGTCAACGGGAAGGTGCGGTTGATTGACCGCACCAAGCCCGGCCGGGAGAGGATGTATGTGACCCATGAGGCGAAGGGCCATGAGATCCCGGTGGCCTTGGGCAACACCATGGCAACGGGGTCATCCAATTGCACCGGGGCGACCAACTCCTTCCAACGGGCTTGGAAGGAACAAATTGGACGGGAGTAGGGGCCACTAGGGACGGTGCAGTGATACTCCAACTTACGGAGCGTGTAGAGCTCCGAGAGGGTCCTCCACGAGGACTTGGGGGCCCTCATGTTGAGCACTAGTTCACACATGGCGGTGGGGGGAGTAGGCAGGCGGCGTATGCCTCAACGGCGGCCTTGCATGCCTCACCCGTGGTATGGGTAGAAGTGGCGGAGTTCACATATTGGACGGCGTTGTTAAATTGCCGCCGTGCTAGGGGGCATGATAGCGCCCACGTGGCCAAGTAATGGCCCACCCGCTCATCCTTGAGGTTAGATGCCCCACTCAAGTCCCGTAGTGCCTTAGACAAGAGGGAAGTATCCTTCCCGGTTGAGGAGGGAGCAAGGGGGGAAGTGGCGGGGCGTTTCATTGCAAAGAAATGTGCAATATCTAAGCGGGAAAGAAGGAAGCATGGAACAATGCACTACGGACAATAGCAAGCATGCACGGTTTATACAATGAAGAAATTGGCACAACTGGGTAGACAGTATATCGTTCTAGTATTGATCTAATCTAGGCTAGAACATCTAGGCTAGAGTGTTCTAGGCTAGAACGAGATTGGGTCTCCTAGCGTGTACCAAGGGCAGGTCCAGGTAAGTGCGCCCTCCACGGCCGGACTCAACCGGCCGCGTCGAGGCGGGCTCAGAGTCTGGGTATGACAGGCCAGGCGCAAGTGCTTGCACTCACGCCTCTTAGCCACCCCGCGAGCTCCAACTGCCCAAGGGGGCCCTAAGGACCGTACAGTTCAAGAGTTAAGCCACGGCGGGCCCTAGGGGTCTGGTTGAGAGGTCTCACGTTGAGTCCTGTTACACTGCGGTTATGATCTCCGGTACTGCCTCCTTACCTCGCCTGGTGCTGCTTAGCATACCCAGAGGGTGCGGACGGCGCCCCGGTGGTGTAGCTCGCGGAGGCGAGGCGTTAGTACCGTCTTCGGACCGGAGGACCCAGCCCGGGGCTCTACGGAAGGGGGTGCCTAATGCAGGGTAGCGCCGCAGGACGAGTCTCAGCAACGACCGCCAGCAGGGCGGGGCCCACACCCCGCCCCTGTCTGGCAGGGCCGCGCCGCTGCAGACCACCGCCCCCTGCGAACGCCTACCACTTCGGGCACCCAGTGCAGAGGGCGGCTGTCCACCCTACAGCTCGCGGGGGCGAAGCGTTAGTACGGTCCCAGGACCGGAGGACCCCGCCCAGGCCTCAACGGATGGGGGGCCAGACGCGGGGCGGCCCTGCACGGCGTGTCTCATGAACAGGCCCCCGGCTGGGAGGGGCCCCAGGCCCCCCCCGGACGAGCGGGCCCGCGTAGCTGCACACTACCGCACCTTGCAGGTGCCTGCCGCGCAGCGGCAGCTGGACAGCCTGGGCAGCGCCGATGGTCACCCCAACTGCGGCTCAAAGGAGCGAAGCGTCAGTACGGTCAACTGACTGGAGGACCCAGCCCAGAGCCGCACGAAGGGTGAGCCTAACCACCAGCGGCCCGGCAGCATGTCACGCGGCGGCGGCTGCCAGCGGGGTCCACCCCCGGACTCCACCCCGCCGGTGGGCCCCAGCCGCTGCGGACACCTGTCCGCTCTCCCTCCCGCCCCGGCTGGTGCAAACCGGCCCCACCCAATGGGACCCAGCAGCCAGGAAGCCTCTCCTCCGCCCCGGCTAGCGCAGCGCGGCCACAGCCGGCGCGCTGGCTTCCGGATGCTTTTGCCTCCCGCCGCGTCTGCCGCGGATCGGCCACTCCCAAGGCGGCCCACGTGCTAAGCAGCTCTTCCCCGCCCCGGCCAGCGGAGATCGGCCACGGCCGGGGCGTGCCTCCTGCCTTGTGACCCCCCCCCTCCCCCGGCTAGCGCGGAACGGCCGCAGCCACGGAGGGCGTGCATGTCCCTGTCCACACCCCTCACTTGCACTAGCTCACGCGGACAGGCTGCGGCCGGGACGACCCAACAGCCAGGTAGCTCTCCCCCGCCCCGCCGGGCGCAGTACGGCCACAACCGGGGTGTGCCGCCTACCACCTGTCCTCCCTCCCGCCCCGGCTAGCGCGGAACGCCAGAGCCCGGGGCGTGCATGCCCCCCCCCCCCCCCTAGCCACCCCAGGTCACGCAGACGGACTGCGACCGGGGCGTCCCAACAGCCAGGTAGCTTCTACCCTGCCCCGGCTGCGCAGAACGGCCACAGCCGGGGCGTGCTGCCTCCCCAGTGTCTTCCCTCCCGCCCCGGCTAGCGAAGCACGGCCACGGCCGGGGCGTGCTTGTCCCCTGTTCGCTCCGCCGCCCGCCCCAGCCCACCGGAGTGTCCCGGCTGCCATGTAGCTTTCCCCCGCCCCGGTGTGCGCAGAACGGCCACAACCGGGGCGTGGTGCCCGCCTATGGGATGCGCTGTTCTAGGGCGGGGTGCGGAACCCCCCCAATTTTGGGGGTTGTCAACATGGCTAGAACCCGGACTTTCACATGTTACATGGGTGCACTATGATGTAACAATGTGCCTTCCATGTCTCGTTTGCTCGGTATTGCCCGTTTTGCACTTTTTGCGATTTGGCTTTTTTGTGCGCTAACTAGTTAGAACGGGGATAGAGCACTAGTTATCGCGGCGGTTATCACGCGATAACCTAGTTATCACGGGGGTTATCGCACTAGTGATCGCGCGATAACTAGTTATCGCGCGAGTTATCGCGTAGGTTATCGCGCTTAATTTTCTTTTGTTCCATGTTTCTCCTCTTCGCTTTAGCTCTCAAATACTCTACAATGGCCCTTGCTGCTACCCACGCTTCGTGCGAGCACCATCAAAACCTCCTTGGGATCCGTCGCCTTGGCGGACCCGAGGGGTTTACGATGGGTGACACCACTGTGAGGCACCCTGTGGCGAGTCATTTTGAGAACGGCGTGGACTTTGGACTCATCATCCATAAGTCCCCCTTCATGGCCGACGAGAAGGACCCCCTGCTTCTCAGCAACTACATCTTCGAGTTGCTAGAGGTAAATCCAGGGGTTGCTGGAGTTTTGATCCACCTTCATTCGGAGGATGTGGACGCCGTGGTGGAGTCCGTCACCGCCCATGCCGAGAAGGGTGCGGGGACGAAGACGACCCTCTATGTGGGTCAGGAGGAAGAGGAGGAAGTGGAGGAGGTGGAGGAAGTGGGGGGCGGGACGGGGAAGGACAAGCCCCACCACCCCCTCATGATTGGTGTCCAGAAGGTAAGGATCCGACCTGGTAAGGGGAAGCGGAAGTTGGATGGTTGGTATCCCCAACCCCTCACCCACAACACCCGGCGGGTCTGCACAGAGGACCCCGAAACCAAGCTTCCCATGCACTCCCTTTGCCCCACAAGGGAGTGGGAGCGTGATTGCCATGCGGTCACCACTCCCAACATTGTTTCGGGGCAGGGGTTATTGTTTTTCCTTTTGGGGCAACACTCCCCCTTATTGGGGAGGCCGAGGAAGTGGTTGCGGCAGAGCCCATGGGGGCCTTTAACAGGGATCCAAATGATCTTGTGCTCACTGCCGGGGACACGTTGGTGGTGAACCACTTCGTCGAGCGCGATTTTTTGAGTGAGATGCAGCTCAAGAGTCTTTTAGATGATCTTGAGAGGGTGCCTCTCTCAGAGAAGGCAGCCATTTTCAATGAGAACCCGCCCATTGTGGGCAAGCCCCAAGAATCAACAGTCTTTTAGATGATTTGAGAGGGTGCCTCTCTCAGAGAAGGCAGCCATTTTCAATGAGAACCCGCCCATTGTGGGCAAGCCCCAAGAATCAGGGACGCGCCGCACATTCTACGGCAACTATGGGGGCCGCAACCACCACAAGCACAACCCCCACAAGCTCCACGATCTGCCGGTCCTCAAAAGTGTTGCAGAGGGTGTGCTTGAGACTGCGAAGAAGAGTCTGGTGGGGGGGGGTTGGGTGGAGCTGCACCATTCTTGACATGGCAGAAATTTCGTGCTATGACCACACCCCACAACACCTCCATCGCGATGCCCCCCCCTACACTGTGCCTGAAGGCACATTGATTGTGAATTGCCTCATTATGCTCACCCATAATCATGAGGCCGAGGCTGGGTCGCATTTTCTTCTTGTGCCCTCCAGCAATGCGGGGTTCCGTGACCCTTGGGTGGAGAGGGCTGTGCCATTCAAGAGGGGCACCGCCTTTTTTTTTTTATGCCCTTGATGTTCACCGGTGGTCGGGCATTCCAAAGGCCTCGCCCACTGGTGTGTCCCATCCTGGCCTCATGGCATTTTTTGCAATTGAGCTAACCCAAGGGCCTACCCTACGATTCCCAAACCTGCATGTCGCCCAATCCATTAAGGTGCCCCAGCTGGGGGCACCTTACGGGCGGGTGGCCAAGACCGTCCCCTATCTGGGGGCGGTTAAGTGTAGGGGGAAGTTTGTGGCCAAGTGCTACGGCTGCGAGCGAGCAGCTTTGTGCGCCGCGCACAAAGAAGGTCTTTGTGTGCCATGCCAGCAGGGGGAGGAGCAAGAGGGTGGGGAGGAGGAGGAGTTGTTGGAGGACCCCAATGGGGTTAGCATTGAGCAATGTGCTCAGTGCTTGCTCCCGGTGGGAACAACCACCGAGCATTTTTTGTTGTCAGGGTAGGGGGGTGGGAGGGAGGTGGTTGCCCCCCTCACTACTGTGCAGGTGGGGGGGATCGTAGGCCACCCCGATGAGTGCCCCTTGGCCAGAGTGTGGCATGGGGAGGCATTGCCGTGGCCCACCTCATGTTGGGATTAAGGTGCCAACGGGAACCATTTTGGTGGTGAGAAAGGAAACGTATGGAGGAGTGGCAAGGGTCCCCCCTGAGCTCGAGGGGGTTGCCCAGGTGGTGGAGTGGAGGCAAGTTCCGGAGTATGCGGCCGCCACCGACCTTGTCTTGCTGCGGAGGATGAACCTGGTGCTAGACAACCTCCAGAAGGAGGCGGGCAAGGGCATGTACCCATGTCACCAGGTGTGAAAAGTGCGCACTACAGCCTGCTCTAACGTTTGCTCTAACTAGTTATTGCGGCAGTTATCGCGTCCCAACTGGGTGCTCTAACTAGTTATCGCGCTAGGTTATTGCGTTCTAACTAGTTATCGCGGGGGGTATCCCGGGGGTTATCGCGTAGGTCATCGCGCTCTAACGAGGTTATCACGCGAGGTATCGCGGTAGTTATCGCGGGTTTTTTTTTATTTCTTATGTCCTTCTCAGGCCACAATCCTCCAGTTGCCGCCTGTGTTCGTCAAGGAGTCGGCCGAGGCAGCGGCAGTGGGAGCAGCACAAGCTGCACGAGCACAAGCTGCGGAGCTGGAGGGGGGGGGGGTCAAGAGGCTGGCGGAGGGGGCAACCTTGCGGTGGGGGGAGCCGGCAGACGAGGCCTACCGGTAGGGGGGGACCGGATGGTACCGGCAAGTCACCATCACGGAGAAGGAGGGGGGGGTGGAGAGGTCCACCACAGGCCGCAATAGGGCAGCTGCCCATGTGCCTTTGCAGTCAATTGTGCAGAATGCAATATCTATGGCCCGAGTTATTGGGAACCCCCCCCCCTAGCAGCGTTGCCATTGTTGTCATTTGTGCATGCGACTTCCTTGTGGAAGGCATCCTCTACCCGTTGGGGGGCAAAGTATGCTTGGAAGGTGAAGCTATGGGCCTTATGGTTTTGCATGGATGGCGGGGATGAACAGGCTTTTTTGAGGAGCCTGGACATCTCCGCCAACCTCAATCAAAAGGTGAGCGAGGTGGAGGAGGACATTGTCCTCTTTTAAAACCAATTTTTGCTTGCATTGTTATTTTGACGGGGGAGGGGAAAGGGATGCAAGCAATGGGGCGGCTGTGTGTAAGTGTTGGTTGTGCAAAAACCCTAGTGGTATTGTTGAGCAAACGGGGGTGGAGTCCACCTCCAGATGGGGGGCATTTTTGAGATGTGTGACCCTTGATAGACGGCCGGGGGACTACCAACATGCAGCATGCCGCATTCTTAATGGCATTGCAAAGCGCACTGAGACCACCCTTCAAGCCCTCCCCCTTGGTACCCCTGGTAAGGCCCAAGCTCTTGCAGCTTTGCATGCCTTCAAACAAGCCCTGAAGGATGAGACCTAAGGCATTCCTCTGAGGGAGCGAAAAAGATTTTGATCTTACAGGCACCAAAGTTTTCCTCGCCCCCCCCCCCCCTTCCAAAGGCAATTTGTGGATTGCCTGAAAGATCATGTCCCCACGGTGAGGAGCCCTGGTGGACCTCCATTATGGGTTGTTGTGCACGTCATGGTAAAATGCATGGAGGGTTTGTATGAGCTTTCGACGGTGAGGGAGATGTACACTCTACCCCAAGCGGAACGCCACTGTGCATTGACCACAAAGTTTTCAAAAGCTCGGGGAGACTCAGGTTGGTCCCCCACCAGGTGGATCCATTGGTGCTTGGCACATTCCACTTTTTTTACCGAGAAGTGGAGGAACATTTTTCAGTTTCCCTCCATCCCAGCGGAGTATCGGCATGGGCCTTAAAAGAGGAGGCTCAAAAATTGTTTCAAGGGTTGGGGTTTGGTGAGGCCAAGTATGGCCAAGGCCAAGGCCAAGGCCTCAGACATTGAGGAGTTTGTGTGAACAAAGACCAAAAATGCTTTGTGCCAAGTGTTTTGTGTTGTTTGTCCTAGTCAGGGATGGAGGAGGGGTGCGCGATATCTACCCGCGATAACTGCGCGATAACTGAGTGATGGCGCGATAACTAGTGCTCTAACTAGTTAGAGCAAGGTGCTCTAACTCTCCTCTAACTCTTTTCTAACTTTGCTCTGACTCTCTGCCCCCCCTAAAAAAAAACCACCCCTACGATGAGGGTTGGGTGGGAAAAGAAATGGGATGGGGTTTTTTGAGGGTGCCGAATCCATGTTTTTAGATGGTTTGCCCCAAAATTGAGGCTAGGTGGGTGTTCCGGAAATTGTGCTCTAACTAGGAGTTCCGCACCACGCCCTAGAAAGCTGCATCCCATAGTGTCCTCCCTCCCGCCGCGGCAAGCACAGAACGGCTGCAGCCTGGGCATCCCAAGTGCCAGGTAGCTTCTCCCCCGTCCCAATGTGCGCAGAACGGCCACGGTCGGGGCATGCACGTCCCCTGTCCGCCCTCCCGCGCGCCCCAGCTCATGCAGACCGGCTGCGGCCGGGGCGTCCCAACTGCCATGTATGTTCTCCTCTGCCCCGGCGTGCGCAGAACGGTCACGGCCGGGGCGTGCTCCCTGCCTCGTGTCCTCCCCTCCCGCCTGGGCAAGCGCGCCACGGCTACGGCCGGGGCGTCCCAAGCCCCAGGTAGCTTCCCCCCCGCGCCGGTGTGCGCCGGACGGCCACAGCCGGGGCGTGCTGCCTACCTAGTGTCCTCCCTCCCGCCTCGGCACGCACAGAGTGGTTGCGGCTGGGGAGTCCCAACCGCCAAGTAATTTCTCCCCAGGCCCGGCGCGCCCAGAACGGCCACGCCCAGGGCGTGCAGCCTACCTATTGTCCTCCCTCGCCCCCTGGCAAGCACGGACCGGCTGCAGCCGGGCCGTCCCAACTGCCAGCTAGCTTTTCTCCCACCCCGGCGTGCGCAGACCGGCCACCGCCGGGCCGTGCTGCCTGCCTAGTGTCCTCCCTCCCGCCCCGGCAGGCGTTGAAAGGCTGCAGCCGGGGCGCCCCGCTGCTAGGTAGCTTCTCCCCCGCCCCGGTGTGCGCAGACCTGCCACAGCCAGCGCGTGCTGCCTGCCCGGTGTCCTCCCTCTCGCCCCGGCTAGCGTAGAACGGCCACAACTGCATGGGGCGTGCTGCCTGCCAAGTGTCCTCCCTCTCGCCCCGTCGTGCGCAGACTGGCCACAGCCGGGGCGTGCTGCATGCGAGGTGTCCCCCCTCTCGCCCCGGCCGGCGCAGACCAGCCACAGCCGGGGCATGTTGCCTGCCAGGTGTCCTCCCTCTCGCTCCGGCGTGCACAGACCGGCCCCAGCTGGGGCGTGCTGCCTGCCAGGTGTCCTCCCTCTCGCCCCGGCTAGCGCGGAACGGCCACAGCTGGGGCCCGCCTCTTGCCAGGTGTCCTCCCTCTCGCCCCAGCGTGCGCAGACCGCCCACGGCCGGGGCGTGATGCCTACCACGTGTCCTCCCTCCTGCCCCGGCTACCGCAACACGGCCACAGCTGGGGCCTCCTCCCCCTGACCAGCGGAGGGGAGATCGGTTTCTCAAGGGGCTGAGAGTGCAGGACGCGGGGCGCAGCACAGGTCTCTGCGTCACAGGCACCATGGCAGAATTCCGCGCCCTATCCCTTGCGGAACAGAGGCTCCACCTTGAGGCCCACCCGCAGCAGGTGGGCCGCGTGGACCGTGTGGCCTTGGTGGAGGGGGCCCTCGTGGCCATGGTGCAGCTCTGGCCCACGGCACCCGAGGTCTTGGGGGGGGGGGGCTCGCTCACGCGCTCGCCCGCACTCCCGGCATGCAGCTCTCCATCCTCACGGGGAAGGTGACCAAGGCCGAGCGAGCGCTATTGGCATCACGGTAGCCCAAGGTCCACCAAGAGATCCTTCCCAAGGGCGGTGACCCTGAGCTCCACCTCCCGGGATCGGGGCACCTCGTAGCAGCGGTGCAGGGACAAGCTGAGCCGTGATCCCTACCACCTCCGGCGCCTCCTCAACCAGTTTGTCAGCCCCGCGGGGCCTCCGGTGGCCTTGCACTTGCTATGGAACTGGATCGCCTTGACGGCCGCATGGGCCCCCCGGAGCTCCCATGACCCGGTCTAGTCCGAGGTCCCCGATGCCAACAGTTACCCCGCCGCTGCTCCGTCGCCCCGCCGCACCTAACGGGCCAGATCTCAGGCTCCCTGCGCCTGGCGAAGGCCTGCCCGGCGCTCCCCGAGTCAGCCCCGCCGAGCGCGCCCCCCCCGCAGCGCAAGCTAGCGCACCGCCGCCCCACCAACCCGGGATGTCTGCCCCTTGGTACACGCTAGAATACCCAATCTCGTTCTAGCCTAGAACCGGCTAGAGCGGCTAGAACGAACAAAAGAGGGGGATACCCCCCCCCCCCCGCAAGGGGGGGGGATGAGGTGTCTAAGGTGGACCCCCCTATCCACACTCGGGGGCCCATACTTTTTTTTTGACAATTTCACTGTTTTCACATGATTTTGGAGTCCAAAAAATTTTCCTTCTAGCGGCGTTCTAGCGACGTTCTAGCCAACGTCGCTAGAACGCCCCTAGAACGTTTCGCTAGAACGCCGCTAGAACGATATATATGAATGCTCCGCCACTCCTCAAAGAGAAGCTACCCCGGCTACCATGGCCAGCCGTGGCCAATCACAGGGTCCCGATGCGAGTCCCCCCCCCCCACCCCCCGGTTAGCCTGGTTAGACCTTACCGCACCCCATAGGTCACTTGGAAGGTCACTTGGCGGGCCGGCGCCGGGTCACTTGGTGGTGGGTTAGCCCGATTAGCCCGGCTAGCCCAATTAGCCCCCCTGCCCCCCCAGGCCCCCATTCGCGAGTCGCGACATGCAGGTTACCCCTGGTGCGTGGTGGGGGGTTGCCGGGGCTCATCCTTGCTTTCGGCACCCCCCTTCTCACCCCCCGAGTCCCCTTCCTTCTCACCCCCCTTGTCACCCCCCACCTCACCCCCCTTGTCAGCCCCCTCCCCCTTGTCACCACCTCGTCCCCCTCGTCATCCCCGTCATCTCCGTCGTCCCCGTCGTCCCCGGCCTCCAAGGCTTCCCGGAGGTGGGCCTCCGCCTCCTCCGGGTGCGGAAGAGAAGCTCTCCCGGCACCCGGAAGGTGCCCCCCTCTTACTCCCGCTTCCTCTTCTTCCCCTTCTTCCCCTTCTTCCCCTTCTTCCCCTTCTTCCCCCCCTCCCCCTCCCCATTCGACACCACCCACCACTCCCCCGGGTCCAACTCCTTATCCCTATCCCCAAACACCGTCACTTGGCTGACGGTCCCCCCTTTGCCCCCCTTCGCCCAAGGGACATACCGGGTGTCCCCCACACCCGGCACATTCCCATAGGGGTCCCGGAAGGGGGGGGCTTGGGGTTTGGGGGGGGGGGGGGGGGCTTTGCCCTTGCCCTTGGCCTGGGGCTTGGCCTTGGCCTTGGGCTTGCCTTGCTGCCCTCCGGGGGGGGGGTGCCTCTTCGTCGCTACTCTCGAAGTGGCGAGGGCGGGGTCTTTTCTTGGGGGACTTGGGGGGGGGTTGGGGGCCTTGGGGGGGTGTCTTCCCCCCGCTGCTGGTGCTGGTGCTGCTGGTGCTGTTGCTGCTGTCATCCTCCGCCCGGTCCTCCAACCTCCCCCAACCCTTGCGGTGCGGGTCCATGCCCCCCGCAGTCCTGCCCGCTTCCCACCGATCCAAACCCTCCAGCACCGAGAGGGCCAAGCTGGGGTTCGTCCCCAACATCCGGCTCAACTCAGTGACCCTCACGAGGCGCGTCCGCCCTCCGCCATCGCGCCACTCCACGCGCACCCCGCGGGGGTCGGCTCCATAGGTTTGCACGCTGACAACCTGAAGACACAAACAAAATGCAGCTGCGTTCTAGCGGCGTTCTAGGAAACAGTTCTAGCGGCATTCTAGCGACGTTCTAGCGGCGTCGGCACGGCGGTGGCTAGATCAACACTAGAACGGTTCGCTAGATCAACGCTAGAACACAATCAACATACCGTGCCTTGGCGGTCCAGGGCGGGGGAGATGGCCCCCAGGGCCTGGGTGAAGGCGTCCACGGGATTTGGGGGGTGCGGCTGCGGGGGGCCCCCAGCGGGGGTTGCGGCAGGCTTGGGCTTGGACTTGGGCCGGGAGGCGATGCCGTGCACCACCCCGGCATACACCCCCCGGTTCGCCGCCTCGGGGTTGAAACCCCCGAAGTCCAGCAGCGCCGACCAGGTCGGCGACCAGACCCAGGCCTTCCCCACCCACTCAACCCCCCCCAAGCCCGGCCCCTGCCAGCAGTGAGCGACGAATCGCCAGTGCGTGCCCCCCCCCCTTTTTCCGCTCGGGGGTGAAGATGTTGGTTTGCGCCAACTCAAACATCTTCACCCCCATTTCGGGGGGGTCCTCCACCTCCCCCCATCGCTTCCCCGGCCCCGGCAACTCAAGTTGCCACCCCCACGACCCGTTGACCACCCCCAGGCACAGGGGCTTGTCCCCCCTCGTCCACGCATACCCACCGCCCCTCCCCCAACATCCGGTGGTGCACCCGCACCAAAAAAACCTGAGAGTCCATACCGGACTCCCCGGGGCGACAAGGAGGGGGGTGTCCAGGTTTGGGGGGTGGGGGCCAACCCGGACTGCCGGGTCCCATGGCAGGTTTTGGATGGCCCCCGCATCCCTCGACCCCATCAACCCCCCGAGCCACTGGCTCACCCCCCCCCCCCTGCCGGCGCCGCCACCACCACCGCCGCCAACTCCCTCTCGCTCCGCCTCACCGTCCGGTCAAACCACTCGATCGCATCCTCCTTCTCCGCCACCTTCGCCTTCACCTTGCGAAGGTTGGCCTCCCCCCAACGGATCCTCTCCGCATCTGCCCCCTCCTCTCGGAGGCTGGCCAATTTGGCCTCCTAGGCCGAGACTTTCGTCTCGGCCCTTGCCTTGGCCGCCTTGGAGGCGGCGCGGGAATCTAATAGCCCTTTGAGCTCCCCCCGCGCCTCCTCCACCTCAGGTTCCTCCTCCTCGGGGACCGCTGCCGCCCCCCGCTTCCGGGCGACCAATGGGGGAGGGAGTGGTGATGGTGGATGTGGGGCTTGGGGTTGGGGCTTGGGCTTGGGCTTGGCCTTGGCGCGGGGGTGCCTTGCCCTTCGGGGCCTGCTCGGCCTTTGGCTCCGCCTCCTCGGCCGGAGCCTGCCGGGCCTGCGCCTCCAGGATCTTCACAATCAGCGCCTGGGTTTGGGCATTCTGTAGCAGACACAGGACCGTTCTAGCGGCGTTCTAGGCAATTGTTCTAGCGCCGTTCTAGCGACAGTCTAGCGGCCGATCGTGCTGCCTAGATCAAGACTAGAGCGATTCCCTAGATCACCGCTAGAACGCACAGCAGGACATATACCTGCTTCATCAGCTCGTCCAACTGCTCTTTCGATGCCATCTTGTTGCGAAATACTCTTCTTCAGGGAAGCCTGCATGTGGCCCTGGCCCCTCCTTACCTCCATGGCATCCCTGCCCGAGCATGGCACTTGCGACCGCGGCCCCCCATGCACAACCCACGACACGTCAAAGTATGCAAACAACCATGTCATGCACTGTGCTTGCACATTGGCCTTCCTGTGGATGGCCGACCACTGACGACCCGACACCTCTTCCACCCCCTCCGTCCGACAGCCCCCCCCCCCCTTGGTTGCTGTGCTCGTTGTGACCATGTTTCAGGAAGCGGTCAATGCTGTCCGAAATGTCACCCGAGAACATAGCCAGGCCAAATGGCTTAATGTTCTGCAACATGGTATCTACATCATGCTCCAGGCTTAGTAGATCCCATGATGTTGTTCCGACAGTACAGTGGCGCCGGAAATCGCGGGCCACGGCGGCACAATTCAATGGGTTAGGGCCCTAATATGTACAGTAGAGGGCCTGCAGCAGGTCGCACATGTTCGCGATGGCCTTGTACTTGGCCGTGCTCGGCCTAATGCCGAGGCACTTAGCAATATCCGGCCATGCGTCACAAAAATTGGCCGTCTCCTCCCCGTCCGGGGGATGCTAACCCATAAACGCTCCCACCTGCACGCCTCTCCGACAGGAGAACTTGCAGGTCTTGACGGAGCGCAGGCGTGACCGACCTAGCCTCCCGGTCGACAAACTCTGCCAACAAGCGGCCTATGGCCATTATCAAGTGCAAAATGCACAAGACGACCCACGCACGTGGCAATTGCAAAATGCGCTGCGTACTGCAGCCGGCGGCTTGCAAGGAAGGGGTCCCAAGGTGGAAGGCCGTGTAGTTGGCCTCATCACCCTCCATGGTCCGCGGGTTAGGACTACCCTCCCAAGTCTTCGTTTGGGCATTCCATATCCCCTCATTGAACATGGAGCCCACTTGGGGGCATGTGGACACCCCGATCACACGTCGCGTCCACGGTTGATCCCCACGGAGGATCACCTTTGCCTCCTCCTTGGAGGCCCCCCATTGGACCAGCCCCGTGTCGATGATATCTTGAATCACCTAAACACGAGACAAGGGGGGTGGTTAATTTCGTTCTAGTCTAGTCCAATCTAGCGTCTAGCGAGCGGCTGAGCGGTGTTTGAGGCCTACTAGATCGAAACTAGAACGAGTGAAAGGCACTAGGTGAGAGGAGTACCTCCCAATTGCTCTTCCACAACGTCCCAAGGGTGTCCATGGCCTTGTCATCGCAATTCGCCATGCTCAACACCCAAAGGCCCGCCGGGGAGCGGGCCAAGCGCTCGAAGTTGGCCATGGCGATGGTGAGTTGGGTCCGAATACCCCCGGCCACGGGGTAGGCATCTCCTCGGACGATGAACGTCAACGGGAAGGTGCGGTTGATTGACCGCACCAAGCCCGGCCGGGAGAGGATGTATGTGACCCATGAGGCGAAGGGCCATGAGATCCCGGTTGCCTTGGGCAACACCGTGGCAACGGGGTCATCCAATTGCACCGGGGCGACCAACTCCTTCCAACGGGCTTGGAAAGCCCGCTCGGTACAAATTGGACGGGAGTAGGGGCCACTAGGGACGGTGCAGTGATACTCCAACTTACGGAGCGTGTAGAGCTCCGAGAGGGTCCTCCACGAGGACTTGGGGGCCCTCATGTTGAGCACTAGTTCACACATGGCGGTGGGGGGAGTAGGCAGGCGGCGTATGCCTCAACGGCGGCCTTGCATGCCTCACCCGTGGTATGGGTAGAAGTGGCGGAGTTCACATATTGGACGGCGTTGTTAAATTGCCGCCGTGCTAGGGGGCATGATAGCGCCCACGTGGCCAAGTAATGGCCCACCCGCTCATCCTTGAGGTTAGATGCCCCACTCAACTCCGGTAGTGCCTTAGACAAGAGGGAAGTATCCTTCCCGGTTGAGGAGGGAGCAAGGGGGGTAGTGGCGGGGCGTTTCATTGCAAAGAAATGTGCAATATCTAAGCGGGAAAGAAGCAAGCATGGAACAATGCACTACAGACAATAGCAAGCATGCACGGTGCAACAACGAAGAAATTGGGATACGTTGGTAGACATTATATCGTTCTAGTATTGATCCAATCTAGGCTAGAACGTTCTAGCTAAAGCGTTCTAGGCCAGATCAAGATTGGGTTTTCTAGCGTGTACCAGGGGGTGGGGCCCCCTCCAGCGCCCTAGGAAGCCCTAGCGACCGCACCGGCCCCGGGCCTCCGGGCGGTGGTTGACCCGCCGCGCGACCACAGCCCGCCGCTGGGCCCCGCACCTGAGGGACCGTTGTTCGCCCCTGTCCGTGATGCAACGGCTATCGCGGTAGGCATCCGCCGCCTGCCCGACCCACAATCTGTAGGGGGGGCTCACAGCGAGAGCCCGGTGCCGCCCCTCCCCCAGCTGCCGCTCCATAGCCCCCAGGCGCTACCCATAGGGGCAGCACCGGCGCCGGCGGCTCCTTACCGCCAGTGCTCTTGTCCCACTACTCCCTGGCAGCGCACCAACTTGCCCCCTAGAATTTCTCCCACCCCCATCCGGCCCACCACACATTCTCCCGGTCCCCCAACGAGGGCCACGCTGTGGTCCACTGTGGCACACACTGGGCAGCGGAGGCGTCTAGGCCGATAGCTCCCGCCCGCCTGTCCACCGCCAAAGACGACCTGTAGCTCCGCATGGCCGCCTTCTCCTCCGCCCTTGGCATCCTATCCGCCCTTCTGGACCACAACGCTCAAACGGGAGACTAGGTTGCGATAGTCCTCCTAGCCAACACTGCACGGTGGGCAGCAGAGGGCTAGGCGGTGGCGGCGGGGCGGGCTGATTGGGTGGCGTACCTGGAGGCCGGCGACTTCCTCACCCTGACGGATGACACTCGCCAACGGTGCGCCGAGCGGCTTTGGCAGTCTGCAGCGGCCCTCCCGAAAACCACGCTCTTCGCGGGGCTTGCTACCGCCATCGCGTGCACGGCCGATGTCCCGCCCGACATGCGCGCAGCCCTCCTGCAGACCGGGGCACCTTCTGGACGGCCCTAGCGGGGGCAGTTGCGACGGCCACCCACCCAAAGAACCTACACACGATTGAGGCGGCGGTCAAGGACCAAGGGGGCATTTCGTTGCTGCCTGCCTGGGCCCGGGCAGCCACCCAGCACATGCCGGGTGCCATGGCACCCCCTCCCGCGCCTAGCCTGGGCGCCGGAGGCCTGAGCGCGGGTGCCAGGGGCAGCAGCCGTGCCGGCAGCGCCCCAACCGGCAGCCCCGCCAACCCCCAGTACCCAGCTGGCCACAGACCCCACCTGGCGTCGTTCCCTATGCCCTGGCCGACGGGCGTGGCCCCGGCCCTGTGGTCCGGGGCACCGCCGCACCAACTTCGTCCCGCAGCTCAACCTCCAGCGGCGGTACGCGTACGTCACCTGCTTTGAGGCAATGTGACGGGCGTTCGCGGGGGACCAGACCCGCCCCCTAATGCCGGTGATGACGACGGCAGGGTACGTGTCCGCGACGCTACAGTCGGGCCCGCAAGGCGTCCTTGACTGCCGTGGTCGTCATGGTCTCCGGACCGAGACCGCGTCCTCGATGGTGACCTGGCGGGAGGCGGGGCAGCCCACCCGTGTCTCGGGGGGAGGGGCCGGGGCCGCGTTGCCTGCCACGGGGGCCGTCGCGACTGGAGTCTGGGGTTGTTGCGCCCCTCGGGCCGGCTAAGGGGCCTGCCGCCCCCTCCGCCTCAGCTCAGATGGGGCGGTAGTTGCCGGCCCTGGTGGCCATGTGGCCACCACCTGCGGCATTCCCGCCGCCACCAACCCTCCCGCCCCAAGGCTCCCCCAAGGCCTCGCCTTGGGCTCCGGCTCCGCAGCCCGCCCCGCACCGTACCATGCTCCCGACGGCGCCGGCCGTGTGGCCTTCTCATGGGGCGGCTACTCATGCACGCGCCGGGGGCGCCGGGCGGCCGAGCGGGGGGTAATTGCCCCTCCACCTCCCCCACGGGGTCCGCAGCCCTGGCCCGCTCAGGGCTCCGGTGGTGGCCCGGCTCCCCCACCCCGCCCCACCCTAGGTGCGCGCTCTGGGCAGCGTCATCAGCAGGCTCTTCCGGGATGCCTCCCCCGCACCAGCCAGTCCCGGACAACACGGATTGGGCCCGCAGGGATGGACCCCGTCTGCCTCCGTTGTGCCGCGTGGTACCGGCGCCCGGCGGCCCGCGGGCCCGCGGGCTGCCCCGCATGTGGCTCACGGGAGGCGCCGCACCTCCCCCCGGCGGGGGGGCAGCGGCACACGTGGTACCGGGCGTTTGGTGACCTCGCCGTGGCCCGCGTGCCAGGCGTTGGAGTCCTCAGCCTCGCACCCCCCGTTCTCCATGCGCTGCTTAGCATCATCCAACCTTGGGTGCAGGTGCTGGGCTGCTCCTTGCGCGGGCTCGGTGCCAGCGCCCCGTCCTTTCAGCTGCTCGTGGCCGGTGTGGTCCTCTGCGGCTCGCGTCCGGCCGACTTTGGCACCCTGCTCGACAGCCGAGTTAGGTGGCACTACGAGGCCGGGGACCACGGCGTGCAGCCCGGGAATGAGCCCCCGGCCCCCATGCAGCCCTCGTATGCCGTAGGGCTACAGTGCCCCAGATGCGGAGGACTCCGCACGGACGGGGTGATTGAAGCTTGTGCCCCGCCCCGAGGGGCCCCGCAGGAGAGGCTGTTCTGTATACGCTCGACTCCGCCACACCAGTCACCGTGGAGCTGGTGTCTCGGGCCGTCGTAGAGCTCGGGGGTATGGCCTAGCCTGGGGCGGTAACGGTGGGCTGACTGCAAAGTACCCGGTGCGAGCCGCCGCCCCCGGAACCAGGCCCGCCCGAAGAGTATGCCTCGTACCCGCTTCGCCTGCCGCACGACCCCCTTGAGCACGTGCAGCGCAGCCCCGGTGACGGCTGACTCCGTGTCGTCACAGCCAATGGCGGCGGCCTTGGATTGAATCCCCAGAAAGTCCCGCGCCTCATCACGTGCCTTGCCTGTGCGGCGCCCGACACCGCCCATTTGCAAGAGGCGGGCACGCAATCTGCCGCCGCGTGGCTGGCAGGCGTGCCGTACGGCGTGTGTGTGGGGCCCCTCTTCCGGGAGGGGGGGTTCACCCTAGTGCACGCCCACCTGCTGAACGGGTCTTAAGTTCGCGAGCATACGCGGGAGCACAACCTCTGTGTGCGTGCAGAGCCCACCCGGGGCGCGGTGGTGGCGGCTGTCAACATGCACCTCACCTCCCGCCGGCCCTACCAGCGGACCGGCACCGGCCGTTGTCGGCGACGCCTCCGCTTTCCTGCGCACGGCAAGGGCCGGTGTCAAGATTGTGGCCGGCGACCTTAACAAGGCCAAGGCCCCCCCGCGGAGGAGGGTGGCTCTCCAAGGCCTTGGGCTTGAAAGGCCCGCTGGCCGGGTTCTGGGCCCCGTAACGGCTGGGCGACCCAACGAACGTTGTCTGGGACCTGGGGCGCCCCTCGGAGGGCGAGCTGGATTGGGTCCTGGTAGGCCCGGAGACCCCGTGCGTGGGTCATGCTAAGGTCCTGCTCCCCGGTCTCAGCACCAACCGGATGGTGCATGCGACCTGCTGTTTGCGGAACACGTCTTCGCAGCGGCGGACCGGTCCTGCCGCCGCTTCCGCTGGTCCCAACTCCGGCCGGAGCAGCATGCGCCTGCGGCGGCCGCGGCCTCGCTGGCCCTTGTGGTGGTCGGCCCACGCCCGCCCGACCCCAGATGGGACGGTCCAATCGGTTTGGGCCGCCGTGGAGGGCCTGGTATCCTCCCAGAAGGATTCTTGGCGCCCCCAGACCGAGACATATTGCGGGCGGCCCAGGAACTCGACGCGGCAACGGGTCGGCGACTGCAGCCGCCGTCCAGGCCTGTTGGCAGGGTCGCCAAGACGCGGCGTACGGGGCCCTCCTCCGTGTGGAGAGGGCCAAACTTGTTGGGGTGGCCTTGACATCCCAGACGGCACGGGCGCTGTGCCTCCGGCCGCCCAAGTTCCGCCTCCTCCCTGAGGTCAGCCTCGACGGCGTCCGCTTCCCGGACACGCCGGAGGCCTTCCAGGAGGAGCTACTGCGCCAGGCGCACGCCCTGCAGTGCGGCCATGCAGGTCCCCCCCTGGACCTCTCGCGCCTCCAGTCCCCCATGTGCCTGGGCGACCCTATAGAGGACCGGGACTTCATCTCGTGCATGCGCGCGGCACTGTCCCGGCCACCGGAACCGCCGGTCGCGGGAGCCCCGCCGACGTACCACGGCATGGAGCAAGCCGTGACAAAGGGATCCCCGGCCACGTCTCTGGACGAGCTGCCGCGGCCCCTAGTATCCGCCCTGCCAGGCTTCGGCCTGCGGGTCCTAGCAGGTGTCCTGGAGGCCCTAGCGTCAGGGACCCCCAGCCGACTGCTCTTGGCGGTCCTCCACCTGTGCCTCGCCAAGAAGCTCTTGGCATGGCTGGTGTGCAACAGCCAGCCCGTCATGTTGGAGCCCTACCTCCGGCGGCTGGAGACGGGCGTTGTGCAGGATCGCCGGGTCACCCGCCGAGAGCTCCGGCGCGCCGTCCCCCCGGAACACTTCGCCTACCAGCGGCAATTGTCAGGCCAATCACTAGCCCTGGCCTGCCGTTGGCTGTTGGCCGGCTGGGCTATCCAGCACGGGGAGGTCTGGTCAAACGGCTGGGATGAGGCGAATGCCTTCTGCAATCCCGACCGAGAGGCAGCCGGGGCGTGGGATCATGAGGCCCCCCAGGAGTCTCTGTCACCCTGGTTTCAGTGCTTCTACGACGGGCTCGACGGGTGGGTGGCCTCCCCGTACAGCCTGGTGGGCCCGTACAAGCTGCGCCATGGCGGAGCCCAAGGCGACAGCAAGGGCGTGGGGTATTTCTCCAAGATCTCGGAGAAACGGACGGAGTACCCCCGCCACGCGGTCCGCGAAGGCCTCTACCCCGAGGACCGGCGACTTGGCGCGCCAGACCCAGCGTCCTATGTCCCGCGGCAGCCCGCTGCCCCCCACGGCTCCCCCCCAGCGGTTGCCTTCAGCGACGACCGCCGCCACTTCGCCCTCACGGGGTGGGGCCTGGCCTAGTTGATGGGCATCTGCGCGGTCACGTGCGCGATTGCCTGCGGCTGAGTGCAAGTGGGGAAGCTGAAGGTATACCACCTTGTCCTGTGCAACCGCCGGCTGCACTACGACCGGGGAACTCTGCCCACGACCCTGGGCCCGCTCCCGATGCCGTCCGGGGGCTTCATGCTCACCGGCATACCCCTGGTGATGGACGAGCACCGGTGCCCGCAGATTGCCAAAGCGGAGGCGAGCGTGGCGAAGATCGAGCGCGCGCTCTACCGTCTGCGCCCAGCCTGCGTGCTCGTCCTCCATATCGTCCTCGCGTACGTCATCTTGGCCCTAGACTATGTCTCCGAGGCCATGCCGCCTTGCGCGATGCACCTTCGCCGCACTCAGCGGGCTGTGGACAGGGTCCTAACCAGGGTGCTGCGAGCGCTGCGTAATGTGCCCAAGGCCCTCCTGTGGATGCCCAAGGCCCTCCTGTGGATACCCGTCGCCGCCGGAGGCTTTGGCTTCCCCCACCTGTACAGCCGTATGCGTCTCCGGCACGTTCAGGGGTATCTTAGGGCCATGGATTCGCGCAGCGTGCTCGTTCGCGAAAACGTCTGCGCCCTCCGCCAACCGAACCACTCGAAAGGCTTGGACTGCCTGGACCAGGACCGCCTGCTCCACACCATGGCCGAGACCCACCTGGATGTGCACGTTCTCCCGGCCGCGGCGGCACAGCCTGCGGCCGTGGACACCCAGATGTAAGGGCCGTACGAGTCCGGAGGGGTCCTCTCGGCCGCGGATGGGGCAATGGAGGTCACGCCAAACGGCAACACCCTAGGCTGGGGTGCGATGGTCCCGACACGGGCCGCCAGCCCCTTGGCTCTGAATGGGCGGGCAAGCTAGAAGCGTGGCGCCTCGCCGAGACACTTGGAGTAGGCCCCGCGGCAGTCCAGTACGTGGGGGCAGACCGCACGTCCGCCACCCTCAGCGGTGACGGGGGCGTCCCCTCCCTGTCCGCCTAGGTAGACAGAGTACGAGTCGCCTTTGCCAGAGCCCTGGGGCGCGGCTAGCCTGACCTGTATGTGCCTGCACGGCACAACACCCAATGGTCCGGCCTCCCATCAGGCCTCCAAGCGCACGCCCACGACCTAGCGGCGATGGGTGTGGGCATGGCACGTGAGGGCACATACCCACTTCCGAGCGTACTAGATGGGACGGCCCAGCTATTCTCGTCGCGCCGCCTGGTGACGGAAGTCCCACGGGAGATGGACCGCCTCTACGCCCAGCTGGCAGCCCCATCCGTCACCTTCGTCCAGGGCCTGCCTGGGGATGACCAGGCTCTGCAGGCCTAGGCCCAGCTCCTGAACGAAGGGGAGGTGCACACGGAGGGCCTCCGATTTGCGGCCTGGGTGCGCATGGCGCCCTCGACCCACACCTCGGCGCACGCAGAGTTCCACCGCGCGTACTGCTCGCAGCCCTGTAAAGGGTGGGGGGATCACATGGTCCGCTCCTTCCCGGTGGTGCTCGCGGCGGCCTTGACCGGTTTCAGGGCCCTGTGCGCCCTGCTGCGGTCCCGAAGTTATGCCGTATGCTGGCGCCATTCCCTGGGGGCCACACTCTACGACAAGGCGGGCCGCACCTCGCATTGGAGGCTCGTGCGGGATGAGGACGTGGTCGTACAATCCGAGAGCGCCGCCTGGGACATGGCCTTCACGTGGTCTAGGCTCCTGTGGGCCAAGGCCCTGCAGCCCTGGCCCGCCCGCGAGCGTGCCGCCCTGACGGCGGGATGCCTACGGGCAGTGGCGGACTGGGTGGTGCTGCCACTGCCCGCCCGGTGGTCGCGCCCGACGCGTGTCGGAGGGAGCGGGTGGCCGGTGGGCCTGTCCCATGGCGACCTGAAAATTGCTCTGCGGGGGGGGGGGACATGAACGCCCGCCGAAGGAGGGGGGGGGGTTGGAGAAATGGACGTCCGTGACAGGCTCCTTAACAAGGGGCAGTTTTGTAGGTTTGTTTGAAAATTTGCCGGCGACAATGAGTGTCGTGGGCTGGCATGATACCCCCGCCAATGGTTGAGCGGATAGTAGGCCTTTTTTGTTAGAGGCCGGGGACCGGTAGCCTTGACTTACCATTCTTTTTCAAGTGTATGCACCTCCCAGCAGGGGCAGCCTTATGAGACAGGGGAAAAGAAAAAACTCCTCTCTGCACCCACATTTGCAACGTGCAACAATCTTGCGGTAAGTTGTGAGGACATTTGCCCGTTCCTGGATGATCCCATTGTTGGGAACAACGGGCAATTTCTGTCCTCTGCTGAGGTTAAGCAAAAAAAAAAAGCAACGGAAAAAAAATAGTGTGGAAGCAGTCACCTCCATCTGTTTTGTGCAAGCAACTGTATGCAGAGATTGCAAGCCCTACTGCTGCCCAAATGGCCAACCTCTCAACGCAATGCTTTGGCACACCCTCCAAGGTATCTGAAATTAGTAAGTGGTTTGCCCTGAAGCGCTCTTTGCAGTTTGCAAAAGCAGAGGCCAAGCTTAAGCGGCGCTGTGGGGCTGTCACTCCCTCTGTGTTGAGTGACGTGGAGCGCTTGTTGAGGCAAACACGGGGTCTTTTTGGCATGAATGGGCAGTGTACAGTTGCCAATCTGAAGTTGCTGCTTGGCAACCATGGCTTAACCACTTCAGGTCCAAAGGTTGAATTGGTTCAGCGGGTGCACAATAATATTGCGCGCATTAGGGAGTCTCAAGGCCTACAATCTAAGGAGGCAATTAGTATGCTTGAAGAAGATGGCCCTAATGAGGACGAAGATGTAGAGGATGATCTAATCTGCTTTGTTTGCTTGACAGGTGATGTTTCTGAGGGGAATGATATTGTCATTTGTGATGGGGACCACTCAGAGCCACGTGGGTGCCATCAATTGTGCTGCCAACCCCCAGTGTTTGAGATTCCTGATGGACCCTGGTTGTGCCCTGATTGCTTGCAGGACCACGGTTCTGCACCACCATCACGTGGTACGGATGCAGATTATGTTCCTTCTGTGACTTGCACTGATGCTACCTCCGCTTCTGCTTCTAGTTCCAACTCCTCCAGCAGCTCGGACTCCTCGGACGGCACCTCTGATTCCAGCGATGACTCCAGCTCTGATTCTAGCAGTAGCTCAAGCTCTGATTCTGATGACTCATCAGGGTCGGCTTCTGATTGAGACGCCAATCTCCATGGTGCCTCGGTAAGGCCTGGGTGGGGCGCTGCATGGCAGCCGGAAGTGACCGGGGGTCATCGTACCCTTAAACAAAAGTACCATCCCCTCGCAGACGCGGGCACCCTGCTGCGCTACGCCATGGGCGAGTCCGCGTGCTCGGTGGCAGGGCCGCGCCATGAACTAGTGGGCCGCACAGTCGCCGTGTCTGTGTGGGACCCAGCGGAACGCGGGTGGTGCCCAGACTTGGTCCCCAGCTTCAGTGCCCCGCTGTCCCTATGGGGTACCATCCCAGAGGTGGTCCTAGCCCCGCCCGCAACCAGCCGGGCACTGTTCCCAGGCTTTACCCTCCAGCCGCTCGGGGATGGGCCCCCGCTGGCGTTCGTGGCGGGCGCGGCGCCACCCGGCCTCCTCGCGGCCCTACAGGCCTTCTTCCCCGTGGAGGAGGCGCCCCCGAGGGACCTGCCGGAGGAGGGCGATGATCCCAAGCCCCAGGCTGTCGATCTCGACTTGGGCCTGGAGCTTGACGCTGACGAGGATGACGAGTACCTCCTCAGCTAGCCCCTCCCCCCTCCCTCTGGCCCCCCGCCGGGTCGCAGCCACGGGGGGGGGGGGGGTCAGCTCAGCCCGCGGCCGGGCATTCCTCCCGCCCAGGGCTGGGATCTCCGGTGCGGCGCACAGCCCCGGGGCGACCCAGCCGCTAGGACCCGCAGGGCAGCGCCACTCCGGCGGGCCATGACCTCGCCCCCCCGGGCGGCAGCGCGCCCCTGCACGCCACCCTTCTCTCTCCATAGACCGGCATGCCGCACCCCGACCCGCGGGGCCGGCGGACCTCTGTGGGCCTTGGCCTCGCCCCCAAAGGCAGGAGGGGCGCCCAACGTAAACGGGCGCCCATCGAGCAAAACAGCCTAGCCCACCCTGACCACCCCAACGCAATCGGCTGGCCCAGTCTGAGCGGACACACGGGCGCGCTGTCAGCCCCGCCGCGGGCTGACGGCGGCGCCCACGCGAGTACTTGGCGTGACGTATCCGTATCGCAGCGTTTGACCAGTCCAGTGCCCGCTCTGCCTGCCCGCAACACGTGCCAATGCCCATGCCTCCGAGGACCAAGCACCGGAGGTCGCAGCGACCCGCAGGAGCGGCGGGAGGTGAATGGGGAGGGGGTTCGGGTAGAGGAAGCCGGGAGCAGGACCACAACAGCACGGGAGGCAGCCCGGTCGGCTCCCGACCCCCCCCCCCCCCAAGGGATGCATGTTCGCCAACCTACGGCCCAACGGGCGACTCTGGCCTAGTACAGTGCCGCAGGTAGGAAGGGACCTTGGCCCTCAAACCCGGCCATCGAGCACCCGGCCAGCAAGCACAGAGAACAATGATCTGTTACACAGAACTGAGAGCACAGAGGACCGTGGGGCAGGCGCCGTTGGAGAGAAAAATGCGGTAAAGGAAACCTGACCGGATGTGGCCACAGGGACGCCCTCCCCCCCTTGATATAGGCGGGCGCGGCAGCGGGCCCGGCCCGACGCGGCCTATCGCCAGGCCCAGGGGCACGGCCACCCCGGAGGGATGTTCGGGCAAGGCGCGACCTCAGTCCAGGACCCGGTCATGCCTGCACGGTACCCTCCCCCCCTTCAGGTGGGTACGACGACGCCCTCTCGCTCTGCACAGCAACTACAGCTAGCAACATGACGCAGCGCCACGTCGCGTACCCCCCGTACCGCGCCCTCGGATGGGCCGTCGCGGGCCGCAGCCGGTTTCCCGCAGCTGCCTGCGGACCTGGGAGCAGCGGACGCGCCGCTGGATGGCGCGTAGCGACCCGGCGCCGGCCCTCCGCCTCTGGCTCACCCATGTGAGCCGCGCGATGCCCTCCCACCACCCGCGCACGAGAGGTCCCTCGCGAGCGTCGCCTGCGCGCTCCACGCCCTCGAGGGGCCGGTCCCCCGCCTCCTCTGCCTGGAGGACATCCTCATGGGGTGCTTCCTCCACTGGACGGCCACGGGCGCGCACCCCAGATGGGGGCTGTCAGCCCTGCAGCGCTTTTCCCCAGGGCCTGGCGGTGTCAGGCCCCGCGCTCCACGAGGCCCTCGGCTGGCGGTATGGCGCGGCAGCTCCGCTTTGGCGGTCCCCCCGCCTCCATTGGAGGGAGGGCGTGCAGCCCTCCCTGTTCCCCCCCTTGCTGGGGCCCCTCTGGGACCTAGGTCCCCTCCCCGTCCGCCGCGCCAAAGCCGCCGCCCTGCAGGCCTGGGCCGGCGCTTCCCAGCGCCGGGTACTCCTAGTCAAGCGGTGGGACGACGAGGCGGAGGGCTCCGTGGGCCATTGGGTGGGTGTCACCCACAGCGGCACCGTCAGGTGCCTCCTCCGGGGTGACGGGTCCCGCGCCGCGCCCCCGGATCCGCATGCGGCCGCCGGCGCGGTGCTGGCCTCCATCCTGCGGGTGTACGCCGTGTGGTACGCGGTGACGCCCGCCCCGGGGTCGCCCCAGCCACCCCCGCAGCACCGGTACACCTGCGCGGGGTACGACGCCCACGCTCGGGCGTGGCTCGCGAACCGCGCACTCGTGGAGGCGTGGCGGTAGCGCCGCAGGGTGCAAGTCGTGTTCCACGCGCCGTGACCCAAGTGTGTACGCACCGGGCGGCCGTCCGCCGAGGCCACCGTGGCCCTCCCCCCTTCCCCCTCTCACCCCCCCCTGCCCCGCCCCTCGCCCCTCCCCACCCAACCCGCGGCACGGCGACAGGCCTGCCCCCCCCCCCCCCCGGCCCGCGGGAGCGGCCAGGAGCGCATAACATGTATGGCCAACCGATATGCAGAGTCGTCGGGAAAGCCATCGTGCCCCCCCAAGGCGGCCTGTGAGCCTCAAGATCGGCCCTCAAATCAAATCAAATCAAATCAATTCCTCCAGCCGACCCCCCCCCCCAGGTTTTCACAAATAGCTGGGGGGGTGTCGCATCAGGACCGGTTGTAGTCGCCCCCCCCGTGAGGCATGTCTCACTGTGTGCTGCACATCCTCGATTATCCCTGGTGAGGGAAGCATGGTTTTAGGGAAGCATGGTTTTGGCCTTTGAGGTTGTGAGGGGATTGCCACATGTCGCCGAGTTAGGGGTGAACTTTGAAAGTGGAACTATTGACGTGACATGGACATTGGATCTGGAAAAGTGCTGGTCAATCATATCAAATGCAGTACAGAAATCTGCACATTGTGAGCGAGCATGACACCGTTTCAAGGCAATCATGAACAGGGTAACTGTTGGTTTTCGCCAGAGCAACGTGAAACCGAAGTATTCTTATGGAAACTGGAAAGGTGAATTTGGCAGAAGCCCTCCAAAAATTGCCACCAAGTCGATTGAGGAATGCTCTGTGCGCTACTTTTTTGTTGTCGTGTGTCGCGTTGTATTGCTATGCCTTCTAGTGTGTTGTGCACTGAGTCATCGCAGCTGAAACGTCGGGCATACATGACCTGCTGAGGTGTGGGATAGGACCTCTTTTGCACTACCATGGACAAAATGACGGCGGTTGGATGGTGACTGACCGTTTGGCAAATCGATGGTGGCCAATTGCTCTGTCAGCAGAAGGGATGCTGGACATTTTTGCTTTATACTGTTAAGAACAGGGGGGTAGAGGTAATGCAATGATAGTTGTTTTCTTGGGCTCATCGATACAGATGCAAGGTACTCTGGGGAACATCAGGCGATTGTTTTGGAAGTTAAAGGCACACGGAGGGGCATTGCATTGGCAGAGGTACAGGATTCAACAAGGTCACGCCTCTCGTGTGGCAGCACTGCATCCCATGTCGAAGAAGCGTCGTGTGGGGCAGCCCAAAGTAGAGGAGGAGCTGGACTCAGAGACAATGGAGATCGCCAACCTCTGGGCAAAGATGCAGCGCATGCAGCGCAAGCACGAGGAAGACAAAATGCGGCAGCAGGAAGCCGCCTGCATGGCCGTCATTGCAAAGGTTGATGACCTGATCAAGGGCTGTGATGCGCAGTTGAAGCGAGGACGGGCGGCGGCTGGGGGGCAGTTGGCGCGCTCCGTTGATGCCAAGTACTCGGAATTCGGTACGGTTCGGAAGCGACTGCGGGAAAGCGCGAATTCTTTCAACCGGGAATTGGCGGCAGCGCATAAGAGACTGAAGCAGAACGAGGGACGGCGTACAAGTCTGCGCAGGGAGGCAGAGGCTGGGATGCAGGCTCTTAAGCAGGAGCACGGGCGGCAGTTCAGGCTCTTGCAGACGGCCATCCATGCGGACTTGGACCAGCTGAAGGGCTCGATTGCAGCGATGGACAAGCAGGGGCGGCTGCAGACGCGTAAGTTGCTGACAGCCATGGACAGCGCGGTACATGCTGCAGCAGGGGGTGAGTAGCCTCCAACTAGCACCCTCTCCGAGCGCTGATAGGGCAGCACATGAGAGGAGCATGTAGGAAGGCATGTGTATCTACCAGGATGCAGATGCGGTTTCACATGTACCAAAACATGGCGCACTTTGGGGTAGGGGTTGTATGCATATTCCTATAGAGCTAGTCCTCACCTGGGCATTTCCAAGTTGTGTCTATGCATGAAGTAGCCATGTCTTCACTATGCCACGCTGGTCAGCTTGGTATCTACCGCTCCCCTTTGCAGCTTCGTATCGTTTATTGGTAGCTTTTGGCCTGTACATGTGGAGGTTGGGTGCTTCATGGTTTTGAGGTTGGTTCCAGCGAAGTCACCCCAATAATAGGGGTTGTGCGCTGTACACAAACTCCCCCTATGTGAACCCAGACTTGACCCAGTTTGGCCAAATGATTCCCTTCCTGACCTTCTCATTTGCAATGAGCTTCTGTTTCCGAGATGCGGTACTGCAGGCAACAGAATTTTTCCATGCCCAACTGTATGGGGGCCCGTGAGTGAGGGCCGTTCAATGCTGACACTACTAAGCTGCAGTATCTTGGCCGTTGGCTGGAGGAGTAACTGGGCTTGTAACTGCAGTCACAAGCCCATTGTGCTGCTCGGTGGGCCCGGCCAGCCAACACACATGGGCACTTAAGGCGTGGATACAGCAGCAGCGGCAACGGCACGCCGGCAGAAAGGTACTTGGGCAGTGTTTTTACGTTTTTTCCTCTTCAGGGATGTTTATGCTGGAGCAGCAAGCTATGGACCGGTCAATGGTACTGTCACCTGTGCGCCAGTGCACAGAGCAGCGGGCTCTTGGAAATCGGATAGCTTGATTACAACCCCCTCTCGACCAACATAAAAAAAGGGAGGGGTTTGTGGGGGGGGGTTTCCAACCCGCCCCGCAATTCGGCGGCCGAATTTGGCCGAATTTGCCGAATTGGTCTGCCGAATTGTTGGGTTTCTGAATCTCGCCGATTTGTTTTACCGAATCACTAGGTTTCTGGGACTTTGCCGCCTCGTTTTGCCGACCTGTTGGGGTTTATGGGTTCTGGGTCACCTGAGTTGGGGGCGTCACTTACTTTGGGACACTGCATAATACCTTTTCTTTGTACATTGGTCGTTCAGATTGGCACCATGCAGTGTTTTTACTGTCCACAAAAAGAAGTGTCTTTGGTCCCCTGGGATTCGTTGTCCTCCGCTGATCAAGCTTTGCTTTCCTGGTGACTGGGAAGCATTTCGCCGAAAAATAGGCCCGCCGAATTGTCCCGCCGAATCGTTTAGGATTTCTTCGCCGAATTGGGGGGGTGGTTGGGTTTCGCTGCGCAGGGGTATAAGGGGGGGGGGTGACCTGAGGGCGTCGCACATCAATGTGAGGTTACGGCAAAGCACCCCAAAGAAAGATTGTTAAATCAAGCGCAGGCGCGGACATCGTACCCCCCCCACCTTTTTGGGGGTCATTCGCGTAGCATACCCCAAGGTATGGTGTCCGACGTCTAACCCCTGGTAAAGTCATCATTATAATAATAATAATCCCCCAATGAATATTTTTGATGTTTAGCCCTTCCCCCCCCCGTACCGGGGTAAACCCCCCCCCCTTTTAATATCACGCGCGTGATATTATTTCGGTGCGTGATATTATTTTGGGCGTGATATTATTTTGACCACCCCCTGCCTGTCCACCAGATTTTTGTTGTGATGGTTCCTGACTCTGAAGTTCCATTTCTTGCTGATGTTATTGAGGCCCGGCAGCACAACGAGCTTGTTGTTGAACATGTTTTTGAAGCTGTGACTGATGATGAGGTGTCGGACATTGAGGAGTACTCCACTGGGGATGACGCTGACAGTGATGTTGAAAACGCTGCTGGGCCAGAAGTTCCTCGTGCTGAAGTTCCTGGTGATGAAGTTCCTGATGCTGAAGTTCCTGATGCTGAAGTTCCTGATGATGAAGTACCTGATGCTGAAGGTCCTGAACCTGCTGTTGTTCCTGGTGTTGATGGTGATGCTGATGAAATTGCTCATGCTGCTGCTGATGATGCTGCTGACAATGCTGGTGATGATCCAACTGCAGCTACCAAAAATGAGCGCTTCGTCCAGGCCAAAAAAGATTATCATCGGGGTAAAGGATCGAGGAACACATTGGGAAAGAGACGACGGGTTGACACACACATCAGGGTGAAAAGACGTGCTGTTGCCCTGCTGCGCGAAGGCCAAACTTTCGCCACCATCCAGCGCGCAATCTGGGACATCACTAATGAGCAGTTCTTCCTCGTGAACCAAAGACAATTAAATAACCATTTCTGTGTGGGTCAATTTTGATGAAATACCAGCCACTCTGGCTGGTGTGATGGGCAATGTTCAGACGTTGGAACACGCTAGAACAGCCAATGTGATGGTAAATTTTCAAGAGAGCCATTTCAAACAGATGGGCACTTTGATAGCAATGCTGGGGGTAAAAAAACAAGGGGACCTGTACTGTAATGCAAAACTGAAACCTGCAGTTTTGCTGAAATGCAAGAAGAGCAAGGTTGTACAAAATCCCCACCAGGTGCAGTGTGTAACGAATGCAACGGGCGTCATCAACACACAATACATGCGTGACCACTTCATCCCATACTTGCAAGCACAGCTCCAGAATGTGGGGGGGGGTGCATTATTATTTTGGACTCGGCGCCTGCACACATTTCACAAGCTGTGTTGCAGGCCCTCAGGCACTGTGGTCTGAGGTATGCTGTGATACCAGGTGGCCTAACCATGTTTATTCAATCGATTGACACTGCATTGGCTGCCTTGTATCGTTTCCCCCACCACAGGTTGTATGTTTCTCACATGGAGCATCAGGCCAAGCTAACTGCTGCACAACAGCGAGATTTGTTTGTTGAGTTGTGCTATAGTGGCCTGACTGCAGCCACTGCCAACCTGGATGTGCCTGCAATATTCCGGGATCTTGGTTATATTGATCCCAGCAAAGCAAAGCTTCGAATCCCCTACCAGTTTGCACCCCCAGAAGTTCAGCCCCAGAATGTTGCAGCTGCGAAGCCCAAGCCGAAACCCAAGGCAGGAGCACGCCAGCTATCTATGGCCACTTTTCTCGCACCAAGATAACTATGTGTTTTGGTTGACAATCACATTTCCCACAGTGTTTTGCCTTGCTGTCTGCGATGTGCTCAGGTGGCCAAAGTGCATGCGTGATATTATTTTAGTGGTCCAAAATATTATCATGCATGCGTGATATTATTTCGGTGCGTGATAATAAAGGGGGGGGGGGTTTACCCCTTGTTTGGTGTGTGTGGGGGGGGGGCAACTTCTTTGAGTATTGCGGCCGCTGTATGTGGATGTGGACCAGGGACAACTTTTTTCTTGTACATGCACCCCCTAACCCATGGTGGGGGTCCCAGATCCAAACTCTGGGTAACCCCTGGTCGGGCCCCCTATGGGCCCTTGCCTGTGAGGACTGCGCCGTTTTGACGCTGGATGGGCTGTTTCGTGGCACCTGAAAATCACCTCGCAGAGGTTGTTAGATCAAAGCCATGCAGGCCTGCATACTGGGGAAAACGCCACATATCCCCCCTTTCTGGGCCTATTCACGTACCCTACCTGAAGCCTTTGAATGGTTTGGTTAGCCCCTTGTAAAATCATTATGTTGTCCAAAAAATGCATCCCCCAATGAGTATTTGGTTTGGAGCCCCTCCAACCCCCCCCCCCCCACCCCACATGAAACTCACTTTTTTGAGGTGTGGGTGGGGGTGTCAAAAATGTCGACAACACGACCCCTCCTTTTTGGGTCAAAAGTGATGAATTTCCCCCCCATGATTTTGAGCCAAAAAAGTGTTATCAGGCCTTAACGCCCTAGGGTTTGTGTGAAGTGGATTGGGGCGAGCACTCATGCAGTTTATGCAGTTTTTTGTTATTTTTGCTATATCGGTTTTTTACGGCGACCTTAGTGACCCCGTGGCACCCACTCTAAGGGTTACAAGTGAGGATGTTGTGACAGCATATGCCTACCAGGATAGAAAAGGACGCTTTTTGCCGTCTCTAGCCTTGCCTAGGGCGGATCAAGGCCCATGTGAAAGACCCAAAGTCACCGTTTCCACCAATAATGGGTTACGTGTGTGCATGGGCCGGTGCAGAACCTATTTATGCAGTTTTCATCCTGGGCAGCTCAAAAATTGAAGTTTCTGAAACACCTTTTTATTTGATATTGTGACCATTCACAATGACCACCCAAGCTACGTAAAGCATGTTTTAGCCCATATTTATGTGTTTTTTTTTACGGGGTTTGGGTGCGGGAAAGGGGGGGGGGTCCCAATGGATTGGTACACCGCCTGCTGATGCAGTTTTTGACCTTGAGCAGCTCAAAAATGGAAGTTTCTGAAATCTTTTTTCATATTATGACCACTCGCAATGACTATGCGAGCTATGTAAAGCATCTTTTAGGCCGTATTTTTTTTTGGCGTGTGCATTGCTCGGGGTATGCTTGCGAAGTGGTATTGCTGAAGGCAATTGCATTTTTTTCTCAAAATATGACTCTCTGCCGACCCTTTCTGTGGCTGCTGAGATGGGGTTGGGTGATGGTTTGGTGACAATATGGGTACTTGAGCACCCATGGGGACGCACGAAGTGGCTGCTAGGCCCATGTAGCCCCAGCCATGCCCCCCCCCCCCCGAAGAAAAAGCCCCAAAATTGCTGTTTCTTTGGCTATTTAGTTGCACGTATTTTTTTTCAAAACTTCAACATTTTCCGAAACTCTTTTGTCACCCTTAGGATGAGTTTGGGTGATGGTTTCGTGACAATACGGATACTTGAGCACGCATGGGGGTCCACACCGTGGCCGCTAGGCCCATTTCGCCCGAGGCATGGCCCCCCCGAAAGCCCCAAGATTGCTGTTCTTCAAGATGTCTAGATCATATGGTGACAATACACGTACTTGAGCACCCATGGGGGCCCACGTATTGACCGCTAGACGGGCTTGCAAAATTCCCGGTCATGGGTCTCCATATTTGAGGGTTTTTGGGCTATTTGGGGGCACGTGAAGATTTTCGAAAGCTCGATTGTTCTCTCTATTTGAGGTGTCTGCCGAAGGTAATACTTTCCCTAGCCTTTGAGGGCATACCCCGGGCTTTTGAAAGAATCCTTATCAGAGATTGAAGAATGCCTCACCATGGGCATTATTGAGAGAAAAAGGGGGTCTACTTACAGTGCATTCGCACATCGGGGCCGGGCGCTCCCGCTCGTCAGATGGAAGTTGTCTTTTACTGTGCCTTGTCAGGAGGGAAGCATAGCTAGGGACACCAGCCAAACCTCTTCATGATATCTGGTTTCTCAAGAAACCTTCCGTGGTGCGCCACAACCCCAACCCCTCCATCCGGGCGCACCAGGATGCCGTCCAAACAAGTTCTGACTAACACATTTTCAGACAACAAGTTGCGGAGTGTGCAAGTGCCCCCTGTGTCGAAAACTGCCATTTTCGGATACCGAATTGAGCATGAAGCAGGGGAGGCAAGTCACAATGGGACAGGAACTATTGAAGGTGATGTGCATTGAGTACGCAGTCGATTAGAGGAACCTAGATGAAGGTTTTGAACAACGGTGGCAAAAAAAACATTTTCGCGAATATTGTTGTTGTTAAGCAAGCGTGTGCAATGATGGCCATCCCTGTTGCACAGCTATTGGGACATCAAATGATTGCAAAGTGGTGTTCAATGAAGTGATTCCCACATTGTGGTGCCGCGCTTTAGTCAATTTTAAAGTGAAAATGACTGGTTTATGAGACGTTTATCAAAATGATCGTGCCGACCATACACAATCATCTTCATAGCAAGCCGTTTTTCTTCCATGGTGATTTCCAATGCAACACTACGAACCTAACCGCAATGGCATGCGTTCCAATGGAACATGCCGATAGCGGCGTGGAATGTGGAAAATGTGCTTGACCGCTGACCCATGGGTCTCTCACTCGAACATGGCTCTGTAGTGCTATTGCGGGTGCGTAGGGGGTTGGGGTGCCCATAACCCCGGATCTTAACCTTGAGCCTCGCTTCAGGTACAAAGGCGACGTTAAATATGCTCTTGTCCAGCCCAATATCTAGCGGGTCCCAGTCCAGGGCGCCTTTGACGCCGTACTTGATTTGATTCATGTGCAACCATCCTCAGAACAACTGAAGGGGCCGGCGAGCTGGGTCCCCCCCCCACCACCACCGCCACGCCCCCATGTTGCTAGGAATAGCATGCAACGGCATGCCCGTCATTCCTTCTTGCCCTCCACCCGTTGGGGTGCAACATTCGGGGCAGCTCCACGGCAGGTGGTCTGTTGTATTGACGCGCATGCATGTACTGCCTCATCTACAACGTTGTATCTCTCTGGAACTACGTCATCTTTAGCACATGTAGCCGGTTGCTCCTGCCACCCATCCATGCACAAAGCGTCTACTTTGCGTCATCACATGAGGCCCAACCACACCCTAACACCCCCTGCCCCACACCGTGGACAATCAAGTTGACACATGGCCTGTGGTTGGTGGTAGCCAGCACCGGTTTTTTGTCCCTTCTTTGCCCACAAACACTTTTTTGCCTCTCTCATTTGCAAGGGGCGGGCTTGCGTCTTTGGCTGATCGGCCATGCTCACGCCACCTCCAACATAACCCCCCCCCCCGTAGAGCTAATTTTGAGCGAGACACTCTGCGTAGAGTGTTGTGGCAGAAGCTAAGAGAGAGCTCGCACCAAAAATGTTTTCTTTCGACCGAATGGTGTTTTTTGTGGGACCTTGGAAACGGTGCGTCACACCAATTTTGTTTTTAAGCTCTTCACCCTGTTTGCTATCATCGTACTCAAGGGCTTTAGACTGGTATGAGGAGAGACTAGGTTGTTGTGTGACCTGCAGACTCTGTTGGTCAAGGAGTCTTTGCTCTCACTCAAGGCACCATTGGATTCGGCTATGTGGGCGCTAGCACGAGGGGCATGGGTTCTTAGATGGGAAGGTTTTTCTCGGGCGGCAGGCATATTGATGTTCTACTTTGCCACTACATGGTGCATGTTGTTGCAGTGACAAACGCTTTTCACTATCACTGTCACGACCTTTGTCCAACAAGCCTAACTGTCCTCATACATTTGAGTCCGATTCATAGCAATGAAGCATTTCTTGCAGCCCCAGGTGGGCCCAGATAGTGGTTGCTGACTTTCGTGCCATCACTATGTGCTTGCTACCTTTGTCGCAAAGCGAGCATTCGTGTCAGCTTGATCATTCTCTTTCACTCTCACATGGGAAAGAAAGCCGGTGCAACGAAATGCTATGCGTTAGCAACAACCAGTGTGATCACGGACTAAAAGGCAACATGCGCTAGGGTTTGATTCTGGAAGCATTCTGGAAGCATCAGGGCATGAAAGATTCCATAAGCAGTAAGTAGTGTTGTTGCGATTCGAAGGCAAGATTCTGACCTAATGGTGGGTACGACCGCATGCTTACTCAAAGGAGTGTCCACGTGCGATAGCCAAACAGCAAAGGAAAACATGGTTTGTGTTTTTCCGCCGTCCATGGTGCATAGGCACAATGTAGAAGTTGCCTTGATTTGATTGTATGGTGGGGTATACAATAGCTTGGTTTCCGGTGCTGCACCTCACCATCTCAACCACTGCTATGTGCAACGATCACCACAATCAAGTGACACTTCCCTGACATGAACCACAATTAACGCCCACCGAGGCACAATGCTGCTCATTGCGCAGGATGTGGGGGCGGCTCCCATCATGAAAGGTCTACCCTCATGTCATTCAACTTAGGCTATTATTGTGTCGAGGATTGCGGATCTACGCTTCTGCATCCCTATCGCGACATGGATACGACACGATTCTGTGCCGCTGTGTAGATGCCAGCAACGTATTATTCCGTGTTCCTGCACATTCCTATGGTTGCTGCGATGACGAACTATGAGGAGTGGTATTCAATTGTCATTCCTGGTTGGTCTACACAATCCCTACGACCCACCCGTTATAGATTTGAAACTGCGTGCTCATCGAATCTGACGGTACCTATTCATTTTTCTTGGCCACCACAATGGGAAGGGAGCCGCCAGGTCTAGTTACTTTGTATGGGTGTGTCTCTGTATATTGAATGTGGTTTGCTTTGTGTTGTTGTGTGCTTTTGGGAAGTTGTCTTTTCGATCGTTCATTTTAAGGCAAGCGACCCACAATGCTGCATGTTATCAGAGCCAAAGCAGTGTGCAATGAACACTTTGGGCCACCATTCCTAAGTCCGCTAGATTGTTTTGTCTTTGCCTCCGTAAAATTGTGCTCCAAAGCGCATGCCCATGTGTAAGGATCTTAGAGTCATTGGCACTTCAATATGCCATCACACCTCAAGTGTACAGAAATTTTTTTTTGCAAGAGCACTATGCTAATGAATGGTGCAAAACAAACCAACCTGTTGCACCCTATCAGTTAGAATTTTTGCATCAAGTGCATGCTAAAGCCACCAAAAAGAGGGCCGGGCATAATACCATTGCAAAATCTCAGTGACACAAGGAGCAGCAGAGATCTAAATTCTTCTCTGGTGCGCGAGTGCGACAGAGAGTGACGATTTATATCTTTTTGACAAAAGGCGAATCTTGGCTTTTGGCTGCTTTTTGATATTTTCGAACTGCAGACTTGATTTCGGAACCGTTGTTTTACCTTGCCTGAAAAAAACCCCGCTTGCAGTAAATCTGTTGGAAATTTACTGGGAGCCAAGGTCAATAGGCGAAAAGCCGAACAATTTGTACACCGCAATTAGGAGGGCGTTGCAGGTAGATGAGTTATGGAAAAGGGCGGGTGTGGGCCTTAGCGTAAGGCTGGTTTAGGGGGGGTAGGAAACCGAGGTTGTACCTCATAGCGTAGCTCAGAGAACGAGTTTAGCGAAACTGACTCAAAATGTCACTCTTGTGCTTAAGATGGCCGGGGGAGGTGAACGGCATTGCGGCAGAGGAAGCATCAGAGCCTAGGGTGGCACACTGAGTGTAAGGGGTAGTATCTAGGTATTCTTTACTACTCACGTGTGGCGTTGAGGTCTACCCCTCTTTTTAGTTGGCCTGACATGCAGGTGTCATCATCTTCGAAATCATCTGTATCCAATCGGCGAGGGGAAGGGGCTTCTACGTCAACATGTACTTCTCTATCCAAGTCGTGCGCCTTCAAATTGGAGTGAGTGAGGACCGCTACAGCAAAACGCAGCGTGGCACTGCCCGCTAGGCGGCGTTCCATGAACTGGTGGGTGTTGTTTTCGGCGCTAGCAGAGGTGAATGAAAATTTTTTGTATGAAGGCACCATAAGAAAAGGTAGCTGACCTGTCATGTTTATAGCGAGTTAGGACGGGGTGGGCTTTAGAGAAGGATTTGTGGGCGTCTATGGGACCAAACTCAGCAGCAACACGGAGCACCTAGGACACCGAATTACTCGGGAGAAAGGACACAGTGATGTAAGATGGCTGGATTGCTTTCATCTGAGCATAGGAACTTACACACTCTTCAAAGCAGGCAAAGATGACTTGAAAGTTGCTCAATGGGTCAAGCTCCCTACCAAGGCTAAAAAGGGTGAGTTGAACCTTTACTAGGCCAAGCAAATCAAAATTTGAAGACACACCAACAGTTTGAAATGTGTGGATACTTGGCAGCACATGAGGGTTGTATACTTGACCTGTAGAGAGTGCACCTTTGGAAATTTTTTTGCACGCAAGCAGGATTGTGGGTGACGATCACACACCTGGGACCGATACTAGAGCAAATGAGTCCCCAAATCATGTTAACAGAGAACAGTAATTCTTGGTTACGATACAACTCATGACGGTCAATATAGACCTCAAAAAGTGGATTATCATTGGGTGGGACGTGGGCGGGTCGGGGCACATAGTCCTTGGTAATTGATGGATGGGTCATGGCACCAAGGCCGGGGAACGTACGTCGGCAGCACAACCCTTTATGAGTGGCATGAAATCTTGGGATGTCTTAACCAATCCCTTTTACTCGTTGGGGTCACCACTCTCAACCAGAATGTTGACGCGGATTTGAAAAAGGGTTGGTTCGGACCGGACAAGGTTTCTAAGCAAAGAAGCTAGCTTTAAGCTAACCATGTAAAGCTCAATGGATTTAGTGCCTATTGTGAGAAAGCAAAATTCTAGTAAGAACATTGGTTTTTCAGGACGAAACATGGCGCTACACCATTCCTTTGATATCTTTTACACAAGAATGGCTCAGGACCAATTTTATTCACCCAAGGCTTTAAATGTAGGAGACCAATTGGCGGTCCAGCGAGTTGACCATGTGCGGGCCTTGGGTAAAGTGCCTGCGCGATACAGAACAGAAACATAGGTGAGAACTCTTTTTTTCGTGAAGAACGTAAGGTGCAGGGGGTGCTCTTCACATAGCTTTTGCGGCTTAGAAAAGCAGCCCTATCCTCGAATGGGAAAAGTTTGGCACGAAAAAGAGAATGGACATCAAAATTAGGACTGCCCAATCAAAATTTGTTTGTTTTACAATGAAAAAGGATTTGAGGTGCAAGTAGGTGGGGAAAAAAGTCGCCAGATAAGTATATATCAATAGGTGGAATGGTTTGGAAAAAAATTTGCAACGGGGCTTGGGTTTTGGAGTCAAAATATTCAAGTCGGTCACAATTGAATATGTCAATGTATGAATAGCCAGATTCACCGAGGATTGAGAAATCTTCATTCGTGACTAAGAAATGATTTCTTTGGAGGTACGGGTTCGGGAATGAACATCCTCTTTGTGTTGTTTTCAGGACAAAGTTCAACCGTCTATTACTTTGGCATTGAATTTGCCATCTAGAGTGTCAAAAATAAGAAGAAAGAATACCACATTGGCTCAATCCGCAGCTTTATTAAAAAAAAGTGGTGGCTTGGATGCCACAACATCTGGTCTATGTGAGGCTGGGAGTCCCTTGGGGGAACTTCTCCTTTTTGTGGCACCCTAGGTTTCGGAGAAAAGGTGCCGAACCGCGAGAAGAGATTTTTCCTTTACAAAGTGCTTCCGGCATTGTGGTCTCGGAGTTGGTAGCACGGAATTCGGGAAGACGGAAAGGTTGCATGTGTTGGGCGGACTTCCAATCTAGCGTGGAAGACAAACCCAAAGTCTAGAGGCATGCATGCTGTGAGCGATCTCTGAGAAGTATTGGCCTCTTGGGAAGTAGGGCAGATCAGATAGATACATTGGATAAAGCTAAGGCTCTCCACTAGAGCGCCCTCAATTTGCTACTAGTGTTTGCCATTGCTACCGTATGCACCCCTCCACATCGCGCTGCCAAACCAATTTTACGGGCCCCGCCAAAGGCGGCCACACACCACACGCTGGCATGACAAGAAACCGGTTTCGACTGCCCCCCCCATGCACGCCTCGGCACTGCTTACTCACTTATGATGAGTTGGCTATCAGCTCCTTGAACGTTGGAGGCGTCGAGCTCATTGCCAATAGGCTGTGTAGCCTCCTCTCACTCCTCTATCCTCAGCCCTACACCATATCACTACAGGAATACCGCCATAGCTCTAGCCTTCCCGCGTGCGACCACGCCAAATCTACCCACGTCCTTCGTCACTCTATATAGACACAGTTGTGGCGTGGTGGTTGAGGCAATGCGGCAAGAAAAATTCATAATGACGCAAGTTTGGCTGGATCGGTCTCTGCTCCGCCACGTCCCCGGTTGCTTGGCTGAACTTAGGCATGTTTCCTTGGTGCCTTGCTTTGCTTCCCGGTTTGCTTCTTTCTGGGGTCTTTCTCACCGCCTCAAAAAAGACAACCCAGTCTTGAAAATCCTGCACACCCTTGGGCAGTCACACGAGCAAGCTGCAACAAGTGGATCAGGCTCACTTGGGTGTGTTGGAGGTACTCAGTGGCGGATGTACATGGCGATGATGGGGAAGGAAACGGAGGCAATCAATAGAAGAAAAGCAACAAAGGTAGGGGACCCTATGTGACAAAAGAATCACAGTAGGTCACCAAGCACACATGGCCGGGGAGGTCAGGATTGGGATGTTGGGTGGAGGAAGGTTGCTTGAGTCCCTGAACCCATTCCCACTCTGACCCTCAAGCCGATTCAACGGGTGGTTACACCCAAATCTGGGTGCAGAAATGGCACAAGTAGGCAAAATTGGGACAATTCCCATGGGTGGCCCGGGGAGCCACGGTTGAGCCTATGGCTCATGGGATAGGAGGCACGACCTGAGACTCATACCTAAGTGCAAGACTTGGAATTCGGCCAAGGCGTATAGGCTACGCTTACTGCATAGCAACACTTCAATCAGTGTCCACAAGAGGACACCAAAAAACATCGTGTTCGGAAAATTGTTCTTGAGGCCATTTACAATTCGAACATGGTACTTGGGTTCTGTCAAGAAAAACATAGAGGTGCTGATATCAAACGGCTTCGCCTTAGTGGTCCTTTGGAAAAGACTGTTAGCAGGAGCCACATGCTCTACATCCGCTAAAAAGGTAGGCCATACCCTGGTAAAATCAGTGGCTATTCGACACACTCCAAAAACACCCAGTGTTAAGGTGGTAATAGTTTTTCGGTAGGCGCTTTTTGAAAGCATTAGTTACCCTGCAGCCTGTGTGTGCATAGTCTCCAATGCAAATATGTTCACTTCGAAGAAATGCCCCCCACTGAATTTTGTTTACCGTGTCCTCTACCGGAACCAACCTAGAGGCATCGGGGCAGCCCCACCAACATTTTCCCCCTCCGTTCGTCACCATCATTAGTTTGACATCCCCGGTCAGTTTACATTCAAACTTTTTGGTTCGTTTTTTCACATGGAATGTACAACCTACTTGTAGGTGGATGATTTGGGCACTTAGGCCCGCATCCTCATGTAAGGCATGCAGCCATGCGGCGTCATCGGCGCTGTCCATGCACGCCCACATCACTCATTTATGGAGGTCCCGTGCAGCAAAAAACCTTGAGGCCCAGCATTTTGCAAAGACATCTATCCTGGTGACCAATGTGTGCCACAATGCCGTTGCATTGGGGCATATTAAAATCCAAATCTTCTCAATTTGCACTTGAAGCTCCCCTGGGGTCTCGGCTATCTTGAGCTATGTGAAAACGAGGTGTTTGAGTGTTGTTGTCGCTGCGCACCGCCGCTCGATCATGTTGGGGCCATTGATAGCGTTGGTTGTTGCCGAGTACGGTGTTCCCCTTGTGCGTGCTTCCGCAAGATCACCACGCGTGCATTCGCGCGGGAGGGCCAACATCTGCCGTATTGATAACCTCAATCTCCCACCGGTGGCCCACAGGTACTTCAGGGGTGCGATGTGGCCCATGCGCCGGAGGACTTTGTTGACGGCGTTGTACCCGCAGGTGGGGGGTTGTTGTGGCCTGGAGGGGGGGTCCTTCCGTGTGTCAGGGCCTGCCTGTGGGTGATGGGGATGGCCCGGGTCGAGGGTGCGGCCGCCGTGGATGGCCAACGCCGCTTGATCCACTGGGGCAGGCAGAGCATGGCCAGCCCCAGGTGGTAGCCCGCCCGACCCGAGTTGATTTGGGGCAGGGCCCGGGCCGGGGCTTGGTCTCCCGGTTGGAGGACGCCCCTGAGGACCCTGTCTTGGGTGGTGGGTTCTCCCAGCGCCCCCGGGGGTGTGGTCCCTGGGGAGAGCATGGTGTCGGCCCGCCTGAGGACCCATGGGCCATGTGGTTGTGGGCCGGGGAATGCCGCGGCGGAGACTACACAATAGTGCCCGGGTACGAGGATTGTACACCAGACCTCGGGCGGGGGCCGGTCGCTATTTGTCGGTGGGGGGGGGGGAGGTCGTCGTCGGGGTTGTGGTGGCCGGTGGCGCAGAGGGCAGTGTCACGGTCGGGTGCGGTGGCATGTTCCAATTGTTCCGGGTGGTTCGGGTCTGCCGGGTGGTGGTTCTCCGCTAGGGGTTTGTCGAAAGCGCGTGGTTCCTTCGTGGCTGACGGGGGTGTCGGTGTGGTGTGTCAGGGCCTGGCCCCACTCGATGGAGGGGATCCAGATGCGCTGGTCTTGCATGTGCTAGCCAGCCCTCCAGACGAAGAGGTCCACGATCGCCTCGTGGCACTACACGAGGGTCCTCATCGTTGTGGTGCTTGGCAACTGGGATGTACAATCCCCCACCACCCTAAACGACAACTACTAATTGTGGGCCCTTTGCGTGAGCGCACTAGGGCCTAATGGAAACACCGGCCCCTTCGCATGAGCGCACTGGGGCGTCATTCAAATCTTGACCTCTGTGCATGGGCACACTGGGGCCCAAATAAGTTACTGGCCCGTGCGCATGAGTTTACTCGGCCCTCATTGAACTCAAACGGGCCAATTGGGACCGCTGGAACCCCCGGTGGAACCCCTTACTCGAACCCCTTTATGCCCTGGAACCCTTTGCTAGAACCCCTGCTAGTACCCCTTCCAGCGCTGGAACCCCTTGCTAGAACCCCCTTCCAAAGCACCCTTCCAGCGCTGGAACCCCTTCCAGCACCCCTTCCAGCACCCCCTTCCACCTCTGGGACCCCCCCCCCTTGTTTTGCCTTGCTCTTGCATTGACACCCCCCCCCCCCAAGGTACAGGCATAGGCATAGTGAAGCGGTCAAAGCGGTCTAATGGTCATAAATGTGCAATGTATCAATGTACTACCGCGAACCTCGCGCCCCATGGCGCTACCTCTTCACTTGATTCCAAAATCACAGAGAATACAATAGTATAGCAGAAATTTGGGCCAATGAATGCATGCAAGCGTATAGGGCTGAAGTCTCGGTGGTGTCCGCAAGGGGTATACTATGTGAAGCCTCCCACTCGTGACACCACCTTAGGCACGTCGTGCACAGCGCGACTAATGTCCTACGCGAGGTAACGCGCACCCACGGGCAAAAACCAAAAAAGGTGTCTCTTTGTTCAAGGTGGCACACTGCCATCAGCACAATTGCACACCATCACGTACATGCACATGTGGGTCACTCGAGGGAATGGCCAACCAACAAGACGCAACTCCTAGGTGTTATCTCAGGTTCCAACAGGTCTCATCCAACAGGTCGCATCCCCAGGTCCCAAAAGCTCGCATCTCCAGCGCCTACGCCTCCTTGTAATTGCCCGCCATCACTGCCAGCAGCTGCTTTGCCTCCTGCTTTGCTTCGGCGGTCTTGGTGTTGCTCTCCACCAGCTGCTTTTTGATACTTTCGTTCTGTACTTCCAACTCCTTGACCCGTTTCCGCTCATTGTCCAACCAGGCCTCGGCGTTCGCCCGTCCTGTGCGCTCCGTCTCAAGGTGCTTTGTTAGCCGGCCAATCAATGTCTCTGCCTTGCTCTTGGAGGCGTCAGATGTCGCCTTTGCCACCTCCGAGGGGACGCAATCTCTCAGGGTCACACTCATCTGCTGCGACAGGGCGACCTTGCACCGTTGTACCACCTCGTCATCCATAGCCCGAATGTCAACCACTTCTTGGGACTGCTCGGATTGCTGGGACTTGGAGTGCAATAATTGTTGTGACATCGCTGCGCGGGTGGTTTGGGCCTTGTCCTTGCGCTGGGCTTTGTCCTTAGCCTTCTCCTTTGGCTCGTCTTTGGCTTGGTCCTTGCCTTCGTCTTTGTCTTTGGGGCTCTCCTTCGGCTGATCCTTGTCCTCCTCATCTTCGTCGGCTCCTTGCACCTTAATCGCAGCGCCCCTTGTGTGCCCCCGGTCGCCAACGTAGCTGCCTCTGTCCTCCTTCACCCATGCAATGAACGCCTTCATGGCGGACTCTGGAACCTCATCTCCTCCAACGCCTTGCAGCTTCGCAGACCATACCACACACTCCACCCGTCCTCCTCATGGTACATCTGGTACGACCAAGATCGGTGCAGCCCTTTCCCGACACCACACATGAACTCACCTCGCTTCTTGCCTTGTGCACCCTCCATCCGGACCAGAAACGTGCGCGCCACCTTCACGCCGCTTGTTGTCGCCACATTGAGCTCCAAAGCCTTGTACCACGGGGTTTGCCCAAACTGGAACATCGCTTTGTCACGGCCCCCGGCTTTGCTCCTACACTCACTGGCGAAGTCACGACGTCGCGGGCGTGCCACGCGACCGACATTGTATCCACCACAGATGCTGCAGCACTGGCACTATCCCCTCTTGCCTGCAGCTCAGCCACCGACTCGTCCCGCTGCACCAGTTGAGGCCACACGGCAACAGTTGCCTGAAAGAACAAGCAGTGCACGTAGTACAACATCTGCTGCAACCCCTGCTGGAACCCCTTTCTGCACTGGAACCCTCTGCCGGAACCCTGCTGGAACCCCCCTTCCAGCGCTGGAACCCCCTTCTAGCGGACCCTCCCAACGCCGGAACCCCTTCTTGCGCCTTCCTAGCACCCTTCCAGCACACCCTTCCAGCGCCAGAACCCCTGCTAGCACCCCTTCTAGCGCCCTTCCAGCACCCCCCCCCTCCAGGCGCAAATTTTGCCTAAGGCTTCAACCCCATTGCACTCCATGCACATACCTGTTAGCAAGGGCACCAATACTCCTTCGGGCGCTCCGGGTCGGCCACTAGAAGCTCCGATTTGACCAGGACAGGCGTGTCAACGACCCACGGTTGCCTGCCACGTCCCATCGCAGGATTTGGGTGAAAGGGGGGTCCACGTTGTCCTCCACCACTGCCATCCCACCCACCTCGCCTTCGCGCACCACCATCAGGCTGCTTGGGTGCGTGGCAATGACAGGGAACTTGCTTGGGTTTGGGGCTCACGGCTCCTCCTCCTCGTGGACAAATCGGCCCAGGGGACAATCTTTGGGGGCGCAAGGCTGGGCAAATGCGTTGGTCACCGGGCCCGCTGAAATCTTTGCCGCCAGTGGCCCTCGGGCGATTAGTGGTGTACATTACCGTTTGATCGAAGGGCATCATCAACACAGGCGCAAACCCGCACAGATCCTCCTCCACAATCTTCTGCGTCCCCACATTGACTTCCCCTGCTCCCTCGGTATCGATCTGCGCATGCGCGTTGTCCACAGCAAGCACATCCTCCCCAAAAACCCGCTGACAGTCTGCGCACAGTTGACCCACATGTACAGCACAAATGGGACTGTCGTCACAAGCCCAACACTTCGGCGGTGGGTCGGCCTTCACCTAACGGTTGCACCTGGCTGCTGTACAGTGCACGGCTTTCGGCGACGGCGGCGACGGCTGTTGCGCGGGGGCTGTAGCCTAGGATGGCGGAATGGTCGGCAATGTTGTCTGGTAGTGGACGCGGCGTGTCGCAATGGCGGCAAAAGCGATGATAGGGGTTCATCCAGCCGGCGCTTCTCTCGGGACAGCCCCACCACGGTGAATGACGTAACTGCTCAAGATCCACAGGTCGCCTGCCAGCATACTCATCGAGACCTCCTGCCACAGGTAGGGAACACCAGAGCTAGAACCGTACACAAAGATGTTCTTGCGGCGGTCCATGGGGCAGTCTAGATTCATAGGCATGAAGCACGAGAAGGTGTGCTCCACCCCAACGTTGTGCAACTCCAGCGGTAGATCCCAATACCATAGTTGTGGCCGATCGGACATTGCCCACACTTACCCAACCTTCACCAAGAACAGACCCGTGTACTTTGTGGACAGGCCTTGCAGAACCCTTTGCGCCCTAAGTACGACGTGAGGTAGCTGAAGACCTTCGTCTTGACCCCCACTGCTCGTCGGAATCACCGCGTACACCGCATCCCTGTCCCCTGGATCGGGTGGCCGGTTTGGGCTTGGCCATGCCACGTTGAAGATGCCGCCCCACCTCTGCCCCACGGTGTCCGCCTCTATCTTCATGTTCGCCAGCATCTCGCCATCCTTCGCCAAGAACTCCTCATTGAACACGTGCCACTCTGATCCAGCTGCGACAGGTCATGGTCCCTTTCCCGGAAGACGTCAGCCTGCTTCACCGGTTCGCTTGTCCCAATGAGCGGCAGGGCGTGGCACATGGTGATGGGCAAGACCGAGTCCTTGCCCTCCATCAGCACCGGCGTAGTCAACCCCATGAGCCCCGGCTTCCAGCGGTACGGGGAGTTGCTCGTGAGGGAGTAGTTGGGGAGGGACATGGCGGGCTTGCTGTCCACCACGTTGCGGAGGGTGTCGAGCTGGGTGTGGTTGAAGGGGTACTTGTCCTTCCCGGCCTTCTCGGTGGTGGGCTTGTGGGCAGCGAAGAGGAGCGTGGTGCCCTCCATCCCCACATGACGCCGTTGTGTGTTGTTCATGGTGGGGTTCGCCCGTCCGGTGCAGGCTTGCACAACATCATCCATATAGTCGGCGTGTACCCGGAGTTGCAGGATCGGCACGTGGGGGTTGTCCTCGAGGTTCCCATGTAGCCAAGCAGTGAGGGCGCACGGCTGCTTGTCGTTGTTGAAGAGGGTGCGGGTGAGGCGGATGCGGGCAATGGTGGTGCCCGGGGGAATCACCACCTTGGTGTAGGGGTGGGTGGTGAGGTTGGTGCAGCCCAAACCATCGGGGCCAGCATAGCCCCGAGTGCCCACGGCAGCCCGGGCAGCCCTTGTCTAGTCGACCAAGGGGGCCAACAAAGCCATCTAGGGTGAAATGCAAGGGAACAATGGTGAAACAAGGGCGGCGGACCCCTTGCTGGAACCCCTTGCTGGAACCCTCTGCTTGAACCTTGCTGGAATGCACTTTCTGCGCCGGAACCCCTGCCGGAACCCCTACTGGAACCCACCTTTCTGCGTTGGAACCCCTGCTGGAACCCACCTTTGTGCGCTTTTGGTCATTTTCGGGAATTCAAAATAGCGTGTGGCCCTTCACAACATAGGCTTGCTTTGCACTTAGGACACTCATAGAAACTCGTACAGTGCCTCTTAGGCATTGTAAACGCGTGCACATCGTGGTTCTAGTGGTAGCCAAAAGTGGGGGGGGTTTCTGCGCACACCTTTTAGCGGCACATTCCACACCCGGGTTCAGATTCTAGTTCCCACTCAAGCTGTGATTCAGACTACAGCCGATGGCCATAGAATAGGGACGACAGTGTTTTGTGCTAGCGGATAGTGACCAACCGTGCCAGGATTTCAACCCCCCCCCCCCCCCACAGGCCCCTCCTTCTCTGGTGCTGGTGCTGATGGTGTATGGCATACAACGCACAGATTCATCTCAGCCTTTCTAGAGTTGCAGTCTTGTGCCGTTTATCACATGTGCTAAAAGCAGGCGTGTTCACAAATCTAATGACCTCATCCTGCACAGACATGGCATTTGACACTTCATCCTTACACCTACTACTGGTGTCGGCTACGCGCCAGCTACTATTTTTTCACGAACCCATGGCAGGTTGACCCTCCTGTGGCTTCCTCCCCTTTGCTGTTTTTTTCTCCCACATATGTGGAATGCCACTCTCCAGCGCCGTAACCCTGCTCGTGTTTTTACTTCCTCCTCAGTCCTCTCCTCTGTGACGTCCCTACGCAGGGCGCTAGTAAGGGCGTTCCATGTGGTTTCCGCCCTTCCGCGTTTGCCGCTCGGGTCCGTGTTGTGTTCTTTCTTGTGGGGAGGGGGGGAAGGGTTGGCGGTCCGGCCCCCGTTCCACCCTCCCTGCTCCTTGTCGTTGTTTGCGGTTCGTCGTTGGTGGGCGGCGGCGTGCGTCGCGGTTCGGGGCCCGTTTTGCAGGCCACCGGTTTGCCCGGGACCCGGGCGGGTGGGTGTCGTTGGGCCTGCCCCTCGCTGGGGGAGCGCGTCTCCTCGGCAGGAGCCGGGCACCTATGACTTTCTGCGCCAGAAAAAATACTGGAAAAATTGGAAAAAATTTTGACTAAGCTTTTTTGTAATTTTTTTGAAAAGTAATTGTGACCTAAAATCCGCAAAAACTGCAAATGTGTCATTGTAGCCAACCTAAATCACATGAAATGAAGTCCCTCTGCCCTTTTGCCGAGCATATCAGAAAAGTTTAACGTTGTTTTAAGACGCCGCAAGAAAAGTTTACCGTTGCTTCTTGCAAAGACTAACCCACAACACTGTGCAAAAAAAAGTAGCCGTTTGCTCCCTATCCGATGTCAATGCTGCCGAAAGAACCCTACTATTTGGTGGGCAACACAAAAAAATTGCTTGCAGCAGCCACCCTACGAATCCATTGATGTTGCCAAGCGGCATCAGAGTTCAGACTTGATTGTACAATAGCGCACCAAGTGGCACTGGTAGCGCATGTGACATGTGGGATGACCCTCCATTTTGGAGCACATTTCACAAACATGCCATTCATAAAAAACCAATAAGACAGGCGCTCCTGCACTGGTGTTCACGCACTGTGTGCGCACAGCCAATTAGTCAGATAGCTTTTCGGAGACCACCTTGAATACCACCGACCACTGGAGAAGCACACTTTTGCAGACATTTCACACAGCAGACATGCAGCGCGGGCACAGTGCTTAGAACCAAGGTTCAGAGCTGTGGAGTGGTACAACGATTCCACAGTGGCTGTGGCTGTGGATCTGACACGTAAGGATTGACTGAGTCTGAAACTAGGTAATGCAGTTTGGGACTGCCACGCTTGTAGGCCTCCCAGTGTGCATCAGGCTTAAAAAAAAAGCGGTGTGAAGATTGTAGGCTGAGTTTAATTAGGGGGTTGTACGTCATTCACCATCAACAACAAAGAAGGAGGGGGGGGGGAATTCAAGCGCGGTTGGTCACTATTTGGTGAAAGGTAGAGAACACTGCGTGCCCTATTCAACTTGACGGGCAGTGATCCCAGAAGCACGAAAGCGGACTGAGGACGAAGTAAAAACACAAGTAGGGTTACGGCACGCTGGGCAGTGGCATTCCACACTTGTGGGGCAAAAAATAGGAAAGAGGAGGGAGCCACATGAGGGCCAACGTGCGATGGGTTGATGAAAAAATAGTAACTGGCGCGTAGCCTACACCACTGGTACCGGTAGGGAGGTATTGTCAAATGCCATGTCTGTGGAGGATGAGGTCATTCTATCTGTGGACATGCCTGCTTGTGGTAAACAGCACGAGACTGCAACTTCGGAAAGTCTGAGATGAACCAGTGGATTGTATGTCATACACCATCAGCACCAGAGAAGCAGGGGGGCGGGATGCAGGCACGGTTGGTCACTATTCGCTTAATGGCAGAGAACACTGCTGGCCCTGTTCCACTTGAGGGGGGGTTGTGGCTGACAGGTGCGGGCGTAAATGAAAACGGGGAGGGGGCGCGAGTACCGTGGGAGCGAGAGCGCACGGGCACGGAAAGGACATGCGGCGCGATCCGACAGGACTATTGGACCGAGACCGCGGAACACACAGAAAACATGGAATTGCTTACCGGTTGAGGTCAAGGGGCACCCGGACGAAACAACCCGTCACACACATCGCGAGGGCCGCGAGGAAGAAACGGCGAGAGGGGGGGGGGGATAGTGGGCACCGGCCCCGCCCCCGGCATGGCGTGAGTGCCGAGCACACACCAACCAGGCACTGCTCCCACCAATGCATGAGTGGGGCGCAGCACCGCGCACCAACCCTGTGGCTACGCAGCCTCGGCGCCAGCCCCGAGGTCCCATGGCGACAAGCCATTAGCACGCGCCCCGCATCTCCGGCACCGTGGGTGACCACACATTAGGGGGACGCCACAATGGGGAAGCGCCTGACATTAATTTGCTAGAGGCACGTCGACCGAGGAGTGGTAGAAGGGGAAGCCAGGGAGGGACACGGCTTCGAGTCCACTAGACCCGGTGGACCCGCCACCAGGCGGGAGGTGTGTCTTAAAGGGCCCCCCACTAGGTCCCGGGGAACGCATATTACCTGGCCCGACCAGGTAGCCCCCTCGGAGACCGAAAGGCATCTAGTACCCGAACGATCAAACCTCAACCTCAAACCTCAACCCCCCCTTTCCATATATAATTTGTATTGGATCCAAAGCGGGTCGGTGCACCGGCACCACGCGTCAAGGAGAGACACGGGAATGTGACGTTATGCCATCAATAATCATCATTTTTGCATGTTTTGGGCTTGAAACTCAATATGTTTTTCAGCTTTTTCGTGATCTAACTCAGTATCATGATTGGGACGACCCGTCTGCACCTCACGCTTCGCACGGCGGACCTGGAGGTCGTGCACCTCGGTACCCTGAGCGGTGACGGTGGCACCGCGTTGTACCTCCAGGGGACCGTGGTAGGTGCTGCGGCGCTCCCGTACCGTAGGAGCTGGGGAGGATACGCCTTCCGCCTGGTCATGGCCGAGGCTGTGCTGCCATGGCTCTGGGCGTTTTTTGGCTCTCGGTGGTTAGTCGCGGGAGACCGGGAAAGGATCTCCGATGCGTTGTGCCGGTGGGTGGAGGTGCAGTTTCTCGCGGAGCGGATGATGCACGTTCCACCACCGCCCAGTGTGCCACCTGTCCGGCCGGCTGCCCATGTGGTCGCTGTGGCGAAGGCGTCCTGAAGTTGGCGCCGAACCCCCCCCCCCCCCCAAAGAGGGGCCTCAGCGTACCATATGGTAGCTACTCGAACATCCATGTGGTACAGAAGCACTTCAGGGGGCAAGTGGCCACGGGGCAGCATTGGAAGGGGCACGTGAACGTCTGCCCCTGGTCCAAGCTAGAGGGGGCGCTCCACTGTCCATGGTGGGCCTGCCGCCACCTGAGGCCCAACCACCTCAACTTGAGGGACCTCATCCACCACTTGGCAAAGGACCATCGGTCAGACCCATCCCATCGTGAGCCTACAGAGGCCATGATCACGGGCGTCATGCCTCGCGGATTGATGGGGCCCTTTGCAACGGCCCAAGCGTGGCATTTGACGGTCACGCAGCCTTCGGGAGTGCAATCCTCAGGAGCGCAGGAGGCCTCTTTGTCGGCAGCATTTAGCAGTGCTCGCGGCTCGGTGGTGGTGTTGTCGACGGTAGGAAAAGGCAGTGACCCAGGTGCGGCCCGCAGTGGTACGGCGCGGGCTTCCTCAGCACCAAGCGGAGCGCATCCGGTAGCGGCCTCCTGGAGAGGCGCGCGTCAAGGCTCGGCGTAAGGTCGTGCCAAGGGAGCCTCACAAGCGCTGCCTGGTGCAGGCGATGTTGGCCCCCCTCCTCCTAGCGGACAAGGCCCGGCCGATGATCCAAAGCCGGCGGCGATACAGTGATGGGATCCTGCCTCTAACATCAGGACCGCGGTGTGTTGGAACGTCCAAGGCGCAATGCGGGGTGACAACGTGCCCACGGCCCCGGTGATGCTCGATAGCGAGGCGTTTGTGGCAGGCATTCTGAAGGCCGAAGGTGCCATCCTTGGTCTCTTCCAGGACACTGGCCTTCAAGACCCCCAAGGCATGGTACACATGGAGAATCAGTGGTGCCACCATGGGTATCATGCGTTCCTGGGAGTCCACCCCACGGCGGCGCCAGCGGCCGCTGTGCGTCGTGGTCTCTTGTCAGCCCTTTGGGCGGACGTGTTCGCTGCGGAGGAAGTTCGGGACGTCGTGCACATTGTACCGGGCACAGCCATGGCCCTCGATGTGGTTACCGCCGGTGGGACACTCACGGTCATCAATGTCCACGGTCCAGGGAGCGGCGGCGACTTCTGGGCGTCGAAGGCATCTTTTTGGGCTGACGCGGCCGTGTATGCAGCGGCAAAGAGCGTGGGAGGCACGAGGCCGGAACTCATCGGCGGGGGACTTCAACATATGGTTGGAGTCCCCGGGGCACCGCACCAAGAAGATGGTCGTGGCATTGTTGGAGCAGTGTGGGTTTCTGAGGGCGGGATACTCGGCAGAGGAAGACCATCACCCAACACGTGAAGGGCATAAGTTGGACGCCTACTTGCTCAATGCACCGCTGGTCCCGTGGGCAATGCGTGGACGCCCGTACCTGGTGCCGTGGAGACCTCCCACGGTGCTAGGGTGAGACCATGGCCCAGTGCATCCCAATGGCCGTGGCTGCCAAGGAAAGGATCACACGCTTGGCCTACTCGCATGCCCAGGGCACACTACACGCAATACGTTTAGACTCACCGGGAGTCGGGGAGGCGGCAGCGGCTGTGCTGCAGACGGCTTGTGATGACCCGGCTTTTAGGGGGTGGCTCTCGTTGGACCAGGAGACTGCCACCCTGCACACGCCGGAGGTTCAAGCAGCCTTCGACCTGCTCTATGGCTCCCTTGATGAAGTGTCGCGGATCGCGGGGGTGCGCATGCCCTCAAGCATGGATCCCCAATACCCATATGGGTAAGCGGATACCGAGGCGTCCCTCGCACAGGTCCTCAGGGATCATGAGGCCCTCTCATGGCGTGCCCCCGAGCTATGGAGACGACACGCATGGGAGGCACGCCTCGCCTCCAGGGATGCCGCCTCCCTCTTGCAGCATCTCAGGCGAGTAGACCCTGAACTGTCCCCCGCCACCATGGAGGATCCAAGAAGCTCTAGATCAAGAGCTTCAGCAGCTTGACTTGTGGGTGGGAGAGCTCAGGGGCGTCCCTGGGTGCAACCGGCGCAGGTCCACCAAGGACTACTGGCGGTGTTCCTGGCATAGCGCAAGTGGCAACTCGGTCAGGAGGAGAATCACGTCCTGGTCTTTGATGTCTCCAAGGCCTTCGACACCGCCCTGCAAGGGGCCCTGGATCTCCTGCTGCGGCACGTTCGGGTTCTCGAGGAGCTCATCAAGCTCTTCCATACACTCACTTGTGGCTCCACGGTCCGCATTGTCACCGCGCAGCCCCCCCCCCTCCCGAGCACCCGCCTCCACCGTGGCCTGTGGCAGGGTGGCGGTGCACTCTCCTCCTCCTAGAGCCCCTCTTGCGAAGCCTTGTCCGCAGAGCCCAAGGGGATGCCCGCCACGCAGTGCCGCCCCTGGTACAGGCGTATTGCGACGACCTGCTGCTGATAACACACACGCTGCCACAATTTTTGGAGTACACCGAGGCGATTTCGAAGTACTCCGTGGCCATCGGCATGTCCCTCAATGTTCGCAAGTGTGCGTACGCCACTACTGCACGCATCTCCTAGATCATGCCCTAGGTACACGCTAGAAGACCCACTTCCGTTCTACCCTAGATGGCGCTAGAAGACTATCACGAAAAAAATGATTGTTACCCCGACCCATGGGCATAGGGGGTTAGGCGTATGCAGGGTGCAATTTGGAACCGTGGTACCGTGCTAGGGGGTCCATACCTTAGTCTTTAAAAAAACACATTGTTGACCTGAAATTCAACGACAAAAATAAAACCGTTCTAGCGCCGTTCACGCGTCGGTCTAGCGAGCGCCGCTGGAAGGTAGCTCGAACTTCTAGCCTAGAACAAAACTAGAACAAAGATGTTCACGCAGGTTTCACATGTAAGGGATAGAAAAGTGGGGCTGGGGGGGATAATAAACATACATGCATAAAAATCAACAGCCTTGACGCATGCATAGGCACATATGGTCCCACACACACACACACACACACATGGACACACACACACACACACACACACTTTGGCATAGGCATATGCACAACTCAACACAGATCATAATGTGTCAAGGGTGGGGAGGGGGGGTTTGAGGCGGAACACAAACACTGCACAAACACCCCCTCGGACTATCACCCCCCCCCCTTCATGTTGCGCTGTGGGTCCTGGGGCTAACCTGCCTGTTGGGCCTAGGGTGAGGGAGAGTATCTGTTTCCTTTTTGCAAGTGTTGCCTGACGCTCGTGGTTGAAATCATCAAGCGGTTCATTCATTTGGAGGAGGTGGAGAATTCGAGTTGGTAGTGTTTGTGCTTGAAGGGGGCCTTGTGGTCAACATCATTGGTCCGTTTTTGTTTCATCACAGCCACGGCCACGGCCACGGTCACCATCATCACGAGTGCCTTCACCATGGGCCCGCTGGCACACCACTGCGGGCCGCATAGGCACCAAAGACCATCGGGCACACACACGCTACACCCACGGCCATACGCAAGGTGGAGGTGGAGGAACCAGCAGATCTAGCTCGCCCCTCTGTCAACCGTGCACCCCCGTGCACCCCTTGTGGTCACGATCGCTGCGAGGCTGAAGACCGATGTGAACCTGCTTTGAGGAACGAGCTTGACCTCTTGGTGGACCAGGGTGGAAGCTTGGAGCTTGCCGCTTCCACAAGCTTGCCCATGGAACGCGAGTGGTGCTGTTGACGACGCCAGAGATTCAATGAGCACAAGCGACGCAAGTGATGAGACCAGCTACCGGAACTCCAGCGACACCAACCCGGCCATGCTAATGTATGCTCGCAGCCCCCGGTCACACGAAGTGGTAGCATGAGCCGTGCGGTGGCTGTGAGATTCCCATGCCGTACCCTCGTGAAGCCCCTAGATCCCAACACGAGAGCGCAACCAGTGGGTTGAACATGCACGCAGTATTTCTGCACGTTCTTGGGGATGGTGTGTGCCTGTGTGTGTGTGTGTGGGGGGGGGGGGGGGGCAGCACTTAGGGGAGGGGCTGCAGCGTCTTTTCCTCCTCGTGACAGCAAGGCGCCTAATGCGGTGTCCGAACATACCTTTACCTTGACACAGCACCTGAGGGCTAAGCACTGACAGTCCTGGTTGCAGCGCAAGGGGAGGCGGGGTTGATCATCTGGATGAGATGCCCAAATCTCATCCCACCCCAAAAAGCACCAAGGCTGTATGGGTTCTCTGGGATTGGTACAGTGACTGCACCACGAACAGTGCTGGGTCAAACGACAGCGGCGGTGAAATGGCCAGCGCCGCCTTGAGTGTAGGTGAATTGTCGGTAAAACGACAGTGCACTATCGTTTTACGGGTGTGCACGCAACAGTATATTGTACTCAAGGAGGGGTCAGAGCTGACCCAACCAGCCTATGCAATATTCCATAGCCCGATCGGGTGAACTCAAGGCACCATTCAACACCGCAAAGGCCTGCCCAAACTACCAACCGCTCGCTCATGACGAAAAGCGCCCCGACATGATGTTTCTTGTGCATGAGAGGGTCCACATATACTGCAATCTGATGGCCCACCGATCGCCCCATGCCATATCTCTCCGCGCCCAGCTCCCGGGCGTGCCTGAATTTACCTTCGTGAACCAGCATGGACCGTTCGCCTTACGGGAAAGAGAGGCCTTAGATGCCTGGATTGCTTCCGTTCCCAACGTGGGCATTCTTGGAGGGGACTTCAATGACGGAATCTGGCACGCAAGTCCATGTCGCCGGAGGATATGGCACGACTAGCTCGACACCGGGCGCCTTGTTGACCTGTAATACCAAACGGTACCTCAGCCACAGGGCCCGAGCCACCCCCGAGGGGGCAAACGCTTGGACGCGCTCCTCTTGTCGCAAACAACATGGAATGCCCTCACGCCGGTGGCCTACCAAGCGACCATGTTCCCGTCGGCAAGGGATCACGCAGGGGTTGAAATCCACACCACGGTCGTGCTCCCTGAGCCGCAGTCTCCAGATCCAGAAGTCATCAGCATCCGAGACTTGACGGGTAGAGAGCTGAAGCGTTTCGGTGCACATATGGGAAGGTGGTACCGAGGCGTTCCGAAAAACATGACCGTGGAGATTGTCAGTAGTATGGTGCTGAAAGAGATCGCGTGGTATGTCGCTGCACACAAGAAGCCCAACGGACGACCGGACCAGACTCACCAGGATTTGCAGACCCGTCTCGCCCACAACCCTTGTGACCACGCCGCGCTGAAACAATGGGGGGGACACATGCAACGGAAGCGACACACGGAGGTGATGAAGAAACTACGCCGCCTCCGCAAATCCGTGATTCGGAGCACGGGGACGTTCTTTGCGGACCTCGCCACGTGGCTTCTGAGGCCGGCCCGCGTCTCGTCCATGTCCCCTACTCTGGCATGGGCGACCAAAAGGTTGCCCGATTTTGCGGGGGACGCGCATTGGGACCCTGAGAAGGCCTTCTAGGTTTTGCCCAGTCTCCGCGTGCCCGACACACCCGTGAGTCAGACTCCGCCAACGTGGCGCGAGTTCAAGGACGCGGCCAATCAGCCCAAGAAAAAGGCGATGGGAATGGACGCAGTTCCGCCGCACACAATACAGTGGCTGCCTGAGAACGTGCAATGGATCCTATACAGGAGAATCTGTGAGGTGTGGAACAAGGGATAGATGCCGACAGAATGGATTGACACCTGCATATTGCTGTTGTACAAGAAGGGCGACCCCAGGGATGCGAGCAACTACCGACTCATAGCAGTGTCCACCTGCATGTACCAAATTACCACGAAGTTGATCCTGCGGCGCATCAAGACACCCCTCACCGAAGTGCTGTCTGAACCCCAAGCAGGAGGGCGAGGGGACATACCACACTATCCCAAGGTATGAAACTATGGTCGTCAGCGCTGAGCATGCCGGGAACACCGGATGTGGTACTGCTGGATATCGCCAAGGCGTATCCAAGCACCCCCCACCCACTGCTGTGGGCTGCAATGCAGCAGGTGGGGGTACAGGATCGCTACATCTCCATGATGCAATACACATACCAAGAGACGCGGTGCTGCTATCGGGTGGATGGAGAAAAACACTCATACGACCAAAGGAGAGGGGTGAAACAGGGGGGCCCCCTCTCCCCCCTACTCTTTTGTGTGGTGTACGAGATGTTTCATGGAACGCTAGCGGTAGAAATCCCCCCCGTACACTTCTACACGTACATGGATGATGTGGCCTTCGTCTCGCCGGACTGGTCCACTACGATGGCCGTGCTTTGGAGGGTCACGGACTTGGGAAACGCGCTGGGCTTCCACGTGCAAAAGGGGAAAACAGAGGTGTACTGCTGGTCGGCAACCTACAAGGCCGATCAGTCACTGTGGGACGGGCCGGTTAATACTGTTAGACCCCCCATCCTCAGCTACATGGGACACATCATTGCACAGTTGCACACCCACAGTGGGCACACAAGGCGCGGTCCGACTACCTGGACTTGATTACGTCGGACCTAGCACAATATGCGCACATTCCCATCGATGGCTGGGAACGAAAACAGGTGGTCAACTCCATCTTGATGCCCAGGTGGCTTCACCGGGCGGTGCTCATCCCCTCAGACAAGTGGTACAAAGAAGTAGACGACTTGTGTTCGGTGTTTGTCCGCCAGCCTAAAGGCATGGTCCCGGCACGAAATACTAAACAACTCAGTGCCCCGGTATCTTGCGGAGGCATGGGGCTGCACCACATGTATTTGGCCTACCGGCGGCGATTCATCACAACTATGCCGCAGACCATACACCACCATCACCAAGCATTTCGGGTATCTCTCAACGCATCAGTTGAACGTACCTAGACGCCTTTTCTTGCGTACGTAACCTTGTTGAACTCAATGGGAGCAATCTCGGGCATATCACCGGAGCACCCCTGTTGCCGTCCCGGGCGGCCGAGCCTTATCGACAGCGAGGACACGGAGGACGGTCGGATGATCCACAATCGAATGGCCCCCGTCGGCCGAGAGGACATAGCGCACCGGTACGGCCTTGCCAAACCTTGGTGGCATGTCCTCGAAGGAGGGCAGGTCCCGGCAGGCTACCAACCTACTGCGGTAGGGGGCTGTGAAGTGTACACCATCGGCGGCGAGCCACAGGGGACGACGTGGTATGCGGATGGAAGCAGGAAGGGCAATCCGGCAATTTTGGGGGGCGCCACGGCCGACTGCTGAGCAGGATTCGGGCTCCACTGCGGTCCTGTGCAGGTGAGAGGGGTGCGGGGTCCTCAAACCCCGTACCGGGCGGAGCTCATGGGCATGTATGTAGCCTCCTGCCTCGCACAAGCTGGTGATGAGGTAGTATTGGACAACCAAGCCGCAACGGATTGTGCGACAACCGCGCCACACTGCGAAGTCTGTGACGTGGACGTCCGCCAGCCATTAGCACATGAGCTCCATGACAATTCACTGATGCCTAGGTGGGTACAAGGCCACCGGGAAGAACGCCAGCCGCGGACCATTCAGGATGCTCGAGACATACGGGGCAATAACCTGTCCGACTCGCTGGCGCGCATGGGCAGCGAGCTCCCACTGACACCATACACACCAGATGCGCCGCACGGCATAGGCGTGGGGGGCACGGAGGCACCCACACCAGCAAAAAAGTGGATTATTGGGGTGCGCGCGCACGCCACACCTGAGGAGGTCCACTACGCAACATGGCTACCCCTGAAGGTGGAGCGCCGCAGGCTGTGGCTTCAGTGGGTGTGGGGGAACGTGTGGTGCAAAGGGTGCACGCCACCATGGAAGAAGTCGACCCCATCTTGTGCCGTGTGTGGGTCCACACACCAAGGAGCGGCACAGACATGGCTTGTGCAGCGTGGGACATGGAGGACGCTGTTCCTGGAAGAGTGGGCGAAAACCTGGGGACCTTGGGAGTCTATGGCTTGGCAGTGGCTCTCGACAGCAACGCCAAACGACCTTGCCCGTGTCGCGAAGTTCCACATTCCCCTCTCGCTTGTGCGTTCAATCCCGCAAGACCACATGCCGGATTTTCGGTACAGGGTGGCAGTACACCAGTACGAGTGCATGCAGCTGGCAGGTGAGCTGCGCCACAACCCACCCATGCCGCAGGACCCGGTAGAGGAGCGACGCTCCTCATCGGGCGGCACGGCCATTTGGTACATGGCCTTCCGCTGCAGGGCCTAGTGCCTGCCCCCTACCCAGGAACGCCTTGTGCGACAGTGCCACTACAACCCCCGAAAACGCCCTGCGGCTAGCGGGCACCAAAGGCGGGCAAAACCCAAAAGACACCGCAGGCTGGAAACCAAACGCACGGTGGCGAAAATCCTGCGTCAACCGTACACTGTCCCAAGGGCATGTATGGTAATCAGAGCTCTACCGGTGCTGACACGGGACTTGCTCACTGGTGCGGAGACTTTCCTCGACGTAGGCATGCACTTGACGCCGTCTGTGACCCCCGTAAAACAGTGGTGTCCGGTTACGGGGGCAACCTACGTGGCGGCCAGCAATCAGCTGCAGACGGCCCAGTCACTTATCAGGGGAACTGTTAGGGGAATCCTGGCGCAACGACAGGTCACCGTCAGAGTGGCAGTGACGTGGGCCGCCCACGTGGACACCTGTGTTAGGGTGCCTGCCGTGTCCGCCCAACTTACACGGTTCTGGGTCCACCACAGTGTGCGGCTGACGATCTACGCGGTGCACCGTGCGCGTCAGCGTGTCCTGTTCGGCACTTTGTCAAGCCTGCGCCGCCTAGCCACACGGGCCCCGCGGCACATGGTTGTTTTGGAGCTGGCACTGCGCTCTGCGCTCGCCCACACAGCCACAGCTGCCCGGCCCAACATTTGTCACCAACAGCTGTCCTATCAGAAGTTCCGCACATGGGCTGCTATGGTGACCCATAAACCGGGGGACAGAGACAAGTGGCTGACCACGGCCATGTGCGGTGCCTTGCAACTTGCCCGCACCCGCCAATATAGGTCCGTGCGAATATGGCGGCAAGAGTCACTGGACGAGGTGCGGACCTGCATGAGCAGGTGGCTGATGGACCACCAAGCCTGGCTAGCGGAAATTGCATGGCGGTGGTACCTTGTTCGGGACAAGAAAAAGAGGCCCGCAAGTGCGGTTGACCTGTCGCGGGGTTGGTGTTTCAAGAGGTGTAGGGCGCACCACTCCGACACCCTGGACTACATCCAACTTACTGGGGACCCTGATCCGACAGACCCGTGTGACATTCAGCTCACTAGATCTCCCACCGCACGTGACCTGTAGTCCGACAAATAGCACACTGACAACGCCACACCTAGCACAATGAACTGGGCTGACACTGCCCGTGGCAGAGCACACGTGCACACCACTGTCTGACGACTTGTGGGATAACTTGTCGCCACAGGCGTCCTTGATGGACGTACGTAACCTGCACGAAGCCTATGGTTATAGTTACTGCGGCTAGACTGATGCTAGGCAACTTGCCTATGAGTGCCTCTCCTTTGTTCATAGCGAGACTTTGAACTTTGAACTTATGTGGTGCCGGAAGTTAAAAAAAAAGTATTAGTAGCTAAGCAAGTGTCCATTGCTTGACAGCCTATGGGCCCTTGCAGATGAGCACTTAGCCGTTTTCAGGCTGGCATGTGTTTGCTAAAAATCACCATGTAGAGGTTGTTAGATCAAAACCACGGAGGCTTGCATATATGGGAAAACACCCCCCCCCTCCCCCTTTTGCGGCCTATTCGCATACCCTATCCCGACGGGTTGAATTGTTGGTTTAACGCCCTTATTTTGTCCAATAAACGCATGCCCAATGTTTTGACGGGAACCCCTCAAACCCTGCCCCCCCCCAATTGAAACCCACCATTTTCAACAAAAGGGTCAAGAACACAACACGGTCACGTTGAGCTAAACAATTTAGGGGATTGCGTGGCCTTGATGGACAGTCACAAAGCGACAAGCATGCTCCCTCTCCCTCCCTCCCTCCCTCCCTCCCTTCCTCTCTCTCTCTCTCTCTCTCTCTCTCCCTCTCTCTCTCTCTGGCTTTTTTGCATTTGAAAAGTGGCTGCGCCGTGGACACATTGACACATTGACAGGTAGGTGTGTTGGCTAGTTGGCTGTCGGTTTTTTGCGTTGCTTGGTGGGTTGTTGGTTGGTTGGTTCGTGGGCTGCTGAGTTTGGCTGGCTGGCTGGTTGGTTGTTTGGCTGGTTGATGTGTCGGTAGGGGTTGTTGATTAGTTGGGTGTGTGCACATGTGCTGTAGCATGCTGTGTGGTTTGTGGTCTGTGGTCTGTGGTTTGTGGTTGGTTGTCTATGGTTGTTGGTCTATTGTCTGTGGTTTGTGGCTGGTGGTCTGTGGTTGGTGGTCTGTGGTAGGTGGTTGCCGGTCAGTGGTCCGTGGTTGCTAGTCTGTGGTTGGTGGTCTGTGGTGTTGGGTGGCCTCTATGCCGCATGTTGTGTGGTGTTGCTGCATCGTGTGTGTGTTTGGGAGCAGGTATGTACAGCCACTGCAAGGGTCCTAGGGGGTGCTGCAAACATTTCATTGTGCCGTTCTAGCGGCGTTCTAGCGAGGCGTTTTAGCGACGTTCTAGCGAAGCAGTGGTTGACGCACTGCTTTGCTAGAACGTCGCTAGGACGCCCGCTACAACGGCACAATGAAATGTTTGCAGCACCTCCCAAGACCCTCGCAGTGGCTGCACATACATGCTCACAGACGCACGATGCAGCAACACCACACAGCATGCAGCACAGTGCCCAGCCTACATGCAACATGCTACAGCACGTGTGTACACACCCAACTAACCAACAAACCCTACCCACACATCAACTACCCAACCAACCAACCAGGCAGCCAGCCAAACTCAGCACCCCATGAACCAACCTACAACCCAAAAATCAACCACCAACAAACCAACAAGGCAGGTTGCAATGCACACATGGGGGGGTGATCCATAACCAGGGAGGAGGGGGGACAAAGCACACCACAACTACTCTCACACAGCCAGTTGGGGGGCATAGTCCCAAGGGGGCAGGGCGTGGCAAGGGAGGAGGGATGGTGGGAAGGGGTAACCTGACAACACCACAGGCACACACATCAAGGAGGAGGGAAGGAGTAACACACCTACCTGTCAGTGCGTGTCCACGGCGCAGCCACTTTGCAAATGCACTTTAAAAAAAAAGCCACACCTTCAAAAAGGAAACAGATACCCTCCCTCACCTCAGGCCCAACTGGCAGGTTAGCCCCAACACCCACACCGTATCATGCGAAGGGGGGAGGGGTTATAGCCCGATACTCAGGGGGTGTTTGGGCGGTGTTTGTGTGTGACATCTTACCCCCCTCACCACCCTCGACATACACTGAGTCACGGGCGTGTCTTCGTCATTAGGGCCATATGAGCATGTTGTGTGGCATTACAGCCTCCCTCACCTAGGTGTACACATTTCGAACTTTTGTCATTGGTCTTCACCAAAGCTGTTATTTTTGCTATAGAGCAATGATTCTATGTCTTTTCAAGGGTGACACACAAGGTTTCCAAGTACATTGGTGCCCTGTGGCCGCCCCTAGTGCTTCTTTTTAGTGTTGTTTCTTTGTACAAATGCTATGTACGTCCAAACGTGCCTTCCACTCGGGTCATGCATTTTGGTCATTCATGTTCCTTTTTGTTTAGATCACCGTGCCCGCGAAAAACAGACCGAGGTCAAGAAAGTGACGAGCCACGTTGTTGATTTGGCGGGTGCTCTAAGCCTTCAACACGGGAATCATATTGGGGAGCTCTTGGCGGAATGGGCCAACCTCCCCCCCCCCCCCCCAAACGCTCAGTGCCAATTTGTTACTTGCCCAAGGACCTGTCCAATTTAGTGGTGCGGTCTGGCAAAGGGCTTAAATTGGTGGATATCCGGGTCCTGTGCCGCGACTCCATGGTGGTGACTGTGGCCCAGCTCACGCATCATCGCTTGGCTGTGATCAAGGGTGAGCTACGGGCCCTACTTGACAACCTGCACACACAGTGTGGGGTGCGCGGGCAGTTTATGGTTCCTTCGACGACGTTTGCATCGAATGCGGGAGACGCGTGGGTCGACTGTGTGCTCAGGGCGATGGGAACGCTGGGGGTCGGTCTCCTCATGCCGTCCTCGGTGTAGTCGTGCGTGCACGCCCAAGTGCACGCGCAAGTGCAATGGGCCGGACGGCGGCGGGCAACCCGTTCCTACACCTTCAAGGGTAGGGACGGTTGTGTGCTGTCTGGGCCCCTGCACGGAGCCGCGGTGCGGTCCGTGACGGATTCTGCGAATGACCTCTTGCACACGAGTCTTCCCTGCCATGAGCCTAGGCACTGGGCCGTACAGCTTCAGAAAAGTCACGAAGACCTTCTGCACCTCCCAAATACGGGGGTCGGGCCCACTATGCTGGACCACGTGTGGTTAACGGGCCTCCGGGCGGTATTCTAGTCCGGACTGCCCGGTCCAGAGACCCATCGCCTACTTCACCTAGTGCGGCACAAAAAGGCCACCAAGCGCACGAAGCAGTCCGCTGCGGGCGATGCATATGTGGTAGGCGAATACGGGGACGACGACTGGAATCCGGAAAGCCCAGGGCTGCACCGTTGGTACGGCATCATGGTATCTACTGAGCCTTGAGCACAATATAGATGCCATGTTGCAAAATATTTGGCCATTTCGTTTGGCTATGTTTTGTGAGGATATTTGTAGAGGGGCATCAACCGCTTTCTTAAACATGGGCATAATGAGCACAACAATCCCGGGGGGGGGGGGGGTTTCGGGGGGATGGGGTGGATGAGGTGTCAGGGCGTAAGTGGTCGGCCATCCACAGGGAGGCTAGTGTGCAAGCACAATGTATGACGAGGCTTTTTCCTATTTTGATGTGTCTTGGGTTGTGCATGGGGGGCCACGGTCGCAAGTTGCATGCTCGGGTAGGGATGCCATGGAGGTGAGGAGGGGCCCGAGCCACATGCAGGCTTCCCTTTCTTACGTCACTTTACATGTGTGCGGCCTTCGGGGACCATATAGCTTCCAATGCCAACTCAAATGACAATGTTACACATGTGTAAGTGCCATGTCTTTTCCCAACCCCTTTACGACCTGTATATTGCTCTGATATATCTGATATATATAGTGATGATCACGGAGCCACATGCATGCTGGGCCACAAAGGACATGTGTCGCAAAAACTTCTCAAACACTCACTTCTTTGCACCGTAATGTGTGTTATTCCTATTACTCTTGCAAGGAGCCGCACAAGCATTTTGGCCGCTTTGCGACACAAATAGGGCAAATAGCGGGACCATTGCGCCAAGAGGAAGAGAGGAGGGTCCGTTTGACATTGGTACTGCAATAGGAAGGGCTGTTGTGGTAGGGCATGGTGGCCGGTTACACTCTGCACCTCCGTGAAATGACCGATCACCTACAAGAATGCCCGAGGGACGTAAAGTCAAGCGCCGCTGGACCACATGCCAACTAGGCGGCTGCCGCAAGTGAGTGATGGTCAGACATGCCATGGGGGATGGTGGATGATGCGACTAGGGGTACTCCGAGCAAGCACAACACCGGCCCCCGTTGTAGGCGGTTACTATTTCGCCACCTCGCCATCGCCCCCTGCCCTCCATGCATAGGCCCCCACATGTGTGCCTAGGGGGGCTAGACAAGTTAGCGATAAGTTAGCGCTTGGGTTACCCCATCACTCACTCATTTTCCCATCACGGCCCCAATAGTGGCAACCAACCATGGAATTGGCAGCGCCTGCATCTGGAGTTGCACCGTAGCCGGTGCCGCAACACCAATCACCACGCCGTAAACGCGAATATATTGACCGTCGGGGGCTCACTTGGGGTGCGACACCACAACAGCCGACAAAATTTGCGCCAGAGCTAATGATGCCTGCCTGCAGGGTCTTGCCGCAACCACGATGCCCCTGGACGTACTCATGGCTCCTTGTGCTTTCTCCGTATGAAGCTACGAGACCCTTGCTACAAAATGGTGGTGGGCAGGGTGCTCAGCCAGTTGGAGTCCCACAAGTGATCTCGGGCCAGTGGGTAGGACGGGTGGTCATGTGGGATTCCCCCTCTGCCCCCTCGCTCTATTTTATGCAAGACCCAAGGCTTAGGTAACCTTTTTTTGTTTGGGCCAATCTTCTTTCTTCCGCGCCTTCCGCACGCGTGTATGTACCCACTGTGAACGGCAGTTTTGAATGAGTACGCTCACTTTGCTGATTTTTAGGCCGATTTGCCTATTGTGCCCTGTCTTTGTGCCCGTGTGCGGTGCTTACTTCACCTAAAGTTCATACAAATTCGTACCGCGCAATTTGTAGCTTGAATAGGTCATAATGTAGCTTAAATTCGCAAATAAAATTTGAATTCGCGTTCGCATTCGCAACCTAAATTTGCCATTGATATGTGCCCTCACATTCGCGCGAACTTCGCGCGAATATCCTTTGCTTTTCGCGTCAGCATGTTGTTCTTGTCGTATGTCTTTTGTTCCGACCTCACTTTCGCTTTTTCTGTGACCATGTCCAGCTAGCAGTCGATCCCCATGTCCCAGATCGGGTTCCTCTCCCTCCGCGACCCGGCAGACGGCACCCTGGGCCACTACCAGGGCCTCGCCCTTCGCGCCGGCACGTTGGAGGAGGCCACGTACACGGGGGGCCTGGCAGTGGAGGAGGTGGTGGGGTGGGCGAAAGGGTTGGCCATGCCCCCCCAGGTGATCCATGTGGACATGCGCACCCCCGAAAGGGCGGGATGGTTTGGGAAAAAAGGTTGGGCCACTTACCTTTTCCGGGAGTTGCAAGTGGCCCTCCCGGGGTTGCGGGCCGTCCGGCTCATTCCCGCCCGCGACACGGTGGAGAGCCTTTTGGGAATCATGGCCACGCACACCGTGGGCAAGCCCAAGGCTGGCCTTTGTGCCATCTACCCCACCACTGGCCTCGTTTACTGCCCCATGAGGATGGACATGATTGCCATCAATAACTATTTTCCTGCCGGTGAGCCGCAAGCTAACCATTCTAACCTTCCTTTTCAATGGCAGGGAGTGCAGGCCCAGTGGTGGGACGATATGGGCATCTTGCCCAGCCACCCGACCGTGCCCCCTCTTCACCACATCCCCAATATCACTGTGCCCAGTCTCCATAGGATGAAGGGGCTCGGTTGGTATCGGGGAATCGCGGACCCCCCCCCTTCATTACGCCCGAGCCCCCCTTGCTCATGGCACCCCTGCAGGACCCCCCCTCGTATGCCACCGCTAACCCCTCCGTGAAGGCTGACCGCCCAGCCCCCCCCGATGGCTCGCAACTTCATGGACGGCCTCGGCTACACAGTCCACCGCGATATTGTTGTCGCGGAGGACTGCAAGACCACCTGGGGGAAGGTGGAAAAAATTTGGGGTGAGGGGAACCAAGTTCCTCAACACTTTGACCCGGTGTTCAATGTGAAACCGGTGTAGGAACAGAGGAAGCACCCCACCCTTCCTCAGCGGTACCAGTACAAGCCCTCCAAAACTAGGGGGCTGGCTGGTGCCCTTATTAAAAAGTTTATTAACTCCATGCAGGACCGTGTCCCCGATCCGTTCGAGGACTTGTTTGAGATGCCGTGTTCGGTCATCGTGTCGGGTGCTGAGTCGGGGGACCACCTCCCGCACACGGATGTCTCCACCGCCCCCGACATGCCCCCCCCCCCCTGACCGCCACCCCTCCAGCTGCCACATCTCCACCTTCGTGGCCCTCTCCCCCCAATACCGCCTCAACATCCAGGCGGGAACGGCGCTGGGGGAGGCCACGGAGGAGGGGTGGGACGAGGTCCTCCTCGAACAGGGGGAGGTCCTCGTCATGGTCAGCACTGCCCGGCACCGCGGGCTCCCCTCTCCCCCCGGGCAAACGATGCAAGGGGCACTGTTTACGCAGTTGACCCCCGATCGGCGTCATTCGGGGGTTAAGCCAAATACGACGCATCTGGACCCCCTCACCCCCCTGGAGCTCAAGGACTGCCTCGGCCTGCTGAAATGGGGGGGGGTGCATGGGGGAGGACGTGCCCACGTTCGGGCAACTTTTGCTGTTGGGTGTTGGATTGGAGGCTCGGGTGGGGCTGGCCAGGGACGTGGTGGACGACGTCTTCAGGACCCCCCGAGGTGCAGCTAGGCCCCCCGGTGTGCACACACCATCCCTTGTTCCTCTCGCGCTCCGCGCACGGCATCTCCCCCGTCACCGTGCGCAAGGGGGAAATCCTCCTGTGGAACGGGGCCTATGAGATGGAGGTGGTGAAGGCGGACTCGACGGACAGGGACGCGGAGGTGACATGGGCACTTGGTGCTACGCTGCCCCCCACGCGCCCGGCCCCCGCGTGGCGGCTGCTGCACGCTGTGCCGGAGTGGAAGCGGGCGAAGGAGTCCAAGAAGGGGACGTGGACTATGACCTGCCCGTGTGAATGTGAGGTATGCATTGTTTTCTACCCCGTATTCGCGCGAAGTTCGCGCGAAGTTCGCAACTGTGTGCTTCGCATTCGAATGTGCTCATTCACGAATTTCTCGCGAAGTTCGCGCGAACTTCGCGCCAACTTGGCGCGAATTTCACATGAATATTTACATTTCATTCATTTTTTTCATTTCATCTCCTTCTCAGGAGGCATGGCACTGCTGGCTGCCCGACCCCTGAGCGGCCGTGGCCCCCTAGAAGCGATTCTGCCCGGCCGGGCACACCAGTGCCCCTGCACTGCCGGGCACGGGCACAGGCACGGGCATGGGCACGGGCACGGGCGGCCACGTGACCTTCGACATGCCCTCGAGTTCGGCCGGCGCCCCGCCCGCAGACATCCGGCTGGCCGGTCCCGCGGCCCCCCCTCCAGCCCCGGGCCCCGACCCCGTGGTCGTCGCAAACCCTGTGGCAGGAACCGGTGCCACGGCCTACCCGTCGGACCCCCCCCCCCCATCACGACCCTCTCCATGCTGCGGACCCAGCCCCCGTTCGCATGGAAGCTGGACCTCCCGGAACGGAAGCGGGCAAGGGAGGAGTTCGTGGCGACGACGTGGGAGATCGAGGTGGAGACGCACGATGGGGCGCGGGAGCCGCCCCTCAAAATTTCTTTCCCCTGCGCCATCACCCACCCCAACCCCGCGGGAGGTTGGAAGGAGGGGGAGAGGGTTATTGCCCTCTACGCATACCGGCTGCGTGGAGGGCATTGGAGGATGGATTGTTGTGTGCAGGGTAGGGCGGGGGTGCCGGTGGGGCAGCTGAGGCGGGTGGCGGCTTTGGCGGTGACGGGGTTGAGGGGATGGGGGGACCGGGTGGAGGAGCACATGAGCTACGCCTGGCTCCAAATGCTCACCCGGGCAAAGGAGGAGCAGCGCCGGCATTTGGGGGAGGTGAGGGGAGTGGTGGACGTGCATGCGGAGGAGGGGGAGGGGGAGGGGGACGATGCCTCCTCCATGCGGAGCTCCAGGAGCGGCGGGTCCAAGGGCAAGGTGGGCCGGCCCCGCAGGGCCCCCAAACTGCCCGCCAAGTCGGGGGGCCAGCCCTCGGCTGCACAACCCCCGCCGGCAGTGCACGTGGACGCGTGGGTGGCGGCGCAGGCGGGCGCCATGCCTGAGTGGCAAAAGCGGGCGGTGGCGGCGGAGGGGGAGGTTCTCCTCCTGCGGGGCGAGCTCCAAGAGGCGGAGCAGCGGGCGCAGGAGGCGGGGCGGCGGGCAACGGCAGCGGAGCGGGAGCGGGACGTGCTGCGGGCGCAGGCCCGCAAACCCAAGCCCAAGCCGGGGCAGCAGCAGGAGGTGGGGGGAGCGGAGGGGGGGGGGGGGGGGGGCAGGGGGGGGGGTGAGCGACGGGGTGAAGTACCTCATGGCGGGGAGCCAGGCCTGGAAGTCCCAGGCAGAGAAGGTGAAGGGGGAGCTCTCAGCAGTGGCCGCCACCGCGCCTGCTGCTTGGCCAGAAGGAGGGGGGGCTGTCCTTCGAGTCGGTGATGCCAGGGTATAAAGCTGCCTTGGACAGCCATGACGCTGTTGAGAAGCGGTACCTGGGGGACGCCCTGTTGGAGGGCGCCACTAACCCTGCCTTCAAGCCCGCCACGCCCGCCGAGGCCCAGGGCTCTGGGAGCTCCATTGGCACTGCAAGCCAGTAGTGTCACCCTGCGAACGGCCCTTTTTAACCCTTGTAAATTACACCGGGGCCAACCACTGTCCTGAACATGCTGCGAACTTCGCGCGAAATTCGCGCGATTCCTTGCAAATGCGCGACCGACCTAGCCGACCACTGTCCTGGGATTTTTTGCGCGAACTTCGCGCGAATTTATGCAGTATTTTTGTTTAATAGTGGTTCCCAACACATGGGGTGTACGAATGTGTTGTACAAATTTTTTGTTGTGCGGTGGATGCCAATGAGGCTGGCTTTGTCTAACTTTCTTGACTTTCATAATCAACATGCATTGCCTTTTGCCTATTGTCAGTGTTTTTTGTCATGGGACGTGGGAGTGGCGACAAGGGGAAGAAGGCCTTTGCCCATGTCAAGTCCAGGCAGCACCGGGCCCGCCGCTTGAGGACATTGCAAGAAGTTGTATCGGGGGAACTAGGAGCCGAGTACGTGGTGAGGCACCTTCCGGACACGGGGCAGATTGTCCTCACACCAGTAGACGGGGGGGGGGAGTGGTGCTCTACCCACTGCACCATCCATGTGGGAGAAGACCGTCGGAGCGGTGTGGCGCATCCGATCGCTGCACTTGTCCAGGACGGAGGCGCAGTACCTCACTCCCCATTTAGTGGAGGGAGTACCATGGGAGGACTTGTGGGTCACCGTGCAGCAGCTTGCGCAGCCCGCGTAGGAGGGGTTTGTAGCCAAGACGGGGGATGACACGGAGCTATACGGAGCCTTTTGCCCGTTACCGGCGCGGTTGCAACACCTGTACCGTTGCCGACCGGTTGAACCCGCCCACGTCCAACAACCGGGCAATCCAAGGCTGCATTGGATGCCACTAGCAGTGGACGGCACGTCGCGGCACGAGGCGTCCTTCGTGCATTGCACCCTCGGGGGTACCCGTAGCCCCGATCAACTAGCAAGTTGGTGGCTATTGGGGGTTAGTGAGGAGTGGTCGACCTTGTATGCGGCTGCTCAAGAGGTTGACTTCGACCAACAGTTGTGGGATGCTAGTAAGGTTGTCTTCCAAGACACTTCCGGTGCTGACCGGGAAACACTTTTCTTCCTCTGTGCCGATGGCAAGGCACAAATTTTAATGGCCAACGGTAAAAATTTCAAAGCCGAGGCTCCACGAGCCATGGTTTGTTGGGTTTGCGGCCGCAATAATCCAGACTGCCTTGCCAATTTTGGTTTGGAAGCCACCATTGACGGGTGGTGGGAGGTTGTGCTCCCCATGGGAGCCATATATAGACACATCCTAGCCAAACGTCGCATTCCCGACTACGGGTTGCACGGGGTGCTGCGGGTAACTATTTGTGGTATTTCCGGCATGAGGGATGCGGTGTCGGCTGCCATTGGCAAGTCCGCGGCGGTCGTCGTCCGCAATTTTTTCCAACCGATCCTAGATGTTGCCCGCATGGCAGCCAAGACGGTAACAAAGGATAGGATGGCAAAGGGCAATGACACCGCCAACGCAAAGGGAAACGTTAGGCTAGAGTGTGCCGCGGCTGTGCAACTCATGCGCACCCGGAGGTGGGAGGCACGCATTGCCGTGTGCCTTGAAGAGGGGGGAATGAACAACAAGCGGGTGGGGGGAAAACCATGGGGGGATGTTTGTAGGCAGTGGTGGGACAATTTTGCCAAGATGTGTATATATGCATGGTGGACATCTTGGCTGTCCGGGGCAGACTTAGGAAGGTTACGTGACTGTAGCATAGCAATGGGCAAAGCCCACTTACTCTTGGAATGGCCTAAGCTGTTGTGGTCACATTTGTGGATTGACCACATGTATTTTTTTGCCAGCCAATGGAGAAATCTCTCCCAATGGTCATGCTTCACTATGGAAGGCAACCACCGTAGGCTCAAGCGCATGTTGCGCAACAGCGGGGGCCTAAGCCTTCTGCGTGGGCGGCTAGGTGTGCAGGTTGTCGTTGACAACCACACCATAGACAACAGTCTCGGTGCGGAGGGGTGGGACGTCACAAAGAGGTCCATGCGTGGGCAAGGCCCAGTGACCGTACAACAATTGGCTAGGCGGGCCCGCAAGAGGGCCTTTAGTGACCTCAACTGTGTACATACCCTTATGCAACGTTTCAGACGACGCAAACAGCGCAAACAACGAGCATAGTACGTTTGGACAGTTCATGGCCGGCGAAGTGGACGTGCGTGTTATTGTGAATTAAGATGTGCATGCATACCTGTACGCCAATCTGGGACAAATTCGCGCGAACTTTGCGCGAAGTTCGCGCGCACTTCGCGCGAATTTGTCCCAGATTCGCATTCGCAAGTGTCGCAGCAGACACAGGCGAACGGCACAATACGAATAGGGCATTAAACGGCTACCATGGCCACGCAGTGTATGGAAAAGGGGTGGTTTTTTCTCGCAGGGACCTGTATTTTATTTTTTTAGAATTTTTGAAACCATATCCTCCATTCCAACCCATTGAAAAAGGCCTTTTTCGGACAAAATAGTTGTTTTGGGTACCCATATTCGCTCTCTCATTCAAAAGTTCCCTTAATGTCAATTCGCAAAAGGTACATAGTAGGGTTCTTTGGTCATTCCACTAGTATCTCTTCTTCCCTATGTTGCAGAACTCATATCGCAACATCCCATAAGCATGTTCTTTGGCAACCCGGTCCAACTGGGCCCCCTTGCAAAACGCAGCGCCGTTATCTCCGCAATCCCCTATTTTTGCTTTCCAGCCAGACGAAGTGGGAAGAAAAGGCAAGAGGCATACAATGTTGGACAGAAAGCATGTTCCACACTTTTTTTGAACACCCCAACGGCAACTCGGTGTGATTTTGTAAGACAAGCAACCATAATTATGTGGAAAGACTGTGTGAGGTGCACTGCGTGCTGCATGAGTTCCTACTCATGCAAACCGATTTGCGTGCATGTTGGGCAACACGGTTGCCACAAACACACGATCTGTTGCAACATGCGTTTTTTTTTATCTTTCATGGCCATGTCAAATTTGCACTGTCTTGCACCCGAGGCCCCAAACAAACCCCAAAACGGAACCCTGGACAGGCCCCATCCGCCAAGACAAGTTGCAAAGCCATCAACTTCCACAACACCAGAACATGTCCTTGAAGTTCCCTGGGATGACTTTTTTGACAATGTCACAAAGGTGGTAAAGGTTTTCAGAGGCGCACCTACAAATTTTCATCTTTATAGGGATCCAACGGATCTTGTGGTCACCGATGGGGAAAAGTTGGTGGTGAACCACTTGCTTGAGCATGATATTTTGAGTCAAGTGGAGCCCGAGCTTTTGTTGGAAGACCTTGATAGGGTGCCTTTCATAGAGAAGGCGTCCATTTTCACTGAGAACCCCCCTGTGGTGGGTAGGCCCAAGGATTCAGGGGCCTGCCGTACTGTTTATGGTGACTATGGAGATCACAACCACCACAAGCACAACCCCCACAAGTTGCACGATCTACCTGTGTTGAAAACAATTGCAGATCTTGTACAATGTTGGATATGGCCAAGATCTTTATCTGCTTTGGGATCTCCCGGATGCGTTTTTGGCACAACCCCCTTCTCCTTGGCCGCGTGGTTGCTTGCTTTTCATTGGGCCCCGTCCGGGTAGGGTCCGCCCTTTTTGCCGCTTGTTTTTTTCCCCTTGTTGTCATCTTTGTCGTGTTTTTTTTTTGGCGTTCCTCCTCGGGTTCTCTCTCTCGCTCGCGCCCCCTTTTGGCTTTGGTTTTGGGTTGGTTTTGGCCCGGGCCGCCCGGGCCCTTGGCGCTTTTTTTGTGCCCCTATGCTCTTCTTGCGAGTTCTAGCTCCGGCTTGGGCGTGTTCCTGCGCTCTGTGTAGGCTTGCTGCGGTTCCTTTTATTCTTTTCTCCTTTGTGCGCCGAATCTGCGGAGATGCTGTCAAGTTATATCTTGGCTGCACCACGGCCAGAGGCCATTCCTACAGTCCCATTTAGCAGCTTACCATGTGCCAAGAGCATTGCGCAGTTAAAGAATGTTGTTGGGCAGGGGACATTGATCTGTTCGTTCCCAGGATGCCAACACCGTTTGCGGTTGGTGGGCATGCGAGCACATGTGGCGGCACATTTCTTGTTGGGGCACCGATGGGAGGGCGAGGAAGGGATGGATGCGTCCAATCTCTGCCTTTTTTTTTGGGTCATGTATTGGGTTGTGCCATAAGACTTGACACGTAGTGGCAAAGTCCACGGTAACTACCGTGTGGCGTACACAAAACAGCATGTGAGCAAAGCAGCGAAGGGCTCGAAATGGAGCCCCTACACGAATGTGCCTACGGCGTGTCTAGTGAAATCATGCACCAAATGGTTGTGCACGTATGCCCTGCATAGCCACATGCAAGCGGCACATCCCATTATGGCACCTCCGCACTTCATTGTTGGGGAGGAGGAGAGAGCAGCGGTGGTCAAATGTTTTGGGGCGGGACGTAGAGGCCAACGTGTAGTGAACGAGGAAACCGACTTACCCATTCCTGCCGTCCAAACTCCTACGGAAGTAGTAGTGGCTGCGGCGGATAACAGTTCGAGCTCCAGTTTGAGCTCCGGTTCTAGTAGCAATTGGTCGTCCAGCTCCACGTCCATCTCTAGTGCATCGTCAAGTAGCAGTCGGTCCAGTAGTGTGTCTAGTGCATTTGAGTTTGTGCCCTCTAAGGATGTGTCGGATGCAGGCCCAACAGTTGTTGCAACGCGGGCACAATGTAACAAGAGGACGCGGACCACACCACCCACAAAGGGGAGAACACCGTCTGGGAATCGCATGAATGGAGTGATGACTCCAATGTGGAGCAGCCTCGAAGGCTCTGTGCCGCCGATGAGGAAGCACCGCCCCGTCCTAAACCTGCTCCAAGGCCACCAAGTGAGAATGCCAAGGCGTGGGCTAAGGATGTTCAGGTAAGGGTGGAGGCAATGGCAAAGCATAAGCGAACCCATTGTCAGGTGTGTGGCCATCCGAACCCCAAGTGCACTTGTGCATGGGCCGTGGGCCCCCGTATCACCCGGCCCAATTAAATTGTTCACACATATATGGGCATATATATGTTTGGCTATGTTAAGGATGGAATGAAGATGCTACATTCGAAAGCATGGACCTAGTTGCAGTTGTTTGATGTTGCCACTCGTCTTCTGCTAGCCGGGATGCCTCTGCTGCTTGGGGGGGACCTGTGCTGGAATACGGTACTATTTTTCATTTTCCCTGAGTGGTAAAACCAAAAATTTACCCCACTTGTGTATATTCAAAATGTTCAGAACTAAACGACTAAACGGGGCCCTCAAAAAAGCCCCCAAAATGGGGAAAAATTTGACCGCCCCCCCCCCTCCCGACCCCCCTGCCCACGCCGCGGGGGTTGGTGTCTAGAACTGAATTGCAGACCCGCCCGTGCAGGCCACCACCCCTCAACCAAGGACTGAGTGATGCTAGGAACAACTGACTAGCCTCTGAGGCATCACTCTGCAGGCTTTGACATGGCCCTATTATGGAAATATTTGGAACTGGTTCGTTGAAAAACTGGTAGTCCTGAATCATCTGAAACACCTGCTTGTTGGTGCTTGTCTGTGCTATGGACTGCAATACAATCCCAGAGTCCAACTGATCCAATTGGTATGCCTGAGTAGGAATGGACTGCAATCCCAGAGTCCAAGGTACCCCAGGTCCTTCGCAGTGGCACCAAACTTAATGAACCATAGCCCCCAAAAAAACTGGGCCAGGCGCAAAAAAAAGGCAAAAAGAAAAGATTTGAGTCATTGTGCCGAAAACAGCTCCGCAAAACTGAATTCCGCAAAAAAAATGCAGAAATGAAACAATTTCCCCCTATTTTGGGTGCTTTTGCAAAATTTTGTCTAAATACAATTGAAAACACCCAACACAAAACTTTCGGATTGGCACGATAATCAATGTCCCAAAACATCAGCATTGAATCGCAGTGTGCCTGCAGAGGTGCAATGTTTGCAGTCACAAAGGAGCATGGCCCTACATTCAGGCTTGCAGTCACAAAGGAGCATGGCCCTACATTCAGGCTGACATCACCGCCATGGACACTACTAACAGCAGGTTGTCGTCCTCCGCTGTATCCTCGTCTGCTATGTTTGTGTCTTCTGGTGAGGGGCATCCTTGGTAACCGGGAGAGTAGATCGTTTCCTGAGCTGTTGATACTTGGGCGCAGTTGTTGACTGTTGCAACAATGTCACATGTATTTGATGTGCCTCGTGTCTTGTGCTGGAGCACAAGCATCCTCCCACCTGCAGGTTCCTAGGTCTTTAATGCAGGTGAAGAGGAACTTTGAGTCACGAAACTAAACAACACTGGACTGAAGACCGACCGAAGGAGAACAAAAGACACAAAAATTTGAGTTCCTGGTGATATAGATTGTGCATCTTCGAACCTGAAGACCAACATCTGACAAATTTTGCATGCAACTTGCGTAGTTCCCCATAGTTCCCACGAGTTTCCGAGTCGTTGTGCAATTGCCACTGGAAAGCCTTGCTACTGACTTCTGTTCTCAGCATGTAATCCATGCCCCTGGTTGTCTCCGAACTCGCAATCCATCTCCCCAGCATGCTGTTCTAGTGCCCGCCCTCTTCAGTGTGAAGTTTTCTCCACCCCTGATTGTATCCCCTCTCATTACGTGTGGCCGATATGCTGCCCCAAGGCCTCACAGTGTACACCACAAGCATTGGTGCAGTACGCAAAGAGCGCGATGATTGCCGCCGACTGCATCAAACTTTCGCCACCCTTGGCATCGATTACGAGGAGGTGGACCTTGCGGACCACAAATTAATCACTCGCAACACAATCAAGATACGGAGTTTGAAGCTGCGCCTGCCCCAAGTTTTTGTCGGTGAGGATTTCATCGCAGACTATGACACCGTAGAGGAGTGGAATGAGAACGGCGTTTTGCAGGCCAGTCTACACGAGGCCCTGCAGGCCCATGCCTCGGGGCACGACGCAGTGCTTGAGTCCCAAGGCACAGCTCCGGAGCCCACGTCCAAACCTTCGGACCCTGGTATGACAACGGCAGGTTCCGCAGCGCAAGCCTGCAGCGCATGCAGTCCTGCCTCGACGGAGCATCATCCTGCTGTTGAGCGGGAGTCCAGCGTGAGCCCAAGTCCTGTCAGCACACTGAAGCTGGAAATCGAGACATCGCCGGTGGACCATGAGGCTGCAGCAGCAGATGCGGCCGAAGCACCGGATGATGCGCTGGGCCCTGCAGGTACTGCACCCGTGACAGATGTCGCAGCCCCTGGGCCTATACCTGGGCCCATCCTGGAGCCCCAGTCCGCCCTATATCAGGATTGGAGTGCGATGGTGCTACGCAACAAATACACGCAGTCCGTGAAGGCCCTTCAGCGCATGGCACTTGTGGAGGCGGATCTGAAAGCCTATAAACGGCAGCAAGAGCAGCAGCAGCGGCAGCGGCGCCAGGAGGAGGCTGCAAAGGCGCATCTTGCAGCTGCCCAGCGGCTGGATCCCATGCCGTTGTTGCCTGCCCGGATCGCACGAGGCCCTCAGAGCGCCGTGCCTCGCCCCCCCCCCCCTCGGCCTCCCCTGCCCGTCCCCAAACGCAAGACATTTGACGACCGCGCGGTGAGTGACCGGCAATCGCGAATCAATGCGGAGGATCTCGCGCACCAACGGCAGCAGCACGAGGCCCCGCCGCCGCAGAGTGCCAAAGCGGGGGCCGTGCGGAGGCCGGTGCTCAGCCCCGTCAAATCTCTGGCGCCAGTGCAGACTACTACCCTCATCTCAATGGACGAGGCGCTGAAGGACCCGCAGCTGCTGCGGATGTGCGCCCAGAACCGGCTGTTGGACAAGTGGTTTGAGGAGGTCAAAGCTGCTGCTGTGGCGACGCTTGACCAGCTGAAGGCCGGAAGCTCACAATCGCCCACAGTGCCCATGGCCCCACGAGAGGGGCTGAGTCTGCTCCTCACGGCGTCGGAGTGCGGGTAATGTCAGGGCAGAGGCCGTCTGCCCGGACCATCCCCAGACTCCCTCGTGCACACTCACTCGTGCTTGATCTGGGAATATGGGGTCAGAAGCTGATCGACATCACCACTGGCCCTTGGTCACCAGCACATGCCCTCAGAGGATTGCCCCCCGGAATCGGGTCTGAGTTGGTGTGTCGAGCCCTGGGCTCATGCTCAGGTAAAGTACTGTTCTCGGGTGAGGGCCGATCTGCCCTTGGCGCTATGTCCAGAGGTGCACCCTGTCTGGTCCCTGTCGCTGCCCCTCCTAACGCCCCCTCACATTGGCTCCTCCAACATTCAGCTTCCTGCAACGCGCTGCCCAATCCCTGCTTCAGCTGTGTACCCATGTCTCCCTGACCTGCTTACGCTAGGAACAGAAACTCCCCCCCACCTTTTTGTTTCGTTTTTCTGAGTTCATTTTGGGACATGGGGTGCTCTTAGCGTCTTGCTGCCTACACGCCTCAGGGGTCCGTAACATGTCTCTTGCACTTGTTCAGGGCGTCCTTTTTTCTTTAGCAGTTGACTGACGGTGGATTGGTGGTTACCCAATGTCAATCGATGCTTCATTGACGGCAGCCAATGGCAAATTGGCAGAATCCAGGTGTAACTGACCGCGGTTGGCGTTTGACACACAGGTTTTTTTGGCTATTGGTCGACAGCACTTGTGAGCCAACACCCACGCGTTATTTACCTCTATGGGCAACGGACTTTGGCCGTCCTGCCCAAATCGCCTGCCATACACTATTGACTCCACTCCCCACTCCGTTCTTCATGTTGTGTACTGCATGCTTCATGTTATGTATTACAGTCCGGGACTGCATTTGATCAGTATGTTTTCCTTCAGCCGGGGTGCACAAGGCAAAAAAACAGTGGTGATATTTTGGCCCTCAACAATGCTGACCGGAGGCGAGCCCCCGTGAGTAATACAGTCGGGAATCAGGGAATGGGTTGGAAGGGATGGTTGATGGGGCAGGCAGCGAATATGTGTGTGGGCAAATATGTGCAAAAATGAAGTATAAATGTGTATGACAATCCCGGGTCAAAGCAAGATTGCGATTTGTGACTGGTGGTGCATGAATTGACGCGCTTTTTCTGGTCTTTGCAGGTCGAGTGATCTTACTTGCCTTTCCACACCACGTCCTGAATTTCACTACCTCTCCCCACTCCCACTGTCCGACCAGACAGCCATGAGCGCTGCTGAAGCATGCAGCCTCGAACCCCTGGACGCTGCGTCGGAGTCACACACTCTCGGGAGTATTTCCTTCTCAAGCCAAGACACAGCCTTTACCACTTCGATGATACCTACAGCTCTTGCGAGTGGCTCCATGTAGCTATAGGTTTAGACGAGAATAAACAAGCAGAGCATGGCTGAATGATTCCCGCTTTTCAGCATCCTGACTTTTTGATCATCTGTAGTGTAATAATCATTTGCTTGCCTGATGGGATAGACCTGCTGACAATGAAGTGTAGCATAGCACTGAAGGGGGCGGTCCCACCTTGGGGTTTTGCTTACTGAGTTGGTTCATTGCAGTTGCAGTTGTTTGTGTTTTACTCGAACTGCTGAAAGCAGGCCTGGCATGAACTGCTGAAAGCAGGCCTGGCATGCAAGTTGAACATTGCTCTGCATATTGTTTCTGGGTATTTTGGCGCATGTTGAACGGATTGCTCCCCCACCTGCCTCCCAGGCCCCACTTGCATCCTTCCCCCTCTACAGTCTGGGCGCATGGCTCCACAAAACACAATCAAGTGCATTTGATTAGAAGTACCAGCCGGCATCCTACTGCACATTTATGGTTCAAACCCCTCCCTGCCCCCAGGGCACCAACACTGCCACGTAATGGGAGGTGCAATGGGGGGTGGGTGGTGGAAGAGCTGAAGGTAATGCACATGTGGATTCCATAGGAGGGGCTCTGGCAGGGCTTCCGAAGAGATTTGGTGTGCTCCTGTTGGTCTCTCTGTCATGCAGCCTTAAGCGCAGTGCGCGCGCAGTGCAGGCGCAGTGCAACTATTTGGGTGTCTAGCCGCATTGGAGACCCATACTTTGTGATACTAGGGGCATCATTGTTGCCCCTAGCCTAGGTTTTGATGCTTCTTCCACATTGGGGATATGGCATTTTTGGATATTCACCCACTTTCACCCATTTCCACCCCGTTTCACACTTTTTTGCTCATCTCCGCCATGGACTCCCACACTTTGGTGTGGGCCTTTGAGTTGGGGTGACAGACTCCCCGGTTTTTGCCTGACCATAGTCGAATGCCCTATGCGAGGATGCATCGCTGCTGATGAGGATGCGGGGTTGTACCACAAATGGAAACCGGAGGTTGACGTGGATTCCCTCCTGCAAGCCACTTTGCCCCCCGGTCCAGTTGAGGATGAAGTGGACACATGCGAGGCTTTGGTACTAGCTGGCAGGGTGAGTGAGCTTTCGAATAAGGTCACTCCGGAGCATTCTGATTTTGCACTTAGTTGACGATTGAACAGAAAAGAGGATATGTTTGTGGCTTTTTGCATGATGTCTTACGTGAGGGGAAGGTAGCTTGCATTTGTCTTTAGCTAGGGTAGTTTGGGTGACCTAAATTTAGGAGCATTTGGAAGGGGTGTGCCTGGGGGTTCTTTAGGGAGGACCTTGTCTAAAAGTAGCGCGCAGTGCGCGCGACGCGCGCGCGCAGTGCAAGGATTCCCCCAAAGGCACAGGAAACCCCGCTCCCTGACTCTGTCGCTAACTTTCCAATGCACAAGAGATTTGAACCTTGATGCCCCCCAACAACACCTCTCCACTAGCCCCTCCATAGCGAGCTCTTGAGCTGTCGGGCTCTTCCTCAACGAAGTCTCTGACAGGCCTGACCCCTAGACATGTTCTTTGTCTGTGTGCACCATTTTTTTTTGAAAAAGCTCCTGGCACCAAGGAGTGTTGTGGATTTCGATGATTCCCCCTGCTGAAGGAGGCGCACCTGATGCAGTGCATGTGCCATGCACGGGGCACGACCATTTGGCAACATCAATAGGAAAGGTGTTGTGTTATCAGTAGGATTTGTCCTCTCATGCCGGCACCTCGGAATTTTTTTTTTTGGGGACAGCGAAAGGCCCCCAAAATGTACCAAGACGACCCCCGAAATGTACCAAAAGCCCCCCCCAAAATGTACCAAAACACCCCCCTGTTCAACCACCCAAGTTGTGCCAAAAAAAACCCGGGGGTCTTTTGGTGCAATTTGGGATTTTTTGGGTAATTTTTAGCCGGGGAGGGGGGGGGGGTACATTTTGCGACAAAAACGGGTTTTTTTTTTGGTACAAAGTAGGGGGCTTTTTGATACGCACCACAAAAAGATAAAGATGCCTAGTGCATGCCCGATGCCCTAACCCTTCCCTCTAAAGAGAGCAAAGGGTTTGGCCACAATAATTGTATAAACATCCCTTCTTTCTAGGATAGCACAATCAAGGGCAGAATACACTTGGCACCCACTTCATATTCTTTGAAATGGCCCTAGGTCCATTGTGGCTTTATGGTACACTTCAGGGGGTTTCAAGAACACATCTGAGGTTTTTCAGTACATTTCGTCTGGTTATTGTTCGACATTTGCTGGGAGTTTAAGAATAACCTCCGGGAGTGAGTGTGGTGTGGGAGCCCAGGCAGGGTGTTGGGTGGATCCTGAGAACTGTCAACCTCCCCCCCTCCCCCAATGGTGTGCCCAGGTCTGCTTGTAGTGCATCTGGGTGGTCCGTTTGGGCAGATTTCAGGCATGGAGGTAGGAGAGGGAATGGAAGGTCACGGAACTACATGTGATTGTACACTCAGTGTTTTGCTTCAAATTGCTCTTTGTATGCGTGTTGCAGGGGAACGTGGGTGATAGGCGGTTGGTGCACGGGGTGAATTGCTGTTTGGTTGCGGGATGTCTGACAGGGCTGGGTGGAGTTTTATGCGTGTGGTTGGGGCATGGGTAGTGTCTGTCATACGCAGATGCGTGGAACCCAGAGGCCTGCAAATGCTTCAACTGTGGGAACCCTGCCAGCCCCCCCCCCCCCCCCCCGTTCCGGTCACCGGAATTGCCGGAACGTGCCGGAATGTTTTGCCGGAACGTTGTGATTCTGTGAGGCTCAATGTTTTTCAGTGAAAACGCTTGCTGCTACTGTCAACCGTTGTCGTCCACTTTGCCAGTAACACTTTTGTTCGTCCATCCACTGGCAGAGATGTTGAAATGTTGTTTTTGTGGCTCGGTTACAATGAACGGCAACAACACTACACTTGTCTGAGATGTGAAGTGCAGTTTGATGCAATTCTCCACTTGTGTGCATTTGTCGGCCTGTTGCCACTTTTCTTTCAGACTTGTTTCTGCATGGAAAAAAAAAGGACAGCTTTGAATGCCGATCAGAGCCAAGTGACAAAAAGTGCAAAAAACTTCCGTGGGTGGCAGAGCCAAGTGACAAAAAGTGCAAAAAGGTTCGGTGGCCCGTTACAGGGGATTGAACCCACGCTTGCAGATCTGCAGACCAGTGCATATCCACTGGACCAGTGGCAGGTTCTGAAATACTGCTGACCAGGAACCATATACAGACCGAGAGATGAAAATTGCTTTTTTGCAAATTGAGGGATGCTTTGGGTTTCCACATTACTCCAACTACCGAACAACCAAAAGGAAGGTGTGTTTGCGCCCTGGGACTGAGATCCTGGGCACCGGGAACCTCTTTTGCTGAACAAACGGCTCGCCGGAACGTTGCGCCGGAACATTGGGTTTTTCTCGCCGGAACCGGGGGGGGGGGGGGTTGCCCTGCACCCCAAATCCCAGCAATCTTGCTGTGTATTGTGCTGTGATTGTCAGCGTATAGTGTTTTGTGCCTGGTGTGCACTGAGAAGTGTACAGGCATGGCAGTGTCCCACTGGATGGTTGGGGGGAATGGGGCAGCTTCATTTTATCCTTGCAGAGTCAGTGAATCACTACTACGTGTCAGATCTGTTACCAGACTTCTGCGGGGTCATTGTGGAAAGGGACAGAAGAATTGTGCAATCTGATGTCAGTGGTCTGCTAGATCTACTCTTCATTAGATGCCTGGGGGGCAGCTGGCCTGGTCTTTATATGCGACCCCCCCCCCCCCCACCCCCGGCCCCTGGTTTTGAGAGATAGTGGGTTGGGGGGTATGGTGCCAAGAGCGCCCAATTATTTTTGTGCATGCCTCCCCTTCATCAACCCATTCATGCTTTGAGCGGGAGATTAGCAAGACGGGGCACTATTCAATTGTCGTTTGTTGCAAAGTGAAGACCCTGCATTCAGAGCTCTTCCCCTGCTCAAGTGCAGTCCCAGTGTTTTCACATACATCCCTCAGTACCCCCCAACCCCCAGACAGACATCCCCCCCCCCCCGGAGGTATGCACGTGGTAGTGGTGGCTCGCGCGCAGCCCCCCCCAAAGTGGGAACCCCCCCCCCCAGCCTAACCGCCACCCCCCCCCCCCCCCCCCCGCACTCTCACCCAATAGCCAAATTCCACCAAGTGTGCCCAGAACTTGAGGTCTTCCTGCACACTTGTGCACGAGTGGTTTTATCATTTACTGGGGGAACGTTAGCGCGCCGGGCGCGCGCCGGGCATCTTTTTGGACCCGTGCCCCTCTAGTGGCCTTTTAGGGGGTGCGCTAAGGGGGCGCACTTAGCACAGTGCAGCTATTTGGGCGCCTGGCTGTACTAGAGACCCACACTTTGAGATACTAGGAGCATCATGGTGACCCCTAGCGTAGGTTTTGACTTCTGATTCTGTCCCCTTTGTTGGGGACCCCCGAGAATGCAGGGGTGAGGGTAGCATTTGCGCCCTCTTTTGGGCCCCAACCTTCTGGTGCTATTGAGGAAACCGGGACAATCTCTGAATCCACGTTTTGTTGCGTGGTGCATCATGGTGACCCCTGGCCTAGGTATTGTTTTCGGATTTTGTTCCCTTTCTTTTGGGGACCCCCGAGAATGCAGGGGTGGCATAGCATTTCCGCCCTCTTTTGGGTCCCAACCTTCCAGTGCTATTGAGGAAACCGGGACAATCTTTGAATCCACGCTTCGGTGTGGCCCCTCGAGTTGGGGTTAGGGACTCACAATCCACGCTTCGGTGTGGCCCTTTGAGTTGGGGTTAGGGACTCACAATCCACGCTTCGGTGTGGCCCCTCGAGTCGGGGTTAGGGACTCACAATCCACGCTTCGGTGTGGCCCCTCGAGTTGGGGTTAGGGATTCACAATCCACGCTCCGGTGTGGCCCCTCGAGTTGGGGTTAGGGACTCACAATCCACGCTTCGGTGTGGCCCCTCGAGTTGGGGTTAGGGATTCACAACCCACGCTTCGGTGTGGCCCCTCGAGTTGGGGTTAGGGATTCACAATCCACGCTTCGGTGTGGCCCCTCGAGTTGGGGTGAGGGACTCACAATTTTGTCCCCTTTGTTGGGGACCCCCGAGAATGCAGGTAGGTGGGAGATGGCCGCTCCTGAGAATCACCGACCCTGGCTCCTCAGGAGCACCGACCCTGATGCTGCTCCTCAGGAGCACCGACCCTGATAAATGCTCCTCAGGAGCACCGACCCTGTACCAGCTCCAGGGTCGGCGATTCTCAGGAGCGGCGGTTATCTTGTTAAGCATTTTGCTCCTAAGGAGCCAGGGTCATTGCTCCTCAAGAGCTAGGGGCGTGGCTCCTGAGGAGCTAGGGTCAAAGGTTGGCATTGCTCCGGAGGAGGAAGGGGTTGCGAAAAAAAAATCGAAATTTGACAGTCAACTATGGTCTATGTATGGTGTCTTCCATGATGTATGCATTTAGAAGTGGAATGGTTGTCATGAAATTTCATATGTTGGTTTTCCCCAGCGTATGCGCCATGATTGATTACGCTGATATTTTTTACTTTGTAAACGACCTCTCACGAGCTTAGAAAAGGAAAAAAAAAGGCTGTTGAACCAGAAAACACCAAAACAGGGTATCGCGATTTGTTAGTCGCGAAGCGCCCTGATTCAGGCAGCAGGAGAAAATGAACTGTCGTCCCCATTCAAAGCTGAACCATACACAAATGTTCATTCGTACATCCAACTCACTCATCCATCATTAGAAGCTTTCGCCGTGTTCCAAATTACGCCTGTCCACGATTAGTTGTAAGTCGTTGGTGACCAATGGTTGACAACGGGATGACCAGAATGTTGGGTAAAGAACTGGTCCCAAGCCGTCACTCTACCCTTGAAATCGAAGACAATGATGGTCACAGTTTCAGCACTGCAGCTTCGTCAACAGCATTTGGACGTTCAAGGGCGGAAAGCACGTGCAGTACATCCTCAACCAGATAACTGACAAGATCGGTGAAAAATTGAAGAGGAAGGTATTTCAGCGGGGGGGGGGGGGCAAACCTGTGCGCCCTTCGATGCGTTTTGATCTTTTTTGTGTAGTTTTCGATCATTGAGTTCTTGTCGTAGTCTGGGGGTAGTTGCGTGGACTTCAAGTTGTGCAAGATCCACTGCACAAGTTGTGCACTGTGCACAACAAATGCAAAGATGCTTGACGACACAGCGGTGAGGCGCTGCCAACTCTCCTCTTCTTTTGGCTGCAGAAAATCGATACAAAGCCCCACATCATCAGAAATGATTTGTGGGTTTTCGGCAATTGTCTGATTGGTATGTCTCTACTGGACACTGCACAATTGCTCCCGCAAAAATCTGCACTACGTGCCCTCACTGGCAAAAGTGCTCGCTGACGGAACACGTTGCACCAAGCGCTGCAGAGGACACTCCATCATAATGCACGCCACTCCTGCAGTTAATCCTCAATTCGATTCCCAAACGAAGGAGAATATGACCCTTGTGAAAACCAAGTTCGGCTCCGAGTGCAAGATCGGTGACAAGATGATCGATGCTGTCTGCAAAGGTGACTGCCCAACCGTGGCAACTGAACGTGATACTGCTTTTGTCCTGAATGGTACCGCCTGAAGCGGCCTTCAATGCATCGGGTTGTGGGCAAGGTGGGCAAGGTAGGTTGAATAGTGACCAGGGCCCGTTGACGCGCACCTGAACACACTTCGTAGGAGATTTGTTCTTGAAGATCCAGGATGCGCACAATTCCAAGACAGAGAGCGCATTGAATCAGTACGCCCGACCCCTGAAAGAAGGCTGAGTCGACTTCGCTGTTCGATGAGAGGAAGACGCTTCTGAAACAGGTCTGGTCCCAGACTGGCTCCTTACCTGTGTCATGCACAATTCGTAGAGCGGCAAAGTATCCCCAGCCACCCTGAGGAATTTGAGCCACTGCTTGAAAATATGGTGGGGGGCGAAAGATGCAGAATGCACGTGGGCGATGTCCGTGATGGGCAATCAAGCAGTCGAAAAACAGTAAAACCTGTGAGCGGCCAGGAAAAAAAGTGAAAGACAGGCGCTTATGTGAGAAGTTGACGGAATCAAAATTTTGTCACGAGGGGAAGAAAGGCCAAAGGCGCACACAGCATAAGGATAATCTGCACTCTGCAATCTGAACGCACGTCTCAGCCTTGCAAAACCCTCGGGCACTCACCCAGGAACTGGCACCATCCGGCCGCACACTGGGCAGCCTAAAGGACTCCCAAATGAAATGGCAGTCCAAAGCAACTCGAGGGATTGTCTGAGACGCCGCGATCCACAGAACGAACTCCGGCAAAACGACTTGATTACACGGCCATGGTCAGTGTGTGCAGGAGTAGCGAGTTTAAAGCACACTGCTGGAACCCGTTTGACGAAGGAGGAAAGGAAAAGATGTGACATGAAAAGCAGTGGATCACAATGGAAGGGAAAATACATTGCGACTTTTTCCTGCCAAAGAATACATTGAGATTTTGGTCCAGACCCAACAAGTGAGTGGAGCGCTGGGCGATACCAGACAGAGTTGCTGCGCGCCCTGCCTGTACCACCGTCTGAAGAAGACATCGAGCTGGCCTGTCCCAAACTGAATAATTTCCTCCAAGGTCCGAACATACCACTGGTCCCAGCCATACAGTCCCACACAGGGTGGTGGCTTGGGGATGCTTTAGTGTGCATTCTGGGAGGGGGCGGGGCAGGAGCTCCCGCCCAGACCCCGCCCCCCCTTTCCTCCTCCACTCTAGGTAGCCCATCACCTAAAAAAAGGTTGTTAGGCCAAGGGCAGGCGCAAGCGCCATGTCCCCTCTTTGGGGGTATTCGCGCAGCATACCCCAATGTTTGAAATTGGATGCTTACCCACTTGTAAATTCATCATCTTGGATGGGGGGGGGTTGGTTGAAAATTCGCAATTTCTGGGCGAGGTCGGAAGCCCCCTCCCCCCCCCCCCCGCCCCGCCATAAAACGGGCTAGACGGCTCCAAATAGCACAAAACTGGTTTGTGGTGATGCGCTTTGCTTCGAGGTCATTTTGAGCGACTCCTATGTTGTCACATTGTGGCAAAAAAGACTTTTTACTCGCCTGCTTGACTCACCCAACACCCAGTTCTAATCATTTGATGGGCCAGTCGCTATGGAGGAACTGCCTTCATTGGAAAACGAGACACGCCAGCGGTCCCCCTCCCTCCCCTTGTCACCCTACTCAAGCAAAGCCCTGTGGGTTCGGACCCCATGGTCTGTAGACGGTGCCTACGTGCACCCGCAACAACATCGTAGCTGTAGTGGCGGAGCAATTTTTTTTGGCTTTCCAGATCCAGCTGAAATGGAGTTGTTTTTTTTTTTGGCAACTCAGAACTGCCCAAAATGGGTTTGTGCCGGCTGGACCCAAAGACGGCTTGGAACTGAGCACCACGATATCAGGATCTTTGGGAGACATGGCTGAAGCTCCACAGGTGGGCTGTGGGAAAAACTGGTTGGATATGATGCGATTTCAATACTGGTTTGTGGTCTTGGGAATCTGCCCCGCAACAGCAAGGGGTAATTTTCATGCCATAGAGGGGTAAGATTTCCACACCAGAAAGGGAGCACAATTTTGACCCCAAATTCCCACAGCTTCCTGTGTTGCAACCAGATGTGGAAAATGGGACAGAAACAAGGCCTACACATAAGATACTCAGTACGCGAGCAAGCGAGGCTAAGGCAACTGCGTAACCAGTGGTCAAATCCATTTGTTGATATTGGTGATTGTCCACTGCTTTGTGTTATTTGCCCAGCTTACAAGAAACTTGCAAGAGCTGAGGGCAAAAAGTGGAGCAGAGCCAGCGGCAACGACGTGTGCAAGTTCTTTGCAGTGCGAGAGCACAAGAAAGTATGTATCTTGTGTTCTAGTGGTCTGTGTTTGCATACCGGTACCCATCATGTGCGCGTCAGGCGCTGGTTGCAGGTGAGTGACCCCCCGCCCCCCTTTTACCCAAGCTCTGCCCGGGCCTCGAAAAACACCAACACGACAATGGCAACTGTGAGCGACAGGGCGCATGGTGTCCCTTATCCCAAAGCCACCAGAGGTCTGCGCAACACCATCAGCTTGAAGTGGTGGGTGGGTGGGTGGGTGGGGGGGGGGTTCCCTTCATGTACTCAATGACTGCAACATCATCCTCATGCTCGCCCTTGATTGTAGCAGGTACATGCATCCATGCCCGAGAGCTTAGATATTCCGGTCATGGTCAGGTTACACATCACCATAGACCCCAATGCTATGACACGTTTAGATACACTTTTTCTGAGCTGGTATTGGCACAACAAGACCCCCTGTTCTAGACAAGGCCCGATTGATGCCCATGCCCACCACCTCCATCCCAATCGAGACGCAGCACACCAGTCGGCGACTGGTGTGGCACCACTGTTCGCCAGGCCACGCGGCGTTGTACGTCCAGCTGCTGGAAATGTCTGCAGGACGCCATCAACCACTGCTGGACGCCGTCACGCTTTTTCTTGCTCTGTTTCGAAGGATAATTCAGCACCAAAGTTGCAGCCCCAACGCATACCCTAAGCAACTTCTGCCCATTTCATTGTTCTGTGTACATTTTCCACTTTGTGCATATTCTCCATTGTACCCAATCGTGTATGTCCAGAAGGTCTGAAAGCAGAGTCTCATGCTAGGTTTGATCCCTGCTATCCAAACGAGCGCCCTACCGCTGGGTGCTGGGATTGTAAGGCATGATGGCGCCCACGAATGCCAGTTTGGGTAGTCAAGGAAAAACAGCAGAAAACGCCCCTACAGGAACTGGAAGCGCGAACCTACAAAAAAAGCAATAGAAATTGCCGGGCAGTGAAACCTAGACGGCCATCAACGACCACGTCTAAACGAGCCATGGCATGATACAAAGCCACGGGCGTAGTCGTATATTGTCGGCATGCAACAAGTTGAGAAGGGGGTTTGAGGTGTTGGCACTGGGTGAAATATGTTTTGAGGGCATGGGGGCAGTTAAAAAGGGGGTTTGAGGTGTTGGCATTGGGTGAAATGTGTTTTGAGGGCATGGGGGCAGTTGAAAAGGGGGTTTGAGGTGTTGGCACTGGGTGAAATGTGTTTTGAGGGCATGGGGGAGTTGCAAAGGGGGTTTGAGGTGTTGGCACTGGATGAAATGTGTTTTGAGGGCATGAGGGCAGTTGAAAAGGGGGTTTGAGGTGTTGACATTGGGCGAAATGTGTTTTGAGGGCATGGGGGCAGTTAAAAAGGGGGTTTGAGGTGTTGGCACTGGGTGAAATGTGTTTTGAGGGCATGGGGGCAGTTGAAAAGGGGGTTTGAGGTGTTGGCGTTGGATGAAATATGTTTTGAGGGCATGAGGGCAGTTGAAAAGGGGGTTTGAGGTGTTGGCACTGGGTGAAATGCGTTTTGAGGGCATGGGGGCAGTTGAAAAGGGGGTTTGAGGTGTTGGCACTGGGTGAAATATGTTTTGAGGGCATGGGGGCAGTTGAAAAGGGGGTGTGAGGTGTTGGCACTGGGTGTGAAATGCGTTTTGACGGCATGGGGGGAGTTGAAAAAGGGGTTTGAGGTGTTGGCACTAGGTGAAACATGTCTCCAGGGCATGGGGGCAGTTGAAAAGGGGGTTTGAGGTGTTCGCACTGTGTGAAATGTGTTTTCAGGGCATGGGGGCAGTTGAAAAGGGGGTGAGAGGTGTTGGCACTGTGTGAAATATGTTTTGAGTGCATGGGGGGAGTTGAAAAGGGTGTTGGAGGTGTTGGCATTGGGTGAAATGTGTTTTGAGGGCATGGGGCAGTTGAAAAGGGGGCGTGAGGTGTTGGCACCGTGTGAAATATGTTTTGAGGGCATGGGGGCAGTTGAAAAGGGGGTTTGAGGTGTTGGCATTGGGTGAAATGTGTTTTGAGGGCATGGGGGGAGTTGAAAAGGGGGTTTGAGGTGTTGGCACTGGGTGAAATATGTTTTGAGGGCATGGGGGCAGTTGAAAAGGGGGTTTGAGGTGTTGGCACTGGGTGAAATGCGTTTTGATGGTATGGGGGCAGTTGAAAAGGGGGTGTGAGGTGTTGGCACTGGGTGAAATGTGTTTGGAGGGCATGGGGGCAGTTGAAAAGGGGGTTTGAGGTGTTGGCACTGGGTGAAATATGTTTTGAGGGCATGGGCTGAGTTGAAAAGGGGGTTTGAGGTGTTGGCACTGGGTGAAATATGTTTTGAGGGTATGGGGGGAGTTGAAAAGGGGGTTTGAGGTGTTGGCACTGGGTGAACTATGTTTTGAGGGCATGGGGGCAGTTGAAAAGGGGGTTTGAGGTGTTGGCACTGGGTGAAATTTGTTTTGAGGGCATGGGGGCAGTTGAAAATGGGGTTTGAGGTGTTGGCACTGGGTGAAATATGTGTTGACGGCAGGGGGGCAGTTGAAAAGGGGGTTTGAGCTGTTGACACTGGGTGAAATGTGTTTTCAGGGCATACGGGCAGTTGAAAAGGGGGTTTGAGGTGTTGGCATTGGGTGAAATGTGTTTTGAGGGCATGGGGCAGTTGAAAAGGGGGTTTGAGGTGTTGGCACTGTGTGAAATATGTTTTGAGGGCATGGGGGGAGTTGAAAAGGGGGTTTGAGGTGTTGGCATTGGGTGAAATGTGTTTTGAGGGCATGGGGGCAGTTGAAAAGGGGGTTTGAGGTGTTGGCATTGGGTGAAATATGTTTTGAGGGCATGGGGGGCAGTTGAAAAGGGGGTTTGAGGTGTTGGCATTGGGTGAAATGTGTTTTCAGGGCATGGGGGCAGTTGAAAAGGGGGTTTGAGGTGTTGGCACTGTGTGAAATATGTTTTGAGGGCATGGGGGGAGTTGAAAAGGTGGTTTGAGGTGTTGGCATTGGGTGAAATATGTTTTGAGGGTATGGGGGGAGTTGAAAAGGGGGTTTGAGGTGTTGGCACTGGGTGAAATATGTTTTGAGGGCATGGGGGGCAGTTGAAAAGGGGGTGTGAGCTGTTGGCACTGGGTGAAATGTGTTTGGAGGGCATGGGGGCAGTTGAAAAGGGGGTTTGAGGTGTTGGCATTGGGTGAAATGTGTTTTGAGGGCATGGGGGCAGTTGCAAAGGGGGTTTGAGGTGTTGGCACTGTGTGAAATATGTTTTGAGGGCATGGGGGGAGTTGAAAAGGGGGTTTGAGGTGTTGGCACTGTGTGAAATATGTTTTGAGGGCATTGGGGGAGTTGAAAAGGGGGTTTGAGGTGTTGACACTGGGCGAAATTTGTTTTGAGGGCATGGGGGCAGTTGAAAAGGGGGTTTGAGGTGTTGACACTGGGCGAAATTTGTTTTGAGGGCATGGGGGCAGTTGAAAAGGGGGTTTGAGGTGTTGGCACTGTGTGAAATATGTTTTGAGGGCATGGCGGGAGTTGAAAAGGGGGTTTGAGGTGTTGGCACTAGGTGAAATGTGTTTTGAGGGCATGGGGGCAGTTGAAAAGGGGGTTTTGAGGTGTTGGCACTGGGTGAAATATGTTTTGAGGGCATGGGGGCGGTTGAAAAGGGGGTTTGAGGTGTTGGCACTGGGTGAAATGTGTTTTGAGGGCATGGGGGCAGTTGAAAAGGGGGTTTGAGGTGTTGGCATTGGGTGAAATATGTTTTGAGGGCATGGGGGGCAGTTGAAAAGGGGGTTTGAGGTGTTGGCACTGGGTGAAATATGTTTTGAGGGCATGGGGGCAGTTGAAAAGGGGGTTCGAGGTGTTGGCACTGGGTGAAATGTGTTTTGAGGGCATGGGGGCAGTTGAAAAGGGGGTTTGAGGTGTTGGCACTGGGTGAAATGTGTTTTGAGGGCATGGGGGCAATTGAAAAGGGGGTTTGAGGTGTTGGCATTGGGTGAAATGTGTTTTGAGGGCATGGGGGCAGTTGAAAAGGGGGTTTGAGGTGTTGGCAGTGGGTGAAATGTGTTTGGAGGGCATGGGGTGGGTTGAAAAGGGGGTTTGAGGTGTTGGCACTGGGTGAAATATGTTTTGAGGGCATGGGGGCAATTGAAAAGGGGGTTTGAGGTGTTTGCATTGGGTGAAATGTGTTTTAAGGGCATGGGGGCAGTTGAAAAGGGGGTTTGAGGTGTTGGCACTGGGTGAAATATGTTTTGAGGGCATGGGGTGAGTTGAAGAGGGGGTTTGAGGTGTTGGCACTGGGTGAAACGTGTTTCGAGGGCATGGGGGCAGTTGAAAAGGGGGTTTGAGGTGTTGGCATTGGGTGATATGTTTTTCAGGGCATGGGGGCAGATGAAAAGGGGGTTTGAGGTGTTGGCACTGGGTGAAATATGTTTTGAGGGCATGGGGGCAGTTGAAAAGGGGGTTTGAGGTGTTGGCACTGGGTGAAATGCGTTTTGATGGTATGGGGGCAGTTGAAAAGGGGGTGTGAGGTGTTGGCACTGGGTGAAATGTGTTTTGAGGGCATGGGGGCAGTTGAAAAGGGGGTTTGAGGTGTTGGCACTGGGTGAAATATGTTTTGAGGGCATGGGGTGAGTTGAAAAGGGGGTTGGAGGTGTTGGCACTGGGTGAAATATGTTTTGAGGGCATGGGGGCAGTTGAAAAGGGGGTTTGAGGTGTTGGCACTGGGTGAACTATGTTTTGAGGGCATGGGGGCAGTTGAAAAGGGGGTTTGAGGTGTTGGCACTGGGTGAAATTTGTTTTGAGGGCATGGGGGCAGTTGAAAAGGGGGTTTGAGGTGTTGGCACTGGGTGAAATATGTGTTGACGGCATGGGGGCAGTTGAAAAGGGGGTTTGAGCTGTTGGCACTGGGTGAAATGTGTTTTCAGGGCATACGGGCAGTTGAAAAGGGGGTTTGAGGTGTTGGCATTGGGGGAAATGTGTTTTGAGGGCATGGGGGCAGATGAAAAGGGGGTTTGAGGTGTTGGCACTGTGTGAAATATGTTTTGAGGGCATGGGGGCAGTTGAAAAGGGGGTTTGAGGTGTTGGCACTGGGTGAAATATGTTTTGAGGGCATGGGGGCAGTTGAAAAGGGGGTTTGAGGTGTTGGCACTGGGTGAAATTTGTTTTGAGGGCATGGGGGCAGTTGAAAAGGGGGTTTGAGGTGTTGGCACTGGGTGAAATATGTGTTGACGGCATGGGGGCAGTTGAAAAGGGGGTTTGAGCTGTTGGCACTGGGTGAAATGTGTTTTCAGGGCATGGGGGCAGTTGAAAAGGGGGTTTGAGGTGTTGGCATTGGGGGAAATGTGTTTTGAGGGCATGGGGGCAGATGAAAAGGGGGTTTGAGGTGTTGGCACTGTGTGAAATATGTTTTGAGGGCATGGGGGGAGTTGAAACGGTGGTTTGACGTGTTGGCATTGGGTGAAATGTGTTTTGAGGGTATGGGGGGAGTTGAAAAGGGGGTTTGAGGTGTTGGCACTGTGTGAAATGTGTTTTGAGGGCATGGGGGCAGTTGAAAAGGGGGTTTGAGGTGTTGGCACTGGGTGAAATATGTTTTGAGGGCATGGGGGCAGTTGAAAAGCGGGTTTGAGGTGTTGGCATTGGGTGAAATGTGTTTTGAGGGCATGGGGGCAGTTGAAAAGGGGGTTTGAGGTGTTGGCATTGGGTGAAATGTGTTTTGAGGGCATGGGGGCAGTTGCAAAGGGGGTTTGAGGTGTTGGCACTGTGTGAAATATGTTTGGAGGGCATGGGGGGAGTTGAAAAGGGGGTTTGAGGTGTTGGCATTGGGTGAAATGTGTTTTGAGGGCATGGGGGCAGTTGAAAAGGGGGTTTGAGGTGTTGGCACTGTGTGAAATATGTTTTGAGGGCATTGGGGGAGTTGAAAAGGGGGTTTGAGGTGTTGACACTGGGCGAAATTTGTTTTGAGGGCATGGGGGCAGTTGAAAAGGGGGTTTGAGGTGTTGACACTGGGCGAAATTTGTTTTGAGGGCATGGGGGCAGTTGAAAAGGGGGTTTGAGGTGTTGGCACTGTGTGAAATATGTTTTGAGGGCATGGCGGGAGTTGAAAAGGGGGTTTGAGGTGTTGGCACTAGGTGAAATGTGTTTTGAGGGCATGGGGGCAGTTGAAAAGGGGGTTTTGAGGTGTTGGCACTGGGTGAAATATGTTTTGAGGGCATGGGGGCGGTTGAAAAGGGGGTTTGAGGTGTTGGCACTGGGTGAAATGTGTTTTGAGGGCATGGGGGCAGTTGAAAAGGGGGTTTGAGGTGTTGGCATTGGGTGAAATATGTTTTGAGGGCATGGGGGGCAGTTGAAAAGGGGGTTTGAGGTGTTGGCACTGGGTGAAATATGTTTTGAGGGCATGGGGGCAGTTGAAAAGGGGGTTCGAGGTGTTGGCACTGGGTGAAATGTGTTTTGAGGGCATGGGGGCAGTTGAAAAGGGGGTTTGAGGTGTTGGCACTGGGTGAAATGTGTTTTGAGGGCATGGGGGCAATTGAAAAGGGGGTTTGAGGTGTTGGCATTGGGTGAAATGTGTTTTGAGGGCATGGGGGCAGTTGAAAAGGGGGTTTGAGGTGTTGGCAGTGGGTGAAATGTGTTTGGAGGGCATGGGGTGAGTTGAAAAGGGGGTTTGAGGTGTTGGCACTGGGTGAAATATGTTTTGAGGGCATGGGGGCAATTGAAAAGGGGGTTTGAGGTGTTTGCATTGGGTGAAATGTGTTTTAAGGGCATGGGGGCAGTTGAAAAGGGGGTTTGAGGTGTTGGCACTGGGTGAAATATGTTTTGAGGGCATGGGGTGAGTTGAAGAGGGGGTTTGAGGTGTTGGCACTGGGTGAAACGTGTTTCGAGGGCATGGGGGCAGTTGAAAAGGGGGTTTGAGGTGTTGGCATTGGGTGATATGTTTTTCAGGGCATGGGGGCAGATGAAAAGGGGGTTTGAGGTGTTGGCACTGGGTGAAATATGTTTTGAGGGCATGGGGGCAGTTGAAAAGGGGGTTTGAGGTGTTGGCACTGGTTGAAATGCGTTTTGATGGTATGGGGGGAGTTGAAAAGGGGGTTTGAGGTGTTGGCACTGGGTGAAATGTGTTTTGAGGGCATGGGGGCAGTTGCAAAGGGGGTTTGAGGTGTTGGCACTGTGTGAAATATGTTTGGAGGGCATGGGGGGAGTTGAAAAGGGGGTTTGAGGTGTTGGCATTGGGTGAAATGTGTTTTGAGGGCATGGGGGCAGTTGAAAAGGGGGTTTGAGGTGTTGGCACTGTGTGAAATATGTTTTGAGGGCATTGGGGGAGTTGAAAAGGGGGTTTGAGGTGTTGACACTGGGCGAAATTTGTTTTGAGGGCATGGGGGCAGTTGAAAAGGGGGTTTGAGGTGTTGACACTGGGCGAAATTTGTTTTGAGGGCATGGGGGCAGTTGAAAAGGGGGTTTGAGGTGTTGGCACTGTGTGAAATATGTTTTGAGGGCATGGCGGGAGTTGAAAAGGGGGTTTGAGGTGTTGGCACTAGGTGAAATGTGTTTTGAGGGCATGGGGGCAGTTGAAAAGGGGGTTTTGAGGTGTTGGCACTGGGTGAAATATGTTTTGAGGGCATGGGGGCGGTTGAAAAGGGGGTTTGAGGTGTTGGCACTGGGTGAAATGTGTTTTGAGGGCATGGGGGCAGTTGAAAAGGGGGTTTGAGGTGTTGGCATTGGGTGAAATATGTTTTGAGGGCATGGGGGGCAGTTGAAAAGGGGGTTTGAGGTGTTGGCACTGGGTGAAATATGTTTTGAGGGCATGGGGGCAGTTGAAAAGGGGGTTCGAGGTGTTGGCACTGGGTGAAATGTGTTTTGAGGGCATGGGGGCAGTTGAAAAGGGGGTTTGAGGTGTTGGCACTGGGTGAAATGTGTTTTGAGGGCATGGGGGCAATTGAAAAGGGGGTTTGAGGTGTTGGCATTGGGTGAAATGTGTTTTGAGGGCATGGGGGCAGTTGAAAAGGGGGTTTGAGGTGTTGGCAGTGGGTGAAATGTGTTTGGAGGGCATGGGGTGAGTTGAAAAGGGGGTTTGAGGTGTTGGCACTGGGTGAAATATGTTTTGAGGGCATGGGGGCAATTGAAAAGGGGGTTTGAGGTGTTTGCATTGGGTGAAATGTGTTTTAAGGGCATGGGGGCAGTTGAAAAGGGGGTTTGAGGTGTTGGCACTGGGTGAAATATGTTTTGAGGGCATGGGGTGAGTTGAAGAGGGGGTTTGAGGTGTTGGCACTGGGTGAAACGTGTTTCGAGGGCATGGGGGCAGTTGAAAAGGGGGTTTGAGGTGTTGGCATTGGGTGATATGTTTTTCAGGGCATGGGGGCAGATGAAAAGGGGGTTTGAGGTGTTGGCACTGGGTGAAATATGTTTTGAGGGCATGGGGGCAGTTGAAAAGGGGGTTTGAGGTGTTGGCACTGGGTGAAATGCGTTTTGATGGTATGGGGGCAGTTGAAAAGGGGGTGTGAGGTGTTGGCACTGGGTGAAATGTGTTTTGAGGGCATGGGGGCAGTTGAAAAGGGGGTTTGAGGTGTTGGCACTGGGTGAAATATGTTTTGAGGGCATGGGGTGAGTTGAAAAGGGGGTTGGAGGTGTTGGCACTGGGTGAAATATGTTTTGAGGGCATGGGGGCAGTTGAAAAGGGGGTTTGAGGTGTTGGCACTGGGTGAACTATGTTTTGAGGGCATGGGGGCAGTTGAAAAGGGGGTTTGAGGTGTTGGCACTGGGTGAAATTTGTTTTGAGGGCATGGGGGCAGTTGAAAAGGGGGTTTGAGGTGTTGGCACTGGGTGAAATATGTGTTGACGGCATGGGGGCAGTTGAAAAGGGGGTTTGAGCTGTTGGCACTGGGTGAAATGTGTTTTCAGGGCATACGGGCAGTTGAAAAGGGGGTTTGAGGTGTTGGCATTGGGGGAAATGTGTTTTGAGGGCATGGGGGCAGATGAAAAGGGGGTTTGAGGTGTTGGCACTGTGTGAAATATGTTTTGAGGGCATGGGGGCAGTTGAAAAGGGGGTTTGAGGTGTTGGCACTGGGTGAACTATGTTTTGAGGGCATGGGGGCAGTTGAAAAGGGGGTTTGAGGTGTTGGCACTGGGTGAAATTTGTTTTGAGGGCATGGGGGCAGTTGAAAAGGGGGTTTGAGGTGTTGGCACTGGGTGAAATATGTGTTGACGGCATGGGGGCAGTTGAAAAGGGGGTTTGAGCTGTTGGCACTGGGTGAAATGTGTTTTCAGGGCATACGGGCAGTTGAAAAGGGGGTTTGAGGTGTTGGCATTGGGGGAAATGTGTTTTGAGGGCATGGGGGCAGATGAAAAGGGGGTTTGAGGTGTTGGCACTGTGTGAAATATGTTTTGAGGGCATGGGGGGAGTTGAAAAGGTGGTTTGACGTGTTGGCATTGGGTGAAATGTGTTTTGAGGGTATGGGGGGAGTTGAAAAGGGGGTTTGAGGTGTTGGCACTGTGTGAAATGTGTTTTGAGGGCATGGGGGCAGTTGAAAAGGGGGTTTGAGGTGTTGGCACTGGGTGAAATATGTTTTGAGGGCATGGGGGCAGTTGAAAAGCGGGTTTGAGGTGTTGGCATTGGGTGAAATGTGTTTTGAGGGCATGGGGGCAGTTGAAAAGGGGGTTTGAGGTGTTGGCATTGGGTGAAATGTGTTTTGAGGGCATGGGGGCAGTTGCAAAGGGGGTTTGAGGTGTTGGCACTGTGTGAAATATGTTTGGAGGGCATGGGGGGAGTTGAAAAGGGGGTTTGAGGTGTTGGCATTGGGTGAAATGTGTTTTGAGGGCATGGGGGCAGTTGAAAAGGGGGTTTGAGGTGTTGGCACTGGGTGAAATATGTTTTGAGGGCATGGGGGCAGTTGAAAAGCGGGTTTGAGGTGTTGGCATTGGGTGAAATGTGTTTTGAGGGCATGGGGGCAGTTGAAAAGGGGGTTTGAGGTGTTGGCATTGGGTGAAATGTGTTTTGAGGGCATGGGGGCAATTGAAAAGGGGGTTTGAGGTGTTGGCACTGGGTGAAATATGTTTTGAGGGCATGGGGGCAGTTGAAAAGGGGGTTTGAGGTGTTGGCACTGGGTGAAATGTGTTTGGAGGGCATGGGGGCAGTTGAAAAGGGGGTTTGAGGTGTTGGCACTGGGTGAAATATGTTTTGAGGGCATGGGGGCAGTTGAAAAGGGGGTTTGAGGTGTTGGCATTGGGTGAAATGTGTTTGGAGGGCATGGGGGCAGTTGAAAAGGGGGTTTGAGGTGTTGGCACTGTGTGAAATATGTTTTGAGGGCATGGGGGCAGTTGAAAAAGGGGTTTGAGGTGTTGACACTGGGCGAAATTTGTTTTGAGGGCATGGGGGGAGTTGAAAAGGGGGTTTGAGGTGTTGGCACTGTGTGAAATATGTTTTGAGGGCATGGGGGGAGTTGAAAAGGGGGTTTGAGGTGTTGGCACTAGGTGAAATGTGTTTTGAGGGCATGGGGGCAGTTGCAAAGGGGGTTTGAGGTGTTGGCACTAGGTGAAATATGTTTTGAGGGCATGGGGGCAGTTGAAAAGGGGGTCTGAGGTGTTGGCATTGGGTGAAATGTGTTTTGAGGGCATGGGGGCAGTTGAAAAGGGGGTTTGAGGTGTTGGCATTGGGTGAAATATGTTTTGAGGGCATGGGGGCAGTTGAAAAGGGGGTTCGAGGTGTTGGCACTGGGTGAAATGTGTTTTGAGGGCATGGGGGCAGTTGAAAAGGGGGTTTGAGGTGTTGGCACTGGGTGAAATATGTTTTGAGGGCATGGGGGCAGTTGAAAAGCGGGTTTGAGGTGTTGGCACTGGGTGAAATGTGTTTGGAGGGCATGGGGGCAGTTGAAAAGGGGGTTTGAGGTGTTGGCACTGTGTGAAATATGTTTTGAGGGCATGGGGGCAGTTGAAAAAGGGGTTTGAGGTGTTGACACTGGGTGAAATATGTTTTGAGGGCATGGGGGCAGTTGAAAAGGGGGTTTGAGGTGTTGGCACTGTGTGAAATATGTTTTGAGGGCATGGGGGGAGTTGAAAAGGGGGTTTGAGGTGTTGGCACTAGGTGAAATGTGTTTTGAGGGCATGGGGGCAGTTGCAAAGGGGGTTTGAGGTGTTGGCACTGGGTGAAATGTGTTTTGAGGGCATGGGGGCAGTTGAAAAGGGGGTTTGAGGTGTTGGCACTGGGTGAAATGTGTTTTGAGGGCATGGGGGCAGTTGAAAAGCGGGTTTGAGGTGTTGGCACTGGGTGAAATCTGTTTTGAGGGCATGGGGGCAGTTGAAAAGGGGGTTTGAGGTGTTGGCACTGGGTGAAATATGTTTTGAGGGCATGGGGGCAGTTGAAAAGCGGGTTTGAGGTGTTGGCACTGGGTGAAATGTGTTTGGAGGGCATGGGGGCAGTTGAAAAGGGGGTTTGAGGTGTTGGCACTGTGTGAAATATGTTTCGAGGGCATGGGGGCAGTTGAAAAGGGGGTTTGAGGTGTTGACACTGGGTGAAATGTGTTTTGAGGGCATGGGGGCAGTTGAAAAGGGGGTTTGAGGTGTTGGCACTGTGTGAAATATGTTTTGAGGGCATGGGGGGAGTTGAAAAGGGGGTTTGAGGTGTTGGCACTAGGTGAAATGTGTTTTGAGGGCATGGGGGCAGTTGCAAAGGGGGTTTGAGGTGTTGGCACTGGGTGAAATATGTTTTGAGGGCATGGGGGCAGTTGAAAAGGGGGTTTGAGGTGTTGGCACTGGGTGAAATGTGTTTTGAGGGCATGGGGGCAGTTGAAAAGGGGGTTTGAGGTGTTGGCACTGTGTGAAATTTGTTTTGAGGGCATGGGGGGAGTTGAAAAGGGGGTTTGAGGTGTTGGCATTGGGTGAAATACGTTTTGAGGGCATGGGGGCAGTTGAAAAGGGGGTTTGAGGTGTTGGCACTGGGTGAAATATGTTTTGAGGGCATGGGGTGAGTTGAAAAGGGGGTTTGAGGTGTTGGCACTGGGTGAAATATGTTTTGAGGGCATGGGGCAGTTGAAAAGGGGGTTTGAGGTGTTGGCACTGGGTGAAATGTGTTTTGAGGGCATGGGGGCAGTTGAAAAGGGGGTTTGAGGTGTTGGCATTGGGTGAAATATGTTTTGAGGGCATGGGGGGCAGTTGAAAAGGGGGTTTGAGGTGTTGGCACTGGGTGAAATATGTTTTGAGGGCATGGGGGCAGTTGAAAAGGGGGTTCGAGGTGTTGGCACTGGGTGAAATGTGTTTTGAGGGCATGGGGGCAGTTGAAAAGGGGGTTTGAGGTGTTGGCATTGGGTGAAATATGTTTTGAGGGCATGGGGGCAGTTGAAAAGGGGGTTCGAGGTGTTGGCACTGTGTGAAATATGTTTTGAGGGCATGGGGGCAGTTGAAAATGGCGTTTTAGGTGTTGACACTGGGCGAAATTTGTTTTGAGGGCATGGGGGCAGTTGAAAAGGGGGTTTGAGGTGTTGGCACTGGGTGAAATATGTTTTGAGGGCATGGGGGGAGTTGAAAAGGGGGTTTGAGGTGTTGGCACTAGGTGAAATGTGTTTTGAGGGCATGGGGGCAGTTGCAAAGGGGGTTTGAGGTGTTGGCACTGGGTGAAATATGTTTTGAGGGCATGGGGGCAGTTGAAAAGGGGGTTTGAGGTGTTGGCACTGGGTGAAATGTGTTTTGAGGGCATGGGGGCAGTTGAAAAGGGGGTTTGAGGTGTTGGCACTGTGTGAAATATGTTTTGAGGGCATGGGGGGAGTTGAAAAGGGGGTTTGAGGTGTTGGCATTGGGTGAAATGTGTTTTGAGGGCATGGGGGCAGTTGAAAAGGGGGTTTGAGGTGTTGGCACTGTGTGAAATATGTTTCGAGGGCATGGGGGCAGTTGAAAAGGGGGTTTGAGGTGTTGACACTGGGTGAAATATGTTTTGAGGGCATGGGGGCAATTGAAAAGGGGGTTTGAGGTGTTTGCATTGGGTGAAATGTGTTTTGAGGGCATGGGGGCAGTTGAAAAGGGGGTTTGAGGTGTTGGCACTGTGTGAAATATGTTTTGAGGGCATGGGGGGAGTTGAAAAGGGGGTTTGAGGTGTTGGCACTAGGTGAAATGTGTTTTGAGGGCATGGGGGCAGTTGCAAAGGGGGTTTGAGGTGTTGGCACTGGGTGAAATATGTTTTGAGGGCATGGGGGCAGTTGAAAAGGGGGTTTGAGGTGTTGGCACTGGGTGAAATGTGTTTTGAGGGCATGGGGGCAGTTGAAAAGGGGGTTTGAGGTGTTGGCACTGTGTGAAATATGTTTTGAGGGCATGGGGGGAGTTGAAAAGGGGGTTTGAGGTGTTGGCATTGGGTGAAATACGTTTTGAGGGCATGGGGGCAGTTGAAAAGGGGGTTTGAGGTGTTGGCACTGGGTGAAATATGTTTTGAGGGCATGGGGTGAGTTGAAAAGGGGGTTTGAGGTGTTGGCACTGGGTGAAATATGTTTTGAGGGCATGGGGGCAGTTGAAAAGGGGGTTTGAGGTGTTGGCACTGGGTGAAATGTGTTTTGAGGGCATGGGGGCAGTTGAAAAGCGGGTTTGAGGTGTTGGCATTGGGTGAAATATGTTTTGAGGGCATGGGGGGCAGTTGAAAAGGGGGTTTGAGGTGTTGGCACTGGGTGAAATATGTTTTGAGGGCATGGGGGCAGTTGAAAAGGGGGTTCGAGGTGTTGGCACTGGGTGAAATGTGTTTTGAGGGCATGGGGGCAGTTGAAAAGGGGGTTTGAGAGGTTGGCATTGGGTGAAATATGTTTTGAGGGCATGGGGGCAGTTGAAAAGCGGGTTTGAGGTGTTGGCACTGGGTGAAATGTGTTTGGAGGGCATGGGGGCAGTTGAAAAGGGGGTTCGAGGTGTTGGCACTGTGTGAAATATGTTTTGAGGGCATGGGGGCAGTTGAAAAGGGCGTTTTAGGTGTTGACACTGGGCGAAATTTGTTTTGAGGGCATGGGGGCAGTTGAAAAGGGGGTTTGAGGTGTTGGCACTGGGTGAAATATGTTTTGAGGGCATGGGGGGAGTTGAAAAGGGGGTTTGAGGTGTTGGCACTAGGTGAAATGTGTTTTGAGGGCATGGGGGGAGTTGAAAAGGGGGTTTGAGGTGTTGGCACTAGGTGAAATGTGTTTTGAGGGCATGGGGGCACTTGCAAAGGGGGTTTGAGGTGTTGGCACTGGGTGAAATTTGTTTTGAGGGCATGGGGGCAGTTGAAAAGGGGGTTTGAGGTGTTGGCACTGGGTGAAATGTGTTTTGAGGGCATGGGGTGAGTTGAAAAGGGGGTTTGAGGTGTTGGCATTGGGTGAAATATGTTTTGAGGGCATGGGGGGCAGTTGAAAAGGGGGTTTGAGGTGTTGGCACTGGGTGAAATATGTTTTGAGGGCATGGGGGCAGTTGAAAAGGGGGTTCGAGGTGTTGGCACTGGGTGAAATGTGTTTTGAGGGCATGGGGGCAGTTGAAAAGGGGGTTTGAGGTGTTGGCATTGGGTGAAATGTGTTTTGAGGGCATGGGGGCAGTTGAAAAGGGGGTTTGAGGTGTTGGCACTGGGTGAAATGTGTTTTGAGGGCATGGGGGCAGTTGAAAAGGGGGTTTGAGGTGTTGGCATTGGGTGAAATGTGTTTTGAGGGCATGGGGGCAGTTGAAAAGGGGGTTTGAGGTGTTGGCAGTGGGTGAAATGTGTTTTGAGGGCTTGGGGTGAGTTGAAAAGGGGGTTTGAGGTGTTGGCACTGGGTGAAATGTGTTTTGAGGGCATGGGGGCAGTTGAAAAGGGGGTTTGAGGTGTTTGCATTGGGTGAAATGTGTTTTGAGGGCATGGGGGCAGTTGAAAAGGGGGTTTGAGGTGTTGGCATTGGGTGAAATATGTTTTGAGGGCATGGGGTGAGTTGAAAAGGGGGTTTGAGGTGTTGGCACTGGGTGAAATATGTTTTGAGGGCATGGGGGCAGTTGAAAAATGGGTTCGAGGTGTTGGCACTGGGTGAAATGTGTTTTGAGGGCATGGGGGCAGTTGAAAAGGGGGTTTGAGGTGTTGGCACTTGGTGAAATGTGTTTTGAGGGCATGGGGGCAGTTGAAAAGGGGGTTTGAGGTGTTGGCATTGGGTGAAATGTGTTTTGAGGGCATGGGGGGAGTTGCAAAGGGGGTTTGAGGTGTTGGCACTAGGTGAAATGTGTTTTGAGGGCATGGGGTGAGTTGAAAAGTGGGTTTGAGGTGTTGGCACTGGGTGAAATGTGTTTTGAGGGCATGGGGGCAATTGAAAAGGGGGTTTGAGGTGTTTGCATTGGGTGAAATGTGTTTTGAGGGCATGGGGGCAGTTGAAAAGGGGGTTTGAGGTGTTGGCACTGGGTGAAATATGTTTTGAGGGCATGGGGTGAGTTGAAAAGGGGGTTTGAGGTGTTGGCACTAGGTGAAATGTGTTTTGAGGGCATGGGGGCAGTTGAAAAGGGGGTTCGAGGTGTTGGCATTGGGTGAAATATGTTTTGAGGGCATGGGGGCAGTTGAAAAGGGGGTTTGAGGTGTTGGCACTGTGTGAAATATGTTTTGAGGGCATGGGGGCAGTTGAAAAGGGGGTTTGAGGTGTTGGCACTGGGTGAAATGTGTTTTGAGGGCATGGGGGCAGTTGCAAAGGGTGTTTGAGGTGTTGGCACTAGGTGAAATATGTTTTGAGGGCATGGGGGCAGTTGAAAAGGGGGTTTGAGGTGTTGGCACTGGGTGAAATGTGTTTTGAGGGCATGGGGGTAGTTGAAAAGGGGGTTTGAGGTGTTGGCACTGGGTGAAATTTGTTTTGAGGGCATGGGGGAAGATGAAAAGGGGGTTTGAGGTGTTGGCATTGGGTTAAAAGTTTTTTTCAGGGCATGGTGGCAGTTGAAAAGGGGGTTTGAGGTGTTGGCACTGGGTGAAATATGTTTTGAGGGCATGAGGGCAGTTGAAAAGGGGGTTTGAGGTGTTGGCACTGTGTGAAATGTGCTTTCAGGGCATACGGTTGAAAAGGGGGTTTGAGGTGTTGGCACTGGGTGAAATGTGTACACTGTGTGTCCATTACCTCAAACCGTGTCCTTTCTTTGCGAAAACATCACCAAGAATAACATTGCCTGCAACACCAGAATCACTTGCCCAATCAACCACCGCTGTTACTCCTGCCAAGAACAAACCCGACTGAACCAAGACAGCCTGGAGCCCGCAAACATATTGCAAAGAATGTGACTGTGGACGTCTCTTATGATTCACAGATTGGGTATTTGCTTGCAACGATCAATGGTGATGTCAACAAACGTATTCCCTCTTGGGCATTGTAGCCACAGACAGTGTTTCTGGAAATAACTTGGCAGCTTTTGCAATTGTGTTGCACTTTTTGCATCTGAACTTGCCGCAGGGGGCCCTCGTGAGTGAAAAAATTTCCCCCACTTCGGGGGGTTGATGCGTTTGCACTTGTGAGGAGTCCCCGGGTGGGGTGAGAAAGCATTTGCTTCGTGGGACGTGGACATTGAGGTGCTGAATGGTTTCTGACCGTGCGCGATTTCCGCCGTGTGCTTGTTGATTTCATTATTTTCAGAGGTTAAAACCATTGGCGAGGGTGAAAACCAACAAGGCAGATTCATTTTGCAGACTGAACCAAATGCGGGAACCAGCGATCAATTGCGGGCATTTGCAAGTGTTGTGCGTTGAGTTCACTGGACCGGGTCAAGGGATTAAGGCAATCAACAGATCAGAGCACTGGCGGCGGCGGTGGTGGAAGACAGAATTGCAGTGGGACCGTAATTAGCAAGCAATGGTCCCGATATGGAGATGGACACGCTGCTAGTACCAGCACTGAGGGCAAGAATCCTGAGTAACTCGCAATGTTCTCGTAAGCCCTATGAGAGAACTAGCAATCAACCATGGGCTGCTGAGAGTGTTGTGCCCTGAGCTTAGTCGGCCAGCCTCAAATCGAACCAGTAAATAGCCAAACTTGTGATTAGTGCGCTGGCGAAGCAGGTGGTGGAGGGTAGAATTTGAGTTCAATTGCATGCGTGGCATGCTGGGCCTCTGTGGCAAGTTGCCAGGCTAGGTTAAAGGTTGTTAAAAACAGCAAACATGGAGCAATTAGCAAGCAGTGTGACGGTGGCAGCAGAATTTCGCAATTATGGCAAGCTGATTTGGCCAAATTGTGCAACCATCATTCTTTTGCATCAGGACATGGCACAGTGGAGTGCTCGCCAATGCCGCCCAGGGACCCAACTGCAGTCATTTTTGATTGGTTGATGCCTTTGCATTACACATCTGAACACCATTGGACACGGGTACCACATAGGTACTACCAAGATGCAAGGTATAGTGCCTTTGTTATGGAGCATAAAAAAAAAGAAACCATGGCCAGCCCTTTGTCCAGTGTCCAGTCAAACATTTCCCACAATTAGTAGTTCATTAAAATGATAGTAATTGTTCATCAGCTGCCAAGAATTGACAACAACCATGTATCGGACCACTCTGCGGATGCAGGGACAGCCAAGGCATTGTGCGATATATTTGTTTGGAGTGAAAAAGCCAATTTTTTTTTGTGGGGGGACAAAGTAGTGAATACAAGAAGAGTGTTGGGCCATACCATACAAGATATTGCAGCACTATATGGTATGGATACCATGCCGATACCGTACAATACATATGCTGTATGGTACCAATTTTCATATCTTTGGACCGTAAGGCTCCATTGCAATTTGATGTGTTACTTGAATTATTGATGTGCCAATTGGACTACGAATTTGTATTCATTTTTGGTTGATTATTTACTTTGTGAATTTGGGGATAGGATTTTTTGTGCACTTTGCGTACTGCTTGATGCATCATTTTCATCCAAAGTCTGATGCAACACAACGGGCAATGATGCTGTATGGAACAATTGTATTCTCGTGGGGTCCAAAAGTTCAATGAATGCGAATCTTCTAAAGTAAGGCAGATGAAGTGCAATTTTGTGGTTTCTCCCGCAACCAATGGAATTGATGGTAGAAAAGGTTGTGTTGATTGCTATGTGATTGGTGCCAATACAAAATGTCAATTGTTATACGCATGTATTTAGCTTTAAGTGCTTGCTGCATGGTTCTTTGGCTAAGGCATTAGGAAAAAAGGTTGATTGAAAAAGATAGCACAAGAGGCTCAAGACTAAAAATGCCCAATCAAAGCAAAAACACAGTTTTCATCGCTGTTTCAAAGTAGAGGCAGTGATGTTGTTTGCAAAACAAAATTACACCCAAGTTGCATGCTTATAAGAGCTTCAAATTCACATTTTTGAAACGAAGTATTTTGTTAATTGACGTTGGTCACAAAGCAAACATTGAAGCAAAGGAAACAAATGTCTAGTAGACTTTATAAAGCGCAATGCAACTTTTGGGTTGTTGGTAATGTTCCAAGAATGATGCGGAGCGGATGTTGAAATGATGCGAAACGACAAGCACAAAGTGAAAAGCACGTAGGTTTGTTTTAGCTCCCCGAAAGACACGGACGGTGCTCCTCCCGAGCAAAACTGCTCTTCAGGAGCAATAGTGGTTCTTTCCAAGATCAATGATTGAAACAAACGACTTGGTTCACTTAAAAAAATTTGGAGGAAACCTCTAGTTGAACCTCCAAAGCTAACAAAAATGTAACTTTGATCTGCCTTGTTGGCAATCTTGCATGCGCGATGGGCACCGTGTACGAAAAAGTACACATAAGTAATCAAAAAGTGGGAGTAAGTCTTTTTTTTTTGGTTCCCGAGGGCCGCTTTTGTTCGGAAGCAGAATCGTTTCCAACGAGTAGAGGTGGTGTTCTTCAGGATCAATGATGTAGACATTAGGAAAGCCTGTAAGAGTCCAAAAATGCTACTTTTATCCAAGTTGTTGGTAACTTTGCAGCCACAATGGGCACTCTTTGTAGAAGATATGCAAAGTACTTAGCTAAAAGTGACAAAAATAACCTTTTTCTGTTTTGGCTCCTCAGGAGCCAGGGTCGGTGCTCCTCAGGAGCCAACTTGCTCCTCAGGAGCAGGGTCGGTGCTCCTCGGGAGCTTTGGCTCCTGAGGAGCCAGGGTCGGTGCTCCTCAGGAGCCCCCTCAGGGTCGGTGCTCCTCAAGAGCCAGGGTCGGTGCTCCCGAGGAGCATCCCGGGGTCGGAGCTCCTCAGGAGCCAGGGTCGGTGCTCCTCAGGACCAGGAGCCAGGGGCGGCTCCTGTCAGGAGCGGCCATCTCCGACCACCCAGAATGCAGGGGTGACGTAGCATTTCCACCTTCTTTTGGGCCCCAACCTTCCGGTGCTATTGAGGTAACCGGGACAATCTTTGAATCTAGGCTCTATTGCGTGGTGCATCATGGTGACACCTGGCATAGGTTTTGACTTCTGATTTTGTCCCCTTTGTTGGGGACCCCCGAGAATGCAGGGGTGACGTAGCATTTCCGCCCTCTTTTGGGCCCCAACTTTCCGGTGCTATGGAGGAAACCGGCACAATCATCGTTACGCTTCTGCTTTGCGTTGCGTTGCGTTGTGTTTTGTTGCGTAGTTCCTGAATTGCGTGCATGTGCACTTTGAAATGGACACACTGAGCTGGTAATATGGTGATACATTGAGCGTGTCTGCTACGGGAGATCGATTTGTCCTGTTCACTTCCTCAGACCTCTTTTGTTTTTCGATATGGACTTGAACATTCGGGACAGCGTGTTTTACACTCGTTCGACTGGGCTTCGCGTACCTGCGAAGGTAACTGGCTATTGGGACAAAGGGTACGTGGAGTTCGAGTACGTGCAAGGTGCGGTGCGCATTATCAACCATCATTGCCCCATCGACCCCCTGTCCTTCGGTATCCCGAGTTGGGATTCACCCCCACCAACCCCCTCAAGTCCACCGGCCGCCGACATCCCCGGTGATGCGGCTGGTGGCAGCCCTCTCTGTGGCCGTTCACCCACACCATCCCCCTCAAGTCCACCGGCCGCCAACATCCTTGATGACACATGTGGTGACACCCCTCTTCATGGCCGCTCTCCGCTACGAACATCATCACGGTCCCCATTACATGGGGTGGTAATAGTTCGTAAGTGTAAAGGTTCGTTTTGTAGCAGTTCGTATGGGTGGTGTTCCGAATTGCTGCATGTAGAAACCGCCCGCTGTTACAAACCGCTGCAGCAACGAACTAAAACCGCACATATGTGTTCCGGGATTGGTCAAATCTGGGAAAGGAGAACAGAGGCTTTTGTATCGCGCTCTGTTGAGGTTCTGTGGTCATAATAGTAGTAATAATGATGATAGTAACAATAATGATCAATAACAATCATAATTTTTCTGTCTTCAGTCATGCAGCGCTTCCTCACAAAGGGAGGCCAGTCTATGAACGACGCTCTGGCTGCAGTGGTGTCGCAGTCCCAGAGCAAGAAGGTCTCCACCAGTTCTAAGGCCCGCCAATACAAGAGCTCAGCGCCGAGGACTTGGCTAGAGTGGACGCCGTCGCAAAAGTCCCTTTTTGTGCAACTGTTCCTGGAAGGTAACTACAACCACGTTGTGGTGCGTTACGGGTGTCAAGCGCCGCCCCTTAACACGCTTCGCACCTGGGCCGGCAAGGTCAGGAGGATGAGCCACTGGAAGGGTACAGCACCAACTCAGTTCTCAGCCGCACAGAGGAGGAGACCAGTCTGAAGTTCATCAAAGAGTTGAAGTATGAGGCTGCCGTGATTGACCTGGACACCATTGCGGCGCTTGGAGGAACAGTCGCTGAGAGGTCTCGTGGGCCTGGTCTTGCTCTTGTTTTGGACCGCCAATGGGCTGCAAACTTTCGTCGCAGGCACAAGATGGGTTGTCTTAAGAAGATCACGACTGAGCGGCTGCCTTCTACAGTGTCTGACTTAGCGCTCGACAACAAATGGAGACGTGAATTCTTGGACCTCGTTGAGCAGCCTCAAAAGTATGGTGTGCGTATCCCTGAAGGTGAACCCCAGTCGCTGCCGCTGTGGGCGCAGTTGGGCCTGGACGAGACGCCCCTTCAGTGCGCGCCCAAGTTGCGCGGAGGGTATGCAGCCGGAGAAAAACAGGTCAGACCCTACAGTAGCGCTGACAAGCGACAGGCCACGGCCACACCTGTGGTCAGCGGTGAAGGCACCGTAAAGGTACTACAAGTGTTCCACAGAGAAAAGACAGGGCGTTGCCATGCGCGTCTCGACCTGCCTCAGGGCCTGCCATCCTACATGCCTGAAGACCACGCGGAGAAGAAGTGTCAGACTGGCGACACGTTCAAACGCCTGATGATCAAGGTCGACACTGAAGTTGCGAAGGACAGACGCGACCATGGCGTGGCGCAGAATTACCCATGTGTCGTCATCATGGACTGGGCTCGAAGCCATCTTGACGATGACGAGTTGAAGCGCGTCGACGACGCTGAAACAAGGCTGGCAAACTTATGCTATTTTGTGGCGCGGCCACATATGTATGTTTTCTTTGGCCGCGCTCGTCGCAGCCATCTCAGCAATGTTGGCGATCAGGTCATCAATCCAGGCATGAGACCATGGTTGCGCGACAGACGGAAGCGTTGCCACATTGACCATTGCCTGAGGATCCACGATGGACTGCTGCCAAAGCACTCCAAGCCGGATAGCAGCGAGCGTACGATGAAGGCGCTCCTTGTAACTTGGCTTGCTGAATGGGCTGCATCCCCTTTGACAACCACACACATCCTCAGCAGCTGGAACATGGTGTTTACAGAGGTGCCAGTGACAGAATCTGTAGATGATGTGGACCTCCCCTGCCCTTCAGCAGCCATCCCCATGCCTGCACCTTTGCTGTTTGTTGTTCGTGGTCATGTTTCAGATTCAGAGGAAGCCTCAGAGGCACAGGCAGAGGCAGATGAAGCCTCTGGGGCAGAGGTGGAGGAAAACATTGACGTCCTGTCAGTCCCAGGCACACCACCCGTACAAAGAGCAGCAAAGAGGAGGGCTGAGACCCGGTTGGACAGACTTGCCAAAAGGTTTCGTGCTGCACCATGTGATGTACATGCTCAGCGTGTGGCCAGGGAGAACAGGCAAAGGGCAAGGGAGGCGCGGGAGGCAGTGCAGACTTCGGATGATGAAGGCACTCTGAGCTGTGCAGTGATGCTTACCATGAGTGAAAGAGAGTAGTACCTCCTGTTTCTTCTTGAAAAACAGCGAATCGATCAAATTGAATATGTGGTTCATCCTTTGCAACAGCGACATGTCCCTCAAAGGGCAGTGAAGTCTTTAGGGTTGGACAATTTGCACACGAGAGCACTTTCTTTTTGTGGGCATTTTTCCTAATTCACGTGAGTTGCGCACGGCAATGGTGGTTCATAAAAAAGCAGGAACTCTGACCACTTCAGAGAAGAAAAACAATACAAAAAAAAACAAGATTTTCCACATAGAAGTCAGTGAAAAAAAAAACAAACAATATTTCAGTAGGTAAAAAAAACCGGCATTTTGAATGCAGAAGTGAGTGACAAAAAGAAACAGTGTAGGTTTTTCAGCACAAAAAGGAGAGCAGGTTTTGAAGAAAAAAAAAGAGATAAAACATTTTACACAAATAGCAAGAGTGCAAGATGTAGAAAAAAAAAGTGTAATGTTTTGAAAAAACGAGGAGCGAGAAATAGTACCAGTGTTGTACAAATACAAAGAAACATTAAGGTAATCAAAAGAAGAGGATGTCGGTACCAACCTTTACATGGAAAAACACCGGCCTTTTACCAACCGCTGCATGAAAAGCACGTCCCAAATCACCTTTTACCAACCGCTGCATATATGAACTATTACCACCCCCTGTACGTAGCCATGCGCCATCGCGCTCCGCCTCTCCGGCGCCCCCTGGGCCACCTTCGGATGAGGAAGACAAAGGAGTACGGCGAGCAAGGCATGAATCGCAAACGTTGTCCGAGCCTCGTGCGCGTGATAAAGAAATTCGGCAACAGGCGAAGACTTTACCCGTGCAATTATCAAACGAGCAATGGGCTGAAGTCTGCGCATGGCTGGAAGACAACACCCCTTCAACGGGTCGCAGGTATTTGCCAGCCCTCACCCTCCATGATGATGCCACGGCTGTCGGATGTATTGTGTCCCTCTTCCCATTTACTATGCAATGCATATATGCTGTGTGTGTTTGTCTGTCACAGGCCATTTAACAATGCGGCCAGCCGCTTACCTCCCCGGTTTGTAATAGCAAAGGATCGCCACCAGCATTGGGTCGCATACCGCCGCCGGTTTCAAGCTCTCGCGGACACGAAGCTCAAGCACTCCAAGGGGGCGTTCAAGGCGGGCGGGTCTCATCGCGTGCGGCACTCGAAGATCCCCGCCGGCCGTGGTACCCAACATGCCACGCTGGCTTTGCAGTACATGGACCACATCCAGAGAGAGATTGCTGACATTGTCTCCATTTTCGATTCTTTATGACGCATTTCAAAGACTCCATGCCCATCAGGTCCATTGGCAGGATATGGAGTGCAGACCTTTGAAATCCTAATTATGCGTCGCATGTTTACAAGCTCACTGTTGCCGTTGATCTGTTTGGGCAACATTGTATGGATTCGCCCCTTGGCCACCGGGACATCAGCAGATGTTTTGATGTGGGATGGGTACGGACCTTCTGGTACCTGAGGCGATTTCTTTGATTTTGTAGTTGCAGGCCATGATGGCGCTTATAAGGGCCGGATTCATGTCATTGTGCCATTCATTGGAAGAAAGAATGGCACTTTGACAGCCCGCCGACAAGGTTACAATGATGTCCATGGGTAATACAGAGCACACATTGAGCAGCTGTTTGCTCGGTTGTGGCATTGGGGTTTGGTTAGGAACATTTGGCGTGGCGGCCCCAAAGAGTCGCACCAGCCAGTCCGCATTTTGTTGCATTTCACTCAGTTTTACACCTAGAGGCAAGTCCGTCACCCCCCCTACAGACCATGGGAGCATGTCTCGCCTCAGGTTTGGACTGACCAAAGCAACTCGGCCGCCATGCAAGATGAGGCAGAGGATGAGGCGGAAGTTTGTGTTTTGTGTTGCTAAAGGCGCTTCACAGTCGCAGTTTGGGATGAGTGTAAGGAGCACTATTGTAATGAATGTATTGATACCCACACTTGTGGGACCCATGTTGTTTGTTAATTACCCTACAAATGATAGTTGGAGTGTTTGAAGTCACCGATATTGCTTTATTTTGCAATGTGCTTTGTATGGAAAGTGTGCAGTGCAATGTGGTCTACCTGGGGAGCTTCTCCATCGGAGGGTAAATCTAGGGCTGAAGTCGGGTTAGTTAATAGAAAAGTAGCGCGCCGGGCAAACATTCCCCCACTGAGTGTCTACCCCTTGCAGAGTGGGCCAACGGTTTCATGCAGTTTCATCATGCAATTCTCACTGTAAGCCAGTTTGGCTATTTGCCGGGTGGTCGCATCACGCTTCACAGGGGCACCCAAGCCACTAATCGCGAAGCTAAATGCACCCAAGCCAAGAAAGAACAATTTGCACAGCACGCAGTACTGGCCATTGAGGAACTAGAGGAGCAACAATTGCGTACACTGCTGGCTTAGCTGAGCGCCATGCTAGGGTGGGTTGGGTGGCCGGCTTTGCCTACACAATTCTTGGGGAGTGGCAGATTTCCGGACCGCTCTTTGTCAACTCACAACAATTGCACAACTTTGCGGAAATGATGGTTGTCATTTGTCTCTTTGAATATTTTCATGGCATAGCCGGCAAAATTGCTACAATTATTGATTCTCAATATGTGTACGACGGCATCACGGGCTCCGCTTACAAATGGAGTAGGAAAAAGTGTATTTCCCTGCCAAAAGGTTAAGCTTTAGTTGTTATAAAGAGGCCTAAAGGCAACACTCATTGTTATCTTAGTATTGGCCTATCCAAAAAGGGGTGACAAGACATTTTGACCTATAAAACCAAGCATTGCACTTTACAGGTTGTGTGGACCCCTGACCCCCCAACTGATTGATCTAATACACCATTTCCTGGACTGACTGAGGCACTGACATTGATCCAGAGCCCATACAGTTTTCTATGTTTTCTCATGAATGCTTAGCTATCCTAGTGGTATGCACCCTAGGGGGCTGTGGCACCTCTTTTTGAGAGGTCCTCGGTTCAAACCCAAGTCAACCTACCTAAGTAGGATTGTCCCATGTGACATGGCAGTGACCTCAGCGCCACAAGCCATGCGACCTCAGCACTTATGGGACCCAAAACAAAGAGTACACATCTCTAGATGGCACTATAAAAGAGAGGATGCCCATGTGGGCAGTTTTTTAATCTTTGTAGGATTTTTTCTAACTATCTTTTCCTAAATCTGTAGTTACTGTGAGTTTCCTTTGTTGTATCACTATCTCCTTTGACTGCAGCCCTTCATGTTGTGGATTTGATCCTTTGGTCCTTTGCCTTGCAAACTGTTGGTACTTATTTGGGTTTATTTCATCAAAACGTATTGGCTTGGAAAACCTGAACCACAACAAGCAGCAGCAGGAGCAAGCAGGGGCATCAACAATACAATACAATCAAAGCATTCAACAGTGAAAGCCTGTTTTAACTTTCTCGTAGCAGAGAATTTCAGTCTTTGCGTACCTGCAACCCCGTGTAGTACAACCAGTACGTCGAGACTGACTCCACTGAAGGGCGAAGGAATACAATATCGACACCAAGGACACTGCCGAGACGACAGCGCCCTCAGTGGCACCAGCCAAGCCAGCGTCAGCGCCCGAACCTGCTGGTGAATCTGAACCTGAGGTGCCTGTATCTTCAGTGCCCTTAAGTGGGCTGACGGATGATTCTCTGGATGGCTTGGGAGTTGTTATAGTGGTCTAACCGTGGGAGGATCTGAAGGCCAAGAGAAGGAGAAGGAGAAGCAAGCAGTGGACAGGGGAGTCGAAGAGGCATACCCTGGAGATGGATACGGACCACCCGACGAGGCGCCCTTCAAAGACACACCTGAGGAGAGCGCTCCGAGCGCCTCTGATCTCCCTGCAGTATCCTCTCCAACAACCACTACACTCCCAGCCGCACATCCAGCTACATCCTCACCCACAACCACTCCACCTATGGCTGAGGGTCTAGGCTTAACTGGAAAGCCTTACCCCACCTCTTGTGTGACTCTAGCCGTGACCTCTGGCACCTGCAGTCAGCGAACCAGTGGCATCTAGCTCCACCTACACCGTCGCGCCTGAGCCTATGCCGCGCCGCTATGAGGATGTCTATCACAGAGCCGCGGCGGGTGTGTACCTGACTGGGATACCTGGCTATGCGGCAGCCGAACCTGGCTCTACTATGCCAGTACCTGGGTTTACTTTCGTGAGTCGCCTACGTGGCCCTGAGTCTCTTGGTGGAAGGAGTAGATGATCTGGAAGATCCTCCTACAGGTCCCTGACGCGGTCGCAGATGAAAGAGGCTCTCCGAGAAGCCACCTCTGAACTTGTTGGTGGTCGCACTTGAGAGATTCGGGCTAATCCGGAGCCCCTGATTCCTCCCCAGGCGTCACCTACCATAGTGGGAGTTTCACCTCACCGAGTACAAGCAGATCACCTGGTGGCGGGGTTGACAAAAACCCTGGGAAGCCTGAGGAGCTGAACGATGCCGGCCCCTGCTGTGATACCCAGAAGCTCTTTCAAACCAAGAACGGCCCAGCCCCCCTACAGCCGCGTGCAGAATTCCACGAGAGCCGAGCTGGACCGGTTGGGGCTGACAGCCCTGAGGGCAATGGTTGACGTGGAGCCCTACAGCTCTAGTGACCTAGGCGGAGACCCCTCTGACGATGAGCCGCCGTCCATGACTTGTGCTTCGCCCTCGGAGGACGACGACCCTGAGGACCCTGAGGACCTGAGCGGGCGGAAGAAGAAGAAGAAGAGGAAGACCAAGCGCCCTGAGGGACGCAGGTCTCAGGAGGCTAAGGCAATCACCACCTCAAAAATTGTGGTGAACTTGCCTGAGTTCACAGGCAAGGATCTCATTGAGTTCGCTGAGAACTTTGGCCGGTTCCTCCAGATGACCGGCCAAACCCATGCTAGTGGGCCAGTCAAGTGCAATCTGCTCCTGCAGTGCTGCAAGACTAAGTACCTGGAGAAGCACGTCAAGCAGATCGTGACTAAGTCCGCCACCTTCGCCGACGTGATGGTTGCCTTGGAGAGGCAGTACCCGACCTACGAAACCAACCTCTCCATCAGGGCCGAGATCCAGAACCTGGCCGCGCTGCCCAACAACCCCAAACCCGCCAGGATCTCCGAGTTACTAGCTGACTTGGACCACTGGTTGGGGCGACTGACGCCGGGTTTCTACCGCAGCGACGAGCTGCTCTTCTGGGTGGTGGCCAAGCTCCCTCGGGAGCTGTGGGAGGAGTACCGGTGAACGGCAGAGCGCAAGGCGAGAGCCCTCAACTACGAGGATTTGTCTGTGCTACTTTCGGAGGTGGCGCTGGAGAATGAAAATGACCAGCAAATGAACGCCTACCGTCCTGGAGGAGGAGGCTCTGGGAGCCATGGCCGTGGGTATCAAGGACATCGACCCGGATAGGGGACTACCCCCAAAAATGCTCGTATCATGAGCAATGTACAAGATCTCTTCTGATGTGATGCCAGAGACGAGCAGGGCTCCTTGCTTCACGCCGCTGACTGCGATCAGCATGACTGCTTCGTGGTCCACGGTAAGAAGCAGGAGACCAACACCGGCGGCAAGGCGAAGCTGCCGGACCACTACAGGTGTACCAGCACCTGTGCGTTCTGCGGGAAGAGGAAGCACTACGAGGATGAGTGATACCATAAGCAACTCCTATCGGCGAAGCTTAAGACCGAGAACGCTAGTGGCAAGGGCGTTGGCAAGGGCAACGCCAACAAGGACAATGGCCAAGGCAAGTCCAAGGGGAATGGCAAAGGCCAAGATGGCAAAGACAAAAGTGGACGAGGAGGCGATGACCGCAAGCCTGACATTGACAAGAACAGGAACCCATCCGGAGGAAACCCGAATCCTACGTCAGGGGGGAACCCTGAGCCCTCTGGTGGGGAACCCAACACGGGACCTGCGACCCGTTCCAAGACGCAAGGCCAACAAGAACAAGGGACCAAGCGTGCTAACGAAGATGGGGACCAGTCCAATGGCCGCAAGCGCTCCCGCTTTATGCGCATGGCGCGTAAACTCCAGAAGAAGGGGCTCGAAGTGACCTGCCCCGCGAAGTTCTGACAGGGACGCTCCGGGGGGCCTACAGACCTGGTATTCTGGGTACGTATCCGACTTGGGGGACGTGAATACCCTGGGGGTAGTGGATACTGGGGCCCCTATATCTTTTGTGGCCAAGAAAGTTTTACCTTGTGGAGACCTGAAGAATGTCCTGCCTACCGCAGCCATCCGCATGGGAGATGGACATGTGGTGCACAGTTGTGGGGACTGTGAGGTCGAAGTGCCTATGGGTTCTAGAAGCATTGCCCATCGGTTCTACGTGATGGACACCGAAGCCTTCGAATTTGTACTGGGTACTGACTTCTTCGTCAAGCACTCCCAGATTCTATCCCTCACCCTACAAGCACCCTATGTCCTCCAGGTGGACCATGGTGACGGCTGGGAATCTGTACCTCTGGAGCAGTCTGAGCATACGTCTAGCTATCTGAGGGTATGCAAGAGGGAGCCCTCAACCATGATGGTCGCCTCCAAAATTGAGGACTATCAGCTCCTGGGTGATGTCCTAGACCAAGGTCTGAGGGAGTTGGGATACTACCGGGAAGAGCTGAACGTGGAGCTATTCGCCAGCGAGAAGCAACATGTCCTGGACCTCTACTGCAGCAAGGGAAAAGGTTGCTGCTATAAATTTTACTGGTCCTCTTTGGGGATGGCCTACGGGAACCCAAGATTCAGTGAACTGGGGAAGGTCCTGACCAAGGTGGCCCTGGAACGTTCCTGTATGGTCCTGTGCTCCCCTGATTGGGGAGCCCATGGGGGAAATGAGTACCGGCGTACTCTATTGGACAAGCTGAGGCTCACCTCCATCCAGCTGCACGATGACGACATCTACGTGGTTCTGGGCCGCAAGACGCCCATCGGGAAATCTGGATGGGGTAGTAAGCTAAGTGTGGTGGATGGGACTCTAGCCGCAGTGCCATGGGACGATCTGGACTCTGCTATGGTCCAAGAAATTCAACGTGAGAGCAGAGGCTTCACCCTGGACGTCCTGAAAAGTCGCCTACGACCTCAAGACGCCGTGGAGACCACTCCTGGGGGAGACGAATCCATCTTGTCTGACACTGTTGCCCCCAGCTCCCCCTGCCGTGTATCTAATCCTGATGTAGTCTCAGAGTGTGGGCTATCTGAGCTACCCAGCTCAATACACTCTGATGACGAGACTGACTCTTTGTGCAAATGTGCATGGAGGAAGTGGAGAACGCCGAGTACATTGTCCCACTGAAACCCCAACTCTCCATGAGGGGAGAGGTGCCCCTGGACGAGGAGGTGGACCCCCAATCCAGGCTAAGAGAGTACGTGGACTCCAAGAGGAGATTGGTGGCGAAAAGCCTGTGCTACGCTAGGCCTACACGCCACTCATGGCCGTTAAAGCAAGGGTCTAAGGGGGATATCTCCCAACTGAACGAGGACCTAGATCAGAAGATTACCATCTGGCAACGAGAGGTGGACCTGAAGCTGATGAAGAGCGTATGGGGTGTCCATGTGAGGACCCCAGAGGAGGATGAACTCTCAGAGGAATGCGCATGCGAACCTCCTCGAGTGTGCCTATGTTGTCAGCGACCACCTGAGACTGTGGAACGAGACCTTCTCTACGCCTATCAAGGACTGAAGGACACGACCGTGGACCCAGAGCCGGTTGATGATGACCTCCCTGCTTCTCTACATCAAGGGGCAAGCAATCTACGCTCTGACGAGGACATGGAGGACAAGATCAAACTCTTAGACCCTAGAGTACAGAAGCTGATCAGGACCTACCTGGAGGTATTCGAAGAACTACCCCCTGCCGAATCCTGTGACAAGCTGGTACAGACGGACCTCAAGCCGAAGCCCGAGTTCGTGGGTCGCAAGATAAGAAGGAGACCCTACGCGGCTCCCAAAGAGAAGGCCGATGAGATAGAGCGACAGATACAAGAGTGTATCGACGCTGGCCTGGTCCTGGAGTACAAGGATGGGGACTACCCCCAAAACTGCAGCCCCTGTTTCCTGGTGGCTAAGCCTGGGTCAACAGCCAAACGGCTTGTAGTGGACTACGGAGAGCTGAACAAGAAGACGTTGAACGACTCAGGGTCAATTATTAATATGGAGTCAACCCTCGAGAAGATAGCCTCCTGTCGCTACAAGACGAAGATGGACAAGCGAAGCGGATTCTGGCAGGTAGACCTGACGCCCCACGCCCAGGAACTCCTTGCCTTCATCACTCCTCAGGGGAGGTTGTTCAAGTGGAAGGTCATGCCCTTTGGCGTGGCCAACGCACCCGCTCTTTTCCAAGAGATGATGAACAAGATCCCATCCATCCTCCGTCGAAGACCCGTGGTGCAAGAACTCACATCCCGGGGCGCCCAGATGGAAGCACACATCGACGATGTATGGCTTGGAACGAATTCCCAAGAGGACCACCTAATCCTCTTGGGCGAGTTCTTTGCGGTCTGTCAGGAGAACCACACTAGACTCACTGTGGAGAAGTGTGAGTTCATGCAGGAGACTTTGCAGTACCTGGGGTTCGACATTGGCTATGGGTGGTGGACCCGAGCGGCCTCTAAGGCCAAACCCCGGATTGACGCCAAGGTACGACATGAAGCCCCCAAGAAAGGACTCCATGATGTACGCAGTTTCATTGGGGCTAGTAAGAAAAAGTGCTTTTCCAATGCTTCAGGGTATAAGTTAGTTGTATTAGAGGTGCTCTAAGCACTCTTGCATTTTCATCTTAGTTTTGGCCTAACCAAAATGGGTGATAACACATTTTGACCTATGGAACCAAACACTAAATCAGGATGTTGTGTGGACCCCTTATTCCCCTGGCTATATGCACTAAAACATCTTTTCCTGGGTGACTGAGGCACTGATATACTGAAGGCAGAGCCTATGAACTAATCTATGTTTTCTCATGAATTCTTAGCTATCCTAGTGGTATGCACCCTAGGGTGCTGGGGCACCTCTTTTTGAGAGGTCCTGGGTTCAATACCCAGTCAGCCTAGCTAAGTAGGATTGTCCCATGTGACATGGCAGTGTCCTCAGCGCCACAAGCAATGCCACCTCAGCATCAATGGGACCCAAAAATGAAGAGTGCACATCTCAAGATGGCACTATGGAAGTGTGTGAGCCCTTGGGACAGTTTTTCAATCAGTTTTTCACAAACATGTAAAACATTTTATCCTAAGGTGCAATGTATGTTAATAGGTGTGGTCCATTGTTGAAAGTTGTCTTTATCTAACTCTTTGTGACTGCAGCCCTTCATGCTTTGATCCTGTTTATCTTCTACTTGCTTATCTCTGGCTTGGGTTATCCTGGATTGGTTGTATTTCAACAATAAAACATTTTCCTCATCAAAAACAAGCAGCAGGAACGCTACACCAGCAGCAAGCAGCAGGGGAGGCACAAAAAAAACACAGTGCTGAAAACACTGTAAAACGTTCTGGTAGCAAGAGGCAGAAGGTCTCTGCGTACCGGCAGCAACCCTGTGCCGTACATCCAGTGCGCCGAGTACTGTCATAAGCAAGGAGGGCGAATATGTACACCAAGAAGGAGGAAACCGACGTGAGGACGGCACCTGAGGCACCAGCAATGCCAGCACCTGGTGAACCTGGACCTGGACCTAGCGCTGTATCTTCGGTGCTGTTACATGGGCCAGTGGACGTGGTTGACGACTCGCTGGAGGGACTTCAGTCGGCCTTCCCACCCCCCCCAGTCGAGGAGGTGGACACCAACCCTGTGAGGAAAAAGAGGGAGAGAGAGAAGGATGCAGGAGAAAGCATGGCAGACCAAGGAGTAGACCATGAGCACGACCCGACGAGTGGGTCGACCTTCCAGGGCGCAGCAAGCGCCTCTTGCCTCCACGCATCATCCTCTCCTACAACCACCACACTCCCAACTCCAGACCCAGCCGCTGCAACATCCACACCAATAACCACCCCGCCTATGGCTGAGGGCACAGGCTTTACTGGTATGCCTACCTACCCTGCCTATGGTGTGGACCCATCTACCACTGCGTTTCCAGAGGCAACTACTGCCAGTTAGCCAGTGGCCTCCACTTCTGCGCCGCGATGGTATGCGGCCTACTATCACCATCCTCTACCCGCTACGGGAGCCTATGTGGATGTTCCTGGGTATGCAACCCTGGGTGGGCTGGGGAGAGGCCCTGAGTCATGCGGGAGCAGGAGTACAGGATCGGGGAGATCCTCCAACAGGTCCCTGACGCGGTCGGAGATCAATGAGGCACTCCGAGGAGCCACTTCTAAACTTGTTGGTGATCTCACTCAAGAGATTCGGGCTAACCTGGAGCCCCTGATTCCTCCCCAGGTGTCACCTACCGTCCTGGGAGTTGCAGCCCACCGAGTACAAGCCAAGCATCTGGTGGCGGGGTTGACAAACACCCTGGGGAGCCTGAGGAGCCGACCGATGCTGACCCCTGCAGTGATACTGAGAAACCCTTTCATACCAAGAAAGGCCCAGCCTCCCTACAGCCACGTGGGGAATTCCACGAGAGCCGAGCTGGACCGCCTGGGGCTGACAGCCCTGAGGGCAATGGTTGACGTGGAGCCCTATGGCTCTAGTGAACTAGGCGGAGAACCCTCTGATGATGAGCCGCCGTCCATGACTTCTGCTTCGCCCTCGGAGGATGACAACCCTGAGGACCCTGAGAACCCGAGTGGGCGGAAGAAGAAGAAGAAGAGGAAGACCAGGCGCCCTGAGGGACGCAGGTCTCAGAACGCTAAGGCTATTGCCACCCCCAAGATCGTGGTGAACTTGCCTGAGTTCATAACCCGCCACGTCGGACGGAGCGTCCCGACACCACAGCACAAGCCGAACCACCCCAACCATCCTAGCCGCCACACCCGGCAGCATGACACAGACACGCCACCCGAATGACCCGCAACGCACGACACGAAAAGGCGCACGGCAGAAAGACAGGCACGAGCACGAGCACAGCACCACCGAGCTGGAGCAACGCCCTGGGGCTCCGATGGGGAGCACAGGGACACACCGAGGGGGACCGGCGGGGCCTTGCCACCGACAGGGGGTGTACATATGAGTGGCCCAAGCGAAACTGGAAGTACGGCTACGGAGCACCGCGAAATACCGGATAATGGATTGTGCATGCAACACTGCCAGGGCGGGGCAGGGAACAGGGCACCGACAGGGGAAAATTCTTTTACAGCGGTCCGACCACTTTTCATGGCTTTTCTCCCCCGCGGTGGGCGGGCCGCGCACAGTACAAACGTACCGTGCCGGCCCCACACACCTGGCACCGACCAACATCGCAACAAGCGGCACACCCGCACACAACAAATCCGACTGCACGAACGCCCGCTGCGACGACAAGGAACGAACGCCGAACACGACAACCAAGAGGCGACTAACACGTCCACACACCGCCAGAACCACTACAGCGGACGCAACGTGACCGTGAACAGACCGCGCGCGCACCGACCAGCGCCAAGCTGGCCGGGCTTGCATGGGCGGGTGCGAGAGCGACGACCAACGAGCTAGCGACACCGTAGCGAGCCGCGCCCCCCGACCACCATGGCCACAAGCACAGAGGAACACTGCGACTCTACCGCTGCGGACGCGGCCCACGTACGTTCCCAAACTACACTACACGACACTTGTACAAACCAAGACGCCACAAACCGACGCAGACACAAACGTGCTGGCTAAACAGGCAGGATTGGACGATAAGACCACCGGCAGCAGCGCAACGGAACCCACACGAGCCCGGCCGACCATGAGGCGGCCACGACAACCACGCACCAACCACACCACAGCTGCAGCCACCACTTGACCGTAAGCAGACCACACGCAAGCCGGCCAACGCCGAACCAGCCAGGCGTGCACGGGTCGAAACGGAAACGGCGCCCAACGGGTTGGCAACACCGTGGTGCGCCACGCCCACCGACGATCGTACCCACGAACACAGCAGAACACCAAAACGTGGCCAATACAAACGCGACCAACCAACGGTAACAAACTACACAACACTACACTTGGACAAACCACGACGCCACTGACCAGCACCGACACGGACATGCCAGCTGCATAAACAACATACGGCGGAACGACCACCGGCAGCAGCGCAATGGAACCCACGCAAACCAAGCCGACCATAAGGCGGCCAAGACGACCGCGAACCAACAACACCGCAGCTGCAGCCGCCACTTGACCGTAAACAGACCACACGCAAGCCTGCCAACACCAAACCAGCCAGGCGTGCACGGGTCGAAACGGGAACGGCGTCCAAAGGGTTGGTGACACAGTGGTGCGCCGCGCCCGCCGACGACCATGCCCACGAACAAAACTTGGCTCTACCATCACGCAACCGACCAGCCTACATTAACAAACTACACCGCAACCGTACCATACGACCGACCAACCGGCCACAACGGCCTACTTCGAACCCCCGGCCCCCCGGGAGAGCGCAAGCTCGACCGAGTCAGGAGGTGCGAGTGTGCGCCACGGCATGCGAGTCCCGTAGCACGTGCTTCTTCAAGTCGCCTCACGCCTACTGAAAACCAACCCAGGTGGGGGTGCCTGCAGGACAGGGCCTTTGGCCTGGCTCTGGGCCCCTGGGCCCCAGAATCCGGAGGTTGATGAGGATGTGCGATGGGACCCTCCCCCACGTATCATCCGCCCGAAGGAGAGGAATGTGAGACTTCGGTCGAGCATGGGTTACCGCTCTGGGCAGAACCCGCTGTAGGGTACTGCTCGCGGCGACCGCGCCCTTCCCCCATGCCGAGGAGCCGCTTTGTGGGGGCACGTGAAGTAGGGCTGTGGGTGGGTGAGCAAAAGCCCCTTGGTAAGTCCCCCCTGCGGGGCAACCCCAGTCCCGAGTTGACCTACCTACCTACCTCTATGTTTTCTCATGAATTCTTAGCTATCCTAGTGGTATGCACCCTAGGGTGCTTGGGCACCTCTTTTTGAGAGGTCCTGGGTTCAATACCCAGTCAGCCTAGCTAAGTAGGATTGTCCCATGTGACATGGCAGTGTCCTCAGCGCCACAAGCAATGCCACCTCAGCATCAATGGGACCCAAAAATAAAGAGTGCACATCTCAAGATGGCACTATGGAAGAGTGTGAGCCCTATGGACAGTTTTTCAACCAGTTTTTCACAAACATGTAAAACATTTTATCCTAAGGTGCAATGTATGTTAATTGCTGTCGTCCATTGTTGAAAGTTGTCTTTATCTAACTCTTTGTGACTGCAGCCCTTCATGCTCTGATCCTGTTTATCTTCTACTTGCTTATCTCTGGCTTGGGTTATCCTGGATTGGTTGTATTTCAACAATAAAACATTTTCCTCATCAAAAACAAGCAGCAGGAACGCTACACCAGCAGCAAGCAGCAGGGGAGGCACAAAAAACACACAGTGCTGAAAACACTGTAAAACGTTCTGGTAGCAAGAGGCAGAAGGTCTCTGCGTACCGGCAGCAACCCTGTGCCGTACATCCAGTGCGCCGAGTACTGTCATAAGCAAGAAGGGCGAATATGTACACCAAGAAGGAGGAAACCGACGTGAGGACGGCGCCTGAGGCACCAGCAATGCCAGCACCTGGTGAACCTGGACCTGGACCTAGTGCTGTATCTTCGGTGCTGTTACATGGGCCAGTGGACGTGGTTGACGACTCGCTGGAGGGACTTCAGTCGGCCTTCCCGCCCCTCTCAGTCGAGGAGGTGGACACCAACCCTGTGAAGAAAAAGAGGGAGAGAGAGAAGGATGCAGGAGAAAGCATGGCAGACGAAGGAGTAGACCATGAGCACGACCCGACGAGTGGGTCGACCTTCGAGGGCGCAGCAAGCGCCTCTTGCCTCCACGCATCACCCTCTCCTACAGCCACCACACTCCCAACTCCAGACCCAGCCGCTGCAACATCCACACCCATAACCACCCCGCCTATGGCTGAGGGCACAGGCTTTACTGGTATGCCTACCTACCCTGCCTATGGTGTGGACCCATCTACCACTGCGTTTCCAGAGGCAACTACTGCCAATTAGCCAGTGGCCTCCACTTCTGCGCCGCGATGGTATGCGGCCTACTATCACCATCCTCTACCCGCTACGGGAGCCTATGTGGATGTTCCTGGGTATGCAACCCTGGGTGGGCTGGAGAGAGGCCCTGAGTCATGCGGGAGCAGGAGTACGGGATCGGGGAGATCCTCCAACAGGTCCCTGACGCGGTCGGAGATCAATGAGGCACTCCGAGGAGCCACTTCTAAACTTTTTGGTGATCTCACTCAAGAGATTCGGGCTAAACTGGAGCCCCTGATTCCTCCCCAGGTGTCACCTACCGTCCTGGGATTTGCAGCCCACGGAGTACAAGCCAAGCATCTGGTGGCGGGGTTGACAAACACCCTGGGGAGCCTGAGGAGCCGACCGATGCCGACCCCTGCAGTGATACCGAGAAACCCTTTCATACCAAGAACGGCCCAGCCTCCCTACAGCCACGTGGGGAATTCCACGAGAGCCGAGCTGGACCGGCTGGGGCTGACAGCCCTGAGGGCAATGGTTGACGTGGAGCCCTATGGCTCTAGTGACCTAGGCGGAGAACCCTCTGATGATGAGCCGCTGTCCATGACTTCTGCTTCGCCCTCGGAGGATGACGACCCTGAGGACCCTGAGAACCCGAGTGGGCGGAAGAAGAAGAAGAAGAGGAAGACCAGGCGCCCTGAGGGACGCAGGTCTCAGAACGCTAAGGCTATTGCCACCTCCAAGATCGTGGTGAACTTGCCTGAGGTCACAACCCGCCACGTCGGACGGAGCGTCCCGACACCACAGCACAAGCGGAACCACCCTAACCATCCTAGCCACCAGACCCGGCACCATGACACAGACACGCCACCCGAATGACCCGCAACGCACGACACGAAAAGGCGCACGGCAGAAAGACAGGCACGAGCACGAGCACAGCACCACCGAGCTGGAGCAACGCCCTGGGGCTCCGATGGGGAGCACAGGGACACACCGAGGGGGACCGGCGGGGCCTTGCCACAGACGGGGGGTGTACATATGAGTGGCACAAGCGAAACTGGAAGTACGGCTACTGAGCACCGCGAAATACCGGATAATGGATTGTGCATGCAACACTGCCACGGCGGGGCAGGGAACAGGGCAGCGACAGGGGGAAAAAACTTTTTTACAGCGGTGCGACCACTTGTCATGGCTTTTCTCCCCCGCGGCGGGCGGGCGGCGCACAGTACAAACGTACCGTGCCGGCCCCACACACCTGGCACCGACCAACATCGCAACAAGCGGCACACCCGCACACAACAAATCCGACTGCGCGAACGCCCGCTGCGACAACAAGGAACGAACGCCGAACACACCAACCAAGAGGCGACTAACACGTCCACACACCGCCAGAACCACTACAGCGGACGCAACGTGACCGTGAACAGACCGCGCGCGCACCGACCAGCGCCAAGCTGGCCGGGCGTGCATGGGCGGGTGCGAGAGCGACGACCAACGAGCTAGCGACACCGTAGCGAGCCGCGCCCCCCGACCACCATGGCCACAAGCACAGAGGAACACTGCGACTCTACCGCTGCGGACGCGGCCCACGTACGTTCCCAAACTACACTACACGACACTTGTACAAACCAAGACGCCACAAACCCACGCAGACACAAACGTGCTGGCTAAACAGGCAGGATTGGACGATAAGACCACCGGCAGCAGCGCAACGGAACCCACACGAACCCGGCCGACCATGAGGCGGCCACGACAACCACGCACCAACCACATTACAGCTGCAGCCACCACTTGACCGTATGCAGACCACACGCAAGCCGGCCAACGCCGAACGGGCCAGGCGTGCACGGGTCGAAACGGAAACGGCGCCCAACGGGTTGGCAACACCGTGGTGCGCCACGCCCACCGACGATCGTACCCACGAACACAGCAGAACACCAAAGCGTTGCAAATACAAACGCGACCAACCAACGGTAACAAACTACACAACACTACACTTGGACAAACCACGACGCCACTGACCAGCACCGACACGGACATGCCAGCTGCATAAACAACATGCGGCGGAACGACCACCGGCAGCAGCGCAATGGAACCCACGCAAACCAAGCCGACCATAAGGCGGCCAAAACGACTGCGAACCAACAACACCGCAGCTGCAGCGGCCACTTGACCGTAAACAGACCACACGCAAGCCGGCGAACACCAAACCAGCCAGGCGTGCACGGGTCGAAACGGGAACGGCGTCCAAAGGGTTGGTGACACAGTGGTGCGCCGCGCCTGCCGACGACCATGCCCACGAACAAAACTTGGCTCTACCATCACGCAACCGACCAACCTACATTAACAAACTACACCGTTACCGTACCATACGACCGACCAACCGGCCACAACAGCCTACTTCGAACCCCCGGCCCCCCGGGAGAGCGCAAGCTCGACGGAGTCAGGAGGTGTGAGTGTGCGCCACCGCATGCGAGTCCCGTAGCACGTGCTTCTTCAAGTTGCCTCACTGAAAGTGCTGCCCTAGGTCGTTGATGGTGCCGGAGGGCTCAGGGCCGGCAAGACCGGGGGGGCAGGCACGCGAGGAGTCGACCTGAACATTGCTGTTGGGGGCAGAACCGGATACGCGGACACCAACGGAGGCGAGAGCAGCAACAACGGAGGCAAGATCCATGCTGATTGTTATCCGGCAAAAAATCCCAGTCTATGAAGAAAATTGATGCGGATTATCCTAAGTACATCTGAGTGTCCATAACTGTCTGAAAAGATTTATATAAATCCGATTGTGAAAAAATATTTGGCTGATTTGGCTTCGGGCGCGCATCAGCGGCAATTGGCGATTCCAGGTAAATGATCGGAACGCGACGGACTTACGATGAAGGGACCGCGGAATCAGATCCGGCACATCAGAAATATATAGGTCTGATCCTGAGACTGAGCTGCGGGGCGGCAATTCCGCCGAAGCAGAGAAAATGACCAAAATGTAGCCAATGTGGGGCAGATCTGCTAAAATCTGAGCAGATGGGGGTTAGCCGCACTTACACTCCCCCTCCAAAAACACACTGGGGTGTGTCGCTACGTCAACGAAGAACGTAGTGCGGGTAGGTCCCAGAAAAAAATAGAAATGTAGCCTCGATGGGGCGAAATCTGCTTGATCTGACCTGATTTGGGCTGAATTGGCACTGAATCAGGATGGATGAACCTGAAATGAGACAGAATGAGGAGTGACGAACAGTCCCTCGTGCAGTAAAACATTAGGTTAAGGGCTAAAAAGCATGTAAACGTATCGAGAATCGATACCAAACCATGCCTTGGTTGAGAATGAGGTAGATTATTGGTGGATTGAGTGGGAGAATCAAGGAATGGGGTGACATCTCGGCGCTCTGGCACAGTTTAGCTGTCGCGGGCACGCTACGGTGTCCTCCACGTACTCTACATCGTGTTACTCCCGCTTTTCTCGTTCTGAAAAGTGCAGCATGTGCTTCAGATTTGGCGCATCTGGTGGATGATCACAAGATTCAGCAAGATTGAGAATCAATTGGAGCAGAGATGAAGGAGATGAAACAATCACAGAGAGGGAAAACAAATACAAATGTAGTCTGCAGGCCCTAAGTGAACCACAGAAGGTGGGGATGTTTTTCTGTTCACTTAGTTAGGCAAAGCCGTAAACAGATCTTTGAGGAATGAGAGGAGATGACAAGGAAATCAACCTAAATTGTCCTAAAATCAGCAAATCCACTAAGATGAAGGTGAAATGAAGCGGAATGTCTAGAACTGAAACTACTAACAAAGGTGTAACGAAGGTGTTTAGACTAGAGTTAATATATATTGTCGTTTATTCAGCTGAATTATGCTTTCCGGCACGTTGGTTCGCGAGCATCCAACAGATTCTATCAAAATGTGGATCATGTGATGATGCATCATGCTGGGACATGATGGCCCTGGATCCTTGGCATGTAACGCGCCGAAGGTTCGCTGAAGGCGCTTTACTGACAGTATATAACTGAGAGACACCGAATGGTCCTTTATTTACAGTGGCGGCGGTGTCAATCGACTTGGACAAGGCCCATCTTTCGATTGAGTTTCACAAGACACTTGGATTCACCATTTTCGACAGTTTCAGGTCGGATTGAGCTCACATTGGCGTGTGCCAAAAATACAACGAAGCTTACGGACCTCCGAGGTTGCTGTTAGAAGTCCCTAGAGCTCCTATGTGAAGGTTGTCTGAACAATTGACGTCGGGGTTTTGCTGCAACAGTGCAAGAATGATGGACAAACCTGAGGAATTCAAGGTAAATTCAAGGAATCTGGATCTGAATCTGGACTTTGGCTTCAGCATCACGGCAAATGAAGGTAAGATCTGAGTTCCTCGCGTCGCAACTGGTGCGGCGAGAACTACAGGGGGTGCCTGTAGGGGTGAATGTCGCTGGCCAGCGTTTTTACTATGTACATTTGCTTCCATCTGCACGAGTAGCCAAATTCCAAAGATGCACAGACCAACAGAGACAAGATTACCCCGAATCTGCCTGAATTAAGCCTGAGTCTGGTTTTTGCTGGACACGGCAGCACACTCCGTGGCTTTCGGCAGCGTATCTACGCCTTGTCTGCCGGACGGAGACCAAAGAAAAGTTGATTGACGTCAAATTATCAAACATTCGCAGTTCTCCACATCATTTCGAAATCAGGAAGAATGAACAGTGGATTGAGCAGAATGTGGTTTGTACGACATGATGTGGTTTTTTCAAGTCGTCAGAACACTCACATTGGAATAAGTGGTCGACGGGGCGAGGCTGGAGCTTTTGTAGGAGTTGGACATGCAAGGGTTTCGAACCTACACCCTTGAGCCCTAGCAACGAGTGCCATGACGCCCTGGACTAGACGACTGTTACCCAGATTATGGCGTCGGCGACTCAAGTCACGACAGATCTCCCTCAATTCGGCCAAGCACGAATACATGTGACCACCAACCTGTCTGGTGGGGCCCTCGTACGGCTTGGGCGCTGCAAATCAGCGGCCGAACTCGAAGCTTGGTCCTCATTTGGCTCCTGGGCTGGCCTGACCGCAGGAGGGGGGATCGACGGATCAGCCCTGGAATGTGGCTGCTGTGGGCCGTAAAAGGCTGGATCTCGATTCACCACAGGTCTTTTTCCGTCGCTCTCCACCTGTCTGTCTCGTTTCGACAAACAGTCTGTCAGGAGTACGCCAATTTCGGGGTGCTTCTTGGGGAAGTCGATGAACCCCTTGGTGTACCCATGGACAAAAGAATGGGCTGGTTCCCAGTTGTTGTGACTGGAATCAAAGCCCCTCCACTCACATAGAAATTCCCATTCGCCCTTATCGTCACGTCTTGCTTCTAAAATCCTCTTGAGTTCGTACTTCCCCCCTTCGATGACCCGATCGGTCAAAAATTTCGAAGTCCAAAAAAGGGGTTTAACCCGATCCTTGGGGGAGGGGATCTCTCTCTTGAGGCGATCGCCCGAAACTTCAATTTCCCTGCTGACATCCACACGAATCCTCCACCTGTTCTCACCTAGACGCGCTGTAACAGCGAATGGCCCCTCCCACAAGGGAAGAAGCTTATCATCTCCGTCCAGGGTGGTTTCGGATTTTCGAAGCCAAACTCGATCATCGACTTCAAAATTGTGGGGGTTTTTTCGGCCTTGATTCTGGACCCAAAGCCAGTCAGCTTGATGCTTATCGATTAATTTCGAGACAGTTTTTTCTGCTCGTTGGATTTCGTCCAGAAACAACGAAGCATCTTTACAAGGGCGAGGATTATTCAACGGCATGTTCCACCAACACTTCTTTCGTCCAAAGACAATTTCATTTGGAGAAAGGCCATGATACAAAGGCGTGTTGTGGTAACGGCGAAGCATGGCGAAAAGAATCTCAAGCCAATGGAAGTCCTTCTCACTGGCGAGTTCCTTACGGAGCATATTTATAAGTGAGCGGCCGGCTCTTTCGCCTGGCAGCGCTCGATGTGAGTGGATTTCACATCTGAGGTGATGGATTCCAAGGCGGGTACATAATTCTCTCCACCATTCGGAGGTGTACTCCTTACCTGAGTCCGTAATCACCTCGGATGGGACGTCCCAACCTCCCATCCAGGTCTGCGCGCACCATTTGGCGGCAGCCTTGCCAGTCATTGACTCGATGTTGCAAGGCAACACCTGAATGTAGCCAGAATGACGGCATTGTATAAGGAGCACTCCATTGACCTTTTTGTTGGTCCAATGGCACTCTTCGTCGTCGAGTTCACCAAGATAGAAAAAATCACTGGTGACTCTGTTAAAGAGGCGCTCCGGAATAGGATGTGGCCTCAGATGGCCGTGCTTCTTTGCGCTGGGTGGCGTCGCGACAGCACATTGGGCACATCCGGCGGCTACTTTCATACAATGAGTATATAGCCTTGAGCCGAACAACCTATGTTTAATCATCGACCATAATCTACGGCCATGTGCGTGGGGGGACTCCCATTTGTGCCACCAGTTTAACACTTGGGGGGCCAGGGCGTCTGGTACGCACAATTTACCCTCCATCCACAGCTTCCCCCCATCCAACGAATATTCAGAATAAATTCCATCTTTATGAGCATCTTTGGATTTGAGATTTCCAAAGACCTCTTTAAACATGGAATCATGCAGATAATCGGACGTCCAGTCACGGATGATAAGGGAATCTTTTGGCAGGGGTGGAGTTTTGGCCGGATCTCGACGCTTAATGCCCTGAATCAACCGAAATCCACTTACACGTCGGGTATAATCGAACCGTTTCACACTCCCTGAGGAGGGATCGGTGACTTTCTCCACGACTTTCAGTGTTTTGGTGCAGATCTCATGAGCATGCGCCGGATCTGAAAAGGCCGTGATGTCGTGACACGGTAATGCATGCTGTTTAACAGAGCATTGCATGCATTCACGTCGAATGAGCTTTTTTTCTTCCTGATCCCACTCGATTACGACGTGGCGGTCCTGCTCCGTACCATGGATGTTGGTACTTTGCAGCCCCTCTGAAGCGGGGTAAGCCCATCGGCTCAGAGCATCCGCTACCGTGTTGTGTTTTCCAGGCAAATACGACACATGGAGGTCAAACAAACTGAGAAATTCATGCCATCTGGCCCGTCGACCAGCTGGGCTCGCGACAGTATCAATGTGTTCGGTGGCCCAATACTCCAGAGATCGACGATCCGTCAGGACCTCGACTCGATTGGTGCCAACCCACGATTGGTACTTCTTCAGAGCGCAGATTATGGCGTAGGTTTCTTGCTCACGCGGTGACCATTGCATCTGGCGTGGAGCTAGCTTCCGCGACCAAAATGCAAGAGGGTAATGATCACCTGTGGCTTCATCAACCTGTTCAAGGACAGCTCCGATCGCGTACCTAGAAGCGTCGGTTCTTATGTAGAAGGGTCGGTCGAATTTCAGCACATGCAACGTGGCGACTTCGCAGAGGGCCGCCTTCAAGTGATGGAAGGCCTCCTCGCACTCGTCAGTCCACTTGACACGAACCTTTGAACCTGCCTTGCCCGCATCTCTCCCTACCTTCAATAGTTCAGTGAGGGGGGCAGCAAATTTGGCATAATTCGGCACAAAAGTGTGGTAAAAATTGCAACAACCCAGGAATCCTCTCAATTCCGTGATCGTCTCAGGGCGCTTCCACTTCTGAATAGCGACGAGCTTCCCTGGACTGGGTCGTCGGGTGCCATTCTCAAGGAGAGAACCACAAAATTCAACTGATTTTAAAAATAGTTTTCCCTTCTTTGGCCCACAAATCAGCTGATTGGCATCAAGAATGTCCAAAACCTGGTTCAGCTGCTTTTCATGTAGGGCCACCAGCTCGGCTTCGGTCAGTCCCTCCCCCTCTGTCGCGATGATTATGTCATCTATGTACACACTCACGAAGGCACGAAGCTCAGGATGAGCTGTAAAAAGCACATCCTCCATCATTCTTTGAAAAAACGAAGGGGCGTTCTTCAGGCCCATGGGCATGACCGTCCACTCGACTGGGCCACATGGCGTGCACATACAGGTGAGAGGTGGGCTGTCCTTCCTCAACGGCATTTGGTGAAAGCCGTGACGGAGATCCAGCACAGAAAACAAACGACCTCTTGCCCTCTTGGCGATTTCCTCCTCAATGAGGGGCAGGGGGTGCGAATCCGCCTTGGTTTCGGCGTTGAGGTTGCGAAAATCAACAACCATTCGCCAACCATCAATAGTGTTCTGGTCTGCAGGCGGCGGCTTCGGGACTGTGAAGGGTGCACAGCACCATTCGCTGGTCATACAACCCTCAAGCCAACCAAATTCCCTGAGATTTCTCTGGATTATTTTTCTGAGTATCTCATGTTTGTGTCCATGGTTCTCATAAGGACGCTGTTTCTTCGCCTTGTAACCTTCACGAAGCTCGATGAAGGCTTCACCGAACTGCCCACGGACAGGGGGGTCTTTGATCAACTTCCCCGAAAGGGTTGTGTCCTTCCGTTCCTCAAAAATCTTGTCTCTTTTCTTGGAACACAACTCAGTGTCCACCTGATCGCCAGGAATTACCGTCGAAAAAACTTTGGCGATTTCCTCGGCCTTGGCAGGAAGAATCTTCTTACGGATGTCCCTAAAAAGGTCCGTATCAACTTCCTCTTGAAGATAGGTGGGTCGAGTGTCGACATTCCAGAGATTCTCTTCGTGATCCAGCTCCTCGAAAGGATCTATGAAAGCTTCCACACGGGGTTTTTCATAAAAAACTCTGAATTTGCGGCGCGAAAAAAACTTTTTTGTCGTCCGTGCGCGGTAGATTCTTTTGGATGTAGATCGTATTGGGGAAGAGGGAGACGAGGCGGATCCATTTGACGTTGGATCACCTTGGGCATCTGACGGACAAGAATCAGAAAAAATAGATTCATCATCAGTACCACGCTCAACCTCAGATTCAGACCCAACACAGGAATCAGTACCAGAATCAGCAGAATCAGAGTCAGAAAGCTTTCCATCCACCAGGAATGCAAGCGAACTCCAGGGCCGCTGTGGCAGGGGACCTGTGTCGTCCCTGGCATACAGCTTAATCTTCCTGGGAAGTTCGATGTAATCTACACAAATGTCTTGCAATTCCTGAAACCAAGGCTTGTCGTCCCACAAGGGCACAACTAAAATCGCCTGGGTTTTTTCTTGCTTGATTTTGTGGATGACCTGCTGGATTAAGTGAAACGGAGGATTAATCCATAACTTCTTGTCCCATTTGTGGGTCCAAGCGTCGCGAAAGTGCTTGTCAAAGCGCTTGTTCTCGCGGTTAGCAAAGGCATCATACTGTGGCCAAAAGGAATGGTGTTCATAAAAATATTCACAAATTGTATCGCGCCATTTGTCGACAACTCTGTAGGATGAAGAGTGCCAGCGCGAAGGGCGTCGTGGCTGGGAGTCCCTACGAAGACATTCTAACTCTTGGGAGTAATCGGCACTCCCATTCACCTCTGCAATGGTGACATCTTCGCCAAACTTTGCTGTAACCTTTTGCTTCAAAAATTCTTCTGCACTTTTAAACGCTGCGTGCAAAAAACGAAATTCAGGACGCTCCAAGGGACCTGACTCCAGCAAAAAACAACGCCGATGACCTACGGGCGCCACCCTGTTCTTGCGAAGCCAAGGATGGCCCAAGTAAAGGTCATACTTTATGTCGGCACGATAGAAGTAGTCATCCTTAAGGATAACTTCCTCCACATTACCTTCTTCCCAAAGGTCTTGAGCGACCAAATGAGTTGATATATAACAACCGCGTTGCCCACCTGCGAGAGAGTGTCCAGAAACTCCCTCGAGGGTAACAGGATGAAGCAAATCAAACACGCAGTCGTCAGGCAAAAAGGAATTGGATCGGAGATTTACCTCCGATCCATTGTCACACAAACAAGTGGCGAGGTGGAAATTGCCCTTGCAATCAGAGACCCACAGCTTTGTGACAAACTGACGGGCCCTGTGCTTGGACTGTACACCAACCCCGTCCACTACAACAGAAGGATCCGCTGCCGGATCCAGGGGAGAGGAGACAAGCGACCCTACATCAAGTAGTGGTCGAGAAGGAATCTGGGGATCATGCCTGAAATCGCCTGGGGAGGGGCGATTTTCGTGGCTCCCCTAGGCGTTCTGACCTCCAGTGGTTGCGTTAACATTATGGACACACCCTGATTCGTCGACCCACTCATCTTGGAGCGGATCATCTGCTGGAATCAAGGCATTTTCAACGTAATCTCGATCCGCATCGGACACCTGATCTGCACCTGAGACCTGATCCACACGATGGTTGCCCTTTCCACGTCCACAAACAGGCCGCCGGATGATGGACCTCCACCGTCGCCACGCCCTCTGCCCTTACCAGAGAAAGGGGTTCCCGAAGGATTTCCCTTACCTTTACCCTGGAATCCTGGAGCATTTCCCTTGTTTACACCGGATTGAGGGGTTTGGCCTGGATTTCGATTTCCGCCTCCGGCGTTGCTATGGGGATTTTTCTGGCCGTTCGGCTGCCCACCGGAGCCGGATGGAGTCCGATTTCCTGTGCCTTGGGACCCGCCAGGGCCTCCAGGATTGTTGTTTCCACCGGAGGGGGTCGGATTCCCTTTTCCAGCCTTCCCACCGTGCACCTGTCTGTCATTCCTGTCTGAATTCTGCGAATTACTGATATTTTCACCAATCACCTTGTGATCGTAAGGAGACCATCGGTGATTATCAGTAGAATGCGTCTTAGCTCGGTTCGTAGAACCTAAAAGAAGGCAGATGCTACAGTGCTGCTGAACATTCCGGGTGTCATTCACCTTTTTGTTGCCCTTTTGGGCCCCATTTTGGGTGTTTTGCTGGGTATTCTTGTTTCCCCCAAGACCCTCATGGAAATTCTGATTGGCGGCGTCGGCGAGCCGCTCAACCTCCTCCCAGAGTTCCTTCGGGGTGAACGAAAACACCCAGTTCTTGGCCTTCAGGCGATGGTCATGGAAGCTTACTCCCCTGTTGAGGACTTGGACAAACAAGTCCCGATCCTCATGTTCATGAAACTTGATTTTCCACGTGTTTTCAGTGAATTTCACCTCCGAAAACGACGTGGGGGAACACTTTTGAAGTGCCTCCCTGACGGTAAACTTGTTGGCGGAGGCATCGAAGCCTTCCACCTCCGCCCACCAGGTCTTGACCTTTTCTTCGGACTGTTTGTTCCGAAGGGTGGCGGCAGTTTCTGAGGGGATCTTGTCAAAAATCAGATTTTTCAGCTCAGCACTAGAAAATTTTTCGCCTGAATGTTCAGCTTCTTCCACTAAATTCCAGAAGCGCTGTTTTTTGTCTTGCACTTCGTGCAAGATTAATCGCGAGAGTGAAGGAAAATTCTTCAACATTTGGTGGTAATGGTCCTCTGGCAGCCGGGATCCACGTACCTCCAACTGTTCCCACACCTCATCAAAGGTAAGGGGGGAACTTGTATCCTCGCGATCACTCCAAGTCCTGAGCCAAGTGTTGGCCGGCGCTCCCTCAAGGCAATCCAAGAGGGCCATCAGGAACTGATCATCTTGGAGTTTTTGAGTCTTAACCCACAGTTTAAATTCCCGTTGGAACTGAGGCCAACGACGGGGGTTCCGATTATACTTCGGCTGCTTGGCAACCTGACGAAGTCGCAAGGAAGTAGGATTAAGAAGCGAATCCAGCCCAACACCGGCCGTAATGGCAGACACCTTGGCGGTATCATTGGCCACACCAGCTCCGGCGAGGGTCTGGGCGAGCAACAGCTGGGCTAAGGTATTGGAATCAGCAGCAGGAGGGGCAGTACGGGAGGCAGTTTGCTTGGCATTCTGAGCCTCAGTCCTAGCCTTCGCCGTCCTACTCTCAGAACGAGAGATTTTAACCCTTTCCTTTAGCTTGGTCCTGCTGATCCTTGCATCGGTGGTCCTGGAGTCCACCGAAGGAGCAATTGAAAAAATTTCTGTCGCCTCCTCCGACGGCTCTGTTGCTTGTTCCACCGATGAGGCGCCCTCAGACCGCATGTGCGTCTTGAAAAGATTTTTTATTCCCAGCGTTTCAATGATGAGGTGCATTTGATCTTTGAGCGTTTGGAGCTCAGCATCTCGCTGGAATCTGCAGGAGCAGTCGGCAGGACAGTACATACCGTGTCCTGAAGGGCCTGAGCAGGCTGTCGGACCGCTGATCTCGGTGGTCCGCAGCCAGGAGTCCACTTGGGGAGCTCTTTCAGCCCTGATTTCCAGGCTTGCCTGCCTGGCCGCCTCTAAAATTCCCTCCTCAACCGCGGCGGCTAGATCGTTGCGGATGGAAACAGGGGGATGAGGGGCGGAGGGCCCGGGAACAGGTGCCGTGCCCTTCTCCTTCGGGAAGGGGCTTGCCTCCCAGATCTGCAAAGAAATGGCAAAAGTGTCATCTTCTTGAGAACGCCACCACATCCTGGTATTAATTTCGTCCTGAAGGAGGAAAAAATATTCCGTTAAAAAATCAGAGGCGATTCTTTCTTGTTCGATCAGCTTAGACGAGGCTAAGAGACAAAGGGCCTCAAGGGCCTCAAGGTTACGGGTCACTTCTGATGACAAATGGTCGTCCCAGTGTGCCCAAGAGGCTGGTCGATTATAGCTAGGTACCTCACCTGGACCACCCATCTCAATGTCGTTCAGATCGGCGTCGATGGTCTCAAATGTTGGACCTCCGTAAGGAAGGTTGGTACCTGCCAGGTCCGTAAGCTCCACCGGAGCGTTGCCATCGTCGTAGGCCGGCGGATTCCAGCTGCTCGATGGCCAATTTCGACTGGGATCATAATGGTAATCTGGGTCTCCACAGCTGCTGATGTGCGCCCTTCTTGGGCAGCTCGGGCTTGCGCAAGGCATTCCTCTCAAGGCCTCGTTCGCGCAGCACCATGGCAGCGTAATCGTTACTTCTCCAGAAGCGGCGGGGTCTACTGGGCCGTACTGGGGAGCGGGCTGTGGACTGAAGGGCTGTGAAGCAACATTCAGGTAGCCTCTGCTACCATGAAAGTGCTGCCCTAGGTCGTTGATGGTGCCGGAGGGCTCAGGGCCGGCAAGACCGGGGGGGCAGGCACGCGAGGAGTCGACCTGAACGTTGCTGTTGGGGGCAGAACCGGATACGCGGACACCAACGGAGGCGAGAGCAGCAACAACGGAGGCAAGATCCATGCTGATTGTTATCCGGCAAAAAATCCCAGTCTATGAAGAAAATTGATGCGGATTATCCTAAGTACATCTGAGTGTCCATAACTGTCTGAAAAGATTTATATAAATCCGATTGTGAAAAAATATTTGGCTGATTTGGCTTCGGGCGCGCATCAGCGGCAATTGGCGATTCCAGGTAAATGATCGGAACGCGACGGACTTACGATGAATGGACCGCGGAATCAGATCCGGCACATCAGAAATATATAGGTCTGATCCTGAGACTGAGCTGCGGGGCGGCAATTCCGCCGAAGCAGAGAAAATGACCAAAATGTAGCCAATGTGGGGCAGATCTGCTAAAATCTGAGCAGATGGGGGTTAGCCGCACTTACACTCAAGCCTACTGAAAACCAACCCAGGTGGGGTCGCCTGCAGGACAGGGCCTTTGGCCTGGCTCTGGGCCCCTGGCCCCCAGAATCCGGAGGTTGATGAGGATGTGCGATGGGACCCTCCCCCACGTATCATCCGCCCGAAGGAGAGGAATGTGAGACTTCGGTCGAGCACTGGTTACCTCTCTGGGCAGAACCCGCTGTAGGGTACTGCTCGCGGCGACCGCGCCCTTCCCCCATGTGCGGGAGCCGCTTTGTGGGGGCACGTGAAGTAGGGCCGTGGGTGGGTGAGCAAAAGCCCCTTGGTAAGTCCCCCCTGCGGGGCAACCCCAGTCCCGAGTCGACCTACCTACCTACCTCTATGTTTTCTCATGAATTCTTAGCTATCCTAGTGGTATGCACCCTAGGGTGCTGGGGCACCTCTTTTTGAGAGGTCCTTGGTTCAATACCCAGTCAGCCTAGCTAAGTAGGATTGTCCCATGTGACATGGCAGTGTCCTCAGCGCCACAAGCAATGCCGCCTCGGCATCAATGGGACCCAAAAAAAAAGAGTGCACATCTCAAGATGGCACTATGGAAGAGTGTGAGCCCTTGGGACAGTTTTTCAACCAGTTTTTCACAAACATGTAAAACATTTTATCCTAAGGTGCAATGTATGTTAATTGCTGTCGTCCATTGTTGAAAGTTGTCTTTATCTAACTCTTTGTGACTGCAGCCCTTCATGCTTTGATCCTGTTTATCTTCTACTTGCTTATCTCTGGCTTGGGTTATCCTGGATTGGTTGTATTTCAACAATAAAACATTTTCCTCATCAAAAACAAGCAGCAGGAACGCTACACCAGCAGCAAGCAGCAGCAGAGGCACAAAAAACACACAGTGCTGAAAACACTGTAAAACGTTCTGGTAGCAAGAGGCAGACAGTCTCTGCGTACCGGCAGCAACCCTGTGCCGTACATCCAGTGCGCCGAGTACTGTCATAAGCAAGAAGGGCGAATATGTACACCAAGAAGGAGGAAACCGACGTGAGGACGGCACCTGAGGCACCAGCAATGCCAGCACCTGGTGAACCTGGACCTGGACCTAGCGCTGTACCTTCGGTGCTGTTACATGGGCCAGTGGACGTGGTTGACGACTCGCTGGAGGGACTTCAGTCGGCCTTCCCGCCCCTCTCAGTTGAGGAGGTGGACACCAACCCTGTGAAGAAAAAGAGGGAGAGAGAGAAGGATGCAGGAGAAAGCATGGCAGACGAAGGAGTAGACCATGAGCACGACCCGACGAGTGGGTGGACCTTCGAGGGCGCAGCAAGCGCCTCTTGCCTCCACGCATCACCCTCTCCTACAACCACCACACTCCCAACTCCAGACCGAGCCGCTGCAACATCCACACCCATAACCACCCCGCCTATGGCTGAGGGCACAGGCTTTACTGGTATGCCTACCTACCCTGCCTATGGTGTGGACCCATCTACCACTGCGTTTCCAGAGGCAACTACTGCCAGTTAGCCAGTGGCCTCCACTTCTGCGCCGCGATGGTATGCGGCTGACTATGACCATCCTCTACCCGCTACGGGAGCCTATGTGGATGTTCCTGGGTATGCAACCCTGGGTGGGCTGGAGAGAGGCCCTGAGTCATGCGGGAGCAGGAGTACAGGATCGGGGAGATCCTCCAACAGGTCCCTGACGCGGTCGGAGATCAACGAGGCACTCCGAGGAGCCACTTCTAATCTTGTTGGTGATCTCACTCAAGAGATTCGGGCTAAACTGGAGCCCCTGATTCCTCCCCAGGTGTCACCTACCGTCCTGGGAGTTGCAGCCCACCGAGTACAAGCCACGCATCTGGTGGCGGGGTTGACAAATACCCTGGGGAGCCTGAGGAGCCGACCGATGCCGACCCCTGCAGTGATACCGAGAAACCCTTTCGTACCAAGAACGGCCCAGCCTCCCTACAGCCACGTGAGGAATTCCGCGAGAGCCGAGCTGGACCGGCTGGGGCTGACAGCCCTGAGGGCAATGGTTGACGTAGTGACCTAGGCGGAGACCCCTCTGATGATGAGCCGCCGTCCATGACTTCTGCTTCGCCCTCGCAGGACGACAACCCTGAGGACCCTGAGAACCCGAGTGGGCGGAGGAAGAAGAAGAAGAGGAAGACCAGGCGCCCTGAGGGACGCAGGTCTCAGGAGGCTAAGGCTATTGCCACCTCCAAGATCGTGGTGAACTTGCCTGAGTTCACAGGCAAGGATCTCAGCGAGTTCGCTGAGAATTTAGGCCGGTTCCTCCGAATGACCGGCCAAACCCATGCTAGTGGGCCAGTCAAGTGTGATCTGCTCCTGCAGTGCTGCAAGACTAAGTACCTGGAGGAGCACGTCAAGCAGATCGTGACTAAGTCCGCCACCTTTGCAGAAGTGCTGGTTGCCCTGGCGAGGCAGTACCCTACCTACGAAACCGACCTCTCCATCAGGACCGAGATCCAGAATCTGGCCTTGCTGCCGAACAACCCCAAACCCGCCAGGGTCTCTGAGCTACTGGCTGACTTGGATCGCTGGGCTGGACGATTGACGCCCGGTTCCTGCAGCAGCGACGACCTGCTTTTCTGGTTGGTGGCTAAGCTCCCTCGGGAGCTGTGGGACGAGTTCTGGTCAACGGCAGAGCGCAAGACTAGAGCCCTCAACTACGAGGATTTGTCTGTGCTACACTTGGAGCTGGCGCTGGAGAAAGAAAGGGACCAGCACCTGAACGCCTACCGTCCTGGGGGAGGAGGCTCTGGAAGCCATGGCAAAGGGTACCAAGGACCCAGATTTGGACAGGGAACTACTGCCAAGCACGCCTGTATCATGGACAATGTCAAGGAGCTCTTCTGCTGTGACGCCGGACATGAGCATGGCCACCTGCAGCACGCCCCTGACTGCGAGCAGCGAGACTGCTTCGTTGTGCAAGGGAAGAAGCAAGAGACCAACACCGGCGCCAAGGCAAAGATGGTGGATCACTACAGGTGTACTATCACCTGTACCTTCTGTGGGAAGAGGAAGCACTACGGTGATGAGTGCTACCACAAGCAACGCCTGTCGGCGAAGCTGAAGGGCGAGGATCCTGGCAAAGGCTCTGGCAAGGGCGGTGGCAAGGGCAACGGCAACGACTCCGGCAAGGGCAAGTCAAAAGGACGTGGAAAAGGACAAGACAAGAACCACGGTGGACGAGGAGGAGGCGCTAACCGCCAGCCTGACGAGGACAACAAGAACCCGGACAAGGACAGAGGCAGCCCCAACCCATATTCAGGGGGGAACTCCAGCCCTCCGGAGGGCAGTCTGGCCCTACCACACGCTGCCAGACTCAGGCCCAGCGAGAGCAGGGGGCGGGGCGTGAGCATGAAAGGTGGTGATGACGGCAACGGCAAGAAGAGAAGCCGTTTCATGAGGATGGCCCGCAAATTGCGGAACAAGGGGTTGAAGGTGACCTGTCCCGCGGAGTTCTGACGGAACGCTCCGGTGGGGCCCTGGACCTTGTGTTCTGGGTACGTATCCGACTAGGGGGACGTGAATACCTGGGGGTATTGGATACGGGAGCCTCCATATCTATAGTGGCCAAGAAAATGTTACCTTGTGGGAGCCTGTAGAACACCATGACCACGCCGGCTATACGAATTGTGGATGGACATGTGGTGCACAGCTGCGGGGACTGTGAAGTGGAGGTACCAATGGACTCCCAAAATAATCGCCTATCGGTTCTATGTGATGGACACTGGGCCCTTCGACTTTGGCTTGGGGACTGACTTCTTCGTGCAGCACCCCCAGATACAATCCCTGACGCTACAAGCGCCCTACCTCCTCTACGTGGACCACGGCAATGGCAAAGAGTCTGTGCCACTCGAGCAGTGGGAGTATACCTCGAGCTACCTGAGGGTATCGAAGGAGGAGCCCACGAACATGATGGCGGCCTCGAAAACCGAGGACTATCAACTATTGGGGTAAGTCCTAGACCAGAGGCTGAAGGAGTTGGGTTACCCCAGAGAAGACCCAAGTGTGGAGGTGTTCGCCAGCGACAAGCAACATGTCTTGGACCTTTACTGCAGCAAGGGGAAAAACTGCAGCTACAAATTTTACTGGCCCTCTTTCGGGATGGCCTACGGAAACCCCAGATTCAGTGAACTGGGGAAGGTCTTGACCAAGGTGGCCCTGGAACGTTCCCGTATGGTCCTGTGTTCCCCCGATTGGGGAGCCCATGGGGGCAACGAGTACTGGCGCACCCTCCTGGACATGCTGACTATCAGCTCTGTTCCGAAACCTGATGAGGCCATCTACTTGCCTCTGGGGCGTAAGACGCCTATCGGAAAACCCGGATGGGGGAGTATGCTCAGCGTGCTGGACGGAGGTCTTACCTCCATCCCCTGGGAGGACCTGGACTCGACTCTGGTCCAGGCTATACAATGAGAAAGCAATGGACTCACCTTGGGTGACTTGAAGGTTGGACTACAACTTCAAGATGCTATTGAGACTATACCCGGAGGATATGAATACGTTCTGACCAACATCAACGCCCCCAACTCTCCCTGCCATGTACCTGTTCCTGATGGCGTCTCTGAGTGTGGACTATCCGATCTCCCCAGCTCTATCCACTCAGATGACAAAACTGAGCACGACGCCTTCTTCGTGCAGACATGCGTGGAGGAAGTGGAGATCGCCGAGTACGTCGCCCCACTGAAACCCCTACTCTCCATGGGGCTGGAAGACCCCGTGGACGAGAACCTGGATCTGCGATCCAGGCTAAGGGAGTACGTGGACTCCAAGAGGAGCTTGGTGGCAAAAAAGCTATGCTACGCTAAGCCTACCCGCAGCTCATGGCCACTGAAGCAAGGACGTATGGGACATCTATCCCAATTGAAGGAGGACCTCGAACAGAAGATCACCACCTGGCAAAGGGAGGTAGATCTTAAGCTCATGAAGAGCGTGTGGGGTGCCCATATGAGGACCCCAGAGGAGGACAACCTCTCGGAGGAATGTGTACGTGAACCCCCTCGAGCGTGCCTATGTTGCCATCGTCCACCGGAGATGGTTGAACGAGACCTACTTTATGGCTACCAAGGGTTGAAGGATACTACCAAGGGCGAAGAGTCGGTGGAGGATCACCTCCCCACATCTATTACTCAGGGGGCAAGCAACTTACACTCTGGCGAGGACATGGAGGACAAGATCAAGCTATTGGACCCGCGGGTGCAGAAGCATATAACGACCTATATGGAGGTGTCCGGGGAACTACCACCCCGGGCCTCATGTGACAAGCTGGTACAGATGGACCTCAAGCTGAAACCCGAGTTCGTGGGCCATAACATCCGGAGGAGACCCTATCCCGCTCCTAAAGAGCAGGCCGACGAGATTGAGCGACAGATACAAGAATGTATCTGCGCTGGCCTAGTCCTGGAGTATAGGGACGGGGACTACCCCCAACACTGCAGCCCCTGTTTCCTGGTGACTAAACCTGGGTCTACAGCCAAACGGCTGGTTGTGGACTATGGAGAGCTGAACAAGAAAACGCTGAATCACTCAGGGTCCATTCCTAATATGGAGTCTACCCTTGAGAAGATATCCTCCTGTCGCTACAAGACCAAGATGGACATGAGGAGCGGATTCTGGCAGGTGGACCTGACGCCCAATGCTCAGGAGCTACTAGCCTTCATCATCCCTCAAGGGAGGGGTTTCAAGTGGAAAGTCATGCCCTTTGGCGTGGCCAACGCACCCGCTCTATTGCAAGAGCTGATGAACAAGATCTTGTCCATCCTACGACGAAGACCCAAGCTGCAAGAACTCATATCCCGTTGGGCCCAGATGGAGGCGCACATCGACGATGTATGCCTCCGGACCAATACCCAGGAGGATCACCTAATCCTCTTGGGTGAGTTCTTTGCGGTCTGCCAGGAGAACCACACACGACTCAAGCTGGACAAGTGTGCGTTCATGGAGGAGACCATGCAGTACCTGGGGTTTGATGTTGGCTATGGGTGGTGGACCCCAGCGGCCTCTAAGGCCAAACGCCTGATGGACGCTAAGGTACGACATGAAGACGCCAAGAAAGGACTCCATGATGTACGCAGTTTCATTGTGGCGTGCAACTTCTATCGCCGCCATATCAAAAACTTCACCTACACCGGTGCCATTCTGACGGACATGATCAAGAAGAGTAGTACTTGGCGCTGGGGCCCACAAGAGCAACAAGCGTTTGACGAGCTCAAAGACAAGGTGGCCAACGCTGAGTGCTTGGGCGTGCCTAGAGCACAAGGGGACATTTGTTTCGTGACTGATGCCAGCAATGTGGGCGGTGGTGGAACGTTGTTCCAATGGCAAGCACTAGAGAAGGAGGAGTTCGACTCAGCTATTTGCGAATGGGGGACAGAAGGTCTCAACCGAGATGGAACTCTCAAGCATAGCTACCCTGACGACAAGTGGGTCCTAGTACCTCTGGGCCACTGGAACTGGAAATGGAACCAGGCCAGGGGGAACTACTCCAGTTAGAAGCAGGAGTTGCTCGCCGGTATGCTGGTGCTATCCTCTCAGGCACAACTGTTGGAGAGTAACCGTGCGGTCTGGCTGTGGGACCAAGAGGTGGTCCGCACTTGCCAGAAGGGCTCCCCACCTGAGCAGGCCAAGCTACGGCGCTGGTGGACCTACCTCAGCCAACTACGGCTGACGGTACATCATATCCAGGGAGTGAAGAACGAGTGTGCAGACTACATCAGCTGCAACAACTTCGACACCCTGATTGGTGCCCGGTTTGAAACGCTGGCTCCGGAGGCGTTCAGCCGTATGGACGTGCACTTGGACCTCAACAAGACTATGATACGCCCCCTAGATTAACTCCAACAAGCGGAGTACCTGAAGGAGTTTGGGGATATCTACAAGCGCCTGGAGAAACGCGTTGAACCCCTCCTGGTCAACCAAGAACAGTGGAAGAGGGACAAGAGCTACCTCTGGCATGAGGACCGCATCGTGGTACCCAGTGACAGAGTCCCAGCGCTGCTGAAGTGACCCATGAGTCCAGCGGTCATGTGGGTGCTGACCGTACCCTGAGGCTCTTCAAGCACTGGTTCCATACTACAAGGACTGATGACCAACTGCGGAAGACCCTCCAGCCTATCGTGGACAAGTGCCCGTGTAGGTCCTGCAAACCAGGGGATATCAGGGACAGAGGTCTCTACTCGACCCTGCCCATCCCTCACTGTGCTAACAGTGTTCTCTATGTAGACTACACGGAGATGCCAAAGTTCGGGGGCTATGACTTCCCCTCGTGGTAACCTGTGAGTTGACCAGGTTTACCAGGGTGTTCCCATGTACCAAGCACATTACCGGGGAGGAGACTATCAAGATACTCGTGGAGGAGTGGTTTTGTGTCTATGGGGCGCCCAAGGAGATCAACTCCGATGAGGACGTACGAGTACGCTCAGATACTGGCTGGTACAAGAGGGTCCTGAGATCCCTCAATGTCCAGGTGTCTACGGCGATTCCCTACTCTCAGACGAGCAACCCCCTATGTGAGCGACAGATTCGGGTCCTCAACGAGAATGTAAGGATATGGTGCAAAACTGAACGCACCAGAGACTGGATGAGACTACTCCCCGTCATATCCTTGATGATGAACTCCCAAGACAGTCGGCGACTGGCTACTCGCCCCATGAGCTATTCCTAGGGCGCCCGGCGTGGTTTCTACATGCTCCCTATCCAGAAGACACCCATTCTTCTGCGGGTGAGTGGGTCCAAGAGCAACAAGCGAAGGTGGACAAGGCCAAGGCTATGCTCCAGAGAGTGAGGGAGCGTCAGTGGAACAAGAAGAACAAGCACCGAGTACCTGCCACCTAGCAAGAAGGGGACTGGGTGCTGGTGCACCACAGACGACTACCCGCCTGGCCATGCTCTACCAGCGATGACCCATACTTTGGACCCTACAAGATTCTATCTGTGGATGGACACCGTATAACAGTGCGGTGATCTCCCCGTCTAGGGGGGACCTTGGTTTGCACTGCTCAACACCTGAAGCGCTACTATGATCCTGAAGACCTCTGTGGGGAGGAGTGGGAGCTGAACGACGAGGAGATCTCCGCCCTAGACCTACAAGAGATGTGTAACGGCAGTGGTGACAGCACTCAATTTATACATCAATATGATCAGAATTTCAATGATTCTCAGATGTACATTAGTGCAGTAAATTTTCCGCTTGTTCCCATGTTTTCCGTTCGCCGCCAGATGTCGCCTGTGAGCGCGCGTCGAGTCGCATTTGTCTTTCGTGATTTCTCAATGGGATTTATTTGAATTATTTCGAATGATTTTACGTTGTGTCATTATGTGCGATGGATGCACAATGAGATTCTATGTCTGCTCCATTTTTGTAGACCGGGCTTTTCTGACTATTCATATTCCACCATGGAGTTCAATGGACTTACAAGTGCTTCGCATATGCTGCTCCCAGAGGCTGGATATTGGTCTGAAGAGGGTCAGTTGGGTTCGGAGATATCAGGGGCAGTGTCGGGCGTTACGACCCCTGGGGCATCAAGGCTACAGACTTCGCAATCACAAGAAAGATCCGCCACTATGCAGCGGTTACATGGTAGCAGAGGAAATCATGACTCTGCTTCTGGAATCTCCACGGACACCTTGAGATCATCGGACTTTAGCGGGGCTATCACTCGTACTGGGTCACTGTGTGTTCCCCCTGAGGTTACATTCGTGGCATCTCCCCAGCAAACCGAGGATTAACCTTCAGAGTGTCCTTACTGTGGCCATAGACATTGGCCTGGAGTTCATACCTGTGCTGATTGTTGTATGAACGCCGCACCCAACCTTAAACCCGGTCGAGAATCTCCCTCCTCAAGTGAATCTGATTCCGACTCTCACGCTCTACCTGATCTCAAAGACAGCAGCAGCGAAGGAGAGCAGTCTGATACTGGAATTAGTGGTGATTACTGGGAAAACCACTTCCAGGAAATCTGGAATCAGGAATTCTTGCACCGCCAAAATTGGCTACTGGCGGAGGCGGGCTATCGAGGCCGTCTGAGGGACTGGTTCAGGGCGTCGTGCCAGTTCATCAGGGAGAGCGGCCGCCTGCAATTCGACGCCACATTGCAGGAACAAGAGGATTGGGAAGAGCTGATGGACCAGTTCGACCACCAGGCTGCCGTGATGGTGCAAATGGCCATCATTGCCGAGGAAAGACGCCAGAATGTGCATCCGCACGCTGGTCCGTCGGGCGCCTGGGGTCCGAACGACGAAGAGGTCGACGAAATGAGGTGTGATTCGACACATTCTCACCTCTCCAGGGAGCAACTGTCCAAGCTTTCCAACTCCAACTCAAGTGTTGATACTTGGGTTGATGAAGTAAGAAGCAAAGAAAAGGGTACGAGATGCCCGTCCTGTGGTGAGTGTGCCAAGGACTGCTCCTGTCGACGCCAGATTTCGTCGCTGGAAGACAGGGTGAAGGAGCTGAAGAAGGCCGCCCAGGAGATAAAGAGGGATGACAACAGCAGGTGGAAGGAGATGGAGCACAAGCTGGAGAAATTGACCAATCTGGTACAAAATCTGAGCACTACTGGGTTCACTGGACCAGCGCCTACAATGGCAAGTCACCCAGCACCTACCTCCTCAGCTGCACCTGCATCCACGCCTTACGGCGTTCCACATTCTCCGGCACCCCCAGCTTTTACTGGTTGACACCCAGCTTTTACTGGAAATTCTGGTATTCCCCCTACTGGATTTACAAGTCCCATTGGGTTTAATCGGGGTACAGAAGGAGGAGAATCTTCGTCGGAGAGGTTTATACTGTCTGTTGGTACTGTTGATGATATTGATGGAGAAGCAAGGACCACCGTGAAGGAGAGATCAATGGCCTTGAAGAAGAAGGACAAAGAAAAGAAGGAAAACGAAGCCAAAATAAAGGAAAAGCAGAAGAAATTGAAGGAGATGAGGCTTCATCAAGGGCAATCAACGCCGTTTGTACAGCCTACTGTGGACGAGGCGTTGTTGGCGGCCGCAATTGCGCAAGCACAGGCCATGGGAGGCGCCGCCGTCAACCCAGTTTTCGTCAATCCGGTTGGCACATCCACGGGTTTCAACCTGAACCACCTGCTCAATCCGTTGCACATGAGGCTTAGGGGTTCAGTGATGAAGCAGCCCAAGTTCTCAGGGCACCCAAATTATTGGGCGTCCTTCGAGAGACAATTCATGGTTTGGCTGCAGACGGAGAAACTGGACAAGGAACTCTGGATCCTCGGGTTGATGGACTGTTTGACTGGCAAACTTAGGGAAAGTACATATAATCTTTATGTGGAAAGGCAGAATCAAGGAGATCCCCTGACTTATGAAGAGCTGTACCGAAGTCTCAAAAAGAAAGGCTCTCGACTCCCTGAGGATCATTACAGGAACCGTCTTGAGAACTTCAGGGCGATCAAGAAATTGTTTCTTGAAGAGATCCGAATAGCAAGGCAGGATTGGGAGTTTTTGGTGCAGGAGGCGGAGAACTTGGGAGAAGGCCTTTCTGAAGGCGAGATGAAGAAGATCCTCCTGAGCAAGCTCACGCCGGAGACCAGGCAGAAGATCAGGGACTCCCGGGCGGACCAAAAAGTCCTGGGCAACTGGGTTGAAGTCCGAGGATTGCCGGAGACTATGGGAAAAATGGCAGTTCGTGAGTTGCTACACTCTATCAGTGCTACGGGATTGAAAGACATCACCATTCGTGAGGGCAGATGGAGAGTTGGTTTGCATGATTCTGAACAGTCGAAGTTTTTCTGTAGCATGGTGGATGGGAAACTGAAGTATAAGGGAACAGTTTTGAAGGTGCGGCCGTGGATCTTCTCGTATGGAGTCAAGCAGATCTGGGACCAACTTGAAAGGTATGCAAACTTAGAACGCCAGAAGTCACAGGATGCACAAGGCTTCGGAGGCAAGGTCAGTGCCGTTGGTGAGAAGGGATGCTCTGTGTGCATTGCCCTTGGAAAGGAAGGTCGAGCGGCAACTCACACGACCGCAGATCACAGGTGGACGCCCTCAGATCTCAAGACAATTCAGTCCGAAATGGATGGAAAGGGAAGTTCTCCCAAAAATCCCCAGCAGGATGGAGCACGAGATGCTGACCAGCATGGACGGGGAAAGAGTAAAGGGCAGTCCAAAGGAAAGAACAGAGATTGGACACCAAAAGATTACTCGCAGCAAGGCAGAGATCCAAGTGGCTCAAGATGGACCGATGCTGGTGGAAAATCTGGTGAAAAATCTGGCAAAAAGAGTGGAAAGGGACAAGGAAAGTCCGGGAATCAAGAAGATTCCAAGGTGAATGGCAACCCCCTGTATACGGAGACGCCAGCAAACAAGACCTTCGGCAACAACAGGGATACTGGAGGTCGAGGCAAGGGCAGATCCAACGAATCCAACCCCAATTCCAACACCTCCAACAACAAAGGCCAAGGAGGTAAGAAAGGTGGTGGTGGAAAGTCATTTGGTGGTCGTGGACATGGAAAAGGAGTCAATGCCGTTGAAGCAGGAGAAGAATGGGTTGACAAAGGACAAGTACAGGACGTGCAGCCGAAGGTCGAAGAAGAATGGCAATAGGGAAGCCAACTTGACCCAATTACCAACACTGGGGTTGAGTGGCAGGAGACAGAGCCCATTAGGGTAGTTGGGGCGGTGGATGGACGCTGCTGGGATCGGCTGGCGCGTTCCTCAGGCCTCCTTTACCCTGCCTGGGTCCTCAGCGCTGTCCGGCGAGGCAAGCAGCGCCAGTTTGTCTGCTGGATCCAGGTGAGGACGACAGATGGTAAGGTTAAACTTGCCAAATGTCTGATTGACAATGGTTCAGAGGTCAATCTGGTGAGGAAAGGCTTTCTGCAGGAGGACGAGGCGAAGATGTCCTCGACACCTGTCCAGCTGGAGGGAGTGAGCGGACATCGCCTTGAAGGTGGCGACAGAGAGGCAGAGTTGGCGGTCAGATTGGTGAAACAATCTGTGTGGAGCGTGGAGGAGACAGTGACGGAGGACTGGTTTTCTGGAAAATTCTATGAAGCCACCATAAAGTATGATTTATTCTTGGGTCAACCATGGCTTCACGCTCACCGTGTGTCGCCCATGGGACACAGGACATGCTCTCTCCAGGATCTGTCGACCAGCGACCCGTCCGACCTGTATTATCTGCACCCATATACCAAGAGTATCCACCAATTCAAGGAGCGAAATAAGCTGCATATTCAGCAAGATGGGCAGGAATGGACAGGGAATCAAGAAGAATTCGACGAAGGAAAGGTGGAATTATTGAACTGCAAGAAGTGGAAGTCAGTTTGCTATCTTGTAGTCGACAAATGGCGCGACATGCTGGTGGATTATTTCGAAAGAAACCACAATTTTCGTCCGCAAGTTGATGCTTTTGCAAACAAAAAGAATGAGAGATTTCCGAAGTTCTAGGACGATGCCTGGAGTGAGGACTGGTCTGAACCTTTATGGATCAATCCGCCCTTCGACGTTTTTCCTCGTGTGGTGCAGAAGCTGAAGCAATCCGGCGCAAAGGCGATTTTAATCGTTCCCAACTGGCCAAAACAATCTTGGTTCAAGGACATTATGGACATTTCAATCGACATTGTCGAGCTACCTCACAAGGGAGTGAAGCTGTATTGCGAAGACAATGGCAAGCCTTTGCCACAGCGTTCGTGAAGCACGTTAGCGTGCTTAGTTGACGGGAATCTGGGAGATTACTGGCAAGGTGACAGTGAAATGGGAACAGAAGAGGTCATCTCAAATTCCTCAAGAATCGACGAAATTGAAGTGGATCGAGACGATCGAGAGCGGAATCCCAACGTATCGTCGCGGAAGGAGGGAAGGACAATCAGCGTCCCTCAAGAGAACGCCTCCATCCATTGCAATTTGTCCCCATCAGACAAGAATCAAGCCAAAAATGTCAAGATTTCAAGCAAGAATGACGACAAATTTCCAAGACTTTCACCTGAATTGACAGGAATGCAGCTGAATTCGTCCGACCATCCCTTCAAGACATTCGTGGACCCCCTTCATTGGTGGGATCCCACGGAGGAGCGAGCTCAGGTGAGCTTCATCCTCCAACAATGCGACGAAGAAGTTCCGAATGAAGTGGCCAAGAATATCAGACCACGACCAACAATTCGCAAATTGGTGGACATAATGACGGTGATTAAATGTGGGATTCAGGTCGACGGAGACAAGATATCTGCAAGAAGGGACGCAGTGTTTGAAGATTATAAAGATTACGTGCTGAGTGGGAAGTTGTGGAAAAACCCCCAAATTCGATGTGAAAATGGGGAAGCCAAGATTGAGATAATCCAAGGCTCAAAGGTGCACAAACAACGTCCAGTCTATCTTCACGGCACCAAAGCAGATGCCCTGCGAAAGATTATTGAGCGCAATCTCTATGAGTTCGGTTGGTTGGAGGGCTGCATGAGTTCTGAGTGGTGTTCAGCACCATTTACTGTGCCAAAACCCCCACCTGCTGACCAATCCAGCATAGATGCTTGGTGTCTAGTGGTGGATTACAGAGCTCTGAATGCTGCCACGGTACCTGACGCGCATCCCCTTCCTTTAATCGAGAAGGAGATCGCCGCGAGAGCCAAAGGTAAGCTCTTTACTGTGTTGGATTTGCGCCATGGCTTTCACCAATTGCCACTTCGAAAGGAGGATAGGCATTTGACGGCAATGTGCACGCCCTGTGGCACTGTCCAGTGGACTGTACTGCCGATGTGTCTGAAGAATGCGCCGTCGATGTTCCAGAAGATGATGGAGACTATTTTTTTTCAGAAGCACAAGTCTCTGAATTTACAAGAATTCTGCAGCATCTACATTGACGACCTTCTGATTGCCACAGCGTTCGGAGAAAACTTTGATGAGTGCCTGAAGTTTCACAAAGAACAAGTCCGCAAAGTTCTCGAAGTTCTTCAACAAGAATGCTCGTGGGTGGACCCAAGAAGGGCAAAATGTTCCTCCAGAGTGTGGAATTTTGTGGCTCTGTCTTGGAAGATGGGACAAGAAGACCGGCCCCAGGGAAAATGGCTGCCCTGCAGCTATGGGAAAGGCCCAAAACCATCACGCAGCTTCGTGCCTTTTTAGGCTGGTGCAATTATTACCACGAGTTCCTTCCTCTCTATGCCAAGTTCTCTGGTCCATTGACAGAGTTACTCAAGGTTGGCAAAATAGAAGGAAAGAAGGGATCTCAAGTCAAGCTCAAGTGGACGCCAGAATGTGAAGAGGCCTTTACTGGTCTCAAGGAAGCACTGGCAAGTGTGGTTACATTAAAGACTCCTTGGTTGGACGGAAGACCTTTTTATATTCGTACAGACGCCAGTCGTTACGCCATTGGTGCTACCATCGAACAAGTCGATGACCAAGGTCACCATCATCCTCTGGCTTTCTGGTCTCGCAAGCTTACAACAAGACAGCGAAATTGGAGTCCAAGGGAACAAGAAGCCTACGCAATCCTTTGTGCCTTACGGCGTTATGAAGGTTGGATCTTGGGCCATCGCGTTGAGGTACTGACTGACCACAAGTCACTGGAGAGCTGGAGGACAGAACATATGGATACCCCTGGTGGACCAGCTGGGAGGAGAGGCCGTTGGCATGAAACTCTCAGCAGATTTGACCTCCATGTGACTTACATCCCGGGTCGCTACAATACAGTGGCGGACGCCCTGAGTCGCTGGGCCTACCCAGCCTCAGAGGCTTACTCTGAAGTGAGTTTTCATGGGACAGCTACGGATAAAGCCGAAGTGATCGAGTTTGATAAGGAGGAACAAGCACTGATCAAGAAACATTGTCTTCAATGTTCGATTAAGAATCGGATGAAGGTTGAATTGGTCAGATGCAAGGGGATTACCAAGGCAGATCAGACTGAAAGGGTTAACTCTGACTCTGAGTCGTCGCTGCCACTCCTGAATGTGTTTCCATTGACAAGATCCAAGGCGAAATCCACGCTCCCTCCACAACAAAAGGACAAGGAAAATTCCTTCCGCTATGTGGATTGGACGAAGATGTACAAAGAGGACAGGTTTTTTGGGTCTATATACCACAAGTTGAAAGGAGACAAGCCTTACGACTCTGAAGAGACGTCTGATTTCAAAATCCAAGGCGACAAGTTATTTTTGCAAGGACGGATTTGTGTTCCTGATTGTCTAATTGACCAATATGTCAAACATTGGCATCGGAATGAGACATCACACGGACACTCCCGTGTTCTGGAGCAGGAGCTACGACACAGAGTGTGCACACGGGACCTCAAGAGTGCCTGTGAACGAGTTGCCAAAGGATGCAAGCAATGTCAGGCAAACATCCCCAAGAATCAAAAGGCAGAAGGACTACTGAAAGGATTACCAATTCCTGAGAGGTTGTTCGACAAGGTGACGGCGGATGTCTTCGAGTTGGGGAAATCCAAGAGGGATGTCTCTACACGAGGAAGCCAATCGATGGGGTTTTGTTAATTCAAGACCGCCACAGTGGCTACATCCAGGTCCTCCCTTGCAACACGAAGCATCTCACCTCTGAAATGGCTGCCAAGTGGACTGCAAGTCAGTGGATGAGTAACTGGGATGTTCCCAGTGAAATTCTGACGGACAGTGGGAAGGAGTTCATTGGGACTTGGTGGGAGAACATGTGTGCTCTATTGGGAGTTCATCATCTTCGTGCCCGAGTCTACGACCATCGAGCCCTCCCTGCTGAACGCGCTGGAAGAATTCTCATCAACATTCTGAGAAATCTCCTGGCGACTGAAAAAGACTACAATTGGTTGGAGACAATTTACTGTGTCTTGAGGAGATACCATCGGACCAAGAACTACACGGGATTAAGTCCAAATGACCTTGTTTTTGGTCGTGAGAAGATGGGTCCAGGACCAGTGATGTATCATCCAAGGCAGTGCTACGACGCCTCACAATGGTTTGAGAGGATCAAGGAGCTAGATTCCAAGTGGATCCAAGCCAAAGTGGAAAGTCAAGCAGATTGGTTGAAATTCAAAAATCAGTCGAGAACACAAGGAAAACCCTTCGAGAAAGGCCAGCAAGTTTGGCTTCGTAAGTCAGACGAGACCCTGAAGGACGACAACAAATTGTTACCTTTGTGGGAAGGCCCGTTCCAAGTCAGTGGTCAACTAAGTGAGACTACATTCAACCTTGAGGTTGAACCGGGCAGACATCAAGAAGTACATCGGGACCGTTTGAAGGCCGAAGTACCCTGCCCCAAAGGAAGGTTCAAGCCTCTCTATTGGACTTCCAAGTACGTCAGCGTCAGGAAGATGGTCACCAGCAGTTTCGAGTTGGACAAGATCCTTGATTACAAGACAAATGCTCAAAACAAGTGGTACTTTCTGTGCAGACGATTCGACGTTTTTCCTCGTGTGGTGCAGAAGCTGAAGCAATCCGGCGCAAAGGCGATTTTAATTGTTCTCAACCGGCCAAAACAATCTTGGTTCAAGGACATTATCGACATTTCAATCGACATTGTCGAGCTACCTCACAAGGGAGTGGAGCTGTATTGCGAAGACAATGGCAAGCCTTTGCCACAGCGTTCGTGAAGCACGTTGGCGTGCTTAGTTGACGGGAATCTGGGAGATTATTGGCAAGATGACAGTGAAATGGGAACAGAAGAGGTCATCTCAAATTCCTCAAGAATCGACGAAATTGAAGTGGATCGAGACGATCGAGAGCGGAATCCCGACGTATCGTCGCGGAAGGAGGGAAGGACAATCAGCGTCCCTCAAGAGAACGCCTCCATCCATTCCAATTCGTCCCCATCAGACAAGAATCAAGCCAAAAATGTCAAGATTTCAAGCAAGAATGACGAGAAATTTCCAAGATTTTCACCTGAATTGACAGGAATGCAGCTGAATTCGTCCGACCATCCCCTCAAGACATTCGTGGACCCCCTTCATTGGTGGGATCCGCCAACAATGCGACGAAGAAGTTTGGAATGAAGTGGCCAAGAATATGAGACCACGACCAACAATTCGCAAATTGGTGGAAATAATGTCGGTGATTAAATGTGGGAATCAGGTCGACGGAGACAAGATATCTGCAAGAAGGGACGCAGTGTTCGAAGATTATAAAGATGACGTGCTGAGTGGGAAGTTGTGGAAAAACCCCCAAATTCGATGTGAAAATGGGGAAGCCAAGATTGAGATAATCCAAGGCTCAAAGGTGCACAAACAACGTCCAGTCTATCTTCACGGCACCAAAGCATATGCCCTGCGAAAGATTATTGAGCGCAATCTCTATGAGTTCGGTTGGTTGGAGGGCTGCATGAGTTCTGAGTGGTGTTCAGCACCATTTACTGTGCCAGAACCCCCACCTGCTGACCAATCCAGCATAGATGCTTGGCGTCTAGTGGTGGATTACAGAGCTCTGAATGCCGCCACGGTACCTGACGCGCATCCCCTCCCTTTAATCGAGAAGGAGATCGCCGCGAGAGCCAAAGGTAAGCTCTTTACTGTGTTGGATTTGCGCCATGGCTTTCACCAAATGCCACTTCGAAAGGAGGATAGGCATTTGACGGCAATGTGCACGCCCTGTGGCACTGTCCAGTGGACTGTACTGCCGATGTGTCTGAAGAATGCGCCGTCGATGGTCCAGAAGATGATGGAGACTATTTTTTTTCAGAAGCACAAGTCTCTGAATTTACAAGAATTCTGCAGCATCTACATTGACGACCTTCTGATTGCCACGCCGTTGGGAAAAAACTTTGATGAGTGCCTGAAGTTTCACGAAGAACAAGTCCGCAAAGTTCTCGAAGTCCTTCGACAAGAGAAGCTCGTGTGTGGACCCAAGAAGGGCAAAATGTTCCTCCAGAGTGTGGAATTTTGTGGCTCTGTCTTGGAAGATGGGACAAGAAGACCGGCCCCAGGGAAAATGCCTGCCCTGCAGCTATGGGAAAGGCCTAAAACCATCACGCAGCTTCGTGCCTTTTTAGGCTGGTGCAATTATTACCACGAGTTCCTTCCTCTCCACGCCAAGTTCTCTGGTCCATTGACAGAGTTACTCAAGGTTGGCAAAATAGAAGGAAAGAAGGGATCTCAAGTCAAGCTCAAGTGGACGCCAGAATGTGAAGAGGCCTTTACTGGTCTCAAGGAAGCACTGGCAAATGTGGTTACATTAAAGATTCCGTGGTTGGATGGAAGACCTTTTTATATTCGTAAAGACGCCAGTCGTTACGCCATTGGTGCTACGATCGAACAAGTCGATGACGAAGGTCACCATCATCCTCTGGCTTTCTGGTCTTGCAAGCTTACAACAAGACAGCAAAATTGGAGTCCAAGGGAACAAGAAGCCTACGCAATCCTTTGTGCCTTACGGCGTTATGAAGGTTGGATCTTGGGCCATCACGTTGAGGTACTGACTGACCACAAGTCACTGGTGAGCTGGAGGACAGAACATGTGAATCCCCTTGGTGGACCAGCTGGGAGGAGAGGCCGTTGGCATGAAAATCTCAGCAGATTTGACTTCCATGTGACTTACATCCCGGGTCGCTACAATACAGTGGCGGACGCCCTGAGTCGCTGGGCCTACCCAGCCTCAGAGGCTTACTCTGAAGTGAGTTTTCATGGGACAGCTACGGATAAAGCCGAAGTGATCGAGTTTGATAAGGAGGAACAAGCACTGATCAAGAAACATTGTCTTCAATGTTCGATTAAGAATCGGATGAAGGTTGAATGGGTCAGATGCAAGGGGATTACCAAGGCAGATCAGACTGAAAGGGTTAACTCTGACTCTGAGTCGTCGCTGCCATTCCTGAATGTGTTTCGATTGACAAGATCTAAGGCGAAATCAACGCTCCCTCCACAACAAAAGGACAAGGAAACTTCCTTCCTCTATGTGGATTGGACGAAGATGTACAAGGAGGACAGGTTCTTCGGGTCTGTATACCACAGGTTGAAAGGAGACAAGCCTTACGACTCTGAAGAGACGTCTGATTTCAAAATCCAAGGCGACAAGTTATTTTGGCAAGGACGGATTCGTGTTCCTGATTGTCTAATTGACCAATATGTCAAACATTGGCATCGGAATGAGACATCACAGGGACACTCCCGTGTTCTGGAGCAGGAGCTACGACACAGAGTGTACACACGGGACCTCAAGAGTGCCTGTGAACGAGTTGCCAAAGAATGCAAGCAATGTCAGGCAAACATCCCCAAGAATCAAAAGGCAGAAGGACTACTGAACGGATTACCAATTCCTGAGAGGTTGTTCGACAAGGTGACGGCGGATGTCTTCGAGTTGGGACAAATCCAAGAGGAATGTCTTTGCACGAGGAAGCCAATCGATGGGGTCTTGTTAATTCAAGACCGCCACAGTGGCTACATCCAGGTCCTCCCTTGCAACACGAAGCATCTCACCTCTGAAATGGCTGCCAAGTGGACTGCAAGTCAGTGGATGAGTAACTGCGATGTTCCCAGTGAAATTCTGACGGACAGTGGGAAGGAGTTCATTGGGACTTGGTGGGAGAACATGTGTGCTCTATTGGGAGTTCATCATCTTCGTGCCCGAGTCTACGACCATCGAGCCCTCCCTGCTGAACGCGCTGGAAGAATTCTTATCAACATTCTGAGAAAATTCCTGGCGACTGAAAAAGACTACAATTGGTTGGAGACAATTTACTGTGTCTTGAGGAGATACCATCGGACCAAAAACTACACGGGATTAAGTCCAAATGACCTTTTTTTTGGTCGTGAAAAGATGGGTCCAGGACCAGTGATGTATCATCCAAGGCAGTGCTACGACGCCTCACAATGGTTTGAGAGGATCAAGGAGCTAGATTCCAAGTGGATCCAAGCCAAAGTGGAAAGTCAAGCAGATTGGTTGAAATTCAAAAATCAGTCGAGAACACAAGGAAAACCCTTCGAGAAAGGCCAGCAAGTTTGGCTTCGTAAGTCAGACGAGACCCTGAAGGACGACAACAAATTGTTACCTTTGTGGGAAGGCCCGTTCCAAGTCAGTGGTCAACTAAGTGAGACTACATTCAACCTTGAGGTTGAACCGGGCAGACATCAAGAAGTACATCGGGACCGTTTGAAGGCCGAAGTACCCTGCCCCAAAGGAAGGTTCAAGCCTCTCTATTGGACTTCGAAGTACCTGAGCGTCAGGAAGATGGTCACCAGCAGTTTCGAGTTGGACAAGATCCTTGATTACAAGACAAATGCTCGAAACAAGTGGTACTTTCTGTGCAGATGGAAAGGATTCGGTCCAGAAGAAGACAAATGGCAGCCAGCTTCAAGCTTTATCCATGGGTATACGGACACTTTCATCAAGTTCCTGAAGAAGCACCCTGAGATTGACCGTGAGCTCTCGCTGATCAGGGATTGTGTCACCAAGGAAGACTTGCAAGCACAAGAAGAAGCTCCAATTGTTGCAAAATTTATTCGAGACAAGATCTGATCAGAATTTTAATCGCCGAAACTCTCCAAAAGGTTTACGGTTTACATATACCCTTGGCATTGAGACAAGACAGTCCTGGCGCATCGTCTAAGTGGTTCGATGAACAGATGATGGGACATTCTGGGATCATCCTGGTCTTCATGTCCATCATTCCCATCATGGTCATCATGTGAGTCATGTGCTTCATTGTAGATGATTTCCATCGGAAGTTCCGAAAGGCCTTTATCCTCAACCACGACGACACTCTCGTGTTTTGCTGTCGACTGGACCCCTCTACTCGCCTTGGGAAGTACTCGTTCGAGTTCGTGCTCATTTCAGAGATTCTGGCACATGACTGAGTCTGATGCATTTCATGTGTTTGACGGATCTGCTGAGAATGTCATTTCAATCAGCTCTTACATTGAGACTGTTGGTTTGTTTTTCCATCGACCGCTGTCAAAGGGCTTATATAGACCAAGTGACAACGATGGTGTTCTTACTTGTGTCGACTCGCTGTTCATCTGTGGACTGTGTTGGAATCCCCCTCAGAATCAGCTCAATTTGGCAAATTCCTGGTACCAAGCATTGAATGCTTCTACATTCTGGAACTATATTGAGTCAACTACCCCTTCTGGCTCATACTGGATTAAACATGAAGCCCTGGAGACGATACTGACAGTGTGGTGTACACTCATTGGGTTTTCTTGGCTATCATTACTCTTGCATGATTGGATTTCCATCATGGGATTCATCATCATCATGAGGATTTGACCTGGATTGGCTATGGATGAGAACTGGATTTCGGTTGAGCACAACACACAGTACCTATCAACAAAGAATTGGACCTATATTGGCTTTCTGTGGACTTCGCCGTCTTCAATCTGTGTGCGATTCACTGATTTTGGTCTCAATTCAGTCACATTTTGTACCATAATCTGGCATCTGGTCTCATGACTGCAAATGACACCGACCAGTTTCACATATCTTGGACTCCATGAAGGGATACCCTATTTTTCGGACGCTCGACGACATGGCGACACTCGTTTTCTGTTTTCTGGCAGTGGGATGTCAGATCCTGATTTCATCATGGATCATGCATCTTGTTCATGCATGTACATTCTTCACTCAGACTTTCAATTTTCGAATTTTCGAGCTTGAACGAAGCTTTTTCTGTGTGCTCTAATGTACCTATGCGTTTCATTCAAGTCGATGGCCATCGCAAGACACAGATCTCAGCACAATTTTGCTCAATTCAGCTCAATTTCTCACATTTTGTCACAGATTAGTCGGTTTTTGGTCACTTTCGCCGTTTCGTTCACTTCACTTGACCCAGCCTGACATACTGACGTATGTTTTCAGAGGGGGAGTGTAACGGCAGCAGTGACAGCACTCAATTTATACATCAATGTGATCAGAATTTCAATGATTCTCAGATGTACATTAGTGCAGTAAATTTTCCGCTTGTTTTCATGTTTTCCGTTCGCCGCCAGATGTCGCCTGTGAGCGCGCGTTGAGTCGCATTTGTCTTTCGTGATTTCCCAATCGGATTTATTTAAATTATTTCGAATGATTTCACGTTGTGTCATTATGTGCGATGGATGCACAATGAGATTCTATGTCTGCTCCATTTTTGTAGACCGGGTTTTTCTGACTATTCATATTCCACCATGGAGTTCAATGGACTTACAAGTGCTTCGCATATGTCGCTCCCAGAGGCTGGATATGGGTCTGAAGAGGGTCAGTTGGGTTCGGAGATATCAGGGGCAGTGTCGGGCGTTACGACCCCTGGGGCATCAAGGCTACAGGCTTCGCAATCACAAGAAAGATCCGCCACTATGCAGCGGTTACAGGCTGCCAGCCCTATGGAAGTTGAAGGGGAACTCCCCGACATGAACGCCGAGGAGATGGCTAAGGAGGGCTTCTACCTGGTGAAGTCTGTCCTACGCAACCGCTATTGCCAGGGCTGGGGCTTCCTCAGCCTGTGGGAAGGGTTTGGAGTCGAAGAGGCCACCTGGGAGCCCTTCTCTGCGTTTGTTCTACCTGAGGGACGACTAAACTCACTTCTAGTAGACTACGTGTCCCAGAACAACCTTGGTGAGTTGCTGAGGCTCGCTGAGATGTTCGCCTCCAAGACTAGAGCTAGGGACTGAACCTTACCCTTACCTGCCTAAGTGTATGTGTGAGTGTGCTACCCCTAAGGTCCTGAGAGTAAGCTGCAGAAATGGTGTCCTAATTATACCCAAGTCTGCACGCTTGCTAAACCTGGAGGATGTCTTACCGGTGCCACGGGGTACGCCCCGGGTCTCTCCTCCCCTAAGCGCCCAATTTCTGTACTGGCGCAAAACCTTGGGGGAATACCCAGCGTACTAATCCAGGTATTGTTTTCCCCACCTATTTGCCTACTACGGGGGGGGGGGGGTGGCCAAAAGCTATGAAGGCTTGAAACACCTATTTGCTACGATGGCCAAAATCTAGCCTAACCACTGCTACTGCCCACCAACCCCGCTAAAATTGCAGGAAAAGGGTGGGACAGTGACACATGCACTACAGCTCCTACACACCCTACAGTGGCACCATCCTGGTGGGCGAGGACTTCTGCAACTGGCTCCAGCCCCCACTCAGGACTAACACTCCTGCACGCACGCTCTACTGGGTGGCGTTGAAGGAGAGGTCACGAGCGCTAGCATCCCACCTGTGAGATCGCAAGAAAACACAGAGCTACTAAGCGTCTGTGGCCTCAAAGGGACGCCACAACGCGTTTCCCTGCTAGGGCTTGGAGGGAAGGAGTGCGCTTTTGGCGTGGGAGGGTGAATGTTGACGACGTCGGACTGCGCTTGCCACTCCTGACTGAGCCGCAGTTTGTTGTTTGTGTGATCAGCGCCGCATAGTTTAGCACGGCTTGAGACTGCACCAATTCACCCTGACCTTCTCACCTGTAAAGCAAAGGCAGATGACTGAGGTTTGCAGCTGAGGAACCAAGACTACCTCCACGTATTATACGCTTCTCAGGTAGCCCTATAATACACTGTCCTCAAACCTCAGTAGAAGCAAGCAAGCTTCAGGAACTCCACCCGTTCTCTTATAGAACGTGGGGTGGAGCCCCTGGGTAACCTAAACAAGGGTTGTACCGAGCGCACGACGCGTGGCTTACCCTTTAATGCGTGTGTGAATGCATGAGCATGCACGAGTTTTGGAACAACCTTGTCCAATCTCTTTCTTTTTCCTAACAATCTTACCCACAATCACGAACGTCACCAGGGGGTGGCCCCATCTGAGCTTACCTACCATACCTACCGCTGGAGAGTGAAGAAAGGTGAGGGAAAAGCGGAACACAAGCGAGACAGGACGCTATGCATAGGTGTGTATGTCTAATCACCCTGAACTTACCTCTAATCATCTGCAATCTTCCAATCTATCCCTCTATCGTTTGTTAACGCTGCTACAAGGCACGTTCACGGAGACACCAGACGAGCAATGTGCATGCTGCAAACGAGACGAGCACACCTGTGGTTTATACCTGATTCATTGAAGTCCTTCTGTTGATTTTCCAATTTTTGAATCTTGAATTCTTTCTGTCCGTGTGGGTGAAATCTTTATGTTTATTCATTTATGTGTGTTTCGTCATTTTCGTCATTATGCGTAACATACGTTTATAATCTTATTAATTCTTTGTTTTCCGGCACTTCGCTAAGACCCGCTCCTGCGCGCTGTCTTCTTCTGTGTGGGAATTTCTTGATTTAAAAAAGCAAGAAATGACCACAAATTTTACAAAAGTGTGCATCTGATGCACAATAGGATTCTGTTCAGGTATGTGCCTTCAGAAAAATTCTAGGCCGTGATTTGACGGATTTAGGTGTTGTCGCTTCGCGTTTGCATGGATGCGTCCCTCATCCTCCCATTCCTCTGTTGTACAGATATCCTCGCACAGCCTCGCTGAGTAGGCCGCTGTTCGGGCCAAAAAGCAGCGGGAGGAGACTGAACCAGAACCAAGACCCCTCCAAGGGGCAATTCTAATTGAATCATCGCACCCTCGCCCCAGTACCAGGACAGGTGTCTCCATCAGGTTCCATGAGACTTGGCTCGGGGTCCTATGAGAGTCTGGCGTTGGGTTGTGATACGCTGCAGCTTGGAGGGAGGGATGCATATGCATATGGTCTTGGCATGCCCCATTCTAACACCACCAAGCCACAGGAACCCCTGCAGCGCCAAGAGCGCTGAGTTTTCTGTTGGAAATGGTCATTAACAATGCAGCAAGAGTCGCTGGCCATGGTAAACCTCTCGTTTCTAGTGTTAGGGAAGCTATAGGTATTTTAAAGTAGGTGTGGAAACCAAGGAAAGGCCAGGAAAAAATCCCTTTTTCCTGAAAATGCGACAGTGGTGGCCACCACAGCACAAGGGGGGGGTAAGAATAAGTGCTTTGCCAATGCTTCAGGGTATCCTTTAGTTGTATTCGAGCTGCTCTAAGCACTCTTGCACTTTGATCTCAGTATCGGCCTAACCAAGATGGGTGATAACACACTTTGACCTATGGAACCAAACACTAAATTAGGATGTTGTTTGGACCCCTTGATCCCCAAGCAATGTGCACTAAAAAATCCTTTCGTGCATGACTGACGCACTGATATACTGAAGGCAGAGCCTATGAATTTATATTTGTTTTCTCATGAATTCTTAGCTATCCTAGTGGTATGCACCCTAGGGGGCTGGGGCACCTCTTTTTGAGAGGTCCTGGGTTTAATACCCAGTCAGCCCAGCCAATTAGGAATATCCCATGTGACATGGCAGTGACCTCAGCCCCACAAGCCATGCCACCTCAGCATCCATGTGACCAGAAAATAAAGAGTGCACATCTCAATATGGCACTATGGAAGCGTGTGAGCCCTTCGGGCAGTTTTTCAATCAGTTTTTCACAAACATGTAAAACGTGTCATCCTGAGTCGCAATGTATGTTAATTGCTGTGGTCTATTGTTGAAAGTTGTCTTTATCTCACTCTTTGTGACTGCAGCCCTTCACGCTTTGATCCTGTTTATCTTCTACTTCCTCATCTCTGGCTTGGGTTATCCTGGATTGGTTGTATTTCAACAAAAAAACATTTTCCTCATCAAAAACAAGCAGCAGGAACCCTACACAAGCAGCAAGCAGCAGGAGAGGCACATCAAAAACACAGTGCTGAAAACACTATAAAACTTTCTGGGCTTGCAACTTGTACCGCCGCCACATCAAGAATTTCACCTACACTAGCGCCATTCTGACAGACGTCATCAAGAAGACTACTACCTGGCGCTGGGGCCCTCGAGAACAAGAAGCTTTTGACGAGCTCAAGGACAAAGTGGCCAACGCTAAGTGCCTGGGTGTGCCTAGAGCACAAGGGGAGATTATCCTGGTGACTGACGCCAGCCATGTCGCCGGAGTTGGAACGTTGTTCCAGTGGCAAGCACTGGAGAAGGAGGAGTTTGACTCGGCCATTTCCCAATGGGTCACTGATGGACTCAACCGAGACGGTACTCTCAAGCACAGCTACCCTGACGACAAATGGGCCCTCGTTCCCCTGGGTGATTGGAACTGGAAATGGAACCAGGCCCGGGGTAACTACTCTGCCTATGAGCAGGAACTGCTCGCGGGTATGCTGGTGCTATCCTCTGAGTCCGGGCTGTCGGGGAGTAGCCCTGTGGTTTGGCTGTGGGACCAAGAGCCCGTCCCCACCGTCCAGAAGGGACCCCCACCTGAGAAGGCTAAGCTCCGACGCTGGTGGACCTACCTGAGCCAGCTACGGCTCTCAGTACATCATATCCAGGGCGTCAAGAACGAGTGTGCGGACTGCATCAACCGCAACAACTTCGACGACATGATAGGTGCCAGGTCTGAGGAACTAGTTAAGGAGTCTTTCAGCCGTACGGATGTACGCATGGATATGAACATGACCATGATCAGACCTCTAGATGGACTCCGGCAAGTGGAGTACCTGAAGGAGTTTGGGGATATCTACAAACACCTGGAGAAGCGTCTGGAACTCGTCCTGGTCAACCAGGAACAGTGGAAACGGGACAAGACCTACATCTGGCAGGAGGACCGGATAGTGGTCCCTAGCGACAGAATCCCGGCGCTCCTCAAGTGGACCCATGAGTGCAGTGGTCATGTGGGGGCCAGCCGTACCCTGGGGCTTTCCAGGCAGTGGTTCCACTCTATGTGGACTGATGACCAGCTGCGGAAAACCCTCCAGCCTATCGTGGATAAGTGCCCGTGTCGGTCCTGTAAACCTGGGGATATCTAGGGCAAAGGTCTCTATTCGACTCTCCCTATCCCCGACTGTGCCAACAGTGTTCTCCACAGACTACACCGAGATGCCTAAGGTCGGGGGCTATGATTTTGCCCTAGTCGTAACCTGTGGGCTGACCAATTTTACTAGGGTGTTCCCATGCACTCAACACATCACCGGCGAGGAGACCATCAAAATACTCCTGGAAGAGTGGTTCTGTGTCTATGGGGCACCCAAAGAGATTAACTCAGACGAAGACGTCCGAATACGCTCCGACACTGGCTGGTACAAGAGAGTCCTGAGATCCCTCAATGTCCAGGTCTCAACGGGAATTCCCCATACTCATACGAGTAGCCCGCTATGTGAGCGACAGATTCGTCTTCTCAAGCAGAACGTAAGGATATGGTGCAAGACTGAACGCACCAAAGACTGGGTGAGACTACTCCCCGTCATATCCTTGATGATGAACTCCCAAGAAAGTTCGGCACCTGGCTATACGCCCCATGACCTGTTCATGGGGCGCCCGGTGTGGTTCCTATATGCTCCCTATCCTGAGGATTCCTACTCCACTGTGGGTAAGTGGGTGAAGGAGCAACAAGATAAGGTGGACAAGGCCAAGGCTATGCTCCAGAGAGTGAGGGAGCGCCAGTGGAACAAGAAGAACAAGCACCGGGTGCCTGCCACCTACCAAGAGAAAGACTGGGTGCTGGTGCACCACAGTCGGCTACCCGCCTGGCCACGCTCCACCAGCGATGACCCCTACTTTGGTCCCTACAAGGTCCTATCTGTGGATGGTCACCGTATCACCGTGCGGTGTTCTCCCCGACTAGGGGGGACCCTGGTGTGCGCTGCCAAACAGCTCAAGCGCTACTACCACCCAGAGGACCTCTGTGGGGAAGAATGGGAACTAAAGGACCAGGAGATCGCCGCTCTGGACCTACAGGGGGCTGTCAGCCCTATGGAAGTTGAAGGAGAACTCCCCAACATGAATGCCGAGGAGATGGCTAAGGAAGGCTTCTACCTGGTCAAGTCGGTCATCCCACAACGCTATCGCCAAGGATGGCGTTTTGTCACCCTCTCAGAAGGGTTTGGAGTTGAAGAAGCTACCTGCGAACCTTTCTCTGCCTTTGTAGTTCCTGAGGGACGCCTAAATTCTGTTTTGGTAGACTACTTGTCCCAGAACAACCTAGGAGAGTTGCTGAGGCTCGCTGAGACGCTTGCCTTTCAGAAGAGTCCTAGGGACTGAACCCCTCCTATACCTTCCTATGCGTGTGTGTGAGTGTGCTGATCCTGAGGACCTATGAGCAAGCTGCAGAAATGGTGTCCTAATTTTACCCAAGTCTGCACCCTTGCTGAACCCGGCGGATGTCTTACGGGTGCCACAGGGTATGCCCCGGGTCTCTCCGCCCCTAGGTGCCCAATTTCTGTGCTGGCACCAAAAGCCCTTGGGGGAATACCCGGCGATAACGCCAAGGTGTTGGTTTTTCCTACCTGCCTGCCTACTACAGGGGAGGGGTGGTCAAAAGCTATGAGGCATGAAAACGCCTGTTTGCTACGTGGCCAAAACCTAGACTACCACTGCCACTGCTGGCCAGAACCCTGATAAAACTTCAGGAAACAGGCGGGACAGTGACACACTCACTACAGGTCCTACACTCACTACAGTGCCACCAGCCATCGAAGGATGAGCGGGCTCTGAGGCCCAAGCCTTCACCCTGGCTTGCCACTCCTACACCCACACGCTACTTGGGGTTGATGATGATCATGTCACAGGCCCTATTGGCCTACCTGTGAAAGAGACACGAGAACACAGCGCTACTAAGCGACTGTGGCCTAGCCCTTTTTAGCTTGGGGGAAAAATTCAAAAGTCGCCGAAGGCAACTGCAGCTGCATCGATTCACCCTGACCTTCCCACCTGTAAAGCAGAGGCAGATGACCTGGGTTCAGGACGGAGGAACAAAGACAGCCTCCACGTGTTATACGGTTCTCAAGCTGCCCTATAATACGCTGTTCCTGACCCAAGTACAAGCAAGCAAGCTTAAGGAACTCCACCCCTTCTCTTAAAGAACGTAGAGTGGAGCTCCTGGGTAACCTAAACAAGGGTTTTACTGTGCGCACCACGCGTGGCCTACCCTTTAATGCGCCATGTGAATGCACGGACATGCACGAAGTTTCCAATCGCCTATTTTTACCATCTCTTTCCGGCAATTCATACCCAGATCACAAACTCTACCATGGAGTGGCCCCTCCTGGGCTCACTTACCTTACCAACCGCTGCAGAGCGAGGCAAAGAGAAAGAAAAAACGAGACACAAGCAAAGCAAGCGTTTATGCACGCGTGTGTATGTTCTAATCACCGGGTCTCACCTCTAATCATCTTGCAATCTTCTAACCTGTCCCTCTACACTATGTTTGCGTTGGTACACTGCACATTCACGATAACACGAGACAAGCAATGTGCATGCTGCATACGAAGCAAACAAGACCTGTATGTGTATACCTTGTTCTTTGAATTCATCTTGAGTTTCTTGGATTCATTGTTCTTTATTGCTCCTAGAAGCCAACGAGGAATTCCTACGTTTATTATTTATTGTGTGTCTCGTCATTTTCTTTCTTCTGTTATAATCTTATTATTTTTGTATTTTCTGGCGCCCAATTAGGATGCGCTCCGGCGCGCCGCTTTTCTCTGCGTGCAAATCCAGGAATTCAAAAATTCCTGTGATGAAAATAATTCCAAATCTCCTGTGATGAAAATAAAATTAGCAAAAATGTGCATTTAATGCACATGAAGATTCTGGACACGTGTTTGCCGTCAGAAGAAACAAAGATTTATAGTGTTTTCAGCACCATGTGTTTGATGTGCCTCTCCTGCTGCTTGCCGCTGGTGTAGCGTTCCTGCTGCTTGTTTTTGATCATGAAAGTCTTTTACTGTTGAAGTACAAGCAATCCAGGATAACCCAAGCCAGAGATAAGCAAGTAGAAGATAAACAGGATCAAAGCATGAAGGGCTGCAGTCGGAAAAAGTAAGATAAAGAGAACTATCAACAATAGATCACAGCAATAAACATTCAATGCAACTCAGGATGAAATATTTTACATGTTTGAGAAACACTGATTGAAAAACTGCCCCAAGGGCTCACATGCATTCCCTAGTGCCATCTTGAGATGTGCACCCTTTGTTTTTGGGTCCCATAGGTGCTGAGGTGGCATGGCTTGTGGCGCTGAGGTCACTGCCATATCACATGGGATATTCCTACTTAGCTAGGCTGACTGGGCATTGAACCCAGGACCTCTCAAAAAGAGGTGCCCCAGCCCCCTAGGGTGCATACCACTAGGATAGCTAAGAACTCATGAGAAAACAAAGATAAATTCATAGGCTCTGCCTTCAGTATATCAGTGCCTCAGCCACTTAGGAAAAGATGTTTTAGTGCACATTGCTTGGGGATCAAGGGGTCCACACAACATCCTGATTTAGTGCTTGGTTCTACAGGTCAAAATGTGTTATCACCCATTTGGGCTAGGCCAATACTGGGGTAAAGATGCAAGAGGGCTTAGAGCACCTCTAATACAACTGAAGTATACCCTAAAGCATTGGAAAAGCACTTTTGCTTACTCCCCCGTTGTGCTGTGGTGGTCACCATTGTCGCATTTTCAGGAAAAAGGGATTTTTTTTCTTGGCCTTACCTTTGTTTCCACACCTACTTTAAAATACCTATAGCCTCCCTAACACTGGAAAAGAGCGCTTTACCATGGCCAGCGACTCTTGCTGCATTGTTAATGACCATTTCCAACAGAAAGCTCAGCGCTCTTGGTGCTGCAGGGGTTCCTGTGGGTTGGTGGGGTTAGAATAGGGCATGCCATGACCATATGCATATGCATCCTTCCCTCCAAGCTGCAGCGTATCACAACCCAACGCCAGACTCTCATAGGACGCTCGATCTAAGTGTCTTGGAACCTGATGGAGTGGGGCATTCCCGTAGGGGGCCTGGCCACAGGACGCTGTGGTGGACACGCACAAGCAAGCAGGCAGGCAAAGCACTGCGCTCACAGAGGCATCATCACGCTCGTGTCATGTGACAAAGTGTTTCAGGATCCTTGCCACTCTGAAACAAGCGAACAAAAGTATGTACAGCAACACATCAGAATATGTACACATGGGGTTAGGACTGGACTGGGGTAAGGGCATCACAGGACAATAGAGACTCCGTCCCAACTCATGTCCCAATCCCAGGTCGGACCCTCCCAGTGGGTGGCAGGGGCGGGTGCTGAAACACAACCCATGCCCTGCTCAGTCCGGACCCTGAAACCCACGCGTGGCTCGCCCAGCCAGGGCAAGGCCAATGACCCACAGGAGAGGAGGCAGGACCTACTACCTATATCTGAGTGCACAACTTACAATTAGGTCCGGGCTCCGTGTGGGCATAGAGATATGGGGCCGCCAACTGACCACACGGGGGGGTGAAATTGGGGTCTCAAAAGGGGGTCATTTTGGCTGCTCAAAATGAGCCAAAATCCGGGGTACCCTCAATAGTATATCTCCACGCCGGCTTGGAGATCGGATCTGCCATTCCATATGCAATCCAGCGGGAGTCCAACAGAGACTCCCATGTGTTTGGTTCTCGGAGATCTCCATGCCACGCGGCGTGTTGACAATCCAAATTGGGTCCACAATTGCCAAAATGGCAAAATCGTCCACACTCACTTTGGGCTAGCACCTTGACGAAGGTTGCTCCGCTTTGCCCACGTGGTGTGCGAACCATGGTGACCAATATCCATAACACCCATGTCATATATGGTCCATTGGTCCATGCGTCCAGCGTGCACGAGGGGGCTGAACATGGTGCACGGCGGGCAGAATGCTCAAAATGGCCGAAAATGCGCACACTCATGGGTGGGGCAAATGAGGCACATGCCCGACTTGGACCGGAGTGTGCCATAGGATTGGTATCAAGTCATATGCGTCCAACATATCTTTTGGGCGTCGCCCAGACCCCTCCGGTTTTGGGAATGGCAGGGTCGCCAAGTCAGCCCATGATTTGGGATCGTCCCAAATCGCCAACATGGCGGCCACGGTATGCCAAGCCCAAGAGGAGTTGTTCGCCGGTTCCAAGATATGTGGGGCACCGAAGTGTGTATCCTCAAAGCACACTTTGGTCATGATGTCAATTGAGCGCAACGTTGAGATACACGGTCGCCACTTGACATCATGACGGGCAAAAAACAGCAAAATTGGCGAAAAAACACGCAAAAGTGCCCTGAGAACTGCACAAATATATTATAATATCTTCAGCTTGGATTGAGTAATGGACCAATCCTTCTAAACACAATGACTCGACACCGATGACCTTCAATTTCACATATGTGCTCCACTTGGGGCGCTTTGAAAGGCCGCGCGCGCTGCCTCCCAAGTGGGCACATGCAAACATGGAATATTGCAAAGAACACACCTTGCTCGCAACGCATTGCTTCGGGAGCGCTCCACAAGCGTCCCTTCTCGAAGGTTAGGCTTGCGGGTGTTGGTTGGGAGTACAATGAAGGGCTTCCTGCGATATGAGGTCCATTGGCGGGTTAGTCTTGGAATGGTGCACACGCCAAATGGGCACGTGATATGACACCAAATATGGCACACAGCGCTACCCTCGCCTTCTACACCAAGCCTAGTGGCCTAGAATCAAAGTGTGCTCATATTCTAGAGTAACTTTGGTCTCTTAACACGCATGCACGTGCGTTGGTCGAAAATCGACCTCCCTTCGGAGAGCGGGATTTTAGCATGCACGCAAAATATATTGCCAATATATATATGGAGATCATATATGTACTATCCGGGGAAGACAAGTGATATGCCCCGGATGTAGAGGCAAGCAAAGAGGGATAATACGCCAACTCAACATACTTCTACACGTACTTGGGCGCCAAGTACGTGAGATTGCCCATTTCTTGGAAAACACTCAAAATAAATAACCTTTTGGGCCTATGGAGTTGGGATCCTTTGGCCTCATCCTATGACTATGGGGGGCAAAACCTCATACACAGTGCCTATGAGGCACGCTAATTCGTCCTTGGGCGCTTGAACGCTCGTAACCCTTGTTATTTCCCTTGGGGGTTCAAAGCGCCTTCGGCCGCCCAGATTTTCTGGGAAAAATCTGGGACGCGATGCTTTTTATCAAGGAAAGAATTGCGGATCACTCGAAGAGTGTTTCAGTCTTAACTTCCAAAAAGATCGTTTTACAGAATCATCTAATGCAGTGCACGGAACGGGCGACGTCAGGCGGCGATTTCACGACAATTAGAAATCGCGGTAGAAATCGGGTATTTCACCGATTTCTAACCGCAAATCGACCAAGACAGTAAAATTATGGTAATTTCACATCGGTTTAATGGTTAGAAATCCGATTCCAGATTTCGCGGGTTAGAGAACAGGGATATCCCGCTGACGGCCGGTGTCAATGGCTTCCGAACGGGTGTGACGGCTCATAGGCTTCCGGGCCATGGGCCATAACGGGTGTGACGGCTCACAGGCCTTCGGGCCATGGGCCATAGGTTCTGGATACCGCTTCACCCACCTCCTGAGAGCAAACCCTGGGGGGGGCTCGATAACGGCAAAGAATGGCAGCGGGTACCCAGGACCATCCGCTGAAGGGGGGGGTCTGTCACATCCTCACTTCAGGCCGATTTGCGGGTTAGGCTGCCCAGTACAGTCCCACAGTAAGACAGGTACAGTGCTGTAGCTGTTAGTGACTGCAAGTATAGTATCAAGTATCAAGTCCCGGGTCCCGGCGGCGATGGTTCGGCATTCAAAGGACCCGTTAACCCATACCAGGCGCACTGGGTGCCGGCTGCGACGGTCACTATCACAGTGGCAGTGGCATACACGCCAACATAGGCGTCACACGACGACCGAGGTGGTCCCACAGGTGGAAAGCGACCACAAAGATCCATTAGGCTTCCCCGGGCTTCCCAAGGCCGCAGTCTGGGGAAGAGTCCCCACGGGTCCTTCCTTGGGCGCACTATGTGCATATCCACGACGCGAGTCCAGAGTGGTAAAGCCAAAAGGGCTCCTCCATAAGGGATCGGGCATCAAGGCCGTCTTTCCCCTCGCCCCATTACCACGAAGGCCATGCATGGGGGAGTCCCCATGCAGTCTGGGCGGAGGCGTCGACTCCTCAAACCACCAGTTTCCCAGGCAGACTGACCGAGGTCAGGACACCGGAGGTCGCCACCCGACTGCAAGTGCGTCTGCGAGTCGGTAGGCTCACACTGGGACTGACAGTGGCGGACCGCTTGGAGTGTAGTCAGGCAACTGGGTTTCCCGCCTGGCGCCATCAGGATCTCAGCACATCACAGCCACTAGGGCACACGGTATCATGGGCACTCAAACATAAGAATCTGTTCTTAGGTACTGGTCCAGGCTGGACCTTATGTAAGAGCATGTACACGGCGACTCAGGGCGCCTTCGTATTCCGATTTGTATCCCTTCGGGGGGAAAAACAGTCCATATCTCGGTGATGGACTGACAACACTTAACATACAGATGCACATATCCTGGGGAACAGAAAAATAAGCAATAAGCGGGGTAATAGGCGTGTAAACACACTCTGGACAGAGCGCCAAACAACGCCCTTGTTAGGATAAGGCATATGCAGGAGGGTGGACAGGAAAACGCCTGAGTTCAGGCCATATATAGTCTGCAGACACACGTAGACTGGTCTGGATCCCGCAAGTGCCATGGGACCAGACCACTCACCCAAAAATCGCAATGCCCATGACAGTGGCATCCGTTGTGCAACGTCGTATGGGCTTCAAGGCCCCAAGAGCTCAGGAAATGTCAAGGTCAGTGGCCCTGCCTGGTTTCCCAAGGATTCAGCAGGCGGGGAGTGACAAATAGAAGTGGAAGAGAGGGGTCATCCTCCCCTGGATTCAGCAGGGGGGGGTACATGGCCACTCTGATGGCAGGTCGGCGGAAGATGAAAGAGAGCAAGCAAGTGAGAGACGATCCGTCGACCTAACAAGGGCTCAAAATGCATCAGGGGAGAGCTGAGGGCGGTGATCAGGCGCCCCTGGCTGCAATCGCCCAGGGGAGTGCTGCCAAGTCCGAGACATGGATCTTGGTCTTGTGCTTGCGGATGTAGTCCATGAAGGGGGTATTAATCCGCGGCACGAGCGAGGAGACGGGTTCCCAGGTGTCGTGGGACGGCCCATAGCCTTGCCAACGAACCTTGAACTCCAGGCCTCCGGGTGCCGAGGCGTTCGGACGCTGGGCCAGGATCTTCTCGACGGTATAGTCGTCCTGCTCCGCGTAGTCGTCGTCCGAATCAGCCTCATGTGGGGCGTAGTCCAGTGACACATGTTGGCCACGGAAGTTGGGTTCCCGCACACGGAGTTGACTCTCGTGGCGCTCCCGGAACTGTCCGTGACCCACCTTGATGCGGTAGGTGTCCTCACCAATCCTGCGGACCACCTCTCCGGGTGTGAACCAGGTTTTGGTGCGGTGGGTGCCCATAGGGCGGGGTCTGATCACCCACACCGGGTCTCCCACCCTGAACGTTTGCGCTGTCGAGCTCGGGGCGGACTTCTGACGCTCAGCATGCTCCTTCTCGAGCTGCTGGCGGATGTCCCGCGCCGTCACCTCTTGCCGCGCGAAGAATTCCTTGGCGTCCATGGCCATACCATCACGAGACAAGGGAAGTCCCCGACCCAGGGGGTCCCTGCCGAACAGAATCTGGTGAGGGGACAAGCCACCCGGAGTGGGGGTGTCATGATGGGCCTTCAGAGCGGGCCGCATCTCCTCAAACCAGTTCCGACGTGGATTGGTGATGTGAATCTTGTCCAGCTTCTCAAACAGCTGCCTTCCAGCCACTTCAGCCCGGCCGTTGGACCGGCTGAGATAGGCGACGCTCTTGCCATGACGTATTCCCATGAGGGAACACATGGCCTTGAACCAGCCACCAGTAAACTGGGGCCCTCGGTCACTGCAAATGGTGCGGGGGATGTCAAAGACGGTCAGCCAATGACGAATCATCATGACTGCCACTTCCTTGGCAAGCAACCCCTTTTTGCGTGCCGGAACTGCTACTACGTAGCCGCTGTGGCGATCCACACAAAGGACCACACAGTCAAAGGTCTCCTTGCCAATGTGAACTTCGGGCATGGAGAAGACGTCCATGGCTACGCTCTCCATGGGCTGGTCAGGCACCGGAGTCCATTGGGCTTCACCCTTGACGTTCCGGTTGTCGGGATTGCAGGCCTGACAGACCGAGCAACCCTTTCTGACCTTCTTGATGGCGCTGTAGAGACTGATCTGGTCGAATTTGAACCGGCGCTGCATGTCCAGGGCTTGCTTTTTCACCCCTGGGTGCATCATGTGGTGGTGCCAAGCCTCACATAGCTCGAGCAATCGGGACTCTGGGACCAGCAGCTTACCATTCCGGTAGAGCTTGCCATCCTCCTCAGTCAGCCCCTTTGGCCACTTCTGCCCGTCATCAGGGTCGGTCACAGCCCTATACTCGGCCTCTAAGGCCTCAGACTTAGCGTAGTCGTCGGTCCAGTTGTCCTGGAGGCAAGATTCAGGGAAGAGGTGCTTGTCGGACTCAGCTCCCTCAGGGGCGAGTACTCTGACGGCTCTGCCCATCCTCGTTCCCAGGGGGGCATTCGCAGCCATGACGACGAAGCATCTAACACCCTCCTCCTCCATCAGGCGCCCCATTTCTATGATCCTCTTGGCCTCAGCGGTCTCAGCCTCATCGCCATGGGCGGAGACATCCGTCATGCCCTTGCTGGCGGGATAGGCCCACCTACTGAGACAGTCCGCCACGGTGTTGTCCTTGCCAGGAATATACACAACCGTGAGGTCGAACTTGGCCAAGGTCTCATGCCATCTTGCCCGTCGGGAGGCGGGACCTGAGGGGGTGTCCACCTGCTCTTTGTGCCACGACTGCAGACTCTGATGGTCGGTGCAGACGGTGACGGGATGGAGGGCTATGTACCCAGCCCATTTCCTGAGAGCCATGACGATGGCATACGCCTTCTTTTCTCGGGGCGTCCACGTCAGTCTCTGGCCTTCCGCCAGGACTCGGCTCCAGAAAGCCACGGGCACGTGCCTCCCATCGTCAAGCACTTGTTCCAACACAGCGCCAACGGCGTAGTCGGAAGTGTCGGTGCGCAGGACGAACCCTCGGTCAGGATCCACGAGGTGCAGACCCACTGCGGATAGCAGCGCCTGCTTCATCCCCTCAAAGGCACGGTCGGACTCAGCATTCCAGACCAGAGCCTTCTTGGACCCCTTCTTGGTCTCCTCTCAGTGGCCCTTCAGCATGGTCGTCATCGGGGCTGCATACTCGGCATACATCTTGATATACCCCGAGTAGTAGTTGCAGAACCCCAAGTACGCCCGTAGCTCAGAGACCGTTTTGGGCTTTTCCCAGTGCTCGATCGCAGCCACCTTGCCAGGTATGGGCTTCTGCTGCCCGTTCCCAACTACGTGGCCAGCAAAGACCACCTCGCTTACCGCAATGGTGGCCTTGTCACTGCTGCCCGTGAGTTTGTGCCGAACCAGAAGGTCCCGCACTCGGGTGACGTATTCTCGTGTGCCTCCAGGAGCTTCTCAGAGCTCATACTGGGTTCCCCGGACGCGATGATCACGTCGTCCACGAAGAGGTCCGCACAGTCACGCACCGGCTTAAGCAGGTTCTCCAGCATCCGCTGAAAAGCCGCATTGCCGTTGGTAACACCCATGGGCATCATCTTCCACTGGAGAGGTCCAAGTGGGGTGCTCATGGCTGTGCAGGCACGGGACTCCTCGGCGAGAGGCATCTGATGATAACCATGTTTCAGGTCAATCACCGTGAACATCGTCCGCCGGTGTTCTTTTTGCAGCATGTCCTCAATGAGGGGCAGCGTATAGCTGTCATGCTGCGTCTGAACGTTTAGGCCGCAGTAGTCGACCACGAGCCGCCACTCACCGGCCACCTTCTTGGGGACGACAAAGCACGGAGAGGCCCACTCGGAGTGGCACGGCTCAAGCCAGCCTCTCTCGATGAAATCACGGAGGATCTTCTCCATGGCCCCCTTCCTCTCGCCCCTCAGGGCGAACTCCCGGTGTCGATACACACGGGGGTCCGGCTTCAGTCGTATCTTGGCCTCGCCATACGGTCCACGCACCGGTTGGGGAAACACAGGTTTTCCGCTGAAGAAGGTATCGCCATACTTCTGCATCAGCCTGGCCCTCAATGCCTGGATCTTCGGGCACTCATCGGACTCGGCCTTGGCTTTTCCGGGCACCTGGACCACTGAGCTTACTTGACGGGTAGCGACGCCACTCGGTTTCGGCTCAGGTGGTCTTCCCATGTGGCCCAAAGGGCCATCTCTGGTCTTGCCTCGGAACAGGTCGCCGTAGGTGGGTGGGTTGCCGCCTATTGGCTCGTCCTGGCTGGACATGTGGTCTAGCACCCTCTTTACGAAGGTATTCCGATCATAGGAACCGGAGACGATGGAATCCACTTCCCACCAGGCTTTGTCCTGGCCCTTGCCCTCACGCTGGTTTCCCCAGTCGTGAAAGGGCTGATCCATATACCCCTGAACCAGATCCAACTCCTCTTCAGTGAGGAGGTCCTCCGATTCTCCAATGTCAACAGGGGAGAGCGCAAAGCATTGCTGCCATGGCTCCGCTATGATGCGGTTGACACGCACGAAGTCCGTGGTGTCGGCCTGTCCAAGGCCCCCATCCACATAGTGGAATTCCGTTGGCCATCTCTGGGGTGGCATGGGCTGTCCCTTAGCGTCCTGATAGACACTCTCTCTAGCCGGTAAAGCGACCTTGTTTAAGGTCATGATGGTCAGTGAGGCAACCCAATCTCGGGTGCTTTCCTCCTCGGTGCATCCCATAGGAACAACCAGCACTGCCTTGGAGCTGTCCTTGCGAATCTTGGCTATCGCCCTTGGAATGTCCCATCAGGGGCAGTGGATCCACATCAAACCCTGATGCGGACCCCAGTGCTTCTTCCACGCGGAGTCTAGGGCGCTCCAGTATTTCTCACATACCCGAAGATGGGCGGAGGTTCCTGAAGAGAACACATCCAGGGCCAGATCGGAAGCTCCCAGGTCGGCAACCACTTGGCTCGCCACTTCCGGCATCACGCCGTACTCCTGGTTTGCTGGCCCAGTTGGCTCAGTGCCCAGCGCGGCTACTTCGAGCCCGATTGCGTTCCGGGTGGATCCATTGGCATGCCACATGGTGCTCAGGTGACGAAAGCCACGAGAGCTGGTTGTCCTGGTACAGGGTCATTGAGATCTTGGCCGGGACAACACCGGAGTCCGTCTCCATCATGAAGTCGTACCCAACGATCATGTCCCAGTCCATCTGGGCCTCGTAGAAGCGACCTTGCAGGAGGATTTCCTTGCCGAGGTCCGGGCGGCTCAGCTCACGGTGGTTCAGGAACTGCAGCCCAATGGCCGCTTCCTTCGTGCCTCCCACCATGTACTGGCCGTTCGCCACCTTCAGCCTGACAGGCTTCCGACTGTCGGTCAAGCACTCTGGCAGAAGTAGGCCAGCCTTGACCAAGCTGACCTGAGCTCCCGTGTCGACCAACACGTGAAAGACCTTCTCCACTTCCCCGCATAAGGCACGGACCTTAAGGTGCAACTGCCGCTCACGCCCAACACGTCGCACGGCGTGCAAGCTCAGGATCTCCGGCCGTTCCAGAAGCTCAACAAGCGACTGGTGCAGGTCGCTGACAATGGGCTCAGGCTGCCGATCTGCAGCATCCAGCTGCGGTCTGGGTGATCCTCCGATACTCTGGGATAGATCTTGAAGCACATCAAATACATTCTTGGTCGCGAAGGATGGACGGGTGCAAGGGTTCGTGCCTTCACTTGCCCTCAGCCCGCCACCGCGACTGTCTTTCGTTTTGGGTGCCGGACTGGGCCTTCCACCCGCGGCAATCCCTTTGTGCTCACTGTCTCCCGACCGGGATGGTGTGGCGCTTCCCACGACACCATCCTGCGACCGCCCTAGCTGGGGACCTTGGCTGCAGGGGCTCTGCTAAGGGGCGTTGGTTGTGGTAGTAGGGGTACTCTCCTCCGCATCAACCTCGTTGACACCCTTCTTCTTTCCCCCTTTCTTACCCTTCTTGTCCTTGTCCTTGGTTTGTCGTTCTCTTTGTTCTCCTTGTTCTTGTCGTCCGACTCGGGGATCCAGTTCCTCTTGATCTCCTGGAACTCCTTGGCAAACTCGGTCCCTACCGACATCAGCTTGGAGAGCTCGTCCTTGGAGACCTCCACCTTGGTCTCCCGGATACCCGCGGGTGCACGCTTCTTCGACCCGTGCACCTTCTTGTAGGCCTCCGTGTCGGCCTTGTGGATGGGGCATGTCCGGTGGTCATGGTTGAACCCTTTGTTCCTCCCATAACACACGAGACAGCCCTGAGGGTGAGCTTGTATGCACTCCCCAAAGGACAGCGCAGGGTCGCCAATGCGGCGGGGATCCTTCTTCTCCTTCTTCTTCCAACCCTTCTGCACGGGCTTCCAGCTTCCCCAGTTGCTCCCCGCGTTCAGGTTGCTGGCCACGAAGGCACAAACGGCCATCTGGGCGGGCTCATTGTCGTCGTCATCGTCGTCGAGAGCCTCGTCGCCATCGGCTCTCGCTGGGTCCATGGCAGCTTCCCCGCCAGGCCCCTCGCCAACGTAGTTGACGTCACGGTCGCCGGGCCTCAACCCGCGGGTGTTGTGGAGGTTCCGGTACTCCTCGAGTACCTCCTCTCCAACCCACTCCAGGATCTAGTCGCAACTCATCCGCGCCGGGATGGTTTGCAGACAGATGGTCTGGCCGCCCACGTCACACTCATCAAGGCGCCACATCGCGGTCTTCTCGCGATCGCCCGTGACGGTGATGAGGAGGGCGTTCCGCAGGGAGTGCCGTTTGACATCCCGGGTCACATTCTTCCTTGTCCAAGCCACCACGTTCGTAGGATACTCCTTGGAGAGCATCATCTTGACGGTGTGGTTGGACTTGGCCCTCTTGGCTTCCTCCTTGGTGACTCTCTTGAATCATGCTTCCGGCAGCATGGGGAGCAGGCGAGCCTGCTCGTCACCCTCATTCCAGTCCTCCACGTTGCGGCGGAAGAGGGTGTATTGCCCCCGGAAGTCCCGCCAATCTCGTAGGCGGATCTCCTGACCATCATGCTGAAGCTTGATGGACTTCCACCGCTTGGCAGCCTCCTGCGGAGCGTCCACCCGCTCCTGCTCGTTGAGCCACTTCTTGGCTTCCTTGAGGGTCTTGATTTTCCCCTCCTTGGTCGCCATGAAGTATAGGTAGGTAGGTAGGTATCTTCGGGAGCTCGGGATGCCTCCTTTGACGATGCAGGAAGAAGGTCTTACCAAGGGGACGTCCTGTCCCTCCCACTGCCCTATGTCAGGTGCCTCCTGAGCCGCTCCCGCATGCGCTTGGGAAGGCAATGTCGCGGCCACCCGGTCCATGTGTCCCAGCTGGGAGGGTGTCCCCACATGTGTCCATGGGTAGGGCCACATGCCCCCTCCTTTGGGCGGCAGCTCTGGGGGCTGCCCAGCCGTGTGGAGTATCTCTCACCACAAGGGGTATTGCTCTCGCTAGTCTACGGTACGACCGCCTCACTCTTGTGGCTTGAGTTGCGGGGCCACTCTGCTTGGCAGGCGACCCCCTCCTGGACTGTGTACCGGCTCGCCTGTCACTGGTTGCTTCCATGGCTCCGGGTGACGTTTGCCATGGTCCCCGAGGCAGCCTGGCCGGGCTCGGACCAGTGGCCCTGGAGTACCGCTCCTGCCACTGGCCCGGTGGGTCGGCTGGGTCGCCCCAGTGCGTCCGACCCATGGGGTGTTGGTTCTTTCCTGTCCCTCGGCCGCCCTACGTGTGTGCAGTGTCCTGGGCCACTTGGCTCCTGTTCACTGGTGTGCCCGCGTGGTTTGTGGTGTTGCGTGTGCGGTGTCCCCGGCCAATTGGCTCCTGTTCACCGGTGTGCCCGCTCGGTGTGTTGTCTTGCGTGTGCGGTGTCCTGGGCCACTTGGCTCCCGTTCACCGGTGCGCTCGCTGGGTGTGTTGTGTTGCGTGTGTGGTGTCCTTGGCCACTTGGCTCCTGTTCACCGGTGCGCCCGCTCGGTGTGTTGCTTTGCGTGTGCGGTGTCCTGGGCCTCTTGTTTCCTGTTCATCGGTGTGTCCGCTCGGTGTGTTGTGTTGCGTGTGCGGTGTCCTGGGCCACTTGGCTCCTGTTAACCGGTGCGCCCGCCCGGTGTGTTGCTTTGCGTGTGCGGTGTCTTGCACCTCTTGGCTCCTGTTCACCTGTGTGCCCGCTCGGTGTGTTGTGTTGCGTGTGCGGTGTCCTGGGCCACTTCGCTCCTGTTCACCGGTGCGCCCGCTCGGTGGGTTGCTTTGCGTGTGCGGTGTCCTGGGCCTCTTCGCTCCTGTTCACCAGTGTGCCCGCCCGGTGTGTTGTGTTGCGTGTGCGGTGTCCTGGGCCACTTGGCTCCTGTTCACCGGTGCGCCCGCTGGGTGTGTTGTGTTGTGTGGGCGGTGTCCTTGGCCACTTGGCTCGCGTTCACCGGTGCGCCCGCTCGGTGTGTTGTGTTGCGTGTGCGGTGTCCTGGGCTTCTTTTATTTCTCATTTTTTCCGGGGTGTGGGTGTGTGCCGATGCCGGTGCTGGTGTCGGCGTGGGTGTCGTGGGGGACGGGGGTCGGGTGGCTGTTGCGCTCTGGGTTCCCTGTGTGTGCGCCGGCCCCCAGGCTACCGGTCCCCAGGGCGCTGGTCCGTGGGGTGCTGACGGCGGGTGGTTGGCGGCAGTGGTGGCGTGGCGCTTGCGTGGGTGTTCGCGGCTCCTGGGTAGTGCCTGGGTGGCGGTGGCCGGGGGTGGGCGTGCGTGTGGGTGTGTTCATGGCGTGGGCTGATGGGGTGGTGGGCAGTGTGGGCGTGGCTGGTTTGTGTGGGTGTCGGGTATGTGTGCGCCGAAGGCGCGGTGGGTTGGGCTGGGGCACTGTGGGCGATGCAATGGGTGGAGGAGATGCTGGTGACGCCTACGTGGGGGGTGCTGTAGGCGTCGAAACGGGTTGGTGTCGTTGACGTGGGTGCTTCAGGTGATGCGCCCGGCAGCGACGGGGTTGATGACGCTGATGGTGTCATAGGTGACAAGGCGGGCGCTGGGGGGGGCCTGCGGCTCCGGTGGGCGCTGTAGCTGGTGCAGTGGGTGGTGGCGTAACTGGTGATGTCGGCGGTGAGGGTGCTGCAGGTGACGTCGATGGTGAGAGCGCTGCGGGTGATGTCATGGGTGGTGGCGATGTTGATGTGGGTGTTGCAAATGGTGTGCCGGCTCGTGGCGCCGCTGGTACTGTCCTTGCATAGGGTGGTGCTGGGGGTGCCGTGGGCGGTGGTGTCGTCGGTGGTGCCGATGGTGAGGGTGACGCAGGCGATGCACCCGGTGACGGTGAGGCCGGTGTGTGCCGTAGGTGACGCGTTGGGAACGGGTGGTGGGGGGCTGGAGGGGGGGTCGCCGTTGGTGCAACGGGCAATGGTGGCGTTGGTGCCGCAGGTGCCGGATCGGGTGATGGTGTTGTTGGTGATGCCGACGAGGTGGTTTGTCTGCCTGTCTGCCCGTGGAGTCGGTGCCGGCGTTGGGCGGTTGCCTGTGCGTGTGGTGGTGGCGCTGGGGGTCCGTGCGCCGGGCGCTTGGTGGGCGTGGTTGGATGCGGGTGCGCGTGTTGGTGTGTACTTGGTGCGGGTTGCGGGGGGTCTGTGGGCGGCGGGTGCGCTGTTGCCGTGCGTGTGGCGGTTTGTGTTGTCTGGTGGAGCGTGGACGGCGTGTGCTTTGCGTGGATGGTGTGGGGTCTGGTCTGCGTGGGAGGTGTCGGTGTGGGTGTTTGGGGTTGGGTGCTGGCTGTGGGCGTGTCGTCCGCGCGGTGTGGTCGGGCGTGATAGTGGTGCCGCTGGCGACGTCGATGGTGACGGTGCTGCAGGTGATAAGGGTGGGACGGCGATGTTGGCGGTTTCTGGTGTGGGTGCTGTGGGTGGTGTTGAGCGTGACGGTGTTACAGGTGTGGCGCCGGGTGGATGGTGGTGTGCCTGGCGACGGCGTCGTGAGTGCTTTCGGGGGGGGAGGGTGTTGTTGGTGATGCTTTGGGTGGCGGTGCCGCCGTCGAGAGGCTGGCGGAGAGGAGAGGGCGGTATTGCGGCCGGGCGCGACGTCGGGTTCGTCGGTGTGGGTGGTCAGCCGGAGGTGGGTGCGGCTGGTGGTGTGGCGCTCGGTGTGTGTGGCCTGTGCCGGGTATCTTAGGTGCGCTTGTTGCTGCGGGTGTGTTGATCGCGGCGGTTTGTCCGCCTTTCTGCCCGTGGAGTTGGTGCCGGCGTTGGTTGGCTGCCTTTGTGCGGTTTGTGCCGTTGTGTGTGGCGGTGGTGGTGGGGGTCGGTGCGCTGGGCGCTTGTTGGGCGTGGTTGGGTGCGGGTGTGCGCGTGGACGTGTACTTGGTGGGCAGGTTGTGTTGTCTGATGGTGCGTGGCTGGTGTATGCTCTGCGCGGATGGTGCCGGTGTGGGTGCTTGGGGTTGGGTGCTGGATGTGGGTGCGTCGCCTGCGCGTTGTGGTCGGGCGCGATGGTGGGTTCTCTGACGTGTGTGGCCGGCTGGTGGCGGGTGTGGTCGGGCCGGTGTGGGCTGGGTGGTGGTGGTGGTTGTGGCTGGACTGCTTGGTGGTTGTGGTGTCGGTGGGCGGCCCTGATGATGGGTCTTGGGTTTGTGGTGGCGGGTGGGCGTGTATGGTGGTGGTGATTGTGTCTCATTGCGGGTGGTGTTGGATGTGGTACCGTTGGGCGTGTGGTTTGCAATAACTGAGCACTCACCCCTCCGGGTGGCGCGGGCCCGGTGGTCCCGTAGCCCGTCCGGCAGGCAGTGCGTGCCCGCTGGGTGCTCACGCGTCCCTCCGGACGGCGGCTGTTTCTTAGCTGGCAGGGGCTGGGTTCACTGCCGGGCGCACACACGTCCCTCCGGACGGCGGCTGTTGCGTAGCCGGCTGGGGCTGGGTTCACTGCCGGGCGCGCACACGTCCGTCCGGACGGCGGCTGTTTCGTAGCCGGCAGGGGCTGAGTTCACTACCGGGCGCACACACGTCCATCCAGACGGCGGCTGTTTCGTAGCCGGCAGGGGCTGGGTTCACTGCCGGGCGCACACACGTCCATCCGGACGGCGGCTGGTTCGTAGCCGGCAGGGGCTGGGTTCACTGCCGGGCGCACACACGTCCGTCCGGACGGCGGCTGTTTCGTAGCCGGCAGGGGTTGGGTTCCCTGCCGGGCGCACGCACGTCCATCCGGACGGCGGCTGTTGCGCTGTGGGGACTGCGGGGCTTGAACTTGTTGTTGACGTCTCGTTCGTCGTCGGGCGTGGGTGTTTGCCGTGGTGGTGTCGTGTTTTGTGCCGTGGTGCGTGCTGGCGTGTGGTGCTGCGCGTGTGCCCTTCTTGCCCTGCGTGTGGCGCGCGCCCCTTGCCCGAGCGTGCTGTTGCGCAGGCGCGGGGACACACCCTCTCTCTGGCGGGCCCGTTTGGCTCCATGGCGGGCCCTGTTGGCGCCCGGCTGCGGCCTGGTGCGCGGCAGTGGGGTGTGTGTACGTTGGGGGGGGGGGGTTTGGTTCTTCTCCCCTCGCCCTCCCCGCCTTGTCCCTCTGTCCCTTTTCGCCGGCCTGCCCTGCCTGCCTACCGTCTTCGTACTCGCTGGCTCGGCCTTGGCTGGACAGTTGGTCTTGGTGGTCTGACATGGTGTTTCTTTCCTGCAGGGCGACGTGGGCTGGGTTCGTTTTGGGGGCGGGTTGCTCGTGTGGTGTGCCGTGCTGCGTGTACGGTGTCCTAGGCCTCCTGGCTCCTGTTCACCAGCGTGCATGTCCTGTGTGTGGTGTTGCGTGTGCGGTGTCCTGGGCCGCTTGGCTCCTGTTCACCGGTGTGCACGCTCTGTGTGTGGTGTTGTGTACGGTGTCGTGGGCCCCCTGGCTCCTGTTCACCGCTGTGCACCCTCTGTGTGTGGTGGTGCGTGTACGCTGTCCTGGGCCTCCTGGCTCCTGTTCACCGGTGTGCACGCTCTGTGTGTGGTGGTGCGTGTACGGTGTCCTGGGCCTTCTGGCTCCTGTTCACCGGTGTGCACGCTCTGTGCGTGGTGTTGCGTGTACGGTGTCCTGGGCCTCCTGGCTCCTGTTCACCGGTGTGCACGCTCTGTGCATGGTGTTGCGTGTACGGTGTCCTGGGCCTCCTGGCCCCTGTTCACGGGTGTGCACGCTCTGTGTGTGGTGTTGCGTGTACAGTGTCCTGGGCCTCCTGGCTCCTGTTCACCGGTGTGCACGCTCTGTGTGTGGTGTTGCGTGTACGGCGTCCTGGGCCTCCTGGCTCCTGTTCACCGGTGTGCACGCCCTGTGTGTGGTGTTGCGTGTACAGTGTTCTGGGCCTCCTGGCTCCTGTTCACCGGTGTCCACGCTCTGTGTGTGGTGTTGCATGTACGGCGTCCTGGGCCTCCTGGCTCCTGTTCACCGATGTGCACGCTCTGTGTGCGGTGTTGTGTGCACGGCGCCCCGGGCCTCCTGGCTCCTGTTCACCGGTGTGCACGCTCTGTGTGTGGCGTTGCGTGTACGGCGTCCTGGGCCTCCTGGCTCCTGTTCACCGGTGTGCACGCTCTGTGTGTGGTGTTGCGTGTACAGTGTCCTGGGCCTCTTGGCTCCTGTTCACCGCTGTGCACCCTCTGTGTGTGGTGTTGCGTGTATGGTGTCCTGGGCCTCCTGGCTCCCGTTCACCGGTGTGCACGCTCTGTGTGTGGTGTTGGGTGTATGGTGTCCTGGGCCTCCTGGCTCCTCTTCACCGATGTGCACGCTCTGTGTGTGGTGTTGCGTGTACGGTGTCCTGGGCCTCCTGGCTCCTGTTCACCAGTGTGCACGCTCTGTGTGTGGTGGTGCGTGTACGGGGTCCTTGGCTTCCTGGCTCGTGTTCACCGGTGTGCACGCTCTGTGTGTGGTGTTGTGTGTACGGCGTCCTGGGCCTCCTGACTCCCGTTCACCGGTGTGCACGCTCTGTGCGTGGTCTTGCGTGTACGGTGTCCTGGGCCTCCTGGCTCCCGTTCACCGGTGTGCACGCTCTGTGTTTGGTGTTGCGTGTACGGCGTCCTGGGCCTCCTGGCTCCTGTTCACCGGTGTGCACGCTCTGTGTGTGGTGTTGCGTGTACAGTGTCCTGGGCCTCCTGGCTCCTGTTCACCGGTGTGCACGCTCTGTGTGTGGTGTTGTGTGTACGGCGTCCTGGGCCTCCTGACTCCCGTTCACCGGTGTGCACGCTCTGTGTGTGGTGGTGCGTGTACGGTGTTCTGGGCTTCCTGGCTCCTGTTCACCGGTGTGCACGCTCTGTGTGTGGTGTTGCGTGTACGGTGTCCTGGGCCTCCTGGCTCCTGTTCACCGGTGCGCACGCTCTGTGTGTGGTGTTGTGTGCGTGGTGTCCCGGGCCGCTTGGCTCCTGTTCACCTGTGTGCCTGCTCTGGTGTGCTGTCTCGTGTGTACGGCGTCCTGGGCCCCTTGGCTCCGGTTCACCGGTGTGCACGCTTTGTGTTCGGTGTTGTGTGTGCGGTGTCCTGGGCCTCTAGGCTCTTGTTCTCCGGTGCGCGTGCTCGTTGTGCTGTGTCGTTTGTGCCTTGTTCTGGGCTTCCTGGCTCCTGTCCTCCGGCGTGCCCGCTCTGTGTGCGGTGTCGTGTGTGTGGTCTCCTGGGCGTTTTGGCCCTCTTGTGCTGGTGTGCTCGTGTGGTGTGTGTTGTGTTGTGTGTGTGGTGTCCTGGGACACTTGGTTCGTGTTCCCCGATGTCGCGGTGTGTTGCGGTGTGTGTGGTGTCCAGTGTGCGGTGTTGCGTGTGCGGTGTCCTGGGCCTCCCGGCCCCTGTCTCAGGCGGCTCAAGTTTGCATGGTCAAAAACGAAGGAAAAGGTAGGAAAATGACAGGTTTCCAAAGGCATCGAAAATTAGTTGTTTTGATGGATATTATAAAAGCGTCGCAAACAAGTATGGCGGATTAAATATTTCTATTAGAATGTTGTGTCCCATGGGCGAAACAGGGAAAAGTATTGTTTGGTGACCATTCTTTGCGCGAGGCCTCGCGCAAAGACGTTCATTTATGTCAGATTAATGTGCTACAGCACGACGCATTAGGCAGGTTGTCGAAAAATGCCACCCTGTCGTATTTATACACGTAACCTAGTACCATTATCAGGATTGCGTGATAGAGATGGATCTATTAACGAATAAACTGCAACAATGGTGTACCCAAGAATCTTGAAAAGTATAAATGTTCCAGAACAAACTGCAGTTTCAAGCGCGAGGCCTCGTGCATGGAACGGCGCATGAGAAACATTAAGGTTTCGGTGATCATTGCGCGAGGCCTCGCGCAATGGAGGTCAGAAGCGCTCAGAGAAACCAAAATTGGACAGATCCACCAACTACACAGCATGTGCGTTCCCCTGATGCGGCGCTGCTGCATGGGCGCCCATACACTTAAGGCTGGTTTCAAGCGAAAACTGTCGGAGCTGATCCCCCAACGCAGTGTGTTGGAGAAACAGAGAGAGGCCGACACGCTGCGAAACGTTGGAAGAAGATTGGAGAACATGCAGTGATGCGCGAGGCCTCGCGCAAACAGCATGAAACAACAGGTTAGTACACCACCTCTCTTGCGCGAGGCCTCGGGAAAGGTTCACAGTCAAAAACAGTGCCGAGCCCTTCAGTTTTGCATTCTCAACCATACTGTACTCGTATTCGCTAAAAGCACCCCGCATATGCATTATCGACGACGATTTTACCCATTTTTAATGTTATGTTTCCTTCAATACAGGCTTTCTTCTTATCGCAGAATGGCAAGCCCCACCCAAAAAACAGCCGAGGAACGAGAAGATACCAACTATGACCCTGGGACCTCGGGATCGGAGGCTGGAACACCAAAGAAGGGGCGTAAGAAGAAGGAAACACCAGATCCTGGCTTAACCTTGGGTACTGACATCCAGGACCACCTGAAGCCGGACGGGAGGCAGGTAGAGGTTGAGCTGGACAACGTGAGAATCGACCAGGAGAAGACAAAGGGGCAGATCAGACGGAAAGATGCGAAGTTACTGCAGAAGCGTATTGAGTCACTCGAAGCAGCACCGCCAACAGGCCCATTACACGTCGTTCTCTGGGAAGATAATAGTATGTTGCCAAGCGACTTTTCGCTCTTCTCGTTGCGCGACCCCTCGCGCAAAGACGTGTCTCATATTTGCAGATGGCGATTATTGGTGTGTATCTGGACAGCACAGCGTGGAAGCGGTCACGAAGATTCGGGAGAAGCGACGCACCGCGTGTCTGGATCTGCAGCAGTGGCATACTGTATGCATCGCCGATATTCTAAAGCCTACGACACCGTGGGCCTTCCGTGCAAAGCTGGCGGGACAAGCACAAGGAAGCGCACAAGACGTTGAGCCAATTCCGCTGTATGAGGCAGCAGATAACCTCGTTCGATGTGTTGAAGATCAACGGCGGCGAGGCCTCCCTGACACGTACAGCAATCGCAACATCGTCATTGTGGATGCTGTGCAGATGAGTGCCCTGGTTCCAACCGCTGAACTGAAGCAACCTGGTCAATTCGTATGTTCATTAATCGTTGTTTCGGTGCTCTTCGTTGCGCGAGGCCTCGCGCATAACGTTGTCACTTTCAGGACAAAACGTATAAATTGTGGAAAGATTTTATGACGTTTGCCTACTATGCTGGTCCAAAAGCTGTGAAAGGTCTGCAGAAGTTCCACGACAAAGGGGAGAAAGTCACGAAGAACGCGCTGAAGAAACTAGACGGGTTCCTGTTGCCGGAGTTCTACAACAAAGTGGCAGAAGTGATGCAGGAAGAAAAAACAACCCCTAAATCCTTGCAGAATTCGTTTGACGACATCATCCTTGAGCAGTGGGTGTCAATGCATCTGGACCCCCTGCACAACGGCCAGTACGTTCGACCTGAGAAAGGTCTGTACCATCGACGCAACGTGGGTTCCATTTCTGCATCAGTGCGCCGCACTTTCTCTATTTCTGTTCTTTAGCCAAAGACATGCGGACCCGCAAAGAGGTTGCTGCACTTGGAAGGCCTGCCCTGAAGGTGACTCTTGGTACATGGGGCTATTGGCGGGATCCTGAAGGCAAAAGTCGCGGTCCATGGCCGGCATGGAAATCCATGATTCGCGCACCACTGTGGCAGGTGGCAGAGAAAGACAAACCCGCCTCCCTGAAAATCCTCAACGTTCAAAACCTCCTGGGTCAAGAGCCTACCAGAAGCCGTGTGGTCCCCCCACCTGCTGGCGTTACTGGTGACTTCAAGACAGTGGAACAGCAGGATCCATCAGTGTCAAGTCAAACTATCACAGTTAAGGCGACCCGAATTGCAGCGTTGAACCACGAACCCCGAAAGCGGTTCATGGAGATTGACAAGAACCGGATTATCATCAACGGCGACATATTTGAACATCTTGCTCCTGACACGATGTGCCCAGCCTGGCTGTATGAAGAGATGGCGCGTGCCGATACCCTTATCTGCGGCTCCAAAACTGTTGTTGACAACATGTTCAACGTGCTGGAAACGGAAACAGAGAGGCGTCTCAACGATGATATCAACGCGCCACGCATTGGCCACATGTTGCTTATTCGCATCTTCAGTTGGCCAGTCAAACCAAAGCCTGCAGGGGATCCTACAACGTTTGACGTTCGCTGGATGCTGATTGCGTCACCGGATAGCTGGTCGAGAAAGGTATAATTCCCTCATTACGTCCGCTCTTTGCGCGAGGCCTCGCGCAATAACTTCTCCCTCATTGCAGATTCCGAATTCTCTGACGTTTGGACCTACTCAAGTAGAGGAGATGGATCCTGTTGAATTTGGCGGTCACCTTCCGATAACGACGGTTAGGTGGTATTTCAACACTCACCTCTTTCACCTGAAGCAGGATAAGACCTTCAAGCCTGCGTTTGTGTTCATTGATCATCAGCCGGATCTGGTGTGCAAGATCGCGTCCATCGAGCCGGATTCTCGCATGTACTTTCTTGGTGTTACCTCCGACAATCTCTCCTTTTGGGTCAATAGAGTGCAGACTCAGTTGAACCATGTATTGACACAAGAGTCGAAACTGCACGCGTCTGGTGATTGGGACCAGCAAGCCAACTGGGCAAACCGTGGTATTCCCCTTTGGGTTTGCGATGACAAGGTGGGTTATGAGGCGTTGTCGCTGAAGGAGGAAGAGACTGTTGAGAAAGGTCAAGCTGCAGAAGCACTGGACCCTGCAAAGCGGAAGTCTACTGGTGGGGAACCAGCCCCCAGGAAGAAGAAGACTGCCTCCAAGCCTCAGGCAGCGAAGTCGGTTACCGGTGCAGAATCCGACGAGAGCGATGGGGATGAAGAGGAGGAGAGCGAGGAAGAGGAGGAGGAGGCAGCGCAGGTCTTCCAAGGCAAGGCAGCGAAGAAAGTGGCAGCGAAGCCGAGGTCCGAGGAAACCGGGGCCCGAGCTCCATTCAGGCAGCCAGCCCGTCAGTCTTAACCAAGAAGTGCGCCCGCAAAGCCACCTCCTAAGGGTAACACGTCTGTTGCTGAGGCTATGGGTTCTAAGATGCAAACTGTTCCGAAGAAAAAGTAATTTCTTCGCTTGTTCTGATATATTATGCGCGAGGGCTCGCGCTATGCATTGCTTTTCGACGACCTTTATGCTGTCACCTTGTGCGGCACATTTTTCTCTGTGATGCATTTCATTGCGCTGTTGTGTTGGTGTTTGCGCGAGGCCTCACGCAAAGAAGGGGTGCCAAAAAATGCTTCCTGTCGTGCACCGTGCAACATGGTTTTCGAAAACTGGTTTTCCAAAAGATTGAAAGGTCAGAGGTGTTGTTATTGTAAAGCATAAGTGGTATAGGAAACAAAAATTCGTGGTTTCCCCAAAAAAGAACTTCATTTTGGTGGAAATAAATCATTTTCCCGGGCAGTCGGTTTTGTTGAAAATAAAGGAAAATGGACCAGTTAATTGCTTTTCACGGGATTTTTGGTTCTTGCGTTTTACGTCCCCCCCAAAAGGACTATTTTTTCGCAGTGCCGTGGAGGGGCAGTTTTGGGCGCATTTTGACCATGCAACTTGAGCCGCCTAAGCCTGTTCACCGGTGCGCACGCCCGGTGTGTGGTGTTGTGTGGGCGGTGTCCTGGGCAACTTGGCTCCTGTTCACCGGTGTGCCCGCGTGGCGTGTGTTGTGTCGCGTGTTCGGTGTCCTGGGCCCCGTGGCTCCCGTTCACCGGTGTGCTGTGTGCTTGTTCGGTGTGTGGTGTTTTGTGTGCCTTGTCCTGGGCCACGTGGCTCCTGTTCACCGGTGTGCGTGCTCGGTGTGTGGCGTGGTGTGTGCGGTGTGGGTGTGGGTGCGTGCTCGCGTGCACCATACCGTTGCTGCGACGTTGCGGACTCCTTTTTTTTTGTTTACACATGGATAGACACCGTGGGGAACGCTGCAGCGAACTCGCCACTGGCATCCCGGCCACCAAGGCGTCGGGCATCCTATGGTGTCTTACTTATTCTTCCCGTCCTGGACTCTTTGACTTTGGCGACGCCCAAGAGTAAGCGTGTCTTAATGCATGCATGGCGGTGTATGCTATTTACCCGTTGGTTTGTGGACTCCTTGCATTTTGCGACGCCCAAGAGTAGGCGTGTTTGCTTAATGCATTCATGACATGCTACTTATTCGTTATGTCATGGACTCTTTGGTCTTTGCGACGCCCAAGAGTGCGACCGCCCTAGCTGGGGCCCTTGGCTGCAGGGGCTCCGCTAAGGGGCGTCGGTTGTGGTAGTAGGGGTATTCTTCTCCGCATCAACCTCGTTGACATCCTTCTTCTTTCCCCCTTTCTTACCCTTCTTGTCCTTGTCCTTGTTCTTGTCGTTCTCTTTGTTCTCCTTGTTCTTGTCGTCCGACTTGGGGATCCAGTTCCTCTTGATCCCCTGGATCTCCTTGGCCAACTCGGTCCCTACCGACATCAGCTTGGAGAGCTCGTCCTTGGAGACCTCCACCTTGGTCTCCCGGATACCCGCGGGTGCACGCTTCTTCGACCCGTGCACCTTCTTGTAGGCCTCCGTGTTGGCCTTGTGGATGGGGCATGTCCGATGGTCATGGTTGAACCTTTTGTTCCTCCCATAACACACGAAACAGCCCTGAGGGTGAGCTCGTATGAACTCCCCAAAGGACAGCGCAGGGTTGCCAATGTGGCGGGGGTCCTTCTTCTCCTTCTTCTTCCAATCCTTCTGCAGGGGGTCCCAGCTTCCTCGGTTGCTCCCCGCGTTCAGGTTGCTGGCCACGAAGGCACAAACGGCCATCTTGGCAGGCTCATGGTCGTCGTCATCGTCGTCGAGAGCCTCGTCGCCATCGGCTCCCGCAGGGTCCATGGCAGCTTCCCCGCCAGGCCCCTCGCCAACGTAGTTGACGTCACGGTCGCCGGGCCTCAACCCGCGGGTGTGGTGGAGGTTCCGGTACTCCTTGAGTACCTCTACTCCAACCCACTCCAGGATCTAGTCGCAACTCATCCGCGCCGGGATGGCCTGCAGACAGATGGTCTGGCCGCCCACGTCAAACTCATCAAGGCGCCACATCGCGGTCTTCTCGCGATCGCCCGTGACAGTGATGAGGAGGGCGTTCCGCAGGGAGTGCCGTTTGACATCCCGGGTCACATTCTTCCTTGTCCAAGCCACCACGTTCGTAGGATACTCCTTGGAAAGCATCATCTTGACCGTGTGGTTGGACTTGGCCCTCTTGGCTTCCTCCTTGGTGACTCTCTTGATCCATGCTTCCGGCAGCATGGAGAGCAGGCGAGCCTGCTCGTCACCCTCATTCCAGTCCTCCACGTTGCGGCGGAAGAGGGTGTATTGCCCCCGGAAGTCCCGCCAATCTCGTAGGCGGATCTCCCGACCATCATGCTGAAGCTTGATGGACTTCCACCGCTTGGCAGCCACCTGCGGAGCGTCCACCCGCTCCTGCTCGTTGAGCCACTTCTTGGCTTCCTTGAGGGGCTTGATTTTCCCCTCCTTGGTCGCCATGAAGTATAGCTCTTGGAGCACCTCCGGCAGGCGGTACCTGAACGTTTGAAGACATATCTCTCCGCATCTGCGGGATCCATGTCTTCAGTGACGGTCATCCCCCAATCGTCCAGCTTCTTCAAGAAGCGGTCGAGGTTGAGGGGGTTGCCATCGTACGTGGGGGGCTTGATGTCCTTCAGGTCTTCCCACACGGCGGCATCCGCGGCCTTAGAGACCATGAACGCCGGCCACGAGGTTGACCGAGGTTCCCATCGGCGTCCCCCACGGACTTCCACGGCCGCCACTTCCATCTCCTCCACGGTATCTGTGTGGCTACGCCGTGGTTCTTCCATGTACGCTGAACCTGGATGTTCACGACGTACTCCTTCCATGTATGCCTCCTCATCACGGCGCCGGCGGCTGCGTTTAGCGGCCTCCCGTCGTACCCCACGCGGCGGGCTAATGCCGAACTCCTCCAGGTCTTCCTCACCTCCGCCAACATCCCACTCCACGTCCCCTCCGGGGACCTCATCCCTGAGTCCACCATAACGCCCGCCAGCCATTGGGATTGGCTCCTGGGCTGGTGCGGGGCGTCGGGGGTGTACCGGTGTCCGCGGTGGAGCACGGCGGTTGTGGTACTCCTCACTGAGCCACTCATCACGCCACTCCTCACTGCGACTGCCGGGCGGCACACGCTCGTTACGGCGGCCCGTGCTGTGGTGAGAGGGGGCGCTGAGAGAGGGGGCACTGGCGCTGGGGCGACTCCTGGGGGCTCCGCCGGGGGCGTGGGATCTGCCTGGACCTGGTCCAGGTCCCCAGCCGTCCTCCGACGAGCCAGACTCCAGGGGTGGGTGGTCGCTGCCGACGCTCCCACGGCCTTCCAGCTCGTCCAACCTCTGCTGCAGGCCGTTGATGACCTTGTTCAGCTGCCTGGTCTCAGCCCTGGCGATGTCCAGCTCCCTCTGGGCGGCGGTCGCGACCTTGGCGATCTTGACCATCTCCGTCTTGGCAATGTCCAGATCCTTCTGTGCGCCCGCGGCGACCCTGGCGATGCGGATCATCTCGCCCTTGCCCGTGTCTACCTTGCGCTCGAGGGACTGGACCCTTCTGCGGAGGTGGACAATGCAACGCCAGGTGGCATCCGGGTCACCGTTCCCTGGTGGGTCGTCGGGGTCCTCCAGGAGGGCCTCCGCCGGGTCTGCCTGGTCCAGGGGTTCCTCCCCCGCCCGGAGGTCCGCCTCCAGGGGGTCCACTTGGTGGGCGTCCTCCAGGGGGTCCTGATGGTCCTCCCCAAGGGGTTCCCCATGGGTCTCCGCCGGGTCGCCTCGGTGGGTCCGAGGATGGGGGCTTCTCCGTGTAACCAAAGTCCATGTCTTCCTCCTCGTCCAGGTCGCCCCACCTAGGCGTCTCGGTCTCGCACTCGGTGGATCCAGAGCTCCGGTAGGGAGGAGGGAGAACCTCACTCTCACCCTCCGGCTCCATGGGGACGTCTCTGCCTCCTCTGCCAGCCACTCCTCGGCGATGTCGGCGGCCTCGTCCATCCTCATCGCTGGCGGTGAAGAAGGGGTCGGAGTCGTGGGGGTGTCCGCCCGCTGGCCTCCTTGACCTCTCAGGGGTCTTCCCCTTGCCCTTCCTCCGTCGGTAGGCGGTGCGGCCACTGTCCCCACTGCTGCCCGTGTCGACCTCATCCAGATCCAGCGTCATCTTGGAGGAGGCGTCTGTAAGGCATTCGGCGGAGGTAACCCAAAACTAATGCGATTTCTCCCAAACCCGTTCTCCTTGTTGATTCAAACTCTTGTAACCTCTGGTAACCTCAAACTCTCAAAACCTTTGACGTTCGTTCCCCTTAGTGGTTGCTGCTTTTCCTTGCTTGTTCTGCACTTCTTGGATCCTGCTTGTTCTGCACTTGTACTTTGCGCTGTGCATGCACTGATCTACACATCCCCCACGCAAACCCTGCACCTTCATAAGCACCAAGCAGTTTTGATCTCCATTGTCGTTGTTCAGCACGGAGTCCCTTGCTTGCCTGAGCGGTTACTGCCGGCGTCACGAGCGTGGGCAGTTTGGGGACTTTGGCACCCCTCCATGCAACATATCTACAACAACCAAAAGAATGCCAAGCACAGAATTAATAATAAATAAGCAACCACAAAACAACGTAACACAGAGCTTCTCTCTTTCTTTCTCTGTTCTGATTCCACTCTGGCATTTGCGTCTGCGACGCGCGAATGCGCGATCGCGGCAGGGCTCCTGCAGCCCTGTCCTAGTTGCCCAAGCCGGCCTATTACACATCCCCTTCGAAGAGCTTTCGAAGGGTCTCCACTAGGGATCCTCCCGGAGGAGTCTCGCGCTGGAGCTTGGCCTCCGCCTTCTCCTTTGCGGCAGCCGTGGCTGCGGCAGCTCGCCTTTCGGCCTCCTCTCGGGCACAGGCAGCCTTGGCTTCCCGAGCCCGCTGCAGCCGAGCCTTCTCCGCCTCCAGGCTGCCAGCTCCGCCTCCGTCTTGGCCCTCTCCTCAGCGACCTTCCGTCGCGCGGCCTCTATGGCGTCCTTCCTGACGGCGTCCGCTTGGGCCTTGGCCGTCGCCTCGGCGTGGGCCCTTTCCGGCGCCTTCTTCTTTGCCGTCTCTTGGGCAAGCGCCTCCTCCAGCGCTTTCACCTCGGCCTCTTTGCGGACAATGGCCTCCTGGGCAAGGCGAGCTTCCTGGGCGGCTGCCGCCACCTCACCCCTGACCCGGGCAGTCGCTGCCTCCTGGGCGGCTGCAGCCGTGAGTCCAGCCGCAATGGCCGCCACGGTCGAGGCGTGGAAGGCCATGCCTCTGCCCCAATCTGTGGCCCCCTCATGGGCGATGCCGACGGCGCCCTCCAAGGCAGCTTTCTTCTCTGTGGCCCGCTGCGGGGCAACCCGAAAGTTGCAGGGCAACCCACAGGCGCGCTCGCAGGCGCGCGCCACGTCCCTTTGGTCGGGAGCGACGCTGCTGCTGGAGCTGGCCCGGTCGGCCGGCATCCTCCCGCAGTGGGCCGACTCCACGTCGCTGCTTGGGCCTGACTTCCTCAGGTGCAGCGGACGGGGCTTGGCCTTGGCCTGCTTGGCGACTTCGAGGAAGTCACCAAGGGTGGTGTAACCGGGCTGGTGACCGCCACTGGCCCGTTGGGGGCTTGGGGCTGGGGTTCCGCCCTTGGCGGCTTGGGCGGCTTCGGCGGCCAGGGATTCCTGGTACTCCCGCCATTTCCTGTCCCGCTTCTTGTCCCCGGCGGAACGCTTCTCGTTCCCAGGAGACGCGCTGCTGCTGCTGCCCTGCAGCGTGCGCTCGTTCCCCGGCTCCGGGAACTTCTTCTCGATCATCTCCCACATGGAGATGTTGATCGTGGCGCCCGACGGGTACTCGTGGGGGTTCTCGTCCTCCTCAATCCCGTCGGGGCGCAGCCCTTCGCTGGGTCTGTCCGGGCGGGTCCAGACACTCCAGCGCTTCTGGCGTAAGCGGTAGGCATACCCTTCCCCCCGCAGCCAGTCTTCCACTGCCTGCAGGCGGTCGTCGCCCATGTCCTTGCGGAGCTCGAAGCTCCCGGGCATGCCGCCTTCGCACTGGGGATTGCTGTGGCGGTAGTGCTGCCCCCACACCAACCCACGCAGTAGGCGCACCGCATGGGGCTCAGGCAGCGGCCACGTCTTGCCCGCCTCCTGCCAATTCACCATCGTTCCCCTCGATGGACTAGTCCTGGGGGTGGTTGTTGAGGCGGTTGATGTAGCTGGCAGTGCGGCCGGTGCTTGTCGGCCGAGGGAACTCGCTGATGTCGGATTTCCGGTCCCTACACCTCCTTCACGGACTCGGCGCTGTTGCCGCGCGGCGCTGCGAAGCCCATGGTACTCGAGGTTCACGTGGCGCCGAGTGGCACGCGAGGGATGGGTAACCCCGCGGCGGTGAAACGCTTTTGACGCATTCCCGTGGGGGGCCTGGCCACAGGACGCTGCGGTGGACACGCACAAGCAAGCAGGCAGGCAAAGCACTGCGCTCACAGGGGCATCATCACGCTCGTGTCATGTGACAAAGCCTTTCAGGATCCTTGCCACTCTGAAACAAGGGAACAAAAGTATGTACAGCAACACATCAGGATATGTACACATGGGGTTGAGACTGGACTGGGGTAAGGAGATCACAGGACAATAGACACTCAGTCCCAACTCATGTCCAAATCCCAGGTCCGATCCTTCCAGTGGCTGGCAGGGGCGGGGGCTCAAACACAACCCATGCCCTGCTCAGTCCGGACCCTGAAACCCTGCCAATAGGGGAGGGTGTACCGCCCAGCCACAGGCGAGTTCCTGCGAACCAAGGGGCTCCAAGGCCAACCGACAGTGACTTCCTATGCTCCCTGAACGGCAGGTCCCTACTCCCTTCTGAGCCGGGGAGGGGTTCCCGCCATTATCCCCTAGGAGTTGGTAGCTGAAAATGGGCTGTTCCAGCCCAAACTGATATTAGCTCTGAAAACTCCAAAATTGACCCCTCGTCCAGACCCGCCAGAGGTAGGGACGAGGCAACTGACCCTATGCCACTCAAGTACCAACTCTCCAGAGCCCTCACCCAACCTGGTTCCCTCTGAGGTCCCAGCATCAGGGTACCACGGGTTGATCAAGTGGGGTCATGATGCCAAAATCACCAAAATTGGCGTCATTCCCACGCGTGGCTCACCCGGCCAGGGCAAGGCCAATGACCCACAGGATAGGAGGCGGGACCTGAGACCTATATCTGGGTGCACAACCTGCAATTGGGTCCGGGCTTCTTGTGGGCAGAGAGATATGGGGCCGCCAACTGACCACACCGGGGGGTGAAATTGGGGTCCCAAAAGGCGGTCTTTTTGGCTGCTCAAAATGAGCCAAAACCCGGGGTACCCCCAATGGTATATCTCCACGCCGGCTTGGAGATCAGATCTGCCATTCCATATGCCATCTACCAGGACTCCAACAGAGACTCCCAAGCACTTGGCTCTCAAAGATCTTCATGCCACTCGGCGTGGTGACAATCCGAATGGGGTCCACGATTGCCAAAATGGCAAAATCGTCAACACTCACTTTGGGCTAGCGGCTTGACGAAGGTTGCTCCGCTTCGCCCACGTGGTGTGCAAACCATGGTGACCAATATCCATAACACCCATGTCATATATGATCCATTGGTCCATGCGTCCGGCGTGCACGAGGGGACTGAACATGGTGCACGGCGGGCAGAAAATGTGGAAAATTGCTCAAAATGGCCGAAAATGCGCACACTGATGGGTGGGGCAAATGAGGCACATGCCCGACTTGGACCAGAGTGTGCCAGAGGATTGGTATCAAGTCATATGCATCCAACATATCTTTTGGGCGTCGTCCAAACCCCTCCGGTTTTGAGAATGGCAGGGTAGCCAAGTGAGCCCATGAATTGGGATCGTCCCAAATCGCCAACATGGCATCCACGGTATGCCAAGCCCAAGGGGAGTTGTTCGCCGGGTCCAAGATATGTTGGGTTGAGTCATTATGTCAATTGAGCGCAACGTTGGGACACACGGTCGCCACTTGACATCATGACGGGCAAAAAAAAGCAAATTTGGCGAAAAAACACGCAAACGTGCCCTGAAAACTGCACAAATATATTATAATATCTTCAGCTTGGATTGAGTAATCGACCAATCCTTCTAAACACAATGACTCGACACCGATGACCTTCAATTCCACATATGTGCTCCACTTGGGGCGCTTTGGAAGGCCACGCGCGCTGCCTCCCAAGTGGGCACATGCAAACATGGAATATTGCAAAGAACGCACCTTGCTCGTAGCGCATCGCTTCGGGAGCGCTCCACAAGTGTCGCTTCACGAAGGTTAGGGTTGCGAGTGTTGGTTGGGAGTACAATGAGGGCCTTTGTGCGATATGGGGTCCATTGGCGGGTTAGTCTTTGAATGGTGCACCCGCCAAATGGGCACGTGATATGACACCAAATATGGCACACAACCCTACCCTCGCCTTCTACACCCAACCTAGTGGCCTAGAATCAAAGTGTGCCTATATTCTAGATTAACCTTGGTCCCTTAACACGCATGCAAGTGCTTTGGTCGAAAATCGACCTCCCTTCGGAAAGCCGAATTTTAGCATGCACGCAAAATATATTGCCAATATATATATGGAGATCATATATGTACTATCCGGGGAAGACAAGTGAGATGCCCGGGATGTAGAGGCAAGCAAAGAGGGAGAATACGCCAACTCAACATACTTCTACACGTACTTGGACGCCAAGTACGTGAGATCGCCAATTTCTTGGAAAACAGTCAAACTAAATAACCCTTTGGGCCTATGGAGTTGGGATCATTTGGCCTCATCCTATGACTATGGGGGGCAAAACCTCATACACAGTGCCTATGAGGCACGCTAATTCGTCCTTGGGCGCTTGAACACTCGTAACCCTTGTTATTTCACTTGGGGGTTCAAAGCGCCTTCGGCCGCCCAGAATTTCTGGGAAAAATCTGGGACGCGATGCGTTTTATCACGGAAAAAATTGCGGATCACTCTAAGAGTGTTTCAGTCTTAACTTCCAAAAAGATCGTTTTACAGAATCATCTAATGCAGTGCACGGAACGGGCGACGTCAGGCGGTGATTTCACAACAATTAGAAATCGCGGTAGAAATCGGGTATTTCACCAATTTCTAACCGCAAATTGACCAAGACAGTAAAATTATGATAATTGCACATCGATTTAATGGTTAGAAATCGGATTCTAGATTTCGCGGGTTAGAGAACAGGGATATCCTGCTGATGGCCGGTGTCAACAGCTTCCGCACGGCTGTGACGGCTCATAGGCCTCTGGGCCATGGGCCATAACGGGTGTGACGGCTCACAGGCCTTCGGGCCATGGGCCATAGGTTCTGGGTACCGCTTCAGGAGACACCCGTCCTGGTACTGGGGCGAGGGTACGACGATGTAATGAGAATTGCCCCTTGGAGGGGTCTTGGTTCTGGTTCAGTCTCCTGCTGCTGCTTTTTGGCCCGACAAGCCGCCTACTCAGCGACGCTTTGCGAGGATATCTGTACAACAGAGGAATGGAAGGATAAGGTACGAGTCCACGCAAACGCGAAGCGACAACACCTAAATCCGTCAAATGACGGCCTAGAATGTTTCTGAAAGCACATACCTGAACAGAATCTTAATGTGCATCAGATGCACATTTTTATGAAATTTTTTCGTCATCTCCTGATTTTTTAAATCAAGAAATTTCCACGCAGAAAAAGACAGCGCGCAGGAGCGGGTCTTAGCGAAGAGCCGGAGAACAAAGAATTGATAAGATTATAAACGTATGTTACGTATAATGACGAAAATGACGAAACACACATAAATAAATAAACATAAAGATTCCACCCTCACTGACAGAAAGAGAATTCAAAAATTAACAAAGAGACTTCGATGAATCAGCTATAAACCACAGGTGTGCTCGTCTCGTATGCAGCAAGCACATTGCTCGTCTCGTGTCTCCGTGAATGTGCCTTGTAGCAGCGCTAACAAACGATAGAGGGATAGATTAGAAGATTGCAGATGATTAGAGGTGATATTAGGGAAAAAACAGATGGCCTTCGGCCAGGGACTGGTTGTCACGGGGGGCTACCGGTCCTGCCCTGCAGTGGAATGCGGGGCAACCGTGACAACTGCTCTTACAGCACAACCACCCTTTTTGTTGCACTGATTAGAACATACACACCTATGCATAGCGTCGTTTCTCGCTTGTGTTTCGCTTTTTCCCTCACCTTGCTTCACTCTCCAGCGGTAGGTAAGGTAGGTAAGCCCAGGTGGGGCCACCAGCTGGTGGAGTTCGTGATTGTAGGTAAGATTGGTAGGAAAGAGAAAGATTGGACCAGGTTGGTTGCAAACTCGTGCATGCTCGTGCATTCACACACGCATTAAAGGGTAAGCCACGCGTGGTGCGCACAGTGTAACCCTTGTTTAGGTTACCCAGGGGCTCTACCCCACGTTCTATAAGAGAACGGGTGGAGTTCCTTAACCTTGCTTGCTTGTACTTGGGTTCTAGGACAGTGTATCAAAGAACTACCTGAGAAGCGTATAATACGTGGAGGTAGTCTTGGTTCCTCAGCCGCAAACCCAAGTCATCTGCCTTTGCTTTACAGGGGGGAAGGTCAGCGTGAATTGGTGCAGTCTCAACGCGTGCTAAACTATGCGGCGCTGATCGCACAAGCAACAAACTGCGACTCCGCCAGGAGTGGCAAGCGCAGTCGGACATCTTCAACATACACGCTGTGCACGCCAAAAGAGCACTCTTTCCCTCCAAGCCCTAGCAGGGAAGCACGCTGTGGTGTCCCTGTTAGGCCACAGATGCTTAGTAGCTCTGTGTTTTCTTGCAATCTCACAGGTGAGCCATTAGGGCTCATGACCTCGTCCTCAACAACACCCAGTAGAGCGTGCGTGTAGGAGTGGTAGTCCTGAGTGGGGGCTTGAGCCAGTTGAAGACTTGCTCGCCCACCAGGATGGTGCCACTGTAGGGTGTGTAGGACCTGTAGTGCGTGTATCACTGTCGTACCCGTTTCCTGCAATTTTAGCGGGGTTGGTGGGCAGTGGCAGTGGTTACGCTAGATTTTGGCCATCGTAGCAAACAGGCGTTTTCATGCCTTCATAGCTTTTGGCCGCTCCTCCCCTGTAGTAGGCAGGTAGGTAGGAAAAACAATGCCTGGATTAGTATGCTGGGTATTCCCCCAAGGCTTTGCGCCAGCACAGAAACTGGGCCCTTAGGGGAGGAGAGACCCGGGGCGTACCCCGTGGCACCGGTAAGACATCCACCAGGTTCAGCAAGCGTGCATCCTTGGGTATAATTAGGACACCATTTCTGCGGCTTGCTTCCAGGACCTTACGAATACCACACTCACACATACGCCTAGGCAGGTAAGGGTAAGGTTCAGTCCCTAGCTTTAGTCTTGGAGGCAAGCGTCTCAGCGAGCCTCAGCAACTCACCAAGGTTGTTCTGGGACACGTAGTCTCCCAGAACTCAGTTTTGGCGTCCCTCAGGTAGAACAAACGCTGAGAAGGGCACCCAGATGGCCTCTCCGACTCCATACCCTTCCCAGAGGATGACGAGGCGCCAACCCTGGCAATGGCGGTTGCGTAGGAAGAACTTCACCAGGTAGAAGCCCTCCTTAGGAATCTCCTCGGCGTTCATGTCGGGGACGTCTCCTTCAATATTCCATAGGGCTGGCAGCCCCCTGTAGGTCTAGGGTGGCGATCTCCTCGTCGTTCAGCTCCCACCCCTCCCCACATAGGTCTTCAGGATCATAGTAGCGCTTCAGGTGCTGAGCAGCGCACACCAGGGTCCCCCCCTAGATGGGGAGAACACGGCACTGTGATACGGTGTCCATCCACAGATAGCATCTTGTAAGGTCCGAAGTAAGGGTCATCGGTGGTAGAGCGTGGCCAGGCGGGTAGTCGGCTGTGGTGCACCAGCACCCAGTCCCCCTCTTGATAGGTGGCAGGCACCCGATGCTTGTTCTTCTTGTTCCACTGACGCTCCCTCACTCTCTCGAGCATAGCCATGGCTTTGTCCACCTTCGCTTGTTGCTCTTGGACCCATTCACCCACAGAAGAATGGGTATCCTCTCGATAGGGAGCAGGTAGGAACCACGCAGCGCGCTCTAGGAATAGCTCATGGGGCGAGTAGCCAGTCGCCAAATTCTGTTGGGAGTTCATCATCAAGGATATGACGGGGAGTAGTCTCACCCAGTCTCTGGTTCGTTCAGTTTTGCAGCATATCCTTACATTCTCCTTGAGGACACAAATTTCTCGCTCACATAGGGGGTTGCTCGTGTGAGAGTAGGGGATCCCCGTAGACACCTGGACATTGAGGGATCTCAGGACCCTCTTGTACCAGCTGGCATCTGAGCGTACTCGTACGTCCTCGTCGGAGTTGATCTCCTTGGGCGCCCCATAGACACAAAACCACTCCTCCAGGAGTATCTTGATAGTCTCCTCTCCGGTAATATGCTTGGTAGATGGGAACACCCTGGTAAACCTGGTCAACCCACAGATCACCACGAGGGCCAAATCGTAGCCCCCAAACTTCGGCATCTCTGTGTAGTCCACGTAGGGAACACTGTTAACACAGTGGGGCATGGGCAGCGTCGAGTAGAGACCTCTGTCCCTGATATCCCCAGGTTTGCAGGACCTACACGGGTACTTGTCCACGATGGGCTGGAGGGTCTTCCGCAGTTGGTCATCAGTCCACGTCATGTGGAACCACTGCTTGAATATATAGCTTCAGGGTACGGTCAGCACCCACATGACCCCTGGACTCATGGGTCCACTTCAGCAGCGCTGGGACTCTGTCACTGGGTACCACGATGCGGTCCTCGTGCCAGAGGTAGCTCTTGTCCCTCTTCCACTGTTCTTGGTTGACCAGGAGGAGTTCAAGGCGTTTCTCCAGGCGCTTGTATATTGAAGCGGTACCGAGAACCCCATGGCCAGGTTAGGGCATACAACCGGTCTCCGGTCCACTAACCCCATGTACGGAAGGGAAGACCGGCCTCCGGTCCACTAACCCCATGTACAGAAGGCGCCCGTTGACGCCCGGTGCGAGCCCGGCGGGAGCGTGTTCCGTGCCGTAAAGCCCGCATCGGCAACCGATGCACCGCCAGCGGAGATTTATATATCAGAAAATCAGGAATCAACAGGTTTTTATTTTCATATTGTTTCCGTCAATTTTTACGCTTCTGTTCTGATATTCACTGTATTGACTGCTGGCGGTTGGATCGCGACTTTACCGTAACCGCCAGTTTAACTGTCTATGATGGAAATTCTAACGCTATCCGTGACGAAGGCTCTAAAGTCTTCAGGAATTGCGTTGATGCATCCGCAATTTTCACATTCTACACTCGCAACCTTAATCCGAATTTTTCAGGATGTCGAAATCGGATTTTCGACTTCGACATCCTCGCACTTGATTTGACCTCTTTCGAGTGGACCTACGTGCTTCCCTATGCACGAATCAACTTTCCTTTTATCTTGCCCTCCATTTGTCTTAAAGATATGGGCAAAACAAAGTTGATTCGTGAGGCCACTTGGGAGGGTCATATCTCGTGTTGCTTGCGAGGAATGACAATAGGGAAACGTGGGATGTATTCACAATGCTCCCAACGTAATTTAGGAAGCATTATATGCCTTGCGTCTCCACACGTGCGCGCTAGTGTAATGGATCATGGTCAAGAGGGTAGAGTTTGCGTTATAACTCCTTGGCCATGATATTGCGTGCGTTGAGATAACTTTCGAGTGTAGCGCGCAAGTGTTGGTGTTGCATAGGAACTCTCCTTGAGTTCCTATGAGCGATTGACACAAAGTTATGCCCTTGGAGGGGCATGACATATCGTGGGGGGAGCTACCTTTTTGGGCAATATGTGGTATGTGCCATGTGTTGTGTTGCGTGCCCATTTGGCGGGTCCATCGCTCCAAGCCAAACCCGCCAGTGGACCTCATATTGTGCAAGCCCCTTCTCCATTCTCCCTACGATCAATTGCAAGCCTAACCTTCGTGGAGGAAAGCTTGTGTGGCGATCCCAAAGCGATGCGTTGGGAGCAAGGTGTGTGTTTTGCAATTTTCCATACTTTCATGTGCCCACTTGGGAAGCAGCGCTCGTAACCTTTCAAAGCGCCCCAAGTGGAGCACATATGTTGAATCGTAGGTCATTGGTGTCAAGTCATTGTGTATAGAAGGATTACTTGATTGCATGATCCAAGTCGAAGATATTATAATATAATTGTGCACCTTTCAAGGCACTTTTGCCTGTCTTTTTGCCAATTTTGCCTTTTTTGGCTCGTCATGATGTCAAGTGGCGACCGTGTATCTCAACGTTGCGCTCAATTGACATCATGACCCAAGTATGTTATGAGGGTACATACTTCGGTGCCCAACATATCTTGGACCCGGCGATTAACTCCTCTTGGGCTTGGCATACCGTGGCCACCATGTTGGCGATTTGGGACTAACCCAAATCATGGGCTCACTTGGCGACCCTGCCGTTACCAAAACCGGAGGAGTTGGGCGACGCCCAAAAGATATGTTGGACACACATGACTTGATACCAATCCTATGGCACACTCCGGTCCAAGTCGGGCATGTGCCTCATTTGCCCCAACCATGAGTGTGCGCACTTTTGGTCATTTTGAGCAATTTTCCACATTTGCTGCCCGCCGTGCACTATGTTCTAACCCTCGTGCACGCCGGACGCATGGACCAATGGACTATATATGACATGGGTGTTATGGGTAATGGTCCTCATGGTCCACACACCACGTGGGCGAAGCGGAGCCACCTTCGTTAAGGTGCTAGCCCAAAGTGAGTGTGGGCAATTTTGCCATTTTGGCATTTGTGGACCCAATTGGGATCATCACCACGCCAAGTGGCATCGAGATCTTCGGGAGCCAAGAGCATGGCAGTCTCTGTTGGACTCCTGGTGGATCGCCTATGGAATGGCAGATCTGATCTCCAAGCCGGCGTGGAGATATACTATTGGGAGCACACCGAATATTGGCTCATTTCAAGCAGCCAAAATGACCCCATTTTGGGACCCCAATTTCCCCCTTCCGTGTGGTCAATTGGCGGCCCCATATCTCTTTGCCCACAGGGAGCCCGGACCTAAATTTAAGTTGTACACTCAGATATAGGTTTTAGGTCCTGCCTCCTACCCTGTGAGCCATTGGCCTTACCTTGGCCGGGCGAGCCACGCGTGGGAATGACGCCGATTTTGGTGATTTTGGCATCATGACCCCACTTGACTCATCCGTGTTGCCCTGATGCCGGAACCTCAGAGGGAACCAGGTTGGATGAGGGCTCCAGGGAGTTCGTACTCGAAGGGCATAGGGTCAGTTGCCTCGTCCCTACCTCTGGCAGGTCCAGGCGAGTGGTCAATTTGGAGATTTTTTAGCTAATTCCAGTTTGGGCTGAAACAGCCCATTTTCAGCTACCAACTCCTAGGGGATAGTGGCTGGGCCATACCTCTGGCTCAGAGCAGAGTTCAGACCTGCTGTTTCGGGAGCATGCGGGGCTACTGTTGGTCGGCCTTGGAGCCCCTTGGTTCCCAGGAACTCGCCTGTGGCTGGGCGGAACACCTCTCCCATTGGCAGGGTTTCAGGGTCCGGACTGAGCAGGGCATGGGTTGTGTTTGAGCCCCCGCCCCCACCAGCCACTGAAAGGGTCGGACCTGGGATTGGGATACAAGTTGGGATAGAGTGTCTATTGTCCTGTGATGCCCTTACCCCAGTCCAGTCTTAACCCCATGTGTACATATCCTGATGTGTTGCTGTACATACTTTCGTTCCCTCATTTCAGAGTGGCAAGGATTCTGAAACGCTTTGTCACATGACACGAGCGTATTGATGCCCTTGTGAGCGTAGTGCTTTGCCTGCCTGCTCACCTGTGCGTGTCACCGCAGCGTCCCGTGGCCGGCCCCCCACGGGAATGCGTCAAAAGCTTTTCACCGCCGCGGGGTTACCCAGCCCTCGCGTGCCACTCGGGGCCACCAACCCCGAGCAGCGCGGCGCAGCAGCTCGCGGCTCGCAGCTTGCAGCGCAGCGCAGCGGCTCGCAGCGCCGCCCACCGACAGCGCCGAGTTCGTCACGGAGCCCGCAGCGCCGTCCAGAGCATCGCCCTGACTGCGCCGCGACCGTGAAGGAAGTGGACAGACCAGACCCATCTGCCGACCAGCAAGGCCGCGTCAACTACCTCCACAACCACCGGCTGACCAGCACCAGCCGCACACCCAGTCCAGTGCTGCATCACGCGCCTCAACAAACACCACCAGAACCAGTTCGTTGAGCGCAACGAGTGACCACCAAGGACCTCAAGACCAAGTACGCCCCCCGCTGCCATGGTAAACTGGCAGGAAGCGGGTAGGACGTGGCCGCGGCCCCACCCCCATGCGGCACGCCTGCTGCGTGGGTTGGCCTGGGACCAGCACTACTGCCACAGCCACCCCCAGTGCGAAGGCGGCATGCCCGGGAGCTTCGAGCTCCGCGAGGACATGGGGGAGGACCGCCTGCGGGCAGTGGAGGAGTGGCTGCGGGCGGAAGGGTACGAGTACCGCTTCCGCCGCAAGCGCTGGAGGACTTGGACCCGGCCGGACAGGCCCGGCGAAGGCCTGCGTCCCGAGGGGATTGAGGAGGACGAGGACCCCAAAGCCTACCCGTCGGGCGCTCCGATCAATGTCTCCATGTGGGACATGATGGAGAAGATCTTCCCGGAACCAGGGAGCGAGCGCAGGCTGCAGGGCAGCAGCAGCGCGTCTCCGGGGAAGGAGAAGCGGTCCGCCGGGGACAGGAAGCGGGACCGGAAGTGGCGGGAGTACCAGGAGTCCCTGGCCGCCGAAGCCGCCCAAGGCGCCAAGGGCGGAACCCCAGCCCCCAGTCCCCAACGGGCCAATGGTGGTCACCACCCCGGCCACGCCACCCTTGGTGACTTCATGGAAGTCGCCAAGCAGACCAGGGCCAAGCCCCGTCCGCTGCTCCTGAGGCCCCAGCAGGCCCCAGCAGGCCCCAGCAGCGACGTGGAGTCTGCCCACCGCGGGAGGATGCCGGCCGACCAGGCCGGCTCCAGCAGCAGCGCCGCTCCCGCTCAAAGGGACGTGGCGCGCGCCTGTGAGCGCGTCTGTGGGGTGCCCTGCAACCTTCGGGTTGCCCGGCAACGGGCCACGCAGCGGAACGCTGCCGTGGAGGGCGCCGTTGGCATCGCCCATGAGGAGGCCACCGAGTGGGGCAGAGGCATGGACTACCACGCCTCGAAAGTGGCAGCCATCGCGGCCGGTCTCACGGCTGCGGCCGCCCATGAGGCAGTGGCTGCCCGGATCAGGGCAACCGACGAGGAAGCCCGCCGGACGCAGGAGGCCATTGCCTGCAAGGAGGCCGAGGTGAAGGCGCTGGAAGAGGCGCTTGCCCAAGGGAGGGCAAAGAAGGAGGCGGAGGAAAGGGCCCACGCCGATGCAACGGCAAAGGCCCAGGCGGACGCCGCCAAGAAGGACGCCATCAAGGCCGCGCGACGGAAGGTCGCTGAGGAGAAGGCCAAGACGGAGGTGGAGCTGGCTGCGTTGGAAGCGCAGAAGGCGCGGCTGCAGCAGGCCCGGGAAGCCGAGGCGGCTCGTGCTCGGGAGGAAGCCGAAGCGCGGGCTGCCGCAGCCACCGCTGCCGCAATGGAGGAGGCAGAGGCCAAACTCCGCCGCGAGACTCCCCCGGGAGGATCACAAGTGGAGACCCTTCGAAAGCTTTTCGAAGGGGAGGCCTCCTCCAAGATGACGCTGGACGAGGCCGACACGGGCAGCAGTGGGAGCAGTGGCCCCACCGCCCATCGACGGAGGAAGGGCAAGGGGAAGACCCCCGAGAGGCCGCGGAGGCCAGCGGGTGGACACCCCCACGACAGTGACCCCTTCTTCACCGCCAGTGACGGGGATGAACGAGGCCGCCGACATCGCCAAGTGGTGGCTTGGACGGGCGGAGGAGGCGGAGACGTCCCCATGGAACCGGAAGGTGAGGATGAGGATCTCCCTCCTCCCTACCGGAGCTCGGAGTCTTCCGAGACCGAGACGCCCAGGTGGGGCAACATGGACGAGGATGACGACATGGACTTCGGCATCACGAAGAAGCGCCCATCCTCGGACCCACCGAGGCGACCCGGCGGAGACCCACCGAGACCCCCTGGCGGAGGACCATCAGGACCCCCTGGAGGACGCCAACCAAGTGGACCCCCTGGAGGCGGACCACCGGGCGGGGGAGGACCCCCTGGACCGGGCAGACCCGGCGGAGGCCCTCCTGGAGGACCCCCTGGGGACCCCGACGACCCACCAGGGAACAGCGACCCAGATACCACCTGGCGGTGGATTATCTACCTCCGCAGGAGGGTCTTTTCCATCGAATGCGAGGTAGACACGGGCAAGGGCGAGATGGCTCGCATCTCCAAGGTCGCCGCGCGCGCGCAGAAAGAGCTGGACATCGCCAGGGCCGAGACCAGGCAGCTGAACGCGGTCATCAGCGGCCTGCAGCAGAGGCTGGACGCGCTGGAAGCCCGTGGGAGCGTCAGCAGCGACCACCCACCCCTGGAGTCCGGCTCGTCGGACGACGGCTGGGGACCCCGACCAGGTCCAGGCAGACCCCACGCCCCCGGTGGAGCCCCCAGGAGTCGCCCCAGCGCCAGTGCCCCCTCTCTCACCGCCCCCTCTCACCACAGCGCGGGCCACCGCAACAAGCGCGTGCCGCCCGGCAGTGGCAGTGAGGATTGGCGTGATGAGTGGCTCAGCGCGGAGTACCGCGACCGCCGTGCTCCACCGCGGACACCGGTACGCCCCCGGCGCCCCGCAACAGCCCTGGAGCCAATCCCGATGGCTGGTGGACGTTATGGTGGACTCAGGGACGAGGTCCCCAGAGGAGACGTGGATCGGGATGTCGGTGAGGGTGAGGACCTGGATGGGGACCTGGAGGAGTTCGACATCAGCCTGCCGCGTGGTGTACGACGGGAGGCCGCTGAACGCAGCCGCCGGCGCCGTGATGAGGATGCGTACATGGAAGCAGTACGGCGTGAACATCTAGGTTCAGCGTACATGGAGGAACCGCGGAGTAGCCACAGGGATTCCATGGAGGAGATGGACGTGGCGGCCGTGGGAGTCCGTGGGCGAGGCCGATGGGAACCTCGGTCGACCTCGCGGCCGGCGTTCATGGTCTCTAAGGCCGCGGATGCCGCCGTGTGGGAAGACTTGAAGGACATCAAGCCCCCCAGGTACGATGACAACCCCCTCAACCTCGACCGCTTCTTGGAGAAGCTGGACGATTGGGGGCTGACCGTCACTGAAGACCTGCCTCCCGCGGAGGCGGAGAGATATGTCTTCAGACGGTTCAGGTACCGCCTGCCGGAAGTGCTCGGAGAGCTATACTTCGTGGCGACCAAGGAGGGGGGAATCAAGACCCTCAAGGAAGCCGAGAAGTGGCTCAACGAGCAGGAGCGGCTGGACGCTCCGCAGGTGGCGGCCAAGCGCTGGAAGTCCATCAAGCTTGAGCATGATGGACGGGAGATCCGCCTGCGAGATTGGCGAGACTTCCGAGGGAAATACACCCTCTTCCGCCGCAACGTGGAGGATTGGAACGAGGGTGACGAGCAGGCTTGCCTGCTCTCCATGCTGCCGGAAACATGGATCAAGAGGGTCACCAAGGAGGAATCCAAGAGGGCCAAGTCCAACCACACGGTCAAGATGATGCTCCCCAAGGAGTATCATACGAACGTGGTGGCTTGGACGAAGAAGAACTAGGCCCGGGATGTCAAACGGCACTCCCTGCGGAACGCTCTCCTCATCACCGTCTCGGGCGATCGCGAGAAGACCGCGATGTGGCGCCTTGACGAGTGTGAGTTGAGCGGCCAGGCCATCCCGGCGCGGATGAGCTGCGACGAGATCCTGGAGTGGGTTGGAGAGGAGGTGCTCAAGGAGTACCGGAACCTCCAGCACACCCGCGGGTTGAGGCCCGGTGACCGCGACGTCAACTACGTTGGCGAGGGACCTGGCGGGGAAGCTGCCATGGACCCAGCGGGAGCCGGCGGCGATGAGACTCTCGTCGACGATGACGACGACGATGAGCCCGCCGAAGTGGCCGTGCGTGCTTTCGTGGCCAAGAACCTGAGCGCGGAGAGCAAGCCAGGAAAATGGAACCCCCTTGCAGCAGGGTTGGAGGAAGCAGGAGAAGAGGGACCCTCGCCGCATTGGCGACCCTCCGCTGTCCTTTGGGGAGTTCATACGAGCTCACCCTCAGGGCTGTTTCGTGTGTTATGGGAGGAAGCGAGGCTTCAACCATGACCACCAAACATGCCCCGTCCACAAGGCCGACACGGAGGCCTACAAGAAGGCGCACGGGTCGAAGAAGCGTGCGCCCGCGGGTATCCGGGAAGCCAAGGTGGAGGTGCACAGGGACGAGCTCTCCAAGCTGGTGTCGCAGGGGACCGAGTTGGCCAAGGAGATCCAGGAGATCAAGAGGAACTGGGTCCCCAGGTCGGACAACAAGAACAAGGAGAACAACCAGAATGACCAGAACAAGGACAAGGACAAGAACAAGGGTAAGAAAGGGGGAAGGAAGAAGGGCGTCAACGAGGTTGATGCGGAGGAGAACACCCCTTCCTCCACAACCGACGCCCCCTAGCGGAGCCCCTGCAGCCAAGGGCCCCAGCTAGGGCGGTCGCAGGATGGTGACGTGGGAAGCGCCGAACCATCCCAGTCGGGAGTCAATAAGCACAAGGGGACTGCCGCGGGCGGAAGGCCCGGTCCGGCACCCAGTCGCGGAGGCAGGGTGAGGGCAAGTGAAGGCACGAACCCTTGCACCCGTCCGTCCTTCGCGACCAAGAATGTGTTTGATGTACTACAGGATCTATCCGAGAGTATCGGAGGATCACCCGGACCGCAGCTGGATGCTGCAGATGGGCAGCCTGAGCCCATTGTCCACGACCTGCACCAGTCGCTTGTTGAGCTTCTGGAACGGCCAGAGATCCTGAGTTTGCACGCCGTGCGCCGTGTCGGTCGCGAGCGGCAGTTGCATCTTAAGGTCCGTGCCTTATGCGGGGAAGTGGAAAAGGTTTTCGACGTGTTGGTCGACACGGGAGCGCAAGTCAGCTTGGTCAATGCTGGCCTACTTCCACCAGAGTGTCTGACCGACAGTCGGAAACCTGTCAGGCTGAAGGTGGCGAACGGCCAGTACATGTTGGGAGGCACGAAGGAAGCGGCCATTGGGCTGCATTTCGTGAACCACCGTGAGCTGAGACGCCCAGACCTCGGCAAGGAAATCCTCCTGCACGGTCGCTTCTACGAGGCCGAGATGGACTGGGACATGATCGCGGGGTACGACTTCATGATGAAGACGGACTCCGGCGTCCTCCCGGCCCAGGCCTCCATGACCCTGTACCAGGACGACCAGCTCTCGTGGCTTTCGTCACCTGAGCACCATGTGGAATGCCAATGGATCCACCCCGAATGCAATCAGCTCGAGGTGGCCGCACTGGACACTGAGCCAACTGGTCCTGCAAACCAGGAGTACGGCGTAAGGCCGGAAGTGGCGAGCCGAGTTGTCGCGGACTTGGGAGCTTCGGATCTGGCCCTGGATGCGTTCTCTTCAGGAACCTCCGCCCATCTGCGGGTGTGTGAGAAGTACTGGAGCGCCCAGGACTCTGCGTGGAAGAAGCACTGGGGTCCGCATCAGGGATTGATGTGGATCCATTGCCCCCGTTGGGACATTCCAAGAGCGGTAGCGAAGATTCGCAAGGACCGCTCCAAGGCAGTGCTGGTTGTTCCTATGGAATGCACCGAGGAGGAAAGTACCCGACATTGGGTAGCCTCATTGACCAACATGACCTTAAACAAGGTCGTCCTACCAGCTGGAGAGAGTGTCTATCAGGACGCTAAGGGACAGCCCATGCCACCCAAGAGATGGCCAACGGAATTCCACTATGTGGAAGGGGGCCTTGATCAGGGCGACACCACGGACTTCGTGTGTGTCAACCGTATCATAGCAGAGCCATGGCGGCAATGCTTTGCGGTTCCCCCTGTTGACATCGAAGAATCGGAATCCGAAGACCCCCTCACTGAAGAGGAGTGGGATCTGGTTCAGGGGTATATGGATCAGCCCTTTCACTACTGGGGAAACCAGCGTGAGGGCAAGGGCCAGGACAGGGCCTGGTGGGAGGTGGACTCCATCGTCTCCGGTTCCTATGACGGGAACACCTTCGTTCAGAGGGTGCTGGATCATATGTCCAGCCAGGACGAGCCGCCCGGCGGTAACCCACCCACCTACGGCGATCTATTCCGAGGCAAGACCAGAGATGGCCCTTTGGGCCACCTGGGAAGACCACCTCAGCCGAAACCGAGCGGGGTCGCTACCCCTCAAGTAAGCTCCGTGGTTCAAGTGCCCGGAAAAGCCAAGGCGGAGTCCGATGACTGCCCCAAGATCCAGGCGTTGAGGGCCAGGCTGAAGCAGAAGTATGGCGAGACCTTCTTCAGCGGTAAGCCTGTGTTTCCCCCACCGGTGCGTGGACCGTATGGCGAGGCCAAAATACGACTGAAGCAGGACCCCCGTGTGTATCGGCACCGGGAGTTTGCCCTGAGGGGCGAGAGGAAAGAGGCCATGGAGAAGATCCTCCGTGACTTCATCCGGAGAGGCTGGCTCGAGCCGTGCCACTCTGAATGGGCCTCTCCGTGCTTCGTCGTCCCCAAGAAGGTGGCCGGTGAATGGCGGCTCGTGGTCGACTACCGCGGCCTGAACGCCCAAACGCAGCACGACAGCTATACGCTGCCCCTCATTGAGGACATGCTGCAAAAGCAACACCGGCGGAGGATCTTCACGGTGATTGACCTGAAACATGGTTATCATCAGATGCCTCTCGCCGAGGAGTCCCGTGCCTGCACAGCCATGAGCACCCCACTTGGACCTCTCAGGTGGAAGGTGATGCCCATGGGCGTTACCAACGGCAATGCGGCTTTTCAGCGGATGCTGGAGAACCTGCTTGAGCCGGTGCGCGACTGTGCGGACCCCTTCGTGGACGACGTGATCATCGCGTCCAGGGACCCCAGTATGAGCTACGTGGAACTCCTGGAGGCACACGAGAGGGACGTCACTCGAGTGCTGGACCTTCTGGTTCGGCACAAACTCACGGGCAGCAGTGACAAGGCCACCATTGCGGTAAGCGAGGTGGTCTTCGCTGGCCACGTGGTCGGGAACGGGCAGCGAAAGCCCATACCTGGCAAGGTGGCTGTGATTGAGCACTGGGAAAAGCCCAAGACGGTCTCTGAGCTACGGGCGTATCTGGGGTTCTGCAACTACTACTCGGGGTATATCAAAATGTATGCCGAGTATGCAGCCCCCATGACGACCATGCTCAAGGGCAACCGAGAGGAGACCAAGAAGGGGTCCAAGAAGGCTCTGGTCTGGACAGCTGAGTCCGACCGTGCCTTTGAGGGGATGAAGCAGGCACTGCTATCCGCAGTGGGTCTGCATCTCGTGGATCCCGACCGAGGGTTCGTCCTGCGCACCGACGCTTCCGACTACGCCATTGGCGCTGTGTTGGAGCAAGTGCTTGACGACGGGAGGCACGTGCCCGTGGCCTTCTGGAGCCGAGTCCTGGCGGAAGGCCAGCGACGGACATGGACGCCCCGTGAAAAGGAGGCGTATGCCATCGTCATGGCTCTCAAGAAATGGGCTGAGTACATAGCCCTCCATCCCGTCACCGTCTGCACCGACCATCAGAGTCTGCAGTCGTGGCACAAGGAGCACGTGGACACCCCCTCAGGTCCCGCCTCCCAACGGGCAAGATGGCATGAGACCTTGGCAAAGTTCGACCTCACGGTTGTGTATATTCCTGGAAAGGATAACACCGTGGCGGACTGTCTCAGTAGGTGGGCCTATCCCGCCAGCAAGGGCATGACTGATATCTCTGCCCATGGAGATGAGGCTGAGACCGCTGAAGCCAAGAGGATCATCGAAATGGAGCGCCTGATGGAGGAGGAGGGTGCTAAATGCTTCGTCGTCATGGCTGCGGATGCCCCCCTCGCGTCGAGGGTGAGCAGAGCGGTCAGAGTACTCGCCCCTGATGGAGCTGAGTCCGACTAGCACCTCTTTCCGGAGTCTTGCCTCCAGGACAACTGGACCAACGACTACGCCAAGTCTGAGGCCTTTGCGGCCGAGTAGAGGGCTGTGACCGACCCTGATGACGGGCAGAAGTGGCCAAAGGGGCTGACTGAGGAAGATGGCAAGCTCTACCGGAATGGTAAGCTGCTAGTACCAGAGTACCGGGTGCTCGAGCTGTGTGAAGCTTGGCACCACCACATGCTGCACCCAGGGGTCAAGAAGCAAGCTCTTGACATGCAGCGTCGGTTCGAGATCGACCATATCGTTCTCTATACCGCCATCAAGAAGGTCAGGACGGGTTGCTCGGTCTGTCAGGCCTGCAATCCCGATAACCGGAACGTCAGGGGTGAAGCCCAATGGACCCCGGTTCCTGACCAGCCCATGGAGAGCGTGGCCATGGACGTCTTCTCCATGCCCGAAGTGCACATTGGCAAGGAGACCTTTGACTGTGTGGTTCTCTGTGCGGACCGCCACAGCGGCTACGTTGTAGCTGTTCCGGCACGCAAAAAGGGGTTGCTTGCCAAGGAAGTGGCAGTCATGATGATTCGTCATTGGCTGACCCTCTTTGACATCCCTCGCACCATTTGCAGTGACCGAGGGCCCCAGTTTACTGGTGGCTGGTTCAAGGCTATGTGTTCCCTCATGGGGATGCGTCATGCCAAGAGCGTCGCCTATCTCAGCCGGTCTAACGGCGGAGCTGAAGTGGCTGGACGGCAGCTGTTCGAGAAGCTGCGCAAGATTCACATCACCAATCCACGGCTGAACTGGTTTGCGGAGATGTGGCCTGCTCTGAAGGCCCATCATGACACCCCCACACCGGGTGGTTTGTCCCCTCACCAGACTCTGTTCGGCAGGGACCCCCTGAGTAGGGGACTTCCCTTGTCTGGTGAAGGCATGGCTATGAATGCCAAGGAATTCTTCGCGCGGCAAGAGCAAACGGCGCGGGACATCCGCCAGCAACTCGAGAAGGAGCATGCTGAGCGTCAGAAGTCCGCCCCGAGCTCGACAGCGCAGAAGTTCAGGGTGGGAGACCCGGTGTGGGTGATCAGACCCCGCCCCATGGGCACCCACCGCACCAAGACCTGGTTCACACCCGGCGAGGTGGTCCGCAGGATTGGTGAGGACACCTACCGCATCAAGGTGGGTCACGGACAGTTCCAGAAGCGCCACGAGAGTCAGCTCCGTGTGCGGGAACCCGACCTCCGTGGCCACCATGTGTCCCTGAGCTACGCCGCACATGAGGCTGACTCGGACGACGATTATGCGGAGCAGGACGACTATACAGTCGAGAAGATCCTGGCTCAGCGTCCGAAAGCCTCGGCACCTGGAAGTCTGGAGTTCAAGGTTCGTTGGCGAGGCTATGGGCCGTCCCACGACACCTGGGAACCGGTCTCCTCGTTCGTTCCGCGGCCGAACACTCCCTTCATGGAGTACATCCGCAAGCACAAGACCAAGATCCATGTCTCGGACTTGGCAGCACTCACCCGGGCGATTGCAGCCAGGGGTGCCTGATCAGCGCCCTGAGCTCTCCCCTGATGCGTTTTGAGCTCTTGTGAGGCCGACGGATCGTCCCTTACTTGCTTGCTCTCTTCCATCTTCCGGTGACCTGCCATCAGAGTGGCCATATACCCCCCCCTGCCGAATCCAGGGGAGGATGGCCCCTCTCTTCTTCTATTCGTCACTCACCCCCCTGCTGAATCCTTGGAAAACCAGGTAGGGCGACTGACCTTCATATTTCTGAGCTCTTGGGGCCTTGAAGCCCATACGACGTTGCGCAACGGATGCCGCTGTCATCGGCATTGCGAATTTTTGGTGTGTGGTCTGGTTGTATGGCACTTGCGGAATCCAGACCAGCCGACGTGTGTCTCGAGACTATATATGGCCTGAACTCAGGTGTTTTCCTGTCCACCCTCCTGCATTTGCCTTATCCTCACCTTGGCGTGGTTTGGCACTCTGTCCAGAGTGTGTTTACACGCCTATTTACCCCGCTTGTTTTGCTTTTCTGCTCCCCAGGATTTGTGCATTTGTATGTTACGATTGTCGGCCCATCACCGACAGATGGACTGTTTTCTCCCCCCCCGAGGGGATTCGAATAGCAATACAGAGGCGCCCTGAGTCGCCGTGTACATGTTTATACACATGGTCCAGCCTGGACCAGTACCGAATTACATATTCTTCTGTTTGGGTGCCCGTGATACCGTGTTGCCCTATTCGCTGTGTGTGGAGATCCTGATGGCGCCAGGCGGGAAGCCCAGTTGCCTGACTACACTCCCAGCGGTCCGCCACTGTCAGTCCCAGTGTGAGCCTACCGACTCGCAGACGCACTTGCAGTCGGATGGCGGCCTCCGGTGCTCCTGACCTCGGTCAGTCTGCCTGGGAAACTGGTGGTTTGAGGAGTCGACGCCTCCGCCCACACTGCATGAGGACTCCCTCATGTATGGCCTTCGTGGTAATAGGGCGAGGGAAAAGACGGCCTTGATGCCCGATCCCTTAAGGAGGAGCTCCCTTAAGATCCCTTAAGGAGTTCGGCTGTATCACTCTGGACTCGCGTCGTATGGATATGGACATGGTGCGCCCGAGGAAGGACCCGTGGGGACTCTCCCCAGTCGGCGGGCCTTGGGAAGCTTGGGGTAGCCTGATGGATCTTTGTGGTCGCTCTCGACCTGTGGCACCACCTCGGTCGTCGTGTGTCGCCTATGTTGGCCGTGTATGCCACTGCCAATGTGGTGGTGACCGTAGCAGCCGGCACCCGGTGCGCCTGGTATGGGTTAACGGGTCCTTTGGATGCCGAACAATCGCCGCCAGGACCTGGGACTTGATACTTGATACTATACTTGAAGTTACAAGACCCTACAGCACTATACCTGTCTTACTGTGGAGTTTGGAGCCCAACCGGCGAATCAGCCTGAAGTGAGGATGTGACACGCCCCCTTCAGGATATGGTCCTGGGTACCCGCTGCCATGCGTGGGTGTTATCGAGCCCCCCCCAGGGTTTGCTCTAAGGAGGGGGGTGAAGCGGTACCCAGAACCCCATGGCCAGGTTAGGGCATACAACCGGTCTCCGGTCCACTAACCCCATGTACGGAAGGGAAGACCGTCCTCCGGTCCACTAACCCCATGTACGGAAGGCGCCCGTTGACGCCCGGTGCGAGCCCGGCGGGAGCGTGTTCCGTGCCGTAAAGCCCCGCATCGGCAACCGATGCACCGCCAGCTGAGATTTATATATCAGAACATCAGGAATTAACAGGGTTTTATTTTCATATTGTTTCCGTCAATTTTTACGCTTCCGTTCTGATATTCACTGTATTGACTGCTGGCGGTTGGATCGCGACTTTACCGTAACCGCCAGTTTAACTGTTTATAATGGAAATTTTAGCGCTATCCGTGACGGAGGCTCTAAAGTCTTCAGGAATTGCGTTGATGCATCCGCAATTTTCACATTCTACCCTCGCAACCTTAATCCGAATTTTTCAGGATGTCGAAATCGGATTTTCGACTTCGACATCCTCGCACTTGATTTGACCTCTTTCGAGTGGACCTACGTGCTTCCCTATGCACGAATCAACTTTCCTTTTATCTTGCCCTCCATTTGTCTTAAAGATATGGGCAAAACAAAGTTGATTCGTGAGGCCACTTGGGAGGGTCATATCTCCTGTTTTTTGCGAGGAATGACAATAGGGAAACGTGGGATGTATTCACAATGCTCCTGACGTAATTTAGGAAGCATTATATGCCTTGCGTCTCCACACGTGCGCGCTAGTGTAATGGATCATGGTCAAGAGGGTAGAGTTTGCGTTATAACTCTTTGGCCATGATATTGCGTGCGTTAAGATAACTTTCGAGTGTAGCGCGCAAGTGTTGGTGTTGCATAGAAACTCTCCTTGAGTTCCTATGAGCGATTGACACAAAGTTATGCCCTTGGAGGGGCATGACATATCGTGGGGGGAGCTATTTTTTTGGGCAATATGTGGTATGTGCCATGTGTTGTGTTGCGTGCCCATTTGGCGGGTCCATCGCTCCAAGCCAAACCCGCCAATGGACCTCATATTGTGCAAGCCCCTTCTCCATGCTCCCTACAATCAATTGCAAGCCTAACCTTGGTGAAGGGAAGCTTGTGTGGCGATCCCAAAGCGATGCGTTGGGAGCAAGGTGTGTGTTTTGCAATTTTCCACACTTTCATGTGCCCACTTGGGAAGCAGCGCTCGTAACCTTTCAAAGCGCCCCAAGTGGAGCACATATGTTGAATCGGAGGTCATTGGTGTCAAGTCATTGTGTATAGAAGGATTAGTTGATTGCACGATCCAAGTCGAAGATATTATAATATAATTGTGCACCTTTCAAGGCACTTTTGCGTGTCTTTTTGCCAATTTTGCCATTTTTGGCTCGTCATGATGTCAAGTGGCGACCCTGTATCTCAACGTTGCGCTCAATTGACATCATGACCCAAGTATGTTATGAGGGTACATACTTCGGTGCCCAACATATCTTAGACCCGGCGATTAACTCCTCTTGGGCTTGGCATACCCTGGCCGCCATGTTGGCGATTTGGGACTAACCCAAATCATGGGCTCACTTGGCGACCCTGCCGTTCCCAAAACCGGAGGAGTTGGGCGACACCCAAAAGATATGTTGGACACACAGACTTGATACCAATCGTATGGCACACTCCGGTCCAAGTCGGGCATGTGCCTCATTTGCCCCAAGCATGAGTGTGCGCACTTTTGGTCATTTTGAGCAATTTTCCACTTTTGCTGCCCGCCGTGCACTATGTTCTAACCCTCGTGCACGCCGGACGCATGGACCAATGGACCATATATGACATGGGTGTTATGGGTAATGGTCCCCATGGTCCACACACCACGTGGGCGAAGCGGAGCCACCTTCGTTAAGGTGCTAGCCCAAAGTGAGTGTGGGCAATTTTGCCATTTTGGCATTTGTGGACCCAATTGGGATCGTCACCACGCCAAGTGGCATCGAGATCTTTGGGAGCCAAGGGCATGGCAGTCTCTGTTGGACTCCCGGTGAATGGCGTACAAAATGGCGAATCCGATCTCCAAGCCAGCGTGGAGATATACTATTGGGAGCACACCAAATATTGGCTCATTTCAAGCAGCCAAAATGACCCCATTTTGGGACCCCAATTTCCCCCTTCCGTGTGGTCAATTGGCGGCCCCATATCTCTATGCCCACAGAGAGCCCGGACCTAAATTCAAGTTGTACACTCAGATATGAGTCCTAGGTCCTGCCTCACACCCTGTGAGCCATTGGCCTTACCTTGGCCGGGCGAGCCACGCGTGGGAATGACGCCGATTTTGGTGATTTTGGCATCATGACCCCACTTGACTCATCCGTGTTGCCCTGATGCCGGAACCTCAGAGGGAACCAGGTTGGATGAGGGCTCCAGGGAGTTCGTACTCAAAGGGCATAGGGTCAGTTGCCTCGTCCCTACCTCTGGCAGGTCCGGACAAGAGGTCGATTTTGGAGATTTTTGAGCTAATTCCAGTTTGGGCTGAAACAGCCCATTTTCAGCTACCAACTCCTAGGGGATAATGGCGGGGCCATATCTCTGGCTCGAAGGAGAGTTAGGACCTGCCGTTGAGGGAGCATGGGGAGCTACTGTCGCTCGGCCTTGGAGTTCCTTGATTTCGAGGAACTCGCCTGTGGCTGGGCGGTACACCTCTCCCATTGGCAGGGTTCCAGGGTCCGGACTGAGCAGGGCATGGGTTGTGTTTGAGCCTTCGCCCCCACCAGCCACTGAGAGGGTCGGACCTGGGATTGGGATACAAGTTGGGATAGAGTGTCTATTGTCCTGTGATGCCCTTACCCCAGTCCAATCTTCACCCCATGTGTACATATCCCGATGTGTTGCTGTACATACTTTCGTTCCCTCATTTCAGAGTGGCAAGGATTCTGAAACGCTTTGTCACATGACACGAGCGTATTGATGCCCTTGTGAGCGTAGTGCTTTGCCTGCCTGCTCACCTGTGCGTGTCACCGCAGCGTCCCGTGGCCGGCCCCCCACGGGAACGCGTCAATATATCCCCAAACTCCTTCAGGTATTTCGCTTGTTGGAGTCCATCTAGGGGGCGTATCATAGTCATGTTGAGGTCCAAGTGCACGTCCATACGGCTGAACGCCTCCTTAGCCAGCACTTCAGACCGGGCACCAATCAGGACGTCGAAGTTGTTGCCGCTGATATAGTCTGCACACTCGTTCTTCATTGCTGGATATGGTGTATCGACAACTGTAGTTGGCTGAGGTAGGTCCACCAGCGACGTAGCTTGGCCTTGTCAGGTGGGGGACCCTTCTGGAAAGTGCGGACCGGCTCTTGGTCGCATAGCCCGACCACAGGGTTAATCCCCAACAGTCCTGCCTGAGAGGATAGCACCAGCATACGCGCGAGCAAGTCCTGCTCATAGGTGGAGTAGTTCCCCCTGGCCTCGTTCCATTTCGAGTTCCAGTGGCCCAGGGGCACTAGGACCTACCTGTCGTCAGGGTAGCTGTGCTTGGGGGTTCCATCTCCGTTGAGACCTTCAGTCCCCCATCGGGAAATAGGCGAGTCGAACTCCTCTTTCTCTAGTGCTTGCCATTGGAACAACGTTCCATCACCGCCCACATTGCTTGCGTCGGTCACGGAAATAATCTCAACCTGTGCTCTAGGCATCCCCAAGCACTTAGCGTTGGCCACCTTGTCTTTGAGCTCGTCAAACGCTTGTTGCTCGTGTGGACCCCAGCGCCAGGAGAAAGATGTCCTTGATCTATGCCTTAGATATTTTGATGAAACCCTGCAGGTTGTGAAGTTTTAAACCCAAACCAAAGCAGCAAGTAGAGCAAGAACAGGATGTGGATCGAATCAATGATTGGTTTTGGAATCCAGTGTAACACAGAAGGGCTGCAGATAGACAAAGCAGGTTTATACACAAAGATTCAATCACAAATGGATAATACAAAATATTTTATATGAAAATTGGACTGACTCAGGCCTCCAAGATAGCATTAGGCACTTCATGTGCACTCCTTTGGGTGAAATGGTGCTGGTTAGGAATGTGGGGCATAGATGTCAGGCCAACACAGAAAATGACTTGGCCAAGCAACTGAATTCAGAAACAGTTGGAAAGTAGAACCACAATAAGTGGTAGAAACAATTGAGTATAGGGGTCTTGGGGTGGGAGACCACTAGCTTAACCTCCAAGGCCTTAAGCATGAAATGCCTATTTTATTTCGGTATATCCTCCATGAAGGAAAGTATCTCCGCTCAGTTGAGTGGTAGGGGTGAACTTCATGGGGGGCTGGGGTTACAACCCTAGTAACTTTGAGAAATTGTACTTTAGGCTTCAAAAGAGAGATAAAAAGACTTAAGTTTGTCTTAGCATCAACAAAAGGGTTTTAAGGGAAGCTTGGCCTGGATCAATCCCACCAAGAAAGACAGGGCAGTGACTTTTTCTTACTCCCCCCTGGAGTACTATTTAGCTAAGCTAGTAGGACCAAGGAAAAAGGCTCAAATGTTCCCAAAATGACCTCAGAAAATGCAATAAACTTACCAAAAACATCTTCATCAGTTCATAGAAGCCTATCACACTGTAGCTACCCTCGGAAAACAGTGTAATGTACCGTGAATGATGTCCCTTCGATGGGGCATTCCTCAAAAGTCGCCGGCGTGCGACGAAAACCTTTGGAAAAAATGTGGGGGAAGTGGGGTTTGAACCCAGGGTTCCCTCCCTAGAGCACATGTGCTTGCCCACTAGGGTACAGTCGAGCGGTCTAATGCGGACGGCGTTCGCTGTATAAACAGCGTTTTGGTAAACGTCCTGACCAAGGGCCAGGGCGGAGCAATACTCCCAATGGAGGACACAAATCTCCAGGAGCTGGAAAAAATAGAAAATGTAACCAACAGGGAGTGATTCCTGCGGTTTAGCGGAGGGGGTTGCGACTGAGCAGGTGAAATCGCTAAAAATCGACGAAATCAAACAGGAAACCGTCATTTTTACACATAACTCAGAGTCGCAGACAAGCGCAAAGGAAGCAGACTTCAAAAACAAGGTTGCGCAAGCGTAAACGTCTTTTGAAAAAGAAGGTATGAGCCGTAGTTTTTAAAGTTCTAAAGGAAATTTTTGCACAGTTGAATCAAAATTTTTACAAACTTCAGAGAAAAGTATTCAAATTGAACCCACACAACATAGCAGGTGGACAACCCACCTCCCAGGTATGCTAGTGTCATCTCAAACGCATGCATTGTGTTCGTGTTGGTTGCTTCGTTAAAACGTTAGGGTTGTCAACGCTGTGCTCGTTGGGGGTTCGGGGGCTCATCTCCTTTGCTCTGCACAGGTCAAAACAGGAATGAAAGGTATGCGATGCGAATGGAGCGCGCAGCGCGCACGTAGGGTTAGAATATGCGCTGTGTTCGCGATGCATGTGCCTAATTGAGGCATTCACACGCTGTGACTCTTTCCCTGTACCCCAATTCATCCTTGATTTCTCTTCACAGGTAAGGAAAGGAAAGTGTTTGCTCGTGTGTAGCCGTAGCGTTAAAATAGGGTTGCTTAAAACGCTTAGGCTTGTTTAAAACTCGCAATAGGGTTGCTTTGCGTTCGCTTCACTTCGGCATTCACACGATGCATGGTGAGTAAGGTAGGTTAGCCCAGGAGGAGCTCACCTCCCGGTTGAGTCATTGGTTATGGTCCTGCCTCCCTTCCCTACATGCGTGCACACGATGCATTAAAGGGTAGGCCACGCGAAATGCGCACGGTAAACCTTGTTTAGGTTACCCAGGGGGTTCCTCGGTACGTTCTTTAAGAGATCCTGAGGAGTCCCTTAACGCTTGCTTGCTTGACAGGGCGTGTTTGAGGACAGTGTATTATAGGTCACAGTGAGAAGCGTATAATACCTGGAGTGTGGCTTGGTTCCTCAGCCGCAAACACCCCTTCATTTGCCTTTTTTGTACAGGTGGGAGAGGTTCAGGGTGATTGGTGCACGCAGCAGCTGCCTTCAGCGGCTACCCATTTTTCTGCCCCAGCCAAATAGGGGCGCTGATCACACAATCAGTGACCTGCACCTCAGCCAGGAGTGGCGTGGGCAGTTCGACCTCATCGACATCTGCGCTGTGCACGCAACGAGAGCACCCCTTCCCTCCAAGCCCTAGCACGGAAACGTGTTGTGACGTCCCTGTTAGGCCACAGTTGCTTAACAGCGCTGTGTTCGCTTGTCTTCTTCACAGGAGGGTCATTAGGACCCGAGACATCTTTGACAGCGACACCAAGTAGCCTGTGTAGGGGTTAGGGTCAGCAGGCCTGGCAGGAGTTGAGTGCAAGTGATGAGTGCTCACCCCGCGTTCGAAGGCCGGTGCTGGCGTTAGTGAGTGTAGTGTAGTGGTGTCTCCTGTCCCGCGTGCTTTTCCTCGTGGGCAGGGGAGTGCGTTAGCTTTTGGCCCTTAGCAAAAATGGGCGTTTTGTATGCTCTTAGCACACTTGGCCACCCCTCCCCTCTAGTAGGTAGGGCTTTTGCCGTCCTCCCCCAAGGATAGGCGCCAGCACAGAAATTGGGCGCCATAGGAGTGGTAAGAGTACCTGATTAGGACCTTCGGTCCAACGTCAGCGAAGCCCAGTCTCCGGGAGCCACGCCGGGGAGAGAAGTGAGACACACACAGACATACGTAGCACACATAGGGGTATGGTAAACCCTGTAAGGAAGGGTAGAACCCCATGGGTCTGGAACAGTCAGGGGTCCTAACTGTCAGCTCGCTTGTCCCCAAGGAGGGAAGACACACCTCGCCTCATAACACCTTGCTTGTCATTCCCCCCTGGTGTAGTAAGCCACCGTTCTTCGTTGGCTCCCCAAGGTCATTACATTAGGGCAGTCCCCATGCAACACATGGTCAACAAGGCATGGGTCTGCAGGGCACAGACAGGGTCAGTGCAGTGCTCAGCACCTGTCAGTAGACTGACACAGGGAAATTAGTTTCGCTTCTTACGCTGGGACATAGTCTCAGCACGGGTTAGGAGCTCGCCCTGGTTGTTCTCAACGAGGTAGGTGCGGAAGATGGGGTTGATACTCCCATCTGGTTGTATGAAGGCTGACATAGGTTCCCAAGTCGCCTCAGATAACCCATAGCCATCCCACAGGGTTAGGAATTTCCAGCCCTGTTTATACTCGTGGCGAGCAATACCTGCAACCACGTAGTAACCATCGACTGCCATCTCATCGGCAGTCATCTCTTTGAGTTCGTCCGCATCCTCTGGACTGGCAGCGTTCTCTAGGTCCATACGCTCGTCCTCACTGTCGCTGAGGCGCCACTCATTTCAAGACAAGTCGTCAGGGGAGTGATAGTGCCCCAACTGTCACCACCTAGACGTGGACTGCACCTGACATGGATCCTGGATCCATCTATCCTGATGATACGATAGGGTCCAAAATAAGGGTCCCGCAGGCAGTTACGTGGCCAGGAGGGTAGGCGTGAATGGTGTCCCAAAACAAGGTCACCAACCTTGAAGCTGGCAGGTGGTCGTAGGCGGTTTCGTCGGCTCAGTTGACGGTCACGTACATGTCTCAGGTTAGTCCCAGCCTGGTTAGCCAGAGACTGCTTGCGTTCCAGCCAATGTCAGACAGGGCTCTTGAAGTCCTCAGGAAAAGGGGGTTTTGAAGAACCAAGCGAGTCGTCCTCCATGGAACAGTTCCTGGGGGGTGAAACCCGTAGAGGAGCTCCGCTGTGAGTTCATGGTCATCACTGCCCAGGGTACTAGGCGTACCCAGTCCTTGGTACGCTCCTGTTTCATCAGGACTCTTAGGTTTTGCTCCACCACACGGTTCTGTCTCTCACAGAGAGGGTTAGACGTGTGGGTATAGGGCACACCTGTGGTTACCTCCACGTTGAGGGCATTTAGCACTCGTTTGTACCACCCAGTCTCACTGCGGATGCGTACATCCTCATCTGAGTGCACCTGCCTAGGTGCTCCATGGGGTTCGAACCATTGTTCGACCAACATTTTCACAGTCTGCTCACCTGTGATTTTCTTATTGCAAGGGAACACACGGGTGAAGCGAGATAGGCCACAGGTGACCACTAGGCAACTATCATAGCCTCCGAAGCATGGTAGGCCGTGGATGAAATCCACGTGGAGGAGAGAGTTAGCACAATAGGGTATGGGTAAGCTGGAGATTAGGCCCCTATCCCTACTGTCGCTCTGCTTGCTGGCATGACAGCCACAAACATCCACAATGGTCTGCATACGCGACCTCAGTTCAGTCAGGGTTAGACTAGGGTAGAAACACTGACGGAAGAAGTCCACTGAGCAATTAGCGCCAGTGTGACCAGAACTGAGATGGGACCACTGTAGGCACCCATCCAGTCGTGCCTCAGGCACCACAATTCGGTCCTCGTATAAGAGGTACTGATTGTTTTTATACCACTGGTGCCCGTCAATGACACGGGGTTCGAGACCAGTGCTGAGAGTTTGGAGAATTTCTTCATACTCTGACTGATAGTCGGTTAGACTCCAACCCTCCAGGATTCCAGCAGTGCGCATGGACAGGTCAAGCTGGACATCCATACGCTGGAAAGCCTCTCTGGCGAGCGTCTCAGAGCTCTCACCAATAAGCGCATCGAAGTTGTTGCGCGATATATAGTCAGACAGTTCATTCTTAATCCCGGGGATATGATGCACTATCAGCCTGAACTGGCTCAGGTAAGTCCACCACCGCTTTAGCTTTGCTGTCTCTGGTGGTGGGCCCTTCTGAAAAGACATTAACAGGCTCCTGGTCACAAAGCCAGACAATAGGGTCAGATCCCAGGAGTCGGGACTGTGACGAAAGCACCAACATACCGACCAGGAGTTCCTGGTCATAGGTGCTGTAATTGGAACGCGCTTGGTTCCATTTCCAATTCCAGTGTCCCAGTGGCACCAGTCGCCACTCACTGGTAGGATAGTCATGTTTCAACGAACCATCACGGTTCAGTCCAGTAGTACGATAATGGCAGTGGGTTAGTTCAGCGGGGTTAAGCTCCTGCCATTGGTAGATCGTACCACCCCCCCCTACATCACTGGCATCAGGGATCAGGACTATCTCGCCCTCAGGGCGGGGTACTCCGAGGCAGTTGGAGGAGGCAATCTTCTTCTTCAACTCCTGGAAACACTCTTCCTCTCTGGCGGTCCACCTTCAGGGAGTTGTTTTCTTGATTAGGTCAGTGAGGGGGGCAGAAGAGTAAGTAAAATTTTGGATGTGACGCCGATAGAAATTACAGGCGCCCACAAAACTCCTCACATCGTGTAGACCCTTCTTAGGGTCATCGCCAATCTGCATGTCCTATAGGGGCTGCATCTTAGACGCGGCTGGTTTCCACCAGCCATACCCCACGTCGAAACCCAAATACTCCATCTCCTCTTTCATAAAGTCACATTTTTCGAGTTTGATTCGGGGATGGTTTTCTTGACAGACAATGGAAATTCACGGAGGAGAAGGACATGGTCCTCTTTTGTATTAGTACCCAAACTCACGTCGTCGATGTGAGCCTCCATTTCTGCACCCCGAGAAATCAACTCCTGTACTAGAGGCCTGCGCCTCAGTATGTACAACATTTTGTTCATTAGCTCTTGGAAGAGCGCTGGGGCATTGGCCACCCCGAAAGGCATAACCTTCGACTTAAAGACACAGCCCTTATGGGTTATAAAAGCCAGCAGCTCCTGAGCTGCGGCGGTTAGGTCGACCTGCCAGAAACCAGAGCGTTTGTCCATTTTGGTCTTGTACCTGCATTTGGCAATACGCTCCAGGGTATTTTCGATGTTAGGAATACTCCCTGAATGGTTCTGGGTTTTCTTGTTGACCTCACCATAGTCTACAACCAGTCGTAGGGCAGTCGACCCTGGTTTGGCCACCAGGAAACAGGGACTGCAGTGATGGGGGTAGCCCCCCTGCTTATATTCTTCAACAACGCCAGCATCAATACATTCCTGGATCTGGCGCTCGATTTCTTCAACCTGTTCCTGTGGAGCGGGATAGGGACGACGCCTCACTCGCGTCTTTTCAGACTCAGGTTTCAGTTTCAGGTCCATCTGGACCAGTTTTTTACAAGAGAGGGGTGGTGGCAAGGCGCCGAACACCTCCTCATAGGTTATCAGCAGTTTCTTCAGGCGGGGGTCAAGGTTAAGACTCTCGAGTTTCTGAAGGAAATCCTCCTCAGCATGGAGGTTGCTCTTTCCATGTTCTTTCTTTTTCTGCCGATCAGCAGTTTTGGTAGGCACAGAACCATCGTCCCACTCAGGGGGACATCGCTGCCCATAGTGCAGAGAATACACTAGAGGTATCTCAGGATCAGGCAGCGTATAGGACTCATCGTCCTCCTCAGACCAGATGGAGGATTTCGAGGTCTGTCTGAGGTATTGCAGCCGCTCTTGGCGCTCAATACCTTCGGCCTTCAGGTACAACAGCCGCCAGAGTTCCTGAGTGTCATGCTCAGACAATGGCATGTTATTAGCAGCTGGCCGCGCCAGAGCATCAGCACTCCGGGCCACAGGTTCACCTGTGTGCATAGGCTGCATGTGTAGCACTGGCTTCCGAACAGGGGAAGCGCGTTCAGAGGTTGAATCTAAATCTACCTCCTCTAGCAACAGCTGGGCTAGGAAGGCACTATGTTTTAGGTCAACACCCCTGGGATCAACAGGAGGGAGAGTGCTGGCGATCTCAGACAGTTGGTCGTCAGCATCCTCTTTTACAGCTGCAGGTTCCAGATAGTCCTCGGGAGACTCACACCCTGTAAGTGTGGCAGATAGGTGCTCAAGAGATCGATTTTTGAGATCAAAAAGGGTCAGGCCACGATTTTCGGCCATGACCTCTTTCAGTAGCACCTGTTCTAGGTCACACAGGGGTACAGGATTCAGAGATCCATCGACGATGAACAGGAAACTGGCCCACTCAGGGGCCTGCATAGCTGTGTCTGAGTCCTCAGGGACTTAGATGGGGCCGTCGGGGAGTCGCACTCTTCCCAGGGTCATTCGATCTAACATACGGCGCCGGTAAGCATGTTCACCAGAGCAGCCCCAGTCAGGGGTGCACAAGACAACCCTTCCTCCCTCATACGCGATTTTGGTTAGAATCTCGCGAACAGGGAGAAGGGAGGGTTAGCTTACGCTAGGCCCATTGCTTTCCAGAAGAAACGGAAAGCATTGTTCAACTGTTTTGAGCAGTCCAACTGCATGATGTGCTGTTGTTGGCTCGCAAACAATTCCACCTGGATCTCATCCAGGTTTACCTGAAGGGCCGCCAGTCCAATTTCAAGAACGTGACGGGCCAATTGGTAGTTTTCAGTACGATAGTTAAACTTGGATACGTAGCGCAGCCCAGACTCTTTTCGTCCTGACAGCTCCAAAGGTACGGAGAATAGCCCACTGCCAAAGTCCCAGTGCAAAGAATAGGGGCGCTGGAGAGACAGCATTTTTACCTCGGGGTTTCTTCGTAGGAAGTCGGTACCAATGACAATGTCAAAGGCGTCGGTGTCCAGCACTCTGCAGTGTTGGGTCACGGTTTTGTCGCCCAGGCATATAGTCACATCGACCCCCCCCAAAGGAATCGATGGTACGCCCATCCTCTACTCTTATGGCCACGGTCTTAGTTTTCTTGAAAGTCTTTGACAGGCGCCGGGCCACTATGGAGAGTGTTGCACCGGTGTCAAGCACCGCTCGAAAAACCTGATCCCCGATTTTCACGAGGATCCAGAAAACCAAGTCCTCCTCTTCGGAGCCGCCCCCCTACTCCTCATCAGGGAAGTTGACATCCACCCCTGCAGCGACGAGGGACCTGGACATCCAGGTCAGGCGCCTCTTCTTGGAGTTATTCCCCTCAGGGGTAGCGTTATCCCCTTGGGGGCGCTGTTTGGGGTCACCTGCGGCAGGAGCGGGTGTAGCAGCAGGAGTGGGTGTAGCATCGGGCGCTGATGAGCGCCTCTGGGGGTTAGGGGGTCCATTTTTGCCACCCCCCTTGCCACCTCCTTTACCACCTCGATCCCCATTCGGGGAATTTCTGGTGGGTGTTTGGGTCTTCTGGCGTTCTGCCTCCTGACGCTTGAGTTTGTCACTCTCGCGTTTCTTTATGTGGCATTCGTCCTCGTAGTGACGACGTTTGCCACAATAACCACAGGTGATGGTACACCTGAAATAGTCCTGATGGCTCACAGGTTTCCCATCTTTGGTATGCTGCTGACATTTGATCTGCAGCATACAGCTACTGCGGTGATCGCAGTCAGAGGCATGACAGGGCCCCCCCTTGTCATTGACAGGTTTGCAGTAGAACAGAGGGGGTGTACCTGCATCAGGTTTAACCTCATTCATGGCACGTAGGTTACCCCTTCCCTTGCCACCTCCCTGGTTGGCGTTAGTGGGATTTTTAGGCCCTTTCCCTTCGCCACGTTCGGGGGTAGGGGTACCACCTCGACCCAAATGCTTCTTGAGGAATTTCTCCATGTGGGAGTCATTCTCCCTCTCAAGAGCCAGCTCAATCAAGAGGTCCACCAGTTCATCGTACGAGTGGGTCCGACTCTTCCTCTCAGAGGTAGAGCGGCAATCATCCCACGTACGTTGGGGGATCTTACTCATGAGCCACAGGTGGGGCTCAGTGGCTCTTCAGGAGCCCAGGTTCGTCCTCAAAAACAGGTACTCCAAGTCGCACACATATTCAGAAATTCGCGCAGCGGATGGAAACTCAGGGAGCATAGGTAGCTCCTCTATCTGTGTGCGCACAATGAGGTCGGTCTCATAGACTGGGAATGTTTTCTCCAATCTCAGGAGTACCTCTGCCCAGGTGGAACAGGTTTTCACAATCTGTTTCACCTGTTTTTGCAAAAATTTCATTTTGCATGAGCGTTTCAACAGTGAGCATTTGGTGGCCACATCCACATGGCATTGGCCAGTCAGCAAAAAGAACTCAGCAAATTGTTCTGCCCATTGGGGCAGATTTTTGGGTCGAACTCCGGCAGTTCCAGCTGGATGTTTGCCTGGGCAATAGGTCTGCCTGTCTTCCCACCCCCCGGAGTTAGGCCTGAAGGCGATACGCCGGCAAGAGGTGCCAGGGCTGACAGCCCTCTTTTCTCAGTCTCTGTGACAGGCACGTCCTGTAGTTCAGCCATGAACACTGTCCTGGCACGGGGGTGAAAGGGGCTGGGGCAGGTGACCTTAGGCAACAGCCTTGGGACCCTTGATCTCTTAAGATCTTCGGCCAGGGTACTCAGTCCGGGAGAGGGGAAGGACAACTCTGGCTTGGGTAAGGGTTCTGCAATACCCAGTTTCGCCTTAATGGCCTCCGATAGGGCCGTCACATCTGGATCTTCTGATCCAGACAGAAGTTTGGCCAACAGTTCGGCCGTATGATCCAGGGCACCGTAGGTTGGCCTTGGATGATGTTGTTCCTCAACTCGCGTCGGGCCCACTTCGGGAGCCCCTGGGGTTGGACAACATGCTCTTGGATACTCGGGTCTTGGGAGAAAACCTCTGGCGAAGAAAAGGTCTCGCGCACGCCAGTGAAATAGCAAGAAAAAACAGGAAAACGACGCAGAAAACAACGAAAAGAATAGAAAAATCCGTTTCTTTGACCTCAGAAACCCCCCCACAATTTTTGCGCCACTGTTTGGCGAGGTTGGCAAAAAATCCATCGCACACAGCAACACAACGCGAACAAAGTGCGAAAACCAAGGAGCCAACTTGTGTGCACGCTCCAAAACAATAGCGAAGTGCCCGCAAGTAGGGAAAAAGGGCTTGAGTGCACGCCCCAACAACACACAAAGTGCGCACAAGGGGGAGAGGAGGAGACACGCTTTCCCTTGGGCGTCGCCAAAAACAAAGAGTCCAAGACATAAAGGATAAGTAGCATGTCACGAATGCATTAAGCAAGCACGCCTACTCTTGGGCGTCGCAAAATACAAAGAGTGCACAAACCAACAAGTAAGTAGCATAAGCCGCCATGCATGCATTAAGACACACTTACTCTTGGGCGTCGCAAAAAAACAAAGAGTCCAAGACATAAAGGATAAGTAGCATGTCATGAATGCGTTAAGCAAACACGCCTACTCTTGGGCGTCGCAAAATACAAAGAGTCCACAAACCAACGAGTAAGTAGCATAAGCCACCATGCAAGCATTCAGACACGCTTACTCTTGGGCGTCGCAAAAAACAAAGAGTCCCGTACAAAAAAACGGATAAGTAGCATGTCACGAATGCATTAAGCAAACCCGCCTACTCTTGGGCGTTGCAAAATACAAAGAGTGCACAAACCAACAAGTAAGTAGCATAAGCCGCCATGCATGCATTAAGACACGCTTACTCTTGGGCGTCGCAAAAAACAAAGAGTCCAAGATATAGAGGAAAAGTAGCATGTCATGAGTGCCCTAAGCAAACACGCCTACTCTTGGGCGTCGCAAAATACAAAGAGTCCACAAACCAACGAGTAAGTAGCATAAGCCGCCATGCATGCATTAAGACACGCTTACTCTTAGGCGTCGCAAAATTCAAAGAGTCCATGACAAAAAGAATACGTAACATGGCATGAATGCATTAAGCAAACACGCCTACTCCTGGGCGTCGCAAAATACAAAGAGTCCGCAAACCAAAGAGTGAGTAGCATATGCCGCCATGCATGCATTAAGACACGCTTACTCCTGGGCGTCGCAAAAAACAAAGAGTCCAAGACATAAAGGGTAAGTAGCATGTCATGAAAGCATTAAACAAACACGTCTACTCTTGGGCGTCGCAAAGTACAAAGAGTACACAAACCAACGAGTAAATAGCATACACCGCCATGCATGCAATAAGACACGCTTACTCTTGGGCGTCGCCAAAAACAAAGAGTCCAGGACGGGAAGAATAAGTAAGACTCCGTAGGATGCCGGACGCCTTGTTGGCCAGAATGCCAGTGGCGAGTTCGCTGCGGCGTTCCGCACGGTGTCTGAGCTATGAATACACCGACGGCGCCTACTCTCCGGCGCGACGAAAAATGCAACGAGGACGGTATGGCACACGCAAGCACACACCCACACCCACACCACACACACCACGCAACACACCAAGCAGGTACACCGATGAACAGGAGCCACGAGGCCGGGGACACCGCGCAGAACACACAACACACCGAACAAGCACACAGCACGCCGGTGAACAGGAGCCACGAGGCCCAGGACACCAAACACGCAACACAACACACGCCACACGGGCACACCGGTGAACAGGAGCCACGTGGCCCGGGGCACCGCACACACCACGCAACACACAACTCAGGCACACCGGTGACTGGGAGCCAAGAGGCTCAGGACACCAAACACACGGCACAACACTCCGCACAAGCACACCGGTGAACAGGAGCCAAGCGGCCCAGGACACCGCCCACGCAACACCACACACCGGGCATGCGCACCGGTGAACAGGGGCCGGGAGGCCCAGGACACCGCACAGGCAACACCGCACACCGAACACCACATACACCGCAGCACACCGCAACACCGGGGAACACGAACCAAGTGTCCCAGGACACCACACACGCAACACAACACACACCACACGAGCACACCAGCAAAAAAGGGCCAGAAGGCTAAGGAGACCACGCACACGACACCGCACACAGAGCGTGCACACCGGTGAACCGGAGCCAAGGGGCCCAGGACACCGTACACAGGACACAGCACACCGAAGCAGGCACACCGGTGCACAGGAGCCAAGCGGCCCAGGACACGGCGCACACAACACCGTCCACAAAGCGTGCATGCTGGTGAACAGGAGCCAAGCGGCCCAAGACACCGCACCCACAACACCACACACAGAACGTGACGCCGGTGAACAGAAGCCAGGAGGCCCAGGACACCTTACACGCAACACCACACACAGAGCGTGCACACCGGTGAACAGGAGCCAGGAGGCCCAGGACACCGTACACACAACACCACACACAGAGCGTGCACACCGGTGAACAGGAGCCAGGAGGCCCAGGACACCGTACACACCACACCACACACAGAACGCGCACACCGCTGAACAGGAGGCAAGCGACCCAGGACACCGTGCACACAACACCACACACAGAGCGCGCACACCGGTGAACAGGAGCCAGGAGGCCCAGGACAACTTACACGCAACACGACACACAGGGCGTGCACGCCGGTGAACAGGAGCCAGGAGGCCCAGGACACAATACGCGCAACACCACACACAGAGCGCGCACACCGTTGAACAGGAGCCAAGCGGCCCAGGACACCGCACACGCAACATCACACACAGGGCATGCACGCCGGTGAACAGGAGCCAGGAGGCCCAGGACACTGTACACACGGCACGGCACACCACACGAGCAACGCGCCCCAAAAATGTACCCAGGCCACGCCGCCCTGCAGGAAAGAAACACCAAGTCAGACCACCAAGACCAACCGACCAGCCAAGGCCAACCCAGCGGATAGGAAGAGGGTAGGCAGGCAGGGCAGGCCGGCGAAAAGGAACAGAGGGACAAGGTGCGGAAGGCGAGGGGAGAGGCACCCAACCCCCCCCCCTCCCAACGTACACACACCCCACTGCCGCGCGCCGGGGCACAACCGGGCGCCAATAAGGCCCGCCATGGAGCCAAACGGGCCCGCCAGAGAGAGAGTGTGTCCCCGCGCCCGCGCAACAGCACGCCCGAGAAAGGAGCGCGCGCCACACGCAGGCCAGGCAGGGCACACACGCAGCACCACACGCCAGCACGCAGCACGGCACAAAACACGACACCACCACGGCAAACAGCCACACCCGACGACGAACAAGCCGCCAGGAACAGGTCCAAGCCCCGCAGTCCCCACAGCGCAACAGCCGCCGTCCCGATGGACGTGTGTGCGCCCGGCAGGGTACCAAACCCCTGCCGGCTAAGAAACAGCCGAACACTCAAGACAGCAAAGAGAGAAAGATACATGGCACCCCGGATCGGAGCATCCGGGGCGGCGTGGAGCTCGGCCCGAGCCCCCGGACTGGATCGTCCGGGGGGGAACCCGGTGCCACGGACTGGAGCGTCTGAGGCAACGGAGAGAATACGATTAGAGGACGCCCCGGATTGGAGCATCTGGGGCGGAATGAAACACGGCACTAGCCCCCGGACTGGATCGTCCGGGGGTGAACCCGGTGCCACGGACTGGAGCGTCTGAGGCAACGGAGAGAATACGATAAAATGACGCCCCGGAATGGAGCATCCGGGGCGGAATGAAGCACGGCACTAGCCCCCGGACTGGATCGTCCGGGGGAGAACCTGGTGCCACGGACAGGAGCGTCCGAGGCATCGGAGAGAATACGATAAAAAGACGCCCCGGAATGGAGCATCCGGGGCGGAATGAAACACGGCACTAGCCCCCGGACTGGATCATCCGGGGGTGAACCCGGTGCCACGGACTGGAGCGTCTGAGGCAGCCGAGAGAATAAGACAAAAAGACGCCCCGGATTGGAGCATCCGGGGCAGAAAGAAGCATGGCACTAGCCCCCGGACAGGATCGTCCGGGGGTGAACCCGGTGCCACGGACTGGAGCGTCCGAGGCAACGGAGAGAATACGAAAAAATGACGCCCCGGATTGGAGCATCCAGGGCGGAATGAAGCACGGCACTAGCCCCCGGACTAGATCGTCCGGGGGTGAACCCGGTACCACGGACTGGAGCGTCCGAGGCAGCGGAGATAATACAACAAAAAGACGCCCCGGATTGGAGCATCCAGGGCGGAATGAAGCACGGCACTAGCCCCCGGACTGGATCGTCCGGGGGTGAACCCGGTGCCACGGACTGGAGCGTCCGAGGCAACGGAGAGAATACGATAAAAAGACGCCCCGGATTGGAGCATCCGGGGCGGAATGAAGCATGGCACTAGCACGCGGACTGGAGCGTCCGGGGGTGAACCCGGTGCCACGGACTGGAGCATCTGAGGCAACGGAGAGAATACGATAAAAAGACGCCCCGGATTGGAGCATCCGGGGCGGAATGAGGCACGGCACTAGCCCCCCGAGTGGATCGTCCGGGGGAGAACCTGGTTCCACGGACTGGAGCATCCGAGGCAACAGAGAGAATACGACAAAAAAACGCCCAGGATTGGAGCATCCGAGGCGGACTGGAGCACGGCCCGAGCCCCCAGACTGCATCGTCCGGGAGAAAACCCGGTGCTACGGACTGGACCGTCCGAGGCAACGGAGAGAATACGATAAAGAGACGCCCCGGATTGGAGCATCCGAGGCGGAACGAAGCACGGAGCCAGCCCCCAGACTGGATCATCCGGGGGTGAGCCCGGTGCCACGGACTGGAGCGTCCGAGGCAACGGAGAGAATACGACAAAAAGACGCCCGGGATTGGAGCCCCTGCCGCTGCCCCTGCCCCCGCCCCTGCCCCTGCCCCTGCCCCGGCCCCTCCCCCTGCCCCTGCCCCAGCCCCTGCCCCTGCCCCAGCCCCTGCCCCTGGCACTGCCCCTGCCACAGCCCCTGCCCCTACCCCAGCCTCTACCACTGCCCCAGCCCCCGCCCCTGCCCCTGCCCCTGCCCCGGCCCCTGCCCCTGCCCCTGCCCCCGCCACTGCCCCTGCTCCTGCCACTACCCCTGCTCCTGCACCTGCCCCTGCCCCTGCCCCTGCCACAGCCACTGCCTCTGCCCCTGCCCCTGCCAATGCCCTTGCCCCACCCACTGCCCATGCATCAGCCACAGCCCCTGCCCCTGCCCCTGCCACTGCCCCTGCCCCTGCCCCTGCCCCCCCTGCCCCAGCTCCGCCCCTGCCCGTGCACCTGCCACTGCCTATGACCATGCCTCTGCCTCTGCCCCTGCCCCTGCCAATGTCCTTGCCCCACCCACTGCCAACGCACCTGCCACTGCCCCTGCCCCTGCCCCTGCCACTGCTCCTGCCCCTGCCCCTGCCCCCCCTGCCCCTGCCTCTGCCCCTGCCCGTGCACCTGCCACTGCCACTGACCCTGCCCCTGCCCGAGCCACTGCCCCTGCACCTCTCAAAGCCCGTGCCCCTGCCCCAGCCCCTGCCCCTGCCCCTGCCACTACCCCTGCTCCTCCAAAGGCCCCTGCTCCTGAAACTGCCCCTGCCCCTGCCCCTGCCCCTGCCCCTGCCCCTGCCACTGCCCCTGCCCCTGCCTCAACCCCAGCTCCTACCCCTGCCCCTGCTCCTGTTCCGGTCCCTGCCCCAGCCTCTGCCCCTGCCCCCCCTGCCACTGCCTTCGCCCCTGCCCCTGCCCCTGCCAATGCCACTGCCCCTGCCTCTGTCCCTGCCCCAGAGCCTGCCCCTGCCCTTGCCCCTGCCACTGCCCCTGCCCCTGCCCCTGCCACTGCCCCTGCAACTCCTGATGCCCCCGCCCCTGCCCCTGCCCCTGCCCCAGCCCCTGCCCCTGCCCCTGCCCCTACCCCTGCCCCTGCCCCTGCCCCTGCCCCTGCCCCTGCCCCCCCTGCCCCCGCTCCTGCCCCTGCCACTGCCCCTGCCCCTGGCCCTGCCCCTGCCCCTACCCCTGCTGCTGCCTCTGCCACAGCCTCTGACCCTGCCCGTGCCCCTGCCCCGGCCCCTGCCCCTGCCACTGCCCCTGCCCCTGCCTCAACCCCAGCTCCTACCCCTGCCCCTGCTCCTGTTCCGGTCCCTGCCCCAGCCTCTGCCCCTGCCCCCCCTGCCACTGCCTTCGCCCCTGCCCCTGCCCCTGCCAATGCCACTGCCCCTGCCTCTGTCCCTGCCCCAGAGCCTGCCCCTGCCCTTGCCCCTGCCACTGCCCCTGCCCCTGCCCCTGCCACTGCCCCTGCACCTCCTGATGCCCCTGCCCCTGCCCCTGCCCCTGCCCCAGCCCCTGCCCCTGCCCCTGCCCCTACCCCTGCCCCTGCCCCTGCCCCTGCCCCTGCCCCTGCCCCCCCTGCCCCCGCTCCTGCCCCTGCCACTGCCCCTGCCCCTGGCCCTGCCCCTGCCCCTACCCCTGCTGCTGCCTCTGCCACAGCCTCTGACCCTGCCCCTGCCCCTGCCCCGGCCCCTGCCCCTGCCACTGCCCCTGCTCCTGCCACTGCCCATGCCCCTGCCCCTACCCCTGCCCCTGCCTCTGCTTCTGCCACTGCCCCTGCCACTGCCCCTGCTCCTGCAACTGCCCTTGCCCCTGCCCCTGCCCCTGCCGCGGCCCCGGCCCCTGCCCCTGCCACTGCACCTGCCCCTCCTATGGCCCCTGCTCCTGCCACTGCCCCAGCCCCTGGCCCAGCCCCTGCCCCTGCCCCTGCTTTTGCTGCTGCCCCTGCCCCTGCCCATGCCCCCCATGCCCCTGCCTCTGCTCTGCCCCTGCCCCTCCACTGCCACTGCCCCTGCCCCTGCCCCTTGCCCCAGCTACCGCCACTGCCCCTGCCCCTGCCCCTGCTACAGCCACTGCCCCTGCCCCTGCCCCTGACACTGCCACTGCCCCAGCCACTCCCCCGGCCCCTGCCCCTGCCACTGCCCCTGCTACTGTTCCTGCCCCTACCCCTGCCCCTGCCTCTGCCCCTGCTACTGCCCCTGCCCCAGCCCCTGCCCCTGCCCCTGCCCAAGCCGCTGCCCCTGCCCCTGCCACAGCCCCTGCCACTTCCCCCGCCCCACCCCCTGCCCCTGCCCCTGCCCCTGCCCCTCCCCCTGTTCCTGCTCCTGCCACATCCCCTGCCCCTGCCCCCGCTCCCCCTGCCCAAGCCTCTGCCCCTGCCCCTGCCCCTGCCACTGCCCCTGCCCCTGCCCCTGCTACTGCCGCTGCCCCTGCCCCTGCCCCTGCCCCTGCAACTGCCACTGCCCCGGCCCCTGCCCCTGCCAGTGCCACTGCTCCTGCCACTGCCCCTGCCCCTGCCCCTGCCACTGCCACTGCCACTGCCCCTGCCCCTGCCCCTGCCCCTGCCTCTGCCCCTGCCCCTGCCACTGCCACTGCCACTGCCCCTGCCTCTGCCCCTGCGCCAGCCCCTGCCCCTGCCCCTGCAACTGCCCCTACCCCTGCCCTTGCCACTGCCCTTGCACCTCCCACGGCCCCTGCCCATGCCCCTGCCCCTGCCCCTGCCCCTGCCACTGCCCTTGCCCCTCCCACTGCCCCTGCTCTCGCCCCTGCCCCTGCCCCTGCCCCTGCCCCTGCTCCTGCCAATGTGCCTGCCCCTGCCCCCCCTGCCCCTGCCTCTGCCCCTGCTCCTGCCCCTGCCACATCCCCTGCCCCTGCCCCTGCTCCCCCTGCCCAAGCCTCTGCCCCTGCCCCTGCCCCTGCCACTGCCCCTGCCCCTGCCCCTGCTACTGCCGCTGCCCCTGCCCCTGCCCCTGCCCCTGCAACTGCCACTGCCCCGGCCCCTGCCCCTGCCAGTGCCACTGCTCCTGCCACTGCCCCTGCCCCTGCCCCTGCCACTGCCACTGCCACTGCCCCTGCCCCTGCCCCTGCCCCTGCCTCTGCCCCTGCTCCTGCCCCTGCCACTGCCACTGCCCCTGCCCCTGCCACTGCTACTGCCACTGCCCCTGCCTCTGCCCCTGCGCCAGCCCCTGCCCCTGCCCCTGCAACTGCCCCTACCCCTGCCCTTGCCACTGCCCCTGCACCTCCCACGGCCCCTGCCCATGCCCCTGCCCCTGCCCCTGCCCCTGCCACTGCCCCTGCCCCTCCCACTGCCCCTGCTCTCGCCCCTGCCCCTGCCCCTGCCCCTGCCCCTGCTCCTGCCAATGTGCCTGCCCCTGCCCCCCCTGCCCCTGCCTCTGCCCCTGCTCCTGCCCCTGCCACATCCCCTGCCCCTGCCCCTGCTCCCCCTGCCCAAGCCTCTGCCCCTGCCCCTGCCCCTGCCACTGCCCCTGCCCCTGCCCCTGCTACTGCCGCTGCCCCTGCCCCTGCCCCTGCCCCTGCAACTGCCACTGCCCCGGCCCCTGCCCCTGCCAGTGCCACTGCTCCTGCCACTGCCCCTGCCCCTGCCCCTGCCACTGCCACTGCTGCTGCCCCTGCCCCTGCCCCTGCCCCTGCCTCTGCCCCTGCTCCTGCCCCTGCCACTGCCACTGCCCCTGCCTCTGCCCCTGCGCCAGCCCCTGCCCCTGCCCCTGCCCCTGCAACTGCCCCTACCCCTGCCCCTGCCACTGCCCTTGCACCTCCCACGGCCCCTGCCCATGCCCCTGCCCCTGCCCCTGTTCCTGCCACTGCCCCTGCCCCTCCCACTGCCCCTGCTCCTGTCCCTGCCTCTGCCCCTGCCCCTGCCCCTGCCCCTGACTCTGCTCCTGCCAATGCCCCTGCCCCTGCCCCCCCTGCCCCTGCCTCTGCCCCTGCTCCTGCCCCTGCCACTGCCACGGCCCCTACCCTTGCCCCTGCCACTGCCCCTGCTACTGCCACTGCCCCTGCCCCTGCCCCTGCCCCTGCTACTGCTACTGCCACTGCCCCTGCCCCTGCCACTGCCACTGCCCATGCCCCGGCCACTGGCTCAGCTCCTCCCCCTGCCACTGCCCCTGCCACTGCCCCTACCCCTGCCCTTGCCCCTGCCTCTGCCCCTGCCCCTGCCCATGCTCCTGCCCCTGCCCCTGCCCCTACCCCTGCCCCTGCCCCTGCCCCTGCTACTGCCCCTGCCCCGACCTCTGCCCCTGCTCCTGCCCCCCCCTGCCCCTCCTTCTGCCCCTGCCCCTGCCGCTGCCACAGACACTGCCCCTGCCCCTGCCCCTGCCCCTGCCCCTGCTACTACCACTGCCCCTGCCCCTGCTCATGCCCCTGCTACTGCCACTGCCACTGCCCCTGCCCCTGCCACTGCCACTGCCCCTGCCACTGCCCCTGCCCCTGCCCCTGCACCTGCTCCTGCCACTGCCTCTACCCCTGCCCCTGTCCCCGCCCCGGCCCCTGCCTCTGCCCCCGCTACTCCCCCTGCCCATGTTCCTGCCCCTGGCCGTACCATGGCCCCTGACCCTGCCCCTGCCCCTGCAACTGCCCCTGCTCCTGCCACTTCCCCTGCCCCTGCCCCTGCCCCTCCCCCTGCCGCCGCCACGGCCCCTGCCCCTGCCCCTGCCCCTGCCACTGCCCCTGCTACTGCCACTGCCCCTGCTGCTGCCCCTGCTACTGCTACTGCCACTGCCCCTGCCCCTGCCCCTGCCACTGGCACTGCCCCTGCCACTGGCCCAGCCCCTGCCCCTGCCGCTGCCGTAGCCACGGCCCCTGCCCCAGCCCCTGCCCTTGCCCCTGCCACTGCCCCTGCCCCTGCCCCTGCACCTGCCCCTGCCCCAGCCTCTACCTCCCCCCCTGCCCCTGCCCCTGCCACTGCCCCTGCACCGGCCCCTGCCCCTGCCCCTGCCCTTGCCCCTCCCACTGCCCCGGCTCCTGCCCCTGCCCCCGCCCCCCCTGCCCCTGCTTCTACCCCTGCCCCTGCCCCTGCGACTGCCACTGCCCCTGCCCCTGCCCCTGCTACTGCCCCTGCTACTGCCACTGCCCCTGCCCACGCCACTGCCCTTGCCCCTGCCCCTGCTACTGCCACTGCCACTGCCCCTGCCCCTGCCACTGCCACTGCACCTGCCACTGCGGCTGACCCTGCCGCTGCCCCTGCAACTGCCCCTGCTCCTGCCACTGCCCCTGCCCCTGCCCCTGCCCTTGCCCCTGCCACTGCCTCTGCCACTGCCCCTGCCCCAGCCACTGCCCCTGCCCTTGCCCCTGTCCCTGCCCCTGCCCCTACCACTGCCCTTGCCGCTCCCACTGCCCCTGCCCCTGCCCCTGCTACTGCCCCTGCTACTGCCACTGCCCCTGCCCACGCCACTGCCCTTGCCCCTGCCCCTGCTACTGCCACTGCCACTGCCCCTGCCCCTGCCACTGCCACTGCACCTGCCACTGCGGCTGACCCTGCCGCTGCCCCTGCAACTGCCCCTGCTCCTGCCACTGCCCCTGCCCCTGCCCCTGCCCTTGCCCCTGCCACTGCCTCTGCCACTGCCCCTGCCCCAGCCACTGCCCCTGCCCTTGCCCCTGTCCCTGCCCCTGCCCCTACCACTGCCCTTGCCGCTCCCACTGCCCCTGCCCCTGCCCCTGCCACTGCCACTGCCCCTGCCACTGCCCATGCCCCTGCCCCTGCCCCTGTTCCTGCCACTGCCTCTACCCCTGCCCCTACCTCTGCCCCGGCCCCTGCCCATGCAACTGCCCCTGCCCCTACCACGGCCCCTAACCCTGCCTGGGCCCCTGCAACTGCCCCTGCTCCTGCCACTGCCCTAGCCCCTGCCCCTGCCCCTGCCCCTGCCACTGCCCCTGCCAATGCCCCTGCCCCTGCCACAGCCCCTGCCACTGCCCCTGCCCCGCCCACTGCCCCTGCTCCTGCCACAGCCCCTGCCCCAGCCCCTGCCCCTGCCCCTGCCCCTGCCCCTGCCCCTGCCCCTGCTGCTGCCCCCCCTGCCCCTGCCTCTGCCCCTGCCACTGCCCCTGCCACAGCCAGGGCCCCTGCCCCTGCCCCTGCCCCTGCAACTGTGACTGCCCCTGCCCTTGCCCCTACCCCTGCTCCTGCCACTGCCCCTGCCCCCCCTGCCACTGCCGTGGCCCCTCCCACTGCCCCTGCCCCTGCCCCTGCCCCTGCCCCTGCTCCTGTTACTGCCCCTGCCCCTGCCCCTGCCCCCCCTGCCTCTGCCCCTGCCTTGCCCCGGCCCCTGCCCCTGCCCCAGCCACTGTCTCTGCCCCTGCCTTTGCCCCTGCCACTGCCCCTGCCCCAGCCACTGCCCCAGCTACTGCCCCTGCTACTGCCACTGCCCCTGCCCCTGCCCCTGCTACTGCCACTGCCCCTGCCACTGCCCCTGCCCCTGCCCCTGCCACTGCCCCTGCCACTGCCTCTGCCCCTGCCCCTGCCCCTGCCCCTGACTTTGCCTGTGCCCCTGCTACTGCCCCTGCCCCTGCCCCTGCCCCTGCCCCTACCCCTGCCCCTGCCCCTGCCACTGCCCCTGCTCAAGCCACTTGCCCTGCCCTTGCCCTTGCCCCTGCCCCAGCCCCTGCCCCTGCCACTGCTCCTGCCCCTGCCCCTGCCCCTGCCCCGGCCCCTGCCCCTGCCACTGTCCTTACCCCTCCCACTGCCCCGGCTCCTGCCACTGCCCCTGCCCCTGCCCCAGCCCCTGCCACTGCCCCTGCCCCTGCCCCTGCCCCCCCTGCCCCTACCTCTGCCCCTGCCACTGCCCCTGCCTCTGCCCCTGCCAAAGCCCCTGCCCCTACCCCTGCCCCTGCAACTGCCCCTGCCCCTGCCCCTATGACTGCCCTTGCACCAACCACTGTCCCTGCCCATGATCCTGCCCCTGCCACTGCCCCAGCCACTGCCCCTGCCCCTCCCACGGCCCCTGCTTCTGCCCATGCCCCTGCCTCTGCCCCTGCCCCTGCCCCTGCCCTTGGCGCTGCAGCCCCTGCCTCTGCCCCTGCCCCCCCCCCTGCCGCGACAAGAAGACGTCAAGGACGGCAAGACAGCAGGCGGTGCAAGCATACAGAACACAGAACACAACTCCCCTCCAAGCCCTAGTGGGGGTACGTGTGGTGGCGTCCCTGCTAGGCCACAGCTGCCTGGTCACGCTGTGTTCTCATGCCAAAGCATAGGTGGGCCACAGGAGCCATGACATAGGAACAGTGGCCGGACGACCCGGACAGGAACGTGCGGAGAAGAGCGCGCCGAGCGCGCGGAAGCGGGGGAGTGGATAGGAGCGACCCGTGCAAGAAGCACGAAACGTTCCCCGGATGGATGAGGATCCTGTGGGCCTGGACCACGGGGTTGCTGGCGGCCTGGTGGGGTATAAACACGGGATGAGGGGTGGGATGGGGGCACGGGGCTAGGACAGGGGTGTGGCACGGGCCACACAACGGCCCCAAGGCATCGGAAAACCATGGGAAGCGGGGATTGGGCCGGTGACGGTATGTGGCGAAGGGGAACGGGACATGGGATGGGAAGGGAGGCCGAAAGCACCAAGCAACAGCCCTGTGGGACTGGGAAACCAGTCGCCGTGGAGTGGTGAACCAAGGGCCAACCATGGGGAGCCTGGCCACGGGAAGTCGGGAAAATGCCCTGAACTCCAGGACGGCCTTGAGGTGTCCACAGGGGTGAGGGTTGACCCTGAGGTCCTCGGGTCAATGGCCTAAGTACACGTAGGTTCACGCGTGAGCGGGACCTTGGGGAACGTGGAAAGGGTCGCCCCCTGGCCTCCAGCCGCGGATGGACGACACCCAAGTGCATCCGGGAGCCGAGTGGGTACTCAGCCCGTGAGGGATGGGGAGTGGTGGAATGTGGTTGACAGAGAGAAATGCTCCGCTGTCGGCGAGGGCTATCCACAGGAAACCCGCCAGTAGGCGTCCGAAAGGCTGTGCTAGGGGGGGAAGGCCGGAGGGTCCTTCGATGGGTGACCGGAAGGAGCTGAGACCGTGAGGGCAGCGACTGAAGGACACCTACCGCCGGTCATGCCCCAAGGGAACCTGGTTGAAGTTCTCGGCCGTGAGGTGAGAAAGGGGTCGCCAGGGGAACTGATGGTGGAGAGCTCACCTTCCCGCCAGAGGCGGCCACCATGTAAAACAAGCAAGGAGATGTCAGATGAGGCTGCGGACGCAGCCGCCCTTACTTACTTACTTACTCTGGTCTTGGTCGTCTTGGCAGGGATGCTGTCTCGGCTCTGTCGGACGGCGGGCCAGAGTGCGTGTAGGACCCTAGGTCTGTACGTGGTCTCGATCAGTGTACTGCCAATGGTTCCTCTCCATCTTCTCCACGAATGGATTTGTAGTACTCCTCATGGAGGATGTATTCATCCATTTTCTTCCTCAGTTGCTCATACTCCTCAGGGCCTTCATTCGCTGTTGAGGATGAAGCCAGACAGGCGGATCGGGCAACTGAGGCTGCTACGTGCCTGTGGAGATGAGAGAGGCTGTCTCCACCGTGGGCCGCTAAGGCCTCGGTGGTAAGGATTGTGTTTTCTTCCGCCTTTCTGCGTTCTGGATCTCCTTGGGACCCAGATGCGCAACTGAGATGTTGTGGAGCTCGGTAGGGTGGTTCACTCATAGGGTGGGCCATGCTGCCCATTTGCACTTGGACAGTTCTGATGGGCCAGGTCCTGACGCTTGGCGTGGACATGATGAACTTGTTGTTGAGCTTTGTGTGTTGCACTTCTTCTCAGCGTCGGTTCAAAAGATCACAAGGGACTGTCTCTGCTACCGGAAAGATGTCCTAGATTTCTGCCCTAGATATTTTGATGAACTCCTGCAGGTTCTGGAGTTGTAAACCCAAACCATAGCAGCAAGTAGAGCAAGAACAGGATGTGGATCGAATCAATGATTGGTTTTGGAATCGAGTGTAACACAGAAGGGCTGCAGATAGACAAAGCAGGTTTATACACAAAGATTCAATCACAAATGGATAATACAAAAGATTTTATATGAAACTTGGACTGACTCAGGCCTCCGAGATAGCATTAGGCACTTCATGTGCACTCTTTTGGGTGAAATGGTGCTGGTTAGGAATGTGGGGCATAGATGTCAGGCCAACACAGAAAATGACTTGGCCAAGCAACTGAATTCAGAAACAGTTGAAAAGTAGAACCACAATAAGTGGTAGAAACAATTGAGTATAGGGGTCTTGGGGAGGGAGACCACCAGGCTTAACCTCCAAGGCCTTAAGCATGAAATGCCTATTTTATTTCGGTATATCCTCCATGAAGGAAGGTACTTCCGCTCCGTTGAGTGGCAGGGGTGAACTTCATGGGGGGCTAGGGTTACAACCCTAGTAACTTTGAGAAAGTGTACTTTAGGCTTCAAAAGAGAGATAAAAACACTTAAGCTTGTCTTAGCATCAACAAAAGGGTTTTAAGGGGGGCTTGGCCTGGATCAAGCCCTCCAAGAAAGACATGGCAGTGACTCTTTCTTACTCCAGGTAGTACTCTTCTTGATCAAGTCCGTCAAAATGGCGCTGGTGTAGGTGAAGTTATTGATATGGTGGCGATAGAAGTTGCACACCCCAATGAAACTGCGTACATCATGGAGTCCTTTCTTGGCGTCTTCATGTCGTACCTTAGCGTGAATCAGGGGTTTGGCCTTAGAGGCCGCTGCGGTCCACCACCCGTAGCCAACGTCAAAACCCAGGTACTGCATTGTCTCCTGCATGAACTGACACGTCTCCAGCTTGAGTCGTGTGTGGTTCTCCTGGCAGACCGCGAAGAACTCACCCAAGAGGATTAGATGATCCTCCTGGGTATTGGTCCCGAGGCATACATCGTCGATGTGTGCCTCCTTCTGGGCCCCACGGGATATGAGTTCTTGCACCTTAGGTCTTTGTCGTAGGATGGACAGGATCTTGTTCATCAGCTCTTGGAATAGAGCGGGTGCGTTGGCCACGCCAAAGGGCATGACCTTCCATTTGAACACCCTCCCCTGAGGGGTGATGAAGGCGAGTAGCTCCTGGGCGTTCATCTTGTCCTCCATGTCCTCGTCAGAGTGTAAGTTGCTTGCCCCCTGAGTAACAGACGCCCGGAGGTGATCCTCCACCAACTCCTCGTCCTTGGTAGTATCCCTCAACCCTTGGTAGGCATATAGTAGGTCTGGTTCAACCATCTCCGGTGGGCGATGGCAAGATAGGCACGCTTGAGGGGGTTCGCATACACATTCCTCCGAGAGGTCGTCCTCCTCTTGGGTCCTCACATGGGCACCCCACACGCTCTTCATGAGCTAAAGATCTACCTTTCTTTGCCAGGTGGTGATCTTCTTTTCGAGGTCCTCCTTCAATTGAGATAGATCCTCCATACGTCCTTGCTTCAGTGGCCATGAGCTGCGGGTGGGCTTAGCGTAGCATAGCTTTTTCGCCACCAACCTCCTCTTGGTGTCAACGCACTCCCTTAGCCTGGATCGGGGGTCCAGCTCCTCGTCCACGGGGTCCTCCACCCTCATGGAGAGTAGGGGTTTTAGTGGGGCAACGTACTCGGCGTTCTCCACTTCCTCCACGCATGTCTGCCCAAAGAAGGCGTCATGCTCAGTTTCGTCATCAGAGTGGATTGAGCTGGAAAGCTCAGATAGGCCACACTCAGAGACTCCATCAGCAACAGGTACATGGCAGGGAGAGTTGAGGACATTGCTGTTAGTCATGACGTATTCATTTCCCCCTCGTATAGTCTCAATAGCATCTCGAGGTCGTAGTCGATCCTTCAAGTCATCCAGAGTGAGTCCATCGTTCTCTCGTTGTACAGTCTGGACCAGAGTTGAGTCCAGGTCCTCCCAGGCGATAGAGGTTAGACCTCCGTCCAACACGCTGAGCATACTTCCCCATCCGGGTTTCCTGATGGGCGTCTTGCGTCCCAGAGGCACGTAGATGGCCTCATCAGGTAGCCGGACAGAGCTGATAGTCAGCCTGTCCAGGAGGGTACGCCAGTACTCGTTGCCCCCATGGGCTCCCCAATCGGTGGAACACAGGACCATACGGGAACGTTCCAGGGCCACCTTGGTCAAGACCTTCCCCAGTTCACTGAAACTGGGGTTCCCGTAGGCCATCCAGAAAGATGGCCAGTAAAATTTGTAGCAGCAGTTTTTCCCCTTGCTGCAGTAAAGGTCCAGGACATGTTGCCTGTCGCTGGCGAACAACTCCCCGCTCAGGTCTTCTCTGGAGTAACCCAACTCCTTCAGACCTTGGTCTAGGACTTCCCCCAATAGTTGATAGTCCTCAGTTCTGGAGGCCGCCATCATGTTGGAGGGCTCCTCCTTCGATACCTTCAGGTAGCTCGAGGTGTACTCCGACTGCTGCAGTGGCACGGACTCCCTGCCATTGCCGTGGTCCATGTAGAGGAGGTAGGGCGCTTGCAGCGTCAGGGATTGTATCTGGGAGTGATGCACGAAGAAGTCAGTCCCCAATACAAAGTCGAAGGCTTCAGTGTCCATCACATAGAACCGATGGGCGATAGTTTGGGAGCCCATTGGTACCTCCACTTCACAGTCCCTGCAGCTGTGCACCACATGTTCATCCCCCATTCGTATCCCCGCGGTGGTCATGGCGTTCTTCAGGCTCCCACAAGGTAACATTTTCTTGGCCACTTTAGATATGGTGGCTCCAGTATCCAATACCCCCAGGTATTCACGTCCCCCTAGTCAGATACGAACCCAGAACACCAGGTCCAGGGCCCCACCGGAGCGTCCCCGTCAGAACTCCGCGGGACAGGTCACCTCAAACCCCTTCTTCCGCAATTTGCGGGCCATCCTCATGAAATGGCTTCTCTTCTTGGCGTTGCCGTCATCACCACCTTCATGCTCACGCTTGGCCCCTTGTTCTTGCTCGGCCTGAGTCTGCTGGCGTGTGGTAGGGCCAGACTGCCCTCCAGGGGGCTCGGATTTCCCCCCTGGACTAGGGTTGGGGTTGCCTCCGTTCTTGTCCTGGTTCTTGTTGTCTTTGTCTGACTGGCGATTAGAGCCTCCTCCTCGTCCACCTTGGTTCTTGTCTTGTCCTTTCGCACGACCTTTTGCCTTGCCCTTACCGGAGTCGTTGCCGTTGCCTTTGCCACCGCTCTTGCCAGAGCCTTTGGCAGGATCTTCACCCTTCAGCTTCGCCGACAGGCGCTGCTTGTGGTAGCACTCATCCTCATAGTGCTTCCTCTTCCCACAGAAAGCACAGGTGATAGTACACCTGTAGTGACCCGGCATCTTAGGCTTGGCGCCGGTGTTTGTCTCCTGCTTCTTCCCTTGGACTACGAAGCAATGTCGCTGCTCGCAGTCGGGGGCGTGCTGCAGGTGACCATTCTCGTCTCTGGCATCACACCACAAGAGCTCCTGGACATTGCCCATGATACGGGCGTGCTTGGGGGTAGTCCCCTGTCCAGGTATGGGTCCCTGATAACCTTTTTTGAATGTCTATAACCGCATCAACTTGTTCTGGGGCTGACGTCCCCCAATGAAAGTATTTACAACAACATAGTAAGATATGTACACGGGTGCTCTGATGGTTAGGTGAGATGAACGCTGATTTACCCTGTGGGGGAGGGGGGGGGGTTCAGGAAGGGGCAGAGGGCTGAAGGGGTCGAGAGGAGGAGACAGCAGGTTGCTGGATGGGCGGAAAAAATTTCGGATGTCCCGGGAGGCGTTGGAGTTGGGGGGGGGCGGGGGCAGACGAACCTGGGCACTTAGTAGCGGTGGGCCCAGAGGGGAGAGGTAGGCGTGTTTGACGGTAGCGTGCCTTGGAGCGTGTGAGTGGCAGGGGGAGAGCAGTCTTGGCGCGCTTTGGGGGCGCCCAAACGATTGTGGTCTGATGGGTTTGTGGTGATCGATGGCGTTTTTGTGGTGGCCGTGGGCGTGAGTGCTGAAGAGGACGAGGAATGGCCGAGGGGGGGGGGGGCGTGGTGCGGATGCGCGGCTCGACGGGCGTTTGAAGTTTTTTAGCGCGCGGTGAGTGGCTGGTTGTGCTTTGGCTGACGCTGGCTTGGACGGTTCTTTTAAGGCGTGTTTGGGGAGAGGTGGGGGGTGCTGGTATACGGGGCGGGTCCGAGGGGGCATGTGGACGGAGGTACTGACCGCAGCGTGCGAAACCGAGAAGGGGTTGAGAGAGTCGGAGGGGTGCGCCCAAAGTATTGGGTCTGATGGGAGAGGATTCAAACACAGCCAGTCATGTGCTTGGTGGACAGCCTTGTCCAGGTGCTTTACGCGTTCCTCCAGGGCTAGGCCAAGCATGGCCCTGTGCTTGGTGCAAGTGGAGCCCGGGATTGGCTGGGAGAGGCAGGACCATAGGGACTTAGGTACCAGAGTTCTCATGAAGTTCCTGCGGTCAGCCTTTGAGGGTCCAGAGAGCCACCAGTGCAGGACAATGGGGCTGAAAAGGGGTCTCCAGGAAGAGACGTATGCCTGGACGTGCTGGTCCAACGCTTTGCAGAAGGCCAGGCAGGATAGAGGGTCGAAAGGATGGTGCTGTCCGCACCTCGAACAGTGGTAGTCGTGAAGCATATTGTTCCACTGGTACCCGTGCACATTGTAGCACCCGGACGCCAGTTTGAAAAACAGGGACGAAAACCAGGAAGCTTTATTGTACAGGCTGAACCGGGGGCCGACCGCTACATTGTTATGGGAATGCTGCGGCAGTAGGTGGCGGAACTGCTGCACCTTAAATGTTTCGAGGACAGGCAGGTGGTGTACCGCCACTGAACCCAGTGGGGGGGGGGGGAGGAGGTCTGGGGTGAAAATCAGGCTGTGAGCTGCCCATTTAGAGAAATGGTCGCAGATTTTGTTGCCAATAAAATTGGGGTGACCTTTAATCCACATGATGTGGAGGGGGTTGGTGATGAGGAGTAGGGCGCTGTGTACGGCGACGGTCCATGTGTCGGCTTGGAACGGGCTGGGCCTATAGACTTGGCATTTCTGGAGGGTGGACACCACCTGTTCGTTGTCAACCAACAAACATACTTCGAATTGGGGAAGTTCCCTGTGAATCCAGCGAATGGCTGCTACCGCCCCCCAGAACTCCGAACCCAGAGAAGAGGGATGCAGTGAGGATGGGCACAGGACTCTGGTTGTACCGTCGGGTAGAAAGGCCGTGACGGCAGCCGCATGGCCGGACTCACCGGAGGAGCAATCGGAATATATCCACACCCGCTGTAGGCCGGGGGTTGGCGGCCTGGTTAGTGCTTCCGCGGCATCGTGGCATCCCCATTCGTCGAAAGACTTCTTCTCTAGGTAGTGTTGTGCCTGCAGAGCGAAGAGATGGCCGTGTTGGCTGATTCCCAGTGCGTGTGCGCTGTGCGGTGGCGCTGGGTTTTCGGCGATGGTCTCCTGAGGGCGCAAAAATTCAGGGACTAGCTGGAAGTGAGAGGGGCGGGAGTAATCCATGACGGCGTCGCATGGCATGTGCATGGTGTAGGACGTGTGGGTATCCACGGAGTAGATCCCGTTTTGGAACGAGACGTTGGCCCATTTGGAGGTGGCCTCGGTCACTCTTCCTGTGGCCTGTCCTGATTTGAACCTAACGGTTAGCTGGGTACCAGGCGTTAGATCCTGAATGGCAGTGGGTCTCCATGGGCCTATGCTGTGGAAAGATATGCCTAGGGCATGGATGGAGTCCATAAAACAGTTTTGCACCGGGTGCGAGGTCCTCTGGTTCGAGCTGAGTAAAGACTGGACGTACAGGGGGCCAACTGACTTTGGGGCACGGCCGCAAAGGGCCCGTAAGCCATAGTTCACGGTGGCAACGTGGACGCTGTGCGGTATGATTTTCATTCCCAACCCTCCCTTTGGGCGAGCCGCAAAACGGTTTTTGGGGGAGACTAGACGCGTGATGCTTCGAGACGCAACTCCCGCCCAGATGAGTGACAGAAGCTTTTCGAGCTGGTTCGGGGAAGGACAGTGGGTGATTAAGCGGTAGGCGAGTGCCGGGACCAGCTGAGAGTTCGTCAGGCGGACCATCTCACTAAGTGTAAGAGGCAAGGGAGAGAGTCGGGCAAAATAACTCTGGATCTCCGCCTTGAGCATGTGAAACAGGCCCTTTGCTTGGTGGCAAGTAAAAAGATAAACCCCCAGGTATTTATAGCATGTGTGCGGGCGCCCCGTTTTTTTGTTGTACGTGAGGAACTCCGAGCCCCTGGGTGTTAGAAACTCCTTCCCGGGGGCTGTGCCATTGGCGTGGACTTCGGTCTTAGACACATTCATGTCCAGACCCCAATCCCTGGCTGGCCCATCGAAGTAGTTGAGACTGTTTTGGATGTAGATGACGTCCTCACTTCTGATCAAGATGTCGTTGATGTAAGCGTGGTGGCTAGTGCGGGCATTTGCCTTGGGGGGGGGGCACAGTAGCAAAAAAATGGTGGAAGAGGGAGTTGAGATAGAGAATGAAGAGTAGGGGGCAGAGGAGACATCCTTGTCGGAGGCCCCTGATTTGGAGGTATGCATGGGGAGTGCGGCCATTGATGATGGGGCTGTCTTGAGGGAAGGAGTATAGTTGCTTTATGAGAGAAATTGTGGAAGTAGAAAAATTTACCCGTTCGAGGACAGTCCAGAGTGTGCCATGAGGCACTGAACTAAAGGCTTTATTGAAATCGATGAACAGCGAGTAGCTCTTCTTCGATTTTGCATAAAGGGTTTTGAGATGATACAGATGATCAGCGCATTGGTGGCCGAGAAGGCCACCATGCTGGATTTCTGAAAGGATGTTGTGTGCAAAAGCCTGAGCGCGCAGGTGTTTGCAGGCAAAAGGGGCCAGGAGTTTGTAAATACAGTTTAAGAGGGCAAGAGGACGGTAGTTTGAGGGGGAGAAAGGGTCGCCTTTTTTATAAAGTAAACATGTTTTCGCGCATAGCCAGTGCGGCGGCAGCGGCAAATGTAGGAAGCGGTTGAAAATGGAGTGGAAAAAACGTTGAATGGGTTCCGGACAGAGGGCCAGGATGTAGTTGTTTGTTTTGTCCGGTCCCCCGGCTTTTGATGGCTTACTGTGTTTTAAGTGGTTCTGGAACTCCTGCCAGGTCACAGGAGGTATGTGGTCGTTCCTGGCAGAAAGGGGGCATGTTGGCGAGTGGGACAGGACCTCGTCGACGAAGTCCTGGGGGGGGGCGTAATCTGGATGCCCTCCAAGATGAAGCAGGGTGTCCCCAAAAACTTTAGCTACATCTGCCGGGTCACTCAAGAGCTCTTTCGTAGCTGGATCTCTGACTAGGAGAGGTCCCAGGTCTTTAGGGCAGAGGGTGCGAGCAACAGTGCTTTTCATCTGGACCCCCCGGACAAGACTACTGTGAAGCTTTCTCTTCGCTTTGGTTTCGTCCGAGGACCGTAAGGTGTTTACCACGGACTGAACTTCTGCAATGTGCTCGGGAAATGCCGGGGAAGAAGGAGGCGGGGGTGAGCGTAAAAATTTCCTGAGCTTGCCGTAGCCCTCTTGGTCCTTGCGCTGCGGTTTCGGACGCGTGATTTTGTGGCACGCAGACCCAACCTGCATAAGGAGAGAATCAGTGGCGGCGATGATCTCTTCCAACGGGGCCCTGGCAGGGGCGTCCTGGAGATCCCGGCACCAGTCGGAGATAAGCCGTACGCTGTTGGAGACTTGTTGCTTTTCGTCACTAGAAAGCGTCCAGAAAATGCAAGTGGGGAGTGGGGGCTGAGACAGAAGGATCGAGGAGGGGCACTAGAAGACGGCAACCACTGCATGGTGGTCAGAGATGGTGTAGTCCGTGAGGACCGACGCATCCAGAAGGGGAAAGTGCGACACAAGGCGAGGGGACGCAAAGATGTAATCCAGCCTTGCTTCACTGTCCCAGCGGTCGCTTGCGTAGCAGGTATACTGCCTGAGGGAGGGGTGCTCTGACCTGAAAGTGTCCACCAACCTAGATGGGAGGTGCTGGCTCAGCTAGCACTACACAATCCCCATATATGGGCCAACTCCTTAAAACCGGTTTGTTTTCTCTGTTTTCTGCTCTTTTGGTGCCCTTTGCTACCTTTCATTGAAACAGGCACCCTCAAAATATACACAAAAATGGTATTATACATGAAAAATTAAATGTTTCACCTCAAATACCCCCTCCATGGGGTTTGAACCCACACTCTACCAACCTTAGAGTTGTGTTTTTCCTCTAAGCTACGACCTGTCGTCGACGATCTCAGAGAAAACCGTAGTATAATAAAAAATTTGGAAAATCAGTACTCCTTACATGCTCCAACCACTATTGACCTCCCATGCTCTTAAAACCGGTCACGCGCTCACTGAGTTGTTCAACTAGTGATTTGCTGTACCCAGAGCTTTGATTTCTGATGCAATCCAAAATGTTTTAAGGATATAAAATTTTAACAAAATGACAGAAGGAAATGAGACACTGGATTTTCACGAGTTCGTGCTGAAATTGCCGGATTCGGCGTGGAACCTGAGTTCTGAGTCGTTGGAACATGCAGCACAGTTGGCAAAGGAAGGCGCAATGAGTTGTCTCAGTCCTTGGCAGGCAGCGTCACTGTATTCCAAACTTACAGGAAAGAAAACACTGGCCACTGTCAAGGACACGATGGCCTTGGTTCGTGATGCCTTACTCACCTTAAAGGGCGACGACATTGGCAGAACAGGAACGTCGTCGCATCGCGAAGACGTCTTCTTGGCATGCGAAACTTTGAGCGGTCCCAAGGACCACGCTGGCCCCGCGTCGGACAAGGAGTCCACGTTCGTGTGGCGCGATGAGGTTCTGTCGCTTCCTTCACGCTTGTCTGCACTCCTGGAAGAGCGAAAGGTTTTGCAAGACGAGTTTCGCAGAAAAAAGATGTTGAAGCACCTGCCAGTGTTCGACGTGTTCCATAGGGCAGCTGTTAATAACGAGCCAAAGCACAAACATCCAGCGGACGCGGAGAAGCGTCGTTGGGAACAACAGGTAAAAGACGCCATGCGAGTCCTGGGAGTAGTCTTAGCACGCGAAGATGACACAACGGTAGCTCCGGAAGCACCTGTTTCATTGGTACTATGTGAACACTTGTTTGCAATGTTGGGTGCGTTGGACTACAGCATCCAAAGCTCCCGGCGAGTGGCAGTAGATAAACGGTTTGAACAACCTGCGATTGCACCAAAGTTACTCTCGAAGGATGACATGTCACTACTTCAGTCGCGCAACAAATTACAAAAAGACCTGAGAGGCACGCGTTTCTCCCCTTACTCGCATCGTAGTTCTTTCCGTTCGTTTTCAACACGAGGTCGTTTTGATCCACGGAGATCTGGCAAAGGAGGCAAAGGCAAAGGTAAGGGTTTCACCCAAAGATTTGTGCCACGTAACGACAAGTTAGATGAACGACCACAGCAGTAGCTTGACTGTAGAGGATTTATTGGCACCAGCCGTGTGCGTGCCACCGCCGATCCATCCCCACATGCCACTCTATTTGCGCTGTCGTGCACAATTGCATGAATGGGAAACGTTGAAGGACACATACGTGGCGTCAGTGATTCGCAATGGGCTGCAGCTTGATTGGGTTGACGGTTTTGATCCGGATCGGCCAACCGACGACTTCCGTCCTCGTTCTTCCCACGCAGAGGTAACCGACCCTGAATTGGTAAAACACGTGTAGGATGCAGTGCAACAGGGTTGCATGGAACGCGTCGAGCGAAAAGACATTAAGTGTTGTGCAAGTATGTTCGCAGTGGACAAAGCGTCAGACGAGGCACATCCTGAGGGAGGCCGTCGACCTATCACCAATTTGAAGAACGTAAACCAGTTTGTACAGACCACCTATTTTCGTTTGGTCACTCTGTGGGGCATTTTACCGTTCTTGAGACCCGGTCAGTATGCTTGCAAAATTGACCTGAAAAGTGCTTATTTTCACATGGGTATCCATCCGCGGGATCGACCTTATTTGGGGGTCTACATCGACGGTGAATTTTACAGGTGGTGCGTTTTGCCGTTTGGATTAAACGTTGCACCACGGGAATGGCAATGCCTCATGTAACCAATTTTAAATGCCGTGCGCGAACGCGGAGCACTCGTTTGGGTCTACTTGGACGATTGGCTCATCATTGGCAATACTTACCGTGAATGTCTGGAACACACACGTTTTTTGGTACAACTTTTGCATCGGTTGGGTATATTGGTCAATGTCCCAAAATCATGTTTGGAGCCGTCTCAAGAAATTATAATGCTTGGTTTTATGCTAAACTTCAGGGAAGGATTCGTCGAGGTACCTCCAAAGCGCCTACAAGAAATTTTTCGGGACGTGAACAGACTGGCACACAGTCACACACCATCAGTGAGGCGATGCGCCTCCGTTCTTGGAAGAATCCGTTTCTTGTTGTTCGCCATGCCCCATATCCGACTCCTCAGCGACGCCCTGGCGGTGCACGTGGCGGTGGCAGTCCAGGCTGGCTGGGAGGCAGACGTGGCGCTCCCGGAGCGCGTGTCACATCAGTTGATGGATCTGGCGGACGAGTTACACCAGTGGAAGGGACGCACCTTCGTAGTTTCCATGGGTCACGTCAGGGACATGTACTCGGACGCGTCAGATCTGGTGTGGGGCGGAGTCCTTCAAGGGAATGCCCAAGCAGCGTTCGGTTGGTTCCTGAATCGAGAGGAACACATAAACGTCAAAGAGTTCAGGGGAGCCCTACTGACGATTCAAGCGTATGCGCTGAGGGACACCACGCTGCGATTTTTCACCGACTCAATGGTCCTTTACTGGTATCTCCGCAACTCGGGAGGTCGCAAGCCGCGGTTCAACGCATTGATTCTCCAACTGTGGAATTTTACACAAGCCAATCGCATCGAGATTCAACCGTTTTACGTGCACACCTTGGTGAATCCGGCGGACATTTGGTCTCGGCTTCGTTGGACACCGTCGGAGGCTACCTTCCCGTCGGACGTGTTGACTTGGATCCTGGAGGAGTTCAAAAGTTGGATTCAGCCGGAAATCGATTGGATGTCAAGGAGTTCCAATGCGGTGTGCAGCAAGTTGGTCAGTCCGTGTCCTCAGCCGGGGGCTTACGCCATCGATGTCTTCTCCCAGAATCTAACTTTACTTTCACCGGGGTGGGTCTTCCCGCCGTTCAAGCACATACCTCAGTTGGTCAACAAAGTGTTGGAGTCACCAGGGGTGCAGGTTCTCATGGCTCTGCCGTACAGGCCGCGCGAGGTTTGGTGGAACCTATTGATCAAACACGTGAAGTTCGCAGTGAACACGTCGGAGTTCCGTTTGCAAATGCCAGACGGCACGGAGACACAACCACGTTTCGTGTTGACCTTGGCGTATGTTTGCGTGAATACTATCAATTGCGAGGAGCTACCAACGAAGAGGCGACGCTTATCATCAATGAAATCGGGAAGGACACCTTGAAACGTTACAATTCTGCGTGGCACATGTTTGGTACATTCTTGTTACAAGACGCGGCGCTTGCTCCACTGTTAAAGGTGGAGCGCTTTGGTCAAATCCCACTGATGACGGTGGCGGTGCAACTTTTAAAGTTTTCACGCACGCATTCTTTAAGTGCTGGGCGTATGGCGTATTCAGCAGTGTGTTTATTCCCGTGCTTTTCGCAACTACGTTTCGAGGGTATGCTACGCAACTTGAAACGTGACTGGTTCGTCAGTGTTCCTCATTATCATCGTTTCTATGATGTACGGCGTCTTATACAAGTCATGCATCAGCAACCCGTGGAGACGGAAGCTCAGCTGCGCTTGCAAGCCATTTTGTCCTTGAGATTCTTTGCCTTGTTCCGAGGCGTTGATCTGGCGCGATCACGTAGGGATATCCAACGCGCTGCTCAGCCTTGGTTCATTTCTGCTAAGCGCAAAGGGAGGAGATACTATGCACGTTATCCTATTCACAATGTTACGCCACCGTCAATTGATCCGCAGCGCTGCTTAGCGCGTTATTTGAAGGCTACTGGTGATTACGAGGGTTCTGAGATTTTTGTGTCCCTACGAAAGCCACGGAAGCCTTTATCATCTGATACCATCAACGGTCTCACTACTCGCTGGTTAAGGAAACACCTACTGGAATTGGGGGAACTGGAGACGGATTCGTTTTCCGCGCATTCTACACGAGGAGCAGCAGCAACTGCACTAATCTATCTTGGCGTGGATCCGCATGTGGTAGCAGCATTGGGTGATTGGTCCTGTTACGATACATTCAGGAAGTTTTACGACAGGACCAGAGCTCTGTTGCGCATCGCGCAAGTTCTGGTCCCTCCTGATCTGGCGACTGGAGAAGCGGCGCGCGCTTCGCGCCTGGCGATTAATTAATTCTTATAAAGGGTTCAGTTCACGGGAGCTCAGTTCTTCCGTTCTGTTGCCCATATATGGGGATTGTGTAGTGCTAGCTGAGCCAGCTCGGATTTACCCGAATAGGTGAGGAGGAAAGAAGAGATGGCGAAGCAATAGCACTACACAAGACACATATATGCCCACCCTGTCCCTCCCCTAAGTTCTTCGCTCACCGTGAGAAGCAGTTGACACTTGGGTCGTCGGTTGCCACGGTTTTAAGAGCATGGGAGGTTAATAGTGGTTGGAGCATGTAAGGAGTACAGATTTTCCAAATTTTTTATTATACTACGGTTTTCTCTGAGATCGTCGACGACAGGTCGTAGCTTAGAGGAAAAACACAACTCTAAGGTTGGTAGAGTGTGGGTTCAAACCCCATGGAGGGGGTATTTGAGGTCAAATTTTTCATTTTTCATGTATAATACCATTTTTGTGTATATTTTGAGGGTGCCCGTTTCAATGAAAGGTAGCAAAGGGCACCAAAAGAGCAGAAAACAGAGAAAACAAACCGGTTTTAAGGAGTTGGCCCATATATGTGTCTTGTGTAGTGCTATTGCTTCGCCATCTTCTCTTTCCTCCTCACCTATTCGGGTAAATCCGAATTCCACCTCCTCTGTGAGCCAGTGCCACTCATGTAGATCAACCGAGCTGTGCTGGTCAAGTTCGGGATCCAGAACGCAGTTAAAATCACCCCCCAGGATGTGATTGGGATGATCGCTGAAATAAGAAGCAAGAACTCGCTGTATGGTGTCACGGTACGGAGCCTGGGCCCCCGTGTGCACCGGGGGGGAGTAAACTGAGAAGACGTGCAGGGGAGCTGCTTCCGGAAGAGATATTTTGGCACCACAGATAAGGCCGTCGCTGTCTCTGGGCGGGACACAGCTGGTATATCTCGCGATGCGCGGGCCCGCAATGACCGACATCCCGTGTTTGTGGCCGCAGACAATTGAGAAGACTTTACCGCGGTCATTGCCGGAGGCGTACCGCTGTGGGAGGAGAGGGGGAGAGTTTAGCTCCTGAAGCAGTATAATGTCATATCCCTCGTTTAGGAAATGCAAAATTGACGCGGGCGTGTTCTCGCTCTCTGCCGTGTTGAAGGACACGACTCAGATGGCCGGGACGGAGAGAAGAGAAGGGGGGGGGGGGGCGCAAGCGTTTAGGCTTGAACAGCTTGTGCACTTGGGGGGGAGGGGGGAAGGAGGGCGTCTGAATGGAGGAATAGCGGGCACCCAGTGGGGAGTCCGGTGTCAGAAGCGTTGGTATGTGGGCAGGGTCCTCATTCTGTATTGGGGGGTCGGGGTCGCACTCTTCTAGTGCAGAAATCCGTGAGTGAAGTGCTTGTGCGTATGCTTTGGGCGAGTGGTGTAGGGCCGTGTCACAGGCAGTGCGAAGAGAGGGGTGTATAGCCAGGTCTGTAGAGACACTTGTGTCTGGGACCAATATTCTCGGGTTGATGTGTGTTCACTCCACAGGGAGAATCTCCGCGATGCGAGAGACGGTGGCGGTGAGGGAGGCATCGTGCACACCCTCGCGGGCGAGGACCTCTTGACACTGTCTCATGTTACTTCTCCTGCGGTGGCACTGACGGGTGGGAGGGGGGCAGAAAGAATATGGGGACGGGTAGCATTCGGTAGACTCATCAGAGCTTCCCACAAGGGGAACCACAGGACTTTGTGGTCCCGTACACAGTGAGCACAGATCAGCCCGGTCAGGGCATACCTGGCGGTCACAGGGGTTATGGAATTCATGTTACGCACAGAGGGAGTGGTAGAGCGATGGCCTTGCCATGCCTGAGAACATGCAATAATGGTGATGGAGGGTACTCGGGGTCTTAAAGCGAAGACCACGTCTCGTGTGCACAGAAGGCTGAGGCCGAGTGTAGGTCCATTAATTCGTCTCATGTTGCCCTTTGTCAGGCGGCTCTGAGGATGTGGTATGGAGGTCCGTTCCTACACCAGTGTGACGGAGGACAAGAGATACCCTGGAGTCTCGGGGAATGCGCCGTTTCTCCACTGTGTCATAGTCGCGAGCTGGGATTCGGTGCTTCGACTTGTCGCGAGCTTCCCCAGAAATTAGGAGGGGGCTGCGGCGCTGTAGGAAGACTTTTTGCCTTTTCTTAAAGAGGGTGGATCCGGAAAGGGGACGGGGTTCGAAAACCATTTCCGCACCTGACCCAAAGGAACCATCCAGGACATAAGGGCCTAGCTGAGGGACTTCTACGTGGCTCCTCAGGACACTGCCAGGCTCGTATCGAGCCACTGACCACATATTGGGGCATAAGAGAGAGGAAGGCAGGACCTGGGCGCAGGCAGACAATGCCTGTAGCCCAATCGCTTGAATAAACTCAGGAGGGGTTGGCTCAAAAGGTTCAACTTCTTTTGATTCTGGATTGTACCTGAATCCGAAATGAAGCATTGTGCGGTGCCCCTCGGACAGCCACTGGTGATCTTCATCTGCACTGAAGGACATCACCAGGGGTTCTTCTTCTTCTGAGAAAAATTCATTAGATATGAAGGCTCCTGTTATTTCCGGGATGGGGTCAAAAATTTTCCCCGTCTAGAGGTGGAGCTGTGCGATTGTTTCTGTGAGGGAGAGGGGCTTGCTTGTGGTCAAGTAATGGTCGCTCACGAGACTTAGTTGTTCCGCGCTGCCGTAGGCAGTCGCGGCCTCGATGACGCGTGATAGGAAATCCTGGGCTTCCGAAACTAGGGGGTTGGCGGGAGCCAAAAGGTTGTCAGCCGCCGCAGTGTCGGGGCATTCGGGGTGAAAGATGAGTTGAGACACAGTGAAGCCTTCTGCAAGGAGCGCGGATTCGTGATGAACATATTTCACTCGGTAGACTCGCACCTTAGCCATGGGGGCGCTGAACAAGGAAATGTGCCGAATTTTCCCAAGCAGGGAGACCCCGAACATTACATCAACGTCCGGCGTGGATGACGGGGCGTGTACTTCTACCAGTTCTGGATCAGGAGGTTCGGGGAGGGGGTTGAAGCAAGCCTTCACTGGGGAGCGTGGGGGAGGGGCATCTTTGTGCACATTTCGGGGAGAGGCGGAGAGGTCCATTTTGTGTCCCGGGTGTTTGGAGCGCCAAGAGGAGTATCCTCCCCAGGAGATCGGGTCCCTGATACCCTTTGCCATGGCTCCCAGAGGTTCCTCCTCCAGGACAATAGGCGTTCAGGTGCTGGTCGCTTTTCTTCTCCAGCGCCAGCTCCATGAGTAGCACAGACAAATCCTCGTAGTTGAGAGCTCTAGCCTTGCGCTCTGCTGTTGACCGGCACTCGTCCCATGGCTCCCGAGGGAGCTTAGCCACCAACCAGAGGAGCAGATCGTCGCTGCTGTAGGAACCGGGCGTCCGTCGTCCTGCACAGTGGTCCAGGTCAGCCAGTAGCTCGGAGACCCTGACTGGTTTGCGGTTGTTGGGCAGCACGGCCAGGTTCTGGATTCCGGCCCTGATGGAGAGGTCGGTTTCGTAAGTAGGGTACTGCCTCTCCAAGCCAAGCAACACGTCGGCAAAGGTGGCGGACTTCGTCACGATATGCTTGACCTGCTTCTCCAGGTACTTGGTCTTGCAGCACTGCAGGAGCAGATCACACTTGACTCGCCCACTAGCCTGGGATTGGCCGGTCATTCGGAGGAACCGGCCAAAGTTCTCAGCGAACTCGCTGAGATCCTTGCCACTGAACTCAGGCATGTTCACCACAATCTTGGAGGTGGCGACTGCCTTAGCCTCCTGAGGCCTGCGTCCCTCAGGACGCTTGATCTTCCTCTTCTTCTTCTTCTTCCGCCCGCTCAGGTTCTCGGGGTCCTCAGGGTCGTCGTCCTCCGAGGGTGAAGCACAAGTCATGGACGGCAGCTCATCGTCAGAGGGGTCCCCGCCTAGGTCTCTAGAGCCGTAGGGCTCCACGTCAACCATTGCTCTTAGGACTGTCAGCCCCAGCCGGTCCAGCTCGGCTCTCGTGGAATTCCCCACGTGGCTGTAGGGGGGCTGGGCCGTTCTTGGTATGAAAGGGCTTCTCGGTATCACAGCAGAGGTCGGCATCGGTCGGCTCCTCAGCCTCTCCAGGGTGTTTGTCAACCCCGCTACCAGATGATTGGCTTGTACTCGGTGCGGTGAAACTCCCACAATGATAGGTGACGCTTGGGGAGGAATCAGGGGCTCCAGTTTGGCCCGAATCTCTTGAGGGAGATCATCAACAAGTTTAGAGGTGGCTCCTCCGAGTGCCTCATTGATCTGCGACCGCGTCAGGGACCTGTTGGAGGATCTCCCCGATCCTCTACTCCTGCTCCCGCATGACTCAGGGCGTTCCTCCAGCCCTCTCAGGGTTGCATACCCGGGAACATCCACATAGGCCCCCGTAGCGGGTAGAGGATGGTGATAGTCCGCCGCATACCAACGCGGCGCAGAACCGGAGGCCACTGGCTAACTGGCAGTAGTTGCCTCTGGAAACGCAGTGGTGGATGGGTCCACACCATAGGCAGGGTAGGTAGGCATACCAGTAAAGCCTGTGCCCTCAGCCGTAGGCGGGGTGGTTATGGGTGTGGATGTTGCAGCTGCTGGGTCTGGAGTTGGGAGTGTGCTGGTAGTAGGAGAGGGTGATGCGTGGAGGCCAGATGTGCTTGGTGAGCCCTCGAAGGTTGACTCGCTTGTCGGGTCGTGCCCATGGTCCACTCCTTCATCTGCCATGCTTTCTCCTGCATCCTTCTCTCTCTCCCTTTTTCTCTACCCAGGGTTAGTGTCCACCTCCCCGACTGAGAGGGCCCTGAAGGCCGACTGAAGTCCCTCCAGCGAGTTGCGAACCACATCCACTGGCCCATGTAAGGGCACCGAAGGTACAGCGCTGGGTCCAGGTCCAGGCTCACCAGGTGCTGGCATTGCTGGTGCCTCAGGCGTTGTCTGCACGTCGGTGTCCTCCTTCTTTATGTCCATATTCGCCCCTCTTGCTCAGGACAGTACTCGGCGCACTAAGTGTACGGCACAGGGTTGCTGCCGGTACGCAGAGACTGTCTGCCTCTTCCTACCAGAAAGGGTTATAGTGTTTTCAGCACTGTGTTTTTGATGTGCCTCTCCTGCTGCTTGCTGCTGGTGTAGGGTTCCTGCTGCTTGCTTTTGATGATGAAAATGTTTTACTGTTGAAATACAACCAATCCAGGATAACCCAAGCCAGAGATAAGCAAGTACAGAATAAACAGGATCAAAGCATGAAGGGCTGCAGTCACAAAGAGTTAGATAAAGAGAACTATGAACAATAGACCACAGCAATAAACATTCAATGCAACTCAGGATGAAATATTTTACATGTTTGAGAAAAGCTGATTGAAAAACTGCCCCAACGGCTCATATTCTTCGATAGTGCCATCTTGAGATGTGCACTCCTTGTTTTTGGCTCCCATAGGTGCTGAGGTGGCATGGCTTGTGGCTCTGAGGCCACTGCCATGTCACATGGGATATTCCTACTTAGCTAGGCTGACTGGGTATTGAACCCAAGACCTCTCAAAAAGAGGTGCCCCAGCCCCCTAGGGTGCATACCACTAGGACAGCTAAGAATTCATGAGAAAACATAGATAAATTCATGGGCTCTGCCTTCAGTATATCAGTGCCTCAGCCACTGAGAAAAAGATGTTTTAGTGCACATTGCTTGGGGATTACGGGGTCTACACAACATCCTGATTTAGTGTTTGGTTCCATAGGTCAAAATGTGTTATCACCCATTTTGGTTAGGCCAATAGTAAGATAAAAATGCAAGAGTGCTTAGAGAACCTCTAATACAACTAAAGTATACCCTAAAGCATTCGAAATGCACTTTCTAGGACGTCATTTGACGGATTTTGGTGTTTGCGTCGATCGTTGCGTGTTTGTCAGTCCCTCAACCCTTTGTCCTTTCTCTGCAGATATCCTGGAGCGCAAACAGTGGAGTAGGCCGTGTTCAGGCCGAAGAACTGACTCCTGGACCACTGTCCTGAATCTCAAACTCCCATGAGGGTAAATTACCTTTTAACGCACTAAGGACAGATCAGGTCTTACAGCAGGTTCATTGAGACCCCAGACAGCGTGCCCTGATCATATCAAGCGTTGGGTTTTGCGTATTGCAATGTGTTTTGCCAATTGGAGGGCGAGGTTTGTGCAGACATGAATTGGCATGCCCATTCTAACCCCCTACCAAGCCACAGCTGCCCCAGGGACGCCGATGAGCGCAGTGGAAGCTGTAGGTGTCTTTTCTGACTCAGCAGAACCTGGCAACTGCCCTGATGCAGTGCCTTCTTTCCAATGTCAGGGATGTTATAGGAAATTTTAAATAAATGTTGAAGCTATGGGGAGGCCAAGAAAAATGCCTTTTTTCCTTTAAATGCGACAGTGGTGGTCACCACAGCACAGAAGGGGAGTAAGAAAAAGTGTATTTCCCTGCCAAAAGGTTAGGCTTTAGTTGTTATAAAGAGGCCTAAAGGCAACACTCAATTTTATCTTAGTATTGGCCTATCCAAAAAGGGGTGACAAGACATTTTGACCTATAAAACCAAGCATTGAACTTTAGAGGTTGTGTGGCCCGGTGACCCCCCAACTGATTGATCTAATACACCATTTCCTCAACTGGCTGAGGCGCTGACATTGATCCAGAGCCCATATAGTTTTCTATGTTTTCTCATGAATGCTTAGCTTTCCTAGTGGTATGCACCCTAGTGGGCTGTGACACCTCTTTTTGAGAGATCCTGGGTTCAAACCCCAGTCAGCCTAGCTAAGTAGGATTATCTCATGTGATATGGCAGTGACCTCAGCGCCCCAAGCCATGCCACCTCAGCACGTATGGGACCCAAAACAAAGAGTGCACATCTCTAGATGACACTGAAAAAAAAAGGGGGGAAGCCCATGTCGGCAGTTTTTCCATGTTTGTAGGATATTTTCTAACTATCGTTTCCTAAATCTGTAGTTATTGTGAGTTTCCTTTGTTGTATCACTATCTTCTTTGACTGCAGCCCTTTATGTTGTGGATTTGATCCTTTGGTCCTTTGCCTTGCAGACTGTGGGTACTGTTTTGGGTTTATTTCATAAACCTTTATTGGTTTGAAAAGTCTGAACTACAACAAGCAGCAGCAGGAGCAAGCAGGGGCATCAACAATACAATACAATCAAAGCATTCAACAGTGAAAGGCTGTTTTAACTTTCTAATGGCGGGACATGAAGTGGGTTAACGACCAGAGGCCAGTCGCAAATGTGGACATCTGGATCATGTTGCTACTTCAAAGTCTATAGCAATACAATCACGACCATTGAGGGTGAGTGCAGAGCAGACCGCCCGGCTGAAGACGTCGGCTTAGTTTACTTTTGTATCAAATTTCATCATTGGCCGAAAGGCCTATGATTTCCGTAGAATTGCCGTGCACCCCCACAATGGGCGCATGAAATGCCCAGGTCACTAGAAGTCCGGGAAATGGAAACACCACTCAGAGACACCCGAACGGTATTGCCCTGAGCTTGCAAAAACGTGGACCACTTTAAGCAGACAGCCAAGGGCGTTGTCTGTTTGGCACACGGCGACGTCAATCCTGTTAGGCTGTCAACAAGTTCAGTGACTTTCCAATGACAAATTCCTCCAAGGAATTACCTTTTTCTCGGCATGAGGAAATAATCTCGCCTGCAAATACGGGCTCTTGGGCCTCAAAGGCCTCGATGTCCACACAGAACAGTGATGCCCCGTAGGCATATGTATGCCTAAGTCCGATGACCACACCGCAAATGCCTCGATGCATGCTACTCGCCAGTACACGCAGCACGGATGTTGGTAATCCCAGATACCAATCGGAAGAGGGAACCCCTGTAGTCTCTCAGCTCCTTAGCCCATGTCGAAAACATCCGAGTAAATTGATTAGTCATCTATGCCCCCTTTTTTTTGACTGTCTAAACCACACTCTACGGTACTTTTCCTCACCTGGACAGCGGTTACACCGAAGCATTCGATCGTTGTGTATCACCCTCAGAGAAGTGCTATACGACAACCATGTTTTTGGATGAGCACCCACACTGTTCAGTACCATGCATACACGATATGCTGACAAAATGATGCTAAATTGCAGATGAAATCTCGGTGAGTTTATACACACAATTTCATGAGACCTGCCGAACATGCCTGCATATGCATTCCAAGACGTGCATGTTAGGAGCACCTTCTGACCTGCTTGCGCCCCCACACGCTCCCCCCAACTTTCCTGGCAGGTCGAAGCGCCAATATCCTTCCAACCCACCCACTGCCCCTTTTATCTCTCGTCGCTTTAACAGATAGCTTGGAGCTTGCTGTCCTGGAGTCTGGTTGTAGTTGCTCTTTCAGGATTAGATGCTCCTTTCCGTGCACACGGTGCGAATCCTAATTTTTTGCGGACATACTTAATTCCCGCTCCAGGGTATTGTTTTGCGCAAAAAAACGCAAGGAAAATATTAGTCTTTGGCCTTGTGCCCTTCACAAAAATGAGTTCCGCAAAAAAAACCCCAAAAGCAAACGTTTTTGCCTCTGCCCCCCTTTGAAGAAATACCACAATTGCGGGACGGATGCTGTGTTCCCCCACTGCTTGTTGCCCCCCCCCCGACGCTTCTGTTTCTCAAACCCCATTCTCCTCTTTGCTGTGCTGTCAGAGAATGTATTATGAAGGAGGGTACCCGCAAGCGTCAGGTATTGTGTGAGCACGTTGGACATGCTTGAATTTGGATATTGGTGTGCACCAAAGCAGATACAGGGGCTAGTTCTCGCAGACCTGGATACTTCCATTTCGATGTTGCTGTGCCCCAAAGCACATAGTGGGGTAGTTCTGTCCAGCTGGGATCCATCTTTACTTGGATTTGGATATTGGTGTGGCCAAAAGCAAATAAAGGTGCTAGTTCTCGCAGACCAAGATAATTGCATTCGGATGTTGCTGTGCGCCAAAGCAGATAATGAAGCTAGTTCTGTGCAGCTGGGGTCCATCGTGATTTGATTTTGGTTGTTGAGAGGTAAAAAGGAGGAAACCCGCGGGCCACGGGTTTCTCCTGGGGGGAAGACAGGCCCACACACCCAAACCATGGTAAACAAAACGCGACCACTGCAAAAATGGGTTCCGCAAAAACAAGCAAAAATACAAAAAACCTTTGTCTCAATATGATCCACAAAACTGGGTGCTGCAGAAAAAAATCCCAACATTTTGTTTCTTCCTTTGTTTCAAGTGTTGCTGCAAAATTTTGGTTAATCTAATTTCAAAACACCCAACGCCAAACTTAGGATTCCGCAAATAATTAGGATTCGCGCGGTACGTAATTATTGCTTGGAGGAGCTGGTTGTTTTGGGATAGGAAATATGACGCAAATGCATAAACGTGGGTGTAGCACAAGGAGGAGTGGCCCTAAGGAGGGTCAGGGCGCTCAGTTCACGGCAAGAGAAATCATCATCTCCTCAAAATGCTTGTGACAGAGGATGGTTGCACCTCCTGAGTTTTGTAATTGGCAAAACTTCGAAGATCTCCACCAGCCTACACACAGGGCACACAGCGCAATCCAGCACGTACGGGCTGTAAGGTAGCAAACAATTTAATATCCGGATACAAATTTCAATCGTTGGGAAGACCTCTCACCACCCCAGAAAAAGAGATAGGCACAGCACCATGCTGGGGCACTCTAAAGGCGTGAAAGCGGCTCTGTTTGATGGGCTTCACTTTAGGCGTAAAGTATTTACTTTCAGCGTCCAAAATTTTTGGGCTTGCTGGTTATGGATGGGGGGTATCCCCAACGAATGAGAGTCCACCTACACCCTTTCCCAAGAAAGCATGTAGTATTCTTTGTGAGAGGAAAGACGGATAAATCGAATGCATTCCTCCAGCACCCACCTGTCTTTTATGTTTCTCGGAGTACGGGAATGCCAAGGAATGTATAGGGCCCAGTGAGTAGGTTTCCAAAAAGCAATATATCTCAAGCGGTTGAGAGTTATGATTAACACATCGAAGAAAGAAATATGTGAGGTCACTCCTTTTTGTAAAATGACAAAAGACAAAGTAGAGGGGTACATGGTTCTCAAAAAGAGATCAATCCAGGGCTTTTGGATGAAAAGGTACAGCATCATCAATGAAGCTCCTGAGTTTCTGTCAGGTGTATAGGGGAAGGATCATCGTCTCATAATACCTAAGCACCATTGTGCACCACATACTAGCATCATTGGTACCCATGGCCCACCCCAACCATTGGTCAAAATATGCCACCTTTGGATTCTAAAAATTCTAATCTGTGTAACTGACATTATGGAAAATCAATCCAACGGTCAATGAATCCTCATATGCTATAGTTAAGAAAAGGAAATGAATGCAATGCGTATTCCGCACTTCATTCCGCAAATGACAAAAGAGAAAGAGAAAGCATTATCCCCGTGAGTCCAATCCGTAGTCAAGTCAGGGGTGGATGGAAACCACCCCTTAAGGAACAAATATGCGTTGTGAGCATTAGACAAATTAATGTTCGCGGACGTTGAGTGAAAATCATAAGAAGAGACCACATACCCTTGGCGATTGTTTGAGGTACTCAAAGGCTTCATATGTTGAACCAACTCCACGGAATCCCAGAGCGGGGTTGTTATTTGTTCAGGTGATCGAGCTAATTTCAGGAAGGTATTCTGCGTTGCGAATTGGTGATGTTGAATACGATGCTGTTTCTGACAATGGTTTTTGATGAATTAAACCTCACTGCTTTT